>JARGYO010005626.1:107340658-108783158 GCA_029206835.1 Rana muscosa
GAGAAAAGGATTTTACAGTGAGAAAAAAATCCTATTTTTATGTCCTCCTATTTTGTAAGCTTACAGTATCTCCCCTACATCTATATTTGATGTGACGGGGTCCTATACAATGTAATATGCAAATCAAACTTTCTAAAGTACATTAGACTTTTAGGATTATGGTGTTTTTAGGTCTTATACTGTTGAACAGGCCAATAGGGGGATACCACCAGGCCTCCTGTAGGGGGCCCGGGCACACAGGGGGGTCCAGACAGCAAGGGGTTCTGTGCCTCCTCCCTTCAGCAGCTGAAAGCCGGTTTCTCCCCCTTTTCCTCCCGCTAGCTTTCAGCTGCTGGAGGGAAAGACACAATGCATTATTCTGTAATTGTCCACCCATCCCGCTGCATCGAGTCACCTCCGTGTGCTGCTCACATCTGATATCCACCCCCCTCATAGATATGTCATTTACCAGACGCTACTTTTTCTGAATTGGACACAGTGAGCAATCAGTATTGATCGCTACTGTGTCCAATCATAACGGAGCATCGCAAATTGTAAAAAGTCATTTAAAAAACGTAAAAAAAAAAAAAAAAAAGACATTTAAAAAAAAAAAAGAATTATTTGAAATGTCAGGTAAGCTGTATGGGGCCCCGTGATTTCTAACAGACCAGCCGTTGAATTATTGAGCACATATTGGGGTGATTTGCTCCCATCCTGTTTTTCTTTCTTACTCTTAAGTTATTAATCGTTAGTAATTAGTGGTGCAACGGATCGTCATTGATCCGTGATCCGCACGGATCAATGACTTTGGATCGGCACACCCGTGATCCGCGGCGCGCCACGGATCGCAGAGCGGTAAAGCACACATTTAAACGGTCTCCGCTCTGCTCGCACTCACACAGCCCCACCTCCTCCTAACCCCGCGCTGTGATAGACAGAATGCGGGTCCAATGCTGGGATGTGTTCTATTACAGCGTGGGGTTAGGAGGAGGCGGGGCTGTGTGAGTGCGAGCAGACAGTTTCAATGTCCGGAACATACAGATAAGGTGAGCTGCCATCCGTCCTCCCCTCTCCCCCTCCTCCACATACCTCTCTCTGCTGGCTGCCTGGCTCTGTCTTCGGGACTCCGTCCTCCCCCGGCCGCCGAGTGTCTCCTCTCCCTGCCGCCTATGTACACAGTGAGAGGGGTGAGCTGTGGTGACAGGGTTAATAAAGAGAACCGGTCACCTCCAATTGCTATCACACAGGGAATTGTTTTCTCCTGTGTGATAACTTTATTGCTATGTGAATTTTTTTTTATAAAAATAAGAAATAATAATTAAATAAAATAAAAAAAAGGTATAAAACAGGCATCAATTTTTTTGCTGATCCGAAAAATGATCCGATCTGTGACTCTGATCCGAGGAACGATCCGAACCGTGAGTTTTTTGATCCGTTGCACCCCTATTAGTAATGCATCAATGTACTTTTATTTCTATAATTTTTTTTTACTAAAAACGACTGAAAGAGAAAAAGGGTGTTCAGGTACATGCACGTTCCAAGTCTGAGGCCGAAAAACCTTACCCATCAACTAGCACAGACAGCAGTTATGAGAGTATCAGATAAATAAAATAAAAAAACAAACAACACAGAAATTTCTATTTTAGCTCCTCAGTTTTACTGAGACTTTGACGTGGCACCCTAGATCACTTTTACGGAATTGTGACATCATGAGCGCAGTCCTCTAGCCGCAGCTTATCCGATTATCAGTATTAAAAGTACTCTAATCTCTTGAATTTTGTCATTACCTCCTAAAATTCATTCTAGAAAAATTACCCCTTACCTTTTTGGTAACCAACGCAACTAAATGAAATTAAGAGCTTTGAGTGATTCCAGCTGTGCAGTGGATGATTACATTAAGCTTGAAAATATTACACTGAAAATCAAGCTCAGGCAATCAAATAATTAATCTGTAATCAATACAGGCCTCTCAGTGAGCAGATTTTCCGTTTCATACAATCGACCATCTGCTGATTATAAAGAGTGTTCCCCCTCCCCCCCCCCCCCCCCAAATGGCCTATTTTTGTTTGGTTTTGTTTTATTTTTATCCTTGGGTTATGATTTCCTGCTTGGACTGTTCTCCGCACAGGCACATAGCCTTCTGAACTCTGAACATTACAATGGGGAAAAAAACTGATTAAAAAAAGAAAATGGTTCCTATTTGGATCTCTGATAGCTCTACCAGCTGGCTTTTACCTCAGTCAGGGAGAAAAGATTGGAAGCACCTTCAGGTGACTGACTGATGTGAGGGGTTTTATGTACTGTATGAAGCACAGTGTAATATGCCAGCACTATATAAACAAATTTAATAAAAGGAAGTTTAAAAAAAAATTAACGTAATAATAAATGATAAAACTGTTTTAGGATTTGGGATTTCTTTAAAAAGAGCAGCCGTTACGAAAATATTGTGTTTTCATTCATATGAATAATACTTGTAATGATTGCATACAGAAATATATATCTTCCTGTTTACCTCACATGCCTTTATTAAGAATTTTCTCCAGTTACATGCAGATGTCCAGCAAAAAAAGAAAAAAAAAAAAAGAGGATTTACTAAAACTGGAGAACTCAGAATCTGGTGCAGCTGTGCATGGTAGCCAATCAGCTTCTAACTTCAGCTTGATCAATTAACCACTTGCTTACTGGGCACTTATTTTGGTGGTATTTGATCACCTCTGCGGTTTTTATTTTTTTGTTATAAAATTTTGCAAACAGGTAATTTTTCTCCTTCATTGATGTACGCTGATGAGGCTGCTATAATGGGCACCGATAGCCTCACTGATGGGCTGCACTGATGGGAACCGATGTGATGTCAAGGGTGGGCACTGATAGGCGGCACTGGTAGGCACTGAGAAGTGGCACCAATAGGTGGCAGTGATGGGCACTGATAGGTGGCACTGGTGGGCACTGGCAGGCGGTAATTGTGGGCACAGATGAGGCAGATGTGTCTCCTTGCTCTTCAGGACCGATGTCCCTTGCACATATGCCGGTGATCAGCTTTTTTTTCTCTCACGCTGCTTACGATTACCGAGCATTTGTTTACATCACGTGATTGGCTGTCATTGGCTGACAGCTGATCACATGGTAAGGGGCCGGGATCGGATCACACTGGTGCCATTTGACATGCGATTTGACATGTCAAATCGGTGGCATTTGCAAAGACCAAATCGGTGCGTTGTCGCATCTGCGGCGCTGCACTGATTTCAAAAAGTAGTTTCTGTACTACTTTTTGCGATTTCAGCCCGCGATTTACATTGACATCTGTGCAGAAACTGCTTCACTCCCGCAGTCCAGTGTGAACCTGGGCTAAAACCTGGAAGCTGACTGGTTTCTATGCAGAGCTGCATCAGATTTTGCATGCTCCAATTTTAGTAAATCTCCCCCTAACAAATTATAGTCAAGGTTGCTTGAGCAGATTCAGCAATAGTTTTTATGGAAAAAAAGAAAAAACAACATAAAAAGGATAAGTACACTTAAAAAAAAAAAAATGGGAAATTTTTTGCAGGGAAAAATAACGGGCATTTACAATTTTTTTTTTGGCGTTTTTATTTTTCTTAGGAGCCTGGAAAGCCTTGCACCAGCGATCAGCAAATAGCTGATGCCATGAAGGTCAATAGCGCCATGGTAGTTCATTGAGAACTACAAGCTGACATCCGCAAAGGCTGTTCATAATTGTAATTCATTCATTCACAGAACTCTGTAAATGAATGACGTGGTCGTGTGGGCGGAGCCCCACACAGCCACGCTCTTTTCAAAAAGGGACAGCTAGTAGGGAACTCCCCCCTACTGCTGTCACAGGGAGAGAGGGGAGCGAGGAGCGGTTGCAGCAGTGGGAACATGTTACGTGTTCCACCCTAAAAAAAAAAAAAAATGTTCACAAAAGGTAAACTTATCCTTTAGGACTAAAATGTGATCATTGTCAGCACCCCTGGCAGAGATAGAGTTTGTCTCAGCACCTGTAACTGAAAATTTTCCTAGACAGCTTAAAGTGTAAGTTCACCTTTACAGAAAATCTGTAAGGTGAACTTACACTGGACCCCCTTCCCTATCGCACATTCACAAAGCAATTAAGGCCCCTGCGATCCAAGATTGGACGAACCCCCTCCTTCTTCAGCACTACGAACAGATTTTAGTAGAACCCCTGAACCCATTCCTGTACTGAAACAGGAAGGACCACCCTGCATATCAGCAGGCCTTGAACCGCCCCATATAGGGCTCCCCGACGAGTCGGCTGAAGCTGGCGGTTTAGAGGGGAAAAAATCTGTTCGATAGGCAAGCGAGGTTGGGCTTGCGAAACCAGGGACGCTTTATCGGCCTGGGGCCATTTACTTGCCGCACTAGGCGGACGAAAGAACTGCTTGTGCGCGGTGAAGGAGGGCCCATTGCCTATGGCATGGCTCCTTACTCCTTTTTGGATTGCGGGAGCAGAATGCTCCTACCTCCTGTGGCATCCTTAATAGAGCTGCACGATTAATCGTACATTAATCGCGATCTCGATTCACCCCCCCCCCCGCGATCTCCGGCCTGGATTACCTCGATTTTTCATGTCTCCCCCGGGATGTAGACTGGACCGAGGAGAAGCCGTCGGAACCAGCGTGGAACGCAAATGGCGCTGATATCGGAACTGACGTCAGCAGCCTGCGCCGCTGGATGGATGCCTGGGCGTGGGCTTCCTTCTTTCTCACAGTTCTGTACAACTGTAGAGTGTATCCATGCGCCACCCAGTGGACTCAGGACAGCATTGTTCTCGTCTCCTCCTACATGTCAGCGGTCGCTGTCTCTAGTGGTTGCCGGCGGTACTGCTTCTGATAGATTTAAAAATTGGGATGTTGGCGCTGCTTGTATAAAATCCAGCTGAATGCAATCAGTGAACAAATGTATGATTTATAAAAAACAAACCTGTGATATATATGAAAATATGAATGTATAAAAAACAGACCAGTGATATGTCTATAATGTTAAAGACCATATAACTCTTATGAAAAAAGCAGAATCAAACTTTGATTCAGATTTTTTTATAGGAGTTATATGGTCTTTAACATTATAGACATATCACTGGTCTGTTTTTTTTATACATTCATATATATCACAGGTTTGTTTATTTATTTGGGGGGGGGGGGGGGGGTTCTGGCGTTCAGTTTTTGAGAATCGTGAGAGAATCGTGATCTTTATTCTAAGCAAAAGAATCGTGATTCTCATTTTGCCCAGAATCGTGCAGCTCTAATCCTTAATGATGTCATCCAGAGAGGCCACAAAAAGACTGTCACCCTTAAAGGGCAGGTCCAATAAGGCCTTCTTGGAAGTTTTTGGTCCGTAGACAAGCACTTGGCCAAATCAGGAGGCGGAACACCACTGCATAAACCAAGGCAATGGACAGCAAGGGGATAGTATCCATGTCTGACTCGCAGACAAACTTAAGGCCCTGTACCAACTGGTCGGCCAAAGCTACCTCCTCCAAAGGAGCCTCCCTTGTCTTTAACCCCTGGAGTAGCATCTTTGCCCCCTCAGTAAGTGTCTGAGACACCAAAGCCCCAGCCATTGCTGGACGCACCACTGAGTCCACTACTGTGTATAGGCAGCAAGCGATTGTCCGCTGGGTCCCTGAAGACAGGATCCCTTCCACTGGACTCGTGGTTACTTGGTTAAGTCTGGACACAGGGGGTCCACTATCGGGGGGAGAGGTAAATTTTTTCAGGAAACTCTCCTCAAAGGGGTACCAGACCCCCAAATTTTTAGGGGCCGAAAAAAATCTTCAGTGGTTTTTCCCACTCCTTGCATAAAAGTCTATCAAGATAAGACATACAAGTTAACACCTTGACAGTGCAGGCCGGCTTACGGAACCCAAAAGGGAACCGCCGTCTCTGCTGCTTCTGCAGAATTCTCCAACTTCAGCGTAACCCGCACTGCGGTGATGGATACCAAGCCTTTTCACGTGCTGACCCAGACCTGGAGTCTTCCTCACTGCCCGACCGGTCACAGTCCGCGGTCTCTGATGCATCAGAATCAGGGCCATGAGCCCCAGCTGGGCCTGGCTCTGCATAAGAATTATCCCCAGAAGATGGTGGGGGGAAAGGGGGTGCTTTCTACCCCCCCCCTCGTGCTCCCACGCGCCGCTTCCACTTTGGCAACAAATGCCTCCAGGATCGCCGACATAGCGTCCACTGATATAGCAGGGGCACCAGTTGCCAACTCTGGTGTTTCAGGGGAAAAAGTCTGCTTCTGATGTCATGCTGACCTACGCGCCAGACACCCAAAGGGACTCCAGGCAAGGTATTAACAGCCCACCCTCCTAGCTGCTACAGAGATGCAGGGTCTCCCAGAGGACTCCCCACCCTTATAACGGTCACTGTTACTGTTGCCGTCTGCTCCCGCCTGAGATGCTCTCCCACAGCTGCCTGTGTCAGTCTGATCCTCAATGGGCACCGAACGGTAGACAGAGGCCAAAACAGGCGCCGACCACAAGAAAATGGCCGCCGAGCGGCAGATAGAGCTAGCAAATGCGGACCACAAGAAAATGGGCGCTGAGCGATAGGTAGAGACCAAAACAGGCGTGGACCACAAGAAAATGGCCGACGACAGCATGGAGGGAAAAACACACAGGTAAGCAGAAAAACTGACATTTCCAATGAGAGCCATACAGCATAGTTCCCGCTCCAGATGGAGCCCCCCAGGTGAACCCCCAGCACCCAGCAGCCAGCCTAGCTCAGAGCCCAGGAAGGAGGGAAGGCAGGGAGAGAGGAAAGAAAGGGTAAAACCACTTACTTGATCTCTCCAGGAATGTCCAGCCAAGTCCTCCTGCCAAAGTAGGGGAAACTACTTACCCTTCCTGCGTGGATTATGCTGGAAAACATTCCGGACAGACCATCTTCCACGCGGTTACGGAGGGGACTGTCGGCCCGGCATGCTGTGATTCAGCCATAGAGACTGGTCATATGCATGCCCAGGAGCATGAAGCTCACAGGCCACCCCTGGAGCCATGGGGTATGTCGTGTTCAGAACCAAATGCAAAGCAAGGGACTGGCACGCTCGATGGCCGGAACTGGGAAGACTACAAGGATCTATATATCCAGCCTGTCGCCCAGCCGGCAGTTGATAGAAGATCACAAAAAAAAAATTCTTCTGGACTCTGGGCCCAAAGGGAGCCACGTCCTTCTCTGCTAGGCAGAAAAAAACTGAGCTGCTGGGCGGGGCTGGTCATCTCTGATTATTGGAACGTGTTTTTAATTATCCAACATGTTCTGCCTAGTCCTTTCCTATAAATAGGAACATAACCCACATGTCAAGAAATGAGAAGGCTGTGTCCATCCATGGACGAAAAGAGAAATAATGGTTTAATGAATTGAACAAATTCTGACATAAGATATTCACACAACGTAAAATCAAGAAACATTGAAACTGTCCTTACCCTCATTGGATGGATGTCTGCATATGGAGGCTTCCCTTCAGCCATTTCTATAGATGTAATTCCCAGTGACCAGATATCTGCCACACAGTTATACCCAATCTCTTGAATCACTTCAGGAGCCATCCAAAATGGAGTTCCTATTACTGTATTGCGTTTTGCCATTGTGTCCTGAAAAAACAAACAAACGAGACCAATACAGAGTAAAGAGCAATGCTAATCAACACAATGGCCAAACAGTAATGCAAGATCAGCACTTACCGTTAGCTGGCCAGCCACTCCGAAATCTGCCAGCTTGGCGTGACCTTCTGTGTTCAACAGGATATTTCCTGCCTTGATATCTCTGTGGATCTTCCTCATGAAATGTAAGTATTCAAGCCCTTTCAGCGTAGATTTAAGTATTGTAGCAATTTCATCTTCCGTTAACTGGAAAAACAAGACAGAAAAATGAAAGACAATCTAACCTGCACTCTACCTCTGCTTCAAACCCTGCATTCTACTATTAAAGTTACTAAACCCACAACAGTAAAATCAGTCTGTATATGCAGCATAACATGCTTGTTATACTCACTGTGGAACTTAAGGTGTTAATCCTCTGCATTGTGAAAAAAGGCTCTTTGATCCTGTATGCACAGATCCCCCCCCCCCCCCCTCCCATCTATCTGGGGAAAGTCAGCTAACACAGGCAGAGTAGTCAACCTGCACATGCTCAGTTGTGTCTTATGCTGGAGAGAATTACTTGTTCACAGAGCTAGCCAGGTCACATGATCACACATGTGGGCGTGTACACAGGCTATAGTGGAAATCTCCTCCTACCTGAACACACAGCTCTGGACAAACTCTGCAGGTTATGTGACCGTGGTATACCAGTTCAGCCAAAAAAGGTATATAGTGGCAATATTTTAATGTAAAAAGATTTGTTAGCTGTGGGCACTGTGTGGGGGGGGGGGGGGGCAGATTAACTATTTTCATATTACTGGGTTTAGTAACACTTTAAAGAGTTCCACCCGTTTTCTTAGTTTATTTAAAGTCAGCAGCTACAAAAAGCATAGCTGCTGACTTTTAATAAACTGACACTTGCCTGTCCCACGGTCCAGCGATGCGGCTGCCCGGAGGTTCGCTTCTCTCCCCCCTCCTCCTCCTCTCCTTCTCTCCTCGTCACTGTCATAGCAACTGTGGGCACACGGCCGTGACAGCTTATGGCTTTACGAAAATGTGGATATAAGTGTAGCGCTAATTTTGTTGGTCTGTGTACAGTGATAAACCATACATAGATGTGACTGAGAAACGTGGTTGAATACGTGTTAAGCCAGTGCAAAACCAAAAACAAGACCAATGTAAATAAAGCATGTGGTTAAGCATAAAAATCATTAAGGTGATAATATAATCCATAGTGATTGGAAAAACAGTAAATATTAATTGTGAAACTAAATATTCAAAATAAAATGAAAAATGTTGAATAAAGTCCAAGGAAGAAAATCATCAATTTTGAAAGTAAGGTGAAGATCAGTCCAAAAGGAAAGTGTTCATTTGTGATGCAAACTTGCAGTTCAAAAATGCGAAGTGCTGTGAAAACCGCCACCAAGAGTGAGTTGAAGGAGGCTTACCGGAAGTCTCAGACTTGGAGGGGCATATGCCAGCCAAGTCGAGATAAGCTTGGGGGTTGACAAACACAATGTAGATGATCTGAAGTCTAAGGGGTTTCCACTTCAATCAAAAAGGACATCTATTGTGTTGATCACGTGTTCATAAATATATGCAAAAGGCTCGGTATCCGTGTTTCGTACGTATGAAAGCTCACATAGCGTGATACGGTATGGAAAGTTTTTTTAATGTTAAAAGGTAACAATAAAACACTCACATTTGAGATGGTTAAAAAGGCATGAATTCAGGTACAGGAGCGATATATGTAGACAGGTCCACCCGACTAGTTTCGACTAATGAGTCATTATCTGGGGTATGGACTGTCTTGCACACATCGCACTAAATAGATAAAATGACCTCGGTGACCCGGAAAGTGGACCACCATTACATCACTTCCGGTTCTTTATTTTAAAGAAATTTATTAAAATGTATTTAAAAATGATAACACTTGTGTGGTTAAATACAATACGTGAACTTTAGGGCTTTAAATAGATGTAATATTAAATATAACTAATTAATCTGCACAAGGACGGCGTTTAACATATAAAGACACTGCCGTGTGCATAGCCAAGCATTTTTGAACTGCAAGTTTGCATCACAAATTAACACTTTCCTTTTGGACTGATCTTCACCTTACTTTCAAAATTGATGATTTTCTTCCTTGGACTTTATTCAACATTTTTCATTTTATTTTGAATATTTAGTTTCACAATTAATATTTACTGTTTTTCCAATCACCATGGATTATATTAATTATCACTTTAATGATTTTTATGCTTAACCACATGATTTATTTACATTGGTCTTGTTTTTTGTTTTGCACTGGCTTAACACGTATTCAACCACGTTTCTCAGTCACATCTTTGTATGGTTTATCACTGTACACAGACCAACAAAATTAGCGCTACACTTATATCCACATTTTCCTATTTGCTTTATCTACAGCAGTGTTGGCGGCTGTTTTTGTTGTATTGTTTTGTTGTATTTTCTCAGCGCAGTATATTCCCCCTTTTTTTAAGCTTATGGCTTTACGGCCGGGTGCCCACTGCACATGCACGAGTCGTGCTGCGCTCTGCTATTGGCCAGCCAATCTTATGGGACCTGTGATGTGTCCCAGAAGATCGCTGGCAGGGAGGGGCCGCCTAGGCGGCCAGAAAGGAGGAAGGGGGAAGTGGGACAGGAAGTCCCACTAAAAATAGGGTAACCCCTACCCCCCCCAAAAAAATTACATGCCAAATGTCGCATGTCAGGGGGCGAGGAGTGCTTAAAACGGAAGTTCCCCTTTTGGGTGGAACTCTGCATTAACAAATCAAAGAAATTAAAGCAAATCTACTTACGCTATGTGTTACAGTGGTAGTAAACAGACATTTTTACCTACAGGTAAGCTTATAATAAAGCCTGTAAGTAAAAGGAGATATTCTAGTGAGCTGCAGCCGATGCATGCGCATGCGCTCTGAAGGAATGACATACCCGTGGCATTCCTTCAGAGCTGTGTGCTACGGGAGTGACGTCATCACAGCTCAGCCATTTACTACCACTTTAAGGCTTTCTGAATATGCCGACAGCAGAATTGGACACGATAAAAAAAAGGTACATGCACCATTTTGACCAAACACAGAAAAAAAACAATAAATAATTGGGGTGCAGTGCATTGTAGTGCAGGTGCATTTTGCTGTACTGCCTTTGTATGCTGGGGGACATTGAATACACATTTTACAGCGGATGTGTGAATAGGCCCTTGGTACTCAATAAGGAGGGCTGAGTGGGCTTAAAGTGGTTTCAAAAGGCTATCGGAGCACTTGGCAGGGGTAAGGAACCAGAAGCATTGGTGGGGGACCCCCAGAACAGGAGGATCGGGGCTGCTCTGTGCAAAACCATTGCACAGAGCTGGTAAGTAAAACAGGTTTGTTATTTCGAAAAATATAGGTTTACAATTACTTTTAAAGTGATTATAAAGCCTCAAGGTTTTTTTTACCTTAATGCATTCTATACAATAGGGTAAAAAACCGCTTGTGCTGCAGAGGCCCCCCAGCCACCCACCCCCTTATTCTTACCTGAGCCCAATCCGATCCAGCAACATGCTCAAGAGCTCTCGCCACTCGCTCTCTCTTCTTATTGGGTAGAATAGCAGCGGCAGCCATTGGCTCCCGCTGCTGTCAATCAAATGCCGAAACGAGCGAGCACGCATGGGTGCCCCCAGAAAAAGTGGCTTTCCCTGGAGGCACTCACCGAAGAGGGGCCAGGAGCAATGGTAGGGGACCCCAGAAAAGGAGGATCAGGGTTGCTCTGTGCAAAACCATTGCACAGAGCAGGCAAGTAAAACATGTTTGTTATTTAGAAAAAAAAACTAAGGTTTATAATCACTAAGTATCTAAAAGCAAATCTTTTTTCATTTTGGATAGTGTAAGGGAGAGTTCTAACCCGTCAGGTTTTTATTTTTATTTTATTTTTTTATTCCTAAAGCTGTGTACCAAAAAAAGCCTTATATCACCTTAGAAATATATGTACATTTTTAGTTCATAAATAAGTCACAAATACATGCTAAATTTGTTCGGAGAATCCAAGCTTAATAAGACCTCTGTAGAGAAAACCGTTAAAGTTAAAGAAAACACTAACCATTCTTAAAAACCATTCCCTCCCCCTGCCTATCCTGCATACCCTATATAAAAAAAAGATCTGAGTACTTGCCTATTTTTTAAACTGGTCCGGGCACATGATCCAGCAGCTCTGGCTCCACTGTGTCAGTGAACGGCTTGGCCATGAAAAACTATGGGTAACATCATTGCTCCCAGAATTAACAGCCATTGTCGAGTGCTACATTAAACAGGGGAGCCAGAGCTGTTGAATCTTGTTACCAGACCCAAATGGATTGAAAAAGGTAAGTACACAGATTATTTTTTTATGCAGAGTATGCAGGATAGGTAGGAGCATAGGAAGGGAAGGTTTTTAAAAACAGAGTTTGTCATTTTGCTTTTGTTTTTTTGGTTAATGTAATTATACAGCAATATATGAATAAGTAATGATATCTAGCAGGCAGATTTTTTTTTTCCCCCCATAGATCAATAGACCACCATTTGGCACCAAATATGAGACCCAATTGCCACTTATACATATAGCTCAATTTCTGATCAATTTATTTTGGAAATCATTTGCCGGAGCTGTGCCTTGTTCCATCTTCCCTAAAGTGGAGTTCCACCCAAAAGTGGAAGCACCGCTTATCTGCCTCCTCCTCCCCTCCAGTGCCACATTTGGCATCTTTTGGGATGGGGGGGGCGGATTCCTGTTTTTGACAGATACCCACTCCGGGGAAATCTCACTGCGGCATGTTGACCCAGAAGTTCAGCCCCCCCCTCCTCCTTCCCCCACCACTGGGCCATTCACAAAGAGCAGCGTGCTTCACGCATGTGCAGCAGGAAACCAGCTGTAAAGCCACAAGGCTTCACTTACGGTTTCACTCACAAGCAATGGCGGCGGCGGCAGCACCCATGAGCAAATGGAAAAATCGCCTCGGATACCTGGACTCGTAAGTGTCCTAATATTAAAAGTTATAAAAATTGGGGGAACTAATGTGCAAACCAAAGGGGTAAGAAAGATGTATACTAAAACTAAAATAAGTAATAGCCACCTAATAAGTGTTCACACACATATAGCAGTATTGAATATAAGAGGAGGTGAGGGGCGCTTAGTCCAGACTAAAATAACTATGTGAAATGAAAGCATCCATCATAAATGAAACAAAAACGAAATGATCAGTAAAATAACTAAAATAAATCAACCAATTAATCGTAGTCTTTAAATCCAGTACATATGTGAATAAATGGATTGTTGCACTTTTTACGTTTGATTTATTCACATATGTACTGAATTTAAAGACAGCGATTAATTGGTTGATTTATTTTACCGATCATTTTGTTTTGTTTCATTCATGATGGATTCTTTAATTTCACAGTTATTTTAGTCTGGACTAAGCGCCCCTCACCTCCTCTTATATTCAATATTAAAAGTTAGCAGCTACAGTATTTTTTCTGAAGGAGGCTGGATGGACCTCCTCTTTAAGCACCTCATACATGGCCCTTTTGTATTGCAAGCCAGAAACTTTGAGCCCTACCATGTGGACAGTTGAAACAACCTAAGAGGTCTTGGATGTGTTTTTTAAATTCTCTGGTTGTAAATTGCATCTCCCACCAATTAGAGGTAATTATGCATTGTAGGTTAGGATGGCTACATCAAAGTCCTTTGAAGTTTTTTGAGATTATGCATTGATGAGTTGCAATGCCTTGAAATACATGTTCCTAATGTTAGATAATACAGTCCCCCTGAAGAAGACTAGGACTTGTTTGGTCGAAATGCGTTGGAGCATCTTTTTGGGCAGGATACATTTTGGAAAGTTCTGTTGGTACATATGCAATACCTGCCCGTTATGAATGTTATTGCCATCATTGCCATCTCTGTCATCCTCCTGCTACCCCTCTGCCTGCCTGAGTCCCTCTGCTTTAGGCCTTCCCCCAATCTGACATTTTCAGCTTATTATTCTTACAGGACTGCCCTTGCCTGGGTGTTTGCTGAAAAGTGGGGGGGCTATCGTCTGTCTGGACTGTGCTCTCACGGGGCTCAACCTCTGCTGCTCATTATGGTCACTCCCAGTTGCCTTCTGCTTCCTGGATACTGATACTGGTATTCACCTGGACACAAGTGGCTCGTTTGTCGGGTCCCCTTTAACCATTTAAGCCCCGGACCATTTTGGCTAGTTAATGACCAGGCCACTTTTTGCGATTCGGCACTGCGTCGCTTTAACTGACAATTGCATGGTCATGCGACGTGGCTCCCAGACAAAATTTACGTCCTTTTTTTTCCCACAAATAGAGCTTTCTTTTGGTGGTATTTGATCACATCTTCGGTTTTTATTTTTGCGCTATAAACAAAAATAGAGCGACAATTTTGAAAAAAAAACGCAATTTTTTTACTCAGTTCACCTCAGTTTAGGCCGATACGTATTCTTCTACATATTTTTGGTAAAAAATAAAAATAAAATAAAAATAAAAAAATCGGCGTTTATTGATTGGTTTGTGCAAAAGTTATAGCGTTTACAAAATAGGGGATAGTTTTATGGCATTTTTATTAAAAAAATTTTTTTTACTAGTAATGACGTTGATCAGCGATTTTTTTTCGTGACTGCGACATTATGGCGGACACATCGGACACTTTTGACACATTTTTGGGACCATTGTCATTTTTAAAGCGATCAGTGCTATAAAAATGCACTGGTTACTGTAAAAATTACACTGGCAGTGAAGGGTTTAACCACTAGGGGCGCTGAAGGGGTTTAAGTGTACCTAAGGGAGTGATTACTACTGTGTGGGGGCGTGGCTACGAGTGACACGTCATGATCTCCGGTCTCTGATTACACAGAGCGGAAATCAGTGAGAGTGTCAGTAGGCGAGCGGGGAGATGTTGTGTTTACACTAACATCTCCCCGCTCCATCCCTCCGTGAGACGATCGCGGGGATCCCGCAGTCCGACACACGGGGATGGCGACAGGGTCGCGAGTGCGCCACCGGCGGCGGCGTGCGACCACACGGCAGGCAGTTAAAAGGGACGTACAGGTACGCGATTGTGCCTGTACGTGCCATTCTGCCGATGTATATATGCCATGGCCGGTCATTAAGTGGTTAAAGATTTTTTTTTTGTAGATGTACTGAGCATATGAACAATCATGAACGACTATGTGAACTAGAGCGGATGTGTTTAATGAGAGCATTTACCCTGTTATACTCACCATCTTATCAGTTAGATCAGTTAGAGCTGATGTTCACCATTGTTTGCCACCGACTATTGTCTGCCTTGAGATAGTAATCAGCACTCCAGTTAGTCTGGATGGGCCCACCCAAGACCCGTTCCGCTCAGCCAGATCTAGTTGATCTATCCTCCGTGCAGTCATCGGCCATTTCAACCAAGCGAGAGCCGGTCGGCACTATGTCTGTCAGCAAGCAGCCTCCGATAGAGGCGGGAGACACGGTACATTCTTCCGGTGCGGCTATCCTTGCAGCAATTGCCGAGTGCAAAACATCCTTAACAACAAAGATCGATTTTGTAGCGACAGATGACAGCCTTATTCGCCAGGATCTGGACAAATTCCAGGCACGGATCACTGAAGTAGAAGACCGGGTCTCAGGTGTGGCGGATCAGGTCAGGTTGGACTCTAGGGACCTCAAGGCCCTACAATTACAGGTATGTGCTCTACAAAATCGGGCTATAGATACCGAAAATCGCCTAAGGAGGAACAATGTTCGTATCATAGGCCTACCTGAGAGAGCAGAAGGCTCGTGGCCCACTGTATTTACCGAGAAATTGCTCATAGACCGGTTTGGCATGACTGACCTGCCACAGACTTTTGTTGTTGAGCGGGCTCACAGGGTTCCACCGATCCCTCCAAAACCAGGAGCACCACTGCGTCCTTTTTTGCTCCAATTCCTTAATTATAGAGACCGGGATCATATCCTGGCTGTAGCTCGGTCTAAGCCCGATATCATGTATGAGGACAAAAAAATGCTTTTTATTCCCTGATTATTCCCAGGAAATACAACAAAGGCGTAAAGCCTTTACTGAGGCCCGCAGGAGGTTGAGATACAAGGGCCTATGTTTTAGTCTTCTATATCCCAGCAGGATGAGAATTATAGATGGTGACAATACACTTTTGACAAACCAGAGGCTGTATTGGCTTGGTTGGATACCTGTTGAGGATTGGAAAAAAAAATAAAAAATTTGCCATGTTTGCTAATGCGTGTGCATATATATGTGGGTATACATACTTTATGTGCTTCATGTGTACCATTTCATATATGTTACTGATTTTTTTTTCTCCCCCCTCTTCTAACCTTCTATATTTACATTCATTTCCATTATTTCACATATATAGTATATTATATTATAATTTAGGTTGTTTTGCTTGTCTCAGTATTATCTGTATTATCTTTAGTATGGGGTGTGGTTTTTTTGTTTTTGTTTTGTTTTGTTGAAATTAATGGCAAAGTTCCTCCTCCCCCCCCCCCCGCAATACCCCTTTAGTGTTGGCCACGGTCGACAAGCAACCACCTATTTGTACCCAATAGGTATTGGGCAAGCTGCATTGCTTTTTAATGCTCGGAGCTGGTTTTTGAACCAGATTGCTCTTACCTAGGTGTTGGACCATAGCACCGAGCGCGGTTACCAACCAACTGTTGCTAGTTAATTTTTAAGGGTTTTCTTTTTTCTATATATTTGGGTAAAGGCCTGATCTGGTTACTCTCCAAGTTGGGGATGTCACCAGATGAGGGCAGGATCAATACCCTTTTGTCAACATGGGTATTGTTAATTAGTTTTGTTTTTGTGCATGTTCTTTATGTTTTTTTGTTTTTTTCTTTGAATGATTGGTCTTACATTGGTCATGCTTCTCCTGGTTTTAGTTTCCTTGGATCGTTGCTGCTCCGAGAGGTACATCAAGATGTACACCTAGGCCAACTACATTTTTTTTCTTTTTACTTTATCTTTGTAAATCGTATAATGACAGTACGTGATATCTCCGCTTTCAGAATATTTTCCTGGAATGTTCGGGGACTTCATTCTAAATTTAAGAGGGCGATACTTTTTAGATACCTCAAACTACATTCCCCACATACAGTGCTTCTTCAGGAGACACATCTCATGAGCAAGTATTCTGCATTAAAAAAGCCATGGATCCAGGAAGCCTTTCATTCTTCATATTCCACATATGCAAGAGGAGCAACGATATTAATTAGTAAATCCTTTCCATGTGTAATGGAACAGGTTCATAGTGATCCCCAGGGCAAATATGTAATAGTATTTACGGTTTGGGGCACCCGGTATATAGTGGTAGGGGTATATATCCCCCTTCCTTTTTCTTCATCCACCCTATACTCAATCTTAGAGAAAGTAATTCCTTATTATCCAGCAAAACGGTTACTTATGGGTGATTTTAATGCCATTCTGGCCCCCGACCTAGATGGACCTATTCCCCCCAAACCAATTCTCTACAGATTTGCTCTCTTGGGCTCAGGCAATGGGCTTAACTGAGGTTTGGAGGTGGAAAAATCCTGAGACTAGAGCCTACTCCTGTTTTTCTGCTACTTACAAAACCTCTTCCCGAATTGATCTCGCTTTTGCTAACCCGACTATGTTGACTGATGTACTGGATGCATCATATTTACCTAGTGGGCTTTCAGACCATTCCCCCTTACTCCTTAATATTTGTTCCCCATCCCTCAGAACCCCAGCTTTATGGCGTCTGGGGGCCCACTGGCTTTCTCATATTGATCTGACGACCATCATTTCACCACAATTAGTGGAATATTGGGACTTTAATGAGAGATCATCTTCCATCGCAATGACCTGGGACGCCTTCAAGGCCTTCAGCAGAGGGCAATATATCTCCTCTATTGCTGGGATTCGTAAAGAACAGGCTGCCCTTACGACAGCGCTACAGGTAGCTGTGCAAAGTCAATCTGATATTTACACCATTGATCCCTATTGACACTCATTTTGACTCTCTGAATGCAGCAAAACGGGAGTTACATCTTCATCTTACAGAGATCACTAGACTTGATCTACATCGGAATAAACAACGTTTTTTTGAACAGGGAGACCGAAATGACCGCCTTCTGGCGATGTTGGCACAGTCGGACTATCCTCCAACAGTGATTTCTAGTGTAGTGTCTGCCTCAGGTGAATCGGTTTCTTCGCTACCAGATATATTAGAGGCTTTCCGTCAATATTATAGTTCCCTCTATACTTCTGTCTTGCCTTTTGATTTTCAGCCCCAGGATTTGTCATCCTGGCTAGATCCATTGGCACTCAGCTGGCTTTCAGACAGAGACAGAGAGAGAGAGAGAGAGAGAGAGAGAGAGAGAATATCTTTGGTAGGGCCAACTTCCCCGGAAGAGGTTTTAAAGGTGATTGGATCCTTCCCATTGGGGAAGTCTCCGGGTCCATATGGCCTTCCCATAGAATTTTATAGGACCCATGGGAAATTATTGGCCCCCAGGTTAGCACAACTCTACTCTCAATGCTTGGCCTATGGTGCCCTCCCAGCCTTCATGAGCCATGCACATGTTATATTGATTCATAAAGCTCCAAAAGATCCCACCTCTTGTACCTCCTATATGCCAATTGCCCTACTCCATACAAATTTTAAAATTCTGACTAAACTACTTACCATCAGACTACAGGCATTATTACCATCTGTTGTAGATACTGACCAAACTGGCTTTATGGCCAATAAGTCAACCGATATAAATCTGAGGCGTTTGTTTACCGATATACATGCAAAACACCTGAATGAGGGTACTAGGGTGGTGGCCTCCCTAGTTATTGAAAAGGCCTTTGACACCATCGAATGGCCTTTTCTTTGGGAGGTTCTTAGGAGGAAGGGGTTCCCCCTGACTTTTATTAAATGGATACAGATACTTTATCAACATCCTACCTCGGCTATCAAGCTGGGAGGTGGCCTGTCGCAGTCTTTTTCTTTGTTTAGAGGTACCAGGCAGGGCTGCCCTCTCTCTCCAGCCTTGTTCGCCATAGCGATGGAACCACTGGCAGAGGCTCTCCGTACTTCCCTTCATATTAGGGGACTGCGAGTCGGCTGGCTGGAGGAAAGGGTTGCCCTGTATGCGGACGACCTACTCCTCTTTTTGAATGATGCAGGTCCATCACTTAAGGGGGCACTACAGGTCCTCAATTATTTTTCCTCAGTCACAGGCCTCAAAGTGAATTGGACAAAGTCCCTCTTATTTCCCATAGATTCTGCGGCCCGTGCCACTGCCTATATTGATACTCCATTGAGATGGGTGGAGCACTTTAAATATCTGGGGGTGATGGTTTCCAGACAGGCTTCGGACTATGTATCCCTAAACTTAACACCTGTGATCCAGGAGGTTCAACAATGGCTGAAGGCATGGGAGTCATTACCTCTTTCATTTCTAGGACGCATAAACCTAATAAAAATGAATGTATTACCTAAATTTAAATATCTATTTTGACACTCTCCACAGTGGATCCCTAAATCATTATTTGTACGGCTGCATCATATTTTTGTAGCATTTATATGGAGATCCCAGTCCCATAGGTATAGCTGGACGACATTGGTACGCCCGGCATGTCTGGATTTCTACAAATATTATTTGGCCTCTCGGTTAGTAACTGCTGCCTGGTGGTTTAACCCAGATACCTCTAACCCTGCAACACAGGCAGAAGCAGCAGTGTTGGGATCCTTAGAGGCGTTGAAATTTCTGATTTTTCGGGGCCCCCGTGCTCCATACTCACCGACACCGTCCATGTGTACTACGTTACGGGCATGGGGGAGAGTCTCAAAATTGAATAATATCCCCTACAGGCAATCTCGTCTAACACTCCCCTTTGGTTGAATCCCACCCTGGAGCATATCTATACACATTGCCCCGACCCCCATGCCTGGACCAAATTCAATATAAAAATAGTGACTCCGATTATTGTGGACGAATCCTTAATTCCATTTTCCAAACTGATCTCCGATTTCAATATTCCTCAGTTGTACTCCTTTGGTTTTTTTCAATTCTCCCATGCCTTCAGCTGTCAATTTCCTGGCTCTCCTCCGCAACTAGTTCAATCCGCCCTAGAGAAGCTTCTTAGGTTGGACTGTGCAAAGAATGTTGCCTCCAAATTATAATCTCCATCTAACAACTATTTCCCTGCCAACACTAGAGAAACGAAGACTTAAACAGTCTAAGGATATCCCTGAACTTGACAATGACGATTGGGATGATATATGGGACTTTGCTTGCAATTCTCTTGTCTCCTTGAGACCGGTTGATTCAGTTCAAGATAGTTCACAGGGCATATCTTACTCCTCATATATTGCATAAAATTAATCCGGACTCTGCCCCTGGTTGTTTGCGATGTGGGGGGGGGGGGGGATTCCTTGGGATTTTACTCATATCTTTTGATATTGTCCAGCAATAGTAGGGTCCTGGGAAGAGATATTAGCTTTTATATTTCAAATCTTCCTCTATTTCATTACAACCATCAATGGCAAATATGTATGTTGGGTCTTATAGAGCAATATATTCCCACAGTAGCAGGACGTACTCTGGTGGGGCTGCTTTTGTTCTACGCTCGCAAAGCTATAGCGCTTAGTTGGAAAAAACTACCCTCCCATCATTGTCTATGTGGAAATAACTCATTAACAATAGCCTAGCACTATAAAAGGAGACCTATATTAATAGAGGCTGTCAAATATGAGAGGGTTTGGTCTAAATGGCTGATGAACTCTTCCACAGCCTCTGACGCCTTTTAGAGGAAGATTTAGTATTTTTCTCAGTTATTTAGGTAAATATCCATGATAATTCAAAACTCTTATATCGGCATATATACTATAGGACTACCAAATCTGAAAATTGAGTTAACAGTACTATTTAGTGTTTTTTTTCTCTATAACTTGATATAATGTCCATCGTAAGAATTGAATAAATACCATGCAAGACCAATGTATGTATGTATGTATGTATGTATGTATGTATGTATGTATGTGGGTTATTTATTTATTTTTGGTGTTTTTGTGTTTTGTCTCTATTTCTGTTTGCTTACTGTTCTGTAATTATAAAAAAAATTGTATGTGTTTGGGTAAAATATAAAAAACGTATATTTAAAAAAAAAAAATGTTATCATGGCTGTTAGGCCACAATGGGAGTATATGTAACCAAAGCTCCTATTTTAAATCCTTGTTGATTTCATTTGAATATTAATTCTTTTTTTTGACATTCCTTTTTTGCTGCAAAAAACCCCAGGGGAACAATTTTTTCTTGTGGTATTGATATTTGGGGCATGCAGCACCTTTCTATCTCCATGTGTGTCCCTATTCTTCAGTTAGAGTTAGCAGGTTACTACCCCGTTAATGTCCTTTTCTCCGTAATAAAATGTACGTTTAGTACCAAGGTGCAATTAATTATGTAGCTGTGGTCCTTGGTAGACAAAATGCGGAACTCCATTAGATTAATTCTAATTTATTCAGCTCAGTTTCATTTGAATTTGTCAAGTCTGATATATAGGATCGCAAAGCACTAATTCTGCTCTAGAGGGTGCAGCAAGCAACTGGGAATAAACAAGCTTGACTGCTCTGAAAAAACAGAAAGGTTAATGCATCTCTTCCTATTTCACAGTTCCCACTTCAAAGTCCCATTCAGGGTTGGCCAGCCCTTTAAGAATGCAATCTCCTGCTCTGTGGTGACTGCAGATGTTTTCTCCCCGAGCAGCTGGAAAATGTACAATCTTCCTTATCTACTGTGATCAGCAAACAGGGACGTTTCTGAGGTTTAACATGATTGCAAATCCGGCCATAATAAAATAAAGACTGCTTCACCTAGAGATTAAAGGAGACAGAAGCACACAGGCAAACAAAATTAAACAGTTCAGATCGGTGTGGCTGGTAGCGCTGCAGGCTGTATGGTCAGAAAGGGGCATTGTGTGCTTTTGGAACATGTTCGGGAAGTAGAGGTGGTTGGTTCAATGCACAGAAGATTGAAGGGGACACAGAAACCAAAAAAAATGTATTTAGCCTGAATCCATTAACATTCCTTTCTCAGATTGCATTTACTTTCTCTTGTTTATGCTCACCACACATAATTCGTAATTTTCCAGTAGTTTCTATTTTTGAGCAATTTAGAAGTAAAACAATCATGGAACTTATTAGAGAAGTTTCCATGGTAAACTTTCTCAGAGCTCTCTTGTTTCTCCAGATAATGGCTACAAATAAGATAGGACCAGCAATTGGACCACACTTATATTTAAAGCGCACATTGCACAACCAGTCAATGACCTACCATAACCCAAAGTGTCTATTCTTAATGTTCTTTGACTACAGAGGACCACCTAAAATTATTTTCCCTCACCGAGTTACATTTTAAAATATCCACAAGTGTTTGATTTTAATTTATTTATCTGGACATGGTTTCCATAATCCAGTTCTTTACAGAGGAAATAACTAGCCCAATATCCCTACCACAATTATGTACACACAAACTCACCCGCACAGAGTTAGGGAGATTTACTAAAACTGGAGCACTCAGAATCTGGTGCAATTGTGCATGATAGCAAATGAGCTTCTAACTTCGGCTTTTTCAATTAAGCTTTGACAATAAAACCTGAAAGCCGATTGGTTACTATGCAGAGCTACAGTAGATCTTGCACTCTCCAGATTTAGCAAATAACCCCCAGTCTATGGGCGGTTTAGATGGAAATTAGTCAAGGGAGCTCCGTAAAGTGCCAAGGACAATTTTCTGGAGATAGTTACGGGTACTTTAAAAAATACCGGAGCCACATTCAGGCAAGCATTTGCACCAGTACCTACATGTGTGGCAAATTCAGGTAGTTATTACTACTGACACTTTAAAGCGGAGTTCCATCCAAAAGTAGAAGCTCTGCTGATGAGTTAGAAAGTGCAGCGTGCTTTGCACACGCGCAGTAGGGAACCGGCTGTGAAGCCAAAAGTCTTCACTGCTGGTTTCCTTTACCACAAATGGCAGCTTCAGCACCCGGGAGCCGATCTGAAAATCGACTGGGGTGCCAACATCGTGGGCTCCCTGGACAGGTAAGTGCCCAGATATTAAAAGTCAGCAGCTACAGTATTTGTAGCTGCTGACTTTAATTATTATTTTTTTTTCCCCAGGCGGAACGCCTCTAAGAACTTATTGCTGTGGCAGCAACAGATTCTTAAAGAATTCCCACCGGTTCTCCAATTAGGATATTGGTGGTAATTAAGAAAAGGTCTGACTTGGCATAGAGAGGTACACCAGTGCTCAGAGTGTGGCATGTCTGTATTAGAGTTCTAGCCAGTGACTGAGTCCTGCTGTGTGGATTAGTAATAGACAACACGTGACCCATTTAGTTAATAAATATTTTCAAAGATGGGACATTGCGCCCTTTCCCAGTCTTAGACAAAATTATCTTTGCCTCCATATACAGTAAAACCTTGGATTGCGAGCATAATTCGTTCCAGAAACATGCTTGTAATCCAAAGCACTTGTATATCAAAGCAAATTTCCCCATAAGAAATAATGGAAACTCAAATGATTCCACAACCATTTATTCATAGGTTCTTCAGTTTATAGTTCATATAAAAAGATTATAGCAATGTGACTAGGTTGTGTAACCATAAAATGTCCATCCACAAATGGAAGCCTCCACAAGGGGATTAGAAGCAAAATCCAGCAGGAGCTACAGAGTATAAAAGAGAAGAGAGGCGCCTCTAAGTGTAGCAATATGTTGCTAAATGTGGTACCTTCAGTAAATCTAACCATAGTGCTACCCTTAAGGCGCCTCTCTTCTCTTTTATACTGAGTTGTGACATGACGCTACTCTTGTATCAAGCCAGATTGTATATCAAGTCAAAATGCATTCAAAAATTTTGCTCATCTTGCAAAACGCTCTCAAACCAAGGTTTTACTGTATGCATTATTATATCCAATTGCAGCACACAATCAGGGCCCAGGTTAATAGTGTTAACTAGATTTTATCACCAACCCGTTTTTAATATCATTTAGTCGGCCGACCATGCCAGGGGCCCTATATCCCAATGTTACAGCATGCTATTAAACACGTATTTGGATGACTAATTCCACTAACACACTTCAACTTAGGAAGAAAGACCTGGGACAGTTGTCTGGGGATCAATGGGAGGAAGCATTCCAATCTGTAGTCATCAGCTCTATGATTACTTTGCAAAGGCTGTCCTAGCTGTACAATACATTATGTAGTTCAGAGATCCAATCATACTCCTTATAAAACTTCATGAAATGGGATTGCTTGCAGACCCGCTGTGTCATCTGGCGATACCCCAAGCTTCATTGCTACTGGTCTGATGTTTTGCATACCCTTAAAGTATTTCAGACTAATGTACCCCTTGACCCAAAACACTACTTAGTGGGTGTTCTTAGTGACCTCATTCTGGAGGAGTTAACAAGAGTGTCGTTTACCTGTGCCCTCTTTCAGGCCCACAAGAGGCTCTTAATACTATGGAAATCCCCTGACCCTCTGTCTTTCAAGCAATAGGTGACTCATATGGGCAATAATCTCATCTTTGAAAAGGTATGTGTACCAGCATAGAGGCTGCCCGGGTAAATTCAAAGACTTTGGGCACCGTAGCTAGACACTCCATGTCTAAGCCCTCTGGAATAAGTTCAAAATGTGGCTGATGCATGGCCTTAGTCGACCAGCTACTTACTGCATAACTAGACATGTGAGATTTGTTCTGGCTTGGCTGAAATGTTTGCCAATATACCCTCTCCATTTTTCTTTTTGGTAATTGGAAGTTTGCCTGCGAACATACCGAAAGTGCCTGCATACACTCCAAGTCTAATATTCTGTGCTGAATTGATGGATAACGGTTGTGTTGTCACCGGATTGTTAGTGAGGTTTTGTGTTAAATAAAACCCTCTCGATATAAAAAGTAATAGACAACACTTTTTAAAGGGTAGCTCTATTAGGTGTGCTTTGTTATGATTAAGTGCTCTCCAGCATGAAACGCATTATTGTTGCTCCTGTTTTTGCCTTAATAAAGCTCACTTGTCATTGGGTGGGCGGAGCGTGATGTGAAACAGACTAGTTGACCATCAGGCCCACCTTACTGTTGACTAACAGCGCATGGCAGGGGGGGGGGGGGGAATCGATAGCTACCATTTAATCCAATAGGGGCTTTTGAATCTACCCACTGCCATGCGCTGTCAATCAACAGCATAGAGGACCCGATGAGAACTAGTCGCTCCTTTCCCCATCAGGCTCCACCCACACCAGTACAAAACTCATTGGCCATGCACCATTTTTGTTGCCTGTCTTTGGAATTGTTCTGTCTCATCAATATCTTCTTGTGAGTGAGGTCTCCAGAACTGGACAGAGTATTCTAAAATTAAATCTCACAAGAGATCTACATAGGGGAATCAGGACCTCCTTCCTCCTACTGGGGACCGCAATAGTGATGCATTCTAATATTCTATTTGCTTTTCCCTCTGCCAGTAAGGTGGGTAAACATACCATGACCGCAGCGCAGGCACAGACAAATTTATGTACCCGTTTTTTTTTTTATTATTGTTTTTAGTGTGTGATGACTGCACTTTTCAAGTGATAGCTTCTCCAAGGTAATGCATATTTTTCTCTATGTAGTCAATTTTATTTATTACAGGTTCTTATATAGCGCTGTCAATTAATGCAGTGCTTTACACATATATTGTACAGTCACATCAATCCCTGCTCTCAAGGAGCTTCCAAACTAAAAAGGTCCCCAACTTATTTATACATACACATAATGGGGCCAAATTAGACAGGAGACAATTAACCTACCTGCATGTCTTTGGAGTATGGGAGCAAACCGGAGTACCCAGAAACAAAAACCAACACAGGCGCGGGGAGAAGATGCAAACCCCAGGCAGTTCGTGCCATGGTTGGGAATGGAAAAAATTACCCTAGTGCTGCCAGGCAGAAATGATAACCACTTAGCTAGTGTGTTTTGTTTCTGTCACTTGTACACTTAGTGGGCTACATCAAGGTGTGTTGGTAGCACAGGTATTTCTTTTTTTGTATTTTTGTTTACCAACACTTGTGTCTCTCTAACCAGTCTCGCTAACCATCTCTTGCATCATGTCCACCATCTCTAAACATCTCTTGCATCATGTCCACCGTCTCTAACCATCTCTTGCATCATTTTCGAAACACTTGCTTAAACGTGCATCCTCACAGGGCGACACTGTGGATGCACATATACAAATGTGCCAACATCCCAATAACATAGGCGAAACAAAGCTATACTAGAAAAAAATTTACTTTTGGCGGCACATGGATATAAATTTGTAAAAAACTAGAGGTATTTATTTTTAAACAGCGTAATGAAAAAATACATATAAAACATTTAGACAATACCAATTTGTTTATATTTGGATACAGAGCTTGGGTTCACGCTTAAACAGTACTTCACAGTATGTAACATGTAAGCATTCCACCTTATTTGGAACGCAGATCCAGCAAACCAGAGGCTATAGAAACAATAGTTGTGTGAAGCAAGTTAACGAGAGCCATAGGTCCAGTGCATCATGTGTGGTCTTGACTTCCTCTACTAGTTTCGCAGGTTACCGCTTCTTCAGGAGCACAGTAATAGGCCAGATAATGTGCTGCGGATGGCAACACACACCTATGTAGGGTTTGAGTGGCTATTTGTTGGTAATAGACAGCCAGCCATAGTAAAAATCACAATGGACGACAACTGGGTATACTGCTGGGCGAAGGGCGATTGTATACAGCGACAGGTAATGTCCTCCGGTACTTTTAAAGTTGAAACTATCACGGTGGAAAGGAAGGGCTTAAAATACACCAGTATGAATCCTGGTGTGGGAAGGGAATATCTCACTCCACAGGGCCCTGAATACGATGGCCAGGCTGTAAACCTGTGCCTAAGAGAGAAATCTACACTCGTCCGGAGCAGTCCCAGCAGTCAGCTCACAGCTGACTGCTGGGACTGCTCCGGACGAGTGTAGATTTCTCTCTTAGGCACAGGTTTACAGCCTGGCCATCGTATTCAGGGCCCTGTGGAGTGAGATATTCCCTTCCTTTCCACTGTGATAGTTTCAACTTTAAAAGTACCGGAGGACATTACCTGTCGCTGTATACAATCAGCCTTCGCCCAGCAGTATACCCAGTTGTCGTCCATTGTGATTTTTACTATGGCTGGCTGTCTATTACCAACAAATAGCCACTCAAACCCTACATAGGTGTGTGTTGCCATCGGCAGCACATTATCTGGCCTATTACTGTGCTCCTGAAGAAGCGGTAACCCGCGAAACTAGTAGAGCAAGTCAAGACCACACATGATACACTGGACCTATGGCTCTCGTTAACTTGCTTCACACAACTATTGTTTCTATAGCCTCTGGTTTGCTGGATCTGCATTCCAAATAAGGTGGAATGCTTACATGTTACATACTATGAAGTACTGTTTAAGCGTGAACCCAAGCTCTGTATCCAAATATAAACAAATTGGTATTGTCTAAATGTTTATATGTATTTTTTCATTACGCTGTTTAAAAATAAATACCTCTATTTTTTTACAAATTTATATCCATGTGCCGCCAAAAGTCAATTTTTTCTAGTATATCTTTGTATCTCTTGCATCATGTCCACCGTCTCTAACCATCTCTTGCATCATGTCCACCGTCTCTAACCATCTCTTGCATCATGTCCACCGTCTCTAACCATCTCTTGCATCATGTCCACCGTCTCTTACTTAAACACACTGCCAATATTGTTTGCAAAATTTCCATTTGGTGCACCTCTATCAGACATGATACAGGAGATGGTCAGAGACTGCAGACATGATACAAGAGATCAATGTAGCCTCACACAAGTCCATCAGATGCAGCCTCGCCAGTGTCCGGATCAGAGCAGCGATCTCCAGCTGTGTCACGAAGCTGGATTTGAATTTTACAGCCGCAGTAACAATGACCTGCCTCCTGTGATCACGTCACACTGATTCAATGTCCCGGCATTGGATTAGTGTGCTGTCCATCAAAGGAGGCAGGACATTGTTACTACAGCTCCCGGGACAATTCAGCTACATGACACAGGGAGATTGCCGCTCTGTGAGGAGGAGGAGGAGGAATGAGGGGAGGACAGGAGCTTGAGCCACTAGGATGACACCCCGCAATGGGCGGCACCCAGCGGGACAGACCACACCCACTTTTCAGCACCATTATCGGCACCATGCCGAAAATACAGTTTTCAGCTAATATGTTTTGGCGGCCGAAATTTCGGTGCACCACTACAAATAATGTCACATGGAAGCACAACCCTACAGTAAACACATAAGCTGCATAAATAGTGTGTGTGTGCCTATATTTTTAGAGAACAGAATATATTACAAACATGAAAATCTTGATTTTGTTTGTTTTTTAACTAATGCTGTATTGCAAATTTTAACAGTAGAACCCCATTTTCAAGCATTTTTTTTTTTTTTTGGTGGCAGTGTCCCTTGCTGGATCTGTTCACTTCCTATGTGCTCACCAGGACAGAAAGGGAAATCTCCAAGGTACAGAAAGCAATAGAAATTCTGGCAACTTTCACCCACTCCTCTTGATTCAAAAGTAATTTTTAGCCAATGTTACACTTCAATGGTTCTTTCCAAAACACATCTGGCATCATGTTCCTTTATTGGTTTTAATAGGAGTTCGCACTGTAGAGAGTCCAAATAACAGATTTGACTTCATCTTTCTGTCTCATGTAATGTCCTTGGCAGAAACTGAACCCAGGTCTCTAGAACGGCTATATTAGAAAGCCGCACTTCTAAGGGAAAAACAAGCAAAGGTATTTGCTCCACCAATCCATCAGACTCTGCAGAGAATATTCAAAAGAAATTTTAGAAAAAAGGAACAAAACAATGTGAGGCCCTCTTACTGCAGACTATGGATAGTTTAAGAAGTTTCTGGAATGGGAACCCAAAATGTTCAATAGCTCCCTAGGACTTCACCTTCTTACCTTATTTTACAATTTGTTCAGTTCATGAATGTTTCACTGTGCATTTTTACGACAACTTAGAACATTCATGTTTCAACGACAGCCATGAAAAATGTAGTAAAATCATTTAAAACTTATAAAACTGGTATATTAGGTCAGAAAGTACTTTCTAATTGGCTGAATGCACCATCAAATACATGTTACTCAGTCTTGAGTTTCATAGATGCCTGCTATAGACAATGAGAAGGTCCTGCTACTGTCCATGGTACTGATAAGTATTGAGTAACTGGCAAAGAACAGGTCAGCATTCCTGACTTCACTCTTCTGACCTAACTTGTTGTATGCTTGTTCCAGGTCATTCATTCAGAAAGCTTTGCCAGAGAAACAGCAACAGTCAGGCAACATGGATTTTCAGAAAGAGGTCAGAAATGAATATCTACAATATTATATCAGTACTTTTTTCTTTTATGGCACAAACTATGAGCTTTGATAAAAACCTTATCAGAGAAACATTAAACCCACATTAAAAAAAAACACAAATACTCTGATCATTAAAGCGGTAGAAAAGCCCACTTTATTTTTTACCTGCAGGTAAGCCTATAATAAAGCTTACCTGTAGGTAAAATGAATATCTCCCTAAATGTGCATGGTTTAGGACATATTCACACTGCATGCAGCCACTAAAGGTCTGGAATACTGTGTCTGAGCTTTGTGCCGGAACGGAGGGCTCCCACGTGCATGCGCGGGAGTGATGTCTTTGCGGCTCCAGCCACTCACAGCGTCGGAGTCCGCAATCCCAGAAGGCAGGCCGGGGGAAGATGTCAGCCCTCAGCGGTGACAGGGCCCCGCTGGAAGGGATCTGTTCTAAAGTAAGTATTTGATAATGTGTATGCGATGCATACTAGCACATTATGCCTTTGTCTTACAGGTTTTTTTTTTCTATTCTGCAGCGGTTTACTACCTTTTTAACGATGGAATCATGTTCAAATCTTTACTTCTAGGTTATTATTTTTTAAGAAAAATCGGCCTAACTAAATAGTAAGGAAAATTTTGAAAAATAAAACAATAATAAAACAACTGTCGCTATAAAAATGATCAACTAAGCCTACCTTTTAAGTGGACAATGCCAATAGAGCAGTGGACATTGTATGGAGGGTGTCAGTCAGTAGGGCAGTGGATGGTATTAGTAGTTTATTTTTATTTATGTTTTATATTATATTGTATACAGTATATTTTACAATTTTTTTTTTTTATTATTTACTTTTTTTTTTTTTTTTTTTTTTTTTTTTTTTAGGTAGCCCTGTTGGGGGGCTCACTTTTGAGACAGAGAAAGTGATTGAGGACACAGTCCTTAATCTCCATCTCTGCAGCCTTGTGTGCACAGAATGAATGAACAGGAAGAGCTCTGCAGTGTCTCCCTGTTCATTCACAAACTGAAGCATAGTAAACACAGTTTAACAAGCCGGTCACGCAGGAGAAAGAAGAGCTGCTGCAGACCTGCACAGCACTAAACGAGATCAGGCTTAAGTATTTAGGAGGACGAAAGGGGAGGGGACGAAAGGGGAGGGGACTAAAGGGGACAAAAGGGGAGGGGACTAAAGGGGACGAAAGGGGAGGGGACGGGCACAGCACACAGGAACAGATCTAAGGCTGTCAATCAGCTGGAGCTCCTTCCTGTTAATTTTTTTCCAGACACCAAGGGATAAAAGGTATCACAACTAACTCATGCTGATAGCAGAGGAAGGAAGCAGCAGAGAGAAATTACACTTGGTACTAATAATGTAGACAGGTACTTTAACGATAGGGGTTAACGTTGTTTAAATATATTCCATTCCTAAACACACAGCAGCTACCAGACACTCCAACCAGCTGAATAAGACCCCATACAAATATTTCTCCCCGCACAACAAGACAACGCTCTGTGTTGAGGTTCCAAAACAGGGAATGAATCTTTATTGCAAGCACATGGTAACACATTTCTCTTCAAAACACTTCCCTCCCATCCTTGGGGAACAGGGCGGGTTAAACTGTCCAATGACGATGGGGATACAGGTCAGGTGTGTTCAAACTTCTCCTTCAGTAAACAGTCTTAGCAGGAGGGGTTGCTGGAGTGATTCCTCCCCCCCCCCCCCTTTCCTCACAGCAAGACACTTAAACATCCCATAATAGGCAGCCAGACGGTCTACCAGCTCCAATCCACATCATCACAAACAACAATGATAAGGCCTTTGGAAGCTAGTCTGGGTTCATTAACATTACAACAGGCATCCAGGTGGATTAATATTACAGACTCATTTTAAAGCAATCCAAGACATATTCTCAATGTCCATTATTTTCTGGCTCATACTTTCTAAGAACTTCTGGGTTCCACGGGCCCACCCGTTACAGGTACACACTAGGGATATGCTTCGTTCATATTTCATGTCTGAGGTTTACAACCACTTTAAACAGAGAGCAATTCAAGATGCAATTTACTGAAATAGGAGGGGTAACACCAAAGTTGGTTTGTAGGCTGAGAATGCATTCTCCAAAGGGTATACTTCAGGTCCTTTGTAAACGATAACCCTCTTTTTTTTTTTTAGAAAAGAAAATTTGTGGGTCTTTAAAACTATGCATGTGAAAAACTACAGTAATTACAAGAACTCACGGCACAATGTAAAGCCAACATATGAACTAGCAGGATTTCTAAAAATAATTTTACAAAAAATGTACCTACTGTACCTACTGGCTATGTGACCAAATCAGAACAGAGCAGAGGAAGGGGCTGTGACTTTAAGAGGGTGTGTCGGGGACTACACTTTAAGTCCGTAGGAGAAATTGCCCATGAAGGTTAAAGTGTTTGTAAACCCTTACATATACCCAGTGAAGGAAAAAAAAATCCTCCTACATAAGTTGTACCTGTTTATTTGCAGCCCTCTATAGTCACACATTTTACACAGCATCTCTCAGCTCCAATAAGCAGGGGGCAGGGATCTGAAGTCTCTCCATGCAGAGCTCAGTGAGGAGAGCTCTGAGCCCTGATTAGACAGAATGGACATACTGCGGATAACGGAGGAACAAGGCAGCAGAGAGAAATCTCACTCAGTGCTTTAGATAGAGACAAGTACACAGTATAGAAGTTTTGCTCATATTTCATGTCTGAGGTTTACATCCACCTAGCAGAAGTTTCTTTGAAAAACAAAAATTACAAATTATGCACAAGGATCCAGAGATTTTTCAGTGCACATGCTCCTACAATGAACACTACCCATTCCTTGTAGTCTGGGCAACTACTGGTACAGGAAATATTTTCTCAATTGTAATGTAAACCAATATATGAACATTTCAGGGTAAGGAGACACCTAAGCAGATACACGGCTTTCATATTAAACGGTTTGCAGAGTGAATACGCCAAATGATCTCAACAGGAGGAACTTCTAGCCGGGCGTTTACTTACAGTTTTATTCCGCAATCGAATAATGTCTGAGACAGAGCCAGCTCCACAATATTCCATAACTATCCACAGGTCTGTATTTTTAAAATAGCTGCCATAGTACTTGACTACATAGTGGCTGAAAAAAGAAAGGAAAAACAGGTAAATATTTACTTGCAGAGTACACAGTTATCAGTGCTTAAAGATCATTTGCCAAAAATGAATTTCACTTTAATATTAAAGTGTAATTATCGCCAAAATCAAAAATAACATATACAGTATAATCCAGTCTGTCAGTAGTATTGTTTTTCTGAGTCCCCCTGTAACATAAGTTTATTACCCAACCATTCTGCCAGCAAGTCTGTGGTTTTCAACCATCTTATCAGAAATTGCTGTCCTTTTTAGGAGGCATCTGCCAGGCGGTAGGGAGACCGAATAGCACATCCTCACCACCTGTTTGAACCCCGTAAATGCCACACCAATGTCATGTGATTGGGGAACTTAAAAACACAGCTCAAATGCACATTTTTAAAGCCCCCAACCACAAGTCTAAATGAGCCCCTAGAGCAGGGGTCTCAAACTTGCGGCCCTCCAGCTGTTGCAGAACTACAAGTCCCATCATGCCTCTGCATATGGGAGTCATGCTTGTAACCGTTTAGCCTTGCAATGCCTCATGGGAATTGTAGTTCTGCAACAGCTGGAGGGCCACCAGTTTGAGACCCCTGCCCTAGAGTATTGAGATAAACCATTTAAACACCGAATGGGGTACTTGGTCAGAATTTACTGTATTTATTTAAAATTAAACTTTACCCATAACTTGATAAAAAAGTAATTTTCTTTTGCAAGGAACATACATTCTACATTTAATAATTATGGTACCAAAATGAGCATGTGCTGTAAATTGCCTCCAGAATTGCTCCGGTTTCTTCTTGCTAGAGGCTGCCATTTTTCTGAAGCCCAAAGCTCCAGCTATAAAGCGAAATTAAACCCATCGATTTGCCAGTTAAAAAAACAGTTTGATTTAATTGTGTCCTCGACTAAACTGTCAAACCATCAAATGTCTTAACTGATCACATGTGCAGCATCATGGCAGTTGCAGATCAAACAGAAGCCGCTTTCTTGGTTGTAAAGGATACGAGTGTATAACTCCGCTATAGGGCTGTCAGCAGATCGGCCTCTACAAACTTAGCAGTGCAGTGCCTAAAAAAAGAGAGCAACTGAGCATGTGCAGAGCAGGGTGAGACCGTGTACTACTGGATTTTAAACAGTATTGGGGCTTTTTTTTCTTTTTTTTATGTTTTACATAGGCCAGCCAGAAGTGATCTAGCAGGACTTCATTTTCTAAATAAACTTCCACTAGAACCACTTTCAGACTGCAGAATGTCATATGACATCCTGGGCTTTTAGTGGCGATATTTTTTTTCAGCCGGCGATTCCCTTCACTTCACGAAAAATCATAGCAGCTGTTCAGACGCCTGATCATTCCTACAGGCGGCGGGAGGGGACCTCCCCTTGCGCGCCCCCCCTGGAGCTTCCACTGGCACGCCCGTGCGATCGGTGAGCCACAGAAGGAATCCGCTGGCGCTGAAAGTTGGTCATAGAGAAAACCGGGGGCCAGGTGGTCCCCGGCAGTCTCCGACTTTTGGAGGCCCGGGCGCAACGTTATGATATCATATCGCCGGCAGAAGTAAACAATGCTAGGAGCCTCCGTTCCCAGTTGATGCCATTTTTGGGGAAACACGTCGGGTGGAGCCAAGATTCCTAACGTCATCACGTATTGGATATTGATGTATTGATGCAGTCTATGTTTGCTCTCTGACTAGCATACGGAAACATTAGAAACCTTTTTTACCCTTGTTACGTTGCTGTTTCCTTGCCTATTTTGCCTATTTTACTATTTGTGGATTGGATGTGGACTTTTTGATTTTGGCTTTTTTGCTGTGTGTTTTTACAATAAATCCTTTTGAATTTTTGGAAAATACTGCACCATGAAGTCCTTTTTTTAATCCTTCTTTGCTGAGTTGAACAAGCTCTTAGGAGTACACTTGGAAGCTGGAGCGTTTCTATTCCCGCCTACCTTTTTCGTTTTGGATACTGTGTGTCAAGATATCTGATTACCTGGTGGAGTGAGGACAGGCCACCTGGGATAAAGGAACAGGTGAATACCATCGCTGCCGGCAGGCTGATGCACACGCCTTTGTGACCTCTATGATCTGAGGTCCCGTCCATCTGGTAAGCGGCTTTAAGATTATCTGTTATCACTGAACATCTATAGAGTAAGGCTCCCTTTGGATATCCCTTATCCATATGAAGCAAGTGGATTTCACCTTTGGAATTTAAATGTGTTGTGGACATTTTTTTCAATCTCACCTTTATAATTTTAATTTTTAAATTAATATTTGCCTTTGGAGAACAATTTCACTTTCACTATTGAGATTCAGTATATATTCTCTTGTGTTTTTTTTCACTATTGAGATTCAGTATATATTCTCTTGTGGTTTTTTTCACATAGTGTGTTATTAGTAATATATTCATCATTTTTTATTTAATCAATGTCAGTGGTTGCGCGCTTGTCCTTTTACACATGTCTTTTGAGTTTTAGTATTTTTAACTTTTTACTTGCAGCAGCACCACATTTTTTGGATCATTTATTTATTCACCATTTTTTAAAATATACTTTCGGTTTAGCGCAGGTTTTTCCAAACTATATAATGCTAGGAACTCGGCTGGAAAGCCAGAGATCCTAAATTTAATAATAATATTGCTGTAACAGATTGAAAAAAAGTTTCCTTTTAAATTGTTAGTCGCTCACTTGTAAGATTCATCCAAAATGTAGATGTCTAACACTACCCTCTAAACTGAATGGTGATGCGGCTGTCTAAGGGTGGCTACACTGGTCCTCCATACATACAGTGGAAGAGTGAATGCAGCCGGCCGAAGACCAGCTTGAGAAAAAAAAAGCAACCCCAACATCAAATGATTGGTAAGCTACAAAAGCGGCAGCACAAGTTTTGTTCTTTAGGGTTTCTTTCATTTTCACCTAATGACCATGCCAGTTATTCTGTTCAGATGTAGCAGTTACAGGTTTAATATAAACCATTTAACACTGAGAGGGGCATACAATGATCAGCTTTTATTTACTTATGCAAAATCTTTTTCCCAAAAGGGGAAAAAAAAAAAAAAAAAGCTGTTAGCTGTAACTGCTTAAAGCGGAGTTCCACCCAAAAGTGGAACTTCCGCTTATCGGATTCCTCCCCCCCCTCCGGTGCCACAATTGGCACCTTTCCCACTTCCCAGGTATCCTTTCCCACTTCCTGGAGTCCGGGCACGGCCGTGACGTCACCGCAGGGCTTCCCCCTCCTCCTCCTCCCCTGGCTGCCGGGCTAATAGGAGAGAGGAGCGGGCCTCGCGCATGCACAGTAGGGTTCCCCGCGTGAAGCTGAAAGGCTACACTGCCGTGTTCCCTTACCCGCAATGGCAACGGAAGCACCCGACAGCTAATGGGAAACAGCTGCAGTGCCGACATCAAGGGACTGCAGGAGAGGCAAGTCTCCATTTATTAAAACCCAGTAGCTGCAGGATGTGCAGCTGCTTGCTTTTAATTTTATTTATTTTTTCCCGTCACAGGCCAGAACACCACTTTAACGTGATTGTAAAGGGTTATTTTTAAAGAAGACAAAACAAAAAACAAACATGTTATACTTCCCTTCTCTGTGTAGTTGGTTTTGCACAGAGCAGCCCAGTTCCTTTTCTCGGGCCCCTCGGCGCTCCTGGCCCCTCCCTTCTGTTCAGTGCCCCCACAGCAAGCAGCTTGCTATGGGGGCACCCAAGCCGAGCCGTAGCTCCCTGTGTCCATTCAGACACGAAGCTGCTGCCCGGCCCGGCCCCCTTTGCCTCCTCATTGGCTGACTGACTTTGATTGACAACAGCAGGAGCCAATGACAGCATGCTGCTGTCTCAGGGGAGGGGAGTCCCGGCCAACCGAGGCACTCATGCAACACAGCTAATTCTAGAGGGACCTCAGGTGAGTATTAGGGGGGGGCTGAGGGAGGCTGCTGCACACAGGTTTTTTATCAAAATGTGTAAATGCATTAAGAAAAAAAACCTTCCTTTACAATTACTTTAAGTGTTGACTGGAGCTCAACTTTAATTTGTTGGTGTATCTAAATCTCCTAGTGCATCCAACACGCTCCTCTCCCCAGACTGACAATGCTGCTGTCCAAAAAGGTGTGTCTGTTGCTCCTTCACCCAAAGTGAGGGCATCCCAATACAGGAGATCTGTTACTGGTCGATCAACAACAGAACACAGAGGGAAAAAAAAAGAAAAGAAAACCAATGCAGTCACCACATCTAATGATTGGTATCTGATAAGATACACACACACACACACACACACACACACACGTAAGCCTTAATATAGGATTACCTGTAGCATAAAGTGGTTGTAAAGAGTTTACAACCACTTTAAGCGTTTCAATTTGTATGCAATCGGGCACTACATGGTTTTGGCAAATCTGAAGACAAAAATCTGCAGGAAATCCAATAGTGTGTATGGGGCTTTAGAGGTGTTGACTGGGCCTTCAAATTCTTTAGATCTCAATCTAAATCGAGCATCTGTGAGATGTGCTGGAAAAACAAATCCGATCCATGGACAACTCGCCTTAAAATTTACAGGACTTGAAGGATCTGTGACTGGCGGCTTCATGCCAGATACCACAGCATAGCTTCAAAGGTCTAGTGGCGTCCATGGCTCGATGGGTCAAGGCCGTTTTGATGGCAAAGGGGGATTACTGGCAGCAAAATGGGGACCTACTCAATATTAGGTGAGTGGTTATAAAGGTTATGGCTGATCGGTGTATATTTATTATACACAAAACCATTATAGTCTGCCTTTTAGGATCAAACTCGCTGTAAACGTCTAAATGATGCAATTTGCTGGAGTCTGCACAAAAAAAAAAAAACAAACAGGGCAAAGTTCAGCAACATTAAGAAGGAATCTTGTCAGTGACCACAGAGTCCAGCTATACATGGTACAGTGGTTTCAGCAATGCACCGCTCAGCACATTACAGGACAGTAGCCGAAGCTTCTGTATGGCAGAAAAGCAAACACAGCAAATCTGACACATAGAAAGTAGCCATAGTCGGCCAAAATAGACAGAAGCACACAGCAAACCCAGAAATGTGCTTACCTGTCACATTGCTGCATTATAGAGATTTCCTTAATAATTTCTTGAAGGTCCGATTCCACAGGAACTTGCTTGATTGCAACGACCTGACCAGACTCTTTATGAATGGCCTTAAATACGCTTCCATAAGAGCTGCACAGAGACAGAAATAAAAGATTAGCAACGCTTTGAATCAATAAAAGCTAAAAAAGCAGCAATCATGACTTTTATATGAAATAAAATACATGGATTTATAGCGGAAGAGTCCTCTGTATGACCTGTATTACACCAACCCTTGGATGGATTGTATACGCACATAATCACACACACACAATCTGGCTCTTGGCAATAAGTCTTTAACAGAAAGTTGGAAAATCTTTACAGATCAATCGCTGACATGAAACTGCTAATAGCGATCTTATTTTAGTGAAAGGAAATGCAGTTCGCCAAGCTATAACGATGGGCGGCATAAGACTAAAGATTTAGCAGCCACTTAAAAAAAAAAAAAAAAAAAAAAAAAAACCACAATAAAAAGTCAGACGTTTACAACAACACAACACTGGTCCGATTGATGACAAAAACCGGGTCACTTTACAGCTTGTAAAATAAAAATAAAAAAATTATTAAGTCAGCAGCTACAAATACTGTAAGCTGCCAACTTTTAATTTAAGGACCTTTAACTATCCAGGGATCCCAAGATGTCGGCACCCCAAGCCAATTCAGCCACCAGCTTCAGGTGCAGGCGACCCGTCAGAATATGTAACCGAAGTAACGTTTTGTCACCGCCATCTTGCTACACCCCGCACCCCTCCATAGTAAGTATACACTGAGAAGGGGGAAAGTGGACATCTTGCTACACCCACTGGAGTTTTGCTTTTCACACTTATTTTTAAACAGTAAACGGAGCTTATAAAGTGAAATACAGGATTTAGAAATCCAGCAGACGGTTTACATGTTGAATTTTAAAAGCAGCGGCAAACATGCTGATCTCACAGGTTTGCTAATCTAACAGAGGACCGCTGCTTTTATAACACAACATGTAAACAGTCCGACGGATTTCTAAATACAGTAAAACCTTGATTTGAGAGTAACCTGGTTTGAGAGCGTTTTGAAAGACAAGCAAAACTTTAATACGTTTTGACTTTATTTACAAGCAATGTCTTGATATACAAGTAGCATCATGTCACAACCAAGTATAAAATAGAAGAGAGGCGCCTCCAAATGTAGCAAGATGATTACATTTAATGAAGGTACAACATTTAGAAACTCACATGGTTGATGATTAAAACCGGCACATCCAAGTATGCAGGCATCCGGGGTAAAGATGTCCACATAGACCATCCTCCTCACCGCCATTGACGTTGTCTCTTCCAAGCTGCGCTTCACAAGCCTCACTTTCAGATAGCTCTACTGCAGGGTAGTCTTCCCGGTCACGATTGCAGACAGCTTCACCCCAGATCCATGCATACTTAGATGTGCCTCTTTTAATCATCAACCATGTGAGTTGCTAAATGTTGTACCTTCATTAACCATATTTCTACACTTAGAGGCACCTCTCCTCTTTTATACTCTCTAGTACTGCTGGATTTTGCTTCTAATCCCCTTGTGGATGGACATTTTATGGTTACACAACCTATCATACTGCTATAAACTTTTTATATGGACTTTAAAGTGAAGGACTTATGAATAAATTATTGTGGAACGAATCATTTGAGTTTCCATTTTTTCTTATTGGTCAATTTGCTTTGATATACAAGTGCTTTGGATTACAAGCATGTTTCCGGAACAAATTATGCTGGCAATCCAAGATTTTACTGTACTGTATTTCACCATATAAGCTCCGTTGACTGTTAAAAAAAAACAAAAAAAACTCTGAAATGCAAAACTCCGGTGGGTATAACAAGATGTACGCTTTCCCCGACGAAGCGTCACTTCCGTTTCAAATTCTGAAGGGTCGCCAAATCTGATGAAACACCAGCATTGCAAGTACGAGAAACTGGCAGTGAAGGGGGAAGGAGGGGCAAGACATTACACAGATCGCTGTGGGACGATCTTATTAGTAAGTGGAAGTGGGGACCTGTCGAAACCAGGCACGCACTTGCTTAACAGGAATGAAAGAAAAGAACCCGCGGCCCCGGCTCGCCTCCGTATGCAATATAGAATGAAAAAATGGCTGCACACCACGAATATTTCCAAGATCCTTTATTGGACATCCCAAAAGTGACACCACAGGACCAAGTTGCCAGGTAGACGCATTTCACACAATACAAATCTTTCTAATCATTGAGTACATTTGTATTGTGTGAAACGTGTCTACCAGGCAACTTGGTTGTGTACTGTGGTGTCACTTTTGGAATGTCCAATAAAGGATCTTGGAACTAGTCGTGGTGTGCAGCCATTTCTTCATTCTATAACCTTAAATTAAATTGTGCAAAATACATTTACTAAAAGCCTTCAAAACCACCAAGAGACCATACTAGGGCCGAAACAACCAATTGATCAACTAATCGATGATGAAATTAATTGATTACTAATTTCAGAAATCAATTAATTGGCCAGTACATAATGGGGGGTTAAAAAAATAAAAAATTTGCCCTTTATAGTCCAAAAAGAGCAAATAATGGCTACTGTAAATATTACTTTCACTGTCCCACAATAAAAACATGGACCCTTTACAGTAGCGATTTGCTCTTTTTGTACTATAAAGGGCCAATTACAGTTCTGTTTGAAAATCTGCAAAACAGTCTAACTTTTTTTTCTTCTTTAAATAAAAAATTTGATCCGAGTCTGATGATATTTACCAGATTCAACCTCTAATAGTATATACATTAAATCTCTTCTGTCTGTTCTTCTCAGAGTGGATTAGAGATTTTGCTCCCTATCCATATAGTTGGTTATTTATATTTACCACTGCATAGAGATATTTAGGAATAAAATTGCCTTTTTTTTTTTTTTTTTAAACTTTACATATTAACTAAATTATACAGCACACTTTTTTTAAAGGTTATTAACCGATTAATCTAAACGATAATTGGCCAACTAATCCATTATGAAAATAGTTAGTTTCAGCCCTAGACCACACTATAAATTTCTAACTCTATGGTCCCGGGACACCCATGGTCTTACAAAACAATTTGCTGGCAGTTCCCAATCTGTATTGGAGAGGTCATGAGAATGAGGGGAAACTGCTTCATGTTTTCTGGTTATGTCTCAAACTCGTGCCCTTCTGGTGTGCACTCACACCTTCACCACATCATGACGATAAACACAGCTCACAGCACACCAAAAAATGCTTGCAATGTATGAGGTCAGCATAAGTTTTTGTCCGAATTCAGTCTTGCACTTGTGAAATAATGAGGAAGAGAAGACCAAAACACAGAGAAAGAAAAAAAAAAAAGTGTGATTTTTTTTTTTTTTTTTTTTACACAATTAGATTACCGTATTTATCGGCGTATAACACGCACCGGCGTATAACACGCACCCCAAGTTTAGGAGAGAATTTTAAGGAAAAAAACTTTTAGGAGGGAAATTCAAGGAGAAAAAAAAAAAAAAAAAAACTTACATTTAAATGCAGCATGCAGCCTTGCCCAGTGTCCATCTGCAGCCTTGCCCAGTGTCCATCTGTCCATCTGCAGCCTTGCCCAGTGTCCATCTGTCCATCTGCAGCCTTGCCCAGTGTCCATCTGTCCATCTGCAGCCTTGCCCAGTGTCCATCTGTCCATCTGCAGCCTTGCCCAGTGTCCATCTGTCCATCTGCAGCCTTGCCCAGTGTCCATCTGTCCATCTGCAGCCTTGCCCAGTGTCCATCTGTCCATCTGCAGCCTTGCCCAGTGTCCATCTGTCCATCTGCAGCCTTGCCCAGTGTCCATCTGTCCATCTGCAGCCTTGCCCAGTGTCCATCTGTCCATCTGCAGCCTTGCCCAGTGTCCATCTGTCCATCTGCAGCCTTGCCCAGTGTCCATCTGTCCATCTGCAGCCTTGCCCAGTGTCCATCTGTCCATCTGCAGCCTTGCCCAGTGTCCATCTGTCCATCTGCAGCCTTGCCCAGTGTCCATCTGTCCATCTGCAGCCTTGCCCAGTGTCCATCTGTCCATCTGCAGCCTTGCCCAGTGTCCATCTGTCCATCTGCAGCCTTGCCCAGTGTCCATCTGTCCATCTGCAGCCTTGCCCAGTGTCCATCTGTCCATCTGCAGCCTTGCCCAGTGTCCATCTGTCCATCTGCAGCCTTGCCCAGTGTCCATCTGTCCATCTGCAGCCTTGCCCAGTGTCCATCTGCAGCCTTGCCCAGTGCCTTTGCGATCGTGTCAGTCTCGGCGTTTTTTTAAATTTGGCGCCGATCTCTGTGGAGAGGAGCGAGCGGGGCCGAGTGTACTTCGGCTAGACTCGGCTCCTCTCGCAGTCCCGCCCATCTCCACTGACTGCGCCGCTGACGGAGAAAGCCGAGTGTACTTCGGCTAGACTCTGCTCTTCTCACAGTCAGGGGCAGGACTGCGAGAGGAGCCGAGACTAGCCGAAGTACACTCGGCTTCGGCTCCGCTCGCTCCTCTCGCTCGTTTTCAGCAGGGGAATTCGACGGAGTATCGGCGTATAACACGCACCCACGATTTCCCCCTGATTTTAAGGGGAAAAAAGTGCGTGTTATACGCCGATAAATACGGTAAATGTATAAAGCCTGACAAAGAGAACTAAAGAATCTCCAAAACCAGAATTTATAATCATTTAAAGTATAACTAAAAAGGGAATTTTTTTTTGGAAGGGGTAGAGCCTGTCAGTTTTTATTGCCGTCTATGCTCCCATTAGCCTGTTACCAACTACCATGCGCACATCTGCAGCCTCTCGGCGGCTGGGCTTTAACGTCAAGAGGTGGCACATATGCGGCCGAATTGTTAACAATTCTGTGCTGAAAGTGTGTGCCCCCAGGACAATTACCGGAGGGAAACAGAAAGCTCTTGATGCCCATTTACGATCGGGAGCTTTCTGATCAAGTGACCGCTGTGACAGCCAATCACAGTGGTCACATGTCAGGAATGCCCGCCTCCCGCCATCTTACAGGGCTGGGAGGTGGTCGGCACGGAGGGGTTTAAGGAGATTCATCCTCTCGATTTGTCCTGTTAACCATTATCATTGAAAGTGAAAGTAAAAGAAAATCCAAATCTTGGGTTGTCCCCAGAAAAGTAATAGAGAGGGGAATCTTCCAATGGAGTCCCCGAAAAAATCCCTTCATTTTCAGGGATTTCTCTCACTTCCTGTTTGGCTATGGGACAGGAAGTGAAAAGAAACCTCTGCAATGGGACACAGATGGGGAAAAAATAGAAAAAATCTGACAAGAGTTATATAACCCTCCTGTACTCTATTCAAAATGAAGGGGAATAAATGCCTGTAATTCTACTATAAACAAGCTCTTTTGGCCCTACTTCTCCTGTAGGTCACAAGAATACACTTTGATCTGCATGGTTGTAAGCCGCATTCCGCAGGCTAAAGTCTGCAGTTGACGGACATCAGACTCTGGAGAGATCCCGATTAAAAAGTCAGGATCCACCTGACAATATCTTTTTGCGCTCAGGAAGTCCTGCCTCATGATGCAACGCATCCAATTGGTCCCACCCCAACTTGTGAGATCATCAGGCTAGGAGAGTCTGATCTGAGAAGTGTTTACATAGCGGTATTTAAGTGTGTCTTAATTGCAAGCTATTGTTTGTGGGATAATAAAATTAAGCTTTTATGGATACCACTTAGACTTGGTCCATTGTTCACGTTTAGCTTTTATATAAGGAAATAAAGTGGAGTTTTCTGCCAATTGGCTCAGACGGCTGGAGAAGTAGGAGAACTAATGGAGACCCTTGTCCAAACAACATTGGGGATCCAGGGTTAATGAGCGCATTTGACCTTCTGTATTTTATGAGGTCTCAACCTTTGGTGAGCAGTAAAAGAGTAGGAGATACATCGGACAGATTGGGGTAGGGAGAGGCTCCGAAAAAGTCCTGGAGGCGAGCATGGGAGGAGGTGACAAGGGAGCTAAAGAGTAGGAGGTCTTGAGGGGAACGAAGAAAATGATTAGGTTGGTATTTTGAGACTAGGCTAGTGATGTAGCTGGGAGCAGAGTTGTGGATAACTTTGTAAGCGGTTAGTATTTTGAATTCAATTTGTTGGGGGAGCAGAAGCCAATGGAGGGATTGGCAGAGAGGAGTAGCAGAAACGGAACGGCTGGTAAGGTGGATGAGCCTGGCAGCAGCATTCATGATGGCCTGAAGGCGGGATAGCCTAGGTAAAAAGGAAAACCAATGAGAAGGGAGTTGCAGTAGTCGAGGCGAGAGATGACCAGGGAAGTTTACTAGGAACTTTATGGCGTTCTTTGTTAGAAAGGGGAATATTTTGGAGATGTTGCGGAGGTTGAAGCTACAACATTTGGACAGCGATTTGATGCGAGGCCTAAAAGGATAGATCAGAGTCCAGGATTACATCTAGAACCTTGGCATGTGGGAACGGGCTGATAGTTGTGCCATCAATCTTGACAGTGAGATCAGGGGAAGGGGCACGTAGAGGACATAATAATAGGAGCTCGGTTTTGGATAGATTGAGTTTTAGAAAGTGGTGTGACATCCAGACTGATAAGTCTGTTAGTAAATAAGTGATGCGTGAGAAGCCTCAAGGAGTGAGCTGGGGGGTAGAGAGATAAATATGGGTGTCGTCGGTGCAGGGATGGTATTGGAGCTGACCTAGAGAAGAAGAGGTATAGATCGAGAATAGGAGAGGTAAAAAGGAATCTTGGGCAACCCCAAGAGAGAGGGGAGGATGTAGAATTGGAAGTAACGCTAAGGCCCCTTTCACACTACTGCGACTTCAAAGTCGCGCGATATTGCCACGATTTCAAGGAATGCCTGCGTAAGTGGCATCAAAATCGGACCAAAGAAGTGCAGGGACTACTTTGAAGTCGTACTAATATGAGTGGTTGTCATTGGAAATCATGGGAAACGACTTGTCATGCTACTTTGCCATCAAAAATCTCGGGACAAGTTGTAGAAGTGTGAAAGGGGCCTAAAGATGTGGTTGGATAAGTAGGAAAATAACCAGTGAAGAGTACAGTCACGGATACCAAAGGCGTGAAGGGGGTGGCCAACTGTATCAAAGACAGCAGAAAAGTCCAGAGTACAGAATAGTGTCCTCTGGTTTTGACCGTTTGTAGATTGTTTGTTAGTTTTAGGAGGGGAGTTTCTGTGGAGTGTTGAGGGCAAAATCCAGACTGAAGGAGATCAAGAAGGTTATTTTCGGCGAACTGGTCGCACATTTGGGTGTAGACCAGACGTTCAAGGAGTTTGGATAAAAATGGGAGCAGGGAGATGGGGTGTAGGTTGTTAAGATTTGTGGGGAGCAGTAAGGGGCTTTTAAGTATGAGGTGACCAGAACATGATTTAGAGAGTTGGGGAAGGTGCCAGAAGAGAGGGAGAAATTGAAGACATGAGTTAGAAAACATAGAACAGAGTCAGAAGAACAGGGTCCAGGGGACAGGTGGTTAGCTGGACATAAGAAAGAAGTTTAGCAACTGCGGCAGGGCAGACCCGTACGTCGTTTCGTGCACAAGATACTTTGGGAGCGCACGTGTCCGCTTCATGTCGGAGGACTCAATGTCCACCGGCCACCCACGATTGCTCCAGAGAGGCAAAACAGGGATCTGCCTATGTAAACAAGGTAGATCCCCGTTCTGACAGGAGACAACTCTGAGATTGGCTGTTCCTAGTGATCAGGAACAGCGATCTCTGTGTTGTCCCATTGAGACCATTCCCCACACAGTTAGAAAACACACTGAGGGAACACAGTTAACCCTTTGATCACCACTAGTGTTAACCCCTTCCCTGCCAGTGTCATTTATACGTTGATCAGTGGATTTTTTTTTAGCACCAATCACTGTATTGGTGTCACTGGTCCCCAAAAAGTGTCACTTAGGGACAGATTTGTCCGCTGCAATGTCGCAGTTCCCGCAAATAAAAAAATTATTAAAAAAAATAAAAATAAAAATAAAAAAACGCAGTTTACCGCCATTACCAGTAAAAAAAGTCCCTAAATCTATCCCCTATTTTGTAGGATGCTATAACTTTTGCAAACCAATCAATATACGCTTATTGGAATTCTAACCAAAATATGTAGAAGAATACATAGTGGCCTAAATTTATGAAGACATTTTTATTTTATTTTTTGGAATATGTATTTGAGCAAAAAGTAAAAAATAAAAAAAATGTTTTTTTTCCAAAATTGTTGCTTTTTTTGTTTGTTCACTTTGTGCTTTATGCACGATATTAATTTATTTTGTGGAGCGCTGCAAAGTTTAAAGTGGTTGTAAACCTCAGACATTGAATATGAACAACGCATATCCCTCTATAGTACTGTACCGTTTTCAATCCAAAACACTATAGCCTCGTACACACGTTCGGACTTCCATCGGACTTTTCCGTGGATTTTTGTCCGAACGGAGTTGGCCGGGCACACCCACAGCATACACACCACAGGACTTTTCTGAAAACGTTCCCAAAACTTTTTCCAACATCACGTGGCTTTTCTGCTCTTTACCGCCACCCTTTGGTCAACTTCTGCTATTGTTGGTTGATTTTAACATTATTTGTTTTGTCCATCGGACAAAAGTCCGATGGTTTTCTGTACACACGGTCGTACTTTGCTCCATCGGACTTTTGTTGGCCAAAAGTTTGTCCGTTTGCAGACCCAACTTTTGTCCGATGAAAAACAAAATAAAAAAAATTGTCCGATGGAGCGTACACACGGTCGGATTGTTGGTCCAACTTGCTCAAAATGAAGTTTGTTGGCCAAAAGTCGACCGTGTGTACGGGGCTTAAAGTGGTTGTAAACCCCCTTTTGCAACTTGCACTTACAGGTAAGCCTAGATTAAAGCTTACCTGTAGGTGCAAGAAATATCTCCTAAACCTACACGGTTTAGGAGATATTTGCTAAAAATGACATTGCTCCGTGTCTACGCCGCATGCGCGCCGTAGACAACGGCGCATTCATGGGGTTAATCCCATTCACAAATCCGGCTAAGTCCCATCATTCGACGACTTAGCTGGATTCGACGGCTCCCACGTGCATGCGCAGAGTCACGTCTTCGCCGCTCCGGCCAATCATAGCGCCGGAGCGGCGCTGTGATTGGCTGGAGCGGCGATACCCGGAAGAACCCTTCCGGCTATCGCCGCAGCGATGGCTGCGGCTGAAGAGGGAGACGAGGACGGCTTCGGGGGGCCCGATCTAAGGTAAGTGATGCATAATGAGCTATTATGCTAGTCATATTGGCTCATTATGCCTTTCTCTTACAGGTGGTTTTTAAAAAAAATAAAAAAATAAAAATAAATAAAAATTATAGGGGTTTACAACCACTTTAAGTGTCATTTCTGTCTGCTACCTCAGTCCTCTGCCATCAGCCATCAGCAAGAATTCACTCCTGACAAGTTTTCTTGACACCAAGAGAAAAATGGTGACAGATTGACAGCCTCAGCTCTCTTCCCGTGTGCTGCGTGAAAGGGGGGGGGGGTCCCTTCCCCCAAATCAGCTTTCAGACCTCTCCTCACTGATCTAACTTCAGCTCACCGCCCCCTGCTTTCAGAGCCAAGAGATCCTGGTTAAATTCTGCACTTTAATAGATGTAGGGAAAAGACTGCTACATATAAACAGGTACAACTTATGTAGGAGGAGTTGTTTCATCTCTGTGCATCACCTGAGATCAGTCACTTTACTGGGTATATTTAAGGGTTTACAACCACTTTAATTTATTACCATTTTTGTTATGAGCGATAAAGATACAGATATAGATTCTGGCATACACATGTATATTATTATTGAATGTATTTATTTAATTAGCTTTGAGTCACTTAGTGGTATAGGTTGCACAGAGACACATTTATTATCATCATCATTATAAAGCATAAGTTATTTGCAAGCTCTGTATATTGGGAACAAGTACAAATATCCCTTCACAACTCGCATGCTTAAAGTGGAAGTTCAGAATAAAACTAAAATCTCTATATCTACTTGTATTCACAAAATAAGACTAACCTATTCAGTCCTGTAAAGAAGAAATCGCTATAGATACCTTTTCTGAAGCTACTCCGGTCCAGTCTCCAGCGGCGGAAGCTCTGCAGAGGACATAGCCGTCAACGGCTGGGAAATGAATGGGAAGTGACGTCACCCACAGACCTACTATGGGGCTTCCGTTGTCGGCTGTGTCCTCTGCACACGTCTCCACAGAGAAGCTGCCGCTGACAGCTCTGCGTGGGATCGGATTGGATTGGCTTCAGAAAAGATATGTATAGCGATTTTTGCTTTACATGGCTAGATAGGTTAGTCTAATTGAGGATGCCTGTAGATTTAGAGATTTTAGTTTTAGCCTGAACTTTTACTTTAAGATCGACAAACCTTGTGAAGATGTATCCTGTATCTATCCTACATGATAGTGACTACCATATATACTCGAGTATAAGCCAAGTTTTTCAGCGCTGAAAATGCCCCCGCTCGGCTTATACCAGAGTCATCTTTTTGCACCTGATCTCCCGAACTTTGGAGACCTGGTACTGGCCGGCCGTAGGTACACATGTAGCCCCACTCTTCCTCTACAAGTGTCAAAGTTTGTTAATTGGGGGACCTACGGCAGGGGAGCACCAATTTTTCAAAGCCGGGCACCCCTTCCATAGACTCCCATGTTAAACGGTAATTTCTCTGGTGACTTTGGGGACCCGCTACCTGCCGGTGGACCGGAAACTTGGCACACATGTAGCCCCATTTCTCCTCTACATGTGTGCAAAGTTTGTTGTCTGGGGGACCTACGGCCGGGGAGCACTGATTTTTCAAAGCCGGGCACCTCTTCCATAGACTCCCATGTAGGGCTGGGCGATTTTCCCCCAAAAAAAAATCTGCGATTTTTTTATAAAAAACTCGATTTACGATTCGATTTTTTTTTTATTATATTAATTAAAGTGCATCAACAAACAAAATTGCAAAGGCAAACCCTTTCTCTAACTGCAAAGTCAGTGTGCAACAAACACACAATATATTCCAGCGCTCATGGAACATACATTATTAACTATTGAAAACTCTTGAAACTCTGTGTGTGATTCCTTCTGTCCCAGCCTTGCTGCGAACCTGGCTCTGCATCCTTTTGGGTTGGAGGGCCCTCCACACGCTGGTCTGCCTGTTGTCCATCATTCAAGGTACTGTGCTCACACGGAGATCATGCCACAGGCTTTGTTTTGACTTTTTTAACCCCTCCTTGCTCCACGGATGTCACTGCAAGTTTAACAAGTTTGTCACCACTGGCAACTGGAGAGTTAAGATTCATTTGCCCTCTGCACATTTGGGATTGGATCCCTCTCTTTATTGTGATTAATAAATGGTCTAAGCCTTTTTATCAATTCTTCAAGAGTTTTCAATAGTTAATAATGTATGTTCCATGAGCGCTGGATTATATTGTGTGCATGTTGTGTATTTTGTACTTCTGGGTACGGATTTTTTCTTGCTGCGCTGGATCCTGTTTTTTCCCCCCTTTTGGATACTTTGTACTTCCCAAAATATTTGGGATTTTTTTCTTATTATTATTATTATCATCCATTATATTTTTTTCTTTATCCACCAATTTAGCGCTTGTGACCTTTTGTTGTTTTTTGCAGTGTGCAACAAAGATTGTTAAACATCCAAATTATTAATACTGTATTTGGATTTAGCTAATAAAACAACAAAAAATCCTGAGGTTACTCTTAGTTGAATTGAACTGTGTCCATGCCTCACTGTACCCTTGTCTCACTGTGCCCGTGTCTCACTGTGCCCATGCTTCAATCACTGTGCCCGTACCTGATGCAGATTTTCATGGTATACGGATTTTACTGCTACACCGGTGGCCATTCCAGTATTCAAAAGCCGCGCCTCCTCCTCGTCTGTGATAGGCGGAACACTCAATTTCCCAGCATTCAGTGTTCCGCCTATCATGGTCATCCTCATAACACAGACGAGGATGAGAGGATGTCCGTGAAAGGGTGAATACTGCCTGCTGTGAAATTGAGTGTTCCGCCTATCACAGACGACGAGGACTCGGGAGGCGCGGCTTTTGAACACTGCAATGGCCGCCGTCTGTCTGCATGACACGCTGATCAGGTAGGCAGAGGGCGGCTGCAGCGAGTAGATGTAATTGGGGTAACGCTGCCCAGTGCCATTCCGGATACGCCCCCTGCAGTCCTGCTACGGAAACTTTGAAGGGAAAAAAAAAAAAAAATCTAAAAAAATCGATTTTCTTCAAAACTGAATCGATTTGAGCTCAAAACTCGATTCAAGATTAAAATCGATTTTTTTCCCAGCCCTACTCCCATGTTAAACGTCAGTCTAGTCATGGGCACAGTGAGGCATGGGCACAGTGTGGCAAAGTGAGGCATGCAGATGGACACCCTAGGCTTATACTCTAGTCAATAAGTTTTCCCAGTTTATTATGGTAAAATTAGGTGCCTCTGCTTATATTCGGGTCGGCTTATACTCGAGTATATACAGTATTTAGAATCAATTTCGGGTCTACAGTACATCTTGGAATGCCATCAACGATAAAACATTTAAGAATTAAATAAAAAAAAAAAAAAAGAAAAAATAATAAGCACACAATCCTTTGAAGTCACATCATTAATGTAATTCATAAAAGGCTCCTGCACGTGCAGTCAGAATCTAGGCTCACTGGCATTGTTCTCTTCCTTCTCATACATCTGCCTCGGTGGCTCTTTATCAAAGGTTTTTACTTTGATACAAGACACATCTGGCTTTGTTGTCTCGTTTTGTCTGCATTATTAGCTTTTCATTGCCGTTGCATTGTGATGCAGATCTTAGAGGATGGAACATCTGCTATTACATTGCCTCTGTGTGTCACTATTCATTAGACTTCCTTCACACTTGATTTTTGGCGCTGCTAAAGAGACTCATTTTGCCTATTCAGGGAAAGAGTCAACTAGCCGTTGAGTCTAAAGTCTGGCGCACATGGCTATTTTTGTTTTATTCAACCCAGTGGGCCGAACGATAAAAAAAAAAAAAAAATATGACAGCTCAGGTGGGAGTTGCTGTACTAACAATCCGATGTTAGTACAGCCATCTCCCTTGCTGTTCTATTGCGTTCTGACAGGTGTACCGGCATTAGCTGAGAGTGCTGATCGGGAGTCAGTCAGCAGACCTTTTTTGGTCATGGCGACTTTTGTTGGACCAACTGCAGTACACACAGGCCAAATGTAGGGATGAGCTTCGAGTTCGAGTCGAACTCATGTTCGACTCGAACATTGCCTGTTCGCACGTTCGCCGAACAGCGAACAATTTGGGGTGTTCGCGGCAAAATCGAAAAGCTGCGGAACACCCTGTTAAAGTCTATGGGAGAAATCTAAAGTGCTAATTTTAAAGGCTTATATGCAAGTTATTGTCATAAAAAGTGTTTGGGGACCCGGGTCCTGCCCCAGGGGACATGTATCAATGCAAAAAAAAAAAAGATTTAAAAAACAGCCGTTTTTTCGGGAGCAGTAATTTTAATAATGCTTAAAGTTAAACAATATAAGTGAAATATTCCTTTAAATTTCGTACCTGGGGGGTGGTGTATAGTATGCCTGTAAAGCAGCGCTTATTTCCCTTGCTTAGAACTGTCCCTGCACAGTGTCATTTCTGAAGGAAAAAAAAAAAGTCATTTAAAAGCACTCGCGGCTATAATGAATTGTCGGTTCCCGGCAATATAGGGAAAAGTCATTGATTAAAAAAAAAAAAAAAATGCGTGGGGGTCCCCCCCAAAATTCAATTACCAGGCCCTTCAGGTCTGGTATGGATATTAAGGGGAACCATGCGACAAATAAAAATAAAAACACGTGGGGTTCCCCCCAAATATCCGTACTAGACCCTTCAGGTCTGGTATGGATTTTAAGGGGAACTCCACCGCAAATTAAAAAATAAATAAATAAATAAATGGCGTGGAGTTCCCCCAAAAATCCATACTAGACCCTTTATCCGAGCACGCAACCTGGCAGGCCGCAGGAAAAGAGGGGGGGGGACGAGAGAGCACCCCCCCTCCTGAACCGTACCAGGCCACATGCCCTCAACATGGGGAAGATGTTCCCATGTTGATGGGGACAAGGGCCTCATCCCCACAACCCTTGCTCGGTGGTTGTGGGGGTCTGCGGGCAGGGGGCTTAACAAAGGGGACCCCCAGATCCCGCCCCCCCCCTATGTGAATTGGTAAGGGGTACATTGTACCTCTACCATTTCACGAAGAAAGTGTAAAAAATCCTCCCCATGTTGAGGGCATGTGGCCTGGTACGGTTCAGGAGGGGGGGGGCGCTCTCTCGTCCCCCCCTCTTTTCCTGCAGCCTCCCAGGTTGCGTGCTCAGATAAGGGGTCTGGCATGGATTTTTGGGGGAACTCCGCGCCACTTTTTTTAAATTTGGGGTGGAGTCCCCTTAAAATCCATACCAGACCTGAAGGGTCTAGTATGGATATTTGGGTGGAACCCCACATCATTTTATTTTTTTATTTGACGCAGGGTTCCCTTTAATATCCATACCAGACCTGAAGGCTATGTATTGCCGGGAGCCGACGACAATTCATTATAGCCGCGAGTGCTTTTAAATTACTTTTTCCTTCAGAAATTACATTTTGTGCAGGGACAGTTCTAAGCAAGAGAAACAAGCGCTGCTTTACAGGCATACTATACACCCCGGACAGGAACGAAATTTAAAGGAATGTTTCACTTTAAGCATTATTAAAATCACTGCTCCCAAAAAAACGGCCGGTTTTAAAACTTTTTTTTGCATTGATACATGTCCCCTGGGGCAGGACCTGGGTCCCCAAACCCTTTTTTAGGACAATAACTTGCATATTAGCCTTTATAATTAGCACTTTTGATTTCGAACCTTCGAGTCCATTGTATTTAATAGGGTTCTAAAGTTCACGCCAACTTTAGGTCTGTTCGCAGGTTCTGGTGCGAACCGAACGGGGGGAGGGGGGGTGTTCGGCTCATCCCTAGCCAAATGTCAGCCATTTCTATTGAACAGGCCAATGCCACCCAACATTCAGCCCATGTGTACAAGGCTTAAAGCAAGCCGTACACAGTTCAATGTCTCTTGTTCAGCTTGAGTACAGCACAATGTGTTGTACAGTACAGTGGTTTTTAGCCTTTTAGACCAGGACCCAATAAATTCTTTCAATATTTCCCTGGCCCGACAGTTAAAATAAAGTATGGGAAAGTAAAACCTGCATTGAAATGCTGAAAGGCTCTGGATGGGGCTTGCTGCCACTGTGGAGGGGATGATGTAGGCTGTGAAGTGGGTGAGGGCAGGGGTCCCCAACCACTGGACTGCAGGCCGGTGCTGGTCCGCGGCCTCTCTGCAGGTGGGCTACAAAGGTTGCTTTGTCACAGGTGCAGCAGGCGAGCAGAGAGATGACAAAATGTCTCACAATCTGCCCCACATCACCACAGTTTCGCCCCACTACCTGCAAAAGGCTGCCCTCTTAAATGTGCAGCCGCGGGCGAGCAGAGAGATTGCATCATCTCTTACCGCCCACCTTGACTCTGGGACCCAGCCAATTTGCATGTGCCAGTTTCCCGCTCGGACGCTGTAATGCTGGGGAGAGGCTGTCGTAAATCGCTTTCTCTGCTGTCACTGTTGCCTGCCACCAAGTCTTTCACTGTTAAAAAACAAAAAAAAATACACCTTACAAATTGCCTTTAAATTTAAAAAGTGACAAGCTGCATCTGGTATTTTTTGGTGGCAGGCAACGGTGGGAAGCTTCAGCTTGTGGCAGGCAAGTGACAATCCGCATCTAGCGGCAGGTGCCGTGGCAAGCGACACGCTCAGGGCTCCCACTTAATCTGCATTATGATGAGTTGAACAATTTTATATTACAATTTAATAATATAAATAATGTGCTTCAATCATCCTGACACCATATCAACCATGGTGCAGTGATGTTTGGAGTGTCAACATCAGCAATTGCCCCGGCAAATTAAAATTGGAGCTTAGCGGAGACGGATATCAGCATCCGCCAACGTCCGCTATACCATAGAGATACATGCATGTCCGTTTTTCATCCGTTAACCAAAAACCGCTGATATCCTATGTGTCCATGCACACACAGGCTGTTAACATGCTGGGGAAATTACTGGCTGTAGAAAAAAAAAATTCAATAAAATAAAAAAGACTAAAGCCAAAAACACAGCTGTAAAAATGTCCCGTGTACACTGTAAATGAAGGCAGGTAAAGTATAACTAAAAGGCAAAAAATGTTTGTTTGTTTTTTAGTTTGGGATAAAGTGGAGAGGGATTAGCACTATCAGTTTTTGTTGCTGTCTGTGCCCCCATTAGGCAGATTTACCCTCTCTATTAGTCTTCTTTACCATCATCAATGAAAGTAAAAGAAAATCCCAAATTTTGGGTTGTCCCCAGAAAAGTAATAAAAGGAAAAATCTTCCAATGGGGACACTAGTTCTGGTGACCTAGGGGTCCCCAAGGAATTCCCTTAAATTTTCAGTTCCTGTTTGGCTATGGGACAGGAAGTGATGGGAAACCTCTGCAATGGGACACAGATAGTGAAAAAAATAAATCTGACAGGCAGGGGCGGACTGACCATTCGGTGACTTGGTGGCCGCCCGAGGGCCCCCGTGGTGGGGGGGCCCGGGCCAGTTCAGTCTGCCCCTGGAGGTGCCCGCAGCTCATCATGTAGTCAGAATTTAAAAAAACTATACCCCCGAGGAAGCAGTGCCAGTGAACCATTAAATCTGGTTGATGCGGCTAGAGAGGCTCAGAGGAGCGAGCTGGCCGGGATGGATCATCAGCTGTGCGGGGATGATTTCAGTGACAGGCGCTCCGGCCACCTCTCCCCCCGGGGAATTTAGCTGAGGGGCGGGGCCATACATCACTGCTGCGGGGGACAGACGGTGAAGGAGCTGGAGGCTGCAGAGTTCACACAGAGGGGAGCGGAGTCATCTTAAAATTCCAACGGCACCCACACTGACCTGCCTTGTGTGCAGCAGCAGTTCAGTGTGATAATGAAAGACAGACAGCACAGCAGTTAGTGTGTGTTATAAGAACGAGGCATGTGAATGTTCCTTCCTTCTTTCCCTGTGCTGTGCCTATTTACCAGGTGCTCAGCTATTCATTAGTGCACACTGATATCTGGTACATTGAATTCCACTCAATGTATAGATATCAGTGTTATATAGGGAATAGCACTTAGCCCTGGTTCACATTGGAGCAATTTGGCATGTGATTTGGCATGTCAAAATCGCATGACAAATGATCAGCAACTACACTACCCGAATCGAATCGGTGCGATGCCGCATTTGTGGCGCCGCACAGATTCCCAAAAGTAGTTTCTGTACAACTGTGATCAGTGGGAAGAATGTTCCTTACATTGGTGATCAGTAAGAAGAATGTTCCTTACATTGGTGATCAGTAAGAAGAATGTTCCTTACATTGGTGATCAGTAAGAAGAATGTTCCTTACATTGGTGATCAGTAAGAAGAATGTTCCTTACATTGGTGATCAGTAAGAAGAATGTTCCTTACATTGGTGATCAGTAAGAAGAATGTTCCTTACATTGGTGATCAGTAAGAAGAATGTTCCTTACATTGGTGATCAGTAAGAAGAATGTTCCTTACATTGGTGATCAGTGAGAAGAATGTTCCTTACATTGGTGATCAGTGAGAAGAATGTTCCTTACATTGGTGATCAGTGAGCAGAATGTTCCTTACATTGGTGATCAGTGAGCAGAATGTTCCTTACATTGGTGATCAGTAAGAAGAATGTTCCTTACATTGGTGATCAGTGAGAAGAATGTTCCTTACATTGGTGATCAGTGAGCAGAATGTTCCTTACATTGGTGATCAGTGAGCAGAATGTTCCTTACATTGGTGATCAGTGAGCAGAATGTTCCTTACATTGGTGATCAGTGAGCAGAATGTTCCTTACATTGGTGATCAGTGGGAAGAATGCTCCTTACATTGGTGATCAGTGGGAAGAATGCTCCTTACATTGGTGATCAGTGAGCAGAATGTTCATTACATTGGTGATCAGTGAGCAGAATGTTCATTACATTGGTGATCAGTAAGAAGAATGTTCCTTACATTGGTGATCAGTAAGAAGAATGTTCCTTACATTGGTGATCAGTGGGAAGAATGTTCCTTACATTGGTGATCAGTGAGCAGAATGTTCCTTACATTGGTGATCAGTGAGCAGAATGTTCCTTACATTGGTGATCAGTGAGCAGAATGCTCCTTACATTGGTGATCAGTGAGCAGAATGCTCCTTACATTGGTGATCAGTGAGCAGAATGCTCCTTACATTGGTGATCAGTGAGCAGAATGCTCCTTACATTGGTGATCAGTGAAAATTATATAAAGACTTTGTGTGGATGTAGCTTGAATGTGGGCGGGGACACATCGGCGGAGACACAGGGGGCCCCCATGATCTCCTTTTGCCCGGGGGCCCCATCAGCTGTCAGTCCGCCCCTGCTGACAGGTTATAACCCTCTCTTACTCTAGCCATAATGAAAAATAAATACCTGGTGTTTGCCTATAGTTCTACTTTAAAAGGGCAATATTAATGTGAAACTAAACTCTGGTACCCACCAAAGGCGGGCCCATCTTAGCCTCCACTTAGATCTGCAGTTGTCATGGTGCTACACACATGACCAGCACAGGGCTTGACAAATTTGCTTAGAATCTAGGAGCCAGCTAAAAAGGTTGGGAGCCAGTTTTTTAAATCAGCTGTCCAGCGCCCAGAACTTCATGCCCGGTGCGTCAGGCAATAAGAATTGCTCGGGCCTGGTGCCAAGCAAAAAAAGACCAAAAAGTAAAAAAAAAAAAAAAAAGAAGTGGCACTGATGAGGCTGCACGGATAGTGCCAATCAATACAGAAAATCAGCGCCACCTAACAGGTGGCAATGATGAAGCTGCACTGATAATCACTGATAGGCTCTGACAGGTGACACTGATGAGGCTGCACTGATGAGGTGGCTCTGATAGACGTCACTCCCTGTCTGCTCAGTGGCGGTAAGGAAAGGGCAACCGATCAAGCCCAGCTGTCAATCTGGGAAGATGATGTCGGAGGTGGGCGGGCAGTGAAAACAAGCCGCGCTCATCACAGCACGGTCCACCAGAGGGCAACGGTTCACAGATAGGAGCGTGTATCCCGCTCCAGCAGGCCGCAAAAGCCGTGGCCTGAATTATCGGCCAGCCCGATGCTCGTCCACGCAAATGTATGTGGGCCACATGGGAGGATCCGACCACTGCTGCGGTGTAATCCATGATGCAATTTCCAGTCGCCATTGCAACCTGGCGCCTGGGTTTTGTGGAGCCCTGAGCTATGACACCAGCCATTTGATGGCTTAAAAGATAATTTAAGAGCAGACTTAACCACTTGGGGACCCGGGCCATTGTAAATTGACGGCCACCAGGTGGCTCTACAATGCTAGGACGACATCATATGACGTCATCAGGCCTCCCGTGCCCGCCGCGTCACTAGGGTGCCTATGCGCGTGCCTGGCGGCCGCGATGTCCTCCAGGTACCCGCGATCGGCAGATACAGAGCCAGGGATGTGGATCTCTGTGTGTAAACACAGAGATCCACGTCCTGTCAGGGAGAGGAGACCGATGGCGTGTCCCTTGTACATAGGCACACCGATCGGTCTCCTCCCCCATTCAGTCCCCTCCCCCCCACAGTAAGAATAACCTAGCAGGGCACACATTTAACCCCTTGATCGCCCCCTAGTGTTAACCCCTTCCCCGTCAGTCACATTTATACAGTAATCAATGCATATTTATATCACTGTTTGCTGTATAAATGACAATGGTCCCAAAAATGTGTCAAAAGTGTCCGATGTGTCCGCCATAATATCGCAGTCCTGACAAAAATAGTAGATAACCGCCATTACTAATAACCACTACAGGCCCGCGCTGTAGTCGAATGACTGCTACAGCGCGGATCTAGAATGCCGGGAGGACGTCAATTAGGGCTGGGAAAAAAATCGATTTTAATCTTGAATCGAGTTTTGAGCTCAAATCGATTCAGTTTTGAAGAAAATCGATTTTTTTAGATTTTTTTTTTTTTTTGAAAAAAAAAAAAATTTTGTTTTTATTTTTTTTTTCCCTTCAAAGTTTCCGTAGCAGGACTGCAGGGGGCGTATCCGGAATGGCACTGGGCAGCGTTACCCCAATTACATCTACTCGCTGCAGCCGCCCTCTGCCTACCTGATCAGCGTGTCATGCAGACAGACGGCGGCCATTGCAGTGTTCAAAAGCCGCGCCTCCCGAGTCCTCGTCGTCTGTGATAGGCGGAACACTCAATTTCACAGCAGGCAGTATTCACCCTTTCACGGACATCCTCTCATCCTCGTCTGTGTTATGAGGATGACCATGATAGGCGGAACACTGAATGCTGGGAAATTGAGTGTTCCGCCTATCACAGACGAGGAGGAGGCGCGGCTTTTGAATACTGGAATGGCCACCGGTGTAGCAGTAAAATCCGTATACCATGAAAATCTGCATCAGGTACGGGCACAGTGATTGAAGCATGGGCACAGTGAGACACGGGCACAGTGAGACAAGGGTACAGTGAGGCATGGACACAGTTCAATTCAACTAAGAGTAACCTCAGGATTTTTTGTTGTTTTATTAGCTAAATCCAAATACAGTATTAATAATTTGGATGTTTAACAATCTTTGTTGCACACTGCAAAAAACAACAAAAGGTCACAAGCGCTAAATTGGTGGATAAAGAAAAAAATATAATGGATGATAATAATAATAATAAGAAAAAAATCCCAAATATTTTGGGAAGTACAAAGTATCCAAAAGGGGGAAAAAACAGGATCCAGCGCAGCAAGAAAAAATCCGTACCCAGAAGTACAAAATACACAACATGCACACAATATAATCCAGCGCTCATGGAACATACATTATTAACTATTGAAAACTCTTGAAGAATTGATAAAAAAGCTTAGACCATTTATTAATCACAATAAAGAGAGGGATCCAATCCCAAATGTGCAGAGGGCAAATGAATCTTAACTCTCCAGTTGCCAGTGGTGACAAACTTGTTAAACTTGCAGTGACATCCGTGGAGCAAGGAGGGGTTAAAAAAGTCAAAACAAAGCCTGTGGCATGATCTCCGTGTGAGCACAGTACCTTGAATGATGGACAACAGGCAGACCAGCGTGTGGAGGGCCCTCCAACCCAAAAGGATGCAGAGCCAGGATCGCAGCAAGGCTGGGACAGAAGGAATCACACACAGAGTTTCAAGAGTTTTCAATAGTTAATAATGTATGTTCCATGAGCGCTGGAACATATTGTGTGCATGTTGTGTATTTTGTACTTCTGGGTACGGATTTTTTCTTGCTGCGCTGGATCCTGTTTTTTCCCCCTTTTGGATACTTTGTACTTCCCAAAATATTTGGGATTTTTTTCTTCTTATTATTATTAGTTCAATTCAACTAAGAGTAACCTCAAGATTTTTTGTTGTTTTATTAGCTAAATCCAAATACAGTATTAATAATTTGGATGTTTAACAATCTTTGTTGCACACTGACTTTGCAGTTAGAGAAAGGGTTTGCCTTTGCAATTTTGTTTGTTGATGCACTTTAATTAATATAATTAAAAAAAAATCGAATCGAATATCGAGTTTTTTATAAAAAAAAAGCGCAGATTTTTTTTTGGGGGAAAATCGCCCAGCCCTAACGTCAATTGACGTCCGCCCCTTGCTTCGTTCCCTGCCGTCTCGCTGAGATGCCGATGCGCGTGCCTGGCGGCCGCGATGTCCGCCAGGCACCTGCGATCGGCCGGTACACAGACAAAGACGTGGATCTCTGTGTGTAAACACAGAGATCCACGTCCTGTCAGGGAGAGGAGACCGATGCTGTGTCCCTTGTACAAAGGGACACAGATCGGTCACCTTCCCCAGTCAGTCCCCTCCCCCCACAGTAGTAATCACTCACTTAGGCACACTTAACCCCTTCAGCGCCCCCTAGTGTTAACCCTTTCACTGCCAGTGTAATTTTTACAGTAACCAGTGCATTTTTATAGCACTGATCGCTGTAAAAATGACAATGGTCCTAAAATGGTGTCAAAAGTGTCCGATGTGTCCGCCATAATGTCACAGTCACAATAAAAATCGCTGATCGCCGCCATTACTAGTAAATATTATTAATAAAAATGCTATAAAACTATGCCCTATTTTGTAGACGCTTTAACTTTTGCGCAAACCAATCAATAAACGCTTATTGCTAATTTTTTTACCAAAAATATGTAGAAGAATACGTATCGGTCTAAACTGAGAAAAAAAAAAAATTGGGATATTTATTATAGCAAAAAGTAAAAAAAAGTGTTTTTTTTTTTCAAAATTGTCGCTCTATTTTTGTTTATAGCGCAAAAAATTAAAACCGCAGAGGTGATCAAATACCACCAAAAGAAAGCTCTATTTGTGGGAAAAAAAGGACGTAAATTTTGTTTGGGAGCCACGTCGCACGACCGCGCAATTGTCAGTTAAAGCGTGACAGTGCTGAAATTTCGCCTGGGCAGGAAGGGGGTATAAGTGCCCAGTAAGCAAGTGGTTAAAAGCACACATGTAGCATATACTGTGGATGAGTACAACCGAAAGTAAATTAAAGTCACTGCAAAAAAAAACAACCATGGTAAGTTTGATTAAAGAGTTACTAAATCCAGGATTCTGCAGTCACTATATATCAGTTCTCCCACAGTTCATGGAAATGCAATGATTTTAGAAAACTGCTAAATATCTGATATCCTTATCAGCAATATATAGCAGTCTTGTGACTTCTATCAGTGTCTGGTTAAAGCTTGCAGGAGTTTTCATTCTCCTCTGACTGTCCTATGAGGCTGCAGGACCCCTGACCCTGTGTCTGGACAGTGTTGATTGGCCCTGTACTGATCACATGCATTCTCCCTAGAAAAAATAAAATAAAAAAAAACTCTCTAGCAATACACACCAAGCTGAGCATGTGCAGAGTGACTCCATGGATCACAGTCTGTGGAAGAAGGGGAGAATCAGAGAAGACAGGTTCAAACAGCCTTTTTATACAATGCAGAGGATTAACCTCTTAGGCTCCACAGTGAGTATTAGAAGCATGCTTTATTGCAGGGGAATTAGGATAAAGAAGAAGAAATGGCTGCACATCGGTTGGTTCCAAATGCCAAATCACCAAAATCACACCAGGAGACACCAACACCTATGGGGATATTTACTAAAGGCAAATCACCTTTGCACTACAAGTGCAAAGTACACTTGAAATTGCACTGAAAGTGCACTTGGAAGTGCAGTCGCTCTAGATCTGAGGGGGACATGCAAGGAAAATAAAACAGCATTTTAGCTTGCACACGATTGGATGATAAAATCAGCAGAGCTTCCCTGCATTTCAGATCTTCCTTTCAGATTTACAGCGACTGCACTTTCAGTGCAATTCCAAGTGCACTTTGCACTTGTAGTCCAAAGTGGATTTGCCTTTCGTAAATAACCCCCATAGTCTCGTAGACGCGTTTCACGCAGTACAATTGTGCTTAATCATTACTCATTCATTTAGTTTACTGTATATACAGACTGATTTTACGGTTGTGGGTTTAGTAACACTTTAAGGATTAACAAACAACTTTTTTTTTTTACATTTCTAGCTTGAGCTTTCTTTTGGGAAAATCTGTGACTTTGGTTCCACTTTAAAATTTCCACATTCTAAGCCCTCCTTCCACTGAGGCACTTTTTATAGGACAACCAGAAGGACTTTTGGTTGCAGGGAGAGAAACCTCATCACTGGGTCTTTATGAGACTAATCCAGCACCCCAAGCTCAGCCAATAAACTACAATATCACTTTTAGGTAAAATAATCCATTAGGGGGCTAATGCAGTCCAGTGCCAACATATTCCTTCAACCCCCACTTCATCAATATTGGCCCCAAAACTGAACATTCCTCAATTCCAAGAACCTGATCCCCGCTGAGAAAGCAGCACATTCATGAGAGATTGCTTCCCTTTATAAAACCACAATGAGGGAAAGAGAACCGAAAAGAAAAAAACATAAATAAAGAGAAAAGCTGCTTCTACAGACAGAGGTCATTGGGAAAGACTGCTACTGTTCTGCAACAGGAAACTACAAACAGCCGTTCTCTGTGCACAGGGAGCAAAGCGACTTCCTCTGCTATGAATAGTGTTCTCACTTCTCAGGGAAGTAAGGGCTGCTGCTGCTCAGGGCCACACATCTAAACAATGTGGTAATGTTGGATATTCTATGTTTAGGCTGCACTCGCACCTGAGCAATGACGTGCTTTTTTGCTACATTTTTCACGTGACAGCACAGGCCAGCCCATTCAAGTGAAAAGGCTGTTCTACGCATATAAAAAAAAAAAAAAAAAAAAAAAAAAAAGTGCCAAAAGTAGCTCAAATACCCTTTTTGGAACTAAACCACGCGCATTTTGCATTCCATGTTTTTTACACAACATGTTTTTGCCTGCGTTTTTAGAACGCCTAGGTGTGTATGCAGCCTTAACGTTAAGGCCTCATGCACACTGGACATTCTAAAAACGCCAGTAGCGTTAGCTGTAGAAAAATACAGGGGGTAGTGGCGCAAAACTGTGGAATTCAATATAAAACATAAGTCCATAAAAGAGTCCTTTGAGCTATGTAGCTCTAGTGTGAGATAGAGCTGCACGATGCTGGCCAAAATGAGAATCACAATTTTTTTGCTTGGAATAAAGATCACGATTCTCGCGGCGTAAAATCTTTCACATTATACCAAAAAATAAATAAAAAATTTGGGCTAACTGGTTAGTTTTTTTTTTTTTTAATTCGGGAAGGTAACTTTTTCCCCAAAAATTGTATTGCAATAAACACCAGGCAGGTTGAGGGGCTCCAGGGTATTTGCTTGTTTGGGAGGAAACTGGCTTTTCAGTTTCCTCATGATTTACTAAAGTCCACTTTGGAGCCTGGGGATTTCTTAGGCCCCTTTTACACTGAGGCGCTTTGCAGGCGCTATTGCGCTAAAAATAGCGCCTGCAATGCGCCTCAAAAAAGCCGCTCAATAGTATCCTATGTGAAAGCCCGTTGCGCTTGCAGGAGGGTCAAAAAACTCCTGCAAGCCGCATCTTTGAGGTGCAAAAGGAGCGCTAAAAATAGCAAAAAAACGCGATAGCTTTTGCGCAAACCAATCAGTATACGCTTATTGTTTTTTACCAAAAATATGAAGCAGAATACAAAAATTGCCCTAAATTGATGAAGAAATTAGGATTTTTTTATTTTTTTTATTGGTTGTGATCAAATACCACCAAAAGAAAGCTCTATTTGTGGGGGGGGGGGGAACATAAATTTTGTTTGGGTACAGCGTCGCACCACCGCACAATTGTCAGTTAAAGCGAAGCAGTGCCGTGTCGCAACAAAATTGCCTGGTCAGGAAGGGGGTAAATCCTTCTGGGGCTGAAGTGGTTAAAATCGTCCCTCAAACACATGTGCAAATGATATATTGGACAGCACACTATCAAAACATGAAGTGTTAGCGGCGCTTCAAAATTCAAGCCCCATGTCGAGTCAGGAGGCGTTTGAAGCCTTTCAATGTCTTCCATTCAAATCTATGGTAACACTTCGCAAATGTTTTGGCAGGCGGTTGCGGGGCGTTAAGATTAGTTTATTTCCTTGTAATGGAATAGGCATTTGGGGAGCTTTTTTAACTCATCATTAACGCTTGTAAAATACCAGTCTAATGGCCATACTAAAGCTCATTAAAGCGAGTCTTAACGCGTTTGTTAAGCGTTAGAAATTTAGTCAAGTGTGAACCGTTTTTACAGCTGAATTTTTTTAATTTATTTTTTTAAACCCACTAGTTCGTTTTTTTTTTTTACCCCCAGCCAGAAAACAACCTTGCCAAAAAAAAAAAAAAAAAACACAAAAAAACACTGTTGATAACAGCCTAAGACTCCATTCACACAGGGGCAACACTACTTCCAGCGCGACTTGGACACGACTTGAGTATGAATCACAGCCCGACATGAGGCAACTTACAAGACAACTTCAAGTTGCCTCCAGAACAGGCTTTCCAGTGGCCAATCAAACAAGAATCAGCTCTGTGGGAGGGAGGGGTTTGTCTGAGAAATGAATGTTCTCTTCCTGTATTGTTGCTTCTGTTAAGACAGTGATCCGACTTCTGAGGCGACTTCCATTGAAATCAATGGGTACAAGTTGCCTAGAAGTCGGATTGAAGTCGGATTGAAGTCGGATTGAAGTCGGATTGAAGTCGGATTGAAGTCGGATTGAAGTCGGATTGAAGTCGGATTGAAGTCGGATTGAAGTCGGATTGAAGTCGTACAGGAACCTTTTGTGAAGTCGGAGCGACTTCAGTAGTGTACATTAACACGGCTCCATTCACTTCAATTGCTTTTCTCAACAGCGCGACTTGAAGTCAGATCCCAAGTCGCCCCTGTGTGAATGGGCTCTGACGAGAGACGGTTCACACAGGGGTAACACGACTCTTCGGAGGCGACCTGAGCCTGCACCACAGCGCAACATGGGGCGACTTACAAGTCGCCTCCAGGACAGGAGGCTTTCCAGTGGCCAATCAACCTTGAATAAGCTCTGTGGGAGGGAGGGGTTTGCCCTAAAAACTATTTTCACTTCCTGAAAAGTCGCTGCAGTAAAGACACTGATCCGACATCTGAGGCGACTTCCATTAAAATCAATGGGTACAAGTCGCCTAGAAGTCAAATTGAAGTAGTACAGGAACTAGGGCTGGGAAAAAAATCGATTTTAATCTTGAATCGAGTTTTGAGTTCAAATCGATTCAGATTTGAAGAAAATCGATTTTTTTAGATTTTTTAAAAAAATATATATATATTTTTATTTTTTTTCCTTCAAAGTTTCCATAGCAGGGCTGCAGGGGGCGTATCCGGAATGGCACTGGGCGGCGTTACCCCAATTACATCTACTCGCCACAGCCGCTGCTAGTAGATGTAATGTAACACTAACTAACCGCAAGCTACCGTCTGCCTACCTGATCAGCGTGTCATGCAGACAGACGGCGGCCATTGCAGTGTTCAAAAGCCGCGCCTCCCGAGTCCTCGTCGTCTGTGATAGGCGGAACACTCAATTTCACAGCAGGCAGTGTTCAGCCTATCACGGACATCCTCTCATCCTCGTCTGTGTTATGAGGATGAGCGGATGTCCATGATAGGCGGAACACTGAATGCTGGGAAATTGAGTGTTCCGCCTATCACAGACGAGGAGGAGGCACGGCTTTTGAATACTGGAATGGCCGGTGTAGCAGTAAAATCCGTATCCCATGAAAATCTGCATCAGGTACGGGCACAGTGAGGCATTGGGCACAGTGAGGCACGGGCACAGTGAGGCACGGGCACAGTGAGGCACGGGCACAGTGAGGCACGGGCACAGTGAGGCACGGGCACAGTGAGGCACGGGCACAGTTCAATTCAACTAAGAGTAACCTCAAGATTTTTTGTTGTTTTATTAGCTAAATCCAAATACAGTATTAATAATTTGGATGTTTAACAATCTTTGTTGCACACTGACTTTGTAGTTAGAGAAAGGGTTTGCCTTTGCAATTTTGTTTGTTGATGTACTTCAATTAATATGATTAAAAAAAAAAAAAATCGAATCGAATATCGAGTTTTTTATAAAAAAAAAAAAAAAAAACGCAGATTTTTTTGGGGGGGAAAATCGCCCAGCCCTAACAGGAACCTTTTTTGAAGTTGGAGCGACTGCAGTCGTGTGCATTAAGACAACTCCATTCACTTCCATTAGTTTTAAAAACAGCGCGACTTGAAGTCGGATCCCGAGTCGCCCCTGTGTGAACCGGCTCTAAGTGTGCATGGACACAGAATAACATTAAGAAACTTTGTTGCAGATTCCTACCTATTATTATTATTATGAAGAAGAAATCATAATTTTTATCATTCAGTTACAAATTTGACTTATGTCACAATTGTATATGAAAAAAAATTATTGCTTTTTTTTTTTTTTTCCCCCCCACGAAAGTGGAGCTACCCTTTAAAGTTTGCAGCCATGAGTATAGCCTCGAACACACGATCTGATTTCCATCGGACAAATTTGTGTAATTTTGTGCGAAGGGCGTTGGCCGTGAACTTGGTATGCATACAGACGGCAGAACTTTTTCAGCCAACATACACAAAACGATGTGTTTTTTCAGCTCTTTAGCGCCACCCTTTGGGCAACCAAGTTGTCTTATGGTTAGCATTGGTTCAGAGCATGCGTGTTTGTACTTCGGATTTTAGTCCGATAGATTTGTGTACACACAATCGGATAATCCGACAAGACACATTTGTTGTCGGAAAATTTGAAAGCATGCTACAAAACATTTGTTGTCGGAAATTTCAACAACAATTGTGCGATGGAGCATACAAACAGTCGGATTTTCTCGAAAAAACACGTCCATCACACATTTGTTGTCGGAAAATCCGATAGTGTGTATGAGGCTTTAGGAGGGCATTACCCTGTTCAATAGTAATCAGCCAGAAAAATGAATTCCAACCAGTAAAATAGGCTTAATTGGGGAGCTCCGCCTAAGGTTCTATCTAGGTGGACCTACAGACATGCAATTAATTGTTCCCCTATATGACCAAAGCAAACATTCTCTGGCCTCCTTCACATGGGTGAATAAAATGTGTACACCGGATTCTTGTAACTGCTATGACAGGTATATGTGAACAGCTGCAGCCGCTCAGCCTGTACAAAGCAATGACTGGATGAGAGGAGCTGTCCTGTTTGCAGGTATCCAAACAAACAGCCACCGCCTTCTCTTAGGGGCCGATAAGCAACCCTATATGCAGACAGATGCATCCAACATCGCTCATCAGTCCCTAACCACAGGTAACTTCTGGGAGCGCAAACAGCAGTGCCTCCTCTCCACCCATCATTGATCTGTACAGGCTGCACGGTCACAGCTGATTGCATACATCTGTCATCCCAGCCACATTTAGCCCAGGTTCACACTGGGCTGCGGGAGTGAAGCCGTGCGAGGTCAGCTGAACTCGCACGATTTCACTCCCACTGGTCAGTCCCGATTTCAGCCGATTACAAAGACATCTGTGCAGATTTCTGCACAGATGTCAATGTAAATCGCGGGCCGAAATCGCAAAAAGTAGTACAGAAACTACTTTTGGAAATCAGTGCAGCGCCACACATGCGGCGTCGCACCAATTAGGACGGTGCCATTGCCGGCAATTTGCGGCAAATATCGCATGTCAAAACGCACCAGAGCTTAAAAAAATAAATAAAATTAAAAAAACAGATTCTTGCTGCTGGAATCTCTTAAATGCACATAATGGTACATGAAGGAAACCTTATGAACAGCACAGTGGTGTAGTGGGTAGCACTCTCGTCTAGCAGTGAAAAGGGTCGCTGGTTCGAACCCCAACCACGACACTACCTGCCTGGAGTTTGCATGTTCTCCCTGTGCCTGCGTGGGTTTCCTCCGGGTACTCCGGTTTCCTCCCACACTTCAAAGACATGCTGGTAGGTTAATTGGCTTCTGTCTAAATTGGCCCTAGTATATGAATGTGAGTTAGGGATCTTAGATTGTAAGCTCCTTGAGGGTAGGTGACCGATGTGAATGTACAATGTAAATGTAAAGCGCTGTGTAAAATTGATATATAGGTACCTAAAATAATAATAATAATGTCTGTAACCATCATAATCACTTTAAGTACTAGTAAAGTTCCCCTGCACACTTACCTACAGGCTTGTAATAAAGCTTACCTGTAGGTACAAGGAATATCTCCTAAACATGCACCATTTAGGAGATATTCAGTGTCCCTGCAGCCTGTGATGTCAGCAGCGCATGCACTCAGAAAGGAATGGCATACCCACGCCATAAACAGTGATGCACACAGGTTTTACCTTAACCCCTTCCTTACTGGGCACATATACCCCCTTCCTGCCCAGGCGAAATTTCAGCTTTCAGCACTGTCACGCTTTGAATGACAATTGCGCGGTCGTGCAACGTGGCTCCCAAAAAAATTAACGTCCTTTTTTTTCCACAAATAGAGCTTTCTTTTGGTGGTATTTGATCACCTCGGTGGTTTTTATTTTTTGCGCTATAAACAAAAATAGAGCGACAATTTTGAAAAAAAAGCAATATTTTTTGATTTTTGCTATAATAAATATCCCAATTTAAAAAAATAAAATAAAAAATTTTCCTCAGTTTAGGCCGATACGTATTCTTCTACATATTTTTGGTAAAAAAAAAAAAAAAAAAACGCAAATCGGCGTTTATTGATTGGTTTGCGCAAACGTTATAGCGTTTACAAAATAGGGGACTGTTTTATGGCATTTTTATATTTTTTATTTTTTTATTAGTAATGATCAGTGATTTTTTTTGTGACTGCGACATTATGGCGGACACATCGGACACTTTTGACACTATTTTGGGACCATTCACATTTATACAGCGAACAGGGCTATAAATATGCACTGATTACTGTATAAATGTGACTGGCAGGGAAGGGGTTAACACTAGGGGGCGAGGAAGGGGTTAAATGTGTTCCCTGGAGTGATTGTTACTGTGGGGGGGAGGGGAGTGACTGGGGGAGGAGACCGATCTGTGTCCCTATGTACAAGGGACACAGCATCAGTCTCCTCTCTCCCTGACAGGACATGGATCTCTGTGTTTACACACAGAGATCCACGTCCTGCCTCTAACTGCCGATCGCATGTACCTGGCGGACATCGCGGCCGCCAGGCACGCGCATCGGCATTGCAGTGACGCGCCGGGCACGTGGACGCGCCGGGCACGTGCGCGCGCCGCCCCCCAGTGGCCAAATTAGAGGAGTATAATAAGAATAACGGCCTCCCGGCATTTGACAACCACCTTACGGCGGGCGCGAGGTGGTTAATGCAGAAAATACATTAAAGCGTTTGTTAACCAAAAAAAAGTATTGATCTCCTTGCTAAAGCATGTTATACAGCACAGTACTTGTTCCGTGTGATCCGGCCCCCTGTAATACCTGGCTGATCCTGCCAGTTTCTGCCCTCCCCCCTGTAAACTGACCACGGTTCATCACGGCTGCAGAGCCCTGACACCGTGGTCAGTTTACGTGCCTCCTGCCTCCATCATCCACCTCTCTGCAGCTCTCCTGTCTGCCAGCTGTGTGGGAGCCACCCCTCCTCTTCTATCACTGTTCGGAGCAGCTGACACAATACTGCTCCAAATAAGTGCCAGCTCCACTGCTAGGATTACATGATGTATATATTGTTTGCCATTTTCTAAAATTCTTCTTCTGAATTCCGTTTTTCTTACCCCCGATCGTGTGATCTCCTGGCGCCGTCTTCCTCCAATGTTTGTATTACAGAGGGAGATCATGTGACCGCCCGGCAGATGTCAGAGGGAGAGCTCAGCCCCTCCCTTTGCAATACATACAGCGGAGAAAGACAGCGCCGGGCAGTCACATGACCACCGTTTGGGGATAAGAAAAGCTGTATTTATAAGAAGAATTTTAGAAAATGGCAAACCGTACATACACATGTAACCCTAGCAGAGGGGCCGACAGTGGCTGTGTGCACTCCCTGAACAAACACTTCAAAGTTGTTGTAAAAGGCTGAAGGTTTTTTTCCCCTTCATGCATTCTATGCATGAAGGTAAAAAGCTTCAGTGTGCAGTAGAGCTGCACAATTAATCGTTAAAAAAACGTGATCTCGATTCAACCCCCCTGACGGTCTCTATTGCAGAGTTTGCCGATTCTTTTATATAACAAGTGGAGAGACTTATCTGCTCACTCAGCTGTTAAGAAAAAATCCGGGCAGTCTGCCAAGTTTTTAACATGAAACATTGTAACTAACGTTTAACTAACCGTATGTCCGCTTTTTCATCCATCCGTTTACGGATGAAAAAGGGACATACATTGGTCCCTATGAGATCGCGGGTGTCAGCGGATGAAACATCCGCTGACACCCAATCTCATCCGTGTCCGCAATGCTCCGTTTTTCTGGATAGAAAAATTCCTATTTTTCTATCCATCTGCGGAGCAGATCGGATGAACACGGACAGACTGTCCGTGTTCATCCGATCCCCCCCATAGCAGAGAGCGGAGATCTGACAGGGCGGTCCCTACACAGTGTGTGTGGGGACCGCCCTGTCATCCGCCAGGTCAGCGGGGATCAACGGAGCGATCCCCGCTGAGCAAGCGGAGGTTCACGGGGCAGATCTTCTCGGATCCGTCCTGTGTGAAAGGGGCCTTAGATCAAAGGGATAAACTTGTGTGTAAACAAAAAATTAGGCAGTCTGTCAAGTTTTTAACAACGTGTAAATGAAGGAAGTTTAACCACTTAAAGTCTAAATCTTTTTCTGACACTTAAAGTTAAAAATCAATATTTTTTGCAAAAAAATTACTTGGAACACCTAAACATTATATATATTTTAGCAGAGACCCTAGGGAATAAAATGGCAATTGCTGCAATATTTTAGGTCATACTGTATTTGCCCAGCGGTCTTTCAAATGCAATTTTTTGAGAAAAAATACACTTCAATGAATAAAATAAAATAATGAAACAGTAAAGTTAGCCAAATTATTTTTGTTTTAATGTGAAAGATGTTACGCTGCGAGAATCGTAATCTATCTTCTAAGCAAAAAAATTTTTTAATTCTCGTATGTGGCCACATCTGGCATGCCAACGCTCCCTATGGAGGTACGGGAGGAGCTGGAGGAGCCCATCACGGCGGTGGAGCTGGGTGTTGCTCTGATTAATTCAAAGCCGAGGAAGGCTCCCGGCCCCGATGGCCTGACTCCGACGTATTACAAGACCTTTTTTGATACGCTATCGCGGCCTCTAGTCACTGCTCTCAACTCTATTACTGTGGGTAATTCTTTCCCGGTGGACACTCTGAGAGCCTATATCTCCCTTATCCCGAAGGAAGGGAAAGATCCGCTACGATGTGGGAATTATCGCCCAATAGCACTTTTAAATACAGACTTAAAACTGTTTGCCAAAATTCTGGCCAACAGATTGTTGTCTCATATACCGAGTCTCGTCCATAGAGATCAGGCAGGCTTTGTACCGCTGCGGGAGCCCCGAGACAACACCATCCGAGTGGTGAACATGATCCATGCAGCCAGGACATCCAAACAGGCCCTTCTCCTGCTGTCCACTGACGCGGAGAAGGCCTTTGACTGCGTGGACTGGGCTTTTATACAGGCCACTTTAGAGCACATTGGCCTCCGGTCATCTATGCTAGGATGGATTTTATCTCTCTACTCCAACGTTTCTCAACCAGTGTGCCGCGGCACACTGGTGTGCCGTGAAGAGTCCCCAGGTGTGCCGCGGCAAAATGACCCCCAATATAGGCAGCTATCTGATGTTTTAACTGCTGGCCACTTGGTTAATATTTGTTATTACAGCGGTGCCGGTCCGCTGTGTAAACCTCACTTCCCGCTGCCACAGGCACTCTGGAAGCTGTGCTGGCCTCCCGATCGCGTCTTGCCAACCGATTACGTCATCGGTTGCTATGGGAGTGTCGGGCGCACGCACTGCTATCTGTGACGTGTGAGCCGCGGGTGCCAGAGTAGATGCTGGCTGGCGCGCGTTTCCCTGAGGGGAGGAGAAGAAGAACAACACGAGTAGAGGTTGAAAGAACCGTGAGGAAACAAAACAGTGAGGAGACACAGGTACAGTACTTGTACCTGTCATTTTCAATGTATGATAGTTTTATTGCAGGCATGGTGTTTATATAAAAAAAAAAAAAAACTACATAACACTTGTTGGCACTTACATTGCCTCATTTTTCATTGCAGGCATGGTGAATTTTTTTTAAATGTAATATAATATACATGGGCTATGTGGGTTATTATTGATAATGATAACTGTATACTTCAATACTGCAGTTTGGCCGCAGCGCAGTGTACTTGCGGTTTTCATGTGGTTTCTCATAGACTTCTATTATGTCCCTAATTTGTGGTGTGCTTTCAGAAAATGTACCAAAAATTTACTACATAATAGAAGTTTATGAGAAACCACACGAAAACCGCAGTTACACTGCGCTACACCTGCGCTGCGGCCAAACCAGTATTGAAGTATACAGTTATCATTATCAATAATAACCCACATAGCCCATGTATATTAAATAAAAAAAATGTAATCGCCGTGCCTGCAATGGAATGAGTCAATGTGAAAGTGCCCTAATTGTAACAAGTGTCATGTAGGTTTTTTTTTTTTTCCCCCACAAGACCACAATTCGTAGTTACAGATTTGGAATGGTTTGCCGGGGTTATGGCTAAAGATATCAGCCATAACCTTGGTATTGTTTTTTAGAGCCAGTGACTGGCTTTCTCATGAAAGCGTTCCAAGCGGCTCTTAAGCCACTGGAATGCTTTAAAAAGTGGCGGGAGGGGATGTCCCCCCCTTCCACCGTCTCGCCTGAGAAACAATCCGATGGAGTGGCCGGCTAGTCCCAGAGGCGATGAAAGAGTAGATCCCCTTTGATTGCCTTGAAGGACCGGAGCGACGCCATGACTTCCAGTCCAGGCTGGAAGTAAACTATTTTTAGAATTTATTTTAAAGCAAAAGATCAAATTTTTTTTAAATCTTTTGCCTTTAAGGGTAAAAGAGAGATATGAGGTCTTTTTGACCCCAGATCTCTCCATAAACAGGACCTGTCATCCTTATATCTACTACAAGGGATGTTTACATCCATTGTAACAGAAATAAAAGTGATATAAAAACAAATAAAAAAATGTAAAAGGGACAGTGAAAAGAAAAAAAAGTTTAATAAATAAGACAACATTTTTTTTTAAGCACCCCCCATCCCTACGCAAGTGGATACGCAAGTCGCACACGCATATGTAAACAGTTTTCGCACCACACATGTGAGGTATCACCGCACATGCTAGAGCGAGTGCAATAATTCTAGTGCTAGACCTCATCTTTAGCTCTAAACATGTAACCTGTAAAGGTGTTTAAAGCGTTACTTATGAAGATTTTTTAAGTACCAAAGTTTGTCATCATTCCACGAGTGCGCAATTTTAAAGCATGACATGTTAGGTATCTATTTCCCCGCCATAACATCATCTTTCACACTATACCCAAAAATTGTGGTATATATTGTGTTTTGTTTTAATTCATTGAAGTGAATTTTGTACAAAAATAAATGTGTTTGCAAAACAACTGTACAAATACCATGTGGCATAATTTTTTTTTTTCACATTTTTGGATTGGTGTGCCTCGAGATTCTGACAGATTTTAAAGGGTGCCTTGGTTGAAAAAAGGTTGAAAAACACTGCTCTACTCTCACCCCACTGCAGCGGTCAAGGTGAATGAGACTAGGTCGGACTTCTTTAAATATCAGCAATGGCACACGGCAGGGCTGCCCCCTCTCTCCTCTGATTTTCATACTTTCCTTGGAGCCTCTTCTGTGCAGAATAAGGGCGGACGCAGGCATCATTGGTTACCAGAAATCCTCAGGGTCCCACAAGGTGGCCGCATTTGCGGACGATCTAATCTTCTTCCTAACGGAACCGCTTACCTCCCTCCCCAATCTGCTCCAATCTCTTCAGGAATATGGCGCTCTCTCCCTCTTTCAAATCAATCTGTCCAAATATTCCATTCTTAATATAACGGTAGGTAGGGACATTGTTCAGCGTCTGCGATCGGCCTTTCCTCTGAGATGGGCAACTAACCTTATCCGTTACCTGGGAGTCGACATCACCTCTGACCCCGCAGCCTTGTACTCGGCGAATTTCGCCCTGCTACTTCCTCGCTTGAAGGTGGATCTTCTCCACTGGCACTCACTCACGCTGACGTGGTTTGGCCGTTGCAGTGCCCTCAAGATGACTATGTTGCCAAGGGTGTTGTACCTGCTGCAGGCGCTTCTGATCCGCCTGTCCTCAGCATTTTTCAAACGTATCGACTCTATGTTCCGCGACTTCGTGTGGTCTCATTGCAAGCCTCGCATTAGACTTCGACTCCTCCACCTTCCGAAAAGTAGGGGGGGGTTGGCCTTCCGGACATGAAAGCCTATTACAGGGCGGCTCACCTCACCAGGTTGGTGGACTGGCATTGCCACGCAGAGGCAAAGCACTGGGTGACCATGGAAATGGAGGATTCCAGAGACACGGCCAAGAGCTGGCCTTGGATCACCACACCTCTGCCGAGGGACCTCGCTGATCATCCTACACTAGGCAGCACACCGTCTGTGGCCAGAGATGCCTTTCGGCACTCCTCTGTGTCCCCACTACCCTCCCCTATGGTGCCGGTTTTGGGTAATCCAGAATTTACACCTGGCTTTCAGAGTCCTCATTTCAAGCGATTGGTGGCAGGCGGACGGCTCCGTTTGTGTGACTTTTTGGGGCCTAACGGCCAACTCTCCCCTGAAGCCGGGGTGTCTGCTACAGATCCCCCTTTGGACTTCTGGAGCTGTCTACAGCTGCGCAATTTTTTGCGCAGATGCCTGCGGACGCCGGGCATCTCCCGTCAACTTACTGAATTTGAAAACATATGCCGTCGCGGGGAGCCAGTGCGGCACAGTCTCTCGCTTATCTACTCCTCCTTGATTCGACCAGCGGAGGGGTTCGTTCCCCCGTTCCTCTCTAAGTGGGAAGCGGAACTCGGCATTCAATTCACTGACCCCCAGAGAGAGAAGATTCTCTACTTTGCTCAGAAATCCTCGATAGCCACCAGAGTTCAAGAGACATGCTACAAAATTATGACCCGATGGTATAGGGTACCCACCACTCTGCACCATTTCTTTCCGCAGGTCTCCAACCTTTGTTGGCGTTGTGGCACTGCAGAGGGAACTATGCTGCATGTTTTTTGGGCCTGTCCCACACTCTCTCCTTTTTGGATCGAGGTGGCTCGCACGATCAACCACCTAACTGGTGTCTCCCTGGAGGGGAACCCCGCTGCCTGCCTGCTCCACCTTACAGAACGACCCATCAAGAAATACAAGGCCTCTCTTACCATTCAGCTACTGAATACTGCCAAGGCCTGCATACCCCTCTGTTGGAGGTCGGGGAACCCGCCGGCGAAGTCCCTATGGTTTTCTAAAGTGAACGAACTAAGAGACATGGAGGATCTTACCACCACCTTGCACAACAGGGAGGAGACCTTCCGGGAGACCTGGAGACCCTGGCAACACTTTATATACACAGACGCTTATCTCTGTGAGGTTGCGCAGCCTGACTAACCCATTGGACTTGTCCCGCTTCCCAGTTGGGGGGCGCTACCCCTCTTTACTCTACTCTTCTACTTTCTGCTCTTATATTCTACTAAGCCTCCATTTCTCCTCTCCCTTTTCCCCCTTTTGGTATTTACCCCCTCCCCTTACCTCTTACCCAATCACAGGCTATCGTGATCAGATACTGTGAATATCCTATGGTGCATTACCTATTCTATGTGTCCCGTGCTTGGGCCCATCTGGCCATTGGGTTGTTTCGCATCCCAAACAACTGTTAAAACTTTAAAAAATGTTACTGTATTATGTATTATATAGCTTGGCATATGTTATTATCGGCTCCAGGACACACAAGTATTTGATAGATTGCCTCCCCGGCTTCGCACACCAACTTTATCCCTATTCCGTACTTTCTTCATGTGCTTTACTTACCGTGTAAAGCCGGGGTGTCTGCTATATTTACCTCATTTCCTGACCACGATTGATCTTATTGTCTGATTTTTATTATGTATCTCCGTTATATGTGCTAATTGTTGAACACACTTTCTATTTAAATAAAGGAATAAAAAAAATAAAAAAAATTGTAATTCTCATTTTAGCCAGAATCGTGCAGCTCTAGTGTGCAGCTCCCCCTTCAACCACCCCTAATATTTACCTGAACCTGATTGCGATCCATTGCTGGGCACAACAGACTTAGCTCTCCCGGGATTTTCTCCTCATTGGCAGAGACTCAGCAGTGGGAGCCCTTGACTCCTGCTGCTGTCAATCACAGCAAGGGAGGAGGGAGCAGGGGGTGGGGCCAAGCTGTGCTCTGCATGTCTTAAGGTATGCTTGCTCTCCCTGCACTCGGTGGGTGTGGGGGGCAGGAGCGCCGGTGGGGGATCCGAGAAGAGGAGTATCAGGGCTGCTCTGTGCAGAACCATTACACAGAACAGACAAGTATGCCATTTTTTTTTAGCTTTACCTTTAAAAGGGTAAAAAAAATTAAAAAAAACAGCTGTCAGCCTTTAGAACCACTATAAAAGCAAATAAAATGTTGCTGTACTTTTGAATGGCATTTGTGCAGCCATCGAACATACAATTTTCATTCATTTGAAAAACTACTGATGTATAGCTAGCTTTAAAAATTGCATCAAACTTAAACACAATAGGATGGATATCAACATGCATAGGACACCAAGACGAGCAAAAGGAAAAAACTTTTAATGCAAGTCTTCAACTCAGAATACCACTGGTGACATTCACATGGTGAAATGATCTGTGCCCATGGGGCTCTTCATGAACGCCATACCTTCCCCATCCAGTAGAGATCATGAAATGGCACAGGAAGCGTTACAAATTGTAAGACTTACAGGAAATAAGTATTGACGTCTGTCAGCTTGCTTTAGTTTCTCTTGGGCAGATGGTTAATAAACAAAGACACTTGATCTGATACTATCGCCACACTTCACATTAAACTAAAAAAAAAAAAGCTTATAAATAATGAATATGTTATTTCTCCTAAAATGCAAAACAATCGATTCCCATACACCAAGAAATTGAAAACGGGTGTTCAATAAAGCTATAGAATAGTCCCTCCAACAGAAAAAAATATATTTCTGGACTGGGACGTTCACCAAAACAATATTATAAAGATATAAAGAGAAAAACAGACCTAGAGGGAAATGAATTCCTCCAACGGAAACCACCTCTATTGTGTACAATAAAATCCAAATCAACATATCAAATTTACACACACACCATCTCTTGTAGGTATTCCAATCTGGATAACAAAAGTGAAATGAAAAGCCTGACTGTTTTTATATAGTAATTCTGGCATTGATCATTTTTAATATTTCCCAATATTGGAGGGTTCCCGATGGTAAAGCGAAGAGAGATCTCCCTGCACTTATTCAATGTAAGCGTTATAGTCATCTAATAAAATACTTTACAGTCACACTTTAAAGCAAACTTTAGAGACCCCCATTTCATCCATGAATCCCGCACAAGTGATAAAAAGAATATTACATTTTACACTTACCCTTCGCCAAGCTTTTCTAAAACATCAAAGACCTCTTCTGGCTGTTTCGTCAAGCTGTCTTCACTCAGCTTTTTAAGTTTGCTAATAAAAGAAAAGAAACAAACAGGCATGAGGTCAATGTGTATGTGGGATGGATGTAGAGAGAAAGCAGGGTATGGTGAATGGCAATGATGGGTCGCAGCCTACAGCGGGGTTTCATGGTACCCCAGGGTTCCTCCAGAGGTTGTTAGGGGTTCCTTGAGCAATAAGCTATTTCTACCTCCCAGATATCTTCCTACTGACACCAATGATCTTTTTAGCCATCTGTAAGGGGGCAATTCTTCCCAATCTTCACAAGTGTAAGAAGCATTCTTCTCACTGACCATCACACTAATGTATTATGAGTTGTAGGTATAGTCCTTTTTAGCAGGGGTTCCCCGAGATTGGAAAGTTATTTCAAGAGTTCCTCGGTGTTGAAAAGGTTGAGAAAGTCTGGCCTACAGAATAGATTTCACATGTACGGACACTCACAGTATACCCTATATGCCTACATGTTTGTGGCCACTTGACCATCACAGCTATAGAAGCTTTTTGGACATCTCATTACCAAACCATGGTCATTAATATTGGAGTTGGCCCCACTTTGTGGTTTTAGCAGCCCCTGCTCTTTTAGGAAGCCTTACCACAAGATTTTGTATCTGTAGAAAATTTGTGCCCGTTCATTCAAAAGATTATTAGTGAGGTCTCATGTTAAATGAGAAGACCTGCTTTGAAATTGGCATCACAATTTGACCCAAAAGGTGTTCCGTAGGGTTAAGGACAGGACTTTGTGCAGACCACCTGAGTTCCTCCACACCAAAATCAACAATCCATGGCTTTATGAACTAGCTTGCTGGCCTGGTCATGCTGGAACTGAAGGCCTTCTCCAAGTTGGTATTACAAGGTTGGAAAGTACAAGTGTCTCAAATATCTTTGTATGCTGTACCATTTACAGTATTATTCACTGGAAACGCCTGAACTCTAACACATCCTATCCACCCCTTCAAGCGATTTAAGCGCCCATCAGGGTTTTTTTTTTAGGTCTGTGCCCTGCTGGGGAAATTTACTTTCCTTTAATTCCTCCAATGTGCTGATAAATGTTTTCTGGCAACGGAGGAGTCCCTATAAATCAAATCAATACTCTGCCCTATGGGTCTATTACCAAGTGCAGCTGCCCCTACCATGCTTATATCCTATAAATGATACAAATCAACTTTATAATCACTTTAAGAGTACCAGTGTTCCAACATGGTGTTATGTTATGAATGCACCAAATTCAAAGCGGGTTACGTCCAGTTTGTAGATAACAAAACTGAACTTGTAAAGGCTTAAAGCGATACTAAAAAGACAGAGCCCATTCACACAGGGGCGGCACGACTTGTCCCGCAACTGTGCCGGGCGATCTGAAGACGACTTCAAAGGTGACTTCAAAAATGACTTCTGTATTGAAGTCAATGGAAGTCGCCCTGAAGTCGTCTTGAAGTAGTACAGGAACCTTTTTCTAAGTCGGCTCCGATTAGAACGGTTCCATTGTACAGAATGGGACGCGACTTGTCAGGCGGCCCTGTGTGAATGGGTCTCAGGTTTTTTTTTCAAAAAAATAACAAACATGTTACATTTACCTGCTTTTGGCAGGGGTTTTGCACAGAGCAGCCCAGATCCTTCTCAAATTCCTCTTCGGCTCTCCTGGCCCCACCCTCCTAACGAGTGCCCCCACAGCAAGCATCTTGCTAAAGGGGTACCTGAGCCGAGCCGCAGCTCCATGTGTTCATTCAGACACAGAACAGCGGCTAGGCCCTGCCCCCTCTCTATCCTCATTGGCTCACTGACTGATTGACAGCACCAGGAGCCAATGGCGCTACGCTGCTGCCTCAGCCAATGAGGAGGGGAGTCCCGGGCAGCCGAATCTCTCCTGCAACATCAATGGGTAGAGATGGGCGCAGGTGAGTATTATGGGGGGCTGATACACACTGAAGGTTTTTTTTATTTAAATGCGCAGAATGCAATAGGATAAAAAAAACTTCTGCCTTTACAATCACTAAGCTTTTTTACCTTCATGCATTCTATGCATGAAAGTAAAAAACCTTCAGTGTGCAGCTCCCTCCTCAGCCCACCCTAATACTTATCTAAGCCCAATCTCGATCCAGCGAGGTCCACGAGAGGTGAGGCTCTCCCGGGTCTCTCCCTTCTGACTGCCTGAGATGGAGCAGCAAGAGCCATTTGCTCCCGCTGCTGTCAATCACAGCCAGACTTTTATCGAAGGGACATGATGGAAAACCAGCATCTGATCAGTGCTGGCAGCCCATGGTGCCCGTGTGCCCCGCTTAAGGCCAATTGCAAATAAGAAGACCAATTCTAAGTTGGCATACAGAGACAGGCAGCATGCCCATCTCTGTAGGCTATAATGAGACTTTGAAGAGGCGGGTTGAGAACAATCCTGTGGCCTCAGTAAAACAAGATGCTGAAGGGGAAGTTAGGTGGCATGCCTACAACAAACCTTTAAATGTAAACCTGGAGTTTGGCTTTTAAAATGTTGAAATGTCAGACAGGTCTGCTAAGACAAAAGGTTGGTAACCATTTGTTATAAAAACAAATAGAAGGCTTATGATCAATAAAATTGAATATAATAATATCTCAAACAAAACACTGCACAACATGGAAAAGGAAACAACCACTGAAATACATAAGACAATTTGCACAAAGCCAGGAAAACGAAGGTCATTACTGTCTGTATAAAAGCACTCAAACCAAGAACACAAAGCAATGCTTGTTGAGTAGAGAAGATATCATGAGATGTCTGCACAAACAAGCTTGAGACTCAAGAAGGAAAAAAAAAAAAAAAAAAAAAAAAAAGAAAAAAAAAAAAGCTCTCCTTTTACTAGAGCAATACCAACATAAGAGACGGTCCCCAATTTAAAATGTAGCTTTCATACAAATAAGTACCAAAACGCATTGGTCACCATCTTCTCCTGATACAGCGTATAGTTCTTGGCTCCAGTGAGCCAAACGGCCCTTCACAATAAGATGTTCAGTGAAATGTGTATTCACACTGCTTTCAAGGAACCCATACTGCTGTATCTGTAAATATTCTAGATTCGGAGTCTCCAAGGCACACCAGAATATAAGGAAAGATGTGTGCTAGCACCTCTCGGTTTGACATTAGCAAAGCTTCAACTAATTACAATCAGGTATAGGTTCAACAAGACACCTTACCTCCCCAATAGCAATGGTTAAAAAGTCAACAAGATGACCGGGAACCAAGGCGGTCTCACGCTACGTGAACCGAGCCGTGCCCAAGCATGTTTGATCTCCAAAGTTGACTTGAGCATGGTATGGAGCAATCGCACAGGTATGGTTCACTATATTGTGCCCTTGCCTTCTGGAATAGGTGGGCGCAGTTCAGTTGGACTCGCCATGGTATGCATCTGTTTGAGCAGGTGTAGGTTAGTGGGGGAATATGGAGAGGGGACAATTGTGCTCAGTAAAAAGCAACCATGAATAGAGCGAGTACACCCTGTGTTCCTAAAATCGGTTTTCATTTACCCCACATCTGGCTGATAGTACAACCTACAATTCCACACCACAACCCCTTCAAGATGTGGGAGGCACACACACACACAAACACAGGCTGGCATTTATTACAAAGGATAGATTTAAGGGCAGTAAAAAGTTTATTTTAAATCAGAATTCTCAAAATATTTTGCCTAGTCAGTAAGCCAAGAGCCACTGCTTCAGAGCCAGGTATCACCCACTTACATGAAAGCACATGTTCACCTTTTGTTACATACAGTTGCAATAAAAAGTATGTGAACCCCTTGGAATGATATGGATTGATGCACAAATTGGTCATAAAATGTGATCTGATCATCTAAGTCACAACAATAGACAATCACAGTCTGCTTAAACTAATAAACACACAAAGAAATATTACCATGTTTTTATTGAACACACCATGTAAACATTCACAGTGCAGGTTGAAAAAGTATGTGAACCCTTGGATTTAATAACTGGTTGAACCTCCTTTGGCAATAACTTCAACCAAACGTTTCCTGTAGTTGCAGATCAGACGTGCACAACGGTCAGGAGTAATTCTTGACCATTCCTCTTTACAGAACTGTTTCAGTTCAGCAATATTCTTGGGATGTCTGGTGTGAATTGCTTTGAGGTCATGCCACAGCATCTTAATCGGGTTGAGGTCAGGACTCTGACTGGGCCACTCCAGAAGGCGTATTTTCTTCTGTTTAAGCCATTCTGTTGTTGATTTACTTCTATGCTTTGGGTCGTTGTCCTGTTGCAACACCCATCTTCTGTTGAGCTTCAGCTGGTGGACAGATGGCCTTACGTTCTCCTGCAAAATGTCTTGATAAACTTGGGAATTCATTTTTCCTTCGATTATAGCAATCCGTCCAGGCCCTGATGCAGCAAAGCAGCCCCAAACCATGATGCCCCCACCACCATACTTCACAGTTGGGATGAGGTTTTGATGTTGGTGTGCTATGCCTCTTTTTCTCCACAGTGTTGCGAGTTTCTTCCAAACAACTCAACTTTGGTTTCATCTGTCCACAGAAAATTTTGCCAGTACTGTTGTGGAACATCCAGGTGCTCTTGTGGAAACTGTAACCGTGCAGCAATGTTTTTTTTGGACAGCAGTGGCTTCCTCTGTGGTATCCTCCCATGAAATCCATTCTTGTTTAGTGTTTTACGTATCATAGATTCGCTAACAGGGATGTTGGCATATGCCAGAGACTTTTGTAAGTCTTTAGCTGACACTCTAGGATTCTTCTTCACCTCATTGAGCAGTCTGCGCTGTGCTCTTGCAGTCATCTTTACAGGACGCCCACTCCTAGGGAGAGTAGCAGCAGTGCTGAACTTTCTCCATTTATAGACAATTTGTCTTACCGTGGACTGATAAACAGCAAGGCTTTTGGAGATACTTTTATAACCCTATCCGGATTTATGCAAGTCAACAATTCTTAATCGTAGGTCTTCGGAGAGCTCTTTTGCGCAAGGCATCATTCACATCAGGCAACGCTTCTTGTGAAAAGCAAACCCTGGACTGGTGTGTTTTTTTAGAGGGCAGGGCACCTGTAACCAACATCTCCAATCTCATCTCATCGATTGGACTCCAGTTGGCTGACACCTCACTCCAATTAGCTCTTGGAGATCTCATTAGTCTAGGCGTTCACATACTTTTTCCACCTGCACTGTGAATGTTTACTTGGTGTGTTCAATAAAAACATGGTAACATTTAATTATTTGTGTGTTATTAGTTTAAGCAGACTGTGATTGTCTATTGTTGTGACTTGGATGAAGATCAGATCACATTTTATGACCAATTTGTGCAGAAACCCATATCATTCCAAGGGGCTCACATACTTTTTATTGCAACTGTATCATACCTGTATTTAGGGTGTAAGATGTTACTTTTGGAGCCTTCCCCCACACACCCCTGATAGTGGGCAGAGGGTTCGACCCGGTTCACACAGGGGCGACTCCGGACGCGACTTCTGGTCGCCCCAAGTCGTGCTATTTTTAAAACTAATTGAAGTGAATGGAGATGTTTTAATGCACACTACTGCAGTCGCTCCGACTTCAAAAAAGGTTCCTGTACTACTTCAATCAGACTTCTAGGCGACCTGTAAGCAACTTGTACCATTGATTTCAATGGAAGTCGCTTAGAAGTCTGATCAATGTTCATTTTGAAGGCAACTTTACAGGAAGAGAACATACATTTCTCAGGCAAACCCCTCCCTCCCACAGAGCCGATTCTTGTTTTATTGGCCACTGGAATGTCTCCTGTCCTGGAGGCAACTTCAGTCGTGTTGTAAATCACCACTTAGTCGCTCTGTGATTCATGCTCAAGTTGTGTCTGAGTCGTGTTCAAGTCTGAAGTCGTTTTGCCCCTGTGTGAACCGGCTCTTCCTCTCCCCACATCCACTGTCACATTTTAAAAACAGGGGGCTCCACCCACACAGACATATCATTCATTCACAGAAATCTGTTAATGAACTGCAGGTCCAGTCTGCCTCCATAGCAGACGGCTTGTAGTTCTCAATGAACTACAAAAGCATTGATGAGCACATTCGTAGTACATTGACTCTTCCAGGACATCAGTAATTACGTTATTTTTCTTCTTCACTGATGGGCACTGATCATCAGTGTAAACGTGCCTATCAAAATTGCAGCTTACCAGCTCTCCTTTCCTCACACTGACAGCATGTGAAGAAAGTACTGCCAATTAACGGAAAGTCGGTTCACAATGTAATCAGCAGTGACTGGACACAACTGATCACATAAAGGGCCGCTGTGATGGGCCCTTTTGCCTCGATCTGTGATTAGCGGTGTCCGAAAGACACCAATTACAGAGCGCACCTGACAAACGCCCCGGGGGCACCTATCCAGAACTAGCCACCAACAGCACGGTCGCCAACCAGCTGCCCGAAACTGCATGTCCAGGACGTAGGGCAATAGGAATTGCTCACACCTGGGAAGGGAAAGCCCAGACGTCAGGACAGAATTTCTAGTCGAGCCCTGCTCCAAACACAGAGCTTAAAATATGCCTCTAAACATCCTATGTGAATGGACACATAGGATAACACTGAGCTGCTTCTACAGGCCAAACGCAAAACTCCTGTAGAAGCAGCAATTTTTAAGCCAGTGTACATGGAGCCTTAAAGTGACAGAAGCATTTACCCCCTTCCTGACAAGAGCACTTTTTGCGATCCGGCACTGTGTCGCTTTAACTGATAATTGCAACGTTGCACCCAAACAAAATTGATGTCCTTTTTTCCCCCCAAAAAAAAAGCTTCCTTTTGGTGGTATTTGATCACCTCTGCGGTTTTTATTCTTTGCGATATAAAACAAAACAGACAATTTTGAAAAAAAGCTATATTTTTTACATTTTGCTATAATAAATATCCCCCAAAAAATATATTTTTTTCTCAGGTTTAGAGGTTTAGGCCGATATGTATTCTTCTACATATTTTTGGTTAAAAAAACCGCAACAAGCGTATATTTGACTGGTTTGTGCAAAAATTATAGCGCCTACAAAAAAGGGGATAGTTTTATGGCATTTTTTTGTTGTTTTTGTTATTAGTAATGGCGGCGATCTGCGATTCTTATCGTGACTGACATTATGGCGGACACATCTGACACGATTTTGGGACCATTGTCATTTATACAGCGGTCAGTGCTATAAGAATGCACTGATTACTGTATAAATGACACTGGCAGGGAAGGGGTTAAACACTAGGGGGCGATGAAGGGGTTAAGTGTGTCCTAGGGAGTGATTCTAACTGAGGGGGATGGGCTACAAGTGACATGACAGATCATTGCTCCCGATGACAGGGAGCAGTAGATCTCTGTCCTGTCACTAGGCAGAACAGGGAAAAGCCTTTTTTACACAGGCATCTCCCCATTCTGCTGCTCCGTGACACGATCGCGGTCACCCAGTGGACATAGAGTACGAGGGACCCGCGGTCACGGAGCACACAGCTGGTGGGCGCGCGCCGCCTGTGGCGGGCGAGCAAATAGAATGCCGCGACTTAAAAGGCGACGTACAGGTACGTTGCTGTGCGCAGCCGTGCCATTCTGCCAACGTATATCGATGTGCAGCGGTCAAAGATCAACAACTTAAAGTGATAAAAAAAAAAGGGAACCTTTAATAAATAACAAATATGTCATACTTACCTCCACTGTGCAGTTCGTTTTGCAGAGCGGCCCCGATCCACCTGTTCTGGGGTCCCACGGCGGCTCTCGTGGCCCCTCCCCGCATTAGATAACCCCCTCTGAGAAGCTCTCTACCAAGGGGGTTACCTTGCAGGCGCACTCCTGTGTCATACACACGGCGTCCATAGATGCCAAGTGTATGACTCACCCCGGGGTCATTGGATTTGATTGACAGCAGCGGGAGCCAATGGCTGCGCTGCCATCAACCTATCCAATGTAGAGCCGAGAACCCGTGGAGTGAGCGACGCGGGATCGTGCCCACGGAAATTTGGGGCTGGACACTGCAAGGTGTTTTTTTTTCACTTTAATGCATAGGATGCATTAAGGTGAAAAAACACGAAGGTTTACAACCCCTTTAATGCCAAAGAACCTAATTTTGGTCTCATCCGACCACAGCACTTTCCCCCAATCCTTCTCTGAATCATTTAGATGTTACTTGGCAAACTTTAGATGGGCCTGTACATGTGCCTTCTTGAGGAGGGGGACCTTGCGGGCACTACAGGATTTCCATTGGGTCTTATTGCGTTACCAATGGTTTTTGTTTGAGGACTGTGGTCCCAAGTGTCTTGAGGTCATTCACAAGCTCCTCTAGTGTAGTTCTGGGCTGATCCCTCACTTTTCTCACGATCATCCTTACCCATAAGGCAAACTCTTGCATAAAGCTCAAGACCAAGACCAATTTATGGTTATTTTGAATTTCTTCCATTTGCGAATAGTCGCTCCAACAGTCTCTTGTCCCTGACGTCCTTTGACAGCTCTTTGGTCTTGCCCATGATGGTGAGGTTTGAATGGAAGAAAGATTCTGTGGACAGGCGTCTTTTATACACATAACAAGTTGTCATTATCAGCACCTTCTTACATGGACAGGACTAATATGTGTACTAGGGCTGGGCGATTTTCCCCCCAAAAAAAAATCTGCAATTTTTTTTTATAAAAAAAACTCGATTTACAATTCAATTTTTATTTATATTAATTGAAGTGCATCAACAAACAAAATTGCAAAGGCAAACCCTTTCTCTAACTGCAAAGTCAGTGTGCAACAAAGATTGTTAAACATCCAAATTATTAATACTGTATTTGGATTTAGCTAATAAAACAACAAAAAATCTTGAGGTTACTCTTAGTTGAATTGAACTGTGCCCGTGCCTCACTGTGCCCGTGCCTCAATCACTGTGCCTGTACCTGATGCAGATTTTCATGGGATACGGATTTTACTGCTACACCGGCGGCCATTCCAGTATTCAAAAGCCGCTCCTCCTCCTCGTCTGTGATAGGCGGAACACTCAATTTCCCAGCATTCAGTGTTCCGCCTATCATGGACATCCGCTCATCCTCATAACACAGACGAGGATGAGAGGATGTCCGTGATAGGCTGAACACTGCCTGCTGTGAAATTGAGTGTTCCACCTATCGCAGACGAGGACTCGGGAGGTGCGGCTTTTGAACACTGCAATGGCCGCCGTCTGTCTGCATGACACGCTGATCAGGTAGGCAGACGGCGGCTTGCGGTTAGTGTTACATTACATCTACTCGCTGCGGCGAGTAGATGTAATTGGGGTAACGCCGCCAAGTGCCATTCCGGATATGCCCCCTGCAGCCCTGCTACGGAAACTTTGAAGGAAAAAAAAAAAAAAAAAGATTTTCTTCAAATCTGAATCGATTTGAACTCAAAAAAACTCGATTCAAGATTAAAATCGATTTTTTTCCCAGCCCTAATGTGTACCACATGAGCGCATACTGTAGCCAGTCGGTGGGAGGGTATTTCTGGTTGGTAGGGGCTCAAATACTTTACTCCCTGAACTGCAACTCAATTTATAACATTTGTAGCATGTGGTTTTGTTTTCTGGATTTGTGGTTGATATTCTGTCTCTATCATTTAAAAAATACACCTATGATAACCATTATAGACCCTTCATTTCTTTGTAAGTGGGCAAACTTATAAAATGATCAGGGGATCAAATTATTAATTGTCCCCACTGTATATTGTAGCAGAGCGTCCCAGAGAGAGTTGGGAAAAGTTCTGTTCGGGGTTTATACGTCTCCCAGGCTCCTCTCATACAGGTTCAGGGATCTCTGATCCATAGTCCAGTTCGGATCTTGGTTCTCCTCCCCCAGGCTAATTTAAGCTCACCTGAGACACAGCCTTTGCTCTCTGCCTGGGAAGCACAGACAACGCTGGTCTGTGAGAGCAAAAAGGTTGGTGAAAATGTGTTAAGCAGTTTAGGTAGAAGCTGGCAAGCTGTAGTCTAGCTCAGCCTGGTAGTTAGGATCCGTTATATATTGTGTTAGAGCCGAGACACGGCTAGGTTTTTGTTTGGCTATTTTTGTTCTGTTTATTTTTCTGAAACCCTGTACAGCACCTGTATATAGACTTGTATATATCACCAGTAAACACCGCAGTTTGTCACTACCTCACTGGATTTGTGCCTGAAAAACTGCTCATCCCAGGGAGCTTTGTACCGGCTACCTGTCCCCCCCCGGATTAAAATATCTGCAAAGTGAAACACATTGCTACACAAAACGGCATCACTTAAAACAGACATTTGTTATCCTCTTGTGTGACATCATTAATGTTTTAACATGAAACTGATATCACAATGTGCACGTCAGGACATGAAAGAGCCAGTCCTATGAACTGTGCAATCAACATCAACCACAAAAGCCAATGAAAGTCTATTGATAACCATGCTACTGGAACCATGTCATTTTATCTCTCCAAAACAATCCACAAAAGGCGTAAGCACAGGAAGTAAATGGGGCCTGCGGATTATAGGTTCACTCCACCCACCGGTCCCTCCCTTTAGTGTAGACTGCAGAACTAAAACTAGATAACATTTTCTAGGAATCAGAGTCCTGGTGAGATCTTCCACCTGAAGTTCTCGGAGCAGCACACCTATTTAACCACTTGACCTCCGGAAGATTTACCCCCTTCATGACCAGGCCACTTTTTGCGATACAGCACAGCGTTATTTTAACTGGACAATTGCGCTGTACCAAAATAAAAAAATTTAGGTAATTTCCCCCCCCCCCCCACAAATAGAGATTTCTTTTGGTGGTATTTTGTTACCTCTGCATGAGTTTTGATTTTTTGCTCTCTAAATTTAAAAAAAAAAAAAAAAAAAGTTAACTTTCTGATATAAAGCATAGCCAATAAAAAAACCGAATTGAATTTCTTCAGCAATTTAAGCCAATATGTATTCCGATACATATTTTTGGTAAAAAATAAATCCCAATAAGCGTATATTGATTGGTTTGCGCAAACGTTATAGCGTCTATGGGATTTTTTTTGCAATATTTACCGCGATATTGCTGAAACTTTTGACACTAAAAAGTAAGCCCTGTACTAATGACACTGGCTAGGAAGGGGTTAACATCAGGGATGATCAAAGTGTTAACTGTGTGCCTAGCCTATGTTTTTGTGTACTGTGTGTGGGGGGGGGCTATGGATCCTTGTCCCTGCTTTGTAGACACAGGATACATGCCTTCCCTCTTGTCAGACTGTCATAATGCCTCTGTACCGGATCAATCAGCGGGTGCCAGCGTACAGAGTCCCAGGGTGTAAAATTACAGCGGGAGCAAGCCGCTGGCAGTACGCATTCATGCCTGCAGCCGGGTAGAGTATCTCACAAAAATGAGTACACCCCTCACATTTTTGTAAATATTTTATTATATCTTTTCATGTGACAACACTGAAGAAATTACACTTTGCTACAATGTAAAGTAGTGAGTGTACAGCGTGTATAGGTAGGCTCCTAGTGCTGTATCATCTCCCAGACTTTATAAATAAGGCGAGGAAGTAATGTATGCCAAGCTACAGCGTTAGTGATGTGCCTGTGCCTAGTTTATTTTAGAGCCCTGATGTAGGGACGAGTGCCGAGACCTCGACACATGTCGACTTCCTGGTGTTTTTCTGCTATCCATTGCCGAAAAAATAAAAACATCACTCTGGACTCTAGGAAGTTTGATCTGCCTCCTCCTTTGATTCAATTGCATCTGGTTAAGCATGCGACATGTCAGTGATCAGTAATAGTTGCGATATGGGGTGATTAGACTTTTTTTTTTTTTTTTTTTAATCCAAATCTTTTTATTTTTCATTTACTCAATTAATACATGTGATTTGTGCATTTAATCTTTCGTATTGATATATAAAACAAAAATAAATTAAAATACATGTCCATATAATAAAAACCTTATCAGTTTACAGTGCAACAGTGACATTTTTATTTTTCCCCCTTTACCCTTACCCCCTGGGTGAGCATTTTTAACCACTTAAGCCCCGGACCATTTGGTAGCTAAAGGACCAGAGGTGAATTCAGAATTTTGCACTGCGCTGTTTTAACTGTAAATTGTGCGGACATGCAATGTTGTACCCAAACAAAATTTGCGTCCTTTTCTTCCCACAAATAGAGCATTCTTTTAATGGTATTTGATTGCCTCTGCGATTTTTATTTTTTGCGATATAAACGCAAAAAGAGCGAAAATTTTGAAAAAAAATGATATTTTCTACTTTTTGTTATAAGAAAAATCGAATAAACTCAATTGTAGTCATACATTAAGGCCAAAATGTATTCAGCCACATGTTTTTAGTAAAAAAAATGTCAATAAGCGTATATTTATTGGTTTGCGCAAAAGTTATAGAGTTTACAAACTAGGGTACATTTTCTGAAATTTACACAGCTTTAAATTTATGACTGCCTATCTCATTTCTTGAGGTGCTAAAATGACAGGGCAGTACAAAACCCCCCCCAAATGACCCCATTTTGGAAAGTAGACACCCCAAGGAAATTGCCGAGAGGCATGTTGAGCCCATTGAATTTTTTATTTTTTTGTCCCAAGTGATTGAATAATGACTAAAAAAAAATAAAAAATTACAAAAAGTTGTCACTAAATGATATATTGCTCACACATGCCATGGTTATATGTGGAATTTCACCCCAAAATACATTTTGCTGCTTCTCCTGAGTACGGGGATACCACATGTGTGGGACTTTTTGGGAGCCTAGCCGCGTACGGGACCCCGGAAACCAAGCACCGCCTTCAGGATTTCTAAGGGCGCAAATTTTTGATTTCACTCCTCACTACCTATCACAGTTTCGAAGGCCATAAAATGCCAAAATAGCACAAAACCCCCCCAAATGACCCCATTTTAGAAAGTAGACACCCCAAGGAAATTGCTGAGAGGCCTGTTGAGCCCATTGAATATATTTTTTTTGTCCCAAGTGATTGAATAATGACAAAAAAAAAAAAAAATTACAAAAAGTTGTCACTAAATGATAACTAGAGTTAGACTTACCGGTAACTCTATTTCTAGGAGTCGTCCAGGACAGCACTAGAGAGAGATAGGCTCCACCTCCAGAGGCAGGAAACACATCATACCAATCTTTAAAGGGCGGCTTCCGTCCCTCGTCCTCAGTCTTTTAACCGAGAACTTCCCCGGAACGGCTTCTGAAACAACAAAAAACACTCGTCCACCATTATAACAGCATATAGGGAGGGAATCCCTGCTGTCCTGGACGACTCCTAGAAATAGAGTTACCGGTAAGTCTAACTCTAGTTTTCTCTAGTCGTCTGTCCAGGACAGCACTAGAGAGGATCAGCGAGAACTTACCAGATTAGGGGGGGGGACTACCGCTTGGAGGACTTTCCTCCCAAACGCTTGGTCTTGCGCTGAGAGAAGGTCCAATCTATAATGCTTCATGAACGTCGAGTAATTTGACCATGTCGCTGCTCGACAAATTTGTTCTGGTGTTGCTCCAGCTCGCTCTGCCCAAGAGGCCGATAGTGCCCGTGTGGAGTGAGCCATGGGGGAAAAAGGGCATTCTTTTCCTAAGATTTTGTAAGCTTCCACAATAGCCTGCTTAATCCATCTTGCGATTGTGCCTTTTGAAGCTTGAAACCCCAATTTTTTTCCCGAATGTAGAATAAATAGAGCATTGGATTTCCTAATGTTTTTGGACAACTCCAGATATTGTAAGACACAGGCTCTCACGTCCAGATTGTGGAATTCTGTCTCCCTTAGATTGGTTGGGGACCCAAAAAAGGAAGGTAAAACAATTTCTTGAGCCCTATGGAACTTTGACACCACTTTGGGCAAAAAACCTGGGTCTGTCCGTAATACCAGCCTGTCTTCAAAAACTTGTAGAAAAGGCTCCTTAATGGAAAGTGCCTGCAGCTCACTAATGCGTCTCGCAGTGGTTATGGCCACTAGAAAGACAGATTTGAGCGTGACCCATTTTAGGGACAGCTCTTTCTCTTGTGACCATTTAGCCCAACCCTGCAACACTGTCGTCAGGTCCCATTTTGGCAGGACTTTAAATGGAATGGGTCTAATTCTGGCTAACCCCTTGAAGAACCTGCTCACTAGCGGGTCTATAGCCAGGGGTCGCTCTAAAAAAAACTGACAAGGCCGATACCTGTACTTTTAGTGTACTAATGGCCAGTCCTTTATCCGCACCATCTTGTAAAAACTCCAAGATGGCTGGGATACTTGCAGACACCTTTTTGGTATCCAACCAAGAACAATTTTTTTTCCAAACTTTAACATAAATCGCTTGGGTAACCTTCTTTCTACTAGAAAGAATGGTGTTTACTACCCTATCCGAGAGCCCCTTAGACTTCAGGAGACTCTCTTCAGACACCAGGCTGACAGCTTCAGGGTCTGAACCTTGGATAATAGGACTGGGCCCTGGGATAGCAGATCCTTCCTTACGGGCAACATGAGGGGGGTTCCGCTGTCAGGCGTAACCGTATGGAAAACCAAGGCCTCTTTGGCCAATACGGGACCACTAGGATCATTGTGGTGCGTTCCTGCACAAATTTCCTCAGGACCAGAGGAATAAGTTTGAACGGGGGAAAGGCGTAACATAGATGAAACGGCCACTTCTGGGCTAGGGCATCTATCCCTTTGGCCCCTATTTCTCTTTCTATCGAAAAGTAAGCTGGAACTTTGGCATTCGACCTGTTGGCAAACAAGTCCACTTCGGGAATGCCCCACTTCTCTATTATTAGTTGGAAGACCTCCCTGTTTAGCGACCACTCTGATTCGCACACTTGGTGTCGGCTCAGAAAGTCCGCCAGGCAATTGTCCACTCCCTTCAGATGGACCGCGGATATGGACTTCAGATTTTTTTCTGCCCAGGCCAAGATAGCGCTCGCTATCTTGATTAAGGATGGACACCTTGTTCCTCCTTGCTTGTTTAAATATGAGACTGCTACCACACTGTCCGAGAGGACCTGTACGTGGTGATTTTTCAGCTCCGCGACAAATGCCCTTAGGGCTTCCCAGATTGCTTGCAACTCCCTCCAATTGACTGACCTTTGGGACTGCACTTTTTCCCAGTGCCCTTGGGCTACCTTTGATCCCCAATGGGCCCCCCAGCCCCAGGCACTGGCGTCCGTGGTTATTCGGACTGACACCGGAAGAGACCAAAACAGACCCTGCACTAGGTTCTCTTCGTCCCTCCACCACCAAAGAGATCTTTTGGTCTTTGGGGATAGGTGGAAGGTCACGTCCAACGATTCCTGCGTTCCGTCCGAGTTGTTCAGAATATTTGCCTGAAGACACCTGAAATGGGCTCTTGCCCATGGTACCGCAGGGATTGTTGCCGTCAGGACACCCAAACCCGACATGGCTGAGCGGATAGAAATTGCCAGATTGTTTTGAAGGAAGGCTGCCGTAGCCTTTACCTTTTTTACTTTCTCCGCTGTGAGAAATTTTCTGCGTCACTGAGTTTACTAGGAAGCCCAAGTACTGCAGGACCTGTGTCGGGGTTAGGTTTGACTTCTCCCAATTTATTAACCACCCCAGTTTTTCCAAAAAGGATATGGCCACCCGTAGATCCTCTTGCAGTTGGAGCGCGGAGGGTGCAAAAAATAAAAGGTCGTCCAGGTAAGGGATGACTGATATCCCTTCCAGTCTCAGGGGGGCCAGTGCCTCCGCCAAAATTTTCGTAAATATTCTGGGGGATGAAGACAGGCCGAATGGCAGGGCCCTGAATTGAAAATGTCGGACCTGCTTTCCCCATCTGATTGCTACCCTTAAAAACTTTTGAGATTCCGGATGGATAGGGACGTGTAAGTAGGCATCCCTCAAATCGAGGGAGGCCAAGAAACAATCCGGGGGAAGAATTGACTTCACCGAAAGGATTGTCTCCATCCGAAATTTTTTGTAAGCCACCCATTTGTTTAGTGATTTCAGATTTAATATTAGGCGGAAATTGCCCGACGGTTTTCTCACTATGAAAACATGCGAGTAGAAACCTAGGTTTATCTCCTGCTGTGGCACTGGGATAAGAACCCCCTGGTCTACCAAGTCGCCTATTTGTGACAGCAAGGCTGTCTTTTTCTGAAAATCCCTGGGCGGAGAGGTTACGAACGTTCTTGTGGGCGGAGTGCCCCTGAACTGAATTCGATAGCCTTCCCTGATTATCCTCCGAATAAATGTATTTGGGGTAGTCTTTTCCCACTGTGGGAGGAACTGCCCCAATCTCCCTCCCACTGGAATTAAGTCACTGGGATTTGGTGGTCTTTTTAGGAGAGGAAAACAGGACACCTTTCTGTTTACCCTTTCCCCACTGCTTCCCCTTAGGAGCCTGCCCCTGAATCGGCCTTTGTCCTTGGGGACGAAAAAAACGTTTCCCCTGAACCCTTTTATTTTTGACCGGGAAGGCCTTTTTCTTGTCGGCAGTACGGTCTAGCACTTTCTCTAGATCATGCCCGAACAAAAGGTCTCCTTCAAATGGGATGCCACATAGTCTGATTTTTGATGCCGGGTCTCCCGACCAGGACTTTAGCCATAAAGCCCTGCGTGAGGAATTGATTAAGGCAGCGGTCTTTGCCGATAGCTTGACCGACTCCACGGATGCGTCCGCCATATAGCCCGCCGCCTTGTGTAGCATAGGCAGGGAATCAAGAATCTCCTTCCTGGAGGTCCCACTTTCCAGATGGTTTTGTAGCTGGTCCAGCCAGACCTCCAAGTTACGAGCCACTATAGTTGTAGCCATTGCTGGCTTTAAACTTGTCATGGCTACTTCCCATGACCTTTTCAGCAGTACCTCCATCCTTTTGTCCATAGGTTCCTTAAGGACACCCATGTCCTCAAAGGCGAGGTCTGTTGACTTGGAACACTGGGAAAAGGCCGCATCCACTTTGGGCACTTTGTTCCAGATACAGGAGGAATCCTCACTGAAGGGAAATCTCCTCTTCAGACTTTTGGGAAAAAACAATTTTTTCTCTGGTTCCCGCCATTCCTTTTTAATAGAATCTGCCAGTGTACTATGTACCGGAAATACCCTGTTCTGACCCTCTTTCAGGGTTTGGTACATCTGGTCATGCAATGACAAGGAAGCCTGCTCTTCTTTGATATCGAGTCTCATATATCACCACCTCCTCGAGTGAGAGCCTGTATCTGGGCGAACTTGTCCCCTGGCTCGGAATATCTCTGGATGAAGCCGCCTCACTTAGCTCGTCCAAGGAATCTGGTTCCCCTCCGTCTGATGCGTCACCCACCTCTGGGGCCGAATCGGGGGGGCTGCAGCTGGTGGTTTTGGGGTTTCAAGGCTTGCCAGCATTGATTTAATGGTCTTCATTTCTTTCTGAACCCCAGCAATTAGTTCTTTACATGCCCCTGTTGCCTCCTTGTAAACCAATTTGTCAATACAGGTTTTACAAAGGGGCTTGCTCCATCCCTCCTTTAGTTTGTTCGTACATGACGGACACCTCTTCTTCCCCCCTGACCTCTCCGGGTCTTTAGGCTGAGCCTGGGAAAGAGAAGGAGAGAAGAAACCAGGGCAAGTAGTCAGAAACCTTTTAGACAATCGGGGATTGTACCTTCACCACACCGATGTGCACCCCCACCAGCCGCTGACAGGATTCACATGGCTCTTTAGCCCGGATCCTGTCGCTGAAGGAGGGGGGGGTGTATTTCCCCTTTTTCCCCCTCCTTCCCCAGCCCTGTAGGTCCAGGGCACCCCAGTGTCTGCCTACCTGAGCTGGGCCGGCACCACTGCCACCTGGTTCCATTGTCTCCATGCTGTCTCCTACCTCTGTAGTTAGCTGCTGGATCATCTTCAAGGAACCGTCTATCTTGTGGCCGGCGGTTTTTTAAATTTCCCGCCATGGCCCCAGCGTCCACGCTCGCCGCGCGACCCGGAACCGGAAGTGTTGCGCCGGAAGTCCCCGCCCTCCTCCTGCGTTCCACAGGTCGGAACTCGAGGCCTACGCCCGCCCCCCGCTGAACACCCACGCCAGAGACCACAGTAACTGGCCGGCAGATGCCAGGATGTCCTGCGGGGAACGTCAGCCCTCCTCGGGCTATACCGGAGGATTGCGCCGGTACCAGCTTCACTGCAGCCTGACCGGGGGACCCAACAAAGCCTGCCACCTTCCAGGTATCGCAGACCTCCTTCCCCCTTCCACGAGCAGTCTGCCTCGGCTTAGGGGAAGGAGAGCTCCATCCAGCCTCCTCCTCCGGTGGAGGAAACACAAAGACTGAGGACGAGGGACGGAAGCCGCCCTTTAAAGATTGGTATGATGTGTTTCCTGCCTCTGGAGGTGGAGCCTCTCTCTCTCTAGTGCTGTCCTGGACAGACGACTAGAGAAATATTGCTCACTCATGCCATGGTTATATGTGGAATTACACCCCAAAATACATTCTGTTGCTTCTCCTGAGTACGGGGATACCACATGTGTGGGACTTTTTGGGAGCCTAGCCGCGTACGGGACCCCGAAAACCAAGCACCGCCTTCAGGATTTCTAGGCACAAATTTTTGATTTCACTCCTCCCTACCTATCACAGTTTCGAAGGCCATAAAATGCCAAAATCGCACAAAACCCCCCCCCCCCCAAATGACCCCATTTTGGAATATAGACACCCCAAGCTATTTGCTGAGAGGAATGGCGAGTATTTTACAGCTCTCATTTGTTTTTGAAAATGAAGAAAGAAAATATATATATTTTTATTTTTTTTCAATTTTCAAAACTTTGTGACAAAAAGCGAGATCTGCAAAATACTCACAATACCTCTCAGCAAATAGCTTGGGGTGTCTACTTTCCAAAATGGGGTCATTTGGGGGGGTTTTGTGCTATCTGGGCATTCCATGGCCTCCGAAACTGTGATAGGCAGTGAGAAGTGAAATCAAAAATTTACACCCTTAGAAAGCCTGAAGGCGGTGCTTGGTTTTTGGGGTCCCGTACGTGGCTAGGCTCCCAAAAAGTCTCACACATGTGGTATCCCCGTACTCAGGAGAAGCAACAGAATGTATTTTGGGGTGTAATTCCACATATGCCCATGGCATGTTTGAGCAATATATCATTTAGTGACAACTTTGTGCAAAAAAAAAAATAAAAAAAAAATAATTGTCGTTTTTCCGCAACTTGTGTCAACATATAAAATATTCCATGGACTCGACATGCCTCTCAGTATATAGCTTGGGGTGTCTACTTTCCAAAATGGGGTCATTTGGGGGGGTTTTGAACTGTTCTGGCATTTTATACACAACATTAGGAAGCTTACATCCACTCTTCTAACCACTTGAAGACAAAGCCCTTTTTGACACTTTTTGTTTACATGAAAACATTTTTTTTTTTTTGCAAGAAAATTATGTTGAACCCCCAAACATTATATATCTTTTTAAAGCAAAGGCCCTACAGATTAAAATGGTGGGTGTTGCATTTTTTTTTTCTACACAGTATTTGCGCAGCGATTTTTCAAACGCATTTTTTGGGTTAAAAAATACACTTTTTTTAATTTTAATGCACTAAAACACACTATATTGCCCAAATGTTTGATGAAATAAAAAAGATGATCTTAGGCCGAGTACATAGATACCAAACACGACATGCTTTAAAATTTCGCACAAACGCGCATTGGCGACAAACTACATACATTTTTAAAAGCCTTTAAAAGCCTTTACAGGTTACCCCAGTAGATTTACAGAGGAGGTCTACTACTAAAATGATTGCCCTCGATCTGACCTTCGCGGTGATACCTCACATGCATGGTGCAATTGCTGTTTACATATGACGCCAGACCGACGCTTGCGTTCGCCATTGGGCAAGAGCAGGGCAGGACAGGGGTGCTTTTTTTTTTTTTGTCTTTTTTTTTGTATTATTAATTTTGCTTTTTTATTTTATATTTAAATTGTTCCTTCCAAGTATTTTTTTTTTTTATCACTTTTATTGTTATCTCAGGGAATGTAAATATCCCCTATGATAGCAATAGGTAATGACAGGTACTCTTTTTTGAAAAAACTGGGGTCTATTGGACCCTAGATCTTTCCTCTGCCCTCAAAGCATCTGACCACACCAAGATCGGTGTGATAAAATGCTTTCCCAATTTCCCAATGGCGCTTTTTATATCCGGGGGGGGAGGACATTCCCTCCCACTGCTTGTAAAAGCAGTCCAGAGGCTAATTAGCCACTAGGATTGCTTTTACATGAAAGCCGGCCGCTGGCTGAAAAGAATGATACCAAGAAGATACCTAAACCCGCAGGCATCATTCTGGTATAACCATTCAAAGTCCAGCAACATACCAGTACGTTGCTGGTCCTTGTTGGACATGTATTGTAATCTTTTTATTTCATGCAGCCAGTTGGCTGAACGAAAAAAGAGATTGATCGGTGGGTATGCCCACCATTAGAATACCGCCCTTCATCCACCCACTTCCAATGATGGGCATACACGCACCATTTATATATGCCGAAGCATGGAGGCATCATCCCGCAAAAAAGTTATGCCGCACACACATGGTCGGACTTTTCCACGGGCAAGCCTTCGTCGGAATTTCGACCGTATGTACGCGGCATTAGGAGCAAAATCGCTCCTCCGCTCCTCCGCCCCTCCGCTCCTGCTGCCCCAATGCTTCGGCATATTTGCTTTTTTTTTTAACTGTGGTGGTGAAATCACCTCCTACAGCACTGGAGTCGCAGGGATCAGGCCTGTCTCTGCGAACGCTGCAGTTATGTGTGTTGTGTTTTGTAAGTGACAGTGATCGATCGATACTGCACTTGGGTGGCCTGGGCTGGACGGAGGGGCAAAACGCAGGTGCCAGCAGGTATCTGGGCTGATCCCGCTAACACTGCGTTTTTGGGAACCCTAAACTGCTGGGGACGCTAGTATAGATCTGATCAGATCAGATATTGATCTGTTCAGATACTATACCACTAAGGGGGGTGTATGCTTCACGCGTGGGTGTTAGCGTTACTGGCACTAACCTGACGCTGCCTGGGGTGTGACTCAGACCCTCTCTGACGCTAAAACCTAATTGATATCACCCGCCGGTCGATCAGGGGGTTAAACCTTTATTGGGTTATATACACGGCGGGTGCCCTGACACTATAAAAAGCAAACTAACTAACCAGCGTCACCCGTAACACTTATATGGTGATCACTGGTGAAAGGGTTAACTAGGGGCAATCAGGGGGTTAAAACCTTTATTAGATAATATATGGGGGTACCTGACGCTATAAAAACCTGCGGCGAACCTAAAAAAAATTACCAGCTACCGATCTGCATCACCGACACTAAGACAGCGTTTAGAAAAACGATCGCTTAGCGACAGTGGTGATGGGGGTGAAAGGGTTACCTGGGGGGCGATCAAGGGGGTTAAACCTTTATTAGATAATATATTGGGGTACCTGACGCTATAAAAACATGCGGCGAACCTAAAAAATTTACTGGCTACGATCTGCATCACCGACACTAATGCCCCATACACACGATCATTTTTCATGCCATTAAAAAAAATGGCCATTAAAAATGATAGTGTGTATGCTCCAGAGCATTTTTAATGACGTGAAAAACGGCCATTAAAAATTTCAAACATGCTCTCTTTTTTCACGTCGTTTTTCATGTCGTTTTTTTTAACGACGTGAAAAACAATAGTGTGTATACTTTAACGACATGAAAAAAAACGCGCATGCTCAGAATCAAGTATGAGACGGGAGCGCTCGTTCTGGTAAAACTAGCGTTCGTAATGGAGATAGCACATTCGTCACGCAGTAACGGACTGAAAAGCACAAGACTGAAAAGAGCGAATCGTCTCTCAACAAACTTTACTAACATGAAGGGTGGCGCCATTCGAAGGGAACTTCCCCTTTATAGTGCCGTCGTATGTGCTGTACGTTACTGCGCTTTGCTTGAACATTTTTTAAAATGATGGTGTGTACGCAAGACAGGCTTGAGAGGAAACAAGAAAAAAAATGACAAGAAAAACGTCAGTTTTAAAAATGACATTAAAAATGATCGTGTGTATGGGGCATAAGACAGCGTTTAGAAAAACAATTGCTTAGTGACAGTGGTGATAGGGGGTGAAAGGGTTACCTGGGTGGCAATCAAGGGGGTTAAACCTTTATTAGATAATATATTGGGGTACCTGACGCTATAAAAACCTGCGGCGAACCTAAAAAAATTACTGGCTGCCGATCGGCATCACTGACGCTAAGACAGCGATCAGAAAAATTATCGCTAAGCGACAGTGGTGATAGGCGGTGAAAGGGTTATCTGGGGGGTGATCAGGGGGTTAAACCTTTATTAGGGGGGGTTAGGGGGCTACACTGGACCTAAGACTAAACTTTGGTGACACTTTTACAGTCACAAATGTCACTGATTGCAGTGATCACTAAATAAATGGTCACTGCAATCAGTGACACTGTGGCTGGGGGGGGTGATCTGGGGGGTGATCTGGGGTGTCTGGGGGGGGCGATTTATGTCCCTATGTGTCCTGGTGTCAGTGTAGTGTTGTGTGCACTGACCTGATGTCTTCTCTTGTACGGCGCTCGGTATATGTGAGCGCCGCACCAGAGATGACATCACTTCCTCCTGCTCCCTCTGTCTGACACAGACAGAGGGGGCATTTCCATTCGCCGGGAGCGATCGCGAGGGGGTGGCCAGAAACGAATGGCTGCCCCCTCATCCCGGAACGCTCCCGGACACTTAGCCACCGCTCACTGTACAGAAGGGGGGTCCGATTGGACCCCCCAACTATACAAAGGCAATCACGTATGCTCTACGTGATTGTGCCTGTCGGTGCCATTCTGCCGACGTATATATACAGTGAGCGGTCGTTAAGTGGTTAAGTCTACGTCAGTCCGAACTTGAGGTTTAAGGCCCCATGTAAATGGGACGCTGGTGCAAATTCTTCTGAACGAAGCTTGAAACCGGCGTTTAGAAATGCCCGTTTTGCCGTGTTTGCATGCAGCGTTTAGCGGCGTTTTACCGCGTTTGCGTCTAGAAGCGTTTAGTAAATAAACATAAGGACCCTCCCTAAGCTAAAAAAAAAACAGTATTAACCATTTCAGCCATTTTGTGAGACCAGAGTGAGTAGCAGCAGCTGAGAGAGCAGCAGCGTCGTTGTATTTAGTGTATCACTTGCCACAAGTTGCGGATTGTCCACTTGCCACAAGTTGCGGATTGTCCGCAATGCAAGCAATTCGTTTTGTTTTGTTTTTTTTGTTTTTTTTATGGTTTTTCATCATTTGCCATCATTTTTGAGAATTTTAAATGTAAAAAAATAAATAAAATAAAAATCTTTAAAAACGAGGCTAAACGCCGATACCGCATTTAGCGTCTGAAACATGGAAATCTTTTGCGTCTGAACCCATTTTTTTTGCTTTCAAAGAAACACTGTTAAACGCAACTGCATAAAAACGGCAATAAACTAGACAGTGTACAATTGAATGTGTTCAGGGGAAGTTGAAAAAAGTGTCCAACTGCCTCTGAACGCGCATTTAACAGTGTCCCGTGTACATGGGGCCTAAGGGCACGGTAGCCCATTTATATAAAAAAGGAAAATAAAGTTTACAAACTAGCTCACATATGGGTTTCAGCTTCACTCAGCAATAACAAAAAATGCCAAGCTACCTGGCTCTCTTGTCCACAATACCACTGGTCCCCTAAACCAGGGGTTCCTCAGGCTTACTTACAGCACCTCACTGTACCGGCCCACTCCTGGCTTCTGAATGAGGTCTACCAGCAGCCCAGACCTCCTGGACTCTCTAGTTGTCAGTTTTCTCTGTAATTTCACAAACCGCTTAGCTATCCAAACTCTCCTGGTCTTGTGGGTAAGAAGATCTCCCACACAAGACACTTTGGAGCCTTCAATCTCCAGACCCCGATCTGGGATTACCAAATGCAAAGAAAAAAAAAGAATTTTTTTTTTTTTAAAACAGAGCTTTCTCCACTTACAACCCACAAGCTGGAGCTTCTCAAACTGAACCTTTGAGAATCCCATGCCATCTCTTTACCAGTTTACTAAACCCTCAACGTGGCAGGGCCTTGCACTGTGACAGTGTCGGTTCTAATCTTGGTTACACTTACTGCTAATGATTGGCTTCGCCTTCAACTGAAACCACAAACTAAAAAAAAAGGGGTAAGGATTAAAAAGCCCCTCCCTCCTTTTTATCCTGGGTTGTTGTAAGTAAAGAACCTTCACCAATGTACTCAATGGGAATTTCTAGGTAAAAAATCATCAAACACAATCACATTAAACTAAACTTCTGGATGGGAAAATGAACACGGTTCTTGAAACTACAATAACTGGTACCGTAGGTGTAACCAAGATTTTCCCAAATCATCTTCCCGGACAGCTAATGGAGAGGATAAACAAGTAAACATAACTGGGGGGGGGGGGTGGCTGCAACACCCTCCTTCTGAAGGATAAGTCCAAGCTGGACAACATTTCCACACAGTAATGCTTCTCGGCCTGAGGACCATACCGCAATCTGAGAGAGTTCTTCCCACAAAGCACCTTCCATCTCTCATCATGATGCCATCAACCTTGTGGAAGGAGCTCCAATTCTAGCAGATCTTAGCTGGCCAGAACTGAAATAATGGTGTCTGTAAGCCATCAGACCATGACACTCCTGAAGGGAATGAGCCCTTAGATAGGAACACTAAATAAAGGGAGATATTAGGAAAAAACTGCCAACTGCATCTAAATGATGCTGAGCACCAAACCATGTTCAACTCAACTGTAGGCATCCAAACTCTAGGAACTGAATATGAATCCATGCCATTTTTTTCTATTTCTTTTTGCCAGGGTCAAAACTTCTCCCAAACTTTAGAATATAGTTCCCTGGAACTCACTTTACAGGCAAGGAGAAGGTATTAATCACCCTTTCCAAACATACTATTTTCTTGAGAATCCTCCTCTCAGCCGCCATGTCATCAGATGGAAGTGCCAAGAATCTGGAGGGAACACATAAGCCTGCCTACCCGCCCCCTTGTGTTTAGCTGCCCAAGATGTACACAGATCATGAAGATTCATAGGGAAGAGATTTACTAAAACTGGAGCACTCAATCTGGTGCAGCTGTACATGGTAGCCAATTAGCTTCTTACTTCCATTTGATCAGTTAAGCTTGGACAGTAAAAACTGGAAGCCGATTGGTTTCTATGTAGAGCTGCACCAGATTTTGAACTCTCCAGTCTAAGTAAATACCCCCACCCATGGTGTTGTTAGTTGGTCTGTAATCTATAGTACACTAAGGGTACTTTCACACTGGGGCGTCACGGGTGTTGGCGGTAAAATGCCGCCATTTTTAGCAGCGCTTTACTGTAATTTTTGCAGCGATTTTCAGCCGCTAGTGAGGCGCTTTTAACCCCCGCTAGCGGCCAAAAAAGTGTTAGAATTGCCCGCAAAACGCCGCTGCAGCTGCTTTTTGCGGGCGGTTCGGGGTGCTGCCCATCGATTTCAATGGGCAGGGGGCGTTTTTGGAGCGGTGTGGTCACCGCTCGTACAGCACCTCAAAGATGCGGCTGGCAGGACTTTTTTTTAACATCCTGCCAGCGCATCGCTTCAGTGTAAAAGCCGTTAGGCTTTCACACTGGAGAGAAAGGAGCGGCTCTTTCAGGGCGCTTTGCAGGCGATATTTTTAGCGCAATAGGGCCTGCAAAGCGCCTCGTGTGAAAGCAGCCTAAATCTTCACATTGTAGTATAAAGCTAGCCATACATGGATCAAAATTTGGCCAGTTCAGCAGGGAACGGCAAAATTTGGATCCATGTATGGGCAAGGGGGTTGTACAGATATCGATCTACTAATGGACTTCTGTGAAAATGCCCTGTTGGAAAATTAGTGTTCGATCAGCACCGTCAGCGCAGATTATTGTATTCTGACAGAGGGGAAGTCTCCCTACTGTCAGAATACAAAAAGGCACAGAGGGAGGATGTGCCTTTTTGTATTCGATGTGGAAATACTTCTTTTTCAAAAAAATAAAAAAATTTAACCGGTCATCGACAGGCTGCCTAAGAGGTTTTTATGTTTGAAACATGACATGCAGCACGGCAGTGCACAGGTTAATGCATCACTTCTGTCTCTACTCTGAGAACTGACACTTCCTGTAAAGAAACTATATATCCCACAATCCCTTGTACTTCCAGTATAGTACTGTGCAGGTTAGAGCTTAAAAGGTAATTAGATGAGGGACAGGTGAAACCAAGTCAAAAGAGTTTACCATAATAGATGTGTTTGTTTTATAGAACAATATTGACGCACATGGAGAAATGGCAGACATGCCTGTGAGCGGAAACAAGAAATTGCTGGTCCCTCTTGGTGAATAAGGACAAGGTAGGTGGATCCATGGATGGACACAGGGAAATCAATCAGCCATGGACACTAACTGGGACCATCAATACAAGGAAAAGGACAACAACAAACAACTGAAAATGTCTGGGATCCCCCTCACATTTCCTGTATTGGCTATGGAACAGGAAGTGAAGCGAAATCCCCACTATGGCCAAAAAAAAAAAAAGGAAAAGGACAGGGGTTATAACCCTTCCTTACTTTATCCTAAACAAAAAAAGTCGGGCCGTTTACAATGTATTGGCACCCAAAGCAGATTGAAAGAGGAAGTGCGTTTTAAGTGCAGTGAGCATGCCTTTCCCTCACCACATTCTGTGGCCCTCGTGCAAAAGACAGATTAAGGTCCACTATCTGCATGAGGGCCACAAGCAACAGGTACAAAACGCACTGCCTTTGCGATCTTCTGCAGATGCCAGTGCTATGCTTATGGCATCCCAAATGCAGATCAAACGCAGCGCAATTGCTGTTTTATCGATATGTGCCCTTCGTCAAAAAGTGCCCGCGTACATCGTAGGAGTTTTTTTGGGACAGGAGATGCCATCTGACCAGCACAATTAAAAGCTATGCAAAGAACGGAGGGACACCGTAGATGGCAGATTGTCCCTCGCTGTAAACCCGCGGCGCAACAGCAAGGCACAATATGACAAATATGGTGTCCCTCCGCTGGTTGTATAGCATTAAATTGAGGCAGAGAAATGGTATCTCCTGTTGAAAAAAGGCTTGCATGCGTTATGGGACGTCACTCCAGCTGATCGGCAACTCAGCTGGCGTGGCCTTCCTTTCTGCGCATGGGCTGTGCGGCCACTTTTTCGATAGGACACCGGCACCAGATTACAAAGTTCTGCAATACCATGTAATTTGGTGTGGGGCGTTTTTCAAAAGTAGAGCATGCAGTACTGTGTGTGTGTTCTGGTGCGATTTGAAGGCCGAGCAGAAGTGCACATCCCCCGCATCAAAGTGTTTCATCCTCTGGTGCTGGAAACAGCTGGTGCCATCTTGGTCCTCCTCGCTCCATCTACCATACAGGGGACCTGCCCACAGGCACCATACTGCCGGGAAACCGCAGTAAGGAACCCCCAGAAGGAGCGAGGACCACAAATCCCAAAGCGGCATCAGAAGGAACAGACCAAACAAGCATCAGACTGCTGGAGAGGTCTACATTGTACAAGAGGCGAGGTCCAGAGCATGTCTTCAGGGGAGAACCCCTCAGTAAGCCAGCTAACCGGGAACACCGGCATCTCCGGACCTGATAACCGGGATTACCAGAGGAAGCAACACACGTGATGAAGTCTACTCCCCCCAGAGGGCGGGAAATACACAACAACCGAGGATGGGGGAGGAGCTTCTCATCTCTTTCTGGTTTGCGTTTCCTGCTGAAGGTGGAGTCAATCATCTCATATAGAGCTGTCCTGAAAGGTGGCCGGGGACAGCCCAGCGCGGGGGGGAGGACAGCACAGCACAGCGCGGGGGGGGACAGCACAGCGCGGGGGGGGACAGCACAGCGCGGGGGGGGACAGCACAGCGCGGGGGGGGACACGTCGGGGGGGACAGCGCGGGGGGCGTCGTGGGCAGCGCACAGCGCGGGGGGACGCCGTGGGCAGCGTACAGCGCGGGGGGACGCCGTGGGCAGCGTACAGCGCGGGGGGACGCCGTGGGCAGCGTACAGCGCGGGGGGGGACGTCGTGGGCAGCGCACAGCGCGGGGGGACGCCGTGGGCAGCGTACAGCGCGGGGGGGACGTCGTGGGCAGCGCACAGCGCGGGGGGGGACGTCGTGGGCAGCGCACAGCGCGGGGGGGGGACGTCGTGGGCAGCGCACAGCGCGGGGGGGGGACGTCGTGGGCAGCGCACAGCGCGGGGGGGGACGTCGTGGGCAGCGCACAGCACGGGGGGGACGTCGTGGGCAGCGCACAGCGCGGGGGGACGTCGTGGGCAGTGCACAGCGCGGGGGGGACGCCGTGGGCAGCGCACAGCGCGGGGGGACGTCGTGGGCAGCGCACAGCGCGGGGGGACGTCGTGGGCAGCGCACAGCGCGGGGGGACGTCGTGGATGAGTGTTGTATCAGTCAGTGTAGGAGGGTGATCCGGGTTCTGCTTAGTGTTAGGTGTAGGGGGGTGATCCGGGTTGTCTCCCCGGTGTGTGTCAGGCGGACATGTCCGGAGTGAGGCCTCTGCTCCCAGCACTCCCCCGGCCCCCCAGTACCCGTCTCCCCGGAGGAATGGTGGGCTGACCTCTTAGGTGCGGGTTGCTCCATGCTGGCGGTGTCCGCTCTCTCCGGACAGAGGACAGGCTGTACAATGATCTCCGGGAGCCGCACTAACTCCGTACAACTTCCATCTTCCTCCTCCGCACTACACTTCAACCAAACCCGCTACTACCGCCGGCTCCGCTCACACCACGGATTGGTTGGCTCGGCCACTAGCTAGTTTCCTCATTGGTGGATTCCTGTGTCACGTCTAGTGAAGCGTCCTAGCAGGTTTCTTCCGGTGTTATTGATGTTTCTGATCCGCTTCATTCCCTCCCAACCAGAGCAGCCAGGGAGCAGGAAGTGGAGAGGAGAGCGCGAAGCATGCCGGGGAGGAGGCGGGCTTTCGTTCCTAGCTCCGCCCTGTAAAGTCTGATTGGTGGGATAGAGGAGCTGTCACTTGTTCAGCAGAGTTTTCTATAAAGAGGACCTGTCATCAGAGCAGTATGGAGAACAGCGGCCATGTGATTACATGGATCTGTCTATCTGATTATATCTGCAACTTTACATCCCAACTACGGGCCAATACAGAGTTTTTTATTCCAAGGGTTAACCACTTGCCTACAGGACACTTTTACCCCCTTCCTGCCCAGGCCAATTTCCAGCGCTGTCACTATGAATGACTATTGCACGGTCATGCAACACTGTACCCAAATGACATTTTTTTCACACAAATAGAGCTTTCTTTTGGTGGTATTTAATCACCACTGGGGTTTTCTCTTTTTGCTAAATAAACAAAAACAGACTGAAAATTTTGAAGAAAAAAAAAACCTTTTTCGTAGTAGTAGGTTATAAAATTTTACAAACAGGTAATTTTTCTCCTTCACTGATGTGCACTGATGAGGCATTGATGGGCACTGATGGGGGCACAGGCGACACTGATGGGCACTGATAGGTGACACTGATGAGGAAGCACTGATTGGCAGCATTGATAGTCACAGACAGCACTGGTGGGCACAGACTGGCTCACCAATGGTGGGCACTGTTGGCACTGCACTGATAAAAAGGTGCCCTGATTATCAGTGTACATCTCCCTTTAGGAGAAGCCAGTTATCGGCTTTCTTCTCCAACCCTCATGCTGTCAGCATTAGAAAAGAAGTGCCGATAACCGACTTCTGTTTACATCCATGATCAGTTGTGATTGGACACAGCTGATCAGGTGATAAAGAGCCGCTGATAGGCCCTTTACCTCAATCTGTGATCTGCAGTGTCCTTCAGACACTGCTATTACAGAGTGTGCCGCCTGCAGCGGGTGCAATCATAGGACGCTGTCTTATGATGGTGTCCCAGAATTAGCCGGCCACTCTGTAGCCATCATTCGACTATAGCAACTATACCAATGATCATGGTATCACTGTTCTTGATTGGCCAGAAAACTCGCCTGACCTAAACCCCATAGAGAATCTGTGGTGTATTGTCAAGAGGAAGATGAGAGACACCAGACCCATAGTTGCCAACTGCCCCGGATTGGCCGGGACATTCCCGGGATTCAAACCCTTTTCCCAGATTTATTTTGTCCCGGGAAATGTCCCGGCCAATCCGGTTTTTCCATTTTTTTGCGATTTTTTCCGCCGCCGCGGGCCACCGCCGCTAGAGGTCCACGGCCAGCGGAGACAATGTCTCCACCGGCCGCCATCTTTAAGAAGACCAAAACACGGGGGTTTTAGTACAATAGGAAATAAAGCTGCTGCGGCGCCGCCCACCCTTGCCCCTTTCCATAACAGACGGACCTGCAGCGGGGCGGGGCAGGGGGTGGGCGGCGCCGCAGCAGCTTTATTTTCTATTGTACTAGATCCCCGTGTTTTGGCTGCCTAATTAAGCTGCAGTGCCGCCCACCCCCGCACCGCCCCAGGTCCGTCCGTTATGGAAAGGGCGGGGGTGGGCGGCGCCGTAGCTTAATTGTTTTTTGCAGGCCAGCTCCGGTTAAGGGGGGCTCGAATGGGGGGACACCTGAGGTAAGGAAGGACTCCGCTGGGTATGTCTGATGTAAGGAGGGACTCCGCTGGGTACGTCTGATGTAAGGGGGGACTCCGCTGGGTATGTCTGATGTAAGGGGGGACTCCGCTGGGTATGTCTGATGTAAGGGGGGACTCCGCTGGGTATGTCTGATGTAAGGGGGGACTCCGCTGGGTATGTCTGATGTAAGGGGGGACTCCGCTGGGTATGTCTGATGTAAGGGGGGACTCCGCTGGGTATGTCTGATGTAAGGGGGGACTCCGCTGGGTATGTCTGATGTAAGGGGGGTCTCCGTTGGGTACGCCTGATTAAAGGAAGGACACCGCTGGGAATGCCTGATGTAAGGAGGGACTCTACTGGGATTGCCTGATGTAAGGACGGACTCCGCTGGGGGCACCTGATGGCATCTAATGGCAGGTGACGTGGCAGGTGACACACTCGGGGCTAACACTGATTCGGCATTATGGTGAGTTGAATAATTTAATTCTATATTACAATGTAATAATAGAAATAATGCGCTTCAATCATCCTGACACCATAAAAACCATGATGTCGGGATGATTGAAGCACTAACACCAGGTGTTTGTAGTATCTTTATCTGCTGATTGTTAAACTCTGGAATACACACTTCTATTGTGGTGTAGGATCTGGGCCTGGTGTCCCTCCATCCCTCCATCCTTCCTTCCTTCCTTCCTTCCTTCTCCCTCCTTCCCTCCCTCTTTCTTTCTCCCTTTCTTTCTCCCTCCATCCCTCATTCATCTCAGACTCTAACCACACCCCCTTTGAGCCATGCCAATTTAAGCCACTCCCACTACCCGTGTAAACCACGCCCGTTTTTTTACTACAGTGTGACACACCTACAAACAAATGCCCCGCCCCCTAATTATAGCAAGGCTCCGCCTACATGCAAAAAACTGTCCCGGATTATTTTTTTGCAATGTTGGCAACTATGCAGACCCAACAATGCAGACAAGCTGAAGCCCGTTATCAAAGCAACCTGGGCTTCCATAAAACCTCAGCAGAGCCACAGGCTGATCGCCTCCATGCCATGCCGCATTGATGTCGTAATTCATGCTAAAGGAGCCCTGACCAAGTATTGAGTGCATATACATGGCCATACTTTTCAGTAAGCCAACATTTCTGTATTAAATATGCTTTTTTTTTGTTGTTTGTTGGTCTTATGTAATATTCTAATTTTCGGACATTCTGAATTTTGGGTTTTCACTAGCTGTAAGCCATAAGCATCAAAATTAAAAGAATGGAATGCTTGAAATATATCACTTTGTGTGTAACGTATCTATATAAAATATCTGAGTTTCACTTTTTGAATTGAATTACTGAAATAAATAAACTTTTTGATGATATTCTAATTTTATTAGATGCGGCTGTAATAGTCAAAGGGATTACAGACTCACATCATTTAAATGGAGCAGAAACCAAATGGAGCAGAGAGAACACCCATCAGTTATGCAAAGGGCCAAAATTTTATGTAAAGACCTGAGTAATGTTGAGTATAGGCGAGTAAAGGTGTGCAAGCGTATAGCTGAGTAAAATTCTTCTTCATCGCCAATATCATAGTTACATAGTTAGTCTGGTTAAAAAAATTGAAATAAGTCCATCTAGTTCAACCTATAAAAGGGAAAAAGAAAAAATATATATACATACAATCCCATATCCACAATCCTTTACCCACAGTTGATCCAGAGGAAGGCGAAAAGCCAGTAAAGCATTAACCAATTTTCTCAAGCAGGGAAAAAATTCCTTCCTGATCCCTCAAGAGGCAACAGAATTTTCCCCGAATCAACTTTACCTTTAAAAGTTAGTACCCAGTTATATTATGTATATTTAGGAAAGAATCCAGGCCTTTTTTAAAACAATCTACTGAGCTGGCCAGAACCAGTTCTTTAGGGAGTCTATTCCACATTTTCACAGCTTTTACTGTAAAGAAACCTTTCCGTATTTGGAGATGAAATCTCTTTTCCTCCAGACTTAGAGTGCCCCCTTGTCCTCTGTGATGACCTTAAAGTGAATAGTTCAACACCAATTTCACTATATAGACCCCTTATGTTGATCATGTTGATCATATTCCCCCCATTATCTTTAATCTTTCCTCATAGCTGAGCTCCTCCATGCCTCTTATCAGTTGGGTTGCCCTTCTCTGCACTTTCTCCAGTTCCCTGATATCCTTTTGTGAACTGGTGCCCAAAACTGAACTGCATATTCCAAATGAGGTCTGGAATACAGACAGAGGGATGGGGTTCACTGGACATCTAGTCTTACAGATACAACTGGCGCTTTGAGGGCGACCATAATGAAATAGAATTTGACACCCCTGTCTTAATGCATGCCAAAGACCTTTCCCTGGTTAAGACGTGTACATAGTTACATAGTTACATAGTTAGTCAGGTTGAAAAAAGACACAAGTCCATCCAGTCCAACCATAAAAAAAAATAATATATCGTACAATCCCATATACCCAATTCTATACCCACAGTTGATCCAGAGGAAGGCAAAAAACCCCAGCAGAGCATGATCCAATTTGCTACAGCAGGGGAAAAAATTCCTTCCTGATCCCCCGAGAGGCAATCGGATATTCCCCGGATCAACTTTACCTATAAATGTCAGTACCCAGTTATATTATGTACATTTAAGAAAGAATCCAGGCCCTTCTTAAAGCAATCTACTGAGCTGGCCAGAACCACCTCTGCAGGGAGTCTATTCCACATTTTCACAGCTCTTACTTTGAAGAAACCTTTCCGTATTTGGAGGTGAAATCTCTTTTCCTCTAGACGCAAAGAGTGCCCCCTTGTCCTTTGTGTTGACCGTAAAGTGATTAATTCAACACCAAGTTCACTATATGGACCTCTTATATATTTGTACATGTTGATCATATCCCCCCTTAATCTCCTCTTCTCAAGAGTGAATAAATTCAGTTCCTCTAATCTTTCCTCATAGCTGAGCTCCTCCATGCCTCTTATCAGTTTGGTTGCACTTCTCTGCACTTTCTCCAGTTCCCCAATATCCTTTTTGAGAACTGGTGCCCAAAACTGAACTGCATATTCCAGATGAGGTCTTACTAACGATTTGAACAGGGGCAAAATGATATCTCTCTCTCTGGAGACCATACCTGTCACGTACCTGGTAGGAGTCTGATATGATGAGGTCGGCCTCTCTTGTATCTCCAGTCCAAGCCCCACTGAGGGTGGAACAGATGGTGGCTAGGGCCAGGAGGAACACGAGTGCCTGAGGAAGTTGTTTGCAGGACTTGCTGGAACAGATGTGGCTTGGAGACCCAGACAGCCGGACAGGCACCGGACACAGGAACACTTGGAGGATGGGTAGAGGTTTAAGGGGAACTCCAACCCACTTGCAGGTTCTGGGAACAAAGCTCACAGGAACAGAGGTCAGGAGGATAGCCGGGTTCAGCAACAGACAGGCGGCACGGTACAAGGGATCAATCAGAAGCAGGGTCAGTGGAAGCCGGGATCAGAAGCCAGTAATCAGGAAGTGTTCAGAGTCCAAAGACAGAGTCAGGGCAAGCCAAAGTCAGCAGTGGTTATCAAGCAGCATAACAGGAACCAGGAAGTTTTCAGGACACAGCTGAAGACCAGTCAGCACTTGCTTGAGAGTCAGGACTTCCTTAAATAGATAGGAAGTCTTGTAATCAGGCTTCAGGCCACAGCTGAGGGCAGGAAGTGCTGCCTGTCCCACACTGCCGGAATACACCCACTGGTGGACACCGGTACTACAGTCCATGGAACATGCATTACCACCAGCAGGTGAGATCGTTGCAGACTGGCGCCAAAAGAGATTAGGGGCGCGCACCCGCGCGTGTACGTCGTGCACGCGCATGCGTACTAGCACTCTGGAAGGGCTGCTGCAGCCCGGAGGTGCACGCGCCAGTATTCCGAGGCTGCTGACGAACGCGCTCCTGTGCAGGAGAGTTCCTATCAGTTCTCTTACATTTGCCCCTCAGGTCTCTCTTTTCCGGGTGGCATTGAAAGAAGGCTTGTACCAGTCTTGGGGCATGAACATCAGAAGCTGGTTCCCAAGAATTTTCCTCAGGGCCGTAGCCCTTCCATTTAACAAGGAACTGCATCTGGTTACTCCTACGTCTACAGTCCAGCACGGCCTCCACTTCAAATTCCTCATTACCTTTGATGAGAATCGGAGGAGGGGTTCCAGACACCCGATCAGGGAAGGGATTAGGCGTGGTGGGTTTCAACAAAGAAACGTGGAATACTGGATGTATCTTCATGCTTTAGGGTAGCACCAATTCAAAAGCTACTGCATGGATCCTCCGCTTGACAGGAAAAGGGCCCAAAAATTTTGGACCGAGATTCTTAGAAGGACAGCTTAACTTTAGATTTGCCGTGGACAGCCAGACTTTGTCCCCGGGTTTTAAATCCAGGTTACCCCTCTTCTTTCTGTCGAAGAAATTCTTGTTGCTAGCCTGGGTCTTGGAGATCGTCTCCTGTAAAACCTGTTTGTTAGTACTGAAGAAGTCTAATCGGTCTTGCACAGCAGGTAAAGAAGTCTCAACAGGTATTTCCGGCAGAAAAGAGGGATGGTACCCAAAATTGGCAAAAAACGGGGACTGTTTGGTTGCTGAGTGGATGGTATTATTATATGAGAACTCCGCAAGCGGAAGGAGGGATAACCAATCGTCTTGAGCAAAAGAGGAAAAACACCGTAGATACTGTTCAAGGGTTTGATTGGTCCTCTCAGTCTGTCCATTGGTTTGTGGGTGGTAAGCTGTAGAGAGGCAGAGTTCAATATTAAGTGCTTCGCATAGGGCCCTCCAGAATCTAGAGGTGAACTGCACACCACGGTCGGAGATAATGCTATCAGGAATACCGTGCAATCTAACGACCTCTTTAATGAAGGCTGAGGCAGTCTCAGTAGTGGAAGGGGTTCCTTGTAAGGGTACAAAGTGCGCCATCTTGGTCAGGCGGTCTACCACAACAAAGATGGTAGTGAAGTCTTCAGATGGAGGGAGTTCTACAATAAAGTCCATTGAGATCATACTCCATGGTTTCTGAGGTATGGGAAGAGGCTCCAAGAGACCCCAAGTTTTAGTTCTGTCGGTTTTGTTTTGAAGGCATGTAATACAGGATCTAACGTAATTTTTACAGTCCTGCATTAAATCGGGCCACCAGAAGGTACGGGAGACGAGATCCGCAGTCTTGCGGATCCCGTAATGTCCTGCTAGAGGGTGGTCATGACAGCGACTCAGAATGGACACTCGAAACTGCTCCGGGACAAAGATTTGTTCCTTATGGAAGAAAAGGCCATTCCTTGATTGAAGAGCCAAGTCCTGGGAGGGTGGTTGGTTAACCACACTGGTCTTAATTTGAGATAACAGATCCGCTTGAAGGAACAAAAAATTATTGGCCGGGAGAATGGTATCAGGCTCCAAGGGACTCACAGGATCATTAAACATACGGGACAGGGCATCTGGTTTGCCATTCTTAGAACCAGGATTAAAAGTAATATGAAATGAGAAACGGGAGAAGAACAGCGCCCATCTTGCTTGTCGAGGTCTTAATCGCTTAGCTGTTCTCAAGTATTCTAGGTTCTTGTGATCCGTGAATATGAGGATCGGGTGGGCAGCACCCTCCAAGAGGTACCGCCACTCTTCAAGTGCGGCCTTGATAGCCAGCAGTTCCCGGTCTCCCACATCATAGTTCCTCTCGGAAGGATTTAATTTCTTGGAGAAAAAGGCCACAGGGTAGAGTAAGGATTTCGGGCCCTGACGTTGGGACAATATAGCCCCGACTGCACTTTCAGAAGCATCAACCTCCAATACATAGGCCAAGGATGGGTCAGGATGTTTCAGGATGGGAGCTGAGGTAAATAAAAGTTTTAACTGTTCAAAGGCCTCTTGAGCTTCTGGTGTCCAACATAAAGGGATGTGTTCTTTAGTTAATTGTGTGATGGGAGAGATGATACCAGAGAAGTTTTTGATGAATTTTCTGTAAAAAGTAGCAAACCCCACAAACCTCTGAACAGCTTTTCTGTCTGTAGGGGCAGGCCATTCCAGAACGGAAGTAACTTTCTGCGGATCCATGGAGATACCGTCGGCAGAGATGACAAGTCCCAAGAAATGAACAGTTTGTTTCTCAAAGTCACACTTTTCGGCTTTGGCATAAAGACAGTGTTTTCGGAGTCGGGCCAGCACTTTCTTAACATGAGCTTGGTGAGATTCCATGGATTCGGAGAATATCAAGATGTCATCCAAGTAGATTATGACGAATAGATCAAGGTAATCCCGAAAAACGTCATTCACTAGGTGTTGAAACGTAGCTGGGGCGTTGCAGAGCCCGAATGGCATGACCAATTACTCGAAGTGGCCGAAGCGAGTTCGAAAAGCCGTCTTCCATTCGTCCCCTTCCCTGATTCTCACGAGATTATACGCACTCCTTAAGTCTAGCTTGGAAAATATCCGTGCCCCCCGCAGCCTCTGGAAAAGTTCAGGAATTAACGGAAGGGGGTACCGGTTCTTGACTGTAACTTTGTTAAGGTCTCGGTAGTCAATGCAAGGTCTTAAGGAGTGGTCCTTTTTCTCTACAAAGAAGATACCGGCACCTGCTGGTGACGTGGAGGGCCGAATTAACTTCTTTTTCAAACTCTCGTCGATATAGACACGTAAGGCTTCCAGTTCAGGTTCGTAGAGGGGATAGATCCAACCAAAAGGAATCTCCGCCCCAGGTAAGAGATCAATAGGGCAATCATAAGTCCTATGGGGTGGAAGGGTGTCCGCACCCTTCTTGTTAAATACGTCCAGGTATTCGTGGTAAGCAGCAGGAACCAGCTTAATGGTTTCAGGGTCAGGCTGTAGACTCAGGAGAGGAGTGGTGCTAGCAGTCCTTTCAGGGAAACAGTGCGTCTGGCAATAGCTGGAGGAAAAGGTGACGTCTCCTGTAAGCCAATCAATGTGCGGATTATGTGCCTTTAGCCAGGGAATGCCAAGAATGATGGGGAACATAGGTGAGGTTATGACATCCAATCGAAGGAATTCATGGTGACCAGAGGAGGCTTGACAGGAAATAGGTGCAGTCTCTTGTGTGACTGGGCCTGATTTAATACCAGAGCCATCGGCCAGGTGAACCCGGAATCCCTGTTTCTTGGGGCACACGGGAAGCTGGTGTAAAGAAACAAATGAGGAGTCCACAAAACAGCTGCAGGCCCCTGAGTCTATTATGGCGGATACTAAGAGTGTCCTTCCGGCAACAAAAAGATTAACTGGGAGAGAGATGTGAGACCGAACCTCTCCAGAAGGATGCTCCACAGGAAGCTGACGGAGGCAGGTTCTACTGGTTTTTGCCAGGCAAGTCTGTATGAAGTGACCTGCTTCTCCACAATAGAGGCATAGATTGGCACGTAATCGTCAGACGTTCTGCCGGGGAAAAAGGCAATCTGGGGAAACTCCTGTGGCATGTCTTATGCTGAGCCTTCTTTACAGAAGATGTGCTCAACGGGGCAGCAGATAAGCTGGGTGTAGAAGTCACAGAAAGGATTCCTTGAGTCTTTTCGTATTGCCTCTCACGTAGTCGCCGGTCGATCTGGGTGGCTGAGCTAATCAAAAAAGGGAACTAAATCTAAAACTACGGTTGGGACTTTAAATGAGGAAATAACTATATATACCTCCATCCCCAATGTTTTGGAACAAGAAGGCTAAATTGGTGGGACTTTATATGAGGCACACAACTGAGTAAATGGACCAATCAATGTACACATTATATTTATTGCAAAAGGGGCATACATACACAAATGAGGAACCAAGTAAAAAGGTAAATAATTATGTTGCCAATCATCAAAGAGTAAAATCTAGACAGTACATAGAGGTAGAATGTTATCTCAACATATTGTACATAAAAAATAGGGTAAAACACTATATTGATGGGTATCAATAAGTAGATCTAAACGGTTCATAATAATAGCAACAAATTTCAACATGGTACACATAATAATTGCCTGGAGTATGTAAACCAAAATTGCACTTGTAACATGTAGACATGATAAAAATGGTGGATTGGTACATTAAAATAGAAAACCTTCAATATAGTACAGATATAAACCATGGACATAGTAGCATAGCATCATAGGAAAGCTCTACGTGTTTTGTGGTTATTAAATACCACTCATCAGGAGCAGATGCGGAATGTGGGGGTATCTATGATAAAGTAAAAAATAGATATAAAGTTACCCAACTAGTATGGTAATACAAGAAGGGAAATGTAAAACAAAATAGAGAGATGGGACATTAAAGGTCCCAAACGGTCTCACCTATCTGTAGTATAAAGTACGATTATAGATATTATGGATATGGACGGCAACTGAAGGCGTCAAACCGGGAGCTGAAGTGGTATCATCAGGGGCACGGCAGGTACCAGTGACAGTTGTAGGCATAAAGATGGAATCTCCAGTTATCAGCTGTGATTAGTAAATTAGACGGTAGAACTGATTTATTCAATGGATATTTCCCAGGGGTATCTGTGGAAATTGAATAAATTAACAGTAAGCTAATTGCACAGTTGATATACTGGGAGGATGAATGCCAAAAGGTGATAGAAAGAGAAAAGACAACTGTGATGGGAAAAGGAAAGTATTAGCCAAAACAGGAACGTAATTGAACCCAAGGTGACATAAAGTGAACATAAAAAGTGAATAGGATAACCCCTGACCTCATGCAGGGTTAAGGTCGATGGTGCAGCTGAATAGCTGAGTAAGGAAGGGGCCCAGTAAGGAACCCACAGTAAAAGTGTAGGGATGAGTAAAAAGTGTAGTGAAACTAAATTTACCTGTAGGGATAATAGAAAGGAAAAGAGTCCAGAACGGTGCACCAATGTTGGGTGAGTGAAACAAAGTGGCGGGTTGGCGCTGTGCATATGTGATATAAGTAGCAGCCGTTAGCCAATGATAGCCACCAACGTCACGCTAGCGTCAATGAGGGGGGCGGCGCCGCCGCCAGAGCAACACACTGTGCTCGGCGTTTGGCGCGCAAACCTCCCTCGTGGTGGACGCAAGGTGGACAAACATGTCAGCGGCACGACGCCAAGGAGATGACGTCAGCCGCTTGGTTCCTCATTTGTGTATGTATGCCCCCTTTGCAATAAATATAATGTGTACATTGATTGGTCCATTTACTCAGTTGTGTGCCTCATATAAAGTCCCACCAATTTAGCCTTCTTGTTCCAAAACATTGGTTGATGGAGGTATATATAGTTATTTCCTCATTTAAAGTCCCAACCTTAGTTTTAGATTTAGTTCCCTTTTTTCATATTTTTGGGGATGGAAGCACACGACTGTATCATTTCTACCTTTGATATAACCTGTGACTATTTTTTGGCCAATACATTTGCACCCCCTCAGTGATCAGTCTGGGACAGGCTATCTTCCGTCAACTTCCGGGAGCTGCGACGCGCACCGAGGCTTCCCCTTCCCCCCCCCCTAGGGGGCGAGGTGATGCTCTCGATGCGTGTCGACGCTACGCCCACATGCCAAGCGGCTGACTTCATCTCCTTGGCGTCGTGCCGCTGACATGTTTGTCCACCTTGCGTCCACCACGAGGGAGGTTTGCGCGCCAAACGCCGAGCACAGTGTGTTGCTCTGGCGGCGGCGCCGCCCCCCTCATTGACGCTAGCGTGACGTCGGTGGCTATCATTGGCTAATGGCTGCTACTTTTATCACATATGCACAGCGCCAACCCGCCACTTTGTTTCACTCACCCAACATTGGTGCACCGTTCTGGACTCTTTTCCTTTCTATTATCCCTACAGGTAAATTTAGTTTCACTACACTTTTTACTCATCCCTACACTTGTACTGTGGGTTCCTTACTGGGCCCCTTCCTTACTCAGCTATTCAGCTGCACCATCGACCTTAACCCTGCATGAGGTCAGGGGTTATCCTATTCACTTTTTATGTTCACTTTATGTCACCTTGGGTTCAATTACGTTCCTGTTTTGGCTAATACTTTCCTTTTCCCATCACTGTTGTCTTCTCTCTTTCTATCACCTTTTGGCATTCATCCTCCCAGTATATCAACTGTGCAATTAGCTTACTGTTAATTTATTCAATTTCCACAGATACCCCTGGGAAATATCCATTGAATAAATCAGTTCTACCGTCTAATTTACTAATCACAGCTGATAACTGGAGATTCCATCTTTATGCCTACAACTGTCACTGGTACCTGCCGTGCCCCTGATAATACCACTTCAGCTCCCGGTTTGACGCCTTCAGTTGCCGTCCATATCCATAATATCTATAATCGTACTTTATACTACAGATAGGTGAGACCGTTTGGGACCTCTCATGTCCCATCTCTCTATTTTGTTTTACATTTCCCTTCTTGTATTACCATACTAGTTGGGTAACTTTATATCTATTTTTTACTTTATCATAGATACCCCCACATTCCGCATCTGCTCCTGATGAGTGGTATTTAATAACCACGAAACGCGTAGAGATTTCCTATGAAGCTATGCTACTATGTCCATGGTTTATATCTGTACTATATTGAAGGTTTTCTATTTTAATGTACCAATCCACCATTTTTATCATGTCTACATGTTACAAGTGCAATTTTGGTTTACATACTCCAGGCAATTATTATGTGTACCATGTTGAAATTTGTTGCTATTATTATGAACCGTTTAGATCCACTTATTGATACCCATCAATATAGTGTTTTACCCTATTTTTTATGTAAAATATGGTGAGATAACCTTCTACCTCTATGTACTGTCTAGATTTTACTCTTTGATGATTGGCAACATAATTATTTACCTTTTTACTTGGTTCCTCATTTGTGTATGTATGCCCCTTTTGCAATAAATATAATGTGTACATTGATTGGTCCATTTACTCAGTTGTGTGCCTCATATAAAGTCCCACCAATTTAGCCTTCTTGTTCCAAAACGGCTGAGCTAATCAGTCTTTCCAAGGATGTAGGAACTTCAATTCTGGCCAGTTCATCTTTGAGAGTGTCAGAAAGACCAAGTCGAAACTGATGGCGAAGAGCAGGATCGTTCCATCGAGTGTCCGCACTCAGGACACGGAAGTCAGTGATATACTCCTCAACAGGCCTTGACCCCTGTTGTAACCTGCCAAGCTTGGATTCTGCAGACTGCTGGCGGAAGGGATCAGCATATAGCTGAGCCATAGCCGAGAAGAACGAAACTGTGGTTGCCAGAACCGGGTCATGCTGCTCCCGGAGGTGATGAGCCCAGGAGAGTGGTTCGTTCACAAGAAGGGTGATCACAGATCCAGGGCAGCAGGGAGAAGTAGAGCTTGCAGGAGTTCCGGAAGGTTCTGAACATCTTACGATCTCCGGAAAATCGTTCAGGAATAGGCACTTTGGGTTCCGGGAGAGGAATAATTCCATGGAAGGAACTTGAATCGGATTGAGCAGAGGGGTCTGCGACAGAGGGAGAAACGCAAGCTGATGCGACTCCTATCTTGTTAGAAAGTCGCTCCTCCATGCCACTGAGATCGCTCTGTAAACTCTGCACGACATGTGTGAGTGTAGAGATTGTCTCAAACAAGTCCTCTGGTGGAGAGACCTCCCTTTCAGACTCCATCCCTGGCTGACTGGTACTGTCACGTACCTGGTAGGAGTCTGATATGATGAGATCGGTCTCTCTTGTATCTCCAGTCCAAGCCCCACTGAGGGTGGAACAGATGGTGGCTAGGGCCAGGAGGAACACGAGTGCCTGAGGAAGTTGTTTGCAGGACTTGCTGGAACAGATGTGGCTTGGAGACCCAGACAGCCGGACAGGCACCGGGCACAGGAACACTTGGAGGATGGGTAGAGGTTTAAGGGGAACTCCAACCCACTTGCAGGTTCTGGGAACGAAGCTCACAGGAACAGAGGTCAGGAGGATAGCCGGGTTCAGCAACAGACAGGCGGCACGGTACAAGGGATCAATCAGAAGCAGGGTCAGTGGATGCTGGGATCAGAAGCCAGTAATCAGGAAGTGTTCAGAGTCCAAAGACAGAGTCAGGGCAAGCCAAAGTCAGCAGTGGTTATCAAGCAGCATAACAGGAACCAGGAAGTTTTAAGGACACAGCTGAAGACCAGTCAGCACTTGCTTGAGAGTCAGGACTTCCTTAAATAGATAGGAAGTCTTGTAATCAGGCTTCAGGTCACAGCTGAGGGAAGGAAGTGCTGCCTGTCCCACACTGCCGGAATACACCCGCTGGTGGACACCGGTACTATGCATTACCACCAGCAGGTGAGATCGTTGCAGACTGGCGCCAAAGGAGCTTAGGGGCGCGCACCCGCGCGTGTACGTCGTGCACGCGCATGCGTACTAGCACTCTGGAAGGGCTGCTGCAGCCCGGGGGTGCGCGCGCGCCAGTATTCCGAGGCTGCTGACGAATGCGTGCCTGCGCAGGAGAGTTCCTATCAGTTCTCTTACAATACCTCTCTTAATACAAGAAAGGACTTTGCTCGCTTTGGAAACCGCAGCTTGGGATTGCATGCCATTATTGAGCTTATGATCTACCCAAACCCCCAGATCCTTCTCCACTACGGATCCCCCCAGTTGTACTCCCCCTAGTATGTATGATGCATTCATATTCTTAGCTTAACTTTACATTTATTAACATTAAACCTCATCTGCCACATAGTCACCCAATTAGACAGAGCATTGAGGTCGGCTTGTAAATTGGCGACATCCTGTAAGGACGTTATTCCACTGCATAGCTTGGTGTCATCTGCAAAGACAGAAATGTTACTTTTGATCTCAGACCCAATATCATTTATAAACATATTAAAAAGTAAGGGTCCCCGAGGAGGGGGCGTGACCGGATGTAGAGGTGCGAGGGGAGAGGCCGTAGCAGCACGGACCACACACCCGCTCCCATGCTATACACTGTTTGAGCCATTTGAACTACCCTGCATGGAGGAGGAGGAGGAGGGGGGGCCGTAAGCATACCGGACAACCAGCTACTGTAGAGCGTCAACTATTACAGTTATCTGAGCCGCCTGGACTGCCCGGTGTGGAGGAGGAGGGGGGGCTGTAAGGTGGAGAAATCGGATACTTGGCCGCTGCAACTGCCTCACGCTGTCTGCGCTGTCTGAGCCACCCTGTATGGAGGAGGGGGGGCCCTAAGGTGGAGATACCGGACATCCAGACGCCGCAACGCAGAAACTCAGCAACACAGCGGTAAGACAGTTCATGCTGGGGAATGTATGCTTTTTATAAAACATCTTACCAAAACCTGATAGGCTGACTGTGCCACTGTTCTTACGGAGGAGCGGACGGTTGAGGACTATGGAGGAAGGAGAGTGCATGATCTGGCTTCTCCTGCTGGTGGATTCCTTTTTTTTTTTTTTTTTGGGATCTCTTTTTTTTTTGTTGGCCGTTTGACTGTCCCCTCTTATCAGCTGGAGCCAGAGCCGGGTCAGGCATTTGGGACACTGAAAGAAGTACTGGGAGCAAGTTGTCAGAGTCAGTGCAAGCCCTGTACTCAGAGACACTCTGTATACCAACAGGTGCCGGGGACCGGCGAACTATTGATACTGAGACAGGAAGGAGCGATGTAAATGTCTTTTAGATGCACTACAATCCTGTATAGGAAAGACTGCTATACTTGCTGTGCTTGTTATACTTGCTGTCCCTACCCTGAAGCTGCTCTGGTTTAGCATTTAGTATTTAGAGCCCCCATAGGGATCTGTGACATTGGCATTTTACATTGTAAAGCTCTATACCCAGTCTCCAGAGGCATGTGATAGTGAGATTTGGGGGTAAAGCTATATAACCCGGTTGCCGGGAAATTGCAGAAACAAGAGCATTTGATCTGAAAGTTACGGAGGAAGCAAAAAGCTATACAGCCTCACAGCCCCACAGCCTTAATAATAACTGGAGGATAATGCCAGGCACCCTGTCGGTAATGACAAGGGGGAAAAAAGGAGAGGAAGTCGCCTCTCGAGGGAACCAGTACAGGTGGTGGGGAACAGATGCATATACAGTCACAGCCACAGGCACAAATACAAGCAACACGAGAAACCAAGGCAAGTCAGGCCGCGGCGGCAGCTGCGGTGGCTAAACTGGAAAAGTTTGCACATACGGCAGGCCATACAGTGGGCCAGACACCTAAAAAAGCACAGGGGGAGCAGCAATCCACTACTCAGAGGAGAAGCCAGGGAAAGGTACTAACAACGGATACATCAGCAGCTACGGCCAGTAATATGGGGACAAAGAAAAAAACACAGAAAGAAAATGTAGAGTCGATTACAGAACAGGCAAAAGAGGATGAACCATCTATGAGAGAGATTCTCCAAGCAGTTAACAACTGTAAGTCTTCGCTAATTGAAATATTTGGTCAACTAAAAGATATAAAAGAGGACATGACAGTGCTTAAGCAAGATGTGCAGGGGATTGGGGAACGGACGTCTGCTTTAGATGGGAGACTTAGTCAGGTAGAAGATGACGTTGATCCACTGAAAAATGAGATAAAAGTAATGCGGGAACAGCTAAACATGTGTCTTAATAAGATGGATGACATGGAGAATAGATTACGCAGGAAAAATATTAGGGTACTAGGTCTCCCCGAAAAAAGTGAAGGTAACAATCCCACAGAATTTGTGGAAGACTGGCTTGGAGAAATAGTTGGTAAAGACTGCCTATCAAAATTTCTAGGAAATTCCAGGAGGCCAGCCCAGGCCCATCCTCATCAAACTGCTCCATTTTAGGGACAAGATTACAATCCTGCGAAAGGCAAGAGAAATGGGGGAGATACAATATAAGGGTGTGAGAATTTCAATCTATCCAGACTTTTCCCCGGAACTACAGAGACAAAGGTCAAAATTTGCGGACTGTAAGCGTAGGCTATAATACAATAAACTTAAATACGCAATGTTCTACCCAGCACGCCTACGGATAACGGATAATGGGGAACATATCTTTTTCAACACACCTGCAGAAGTGACACTATGGTTGGATGGGAGGGATGGGGGGGATAAGAAGAGAAAGTAAAGGAACGGGGGGAACGGGGTGGAGGGGCAGAGGGAAAGGGATAAGAAGAGAAAGTAAAGGATAAAGTTTTGACCCCTTGTACCACTCACCACCTTGTTCGTTCCTCCACCCCCCCTTTTTTTTATTTTTTTTGACGGCCAGGATATAGGGGAGCGGGTGGTGGGGAGAAGTGCTGTAATATGGTCATGTGAATGTGTTTTTTTTTCTTTGATTAGCACTATGTGTGAAGGGGAAAAGGAAGTATATAAATGTAAATGGATGAAACTGAAAATATGGGGAAACACAGTGAAAGAAACAATAGCACTAAGCACCTTAAAGGGAAGACACGGTCACTTTAGAAGCCCTCCAATATAGGCCCAAAGGAGGACAGGGAAGGGGGGGGAGGGGGGAGGGAGCAAGGGAGGGATAAAGGTACGAATAGGAAGTATGAATGGGTGAATCCACCAAACACAAAATATGATTTCTTGAAGGGAAATAAAAATATGAGAATTAAATGGAAAACACGTTTGAGGCACAGAAGCACAATATGGGAAATACACTGATAAGTTTGAATAATGACCAATAAACAGGACAAAGGGGTCCTTCCAAACCAGATTAGGAGAATTAAGGTACGTTCCTGGAACATCCGAGTGGTAAGGGATCCAGCTAAAAGAAGAACAATTTATTCAATGGCAGAAATGGATAATATTGGGATACTGTGTCTGCAGGAGACGCATCTAGAAAATGACACTATTAATTTATTAAAACATAGAAAATACCAAACTCAATACCATGCCACTCACACCTCGTATTCAAGGGGAGTGAGTGTGTTGGTTAATTCTGGAATTATGTTCTCCTGCAGGCAGAGTAAGGTGGATGAAAAGGGGCGGTTCATATTCCTTTTCTGTCAGATAGAGATGAGAGAGTATGTGCTGGCCAACGTTTTTCCCCCCACCATTTGGCACCGAGATCCTGGAAAGGCTGATGGATTTTACCGTAGACAAGGAAGGGTTACCGGTTATAGTGACAGGAGACTTCAATATGACCATGAATAAAGAGGTGGATAGGTTCCCCCCCGGGGTCTCCTCGGGCTGCACGCCTGGCAGCCCCCTCCTCCACTTTTGTGGAGAGACGGGTCTGGTGGACGTGTGGCGGGAGAGACATCCAGATGAAAAGCAGTTGTCTTGTTACTCAAAGACACATGTAACCCTATCTAGGATAGATCTGGTGCTCTGTAGTGAGGAGGCTTTGAGTGTGATAGGGGAGGTGAAATATGAACCGAGAAGCATATCGGATCATGCACCAGTAACTTTCGAGATAAATATAAGAAGGTATGTTAATAAGGGGGACTGGAAGATAAATCCACACTGGTTGGAAGTAATTAAAGAGGTAGGGGGAATTTGTGCTAGTTTGGAGGAATTTATATTGTTAAACGAAGGATCAGCACCAAAAGGAGTTGTCTGGGACACCCTGTAAGCTTTCCTTAGGGGAACCCTAATACAAAAAATCTCATACGCTAAAAAACAATCGAGTTAAAGAGGTTATAGCGAGGGAAAAGGTGAGAGGAGCTGAAGCGAATTACGTAGAAAATCCAACTATAGAAAAATACAAAGAATGGATAGAAAGCCAGGAGGGATATAAAACCCTATTAACAAAAAAAAACAGAAAATAAAATGCTATTTCAGAAACAAACCTTTTTTGGAGAGGGAGAGAGAGTGGGGAGAATGCTGTCCCTAATTGCTAAGGCTAATGCCCCATCCTCTGTCATTTCGGCTATATATGATAAGGAAGGGGTGATCAGGAGGGGCACTACAGAAATAATAGAGGTGTTTAGAAATTATTACCAAAATCTATATAGCAGTATACCATCAGAAAACGCAGAACGAGAGATGGGAAATTATTTTGAAGGGTTACAGATCCCCCCCAACTTTTGGCGGAAGATAGGGAAGGATTGGAGGCACCACTGTCGCTGGAAGAGTTACAAAAGGCAACAGCAGATATGGCAAACCAAAAGGCCCCTGGGCCTGACGGTCTGCCAATTGAAATATACAAGACCTACAGCAAGGTGCTGCTTCCAAAACTCCTGGAAGTATTCAATGGAGCAGCCGAAGAAGGAAAGCTACCAATGTCTATGACAGAGGCAACCATCATGTTAATCCCAAAGGAGGGAAAAAACCAGGCGGACGCAGCATCATATAGGCCGATATCTCTCTTGTGTTCGGACATGAAGATATTGGCCAAAGTATTGGCAACACGACTGAACAGAATAGTAACGAAACTGGTGCATCCAGACCAGACTGGATTTATTCCGGAAAGATCCACAAGCACCAACATAAGAAGAGCATACCTCAATATTCAACTGCCAGTAGAAAAGGGAGAGACAAGACCAATACTGTCTTTAGATGCAGCCAAGGCGTTTGATAGCCTGGAGTGGCACTTTTTGTGGAGGGTATTGGCAGAGTTTCAGTTCGGCCCAAATTTTAATAAATGGTTTAAGATAATGTATGAGGGTCCAAGGGCTAAAGTAAGAGTGAACGGGGAGTGTTCAGAGTGGTTCCAGTTGGCGAGGGGGACAAGACAGGGGTGTCCATTGTCGCCCCTGCTTTTCGCCCTCGCAATGGAGCCCTTGGCTATTTCAATAAGGGCATCCCCAGAAATACAGGGATTTAAGAGGAAGTATGGGGAAGAAAAAGTCGCCATGTACGCAGATGACGTCCTGCTTTTTTTGGGGGACACGCAGTCCTCGCTGGACGCGGCAATGAGGATAGTGGGAGATTATGGCAAATTCTCAGGGTTGAGGATTAACTGGGAAAAATCTGTACTCTTACCGATAGATTCAATACCACAGCAGATAACCCAAGTAAAAGTTGTAAACAAGATGAGGTATTTGGGAATAAATATATCAAAAGACCCAGGCCAATATATAGCTGGAAACTTAGTGCCATTGATGACAAAACTAAAACAGAAGTGCCGTGTCTGGAAGAAGCTCCCACTTTCAGTAGCTGGACGGTGTAACCTGGTTAAAATGGTGTGGATGCCTCAGATCTTGTATGTCCTACACAACTCCCCAGTGTGGATTCCAAGGTACTGGTTTAAAAAACTGGATAGCGTGTTTAAGGAGCTAATATGGAGAAATGGAGCGGCAAGAATTCGCCTCCGAACCTTGCAGCAACCTAGAGAGAAGGGGGGTTTGGCAGTCCCTTATCTGAGACATTACTTCCTAGCTGCACAAATGCAGCATATGAGTGGATGTAACCTACCGGTGAGCAGGGAGTTGGGGAAAAATCTTCTACTGAACGACACAAACCATGATACAGAGGTGGAGGCAGTGGAGGCGGATTCTTTCTGTTCCAGGAGCCCTACGGGAAAACTGATGGTAAAAAGTTGGGAAACAGTTAAGGGGATACTGGGGTATGGTGGATTCTCTGAATTCTCCCCTATATGGGACAACAATAACTTAAAAGAGCTAAAAACTATGGGGAAAATTGTGGAATGGGATATGTGTGGTGTACATCTTTTGATACAACTTTTTAAGGAGGGAAGAATAAAAACATTCCAGGAGATAAGGGAGGAGTACTCAGTTCCCAATAAATCATTCTACAGATATTTACAGGTTAGGCACGCCCTGAGCTCGCAATTTGGGCAGGAGACACCAGTATGGAATGAAATGCCCCAGCTCCGCAGATTAGTAAGCGCGGATACATCTAAAGGGACAATTTCAGAAATGTACAAGTGCATAAGCGAGGCAGACCAGGAAGAGAGACCTGACACTAAGAATAAAGGGAAATGGGAAAGAGATGTGGGTCCAATAACACAGGAACAGTGGAAAAAGATATCGGAAGCAGGCCCCAAAGTCTCACTCTCCCCCTCCCAAATGATCTCCCAACTATATTTAATACACAGAGCATACTACACACCCCAAAGAATGTTACAGTTTGGTAGGAGACAAGACGCGAAGTGCCAGAGATGTGGAAATGAGCAAGGAGACTTGATACATATGGTCTGGAGGTTCCCCAAGCTGTATAGGTATTGGAAAGAACAAATAGATAGAATAAATTATGTATTCAGGACATCCTTACAGCTAGAGGCCAGGCTATGTGTGCTAGGTTTGATGGAAGAAAGGGGAATACCAGGAGATACGCAAACGGCAATATTAAGATGTCTGTTCCAAGGCGGGAAACTCATAGCACAAAGGTGGCAAGCAAAAGATCCCCCAACAGGAACAGAATGGAGGAAAGTAATAGATGACACCATTAGGAAGGAAATGACACCAGAGAGGAAATAAAAAGAAATTTATGAAGATATGGAAACAATGGATAGAGGTGGAGGTATGGTAGAGGGGAGGGCGGGAGGGAGGAATGAAAGGGAGGGGAGAGAAAGGGAAATGTGTGGGGTGTGGAAAGGGAGAATGGGTTTAATGTTTCACTATATGTGGTAAAGGATATCTATAATGTTGTAAGTGGAAAGAAATATATATGTATAAGTATGTTTATATAAAAGAAATAAAGAATACCTGATTAAAAAAAAAAAAAAGTAAGGGTCCCAACACTGAACCATGGGGTACACCACTGATAACCTTGGACCATTCAGAGTAAGAATCATAAACCACTACTCTCTGAATTCTGTCTTTTAGCCAGTTTTCTATCCAATTACAAACTGATATTTCCAATCCTGTAGACTTTACCTTGCACATGAGCCGTATGTGGGGAACTGTATCGAACGCTTTTGCAAAATCCAAGTATACCACGTCCACAGCCACCCCTCTGTCCAAGGTTTTACTTACCTCTTCATAAAAAGAAATCAGGTTTGTCTGACAACTTCTGTCTTTCATGAATCCATGCTGTCTGTTGCTTAAATCGTTTTTTTCCAGCAAGAACTCATCTATGTGGTCTTTATTAATCTCTCCAGTATCTTTCCAACTATAGAAGTTAAACTAACAGGTCTATAGTTACTTGGTAAAGACTTTGTTCCCTTTTTAAATATAGGCACCACATTGGCCCTGTGCCAATCCAGTGGTACTATTCCTGTCATTAATGAGTCCCTAAAAATTAAATACAATGGCTTTGAAATTACAGAGCTCAATTCTTTTAGGATCCGTGGGTGTATGCCATCTGGTCCATGTGTAGAGGCTCTTCCACTGCAGCTCGAGAGGTCAAGGCATTTAAAGGGGCCTCCACCATACTGAAGGCAACCAACATCACTCCCTGGTTGTTAGAGTAAGGTGAGCAGTTTTTTAAAATGAAATCCGGGGACATATTTTTATTTATTCTTTTACTAGTAATGGTGGCAATCAGCGACTATCTGTCCGGCGCCATCCCCGCCGGCTGTCTCACAGCCTGTCAAGTTTTACTCTCCAGGCCCTGGCTACTACTGGGTGGGGAGCTCCACCAGGGAAGGCAAGGAGATAAGCAGGCAGGCGGTTGGCCGGGACTTGAGCCAAGGCAGAAGAACATGCGAGCGGAGCTGAATGGGCATGCACCTGAAACTGAAGAAATATTCCCTCCGCTCCGACCAGCACATGATCATCAGAAAGGGGCACAGATAATAGAAAAAAATACACCCCCCCCCCCTAAGCTAGTAGGTGCGATGGAGCGCGAGGGGTGTAATTCAAAATTATTATTTTTTTAATTCTGCACTGACTGTCTTTGAAATTGCCCCATCCCCTGTTCAAATCCAATCCGGGGACAAAATCGGGGACAGACTTGGTCCGGGGACAGTGTCCTCAATCCGGGGACTGTCCCCGGAAAGCAGGGATGTCTGGTCACCCTATGTTAAAGCTAACCGCAGACTTCCACTCCTCAGGCAGTTTGTTATACTTCACGCAGGATACTGACTTTTGGGCAACTCTTTCACATCCTGCCAGGAAATCCACAATCTCCTCAAAAGGCTTCATTGGCTGCATGAAATTGGAGGCCAAAATCTCAGCCTCTTGTGCTGTATCCCTGTTCCATTTGAACCATTCCTCCAATGTCTCATTCGTCACCAGACTCTTACGATCGGAAATTCTGACAAGAAAAGTTTGATGTGTAGGCTCCATCTGACTTTTTCTGTCGGAATTTCCGACAGCAAACATTTGAGGGCTGGTTCTCAATTTTTCCGACAAGAAAAGTTCTTGTCAGAAATTCCGACCGTCTGAATGCAATCCCGACGTGCAAAAAAACACGCATGCTCTGAATCAATTGGACGCATGCTCGGAATCATTGAACTTAATTTTTCTCGGCTCGTTGTAGTGTTGTACGTCACCGCGTTCTTGACGGGTTTGAGCCAACATTCCGTCGGAAAAAAAACCACGGTTTTCTTGTCGGAATTTCCGATCATGTGTATGCGGCATTAGGACTGGCCATCCGTGATGGAGACATTTTTTCACCCTGCAGCACATCCAACCCGCCGTTCCAATGCAGGGGCACCCTTGTTGCTGGAGACAACTGCTGTCACTTCCTTTTCAGGCATGGCTACTGCTGCCAGGCACCACGTGCACCAATTTCCAGCAGTATCAGACACTGGGAACTTTTCTGAGCTTCTCAAACTGAAGGTTTGAGAATCAGGTGTCATGTTTATGCCCCTTTACATAGTGGCTGGGTCTCACACTGTCACAATATGAACATTAGTTCAAAAATCTACTAGTGGTGGAAATTGACAACCTTTGTGATGAATGCAGAGATTCTAGAGATGGAAGAGAGTCAAGGTTAGCTCACCAGAAAAGTCAGGATTTGCATATAACTTTAGCTGCCTGTATCTGTTGATCATTTGGACTAGAGGTTTTCACTGAAGTTAAAGTAGAGGTCTAGTCAAAAACAAACTAAGCTTGCTTGCTCCCACCCACATTCTAAGCACTATGCTAACTTTCCTGAAAGATGGGTATACTTTCCTAATCTAATGCCGCGTACACACGACCGTTTTTCATGACGAGAAAAATGCAATTTTTTCATTTGGTCATTAAAAACGATCGTGTGTGGGCTCCAGAGCATTTTTTACAACGTGAAAAATGGCCATTAAAAATTTGGAACATGCTCTAATTTTTCTCGTCGTTTTTCACGTCGTCGTTTTTCTCGTCATGAAAAACGGCCGTGTGTAGGCTTTAACGACGTGAAAAAAACACGCATGCTCAGAAGCAAGTGATGAGACGGGAGCGCTCGTTCTGGTAAAACTAGTGTTCGTAATGGAGATAGCACATTCGTCACGCTGTAACGGACTGAAGAACAGAAGGCTGAAAAGCGCGAATCGTCTCTCACCAAACTTTACTAACACAAGGATCAGCAAAAGCAGCCCAAAGGGTGGCGCCATCCGAATGGAACTTCCCCTTTATAGTGCCGCGGGACACTGGATTAAATCGCTGTAATGGGATTTTTATTTTTATTTTTTTAATAAAGGACTTTTCCAAGGTGTCTGTGTTTTTTATTTTTTATTTTTACACTTTCTTCGGGAAATGGTAGGGGTACAATGTACCCCTTACCAATTCACATAGGGGGGGGGCCGGGATCTGGGGGTCCCCTCTGTTAAAGGGGTCTTCCAGATTCCGATAAGCCCCCCGCCCGCAGACCCCCACAACCACCTGGCAAGGGTTGTGGGGATGAGGCCCTTGTCCCCATCAACATGGGGACATCCTCCCCATGTTGAGGGCATGTGGCCTGGTACGGTTCAGGAGGGAGAGCCGCTCTCTCGTCCCCCCCTCTTTTCCTGCGGCCTGCCAGGTTGCGTGCTTGGATAAAGGGTCTGGTATGGATTTTTGGGGGAACTCCCCGCCATTTTTTTTATATTTAGGGTGGAGTTCCCCTTAAAATCCATACCAGACCTGAAGGGCCTGGTATGGATATTTGGCGGAACCCCACGCATTATTACTTTTTTTTTACCAATGACTTTTCTATGTATTGCTGGGAGCCGACAATTCATTATAGCCGCGAGTGAGTTTTAAATGACTTTTTTTCCTTCAGAAATTACACTTTGTGCAGGGACAGTTCTAAGCATGGGAAACAAGCGCTGCTTTACAGGCATACTATACACACACCCTAGGTATGAAATTTAAAGGAATATTTCACTTTTATTGTTTCACTTTAAGCATTATTAAAATCACTGCTCCCGAAAAAACGCCAGTTTTTAAAACTTTTTTTTGCATTGATACATGTCCCCTGGGGCAGGACCCAGGTCCCCAAACCCTTTTTTAGGACAATAACTTGCATGTTAGCCTTTATAATTAGCACTTTTGATTTTGAACGTTCGAGTCAATTGTATTTAATAGGGTTCTAAAGTTTGTGCGAACATTCTGGCTGTGCGCAAGTTCTGGTGTGAACCGAACAGGGGGGTGTTCGGCTCATCCCTAGTGTGGAGGAGTGCGGAGTGTAGCAAGATGGCGGTGTTTCGTCACATTCGGCTACCCATCACGGTTTTAGTGTGCTTTTTTGTCGTCAAAGTGTTGGATCGCATATGGCGGCGTCGTGCATGCGCAGTGCGAAATATTTCAGCAGAACGTCACTTCCGTAGCAATCTGTGATGGGTAGCCATATGTGATGAGACATGGGCAAAGCATCTGAAAACACAGATCTTGGTTTGATCAAGTCCTTTTTAGGGAAAAGGGGAGGTCTGGGGTCTAATAGACCCCAGATCTCTCCATAAATAGTACCTGTCACTGCCTATTGCTGTTACAAGGGATGTTTACATCTCTTGTAACAGCAATAAAAGTGCTAAAATGTATTTTAAAGAAACAGTGGGGTTGATTTACTAAAACTGGAGAGTGTAAAATCTGGTGCAGCTCTTCACAGAAACCAATCAGCTTCCAGGTTTTATTGTCAAAGCTTAATTGAAGTTGAAGTTAGTAGCTAATTGGCTACCATGCACAGCTGCACCAGATTTTTCACTCTCCAGCTTTAGTAAATATCCCCCAGTGTACAAAAAAGAAAATTCATAATATATATATTTTTTAAAACTCCCTATCCCCTCGTGCTCGCGCAAAAAAGGCAAACGCATGCGCCAGTCCTGCGCGCATATTTAAACAGCAACCATACCACACATATAGTTACAGTATATATAATGTTTGGGTGTTCTAAGTAGTTTTCTAGGAAACAAAATTATGATTAACTTTTAAAAAACAAAATGTGTCATAAAAAGGCCTGGTCTTCGAGTAGGTAGAAAATCTCCCCATTCTTCACCGAGGCTGTCCATCACATCTATTTCTGCATTTTCTCATCATATGTTCAATTTTAAATTGTGCGACAGGTTTACTTTAATGGTGTTTACTGTGAAATATGTTATCTTCTAAGCACACAAGAAAAAATTGAACCCCAGGACACTTGAAAATGTTCCCTTGTAGTGGGGCTGCACCCGCACTGCAAGGGGTGGATAAAAGGGCAAGAAAAAGTAGATTTACTTACCTGATTCTCTGCACTTTTAGAATGATTGGCCCATTCTCTGGAAATGTAAGGTCCTAACTTCATCAAGACTTCATGCAGGGTCCATAGCTCTGCACTGGACATGAGGACGCCACGTAGGGTTGCCACTTTCTCTTCAAGTCAAACCCGAACACTTTAGAGGCGCACGACAATTTTTTTTATTGTATAAACTATACATATATTTTGCTATTAAATAACATTTCTAATCCTATGAAGTTAATAACAAGAGTTCCCCTTTACATCAGAGTCCACAGAGTTTCCCTTTTACATCTGAATCCACAGTTTCCCTTTTACATCTGAATCCACAGAGTTTTCCTTTTACATCTGAATCCGGAGAGTTCCCCTTTTACATCTGAATCCACAGTTTCCCTTTTACATCTGAATCCGCAGAGTTCCCCTTTACATCTGAATCCGCAGAGTTCCCCTTTACATCTGAATCCGCAGAGTTCCCCTTTACATCTGAATCCGCAGAGTTTCCCTTTTACATCTGAATCCGCAGAGTTTCCCTTTTACATCTGAATCCGCAGAGTTTCCCTTTTACATCTGAATCCGCAGAGATTCCCTTTTACATCTGAATCCGCAGAGTTCCCCTTTTACATCTGAATCCGCAGAGTTCCCCTTTTTACATCTGAAACCGCAGAGTTCCCCTTTTACATCTGAAACCGCAGAGTTCCCCTTTTACATCTGAAACCGCAGAGTTCCCCTTTTACATCTGAAACCGCAGAGTTCCCCTTTTACTTTTGAACTTGCAGAGTTCCCTTACACTGTAAGGGGGGACTCTGCAGACTCTGATGTAAGGGAGAGCTCTGGGGCCTCTGACATAAGGGATGCTCTGGGAAACCTGATTTAAGGGGGAACACTAAGAACTGATTTACGGAGAGGACTCTGATGTATGTTGAAGACTCTGATGTAAGTGGACACACTGTGGCCTTTGGTGTAAAGGGGAACTCTGGTGTAAGGAGTGCCCTGGGAACCCTGATTTGTCTCAGTGCACTTACTCAGAGGCAGGAGAGAGAAGAGGGGGAGACTTCAGTCACAGACTTTTCTAAAGGCACTGTGCTGGGGATTGGAGTGTGGGCAGACACAGAGGGGTAGGGGCAGGAGGAAGAGGAGCAGATCGAGTCCTCTCTCCTCTCTCATCTTTATGTGGGGTGAACTGTTAGTTCTGGCTTTGGGCAGTGTGAAGGAGTGTAACAAACACACTCAGCTTAGACAACTGCAGCCAGCAACCCTGTTTGGAAGCCATAGTCCATTCTGAATAATGTGTCCGGATTTCAGGCAGTCTAAAATCGGATGCATGATTCCAAACCCGAACTGTCCGGGTGAATCCTGGAGAGATGGCAACCCTAAGGCCCCTTTCACACTGAGGCGCTTTGCAAAAAAATAGCGCCTGCAATGCGCCCCAAAAAAGCCGCTCAATTGTATCCAATGTGAAAGCCCGAGGGCTTTCACACTGGAGCGTTGCGCTTGCAGGAGGGTCAAAAAACTCCTGCAAGCCGCATCTAAGAGGCGCGATAGGAGCAGTAAAAATACCGCTCCTATAGCGCCCCTGCCCATTGAAATCAATGGGGTAGCGCATCCAAAACGCCAGCAAAACGCCGCAAAGAGGCATTATTGCGGGCGTTTTTAACCCATTTTTGGCCGCTAGCGGGGTTAAAATCCCCCCGCTAGCGCCCGCAAATCGCGGCAAAAAATACGGTATAGCGGCGCTAAAAATAGCGCCGCTATACCGCCAGTGCATCCAGTGCCTCAGTGTGAAAGTAGCCTAACGCCAAGGGACAGTCCACCACCGGAGAAAGGGGAAGCAGAGGATCTGGTAAGCAAGAGGCGGCCTTGGTTTTCTACAGCATGTGTGTGTATGAGATTCAGCTAGTTGTACCATCTTTTTTCATGAGGTTTATGTACTATATTTTATTATGTTCTACCTCCGGAGGTTAAAAGTATTTTATAAGACAAGAAACTATTTCTACTCCCTCCTTCAAGAAAATAGTGGCATCTTCAGAGAATGGAATTCTAAAGGGATGAATTAAAAGTGAACAGAAATGGCACGTATCTACTTACCAGATATGTTTCACTTTCCCTTTTAAACAACCAAATACACTTTACATTTTTTCAGGTTTATTTAATGAGGCAGTAAAAACACAATGATGATGTGCAAAGTGTAGCAATGAAAGATGATTGCTGATTGATAGGCATGAGTTGCTGCACTTCCCCCTTTGCCCTAATAAATAATGCGGCTGATGTGGATGCCTCCTGATTTCTTACAGCTTTTAATGTAAAGTGGTGAAATGGTAACCCAGCTGGGAGGCATTTGCTATTAAAAAGCGCAGCAATGTTTAACATAAAAACACCACATGTGTATCTCTAGGGGTGGACAAATTCTCTTCTAAATATAGGTAGGCCAGATTCAAGGTGCATTTTGCTCATATCTTCGGTTTTCAGTGCACACAGTTAAAGCGGAGCTCCACCCTAAAGTGGAACTTCCGCTGATCGGAACCCTCCCCCCCCTCCGGTGTCACAATTGACACCTTTCAGGGGGGAGGGGGGTGAAGATACCTGTCTAAGGCAGGTATTTGCACCCACTTCCGGGAGTCCTCTCTGCGGTAAATCTGCGGGTAGTACGTCACTTCCCGCAGAGTACCCGTAGTGTTCTGGGAGACACTCGGCTCCCAGAACACAACGGGGACCATTCAGAACGGCGCAGCGCGACTCGCGCATGTGCCATAGGGAACCAGGCAGTGAAGCCCCAAGGCTTCATTTCCTGGTTCCCTCACCGAGAATGGCGGTGGGGGCAGCAGAGTGACGAGCGATTGCTGGTCCTCTGCTGCCGACGTCGCTGGACTGCAGGACAGGTAAGTGTCCTAATATTAAAAGTCAGCAGCTGCTGTATTTGCAGCTGCTGGCTTTTAATATTTTTTTTTTCCACGGCACCTCCGCTTTAAACATGAATGGGAATTAGGGTGGCCACTTTTTCTTTAAGCCAATCCCTTACACTTTAGGGGTGCACAGCAATTTATTTTTAAGGGCGAACGCTGTGGACTCTGGTGTAAAGGGGAACTCAGGGTTTCCAAAGCCCACTTTCCATCAGAGTCCACAGTGCACCCCTTACATCTGAGTTTCCCTTAGTGCACTCACTAGCTCAGATGTAGCAAAGAGAAGGGAGGGAGGGGGGAGACTTCAGTCACAGAGATTGGATGGTGAGCTCACTCACCCAAAGGCTGCATTCACACCTGAGCATATCGTTTTCAGGTGTTTTTACTGCATTTTTGGCACGTTTTTGACACGATTTTGTCGAGGTTTTGTACAGGTCAAAAGGTCACCAGTGTAAAAAGCAGAAAAATGCTCAAATCTGCTGGAATTGAGCTACAAAAAAAGCTCCAGAACTTTTTGGACCTTCGGGCGTTTGGCTTCAGGCGACATGCAGTGGAGATTCGAACATCTCCATAGGGAATAATTGATTTTTTCTCCTCCAGCGTTTTGGAGCTTTAGGCTTCAAGCTACAAAAGGCTGAGGTGTGAATGGGGCCAAAGATGGAAGCTCAGGCATCGACACCTTTCATCCACAATGTATCTACCGACTACTGAGCTTTAAAGTTCTAGCTCACCCATCCCTTTTCTGAGGCACAGGACACCGGGGATTGGAGTGTGGGTGGACAGACAGATGGGTGAGGGTGGGAGGAGGAGGAGCCGATTGAGCCCTCTCTCCTCTCTTGTCCATGTATGGAGGTGGGGCCCGTGCGCACACCTATGTACTTGGTGGTTGTGGCACTCAGTTACTTGGGGAACTGCAATCCATTCTAAATAATGTGTCCGGGGTTTCGGTCAGTCTGAAACCCGGACACACAATTCAAAACCCGGACTGTCCGGGTCAATCCCGGGAAGGTGGCACCCCTAATGGGACTGCCTGCATAGGAATGCACACTTGAATATCCCTATATAAAAATACAGGTAAACATGGCCCTTGCACAGGCATATGCTGTAGTACCCCCATGTGAACGGGGCCTGATTATTGCAGTATTTTAGTTACAGCTGCCAGATTCCTGCGGCTGAATACACAGGATAGTTGCTCGGCCAGTACACAGCAATGACAGGCTGACAGCGCCTGTGGTGGTTAACAGGTGTTTGGATGTAATCACACATGGAGCGATTACTTGCAGTTAGAGACAGATGATCTCCCATCGACACAAACAGCTTGGATAGAGAGGTGACGAGTTTTGGGTAACTGTTCCATGTGAGATTACATGCAACCACTCATGGACCCCCACGGCCACGAACTAAAATACCATATGAGTGATGTCTTAGATCTGGGGGTAGGGGAGGTCAGTGCTAAGCATTTACTTTTGCCCATAAAGTAAGGCTGGTCACACATAAATAGAAGTTCATTCGAAATTTTGTGCTTTAGGAACGTTCTTTCGATTTTATAATCATTAGTAGAATCAACGGACGTTCATTTTCTACCACAGTGATGATAAAATTTAAAGAATCGGGATGGAATATTTTTCTCAGATGAACACTCTTCTAAAGCCCCGTACACACGGTCGGACTTTTTTGTTTTTTTTGTGTTTTCACCAGACAAAAGTTGGGTCTGCAAACGGACAAACTTTTGCCCAACAAAAGTCCGATGGAGCAAAGTCCGACCGTGTGTACAGAAAACCATCGGACTTTTGTCCGATGGACAAAACAACTAATGTTAAAATCAACCAACAATAGCAAAAGTTGACCAAAGGGTGGCGGTAAAGAGCAGAAAAGAGCAGAAAAACCACGTGATGTTGCAAAAAGTTTTGGAAAAGTTTGCAGAAAAGTCAGAGCGTGTGTATGCTATGGGTGTTCCCGACCAACTCCGTTCGGACAAAAAACCACGGAAAAGTCAGATGGAAGTCCGACCGTGTGTACGGGCTTTAGACTGGGGGTCCCTTAAAGTTCATGTGCGTGTAAAGACAGGTGTCCCAATACTTTTGGTAATATAGTGTAGATGATAGTGCAGAATGAACATAGCCACCCTCTAACAGGAAGTCAGATCACAGCAGCAAATAAAAAAAATTGGAGATTTGGAGAAGGTTGAGAGCAATAGAAGGGACTTTTCTGAGTTAGGAATACATATTTAAAAATCATTTTCTTTGTTTAGTGTCATTTTAAGTTCTCTTTGTGGATGGCAGACTGTTTGCATGATTGAGGATATCCAGATACTGAGGGGAAGATTACTTCACTGAACGTCTACCAGAATGGTGAGATGATAATCCCATTTTTCCTGCAGAAAATCATTTTTCCAACATTTTCCATCCTAGACCTGTACTTGAGGTGAAATTGTCACCAGCTTCTATTATTCTGCAGACAAGGAAAAAATGACAGCTGCTGACAAATAAAAGAATAAGGGAGCTATGAAAAGACTGTTCATACTGATAACATGGCTGTTAGGAGGCGGTCAGCAAACCCCAAACGCCTGGTAGGTGATTATCACAATCAATTTGCAGTTTACTCAGAAATAACATACAGCACAGTGGCTGCAATTGATGTTTTTTCCCCCCAGAATTTTTCAGTTTGTTTGCGCCCCCCCCCCCCCCCCCCGAAAAAAAAATGGAGCACCAGCCGCCACTGGTGGTTTCTGACATGGTGCTCCAAAATATCACAATTCCAGCAATAGACAGGACAGTATTTTGGGGACATGACACAGACCTGAGAACCTCATCAACCCCAAATTCAGCCATGACAGATAATGCTAAACTGATCTACAAATGGAAACTACACATGTAAAAAGTAACTTTTTGTCAATAATAATGTTGAACATTTTAAAAATAAACATGTCATGAAAGATATACAGGGGATGTCACTGGCTGTAAACCTGACCTAATAGCTTTACTACTGTATGAGACACTGGGGGGGATTTACTAAAACTGGAGCACTCAGAATCTGGTGCAGCTGTGCATGGCAGCCAATCAGCTTCTAACTTCAGCTTGTTCAATTAGGCTACTTTTACACTGAAGTGCTGCTTAACCTCCCTGGCGGTATTCCCGAGTGTGGCTCGGGGTGAGATTTTAGTACCTAAAGCAGTAACCCCGAGCCATACTCGGGATTGCCTCGCTGGATCCTGGAAGAAGTGACTTACCTTGTCCCCGGGATCCCGCAATGTATTTCCGCAGTGTACAGCGGCCGGATCTTCCGCCCGATGCACTGTGTTCCACTGATTCCCTTCCCTGTGAGCGTCGTGACGCAGGGGGGCGGAACCGGCGGTAAATTCAAAAAGTATAAAGCACAAACACACTGATACAATGTAAAAGTGACCTTAGATTGCCCCCCCCAGTGCTTTCTCCAGTGCCCATGTCTGCAGTTTTACTGTACTTTGTGTCTGTAAACTGCACAGCGACCATGGCATCAAAAAGGCACGCCTCCACCTCAAAATCGCTATATGACCTGTTGGAAAACAGCGACAGCGATATAGATTTGCTTGCAGAGTAGTTGAGTGACAGTGACTCGTACAGAAGTTCGTCATCAGACGCAGAAAGCGATTTTAGCGACGATCCTGCGACTGTGCCCAGCGATGTGCGGACTTGGTGCTCAATTGATTGCGGTACGGAGCACGTAGCGCCCCCAAGATTTCAGTTTACAGGAGCACCTGGGATCAAAGTGGATGTTGAGGACGATAACCCCTTGGCATACCTCGAGCTCTTTTTGACTGTGGAAGTTATTGCCAAAATTGTTATGGAGACGAATCGCTACCAGGAGCAACAAGCTGCTACCCATCAGCGCTTTTCAAGGACCAGAAAATGGGAACCGGTAACCAGAGAGGACATCTGGAAGTTTCTGGGCCTTATAATACTTCAAGGAGTGGTGGGGAAACCCCTGCAGAAATGGTACTGGACAACCAACAAATTGCTGGCCACTCCTTTTTTTGGCACCGTTATGTCGGAATACAAATTTTCGCTAATAATGAAATATTTGCACTTTGCAAATAATGAAGACTTTGATGAGAGTTCTCATCCAGCTCCAAAACTGAAAAAAACTTGGGAGATTTACCAACTAATTTTGAATAATTTCCAGCAGACCTATGTGCCGGACAGAGACCTAAGTATTGATGAAAGTCTTATGGCCTACAAAGGTACACTTAGCTGGATACAGTTTATCGCATCAAAGCGAGCTCGTTTTGGCATGAAGTAATTTATGCTGTGTGAATCCAGCACTGGGTACGTCTGGAATTCTGTCCTGTACACCGGGAAAGGGACCAAATTCAGCGATCGATTCAGCAGTTTTGGAATGGCAACCGCTTCGGTTTTTTCTTTGATTGAGCCATTGCTGAACCAGGGCTACTGTGTCACCACAGACAATTTTTATACGTCCCCAGAACTCTATGAATTCCTTCTTCTGAACAAGACGGATGCCTATGGGACCGTTAGGCCTAACCGGCATGACATGCCGCCAACCTTTGCCAATAAAAATCTCGGAGCAGGAGAAATAGTGGCCTGGCAGAAAGGAAAAATTATGGCAATGAGATGGCGGGACAAAAAAAAAATGTGTGCCTTCTGAGTACCATTCACAACACCTCTACAGTAATGGTACATACCAAAGGTTTGTAGCGGGCATTTAAATTTGGGGGGGAGCATCTGGGTTATTCAACCCAGATGTACTAATTGTTATGGAGTCTGAGAATCCCTTTTGTGGTTCTTGGAGGACTCTGGTGGTGCAAGGTTCCCTGTGGCCTGCAGGTGGCGTTGCCGCCCTGGGCCGGAGTTGAACCTGCACCGCAAGACTGTTCCTTTTTGTCCTTTCCTGGCGCTGGTACAGCGGGGCGGGGAACCCGCTGTGACAGAAAGGGAGAGGAGATAAAAGGGGCGGACACCTCACCTCGGGGTTCAGAGTTGAAAGACGTGGCCGCGCCCAGGCACCTTCAGCCTGGGTGCTGGCGTTCCGGACCCAGGTGCCCTTGACCTGGCCGGAGCGAGGAAAGGAGTCCATCCCAGGCACCTTAAGCCTGGGGTGAGGTACTATGACCAAGGCCTGGGGCCCAGTAACTTCGGCTGGGTTCCGCGAGGGTGGAGGAGTCCGAGGGGCCCTAAGGTGTTGGGACCCGTATCTGAGGTGAGGAGGCCGGGGAGTGTAACCCTTCCGAATAGCCCGGTACAGCATTAATCCGGTGACGGCGGGGCCTCTGGTAACTCTCTTGGAGGGAAGTCTTCCCCCTGACAGGGGCTGCAATGTAGCAAAGGTAACTCCAGTTCCTGTTCACTAGAGTCGCTGGAAGAGACTCTGAAGCCAAAAAGTATGTTTTAAAGCCACTGTGCTTAGCAACCGTTGGTGAAACCTCAACGGTTTAGTTTCTTTGAGGATTGTGCCTTGACCTACTCCCCACCAATACTGAACTGTTCTATGGGTCTCAAACTGTCTGCTCGCAAAGGACCTTTTCAGTGTGTGGTACTCCAATTACTGGGAGCAAAGGGGGTTATCAGCAGAACAGACTTGGCTCTGAGCGTATACACAGCCCGAAGGTAATCTGGTGCTGGCGTTCACCTCTACATGCTGTAATCTAGAGGACATGGGCCGTGGCGCACCTCGCAATCCCCTTCAAGGTACCCCTAGACCGGAGCCAAAGTAACCGCTAAAGAAGAGAGAGAGGGTGAGGCCGCTACATGTGGAAAAGATGTCATGAAGCCACAGGGGTCCTGTTGGATTACAACCATACCATGGGAGGTGTGGACAGGGCTGACCAGGCCATGACCTTTTATCCAGCCATGAGGAAGCAACAAAAAAAATATTATACATTTTTTTTCAGGCATCTTCTGGAACAGTGCCTGTGGAATGCATTCTTATGAAAAAAAAGAGTGACAGGCCTATGATTCACGCGGACTTTGTGTGGAAGGTTGCCAAACTCATATTTCTGAAGCACCAGACGCCAATGGCAGTAAACAGATCTGGACGTCGGGCTGCTGGCGTTGTGAACCCGGAACGCCTGACTGGTCATCACTTTATGGACCACATTCCACCAACTGAAAAGAAGACAGCACCCACAAGGATGTGTGTGGTTTGCTGCTCCAAGCGTGACGACTCCGGAAGGAAAATCCGAAAAGAAACCCGATTCTATTGTCCCGACTGTGACGTTGGACTTTGTGCTGTACCTTGTTTTAAGATTTTCCATACCCGAGACGTTTACTGACGCAATATGACTTCTAATATTGCACCCTTGTCTGAGCAAAAAAAAATTCAGTGTTTTTGATTATATTATTTACTAAAATGTATTGAATAAAAAGTATTATTATTATTAAATTATTATTTGTTATGATTTATTATATTATAATTTATGATTTTGTGTTTCAAACTTTATCATACCCGAGATGTCTACTAGACTCTGGTTTGGACAGATTTAGGTGAGTTATTCCTAAGAATTGCAGGCCTACAATGTAAAACGCCAAATTTCCATGCAAAATAATGGTACCCGCTTTCAGCACCTAAAATCTGAAATAATCATACCGCCAGGGAGGTTAAACAGTGCTACATTGCCGGTCATTTTTGTGGTGCTTTAGCTGCACTTTTCGTTATTTTTATGGTCTCGTGACATGGGAAAATGAAAAAAGACGTTCTGCTGCACTTTCAAATCGCTTTTAAGGCACTTTGGAAGCGCTTCCCAAATGGCAGGGGCATTTTGGGAGTGCTATTTATAGCGCTCCCAAGCCGCCCCAAAGATGTTGCTTGCAGGTCTTTTCCTAACGTCCCGCAAGTGCACGGCCCGAGTGTGAACGCGCACATTGAAGTGAATGGGAGGCAATTTTCAGGCGCTATTTCTAGCGCTATAACGTCTGAAAACTGCTTTAGTGTGAAAGGGGTCTTAAAGGGTAACTCCACTTTTGTGGGGAAAAAAAAAGAAAATAAAGAAAAAATATAGTGTGTACAATTGCGATACAAGTCATATTGTAATTGAATGTTATAATTGACCTTTCCTTTTCAATCTGCAGCCGCTGTAATTTTCTATAAATGCAATGCAATATGGATACATGGAGTTGTTCTGTACACAGAATGTGTACTGACCACTCCCTAGAAACATCATTTCCTGCTTGTGTGATTGGCTCACCAATATTCCCAGAAGTCTGCCTAAGATACAAGTCAGATTTCAGGCATCCCCTGCAACAAAATTGTTATTTTTGTTGAGATATTTCCAATAGGAACAAATCTAAAGGGATGCAGACTCATCAGCTGTCCCCATTAGTGCTCTGCAGCTGCCACAGCTGATTGATAATTATGAAACTACTCCCATTAGACCCACTCTGTGCAGAGGCACAGACAAACACACAGGGATTTTTTCGGAATAACAAAAGGTAGGAATCTGCAACAAAGGTTGTTATAATCCTTGCAGTGTACATAGATCACCCAGAGGGGAATGTTTTTTTCTCAACAAAAGTGGAGTTACGCTTTAAGCTTTGACAATAAAACCTGTAAGCAGATTGGTTTCTATGCAGAGCTGCACCAGATTTTGCACTCTGCAGTTTTAATAAATAATCCCCAAAATTTGCACACAACCAGTTTAACAGGGGGAGAGGACTGTACTGGGGGTGAAGATTTTGAGTTAGGCAGCCCATAGACAGTGCAAATTTATTTCCTGCAACCACGGGTTGCAGGAAAGAAATTCTCACAATTCCCCTATTAACCACGGACAGTGACAGGGGAATCCCTCCTGCCAAGCAATTGTCTTCTCCCGGTGGGGGAAGCTGTCCCCTCCCCAAACGGGAGAAGACAGTGATTATCGCTAGCGGCTATAGCAGCTGCTTGTGATATTTGGAAGCAAATCCAGCAGGCTGGTTGTACCCAAGTTGATCAATCAATTAAGTTGGTACATTCAGCCTGCCTAATAATGGTTCGAGACTAAAATTGAATTATTTGGCTTCAACACCAAACAATATTTCTGTCGGAAATCCAATACAGCTTAACATCCAAATAAGCTTTGGAGCAACTGCACTTGTAGAGTGCAACTGTACTTTGCAAAGTGCACAGTCTATTTGACTTTAGTAATTCCCCCACTGTGTTATCTCACTAGAGGAAGCTAGGAGCTCACTGGATTTCTGGCAGATTAGCAGGTATTTTCTTAACCTCTTCTGGAGGTCCTTAGCTGTCTTGCAAAGGTAATGTCTGGCAGTGGCATCGCTAAGCGGGTGTGGGCCGCCAGAGGGGTGACACCCATGGGTAGCGACACCACTAACACCGCCATGTGTCCTTCAGCGGAGCGGACCGAAGCCGCTTCCCCTCCTCTCTGTTTACATCTACAGAGGAGGAGGAGCCCGAGCTCGAGGGACACACACCGCTGTGTGTATCTGTCCACGCTGTTGTGAGGTCTGTAAGGGGGGTGTCTGTACTTCTGGGGGGGGGTCTGCACTAAGGGGGATGTCTGTACTTCTGGGGGGTGTATGTACTGATGGGGAGATCTGCACTGAGGGGGGGTATCTGTACTGCTAGGGGGTCTGCACTGAGGGGGGTGTCTGTACTTCTGGGGGGGTCTGCACTGGGGGAGTCTTTACTGATGGGGGGTCTGCACTGATGGGGGGTCTGCACTGAGGTGGGGGTGTCTGTACTGCTGGGGGGGTCTGGGGGGTCTGCATTGAGGCAGGTGTATGTACTGATGGGGGGATTGGCACTGAGAGGGAGTGTCTGTACTTTTACCCAAAGTGCCTTGACGTGGCAGTGTGGCTTTCATGTGTATTTCAAAAATGCATGCAGCTAAAACCTTTCTTTTTTAACCTGAGTAGCTGAAACAGATTTGTTTTTGTTTTTTTTTTGGTTGGCAACTTCTGCTGGGGAGTTTGTATCAGTTTTCTGTACAGATGTGCAGAAAAATTATACAAAGACGGCCCCCGGAAAAAAACATGGGAAAACATGAACATATTGTAGAGATGTATTGGATATGTTTTTTTATTTTTTATTTTTTTGCCCAGACATAAGCTTTTAAGTTTGTCAAAGAAAAGACGCATCTATATGTTTGACGTTGGCAAATATACTTCTCTGTTCTTACACATACTCACATCTGCTCATTGTCTAATAGCTCTTAATTGGAAACAAATTTATTGTCCAACAACAACAACAGATTTTTACTCCCGAATTTGACATGTGCAGCTAATAGAAAACCTCATAACACAACAGAGGATGCATTTAAAACATACCTCCAGCCTTTTCTTATTTATATTTTCATTACAATATAGACGAGTTATACTATTGTCTGTTTTTTATCTATCTGTAAGACCATTGGGCAGATTTTTCCTCCTGTTCTTACTACACTAGCACAAGAAAATGGGGTGCATGGTCCCCACTGGGATAGGAAGGTAAAGACAGCGATAAAAACATTCATAAATCATCATAAATTCGAATTTTCCCATCTCTTTTAAAAAAGTGTTTTGTTCTTGTCTGTGTCCACATTAGAGAGACTTCCAAACACTTCCTGGCTTCACAGGAAGTGGTGGAAAATCTCCCCAATAGGAACACAGACAGCAATAAAAACCTGACAGAGGTTCTAACCATTTCCCCCTATATCCAAAACAAAAAGATTTTGTGTGGAACTTGGCTTTAAAAAAGGAAAATAATACAAGGTACGGAGTGTAACATAACATTGGCAGTTAAAGTGGAACTGATGTTAAAAAATGAACAGGCAGGTATGTAATGCAGATGAGACATACAATGTCTCTTCTGCGATAAAATACACTTACCTGCCTTCTTTAAAATGTACACTCAGCTGCGCAAGCACAGCTTAATTTACATTCCAGTACATTGCATCTGGAAAGTATTCACAGCGCTTCACTTTTTCCACATTTTGTTACGTTACAGACTTATTCCAAAATGGATTAAATTCATTATTTTATAAATTTGTACAAAGAATACCCTAATAATAACGTGAAAGAAGTTTGTTTGAAATCTTTGCAAATTTAAATAGAAAAATACCATGTACATAAGTATGCACAGCCTTTGCCATGACACTCAAAATTTAGCTCAGGTGCGTCCTGTTTCCAATGATCTTTGTGGAGATGTTTCTTCAACTTGATTGGAGTCCACCTGTGGTAAATTCAGTTGATTGGACATGATTTGGAAAGGTACACACCTGTCTCAGGTCCCAGTGCATGTCAGAGCACAAACCAAGCCATGAAGTCCAAGGAATTGTCTGTAGACCTCCAAGACAGGATTGAATCGAGGCACAGATCTGGGGAAGGGTACCGAAAAATTTCTGCAGCATTGAAGGTCCAAATAAGCACAGAGGACTTCATCATCCATAAATGGAAAAAGTTTGGAACCACCGGGACTCTTCCTAGAGCGAGCCGCCTGGCCAAACTGAGCGATCGGTGGAGAAGGGCCTTAGTCGGGGAGGTGACCAAGAACCCGATGGCCACTCTGACAGCTCCAGCATTTCTCTGTGGAGAGAGGAGAACCTTCCAGAAGAACAACCATCTTTGCAGCACTCCACCAATCAGGCCTGTATGGTAGAGTGGCCAGACAGAAGTCACTGCTCAGTAAATGGCACATGACAGCCCGCCTGGAGTTTGCCAAAAGGCACCTGAAGGACTCTCAGACAATGAGAAACAAAATTCTCTGGTCTGATGAAACAAAGATTGAACTCTTTGACCTGAATGGCAAGCACATGTCTGGAGGAAACCAGGCACCGCTCATCACCTGGCCAATACCATCCTTACAGTAAAGCATGGTGGTGGCAGCATCATGCTGTGGGGATGTTTATCAGCGACAGTAACTGGGAGACTGGTCAGAATTAAAGGGGAAAGATGAATGCAGCAATATACAGAGACTTACTTGATGAAAACCTGCTCCAGGGCGCTCTGGACCTCAGACTGGGGTGTAGGTTCATCTTCCAACAGAACAACGACCCTAAACACACAGCAAAGATAACAAAGGAGTGGCTATGGGACACCTCTGTCAATGTCCTTAAGTGGCCCAGCCAGGGCTCAGACTTGAACCCAACTGAACATTTTTGGAGAGATCTGCAAATGGTTGTGCACCGATGCTCCCCATCCAACCTGATGGAGGTTGAGAGGTCCTACAAAGAAGAATGGGAGAAATTGCCCAAAAATAGGTGTGCCAAGCTTGTAGCATCATACTCAAAAAGACTTGAGGCTGTAATTGGTGCTAAAGGTGCTTCAATAAAGTATTGAGCAAAGGCTGTGAATACTTATGTACATGTGATTTATTTCCCTTGTTATTTTTAACCTCCCTAGCGGTAATCCCGAGTATGGCTCGGGGTGATTTTTTTATGCTAAGAGCGGTAACCCCGAGCCAGACTCGGGCTGCATCGCAGTATCCAGGGGAAGTAACTTACCTTGTTCCCTGGATCCTGCAATGTCCTCCCGCAGTGTGTGCGAGCCGTGTCTCGCGCGATCCTCACTGCCGAGTGCGAAGCTCCGTTCCCTGCGACGTTGCGGCGCACGGGGGTGGAATTCGGCGCCAAATTCAAAAAAGTAAACACATAGTATACATACAGTATACTGTAATCTTACAGATTACAGTACTGTATGTAATAATTACACACCCCCTTTGTCCCTAGTGGTCTGCCCAGTGTCCTGCATGCACTTTTATATAATAAAAACTGTCTGGAAACTGGAGATTGTCCATAGAAACCAAAAAGTGTCCCTTTATGTCAAAAGTGATTTTAGACCAGCTAAAAAACAGCGACAATAAATTACAATCACTCGCAGAATTGAGCGATAGCGATTTGTGGGGAAATTCATCATTAAACCAAAAATCTAATGACAGCGACAATTCTGCAACTGAGCAAATTTCAGTGTTTTTTGATTTGATTACATTATTGAATAATTTTTATTATAATTACATTACAATTTTTTATAATTATTTATAGTTATTTATTATATTATAATTTATGATTTTGTGTTTCAAACTTTATCATACCCGGGATGTCTACTAGACTCTTGTTTGGTCACGTTTAAGTAAGTAATTACTAAGAATCGCAGGCCTACAATACATAACACCAAATTTCCATGCAAAATAATTGTACCGCGTTTGGTACATAATTCCAGACAGAATCATACCGCCAGGGAGGTTAATAAACTTGCAAAGATTTCAAACAAACTTCTTTCACATTGTCATTATGGGGCATTGTTTGTAGAATTTTGAGAAAAATAATTAATTTAATCCATTTTGGAATAAGGCTTTAACATAACAAAATGTGGAAAAAGTGAAGTGCTGTTAATACTTTCCGGATGCTCTGTTCATGGATGACTGCAATCCCGCACAAGTGTAGGAGTGATGTCAATACATGCTAAGGCAGCCAAAGACCAGCACCCTAGAGAAGATGCTGCTGCCAGGAATGGAATCAGCGGGCATTGGACTGTTGGAGTAAATGTTTTAAAAGAAGATATCTAGTTTTGTAATATATTTTTTTTATAGATGATTTAGCCTTTCTCTTTAAAGCAGTACTGTTGTTGCTTCAAATATTTCCCCAAAGCATTTCTTTGTAAGAGATATAATAGTATACCTATTTACTTACTTCTCTGGTGGACTGTGTCTTTCTATCTGGCATCAAAGCACTGTAGCCTTTGTTCAAACCTTAGCATTTGACACTTTCAGGATTGTCAGATGCCTGTTTTACTCTGCCAAGTGCCATCCTCCAGCCCCTTTGTCACTACGGGACACAGCAGAGAAATACTGTATGTTAAGTGAGAGGAACCACAGTGCATGGTGGTGGAAACAGGCATCCAACACTCCAATGCTGAAAATTCTCACTGAGGCAGTAGCGTGTCACGGAAAAAAGGATGGGAGACAGGGGCCACCAAGAGTTTGGTATACTGTCCTGCCCAAGTGCACCTTTGGAGACACAGGCCAACAAGAGGTTAATGTATTACTCTACCCATGTGCACCTCTAGATACATGGGCCATCAAAAGGTGTGTATATTGCCCTGCTCATGTGCACCTTTGGAGACACAGGCCACCAAGATGTTATCATATTGTCCTGTCCATCTGCAGCTTTGGACACAAGGGCCACCAAGAGGTTAGTATATTGTCCATCCCATGTGTAACTTTAGATGTGTCTTTATCTAAGTGGTTATCAGTTTTCATCAGCGACAAACAGTTACATTCAAAAACATTTGCACTAGGTATGCAACCCTTCCTTTTTAATCTATATGGCACCAAAGGTGGTGGAAAAATAAGGGACACAAACTTTTTATTTATTTTTTCTGAATTTTACTGACATACAAAAACAATTTACTGGAAAAACACTTTAGTAAATATACTCTAAATTGACCATATGGTATATATGTAGCCCTCCTTTCACAACACTCTAAATATACTCTGAGCTTTTTCCTATAGTTTTGTCTTGATGCCAAAACTCAAGATATAATATTTTTCCCCTGATGCTAAAAGAACGTGCTTTATAACTCATACTGTAAAGCTGAATTGAGATTTTAATGATCCCCATACCCTCTGCCCCATTCCAGCTTCCAATAACCATAGCAGCTCGCACTCAATAAACTACAAACTCTGTTTGAAATACAAGAGGTCCTCTGGTTTTTCACCTCTTCTAGTTAAACTTACCATACTCATCATATGTTTTCATGTATTTTTGGAAAGCAGTGCAAGTGAAGATGTGTGTTTTTGCTCTATTAACCTCCCCAGATATTTTCTCATAGAGGTCTGTGAGTAATTTCATGCTTTCAGCTAAATCAGTCTTTGACATTTTTTTAATTTAAAAATAGAGGAAAAGGTCTAATTCACATTTCTGAATTCATTATAGCTTGTCCTTAGATTTCCCTTACATCCCAAAATACTAATGTAAATAAACCTTTATCCTAAAAAGGATTTAGATAAGTACAATTTACAAGTAAAATGTCAGTATAACTTCTGGGTAATCCCAAGTGTGAAAATGAGAAATCTTTTTCTATGTAAAATAGTTAAAACAAAACAGATAGGTAAATTGGTTATACAACAGATAAAATAGCGAAGTGATTATATACTGTCAATAGGAAATAGACTAGATAATATAGTTAAAGTTCAAGGCAAAACTCTAAAGCGGAACTTCACTTATGTTCTGAGGTTTCACTGATCCTCCTCTGTGAGCATAAATTAGGCCCCCCTTCCCTGCCTGCAACTTCATGGGATGCATTACAGGTACCAAGAGGCTGTGGGTCCATTCACAAAGCACAGAGTGACTTGTGCATGTGAAGTGGGAGGCCAGCTGTGAGCCATTAGGAAGTCACAGCTGGCTCCCCCACACTGTGTGTGGACAGTGATAACCAACCTGACCTCGCTGATCCCCTGACTTTTGCCCAGCCTGATGGTCCTGTAATGGTCGTTTAACCACAAAGGGGTTAATATGGATTCTACTACTGTTCCGTATTGTAAAGTTTAGATAACATTGCATGCAAGTTTTGAAAAGCAAAGACTGACACATCCGTGCAGATCCGTTGCTTCCGTATCTAATGATTTATTCTAGGCAGTACTAAGCTTTTACAAACAGCATGATACGTCACTATTATGTTAATTGTGACACTAATAAACACATCTCATTGGCTACAATACAAAAGGAGTACAGAAACGTGATGATTAAGCTGGGCTGTCCTTTGGTCCTATCTTCATATCCGCATTCCAAAGGTGTGTGGGAGAAGGGGGTCTCAGCCATCTTCTGCCTTCTCCAGTCTTTTCGATGGGAGGGGTTGTTATTATAAACTGATTTTGAGTAAGGAAATATTACAGTAGTGGTGTACATGAGAAAGCAATATAGACTTTATAGTATAGTAAAGATGCATAGAGAATAGACATTTTCTAGTTTAACATTATGCTCATCACATTCCTTCACAGTCCCGTGTTGGATTTCCAGCTTGTCTATAGGGGTGCGGGGGATTGCTTGTGGCCAGACTCTGGGTGGAGACGAAACCTGATATAAGCTAGCCAAGCCTACAGTCTCATGCTTATGATAGTGTGTGTAATACCTGATCAAGTTGCCTGTTTGTCTGCCCTGCTCTACTAGTTTGGATTTCCCTGTGTCCAGGCACATGATTTGTCTCCCATGTATTTGCCAGCAGCTGCAGGGGAGAGGAGGAAGTGCTGACAATGGATGGGCCATTGAAGCCTATGGATAACATCACTGCTCCAGGCTTTACTAGTCGTTGTTGGAGCGCTCTCTCCTCTTCCCTGCAGCCACCACTAACTGACACAGGGGAGAACACTTGACCTGACTGGAATAGGCTGAAAATAGGCAAGTATATACATTATCTCACAAAAGTGAGTACACCCCTCACATTTTTGTAAATATTTTATTATCATTTCATGAGACAACACTGAAGATATGACACTTTGCTACAATGTAAAGTAGTGAGTGTACAGCTTGTATAACAGTGTAAATTTTCTGTCTCCTCAAAATAACTCAACACTCAGTCATTAATGTCTAAACCGCTGGCAACAAAAGTGAGCACACCCCTGAGTGAAAATGTCCAAATTGGGCCCAAAGTGTTAATATTTTGTGTGGCCACCATTATTTTCCAGCTCTGCCTTAACCCTCTTGGACATGGAATTCACCAGAGCTTCATAGGTTACCACTGGAGTCCTCTTCTACTGATGACATCATGGAGCTGGTGGATGTTAGAGACTTGCTCTCATCCACCTTCCATTTGAGGATGCCCCACAGATACTCAATAGGGTTTAGGTCACCTTTACCCTCAGCTTCTTTAGTAAGGCAGTGGTCATCTTGGAGGTGTGTTTTGGGTCATTATCATGTTAGAATACTGCCCTGCAGCTCAGTCTCCGAAGGGAGGGGCTCATGCTCTGCTTCACTATGTAACAGTACATGTTTGCATTCATGGTTCCCTCAATGAACTGGAGCTCCCCAGTGCCGTCAGCACTCATGCAGACCCAGACCATGACACTCCCACCACCATGCTTGACTGTAGGCAAGACACATTTGTCTCTGTACTCCTCACCTGGTTGCCGCCACACACGCTTGACACCATCTGAACCAAATAAGTTTATCTTGGTCTCATTACACCACAGGATTTGATTCCAGTAATCCATGTTCTTAGATTGCTTGTCTTCAGCAAACTGTTTGTGGGCTTTCTTGTGCATCATCTTTCCCTTCTGGGACGACAGCCATGCAGACCAATTTGATGCAGTGTGCGGCGTATGGTCCGAGCACTGACAGGCTGACCCCCCACACCCATTGCCGTGTCCTTCAGGACATGTGAGTGACGTCGTCGCCAGACACTGTGTCTGTATGGTGTCACTGCAAGGAGATTCCCAGAGCCTCCGGTTGTGTGTATACCATCTCCAGCACAGATCAGAGTCTCCCTGTCATCCACCCACTATGCCGTTGGGGTTATTATCCATCAACACCCAGGACACCGCTGGTAACCACAGTGACACACCTAGGACCCTTCCATCTGAGGACAGGCATGGCCCCATGGTATTTCTGAGATCTGCGGATAGAAAATTGGCCATTTGGGATGGCAGTTCTCATGTAAGTTTCACATTGTTTGTCAATAAACTAGTTTTAACCACTTCAATACCGGGCATTTTCACCCCCTTCCTGCCCAGGCCAATTTTCAGCTTTCAGCACTGTCACGCTTTGAATGATAATTGCGCGGTCGTGCAATGTGGCTCCCAAACAAAATTGACGTCCTTTTTTTCCCACAAATAGAACTTTCTTTTGGTGGTATTTGATCATCTCTGCGGTTTTTTATTTTTTGCGCTATAAATAAAAAAAGACTGACAATTTTTAAAAAAACACAATATTTTCTACTTTTTGCTATAATAAATATCCCAATTTTTGACCGATCGGTGTCCCTATGTACAATGGACACACCATCGGTCTCTTCTCCCTGACAGGACATGGATCTCTGTGTTTACACACAGAGATCCACGTCCCTGGCTCTGTAACGGCCGATCACGGGTACCTGGCGGACATCGCGGCCGCCAGGCACGCGCATCGGCACCCGCATGACGCATCGGGCACAAATTTTCCCCGATGCGTGCCCGCGGCGGCGCGCAGGGAACTAGTAAACAGGAGGACGTCCAGGGATGCTCTACCGGCAATTGAGCGCCACGCTGTAGATGTCTTTTGTCTATAGTGCGGGCGCAAAGTGGTTAATAAGGAACTTATAGAGGCTGTTTTATACATCAATAGATTGATTTTTACTCCCCTACTGTCACTGAGCAACATACCAGAGTCCAAGCACTATATGGAACAAATTGTTGCAGCTTTCACCTTTTTCTCTCCCAGGAGTTATTCCCAGCAGCTAAAACTCGGTTATCAACCTTTCAATACAGGTTTCTCAGCAGGCGCCTGATCTGTTCTATTGTACAATGTGGAAGTGAGTATATAGTTCACTCACATGTGTATTCAAACCATGTATAAATGGATTGTTGTAAGCTGCATTTGGAAGGTTGGCTCATCTATATAGTCAGACTGCGTATAAGTTGTTAATTATAGCCTACAATTAGAAAATAACATTCTTAACCTTATATGGTCCACAAAAGTTAATCTCCGTGGCTTTAATTAGTATATTATTGATAACAGTACTCTTTGTGGTATAAAAAACAAATTGCAATCACCTTTGTACATATGTACTTCCAATGAAACATAGTTTATCATTATTAAGGGCTGAAGATATTCAAAAATGCATGTTCCAGGTCCAGGGTTCAGATGTACTTCCAAGTTATGCCATTAACAAAGACAAAAATTGCTGTGGTCCTCTAAACACTTGGAAATCCTTATTTCTAATTTTTATTTTGAGCGTAAAAGCACCCAAGAGTCTCCAGTGTGACAAAATAGCACTTTGAAATCGCGGCCGAAATCGGGACTGCCAGCGGGAGTGAAATCAGCTGAACTCGCAGGCTTCACTCCCGCAGCCCCAGTGTGAACGTGGGCTTAAAGAGATTATGCAAGAACTGCACTTATGTGTGACTGTAATTTGACAATAAGAATGCTGTTTCTCAAACTGGATTAGTACTAAATAGTCACCTATTTAGGTCTTCTATGAGTAATCAATAGTGATGGTGTCATAAATGTAGAGATTATTGGATCTTCCATTAGCCAATACCAATGTTGGCCCAAAATTAATTAATAGATTGTTTGGTGTTCTCGGTAATAAATACAATGGTCCCATCCCCTTTCTTCCTATTAGTCCTATGTTTGTTTCTCTGATTATGTCTCATTACTTTAGCCTACTGATTATGAGTATTTTCTCTATATCCTCTTTTCTTGAATCACATATACATAGTTGTTTCTTTTTCCATTCAGAGGTCTCATAATTTGAATAATTTCTAGGGATTCTTTCATACTGACCAGTTGGGATACTTCAAAATAAATTTGGGGGATAAAAGCTTTTAGTATGTAAAATAATATATCTTGCGGTCAGGGCCGGGACAAGGGGTGGGCAGGAGGGGCGGCTGTCCTAAGCGCAATAGTTTATTGCAGGGATGGAGGCATCCTATGCCAGTTGCTTGTGTTACAAGGCTGACATGAGTAGTGACAGCGACATCACTACTAAACCTAACTCTAACCCCAAGAGAAGGGGGGGCACAGTTTGGCATCTTTGCCCTGGGCACTGGAAGACCTTGTCCCAGCAATGCTCGTGGTTGTCATACAATATAAAGTTGTATTGTTCAAGTCATCTGACCCTTTTACAACTACTATGTCCAGGAAAGTTAAACTCAGCTGGTCCATTGTCATTGTAAGATGTGTATTATCCTCGTTTGTGTTTAATAATCTCCACAAATCTATGATAGAGTCCAAAAAAAGAGAATGCTATCTAGATACCTGTGCCACAACAAAACAAGTAGTGCTGATTGTTGTCCCTATAACTGCAGGTAGTGGGAGTCAGAAAAAAAATAATATTATGCGTAAGCAACAATTCAAGAAGTTTTTATGATCTTCTTTTGAAATGTCACATTTACTTAAAAATGTCCTGGGAGGGGCGTGGCTGGATGCAGAGAAAGATGACGGCTTGACCTATAAGCTCCGCTCAGCCCTGGGACAGCTAGCAACTCTCTGCCTACCACAGCAACCTTTCTCCCCTCTCTCCTGCACCGGAACATTGGGGAACCCAGGGGAGACGGAACATTAGGGAACCCAGTGGTATGTCCAGAAAGAAAAAACGCTTCCCCTACAAATTGCGCCACCTCATGGATTCTACACACAGAAGGGCATTCAGCGCAGCCAAAATGGCACCGTAGCGGCGTCTTCTCCACCCACGCCAGCAAAAGAGGCACTACAGGACCCAGCACTCAACCTAGAAGACATGTACATCACTGAGCACGACCCATTACCTTACCGAGGCTCACCATCTGATAGAGTTAAGCGGGCAGTGCAGTTCCCAGCACCCTCTCCCTCCAAAGTCCCACTGTACAAGAAACAGCACTGGGATGCCCATGATAACCTACAGAGCAAAGGCCCAAAAAAATCCCTGGCTGCACACCTGACCAGTGACCAGACTGCTTCAAAGCAAACCCTAAAATGGATGCTATTTTCTCTGCAAAAGGTCCTACGCAATGAGCTCCGCTGATCTTTATCCTCCCTGCACTCCAGAGTGGAACAGGTGAAGGAGCGTACAGACATGCTTTAGAGACAAATAACAGATCATGCCTCTGCTCATCATGAGGTCTCTGAAGCATACCACCAGCACTCTGAGGAAATACGATTTTTGCAAGCTAAAGTGGTCGACCTGGAGGATCGCTGCAGGAGAAACGACTTAAAGTTCAGGAGTATCCCTGAGACCTTCAAATCTCCAGATCTAACCCATTATATTTAACAACTGTTTCTCAAGCTTATTCCCCAAATATCACAAGCTGATATCGCCATAGACCGCGCTCACAGGATCGCTAAAAACCAAATTACCTACCAGAAACAATTCCGCGAGACGTACTGGCACCTATTAATTTCTTCCAAGTGAAGAAAAAGATCATGTCTGCAGCCCGCACTAATGCTACCCCGCCAGACCCTTACGCCTAAATTTCTCTTTACATGGATATACCGGTGGCCACCACACAGAAACAGAAAAATTGAATTTGCCCAAGTCACTGCAGTCTTTAGAAATTGCAACATCGCATACAAATGGGGCTTCCCCACTAAATTGGTGGTGACAATTCAAAACCAAGCAACCAGCATCTTCACTCCCAAAGAAGGCATCAAAAGATTGTTAAACTGGGGCCTCATTTCCTCACCCCCACCAGTCTTGGAGTCCCGTCGCCCAAAAATTTATGGCTACGGCCGTAAAAATACCAACCGCACCTCCCCCGTGACCAGCATCTTTGCTGACACACCCTTTACCTGGGGTCATCCATGTTCCTTCACGGGCGATTTGAACACCACTTTACTTCTTAAGAGCATACTTGTCCCAAATGAGTATTACAATATTTTCTGTTAATTTTTATTTTTTCCTCTCTTTTCCTTTTTTTTTTTTCACATATCGCCTGGATAACACAGAGTGCTAGGCACTGTATCACGAGCTAAAAAAATTACGTTAAGTTCCAATAATTTACTCTTATTGCTATTTACGTTATTTGTTTCTACTACTGTACTAGCAGTCAATAAGTGCTATTGTCATATTTTATAACCAGTACTCAGGAATTTGGTGTGCAAACTAACAGGTGATCTCCCTCTTTTCCCTCTCAGGACCACCCCTAACGCACAATCACAAACATCACCTCCCTGAATGAGGCCTCAACTCCCCCTTCAAGCATTATTTACTCTGGAAAAAACCCCCGAGACTTAACTTTTCACCAACTCCACCAAAAAAGGCTGGAGTCCTCATAGCCATACACTCTACATTAGCGTTCCAAATAATTCACTCTGAGATAGACCCATATGGCAGGTATATTATCCTACACGCCTCCATCAACAATCACACTATGACTATTGTCAGTGTCTCACCCCCAATACCCACCAAGGCCAGTTTTATAAAACCATTATGGGGAAACAAACACCCTTTCGACAAAACCCCCTAATCATATGCAGAAATTTCAATCAAATAGCAGACCCAACCCTGGACTCCTCCCACCCATCATGGAGACAATCCACCGCTCTATCATCCCTCCTTCGATCTGAAGATCTATATGCCTCATTGATATGTTTACATGACACTGAAAGGGACTACACCTTCTATTCGCACATGCAAAAGGATAGACATGTTTCTGGTAGATAAACATACTCTTCAAGCAGTGGAAAATGCCAAAATATACACAATTTCATTGTCTGACCGTGCCCCAATTCTGCTCAAGCTATTCCCTCCTCAATCTAAACCAGTGTTTCTCAACTCCAGTCCTCAAGGCGCCCCAACAGGTCATGTTTTCAGGATTTCCCTCAGATAAAACAGCAGTGGTATTTACTAAGGCATGACCTGTTAGGGCGCCTTGAGGATTGGAGTTGAGAAACACTGCCCCAAGCAATCAGGGACAATGTGGCGGCTCAACACCTTCCTCATCTTTCGCCCCCATCTCCAGAGACATGTCCTATCCGAAATTGAAAACTGTTTTTTGTTAAATGCTGATTCTGTGTCGAATCACACAGACTGTTGTAATGCGCACACGCTGTATCTTAGAGGTCTCCTCATCAAATTAGGGGCACATGAAAAAAAGGAACCCAATGTTACCACCTCCAAATTACTAAAACAAATACACTCTCTTGAATATGTGCATAAGTCCCAGCCCACCATACTCCTAGAAACCGAACTACACAATACCAGACGAGCACCAAGTGAACACTTACACACAAGTTTTGATCTATCCTAAAGCTAAAGCTCACTAGGAAGTTAAGCTAATAGGTTGCTTCTAGTAGTGGTAGCAGAGGGATTTGCCCCTCATGGCTCCCCATGCTACACATTGGAGTTCATCTGTGTACTACCTGTAGTGAGAAGAGGGGCTCCAAAATTATAACTGCACTATATATGCCTCTTCCCCCCCCCCAAATGCTGTATATTTCCAGTGTGATAAGTGGGGAAGAACCAGAACATTTTAAAACCTGTCACTCAATGTTATTCCTACATATCATAAGCTCTACCGTGTATATTCAAGGTTCCTCTTTTTTTCGGGTTAGGTTTGACCTTTTCATGTAAATCTAATATGTGGATGATGATACATAAAGCTTCACATAAATATAAGATTGTCAGTGATGCAACCGAATCATAACCGATTTGTTAAAGTGGTTGTAAACCCACTTTTTCAACTTGCACCTACAGGTAAGCCTAGATTAAGGCTTACCTGTAGGTGCAAGAAATATCTCATAAACCTACACGGTTTAGGAGATATTTACTAAAAAGACAGGCGCCGCTGTCTACGGCGCATGCGCGCCATAAACAACGGCGCATTCATGGGGTTAATCCCATTCACAAAATCGGCTACTTCCTAGCAATCGCTGGGTGTAGCCGAATGTGACGGCTCCCGCGCGCATGCGCGGAGTCACGTCTTCGCCGCTCCGGCCAATCACAGCACCGGAGCAGCGCTGTGATTGGCTGGTGCGGCGATACCCGGAAGTAACATTCCGGCTATAGCCGCAGTGATGTCTGCGTCTGGACAGAGGGACGCGGACTGCTTCGGGGGCCCCAAACTTAGGTAAGTGGTACATAATGAGCTAGTATGCTAGTCATACTAGCTCATTATGCCTTTCTCTTGCAGGTTGGCAAAAAAAAAAAAAAAAGTTAGTGGGTTTACAACCACTTTAATGTACAATTACTTCCTATTACAATGGTAAATGCTGATCTGCTAAAAATATTGAAAAATAAAAATAAATAATAAATGTAGGAAAAGCTAAAGCTAAATTTCCATGCACACCACAACAAACCAGGAGCTGGCCTTGTGAAACAGCTTAAACGCAGCCTTATACACACCAAAATCTCATACCTCACATCCCCTAACCGCACTCACCAGCCCCAACCGATTCAGTCAGTTCTATGCCAACTTATACAATTTAGCCACCACAGGTTTAGCTCCCTCCCCACACCATCTGACATAGCGCAGTTCCTAGATCACCTACATCTACCATCACTATCTCCCGAAAATTGCATATCATCTCTGGCCCCTTCTCCGATAACTGACCTCGAAAGTGCTATCGCTTCCCTTCCACTACATAAAGCCCCTTGGCCTGATGGCTTTAGCAATGAAAATTATAAGCAATTCTCCATACCACTAACCCCTTATCTATGTCAATCCTTCAGCCATACACTCTCCACAGGCTTGATTCCCTCAGAAGCCATTGAAGTAAAGATCACCTCAATTCCCAAACCTGGCAAACCAGCTGATGACCAAGCCAGTTACAGACCAATCTCATTACTAAATTCCGACACAAAACTCTATGCTAAACTCTTAGTTACATGTATTTCCTTTATCATTCCACACTTAGTGCTTCCGGACCAAGTAGGATTTGTGACTGGCAGGCAGGCAGGCATCTGACTGAACTCGACCTGATATAATGGGTCAAACTACACCAAACGCCTTCTCTGTTCATCTCTCTAGATCAGTGGTTCTCAACCTGGGGGTCGGGACCCCCTCAGGGGTCGAATGACGATTTGCCAGGAGTCACTAAATCCTGGGCTATTCCTGAAGCCCACACCACTTTCTCAGCCTTTTTGTGGCTGCCCAGCAGGGCTGTCCCTTGAGCCTGCGGCCGCCCAGCTGGGCTGTTCCTGGAGCCCGCGGCCGCCCACTCAGCCTCTTTGCAGCCGCCCATTCAGTTAACGGCATGGGTGGGGGGTAGAGACTAGAGGTCAGCTGACTGGTGAGGAATGTGAAGAGGGAGGGGCTGGAGGAGACCCTATTTCCTGATTTCGGCATAGGTGTCACTGCTATGAGACACCACAAAGTCAGAGACACAGTGAAGCCAGAGACAGTGAGTAACGCTACCTGTGATTAGAATTGCCATTAAAAGTCCCCACTACAGTTCTCAGATTAACAGATGACCTTGATCAAGAGCACCTAAGTTGGCTGATCAGAACTCCCACCAGCACTGCCACTCATCCCAACTCCCCCCCCCCCCCCCCCCAACCCCCACCAAGTAGTAAGAGAAGGAATAAAAATAGAAAGTACATGGAAGGGAGAGGAAAAGAAGAGGAACAAAGAAAAAGGGAGAGAAAGAACAAGAATGACGGATAGAGAGAGGGATGGGGGGAAAAAAAACAAGAAATTATTACAGAGCGAGATAAAAGGGAAAGAAAGGCGAACAAAGAGAGAGTGGTACATTCTAAAATGTACCATAAGGGGTTTTAATACTGTGCGAGTGGAAGAGACTCAGGGCAAGCTAAATGTCCGTTGGATAGGGGCGCAAATTACTTGTCTTACCTTGGGTGCTAACAACCCATGCTACGAAAATAATTTTACTGTTAGGGATCCCCACAACTTGGGAAATTTTATTAAGGGGTCACGGCCCTAGAAGGTTGAGAACCACTGCTCTAGATGCATTGAAGGCATTCGACAGAGTAGACTGGAAATTCTTGAAAGTGGTCTTAATAAAATTTGGCTTTTTTGGCCTGATATTTAAGACAATAATGGCATTATACTCCTCCTCTAGTGCTAAAGTTATAAACTCAGATATTTTCTCAGATCCCCTCCACATAACCAATGGAACCCATTAAGGCTGTCCCATATCCCCATTAATTTATACCCTTGTCATGGAGTCACTGGCACACTCAACTCGCACTAACCCAACTATCCCTGGCATTGAAATTGGCAAGCTCAATCACAAAATTGGCCTTTATGCTGATGACATGATCATCTCTATTACCAGCCCCACACAATCACTCCCTCATCTCTAAAATATTCTGGACCTTTTTAGCAAAGCAGCCTTATACAAGATCAACTATTCCAAATCATGTATGATTGGAGCCAATATTGATCCTAACACCAAGCCTAGCATTGCCCAACACGCCTCTTTTTCATAGGCCCCAAACTCTACTCTCTCATATTTAGGTATACAGTGCTTTGAAAAATTATTCATACACCTTGAAAGTTTTCCACATCTTGTCATGTTACAGCCAAAAATGTAAATGTATTTTATTGGAATTTTATGTGATAGACCAACACAAAGTGGCACATAATTGTGAAGTGGAAGGAAAATGATAAATGGTTTTCCATTTTTTTTTTACAAATATCTGAAAAGTGTGCCGTGCATTTGTATTCAGCCCCCTTTATTCTGAATTGCCTTCAGAAGTCACCTAATTAGTAAATAGAGTCTACCTGTGTGTAATGTAATCTCAGTATAGATACAGCTGTTCTGTGAAGCCATCAGAGGTTTGTTAGAGAACCATAGTGAACAAACAGCATCATGAAGGCCAAGGAACACACAGGTCAGGGATAAAGTGTTGGAGTAGTTTAAAGCAGGGTTAGGTTATAAAAAAATATCCCAAGCTTTCTCATGGAGCACTGTTCAATCCATCATCTGAAAATGAAAAGAGTATGGCACAACTGCAAACCTACCAAGACATGGCCGTCCAACTAAACTGACAGGCCGGGCAAGGAGAGCATTAATCAGAGAAGCAGCCAAGAGGTCCATGGTAACTCTGGGAAGCTGCAGAGATCCACAGTTTAGGTGGGAGAATTTGTCCACAGGACAACTATTAGCCATGCACTCCACAAATATGGCCTTTATGAAAGAGTGGCAAGAGGAAAGCCATTGTTGAAAGAAAGCCATAAGAAGTCCCATTTTCAGTTTGCGAGAGGCCATGTGGGGGACACAGCAAACATGTGGAAGAAGGTTCTCTGGTCAGATGAGACAAAAAAAATTACTTTTTGGCCCAAAAGCAAAATACTATTTGTGCTGTAAAACTAACACTGCACATCACCCTGAACACACCACCCCCATCGTGAAACATGGTGGTGGCAGAATGTTCAGCAGGGACAGAGAAGCTGGTCAGAGTTGATGGGAAGATGGATGGAGCCAAATACAGGGCAATCTTAGAAGAAAACCTGTTAGAGTCTGCAAAAGACTTGAGACTGGGATGGAGGTTCACCTTCCAGCAGGACAACGACCCAAAACATACAGTCAGAGCTACAGTACAATGGAATTGTTTAGATCAAAGCTTATTTATGTGTTAGAATGGCCCAGACAAAGTCCAGACCTAAATCCAATAGAGAATCTGTGGCAAGACTTGAAAATTGCTGTTCACAGATGCTCTCCATGCAATCTAACAGAGCTTGAACTATATTGCAAAGAAGAATGGGCAAAATTTCACTCTCTAGATGTGCAAAGCTGGTAGAGACATACCCAAAAATATTTGCAGCTGTTATTGCAGGGAAAGGTGGTTCTACAAATTATTGACTCAGGGAAGCTGATTACAAATGCACGCCACACGTTTCACATATTTATTTGTTAAAAAAAAAATTAAAAACCATTTAGCATTTTCCTTCCACTTCACAATTATGTGCCACTTTGTGTTGGTCTATCACATTAAATCCCAATCACATACATTTACATTTTTGGTTGTAACATGACAAAATGTGGCCTACTTCTCCTTAACCTCTCACACCTAGTAGCCAAATTGCAAAAAACTGCACAGTAGTTAAAAAGTGTCCAAGCATCATGGGCCGGACGCATCGTATTCACTAATGCCTTGTACACCCGATCGGAATTTCCGATGAAAAAAGTCTGACTGACTTTTTCCATCAGATATTCCGACCATGTGTATGCCCCATTGGACTTTTTCCATCAGAAATTCTGAGGAATTCCGTCAGAGTTTAGCTAGAGAACATGTTCTCTTTTACTCCGATGGAATCCCGGTTTTGGCCGGTCAAAAGTCCAACCGTGTGTACGGGGCATTAGATGTACCTCTTACCTCATATACTGTATGTATTTTTGGAACTCTACCTTTCCCTTTCTTGCAATCACATCCTAACAAATTACAAGCTATTTTTCCTCTTTATATGGAACGGGAAACACCCCAGAATTAAAAGATCTACTCTATGTTCACCAACTTCTGCCAGTGGAATGGGAGCTCCTAATATCTCAGCAAACTTTAAGGCAAACATCTTGGACTAAGCCAAATATTGGTGGAAGTCAGATCTGCAACACCCCTGGCTACAAATAGAAACAAAGGTCTTGGCAACTCACCCCAAATTGATTCTTAGTGCATTACTTTTACACCACCACAAACAGCAGAGCTATCTTAACACTGTCAATGCTACTATCAGAATATGGCGAGCAGTCTCTCAACAGTCTGGAAGCATCCCCCATCGTCTACTGCATGATATACCACTAAACGCTCTAAAAACCATTATACCTGATATTCCAAATTGGGTGCATGCTGGCATCAATACAATTGGAGGTCTCTACCACGACTCCTCGCTCCTACCCTTCCAGCATCTACAAATGACCTGCAACATCCCACCCAAGGACTTTTTCAGATACCTCAGAATCCACTCAGCATTTTCACGTGTGAGATGTCTTGTTTTGGCACCTTCTATAATTTTACAATACCGACCAACCTCATCAGAAGGGCATCTCCTATACCTATAAGCTTCTCACTGACCCTGCACTTGACACCAAAACATCTGCTATGCTGCCCTGGGAAAACCTCTTAAATTGTAAGTACACTCGACAACAATGGCACAGTGCCCTTCGAAGACCACTGAGAGTCTCCTGGTGTATAACACATTAAGAAACTATACAATAACTTCTCAACAACTGGTACCTCACACCTTCTAAACTGGAAAGGATTTACCCTACCCCATCGGATGCCTGCTGGAGGACCTGTGGACACTCTGGATCACCTATGCACATTTGGCGGACTTGCCCGAAACTGAAACCTTTCTGGTCTGCCCTCACAATACTTTTTTCCTCTATCTTATCAACTCCTATCTCCCTATCCTCACAAATGGTCCTCCTGGGTTTAGGCTTTGACTCCTGGCCACCAACCAACCACACCATTCTAACACATTTCCTTATGGCCACTCGATTTGCAATTGCTAAACATTTGCTAATCTCCTGATCCCCCTTCTATTATAGAAGTGATACTGTCATTGAACAACCAATGTCTAATGGAATTCATGTACACTAGGGCCCACCTGCAAGTCCCTGCATTCCTAAAAAGATGGAACCCTTGGTTAGCACACCCTAAATGCTTGCCCCTGTCTTGACTTATTAAGGTTACAACCTAATTTCAGAATCTCAACACCCAACAGGACCACCTGCTCTATCGCTACTATCATTTGGTGTGTAACCCTACACTTTGTAGACAGCACACTATTGTTCAGTTGTTATTTACTCTTAAGTTGATTAATGTAAGTTACTGCACCACATTTAACTGTACTTGTATGTACCTTATATCTATTACCAAATTGCCTGTAATCCTCTGAAAGATGTACTGATGTATTGATAAAACTTTTGAATAAAGCTTCAAGTTAAAAAAAAAATGTCCTAGGTGCTGCCTATCTGCTGGCCATCGCTCTCCACAACTGCCTGGTTTTCCTCTGCTGTTTACTTTCAGTTTCTAAAGACTAAATATCTCATGGATCTTTGCTATCTTCACGCAGTTATTCCTATACTGACTGTGCCTCCTGAAACCTCTCCTTCCAGCACCTTTGTAGTTGAGAAGGCAGGCTCTGTAAAATCTATGACACCACAGTTCCTACTCATAGGGCAGGGGCCTAACTACAGGGGTTGCAGGGGTAGCAATTGCGACCTGGCCCCATGCTTCACCTGTACACCTTGATAGGAGGGGCGGTGGTGGCTGCATATAGAAAAACAGATCCCCTCAATTTCACACACATTTAGCAGGTGCAGGAGGAAAATGCCACCCTGCTGCCCCTCCGCTGCCCCTCTGCTGCCTATTGCTGCCCATTCATAACTGAAGAATAGTAAATTGCCCAATTCCTCTTCCTGTGAGGCCTGCAAAGCAGATATAGGAAACTCCCAGGAAAAATCCAGTTGTGAGGGTAAACAAGAGTGCTTAATGCTCTTATTCTTCACATCTGCCCAAATATCAGCTAACTGCTTCATGATAACCGACATTATAGCAAAGAATTCTTTCTTAGATGCTGACAGAGCTCACCGTGGGGATCTCAGTACTTCCAATCCCCTCCACTATTTTCCACCTGAATGCCAGCAGAGCTGATGTCTCCACCCCCTTGTATCTAAGATCTGCCATATACTGCAATGATCTAGACCCAAGTAAACTGGGGTAGGGAGCCTTAATTTGTCCAAGACTGCCGAGCCCAGCGCTGCCCAAAACTCCTGTACTCTACACTGCTGAAGTTGGAGGAAGTTGAGTGGTATCCATGCTGGTCAGAAGCTTGCACCCAAGATACAATGCCCATGTGCAGAACAACACACTGTGGATACTCTTGCATGTGCAGCTAAGTCTTCACCTTCGAAAGGACGAATGACCCAGAGAAAATTACAGCAATATTAAAATCCAGTGGTGCACTTTTGACCTGCTACCATGGAAGGGAAACCCCTAGCGGTGGTCACTGTCCCTCCATACCCCAGATTGTGGGAGCAACAGCATGCTGGGACTCCTCAGTCAGGGCACTTACATCTTTAGATGCAGAACTACAGGGTCCCAGGATCCAGCTCCATCTTTGCATCTCCTCAGTCAAGCTTACCCTCACATGGGTACTCAGGGTCTGGGCTCCACCAAAGTGGACCAATGTGCTGGACCTGTGGAGCACCCCACAAGCCTCTGAACGCGATGCAGCTGCATACCAAGGTAAGTACTCCCTGTGTTGTCCAGTGCCAGTTAGCAACCTACAGGCTGTTCCTCCTCTGCTTCCTGTGTGGTCCCAGTGCAATCCCTCGAGGCACTGACAGGCCAAGAGGAAACCAGATAGATTTGCTGGATAAGGCCCCTAGGGCAAACAGCCAGACCTCTTAAAAAAAAACTTGCTAGAAGTAGTAGATTCCATTTAAAAAGGAAGTTCCCTCAGAGTAGGGAGAACCATGACCACCAGCTAAGGACACTAGCAAACATCTGAGGCATGACAGGAGAAAGATGCAGGGCTGTGTTTTCAGTTTTGCTTTTGCCAGTGTCCAGTCACCTGAAGGCGGAGCATTACTCGTTGGTATACAAATTAGCCAATCCTGTGCTCTATTATGTATGATAAAGAAACCTTGTTTTCCTTATTTACTGTTATAAAACGTGTAGCAATACCTCTATGTCTCTCCTCAGACAGTATGGGCCGCTGATTTCTTTCTCTTGGGTCCTGCAGCGAGTTATCTCTCTCCGTTGGAGTCTTCACCCTAGTGTGTAGGAAGAAGTCTATTTTCTTTCTTTACTCTAAGAAGGCCAATGTCCACACAGTAGGTTAAACCCCCAAAAAAGGTTTAATTTTATATGTTGCTTGAGGAACTTGACAGGAAAGTAAGAATTAGAGAATATGAACAGGGAGGTAGGTTCAGGCATGCAACACTCGTCGCCACTCAAGCCTGAGTGGGTTTTGCTCACCCGGATAGTCCTTCTTACAATGGTCCTAGCAGCCGGTGTGGAGCACGAAACAACTACTTGCGATTTCTCTGGGATACGATCATAAAGCCCTTTCCAGGGTCCCCCATATAGATCCCCCTTTAGAGAGGCCAGGGCAGGTCCCCCATAGAATGTGGGGGAGTGTGCCCTCTGTGTGATGTGCCATACCCACCATGTCATTTACTTAGTCTTCTTACTCTTATTTTTTTTTCACCACTCTGCATTACATGGTGGGCACAGCACATTACACGGTGGGCACTGTACATTACACAATTGGCACACCACACTACATGTGGTCACAGCATACCACATTACTTATGGGTACACCACACCACATGAAATGGTGGGCACAGCACATTACACAGAGGGCACGCTATTCCACATTACATGGTGGGCACTTTACAGCACAGCAGATGACATAGTGGGCACGGCACATCACACAGAGGGCACACTACTCCGCCGTACATGGTGGGCACTTTACAGCACAGCACACGACATGGTGGACACAGCACATTACACAGAGGCACTCTACTCTGCATTACATGGTGGGCACAGCGCATTACACAGAGGGCACTCTACTCCGCATTACATGGTGGGCACAGCACATTACACAGAGGGCACTCTACTCTGCATTACATGGTGGGAACTGTACAGTACAGGAGATGACATAGTTGGCACAGCACATTACACGGAGGGCACACCTCTCCGTATTACATGGTGGGCACAGCACATTACACGGAGGGCACCCCACTCCACATTACATGGTGGGCACTGCACTGCACATGGTGGGCACAATACATCACATGGTGGTCACTGCACTGCACATGATGGGCACAATATATCACATTGTGGTCACTGCACATGGTGGGCACAATACATCACATGGTGGTCACTGCACATGGTTGTCACTGCACATGGTGGTCACTGCACATGGTTGTCACTGCACATAGTGGTCACTGCACATGGTAGGCACAATATTTTACATGGTGGTCACTACACATGGTTTTCACTGCCCATGGTGGTCACTGCACATGGTGGCTACTGCACATGATGGGCACAATACATCACATGGTGGTCACTGCACTGCAAATGACATGGGGGGAAGCAGCAGCCTGCCCCCCAGTACAATAATTTCACCCCCAAAGGTCAGTTTCTGCACAATCCTCACTGTTTCCTGACCTCATTTTAGCAGCATGGTAGATATTCTTCATCCTGGGCTCCTGCTGAAGGGGATGACATCAGCGCCCCTCCCCCACACAGCTGCCTGAACCTCCTGGAGACTGAGAGGATCTGTATGTGCAGATCCTGTGATAGGAGCCGGGCAGCACTGACAGCTTCAGCTCCCCTCCACTGCCTCCGCTTCCAGGGGGGGCACTTGCCCCCCCCCTGCCCCCTGCTGCTGACGCCCATGAATGGAGGCAATGTATTCTGCACTGTGAAGACACTGTACAGGAAATTGGGTTTATGGACTGTAATGCAATGCCAAACCATTGAAAAGCATCTTGAGTGGACATTTTTTATTCTGGATAACAGGCTTCAGGCCAGGAATATGTGAGGAAGTGGGAATCAGGAGAATGTGAGTGACACAATATGACAGAGTGTCTCCTAAAGACAGGTATGTGGGTGACCTCTCTGGGTCCTGGGCCAGCTTAGCACCAACCGCTGTCCAATCCAGGTTCCTTACATGTTGCCTCTCCTTTGTTATCCAATTTCAGGTTAGTGGCAGGAATTTGTGAGTCAGGTCTGTGTGAATTTCAGGACCAGGTGAACGGAAATAAATAGATTCTTTGGCAGCTCCCAAATATGTATTTCAGTGGTGTATGAAGCTTTTTGTTTGGTGTTCAGCCAGTGGCGGCCCGCCCATTAGGGGCACACCGGCGCTGATCCACCTATCCATGCGTTCGGCCCCCTATTCTACATGCAGGGCGCCGGACGAATAGGGGGTGTTTTTTTTAAGCATGTGATTAGAGCCAGAGACTCTAATAGTCTTCAAAAAAGGGTGAAAAATAGGTAAAAAAAGTGCAGCGCTAACAAATGATCAATTGATAAACCACTCCAAATAATATAAATAAACTAATGTCATGAACTAAGTGAGAAAATGTTCAACAGTTTAAAGTTGAGGCATAAATGTTCTTAAGTAAAAAGGAAAAAACTTTAAAGTGCAATGTCCAATGTGATCAGTGACAATCATTAGCTTCAAAAGTGAACATCTATTACGATGGTAATTTGATAGTAGGTCCACCACCAGAGACACCAAAATGCTTACCGGAGGGATTGAACTCCGGTAGGTGTACACCTAGTGATTCAATCAGACTTTGTGGTATAATATACCCCGGGGATGTCAGATTCACGGTTTCAGATCCAACCTTCAGGTGGATATTTGGATGTAAAGGGATTCAGTTGAATCGGACATTCAGCCCACCATTAAAATAAAAAGGAATGCCTTCCTTTTTCTTTTAATGGTGGGGCCGAATGCCCGATTTTTGGACATCGCGGTATATGTGCATTTATAGTTAAAAAAAGGGTGTGCTCTGCACCCCGAGCCCACCCAGTTGTGTGACAATAGTGAAAGAATATTCGCTATTCTCACACTGCTCCTCCTTCCGCCCATTTAGGAAGCGAGTTCTGAGACTCTTCACTCGATTGACTGAAAGGACAGGCGATCCTATTGGACGCGTAGGAGGAGGAGGGAGGAGACGCACAGCGTAAGCCACAGTGATGCAGAGGAGGAGACGCTCACCCCCTGCTCGCCCCTGCCGCCCGCACTTAACTAGATGGAGTAAGTGCGGGGCTGAATGACCAACCGACCTCGAAAACCCGGATGCCACCGGCCAACCGGGGGAAGTGGTTGTTTGCCACCCCCCTCAAGAAAAAACAACACCAGCTGTCACTGTGTTCAGGCTTAAATAACTGCAATCCTGTATATAGCTCTGAAAAACTTCTCTCAATAAATCTGCTTTGTCAGCAGCCATAATAGTCAGATGTATCCATAATAATCCATTGTGACTTTTAGAACTCTCCTGAATGATCAATGGCCATTTATTTTTGGACACCCTCCAACACCAGGAAAAGGACATGGAGAGATCTAATCACCCAGTATATGCACCATCCATTAGGGGCTGCCACCAAATAGTTTGATGGATGTCTGAGTAACTATAGACAAGTGGAAACTCTGATATAGTTTACTCTTCAGCTGTTTTGTGGCTGACAGATGTAATATTTTATCAAGCCTATTTACAAAAACCATGACATTGTTTTAAAGGTACTTAACCCTCACTGCAGATCCTTTTCATAAGTAGCATTTAAATTACTTTCATTGCATAGATTCAGAGGTGATCTGTAGCTAACAGGAGTTCCAAATAGGGCAGAGAAATGCCGTCTTACTGTGAGAATATCTTTTATTTTTCTGATTCTTTTTCTTCAGTTTAGATCAGAGGTCTCGAAACGTTCTGAACAAAGGACCAGTTTACTGTTCTTCAGACTTTAGGGAGGGGGCAGACTGTTTCCAGAGGGAGTAGAAAATGTCCTGGACTTAGTGGAAGTAAAAAATGCCCCATCTTTCATATTAGGGGGAGGAATACAGTGTAGTACCCTATCATTGGCGACAGTGGGAAGAATAGTGTCTCATTGTTGGTGCCAGTAGAAGGAATAGTATTGCAATGTTGGTGTCAGTGGGTGGAATAGTGCCCTATCATTGGTGTCAGTGGGAGAATAGTGCCCCTTCATTGGTGTCAGTGAAAGGAAGAGTGCCCCGTTGTTGGTGTCAGTGAAAGGAAGAGTGCCCAGTTGTTGGTGTCAGTGGGAGGAGAAGTGCCCTTAGTTGGTGTCAGTAGAAGGAATAGTGCACCATTGTTGGTGTCAGTAAGTGGAATAGTGCCCCAATGTTGGTGTCAGTGGGAGGAATAGTGGCCAATTGTTGAACCAAGGGCCACTTTACTTTACTATGGGCCCTGAGCCAAGGTGTAAGAAAAGCCATCCTCATCACTTAAGGCTCCCCCACGACGTATGTGACAAGAACTCAGACATAGTTGATAACACTGCTTGGGATTTCAGTACAGCATTGTTAGCCTACAGAAATAAGTTACAAGCTTGCTGGACCCCTGGCAGTATTTTTTGCACTTATCAAAAAGCTGTATTAAAAAAATTAAATGAATTGCATATTAAACAGACCAAACAGGTTTATGTAAGTGTAGCGGAGCCTCACTCTCCCTCTCGGTTTTCTCGTTTGAGCAGCTTGTGTCTAGGGGTACCTGGGAGACGAGAGTGCAGGAACACTACGCCAAGCTCTCCCCTCGTATCATGTGTATGAGGGTTGAGCAAAGTCACTTGAATTACCTCCGGGTCTGTTCACTGCATACGAAGCCTCTCCTAGTACCGTGGAGATGTGTCTGCCAATAATAGAGCCCCACACCAATCAAAAGTCCAACACTCTTTTATTGCTCTGCTTTCAGGGTGAACACAATTAGTTGAACTTTTAGTAACAGACAGACAGGGGTGTGGATACGAGTAGGCCCAGGCACAAATGAACTCTCCTTTCCCTTTGCTAGAGAATAGGCCAGGCGCAACGTCTCTGCCACCGACCGTGAGTTTTGGTCGCTGCCACTGACCGGATGAACTGTTGAGGCCCCTGCCACAGGCCTAATAGCAGGTCCCTGCCACTGACCCGAGTTGAATAGTTGGACCGCTGCCACCGGTCATAGAACATGAACCACCTTCCTCTATGAACTTGGCCCCTGTTCGGGAAAGATATCCCTCCAGGCGGTCTCCAGAGGTTCACCCGGCACTGGCAATATGCTGCACCAGATCTTCAGATGAATCCCTCCTCCGGTCCCTTACGCCTCTGGATTCGGGTGCCCAACTCCCGGGGCACCCTAGGACAATCCCTCCCTCGCGGGACCCAGCGGAAGGTACTGGGCCCCAGGCCTCCGGCTGAGTACCTCACCCCAGACTGAAGGTGTCTGGGATGGAACACGAACTCCAAGTGTCCAGGCCTAGGCCGCCTGGACACCGACCGCGAACAGCAGCCCTCAGGCTGAAGGTGCCTAGGACTCGAACCTCGTGGCGAAGATGTCCGCCCCCTTTATACCCTCTCCCAGAAAGCACAGCGGGTTCCCCGCCCTGCCGTACAACTGCTGCGAGAGGTCACAAAGTGTACGGCACTGCAGCGATGGTTCAAACCCGGCCCAAAGTGACAGCGCCATCTGCTGGGCCGCAGGGAACTAGACATCACTGATGTCTTCACCAGATTTAAAAGTACAAACCCGCTACACAAGAAAAGTTCATTGTTAGAATTTGCATACACTTTTGCATTTTTGCAACAATTTGCATACCTCAGATTAAGGTCAGATGTGCAGTGTGATCACACTCTAGTGCTCAGTTTTAATCAACAGATAGACGAGGCAGTTGGCTGTAACAAAATCCTTTAATGTGACATGCAGTATCAGGTACCTGATTGGAGACTGAAATGATGAGGTCGGCCGGCAGGTGTTGATAGGAGTGCTTGCAGCAGAAGATGCAGACCCTGGCAGGCTGGCAGAACATCAGGTCAGGAACAGTAGCTGTGCATGAGATCCAGCTGAATTTAAATGGACACACCACACAGGCTATGGATTCCAGATGTGAGGTTTGTCAGAGCTCCCAGCAAGCTTGAGACAGGAACTTACTGTGATGAGCAGATCCGATACAGATGACAGCCGGATAGGCACTTGAACCAGATGTGAGAGCAGAGCCGGGAACAGCAAACAGCAGCGTGTTTACAGGGATAGCCAAGGTCAGAAGCAGGCGACCAGCAAGGCACAGAGTCATAAGACAGAGACATGGTCAAGAGCATGGTCATGGTCAGGAACTGGCGACATAGCAGAAGCAGGATCCAAGTTCAGGTTAGAGGCAAGCTGGGTCAGCAACAAGGGAAACAAGCAGAGTAATAGCAGGACACAGGAAACAGCTGAAAGACCAGCCAGCACTGGAGCATGAGCAGGAGCCCCCTTAAAGTGTTTGTTAAGTCAGTGTTCTTAATTACTGGCAGCCCCTCTGTAACAAGATATACAACTCAGTGTATGTGTTTTCATACAATGAATCCTAAATACCTTAATCCATGTGCAGTCATGTGACCGCCCGCCGATCTCCTTTTCCGACCTAAGGACTACCGTAGGAGGGGCTGAGATCTCCCTCTGATGTCAGGCGGACAGTCACATATCCGCAAATCTGTGATGTGGATTAAAGTGGATGTAAACCCTCACATATACCCAGTGAAGTGAACAGCCTCAGATGATACACAGAGATTAAACAAATCTCTCTACATAAGTTTTAAATGCATATCTGCTGTATTCAGCTTTTTATACTGTTCAGAAAGTGCAAATTGTGTTAGGAGATTTTCTCTTCCTGTTCAACACTAAAGTAAAGCCTGGGCGTACAGCCAAGACAGCTTATTGGAGGAGAGGCACACACCCCCTCTACTCATAGGTAAAGATTTTCAGATCTATTCATTGAATCATTCAGGGCTCTGCTAATCTATTTATATCATCCTCCCCAACACAAAACTCTGCTTTTATCATATGTGACGGAGAACTACGGGACATTGTGCATTGAAGAGAGATAAGAAAACACTGCAGATATATGTGCCCAGCTCAAATTTTATGAATCGGGTTTGCATCCACTTTAAGGTATTTAGGATTAGAATTGAAAAAAAACCCACATACACTGAGTTGTATATCTTGTTATAACAGAGGGGCTGCCAGTAATTGAGAACACTGACTTTACTGCCACACGGAATAGCGGCAGGAGGGGAGGAGAGGGGAGGCTTAGACACAGGAGCTGACAGGCAGGGAGTGAAGGGGAGAGGAGGAGAGGCAGAGACTGCAAACTGACGGAGGCACGTAACCCGAACACGGTATCATGGCTTAGCAGCCATGATTACCGTGCTCAGCACACACGGGGGACACAGGAACAGGCAGGATCAACCAGGTTTTTTACAGCATACACGGTTTAACATATTTTAAAGGAGCACTGTCTTTTTTTTTTAGGGTTACAACCTCTTTAAATAGTCCATCTGGTGCCAACATGCATTGAGTGTGTGCCTGTGCGCATTCCTATGCACACATGTGCGCCTAGTCACCATTCTGCCGAGGATTCTGCGCGCATGCGCATTTCTGTTAGCCAAACGTCTGGTAGTCATTCAAGCAGCCTCACCAGCAGAGATGGTTAAGAGGTGAAAAGGGCAATGCCAAACTCAGATTTTACAGAGAAGCCTAAATGAAAATTCTTAGGAAAAATCTTTGGAAAATTCATACAAAAATTCGTAGAGCATACGAATGTTGTTTGAAACATTTTGTTTGGTTTTAACATTTAAAATGAAAACCACATAGACTGATAAAAATGTGTTCATTCAAAAAAAACTTTCCATTCTGCTCCTTTAAATTTTCTTGTCACTGCGGTCAAAAGCAACATTGGTTTCACCCCACTGATTAGAAAAATGAACAAACTTTCTTAGAACATTATTTTTTAACAAATTTTCTACCCAAGTTCTACTAAGATTTCATATACTTTTATCTACTACTATGAAAACTACGACTACGTTTTTATATTCTTTTATCTACCTATAACTCCTGATCTAATCTACTTATTATTATTAGTAGTAGTAGTAGTAGTTGTAATATCAGCTTCTGTACCGTTTATTGATATGCTTAATTGAAATACCAAAGGTTAGCTTTGCTTTAAGCAGGAATGCTATACACATTTCCTGAAATATGGATGCCAAGTAGATGAAGCATTTAAAAATTTTTTTTTTTAACAAAATATGGATTAGCAAAGTAGCATAAACGTAAAAGAAACAGTTAAGATATTATTTTCATATAAGTAGTATACTAAAGTTTCCTTATAAGAGAATATACCGTATATACTCGAGAATAAGCTGACCCAAATATAAGCCGAGGCACCTAATTTTACCACAAAAAACTGGGAAAACGTATTGACTCGAGTATAAGCCTAGTGTCATGTATCAGGAGTGATCAGAACTATGTGGACTGCAACAGAGGAAACCGCAAACAGAAATAGGTGAAAGTAAGTTAGTTTATTTAAGGTAAATAAATATAAATGTGAATACACCACCAATACAACAAGTGAACAGCCAAACAACCAAACAGTGACAGTAACCAACCAGCTTATGTAGCAAAAGGGGGAACCAGAATCATAGTCAAGCCAGGCCAGGATCATTAACAGGAGATCAGCAGATGGGGGCCAGGAGTAGACAGACAGGGACAAGAAGGAAGCAGTCAGGCTGCAGAGCAAGGATCCAGGAATGCAGGAACAGATACAACAGGTTTCAGGATACAGGAATCAGGGTTCAGGTAAACAGGCTGCAGGTCAGGGCACGAGGACGATACCAGGGCAGTGTGTGTGTGCACTTGCCGGGTATTTATAGTATTACCTGCTAATAAGCTCAGGTGACCCCTGATTGCAGAAGGTAAAATCTGCACCACACTGCCAGGATCCATCCGCTGGTGGACGCCAGTACTGCGGCCCAAAGATGACATAACACCAGCAGGTAGAAGCTCCCCTGACAGCTCCAAACTGCCAGGAGACACCTGCTGGTGGACCCCAGTACTGCACGCCAAATGATAGATATTACCAGCGGATGGAACCTTTCCTTACACCTAGGGTGGGAAATGCAGCAGCTACTGTAAGTGGAAAAGAGGGTTAACAATGCCCATCTGCAGTCTCACTGCCAATTTGCAGCCTCACTGTGCCCATCTTCAGCCTCACTGCCCATTTGCAGCCTCACTGTGCCCATCTGCAGTCTCACAGTGCCCATTTGCAGCCTCACTGTGCCCATCTGCAGCCTCACTGTGCCCATTTGTAGCCTCACTGTGCCCATCTGCAGCCCCACTTTGCCCATTTGCAGCCTTGTGTACCTTTCATCCGCTGTGTCAGTCTTACCTGTTCCACGCCGTCCGCGCCGTCCACTGTAACAAAGCCCCGCCTCCTCCTCCTCCGTGATAGACGGAACACTGATAACAATGCTGGGAAACTGAATCAGTGTTCCATCTATCATGGACGAAGAGGAGGTGGGGCTTTGTTACAATGGACGGCGCAAACAGCGCGGAACAAGACTGACACAGCGGGAGACCCCCACTCGAGTATAAGCCGAAGGGGGCTTTTTCAGCATAAAAAAATATGCTGAAAAACTTGGCTTATACTCGAGTATATATGGCAAATCTTTTTTTTATCATAATCTCTCACAGACTGTCAAGTTGTATACTGTAATAAAAAAAAAATTCTACGATGTGGCTGATGTAATGTACGGATTTCCAAGGTGAAGCTATTGCCCATAACAACTGATCTCATCTTTCTATTTTTTCAAAGATGAAAGATTTCATATATATTATCAGTCTATGCTGCAGAAACAAAATTCTGGTTATCAGTGTATGTACATTTTATGTTCTAAACAAATGGCCACTGCCCCACCTATAACTGGCCTTTGCAGCAAGGAGCACATGGAAGGGCGACGCATGGTTTTGTTTGACATCTTATGTTATACCGTTCAGAAATTTGAGAAGCGTGGGTCTCCACATCAGGAACCCCACATTTGTGTCTTTCGTTATTTTTCAGTAAAAGGACATTTTAAACATTCCAGGTTAAAAGAAACAGTTATAATAAAGATGTTACTCTTTTTGTCATTAAAATATTTAAGTATAGACTACTACAGAACTGGTTCATCTTTGTATTATTTCGTTACTCTGAGAGTCCTCAAAAACACAGTGAAGTTGAACATGTGCATTCATTTTTAATGAATTATGATCTTTGAAAATTGGATTGTATGTACTGTATAATTATATCCAGTTGTTTATGAACTGCTATAATTGTCTATTTGCATTTTTTTACTTTTGCATGCACAAATATACTTCTGAACATGCTAAGAAAATCTGGTATTCATAATAAAATTGATATAATAAATATATGTCTTATTTGCATAGTTTGCCATACACTTGGCAATTTTGCTAATATCAGAAGGTTTCCATCAGCTTTTTAACAAATACATGCAGGGGAATTTAATAAAGCATTTGCTCCACTTTTCTTTCAGTATGGCCAGATTCAAAATCCCTTGCTGCCAGTAGCTTTTCCAAAACGTGTGGCAGATTCAGTTAGTTCTTTTTAGCCCCACTTTTCACTTTTATAGAGGTGCTATTACTGCACCAAATTCAAAAGCAATTACCTACAGTTCGTAGATAATGAAACTGGAGGTAATAAATGTAGCGCTCACCCCCAAATGAGCCGCTGCTGTTTGTGTCCCCTGACTCTGGATGTCAGCGACCTTCTCGGCGATGCCACACCCTCTGACACATCAGAGCTAGAGAGGGAACATTTATTGGTGCAACACACAGTAAATTAATAATCAAAATGGAAAAAAGGGAGAACACTATAACAGGTACAAACAGATACAAACACAATGCATAATTCAATGAATAACAGGCAGACAAAGCCTATCTACCCCTAAGCCCTGTAATCATAGGTGTGCACAGCCTTTGGCATTAGGATGTGCACCCCAAAGCTCAAACACACTCTACTGATCACTCACGATGTTTATTCAGATAGGGAAGGGGCAAGTAAATGGCATATTTACTGGCCCCTTCCCCCACTCATCCTAAAACATCCACAGCAACAACAGGTGGGAGAGGGGGGAAGCCGACAGTGCTATAGGGGGAAGGAGGCGGAGCCAGGTCAGTAGGGGGAGGCTGTTCTGCACAGGGTGATTAGGGTGTGACTGGGCACACCTGGCAAACCCTGTGCGCACGCCTATGCCTGTAATAGGTCCCTCTTAACCAGGGGGTAATGCAAGAAATTAGAGGTCTGTAACTCTCTCGCCAGCAAAGACGTTCTCACAGGCCAGGCGGTGACACCAGACTCAATAACGTTGTTCCCACAGACCGGGAGGCGACATCGGACTCAGCAATGGCATTCCCACAGACCTGGTGATGCCAATGGCCACACCTCTCCATGTTTCGTACACCGCAGTGAGTTATTTAGTAGACAGCCTATGTCAATGTGTACCACACCATAATCCACATGACTGCCTTGAGCCCAGGAACTCTGCCCTTTTCTTTTTTCCCAGCACTCTGACAAGCTGGGACTTGTATTTCCACACTACTCTGCAGCACCAGGCTTAGCATCTCTGGGGACTACATCCACCAGAAGTCTTTGCTTCTCCCAGCAGTCTCCGTCCTCTCCCAGGCTGCACAGTAGTCCGATATATAGCTTCCTCTTTTTCCTGGATAGTGGGAGGCTCTCTTCTCAGTCTCTTAGTTTCTTCATAGCCCAGCACAGTTCAGTGACCTCTCTGTCTTTCTCCCTCCTCTCTCCTCTCATAGCTGCTCCTACAGTTCTCTGGCAACCTGAGGGGAAGAGGCAGTGAGGGGCAGCAGCAGTGACAATAGTAGCCTGATCTGTGCTGTGGACCAGGCAGCTACAGAATGGGGCTTCATTAAGACCAAATGTAAGTTAGCATACAGAGACAGGCTGAGTGCTTGTCTCTTTATGCTGTGTAGCAGAGCAGCATGTTTGCCACCACTACCCCCTCCCCACACCTGTCACTGGTTGTCAGGGATGCTGTCAGCTGTACAGCCAACAGCCTCCTAGCAACTAGTGACCAACAGTGAAAAGAACCTAATGGGGAAACTAAGACACTAGTTCCCCATCAAGTCCATTTTATGTTTCTGACGGACAGCAGGTAGGACAGCAGTAAGCTGTCCATTGGCTATGGATTTTCACACTGCCTACTGTCAATCACAAGGGTAGTGGACCTGATGAGGAACTGGTGTCTTTTAATTCCCATCAGTCTCCACCCACCCAGCTTGGATGTCTTTCACCTCTTCTGTCCTCACTGAGTAGTCCTGAATGCTAATAAACCTGTGCTTATGTCATTCTTCTGTGAGGACAGGTGGCTTGAAGACAACTCCAGGAAGTGTGTCCATGACACCCTGTGCTCACCTGAAGTGGGTTGATTGTCAATGGGCATTAGTCAACCCAGATGGCGACCAGGGCTTGACCACAAAGCTTGAAGTCAGTACTGCTTGTTTTGAGAGGGAGCTTATTTCATAGATTATTTAAACCATGTGCATATCAACTGGCCAGGTTTACAATAATATGCTGTGTGAAAATATGAAATACTGAATGTAAACATAGCGCAATGCACTGAAAGGTATTACAAAGCGTCACAATGTGCTGCAATACCATACATAAAAAAGTAATTTAGCTCTTGCTGTGACCTAGGAAAAATGCACAGCATTAAAAAAATTGCACAACATGTGTCATCACAAGTGTGTTTAACACATTGCAATGTGCACAAAACTCAATGCTCATGATGTGAACCTACCCTTAAAAAAAAAAAAAAAAAGAACTGGAATTGGGTTTAAACAATCTTCAATTAATTTTTTATTCAAATCCAATAGGCCTCTTGCTGTACACACAGTACTTGTTGGTAAATCTAAGGGAGAATGAAAAGTTAGCTCAGATATGCTCAACCAAGTTTCAGTAGAACCCTAGGGTTCCTTTAGAAGTTGCTATGGATTACTTGAGCACTTGCTGACTGATCTTCCATTTGATAGTTCCAGGGACAATGTCACCTCGCCTGAAGAGTGAAGAAAAACATTAAAGTGAAACTAAACACACACTGTTTAATTTACATGTGACGGTGCCAACCAATTAGAATGCTCCTAAAGGTACCTCCTTACGGGGTACATTTAGGAGATTAAGCTCCGGGGATTTCTAAGCCCCAGAGCCGTGAGGCATCTATACCGGGGCTCAGAAAGGGCGATTGCCGCCATGCAGGTTAGCGGAACAGGGGGGGGGGGCGAGGTGGGAGTCCTGTGTAAGTTCACCTTACAGATTTTTCAGTAAAGGCGAACTTACCCTTTAAGGTTTTGAGATAACAGATTCCATGCTTTTTAATGCTTGCTGGGCCTGATAAATGACTTACTAACTTGTATGAGTTAAAACACTGCAATGTGCAGTAACCCAGAGCTACCAGATTTTCTTTTACTGAGGTCAGACCATTGAAAGATACTTCCCAATCAATTACCATGGGCTGCCCTTTGTGTGTTGCACTTGTGTTTATTGCTTAGGAATAAATGTTTAAAGGGTTAGTAGAGGTTCGTTTTTTTTTTTAAATAAATAACAAACATGTCATACTTACCTCCACTGCGCAGTTCGTTTTGCACAGAGTGGCCCCGATCCTCGTCTTCTGGGGTCCCTTGGCGGCTTTCTCGGCTGTTCCCAGCAAGAGCTAACCCTCTTCTGGGAAGCGCTCTCCCAAGGGAGTTAGCTTGTGGACACGCTCCCGTGTGATACAGTGGCGGCCATAACCGCCAAGTGTATCACTCGGCCCCGCCCCTGGCGCGCCGTGTCATTGATTTGATTGACAGCAGCGGGAGTCAATGGCTGCGCTGCTATCAATCATCCAATGAAAGCCGAGAACAGCCGAGAAGACCGGGCCGAGAAGACCGGGCCGAGAAGCCAGCACGTTCACGACGCGGGACTTTTGAGGGCTCAGGTAAGTAAACCTGGGGCTGGGGGGCTTGTAAGCATCGGATCTTTTTTCACCTTAATGCATAGGATGCATTAAGGAGAAAAAACGGGAAGCTTTACAACCCCTTTAATTAACTACATCTGAACTGGGATGCACACATCTCCCCATGTACAGTGTCTTGCATGTATCCAATCTTGCACAGCTTTCTGGACTGGAATCCTCAATTTTCCCATCGCCTGTTCAGAATACACCGCCTTGTGAAATTGATATGGTCAATAAATGATGCTCAGCATCATCCCACACTCTTCTTTCCAAGATTATGCAGCCTCAGTCGCTGCCAGATCATGTACCCTGCTCCGCCCTACTTATAAACCCAATTCCCACATCAAAATTCATTAGACTTGTAAAGAAATAAAGAGAGGATAGCTTTCAGGTCTCTGAAATAAATTGCACACATATTGCAATTTAATATTACAATAATAAATCTCAGCTTATCCGCATGAATCTTATCTTTCTTTATTGTTCTCTCTATTCTGTTTTTGGAGAGAAGTCCTTTCTCACACTCTGTGCAGGGTCAGCATGACAATTTTTCAAGATACCTTCAAACCGTTGGGGAGATCCTTGCCAAAAACACTGTCAGGCATTTATGAGCAGTTCAAGCCATCTTCTCTCGTTTCTCCAGTAGTCCATCAGGAAAAAGGCTGTATAATAAAGACAGGTCCTCACTGTTCTCATTCCATCTGACTTCTTGGGAGTTCTTACTGAACCAATGTATTTATTTCAGACCTGTTGCTACATTTTGTTCTTTGGTGAAATTAATGAATCTTTTAATGAACAGATGTTTATATTGTTTTGATCTATTTGCATCCATGAAAGTATACTGCTCTTTATAGCCCAGCAGTGCTTGCATACTTGGTAAACATTACTTGTATTAAATCTGCAAGCAGAAAGAATAGGGGACTTGTCTCTCTTCTGAATCATTCAGCTATTTGCAGTGCAAAATCTGTAAGAAAAAGCCTTTTAGACGCATGGTATGCAGAGCCTGCTACCTGCTGAGTGCCAGTGGAAAATATTAAATATTCATTTGCAGTATTCAATGTTTCTGATTAAAGAGAACCTGAAAGGGGAAAAAGCCTAAACCACCACTTTCACAACATAGAAAACACCTCCCATACCTAAGCATCGAGTCAGTTTAATGCCTAATGGACGCAGGGCCACCGATAGGGGGCTACCACCTGGCCTCCTGTAGGGGGCCCCGGACACAGCGGAGAATAGGATGTGGGCAGCACACAGGGGGGTATTGGTGCAGCAGGATAGGGAGGACAATTACAGAATGATGCACTGTGTCTGTGTCTCTTGCTTCAGCAGCTGAAAGCTAGTTTCTTCCCCTCTCCCTCCTGCCATTTTTGAGCTGCTGAAGGTAGAGACACAGACACAGTGAATCATTCTGTAATTGCCCCCCCCTATCCTGCCGCACCAATCCCCCCCCCATGTGCTGCCCTCATATGATTCCCCCTGTGTGCCTGTGCCCACCTGCAGCGCCGCCGGTTTCCCTCTCCCGCCGACTGCTGCAGGCACACAGGCAGATGGAGAGTGGGGGAAGGATATTTAATGTACCAGACCCTTCTTTTTCTGAATTGGACACAGTGAGCAATTGGTACCAATTGCTCCTGTGTCCATTCATAACTGAGAATAGTAAACTGTGTTTACTATGCTTCAGTTTTTAAATGGACAGGAGCCTCTGTTTCCTGCTCATTCATCTTCGGTGCAACTGAGACTGCAGAGAAAGGAATTGAAGAATCTGTGTCCTCAATCCCTTTCTCTGTCTCAAAGGTGAGATGTTAGGGGTCTTTTTAGACCCCTGATATTTCAACCAAATCCCCCAACAGCATTTAAAAAAAATTATATATGTAAAAAATTTAAAAACATGTAAAAACAAAATAAATATTTTTTTTTAAATTGGGAAAAAAAACATTTCTAAAAATTGGAAAAAATCACTTTAAAAAGTAGCAATTTTTGCAATTCGTGAGAGGCCCTGTCATGTAGGCTGTACGGGGCCCTGAGATTTCTAACAGCTGCCCTGAGTCGGGGGCAACCACTCTGATATGGAAAATAATAACCAGCTTCCCTAGTAAAGAGCCCTGCCATGCCCCTGTCTCCTAAACCTCATTAGTCAGGTGTAGGAGGCGTGAAATGCAGAGGTCAGACTGCCAACTTGGGAAACTGGTAAATTGTAGCATATTGCAGTGTGGGTGGCAGTCTAGGTATGTTCTTCTTCCCTTTATATTATTCACTTAAGCTATAGTACTTAAACTGTCTGCCTTTAACATCACTGGGACCTACCATGCTGCCAAGTAGCTGCCAAGTAAAAGTGTTCCATGGATAGTACTTCTTCCATATCCTCACTAAGCAATGTGAAGGGTTGCACTTGGTATACAAAGATTTTACATCTGGTTGCAGTATATCTCTTCAGGGGAGCCACAGGAGAATTGGTTCCACCCTCCTTTTTTGTCATCTATACTAACACATAAGACACATTTTTCACAGCCATTTTTGCACTGCTTGGCCCTTTGAATCCCATAGCCACAGTTACCAGGTCAGACATTTCCAGGCGGCTACCATTAGGTCATGAGCATGTGATGTCTTGCAGATTTGTAAGTATGGGTCCCCTTTTGATTGATACCCAATGTTTGCAATAACAGAATACATTGTATTATGTGTCTCATATATTCCTAAACTATTTCTACTTTATAGACAATTGTGTGTGCATCAACCCCTGAGGAAGTGACACTATGTCACGACACGCTTCGGGTTATATAGATGAAGTAAAAACACCTATTATGGATTGATCTTTGAAACACTGTACCTGGCTATGAAATTAATATGTATATATTGACCATTCTACTTGACTATATGGCAAGTATGTCACTGTTGATCTGTTGGAAATTGTATTTTCCATTAAATCTTTACTTTATTGATTTTATTACTGAGTGTGTTGCACCTCATCTAAAGTCCCACGGGTAATTCATGTTTCTTTGCCCACCCTTTACAGCTATAACAGCTTCAACTCTTCTGGGAAGGCTGTCCACAAGGTTTAGGAGTGTGTCTATGGGAATGTTTGACCATTCTTCCAGAAGCGCATTTGTGAGGTTAGGCACTGATGTTGGATGAGAAGGCCTGGCTTACAGTCTCCACTCTAATTCATCCCAAAGGTTTTCTATTGGGTTGAGATCAGAACTCTGTGCAGGCCAGTCAAGTTCCTCCACCCCAAACTCGCTCCTCCATGTCTTTATGGACCTTGCTTTGTGCACAGTCATGTTGAAACAGGAAGGGGCTACCCCCAAACTGTTCCCAAAAAGTTGGAAACATAAAATTGTCCAAAATGTCTTTGTATGCTAACATCTTAAGAGTTCCCTTCACTGGAACTAAGGGGCCAAGCCCATCCTTTGAAAAACAACCCCACACCATAATCCCCCCTCCACCAAATCATTTGGACAAGTGCACGAAGCAAGGTCCATAGAGACATAGATGAGCGAGTTTGGGGTGGAGGAACTTGACTCGCCTGCACAGAGTCCTGACCTCAACCCGATAGAACACCTTTGGGATGAATTAGAATGGAGACTGCGAGCCAGGCCTTCTCTCTCCAACATCAGTGCCTGACCTCAAAAATGCGCTTCTGGAAGAACGGTCAAACATTCCCATAGACACACTCCTAAACCTTGTAGACCGCCTTCCCAGAAGATTTGAAGCTGTTATAGCTGTAAAGGGTGGGCCAACTCAATATTGAACCCTACGGACTAAGACTGGGATGCCATTAAGTTCATGTGCGTGTAAAGGCAGGTGTCCCAATACTTTTGACAATATAGTGTATGTATTTATATATATATATATATATATATATATATTAAACTGTATTTACTTAATAATACCACAACGATCTTCAAAACCTATTTACAATATAAAGACGTTTATTCCATTGATATGTAGGCTATGGTTTATTTCTGAGTCAGCAGCCACAAGCAGTAAAAAATCCAGTTCTGATGGTCATATCCAGAATATGTAAAATACGTGGCAAACCGAATGGGCAGAAGTTTTTCTTGATTAGTTTATGAACTTAAGGAACTGACTAAGATTTAATCATGACCTCATTTATTTTTAATCACTACAATAACTGAACTAGGAATGTATATCAAATAACACAAAGGGGCTGATTCATTACAAGGAAAGTGAAAGGTATATTTGAACTATTTTAAAGTGAACGAGCACTTTAACCATGCAGGGAAACAGATTAATCTAAAGTGTATCTCTATTATTATTATTTTTATTTTTATTATTATTAATAATAATATTATTTTTTATTATTATACAGATTTATTTAGCCCCACTAGTTTGCACAGAGCTTTACAATATAAAGGAAGACAGTACATTTACAATACATTTAAATACAGAAGGAACAGGAGGGTCCTGGTCATGGAGCTTACAATCTAAAAGGAGGGGGAGGTGGTACAAAAAGTTTATAACCCCAGAGGATGATCTGATGGAGATGGCCAATCTCTGGGCAAAACTTTTTTTTTTTTTGTTGGATAGAGCAGGGAAGGGTTATGCCACGTACACACGACCGGATTTCCTGTCGGAAAAACCTTAGTTAGGTTTTTCCGATGGAATTCCCCTCAAGCTTGTCTTGCATGCACACGGTCACACAAAAGTTCTCTGAACTTTCGACCATCAAGAACGTGGTGACGTACAACATTACAACGAGCCGAGAAAATGAAGTTCAATGCTTCCGAGCATGCGTTGAATTGTTTCCGAGCATGTGTCGGAATTTTGCGCGTCGGAATTGCTACAAACGATCGGATTTTCCGATAGGAATTTTTTCCGTTGAAAAAATAGAGAACCTGCTCTCAAACTTTTGCTGGCGGAAATTCCGACAGAAAAAGTCAGATGGAGCCTACACACGGTCGGAATTCTCGTTCAAAAGCTCACATCAGACTTTTTCCGACAGGAAATCCAGTCGTGTGTAAGCGGCATTAGACCCTCTGTTGAGTTTGATTGTTGTCTGTGTCCCCGCTGGGGTAATTCATAGATCTACATATATTGGTGATCATTGTCAATGGAAAGGAAAGTGAAGGGGAAATCCAAAATGTTTAGGTTTTCACCAGAGGAAAATCATTCAAAGGGGACACCTGTTCTGAGAACAACTGTCTAAGATTGGAATTTTCTCACTTTGGGAGATTTCCTCTAACTTCCTGTTGTGTCTCTGGGACAGGAAGTGAAGTGAAATTGCCCCTGTGATACACAGACTGCAGGAGATATATTCGTTTCGTACGCTATCCAAGAACAATTTTTTTTTTGGGCTATACGTACATTTTAAAATAACGGGCAAAACTAAACAGTACTGAGGATATAAAGGAGTAGGAGCAGAGGCGGCTTTAGGCTGTGTGAGGCCTTAGGCAAAACTTAGACATGAGGCCCCACTCACGCCCATAATGGGAAAAAGAATTCAAACAAGTAAAAATGGCTGCAGAAAATGCACGGATCTAGCACACAGGTGATCAGCGCCACTTCCAGGGCACCCTCCTCACCCATCAGACATATTCAGCCAATGCAAGACGGGGGAGAGGGGGAGGTGAAAAAGAGAGAGGGGTAATAGAGAGATCCGATGATGCTGACATTAGTATTGATTACAGGAAAATAAGGCTGGCGCGAGGCCCCTGTGAGTGCGAGGCCTTAGGCGACCGCCTAACTTGCCTAATTAGAGAGCCGGCTTTGAGTAGGAGTATGGGGATATACACAATTCATAGCCAAAACATATTTTGCCGTAAGATACACTTTGATAGCTCTAACTCCTCTTCACAGGGACCCCTCTATAAGCTCCAGGTTGGGACCTTTTATGGGGCTGAGGATTGTCTTAAATGTGTGTTTTACCATACAATACCATAATGCTACTATCCTAATGAACCTTTAGGCCAGATCCACCCATCACTATGGTGCGCATTAATGGTCCGTTCACAGCAGCTAGCCGCATTGCATGCACCACCGCTGGTGTGTGCTGGGAAACACAGTGCCAGTTCTCTGATCCCTGGGCAATGCGATGTCATTTTCTTTTTCACAGAAATGTATTGAAATGTTACTGGCATATCCTCACTTAAAGCATTGTGTGTGCCAGACACACTGTGCACTCAATGACAGCATACATCGAGCAGTAAGCGGGTGATGCCTATACTTTCTTCCCCCATGTGGTCTACACCACTCAATAATGCGCTAATGATGCGCTTGCGCCGGCATTTACAAGAGACTGACTCTGATGTGAATGGGTTGGCTCTGATGTGTAGGGGTCTCTGATGTAAAAAGGTAGGGGCTCTGATCTATAGGGACTCCGATGTATAGGTGACTCTGATGGGAACAAGGGGGTTCTAATGTATAGGGGGCCCTGATGTATAGGGAATTCTGATACATAGAATGTGAACGAGAAGACTCTGATGTATAGGGGACTCTGATGTGAACAGAGAGACTCTGATGTATAGGGGACTCTGATGTATAGGTGACTCTGATGTGAACAAGGGGGTTCTAATGTATAGGGGGGATCTGATGTATAGGGAACTCTGATACATACGGAAACTTAATGTGAATGAGAAGACTCTGATGTATAGGGGACTCTGATGTGAATGGGTGGGCTCTGTTATATTGGGGGCTCTGATGTGAAAGGGGGGGACTCTGACCTATAGGTGTGCTCTGATGTATAAGGGACTCTGATTTAAATTGGGGTTATAATGTATAGTGGGGCTCTGATGTATAGGGAACTCTGATGTGTAAGAGACTCTGATGTTAAAGGGGGGACTCTGATGTATACAGGATTGTGGTGTGAAGGGAGGGGGGAGACTATGATGTGAATGGGTGGGCTCTAATATATAGGGGTCTCTGATGTATAAAGGACCTTGATGTGAATAAAGAGTCTCTGATGTATAAGGGCAATGAGATATAGGGGACTCTAATGTAAAGAGAGAAATCTGAGGAATAGGGGTCTCTCATGTGAAGGGGTAACATTCATGTGTATGTGACTCTGATGTGAAGGGATACCTCAGATATAAAGGGGACATTGATTTGAAGACGGGACTCTGATGTACAGGAGACTAGGTGAGAGGGGTGTGATTATTTGCACCTATTCCCCCAGAAAGAAGCCCTGGGTCTGACCCTTAAAATTGTTCTTCAGTCAGTTCAAGATGAATTGCAGAAATTCAGCCCCTTTGTAAAAAATGAAGGTACTCTATGAGGTAAGTCCAGCGAGGTGCATGACACCTCCTGGGCTTATCTCTTATTATTTAAATCCGACAGCTTTCTAGTACTCCCGAAAGACGGCTATCGCTTTTGTTCTGGGAGGAAGATACTGATCCTTCTAAACTCTGCATCTTGAACAGAAGAGTCGCTGCAGCTGCTATGCCTGCCCCTCATCTCCCCCTGCCCAATCACAGAAGCCTTTGTAGTATGTGAACACAGTCACATACTACAAAGGCTTCTGTAAATGGGCAGCAGAGGGTAGGGGTGGTCATAGCTGCTCTGTGTTTTTCTTTCCTCTAAGAGTGTCTCTCTTGGCAGAGCAATAAACCTGTCAAATGTAAATAATAGAGGGAAGCCCAGGAGATGTCATGCAGCTCCTTGGACTTAACTCATAGTGTGCCTTTTTACAAAGTGGCCAATCAGAACTTTACAAAGTGGCTGAAACAAAAACAAAAAAATAAAGAAAGAAAAATAAGACTACAGTTAGACGCCTTTCACACTGGAGGCGTTTTTCAGGCGCTATAGCGCTAAAAATAGCACCTGTAAAGCGCCTGAAAAACGTCTCCCAAGCCTGTGCTGGTAGGACGTTAAAAAAAAGTCCTGCAAGCAGCGTCTTTAAGGCGGTATATACCGCTCCTCCACTGCCCCTGAACATTGAAATGAATGGGCACCGCTGCTGAAACGCCTTCAAAACGCTTTGGCAGCGGCGCTTTTCAGGCGTATTTTACCCTTTCTTCAGCTGCTAGTGGGGGTTAAAAGCACCCCGCTAGCGGCCGAATAGCGCCGCTAAAACGATGGTAAAGCGCTGCTAAAACTACTGGCACTTTACCACTAACGCGGCGCACCCCTAGTGTGAAAGGGCTCTTACAATACTGTAGCTGCTGACTTTTAAAAAAAGAACACTTACCTGTCCAGGGATTCATTGCTGTCTGCAGGACCGGGACAAGGGGTGGGCAGGAGGTGAGGCTGACCTGAGCACTGTGGCATGAGAGGTGGGGGGGGGGGAGAGCACCTCCAGGAAAATTGGGGAATTTGTGTTTGGAGGGGAATTTTGAGGGTGGCAGGGGATAAAAATTGTTCCAAGAGGGGAAATTAGGGGGTGTCAGGAATGGTGATTAGGGGGGATTTGTGTTGGGAGGGGGAATGGGGTAAGAGGATTTGTGCTAGGAGGGGGAATTGGGGGGTTTGAGCTAGAAGAGGTGATTTGGTAGAGGGGGGAGGAAACTTGTGCTAGGAGTTTTTTTTTTGGGGGGGGGAGGGGATTTGTGCTATCAGGGATGATTGGGGGGTATTTATGCTAGATGGGGAAATGGGGGGGATTTGTGTTAGGAGGGGGATGGGGGGGATTTGTGCTGGGAGTGGGAATTGGAGTGGGGGAGAGGATTTGTGCTTGGAGGGGAAACTTGAGGGAAATTTGTGCTAGGAGGGGTGATTTTTTAGAGGGGGGGATTTGGAGAGAGAGAGTATTTAATCGTGGTGGGGCAAAGATTAGTTCTGGCATGGGAGATTTGTACTGGGAGGAAGGGGAAATTAATGCTTAGGGGTTGGGCATGCAGGTTGGTGATCCTTTTTTTTATTCAGGAGGGGGGGCGGATTTTTGCTTACACATAATGCTCAACAGGACTTTTTTTCTCAGACAATAGGTGCAAGAACTTCCCCTTTCCAAGTTACCCCTTGTCTCCACCCCTACCCACCTCCTGAACTATTCCTTGCCCCCCCCACCCACCTCCTGCACTATTCCTTGTCTCCACCCCCTACCCACCTCCTGCAATATTCCTTGTCTCCACCCCCTACTCACCTCCTGCACTATTCCTTGTCTCCACCCCCTACCCACCTCCTGCAATATTCCTTGTCTCCACCCCCTACTCACCTCCTGCACTATTCCTTGTCTCCACCCCCTACCCACCTCCTGCAATATTCCTTGTCTCCACCCCCTACTCACCTCCTGCACTATTCCTTGTCTCCACCCCCTACTCACCTCCTGCACTATTCCTTGTCTCCACCCCCTACCCACCTCCTGCACTATTCCTTGTCTCCACCCCCTACTCACCTCCTGCACTATTCCTTGTCTCCACCCCCTACCCACCTCCTGCACTATTCCTTGTCTCCACCCCCTACCCACCTCCTGCAATATTCCTTGTCTCCACCCCCTACTCACCTCCTGCACTATTCCTTGTCTCCACCCCCTACTCACCTCCTGCACTATTCCTTGTCTCCACCCCCTACCCACCTCCTGCACTATTCCTTGTCTCCACCCCCTACTCACCTCCTGCACTATTCCTTGTCTCCACCCCCTACTCACCTCCTGCACTATTCCTTGTCTCCACCCCCTACCCACCTCCTGCAATATTCCTTGTCTCCACCCCCTACTCACCTCCTGCACTATTCCTTGGTTCCACCCCTACCCACCTCCTAGTACTACCCCTTTTAGAGAATACAGAACCAAGTGACAATTGTGGTACCATAGGTGTGCGCACAGGGTGTGCCAGATGTGCCTGGGCATACCCTGATCACCTGTGTGGTGTAGATTCCACCTTCTACCTGCCTCCCCCACCTCTCTAGTCCTCTCCCGGCAGCTGCTTTGGGGATGATTCCGGATGGAGAGTGGGGGAAGGAGTCAGTGCAGCTGAGACTGGAGAAAAAGGGACTGGGGAATCTCTGTCCTCACTCCCTTTCTCTGTCTCAAAAGTGAGACATCAGGAGACTGTTTAGACCCCTGATATCTCACCAAAGCCCTCAACGGGGCTTCGTAAACATTTGTAAAATTATATTGTAAAAAATAATAAAAATTAATAAGTGAAAAATTATAAAAAAATGAAATTGTAAAAAATAATAAAAAAATTATAAAAATAAAAAACTACTGACAAAGTTCACTGCCCTACTGATGCCAACCTCTGCCCTATTAACATGCCCATTGCTCTACTGACTGACACCATCCACTGTCCCACTGACACCAATCTCTGCTCTAATCTCTGCGCTACTGACACCGTCCATGTTTTAATACATGTTTACATTTATTTATAATAATGTGTGTGTCTGTATGTGTATATATTTATAAACACACACACACGCATGCATGTGTGTTTAAGCTTTGTTGTTCACACCCTAATGCAATAGGCTGCGCACACCTAAGTAATTTGCATGGAAATTGTTAAAGAGTAACTCCACTTTTGTTGAGAAAAAAGCATTCCCCTCTGGGTGATCTATGTGCATTGCAAGGGTTTTAACAACCTTTGTTGCAGATTCCTACCTTTCGTTATTCTGAAGAAATCCCTCTGTGTTCCTCTGTGTCTATGTCGGAAAATGAATCTAATGAGATTGGTTTCATAATTATCAACCAGCTGCTGCACCTGTATGAATGAGGAAAGCTGCAGGGTCTGCATCCCTTAAGATGTGTTGCTATTGGGAGTATCTCACCAAAAATGACATTTATGTTGCAGGGGATGCCTGAAATCTGACTTGTATCTTAGTGCAGACTTCTGGGGAAATTGGGGAATCACACCAGCATGACATTATGTTTCTGAGGGGCATTCTGTGTACAGAACACCTCCAGGTATCCATATTGCATTTTCAGAAAATTACAGGGGCCGCTGAAAGGAAAGGTCATTTTTAATAACATTCAATTACAATATGACTTGTGTCACAATTGTATACACTATATTATTTTTTCTTTATTTGGTATTTATTTCCCCCCTTTAGTGATAAGAAGAAAAGCAGTAAAATAGATCCCACGCAGCCAGCAATAATAGATCCCCCCAGCAACAAGGGACAAAATACCTCCTCCCCCAGCAACAAAAAAATCCCCAACAGCAATAACAGGTCTCCTTGCAGCCAGCATCAATAGACCCCCCCCCCAGTAACAATGGATCACCGCCAACAAAATATCCCCCCCCAGCAAAAATAGACCCCCCCAGCAACAACAGATTTCTCCGCAGCCAGCATCACTAGATCCCTCCCTGCAACAACTGACCCCCAGCAACAACTGACCCCCAGCAACAACTGACCCCCCCAGCAACAACAGATTTCTCTGCAGCCAGCATCACTAGATCCCTCCCAGTAACATCAGACCCACTCCCAGCAACAACTGACCCCCAGCAACATAAGACCCCCCCAGCAACATAAGACCCACCCCAGCAACAACTGACCCTCAGCAACAATAACCCCCCCCAGAAACAACAGATTTCTCTGCAGCCAGCTTCACTAGATCCCTCCCAGCAACATAAGACCCCCAGCAACATAAGACCCACTTACCCACTTTCAGCAACAACTGACCCCCAGCAACATAGGGCCCCCAGCAACATAAGACCCACTCCCAGCAACAACTGACCCAAAGCAACATAGGGCCCCCAGCAACAATAGACCCCCTCTGCAGCCATCATCACTAGATCCCTCCCAGCAACATAGGACCCACCCCCAGCAACAATAAACCCCCCCAACAACAACAGATTTCTCTGCAGCCAGCATCACTAGATCCCTCCCAGCAATTTAGACCCAATCCCAGCAACAACTGACCCCCAGCAACATAGGACCCCCAGCAACAACAGATTTCTCTGCAGCCAGCATCACTAGATCCCTCCCAGCAACAATTGACCCCCAGCAACATAGGACCCACTTTCAGCAACAATTGACCCCCAGCAACATAAGACCCACCCCCAGCAACAATAGACCCCCAGCAACATAAGACCCATCCCCAGCAACAATTGACCCCCAGCAACATAAGACCCACCCCCAGCAACAATAGACCCCCCAGCAACATAAGACCCACTCCCAGCAACAAAAGACCCCCCAGCAACATAAGATCCACTCCCAGCAACAATAGACCCCCAGTAACATAAGACCCACTCCCAGCAACAATAGACCCTACAACATAAGACCCACCCCCAGCAACAACTGACCTCCAGCAACATAAGACCCACCCCCAGCAACAATAGACCCCCCAGCAACATAAGACCCACTCCCAGCAACAATAGACCCCCCAGCAACATAAGATCCACTCCCAGCAACAATAGACCCCCCAGTAACATAAGACCCACTCCCAGCAACAATAGACCCTACAACATAAGACCCACTCCCAGCAACAACTGACCTCCAGCAACATAAGACCCACCCCCAGCAACAATAGACCCCCCAGCAACATAAGACCCACTCCCAGCAACAATAGACCCCCCAGCAACATAAGATCCACTCCCAGCAACAATAGACCCCCCAGTAACATAAGACCCCCCCCCAGAAACAATAAACCCCCCAGCAATAACAGATTTCTCTGCAGCCAGCATCACTAGATCCCTCCCAGCAACAACTGACCCCCAGCAACATAAGAACACCCCCCCCCCACCCCATCAACAATAGATCGCCCACAAGCAACACTAGACCCCACCAAGCAAATATAGGCCCCCTTCACCAACAATAGAGCCCCCAGCAGCCAAGATCAATAGATCCTGAGCCCCTCCACGTTACATACATTCAAGGGAAAAATATTCCTGATTCTCGGCCTGCTCCCTCCAATGCTGAGGATACAGATGGCGCTGACATAGACCGACACGCAGCAATCCCCTTCTATTCATTCTGTAATTAGCGGTGTAGGAGCATTGTACAAGCTCTGTATGATCGGGATATGAGCAGACTGTGATCGGTGTATGATCGGTCGGTGTATGATCAGTCGGTGGGTGATCGGTCGCTGGGTGATCGGTCGGTGGGTGATCGGGGTGTCACACACGGATGGTGTGTAATATAAGATCAGCAATCCTGCGGACAGTCCGGCGCGATCAGCGCTGCCAATAGCCCGGTGCCTGCAGTGACGATAAGTGCCGGTAGGTGGCGCTGAAGCTCTTCGATTCCTATAGACAGTGTGTGAGATTATTAGAGGGATTCCCTTCCCCCCCATTGCTCCAATGTCCTCTCCATGTCAGCCTCCTGCAGAGCACACAGGATCACTGAGCATCCTTTCCCCTCTAAATAGCTGTGCCCTTTGCTGCAGACACAGGGGCAAAGTACATGGAATTTCCCTGCTGCCAGGGAGGAATGCCACCCCTGTGTGTTCTACATACAAGCTGCTGTGCAATCTCTGCAGACTGATGGGCAGCTCATCTCTGGGGCCCATTCACATGGCAGCACTTGTGCTTGTATTTGCCCACATTGCAATGCTTTCATTGTATTTTCTATACTTCAGTATTAGGCCTCATGCATGCAGAGGGTTTGAGGCTTTTGTTCATCGGCATGAACAAGCAAATATAAGTATAACGTATTCACCAAACGCAGAATTTCTATCTAAACCAATAAATATAAATAATAATAAATCTATACCAATAAAGCATTGGCGTACATCCGAGTTCTTCTGTAGCCGTAATTGTCTACTAGTCCATGTAAATTCCATGCAGATAGTGTCCTGACTGGGATTTAAAACCGAGGATCCCAGTTCTGCAAGGAGGGGGCACCTTTTTTTTGACAGGTACTCGCTCCCACTTCCTCAATACTCACCTAGGTGACAATGATGACCACTTGGGACTGTGCTGGGTGACGCAGACCAATGCTGCTGATGTGAATGGGCCCCCCGAAGGATACAGTACAGATAGCAGGTGCATACCTATAGCTTTTGCATATAGAAGCAAATCAGATTTCATCTTTCATTTTATGAGGGAAGGAAAAAAGATTCTACAGAAAAAAATTCTCTATGCATTTTTTTTTTAACTCTTTATTAATTTTCATGCTGTAGACCTGCAGAGCTCTTGCTGTAGACTCACCACTGCAACTTTGCTCTTGCTAGAGACTTGCTATGCAAATGTACTACAAATTGGAAACGTGTCAACTAGAAATTGTGCTTCATGTGCTCTGCAAGTCTACAATTTGCCAGTACAGTAATATTGTTCAGCGAGTTAACAGACCTACAATTCAACACTTCCACAAATTTATGGCAAGTTATCCTTGCTATCTGGGAAACAATTCAGGTGGAAGTGGAATAGGCTGTTTTTAGGGATCACCTAAAGATGGACAGAATAGGTGGTAGCTGGAGAAATTGTATTTTTCCCCTTGTCTTCTGGCCGACCACGTGACGTCCCAGGATCCTCTTCTCTTTGCAGCAGCAGTGGGCGGTCCTCTATGCTGCAATCGCATGAGCGACATTCCCTGCAGCTTTACCCTGTAAGCACAGGCTGGCATGATGAGGCAGCCCTCGGGGGTGGGTCCATGACTTCCTGGGCTCACAGGAAGTGGGTTGAATGATTCTAGGCAGTGAGAACCAACAATAAACCATGAGGCAGTGAGTCTGTGGGGTACATCACTGAGAAGGTATATATTGAAATGCTGGGCTTTGTTATTAAAAAAAAAAATGTTTTGCTTTAGTCAAAAATAATTATATGCAATAAAACTGAATATTCTGTCTTCATTTAATATAATTGTACAGGCTTGCATATGAAATAATTACAATACATATAAAGTGTATGTAAACCCTAACAAAACGTCTTCTATTTGCTCCCTTTCTGATCTTCTAAATAAAGCAATGAAAGTGTTTTGTTATAGTTGTTTAATAAGTGCAATAAATACCTGTCGATCCTGTCGGAAATCTTGTGAGCGGATAAGTTCCTGTACTCTCTGCATATGCACAAGGAAAAGTTATGGAGATGTGAAGAGATTATTGAGATGAAAAGGACAGGAGGAGATGGAGAGGGATAATGGAGATGAGGAGATGTTATGGAGATGAGGCGGGAGGTGGAGAGAAGAGGTTGTAGAGATGAGGAGAGAGGGAGGAGATGACAAGCAGGTATGTAAAAGAGGGGGGGGGTCAGAGGCAGATATGCGGATGAGGAGGGGTTATGGAGATGTGGAGGGAGGGAGGAGATGAGAAGGGATTATGAAGATGGGGAGATGTTATGGAAAAGAGGAGAGAAGAGATGACAAGCAGTTATGGAGAAGAGGAGGGAGGAGATAACAAGCAGTTATGGAGAAGAGGAGGGAGGAGATGACAAGCAGGTATGGAGAAGAGGAGGGAGGAGATGACAAGCAGGTATGGAGAAGAGGAAGGGGTTATGGAAAAGAGCAGGGAGGAGATGACAAGCAGTTATGGAGAAGAGGAGAGAGGAGATGACAACCAGTTATGGAGAAGAGGAGAGAGGAGATGACAAGCAGTTATGGAGAAGAGGGGAGAGGAGATGACAAACAGTTATGGAGAAGAGGAGGGAGGAGATGACAAGCAGGTATGGAGAAGAGGAGGGAGGAGATGACAAGCAGGTATGGAAAAGAGGAGGGAGGAGATGACAAGCAGTTATGGAGAAGAGGAGAGAGGAGATGACAAGCAGTTATGGAGAAGAGGGGAGAGGAGATGACAAGCAGTTATGGAGAAGAGGAGAGAGGAGATAACAAGCAGTTATGGAGAAGAGGGGAGAGGAGATGACAAGCAGTTATGGAGAAGAGAAAGGACATGACAAGCAGTTATGGAGAAGAGGAGGGGGTTATGGAAAAGAGGAGGGAGGAAATTACAAGCAGTTTTGAAGAAGAGGAGGGAGGAGATCAGAAATGGTTATGGAGATTAGGAGGTTTATGGAGATGTAGAAAGAGGTAGGAATTGAGGAGGAGCTATGGAGATGAGCAGAGGTCTGTTTTCTTTGTAATACATCAGAAATGTAATAGGCAGGGCTGACACCATATGCTTGGAAATTCAGAGCTGACATGCCAAACTGGAAGGTAGAAGCACACTAGGTTTCTGACAACCTAGTTTTTCTGTACTTGAAGCATGCTTAAAGGGATAAAACACGAGTAAATGTGCATGTATCCAGAAATGTACAACATTTTTTTAATTTTTTCTGGTCTTGACATATTCTGTAACTCCTTATATAAATTTGCTTCTGTTGAGCTTGACTTTGTCTGTGTCACCTAAACAGGACAGGTGTCGCCATTGTCAGAGCTCAGTTCTCCCAACTTCTAAATGTGCATTGCCTGAGGTCAGACAATTGACAGGACAGCAACTGCCAGACTTCAGGTGACCTCTGACCCCAGACTATAGCTGAGCAGTCAGATTCACATTAAGCAAGACAAATATTTCACAGGTAAGTTTGCACTGCTATACGAACATAAGACTGACTGGTTCTCTTTAAGCAGATTAACCTAGTAGTATGTTTTTGGGTTGCAGGTGGAAACCAGAAAACATTAGGGACATCCATGCTCACACACAAGGACAGAACACGCAAATTCAAAGTACAATGGGGTTGATTTACTAAAGGCAGATAGACTGTGCACTTTGCCAATTGCAGTTATACTCTGCAAGGGCAGTTGCTCCAGAGCTTAGAAAATGAGGTAAAGCTTCACTTTTCAAAGAATACCCAATCACGTGCAAGAAAAAAAAAAAAATATATATTTTTGCTTGTACATTGGATTGGATGATGGAAGTCAGCAGAGCTTCTGCTCATTTTCTAAGCTCTGACGCAACCACACTTTGCAAAGTGCGCAGTCTATTTGCCTTTAGTTAATCAATCCATTTGTGCCCTTAGTATACAAACATTTGCTGCAAAGATGCATTTGCTAACTAGTACATCATTTGTTAAATTTATATATATAACTGTGGAATGGGTATAAAAGGGTAAGCACAATAGGACAGCATGAGGGCTGAGATATGAAAACGACAACACATGTGGGGCAATTATGAAACATTACTGGTGGTGGGGATGCTGCAAGAAACTGTTTGTCAAATTCATGAAGACCGTTAGACACTTTAAAGCGTAATTCCACCCAAAAGTAGAACTTCCGCTTGTTTTGTCTCCTCCTCCCCTCCAGTGCCACATTTGGCACCTTTCAGGGGGGAGGGGGGAACAGGGACCTGTTTTTGACAGGTCCCATTCCCCACTTCCGGGAGACGGGGCCGCAGCGCTGTCTCTCGGAGATTCGGCCCCGTTCCTCCTTCCTCCGCCGCCGGGCCAATTAAAAAACCGCAGCGCTCTTCGCGCATTCGCAGTAGGGAACCCGGCTATGAAGCCATGAGGCTTCACTGCCAGGTTCCCTTACCGGCAATGGCCGTGGCTGCCCCCGACAGTCGATCGGAAGATCCGCTGCGGTGCCGACATCGCGGGCTCCCAGGACAGGTAAGTGTCCATATATTAAAAGTCAGCAGCTGCAGTATTTGTACCTGCTGACTTTGAATTTTTCTAGGTGTGGGCGGACCTCTGCTTTAAATAGAAATACTGAAACCCCGCTATACCGAATCTAAGAAACTTGAAATAAAGAATGACCTCTTCTATGTTACTGTTGGACTTGTTATTCTGAGGTTGTCCAGTCATGAATTAATAATGTATCATAATAAAAAAATATCATATAACTAAAATATATTGTTATAAGTATATTATGGAATATTACATAGAAATCTATAAAATTAGAGTGGAACTAAACCCTCTTATCCTTTACAGCCAGGCAAGCTGCCCTCTTAGCCTCTGATTGATCTGCAGTTGCCATGGTGCTACACATGTGATCATTTAGGACATCAGTCAATGGCTTGATGGTTCAGCTAAGAGCACAAGTAAATGTGACAGTTATCATCGTGTCATGCCTTAAATGTAACTGTTTTGGGAAACTGGTAAATCGATGGGTTTAGTTCCACTTTAAATCGATGGGTTTAGTTCTGCTTTTAAATATTATAATAATACAGGAGAGTAAGATATATTAGTCTGTACACTTTTTGGGGTATATCTAATAAAAAATATCTACTCCACTTGTGATAGTCCACCACTTTAGATACATAAATCTGGCACACACACCAACATTTGTCATATTATCCAGAGACAGACGTCTAAAGAGTATCTATGACATGCTTTATGAATTCCCCTAATGATCAAGTCCCCTAATGACCCAAAGCAACAAATCAGAGTTTAGCTGTAATATATTTGCTACAACTGGTCACATGTATTATATTTAAGTAGTTTTCTAAGTTTAGGATAAAGACATTTTGAAACTAGTGGTCCATATTTAGTGCAATCATAAATTCAAAATCGTATAAAGTTATGGGAGACAGGGACTTCACAAACATTTAAATCTATGTTGGATGAAACCAGGTTAGAACTTTACAATTGTGTCATGCTTACAATGGCAGTTTTTTAAATATGTTTTACTTACACTTCGGTGCTACATTCCTTAATTTCAAATAATTCCAATAATACCCCACCACAATTGTACAAATACTAGGTGTTGTCTTGGGTGGAGGTCAGAAAGTCCATCAGTATAGTTTTGGTGAATGTGAAACAAGGGAGAACATACTAGCCCATATACAGTAAATGCAGGTAATATCACAGGTGGAAATTGAAGCCAGGATCCCAGTACTCCAAGGTTCACTATCCACCCGCAGCTCTGTCCCATTCTACAATCGGGATATGCCTAGGTCTGGGGTAATTCCACACATAGGGGCATAGAGAGGATTCACTGTACAGATTGAATGTTCCCCTTAAACTTGTCTGTAAAACTAAGACTTTTTGAGTTTGAATAGAGGGATGAGGGGTTAGACTCTCTGGCAGGCTTCTATTGCTGTCTGGATGTTGGCTGGGAAGATTCACTCTTTCTTTGCCTTGTGACCATTGTCCCTCCGAATGAGATCCAAAGTTTGGCTTTGACACCAGACAAGGAATAGAGGTGAAATATTCCTCTCCTTGGAGAGATCTCCTTTCACTTCTTGTTGAGTCTACTACACAGCAAGTGTAAGAGAATCTTCCCTATCCAGAAAAAAAAAATACATTTACTACTGTATGTAAAAAAAAAACATAAGTGTTGATTTGTTAACACCTGAGAGTGCAAAATCTGGTGATTTTACAATTAAAGTTATTGTAAGGCTTCGCTTTTTATAAAGAACAAACATGTCATACTTACCTCCACTGTGCAGTTAATTTTGCACAGAGTGGCCCCGATATTAGAATTTTGGCGTCCCTCGGCGGCTCTTGCGGCTCCTTCCCGCATCATATAACCCCCTGGGAGAAGCGCTCGGGGGGGGGGGGGGTTTACCTTGTGGGCGTGCTCCAGAGTCCAGCATTCGGCGTCCAAAGATGCAGAATGTAGGACTCGGCCCAACCCTGGGCCCGCGTCATTGGATTTAATTGAAAGCAGCGGGAGCCAATGGCTGCGCTGCTATCAATCTATCCAATCAAGAGTCGAGAACCCCGGGCGGAGGACGAGCGCGTCCCTACCGTGGAAATTCCAGGGCTCAGGTGAGTAAAACGGGGGCTAGGGGGCCGGTCACTAGAAGTTTTTTCACCTTAATGCACCTTAAAAACACAAGGGTTTACAACCCCTTTAAGCTTTGACAAAAAATAAATAAATTGCACTCTCCAGGTTTATTATTATTATACAGGATTTATATAGTGCCAACAGTTAACGCAGCGCTTTACAACTAGTAAATCAACCCCATAGGCTTTAGGAAACTTTAATCAATAAATTGTATCTGTATCCATTTTGGATACCGAATCATGTACAAAAAAATAATAATGATATAACATAAATAACATATTATTATTATTATTATTATTATTATTATTGTTGTTGATGTTGTTATTAAGAATTATAATCATAAGAATAAATAACAGGACTTTTACCTAAACATGATTTGATGACTACAGCTTTGAATTATTCGCCAATCTAAGTTGAATAAATTATATATGTAGTGGGTTGTATAAGGTAACACTGGGTTGTCTTATTTGATTTGTGTGTGCTGAAATGGAGTGAAAATATCTGACAATAAAAACACAAAGAAGTTTGATGGCAAGGAAAATATGAAATGGTTGGAAGAAATTTGCACTTAAAAGGACAAACTGCGTTTGGCTAGGTATTATAGCCATTGGCCAACATCTCTCCACCTCGATAAATCAGCTGCTGTCTTTGGGTATTAGTAGGTGTCCTGTCTGTAGTTTGTATTGCTGTATGTGTGTGTTATAAGAGCCCTGCAGTGCTCCCTATAATAGACACACTTTCCCCACTCCTGACACTACTCTTAGTAAATAGCCACCTGCTGGGATATGTGCTTTATGAACAAAAGGAAATGTTCTCTGTGTCCTGTGAATGAGACAATGAAAGTGACCCTCCTGGGGAGCTAACACGCTCCCTACTTAGCATGTGTGATTAATAGATAGCCATTGATCTTTATTGTGCTGACCTGCATTCTACTGTATATCTAGTTACTGCTGGGAGGAAAAAGCCTCCATGGATAAACAAATACATGGAAACATTGGCCGAGGATAGTTAGATGAGCAGATTGCTTGGTGCAATGTTGGGTTGTTTTCCTGTATTTGAAATACAGGGGGAGATTTACTAAAACTGGTGCTCACAGAATCTGGTGCAGTAACCAATCAGCTTCTAGGTTGTATTGTCAAAACTTAATTGAACAAGCTGAAGTTAGAAGCTGATTGGTTACTATGTACAGCGTCACCAATTTCTGTGTGCACCAGTTTTAGTAAATCTCCCCTACAGAAAATTATAATAGAGTATAATTATAATATAGGATCTGCGTGCTTTGTATGGTATAAAACGTATGCTATAAAATCCTGTATGGTGGTAAATCGTGAATGCTGTTGATTCCTATTATTTCTTTATTTATTGTTTTTTTTTATCTTTATTTTTTGCTTCTGATAACAATATTGATGCATTGCTATTATTTTAATAGTATTAGAATTGTATCTGTTATTACAAATCCAGGCTGCAGAATCACTGATTGTCCATCGCAACCTTAAAGCAGGCCATACACGGTCGAATTTCGAACGAATTTTCTTTTCAAAATTAGAAAGTTCGTTTTTTTTGTGATTTGATGATGCCACCATTGATTTTCGAAATTCGGCCGGGAATATTCTTTTCTCTCCGGGAATATTCTTTTCTCTCCGGGAATATTCTTTTCTTGCACATGTGCATTTTTTTCTATTACATTTCTCGCACGATTCTCCCATCATTGATTAGAAAATCGTTCGTTTTAAAAAAAAATTCCAACATGTTCGATTCCTCAAATTTGATTGCCGCACGAAAATTGGCTGTTGCTGCAGCCCACTAACGGTGCGAAATTCGTACGAAAATTCTTTGATACGATTTTCGAAAGAAAATTCTTTCGAAATTCGAACCGTGTATGGCCGGCTTAAGAATGAGGGTGACACTGCCCCAGTTCGGATGAGTTAAGAGTAATCATGTGACCAGTTGCTGTAAGGTCAGAGTAGGAAGCTAACCTGTTCCAGCCCACACTCCAGCAGTTTACTATGACAGGTAATCTTCAATGGGACCCCCATTAATGATTCCAGTATGCGAATAGATAAGTTTACACTTGTGCAGCTCATAGTATGGAAGTGTATATAAAGTGTGATTCCTACAAGGCAGATACTTTGAAAAATCTTGAAAAATACAGAAAAATCAGACAGGATTCTACTTGATAAGAAAAATATTGTTCGTTTTTTTGTCTTTTTCGGTGAGTACCCATTCTTCATTATTACTGTAACATTTGATTTATTTAAAGTGCCTTTCACATTTTACTATGCTTGCTGTTGTTGGAAGTGAGGTCAGCATGAGTGCTAAAGGGCTGCTGACATAAGAATAGTTTAGTGTATTGTTCTAAGCAGACAGACTTTCGCCATAAGAGCAACAAAACACAAGTACTGCTGCACTATGTAGGAAGCACATGAACAAATTTGGGGAGATTTACTAAAACTGGTGCACACAGAATCTGGTGCAGCTGTGCATAGTAATCAATCAGCTTCTAACTTCAGCTTGTTCAGTTAAGCTTTGGCAATAAAACCTAGAAGCTGATTGGTTACTATGCACAGCTGCACCAGTTTTACTAAAGCCCCTCCATACATATACATACAGTATGTGTAATATATATATATATATAGATATATATAAATATATATCTATATATATATATATATATATACTGTATTATTATATAATATATACACACACACCTAGCTGCATTATCTGGTCACATATCCAAAAACGAATAGGATTATACATTACCTTTACAATGTATTCTGGTAACCACAGACATAAGGACATTAGATACATGTCTTCTCTATTTTTCCCAACTCATCTGACCATCAGAGCAACTGGGTGAGATTTACTAAAACTTGTGCACACAGGATCTGGTGCAGCTCTGCTCAGCAACCAATCAGCTTCTAGGTTTTGTTGTCAAAACTTAATTGAACAAGCTAAAGTTAGAAGCTGATTGGCTACTATGCAGAGCTGCACAAGTTTTAGTAAATCTCCCCCACTGTATATGAATTATGACCCTGCTGAGCTGCTGTTGTGGGTGGTGTCTGTACAGAACTGGACCCTCACTCAACAGGATATCACACTGGGGGGCCTGATGTCTACCCATCACTGAGAGTGAGGACTCTCACATCAGGCCCCCCAGTGTGATAATACTATTGTAGGGACAACTGTAACACATTTCACCAGCTATCCCCAATTATTTATTTGTTTTCTTTGTTTCATTTGCTCACCTAAACATTTCTTGCATAACTACACTCATAGCTATTTGTGGAAGATTGCTAGCAGGAGGCTGTGGGTGTGAAATTCACCTCTCTGCTAGGGAAATGCAGTGTTATGGGTACTGTAAAGAGGAGCCCCTCCATAGGGAACAATGCCATGGCAGGAACAAGATGGGTTGGGGGCAACCCAACACAGGCTGAGCACAAGCACCAGGCTCTCTCCTCTTTGCATAGTGCCCCAGCCTTTGATCTCTCTATATTTTCTGCTGAGCAAAAATCAAAGATTGTACTGCACAAATCCATTCTTTCATGTATCACCCCCCCCCCCCCCCCCCACATAAGAGAGGATTTGCAGGCATATAACTTTTATCCTTTGCATGAACAGCTCAAATCTAAACTGTGTATGTGTACAGAGCAGGGGAATTCTGGAATGAATCTGTTGACTGCTCAATGTGCAATGCTTAAAAATCGGACTCACATCCTAGCAGTGATAGTGACAGTGAACAGTTACTCATAGCAACCAATAGCCTCCCTTGTTCCTTTTTCCTTTCCACCGAAATAAAGATGAATTTGAGTTGTCAATGGTCATCAGCTTCAGTTTTGCTCCATTTTTCTATATTATAATTTTCTGCTTGGCTCAACTGGTTGTTTTATTATAATCTGGATTTCAAATAGACTAGGGGGTTTATTTACAACCTGGAGAAGGGCAAATCTGGTGAAGCTGCACATGGTAGCCAATCAGCTTCTAACTTCACCTTGTTCAATTAAGCTTTGGCAATAAAACCAGGAAGCTGATTGGATTCTAGTTGCACCAGATCTTGCACACTCCAGTTTTAGAAAATCAATCCCTGTGCACTTTGCAAAGTGGAGTTGCACTTTGCAAGTGCAGTTGCTCCAGAGCTTTGTAAAGAGTACCCAATCACATACAAGGAATATTTAAAAAAAACAGCATTTTTGTTTGCACATGATGGGATGATGGAAATCAGCAGCTCTTCTGCTCATTTACTAAGCTCTGGAGCAATTGCACTTGCAGAGTTCAACTGCGCTTTGCAAAGTGCACAGTCTCTTTGCCTTTAGTAAATCAACCCCACTGTTCCTCCTCTGAGCTCTGGGGAAAATTAGTCATGCCATAAGGTTGACTTATTTCATAACAAGATTTCAAGAGAAAACGTGGCTCAAAGTTGGTGTTGTTGCCTTTAGCAACCAATAAACTATAATCTTCTAACTTAAGCAAATAATAAATCATCCATTGGGGAACAACTCATCCACTTTTTGTAAAATAGTCAATGATACATCACCAGTTGACATTGTTTTCTCTGCTTTCTTTTTAATTAGGAGACCCCTTGTGTGACACAATTAAGGGACAAATGATCTCCTCTTTGTTAGAGAAACGTCAAAATTCGTGCGAATCTGATGACATCTGCAGGACATTTGGATGTATCCCCAGATTCCTCCGTGCTGGGACCACGAATTTATTTCAGCACTCCAGAGACAAAGCGAATAAAGCTGGCGTATGGAGTGTGTTCAACATGACAAAAAAGATGGTTACTTTGTTATATCCTTTAATATAATGTGCAACCTTGTTAACAATGCGACCAAATTCTGTGCAATGCTTTCCCATCATTTATGGACATGGACACCCCACAAGTGTTTCCTTCACTAAACCGAGAAGATCTTTAATTATCTAGAAGATTGCAAATAATAATAATAATAATGTCAATTGTGTACATTGATCTCTGCGAAGACCACAGTACATAAAAAAATTTAAAAAAAATAATACCATTGTGTATATATTACGAATCACTACAAACCCTTTTTATTCCCTGTATAGAAAATGGTTATCGCACATTTCTGCGTCACTCTAAACACATTATAAACATTTTTGGAGCAAAATCCAGTTCATGTATCTATCTGTATATATCATCAGACATTAATGTACACTCACCAAGGGAATAATGTATTCCCGGACCCTCTGTAATAAATTCGTTCCATCTCGTATAATCAGAACTGTTTGGCTGCCGAATAATTACTTTTCGATTAATAACTAAATTGCAAAATGTTAAATGTAACATTTCCAAGTCTAAATAATCCAAATTACGAACATTTTAGTTGAGTATAAACAACAACACAGTGCAAAGAATGTTACATGTTCCAAAGTTCGTTGTAACATGTTTTTTATTAAATAATTATCATGTTTACAATTGATTCATGTTACTGTTATAAGGATACAAAACAGGTGATCGCTTGATTCATTTATTTTATAATTACGCAATGTTTAGTGTACATTTTATGTAAATTGTTGTTATTATGATGATGATGGTGAAGATGGTGGTGATAATTATTGTTATTATATAAATGTTATGTTAATGTTGTTATTATTATGAGTATTATTATTATGATGATGATTATTATTATTATTATTATTATTATATACATGTTGTGTATCTGTCATTATTAATAACTCTTGCTATTGTAGACTTATTCAATTATTAATTAAAATAAATTATAATTCGTTTTTACTATACCTGATAGTAAATTATAGCTGCACGAAAACTCAAGAGGGGCATTCAATTTATTACTATACAATTAGGATACAAATCTGCCTAATCTGAAATTAGTAGTACACTGCATATTAATTAAAAATAATATGCTAACTAGAAAATTAGAACACATCTCCCTATCAGAGGTGAGCGTTTGTATTGATGCCTGATAGTAAATTAACTTTACTATAGCTGCAGAAAAAGTCAAGGGGGCATTCAATTTATTGTTACAGAATTATGGAAAAAATCTGCCTCATCTGAAGTTAGTAGAACACTGCATATTAATTAAAAAATAAAATGCTCACTAGAAAATTAGAACGCATCTCCCTATCAGAGGCGAGATTATTGATACCTGATAGTAAACTAATTGTACTATAGCTGCAGGAAAAATCAAGAGGGGCATTCAATTTATTACTATAGAAATAGGGAACAAATCTTCCTAATCTGAAATTAGAACATTGCATATGAATTAAAAATAAAATGCACACTATATATTAGAACACGATGTCCCTATCAGAGGTGAGTGTTTGCATTGATACCTCATAGTAAACTAGAGCTGCAGAAAAAGTCAAGATGGACATTCAATTTATTGCTATAGAATTAGGGAACAAATCTGCCTAATCTGAAGCTATATATTACATATTAATAACAAAAAAAAATGTCCCTAGAAAATTAGAGGTGAGTTTTTTTATTGTTTTTCATATTTTATATTAAGGTTATCCAGTTTTCTTGTCTGAATTATAGAGGAAGATGTGACGAGCAGTGTGAGCTGTGCTCAGTGGAACGGTGGATTCTCTTGCTGGGCTTCTCATGCAGTCGTTATTGCATGTATCAGCTTCATTCTTGGCACTAGTCATGTAATGTGATGAACCCACTTCCCATTCTCTGGGGTCTGCTTGTTTTATTGTATTATTTAACTGTCTATTCTGCTACCTCTATCTGCTTACTATGTTTGTGGGGAGGCTGACTATTACTATGTTTGTGGGGAGGCTGACTATTACTATGATTGGGGGGAGGCTGACTATTACTATGATTGGGGGGAGGCTGACTATTACTATGATTGGGGGGAGGCTGACTATTACTATGATTGGGGGGAGGCTGACTATTACTATGATTGTGGGGAGGCTGACTATTACTATGATTGGGGGGAGGCTGACTATTACTATGATTGGGGGGAGGCTGACTATTACTATGATTGGAGGGAGGCTGACTATTTCTATGATTGAGGGGAGGCTGACTATTACTATGATTGGGGGAGGCTGACTATTACCATGATTGTGGGGAGGCTGACTATTACTATGATTGTGGGGAGGCTGACTATTACTATGATTGGGGGGAGGCTGACTATTACTATGATTGTCGGAAGGCTGACTATTACTATGATTGGGGGGAGGCTGACTATTATTATGATTGGGGGGAGGCTGACTATATCTATGAATGTGGGGAGACTGACTATTACTATGATTGGGGGGAGGCTGACTATTACTATGATTGGGGGAGGCTGAATATATCTATGGATGTGAGGAGGCTGACTATTACTATGATTGGGGGGAGGCTGACTATTATTATGATTGTGGGGAGGCTGACTATTACTATGATTGTGGAGAGGCTGACTATTACTATGATTGTGGAGAGGCTGACTATTACTATGATTGTGGAGAGGCTGACTATTACTATGATTAGGGGGAGGCTGACTATTACTATGATTGTGGAGAGGCTGACTATTATGATTGTGGAAAGGCTGACTATTACTATGATTGGGGGGAAGCTGACTATTACAATGATTGGGGGGAGGCTGACTATTACTATGATTGAGGGGAGGCTGACTATTACAATGATTGGGGGAGGCTGACTATTACTATGATTGGGGGGAGGCTGACTATTACTATGATTGGGGGGAGACTGACTATATTTATGATTGGGGGGAGGCTGACTATATTTATGATTGGGGGAGGCTGACTATTACTATTATTGGGGGGAGGCTGACTATTACTATGATTGTGGGGAGACTGACTAAATTTATGATTGGGGGGAGGCTGACTATATTTATGATTGGGGGGAGGCTGACTATATTTATGATTGGGGGAGGCTGACTATTACTATGATTAGGGGGAGGCTGACTATTACTATGATTGCGGGGAGGCTGACTATATCTATGATTGGGGAGGCTGACTATTACTATGATTGGGGGGAGGCTGACTATTACTATGATTGGAGGGAGGCTGACTATTACTATGATTGGGGGAGGCTGACTATTACTATGATTGGGGGGAGACTGACTATTACTATGATTGGGGGGAGGCTGACTATTACTATGATTGGGGGGAGGCTGACTATTACTATGATTGGGGGGAGGCTGACTATTACTATGATTGGGGGGAGGCTGACTATTACTATGATTGGAGGGAGGCTGACTATTTCTATGATTGAGGGGAGGCTGACTATATCTATGATTGGGGAGGCTGACTATTACTGTTATTGTGGGGAGCCTGACCATGCTTTTATGCAATAGGCTACCCCCCCCAAAAAATAAAAAATCCAGATAGAATTTGCAATGGAATCCGACCACTGATAGTAGCTGGGCTAAGGGCACCAACTCAAAAAGCACTAAATTGACTTCTATCTAATAAAGAAGTGAAAAATTACAGACCTCCAGTTTAATGTTTTGACTCCAAGGAACTAAAAGTCATTCCGAACCCAGCACTCCATAAAACATCCTTCTCACAATATACTCCCTTCTCTGATATTATAGTTGGCATGGCACAGAATCGGTTATAAATAGCTAGCCAACTAGTGATCGGTGTTATTGAGAAGGGGGATTTTTTTTTCTACCAGCGGGGAGGTGTATTTCCCAATGCAAAGGCCACTTTAGGTTGTGCGGTGAGAAAAAAAAAAGGAACGGTCCCTTTAAGATCCAGTTGCTATCCAAACAGAAGTAAACACAACGGACCATTAGAGAAGCTGCAGAGTGGAAGGGGGCGTGTCCAGCGCTTGTACTAGGGGCGGGGACAGAATGTTACAAACTTGTGAACGTTCTACAAGTGGGAGTAGCCGGGGAGATGTTTGCAGCTGGAGGGCGTGGCTCAGTGAGCAAAGCCACTCAGGGCTGAAATGTGATGGATCTTCCAGGCTGATCTCAGACTTGCCCCAAACTTAGGAAGAGTGAAAGCAGAAGAGAGCAGAGAGAGAGAGAGGGGGGGGATCAGTGAGCACAGGACTGCTGCAACTACAAGCCTTCCAGGACTGGCTTCCCAAACTTTTATCTGACTCTCTGCTCAGCACTCAACTCCTGCAAAACAAGCCTGAACCTTCTACTAGGGACACATGGAGGACTTATACTGACTTCACGTGGTGGACCAAATGCGTGGATCTAAATGCCAAGGCAGAGAGACTTAGGATCTGATTTGGAGATTGTGCAGTGAAGGAGCTGTGGGGAGCTGCAAGCTGTGGTAGGTAAGTCACTAGTGACTGGGAATGATGAGACTCTGCGAGCTCCACTGTGTATGTGTGTGTGTGTGGGAGGGAAGGAAAGAACATGACATGATCTGATTACACCAACATACTTCACTCTGCTGAAACTAGCATGCAATTTATTATCAAGTGCATTGCACAGCTTGCTAACCATGATCACACTGCTGTAACTATCATGCCATTTATTATTAAATGCATTGCACATCAGAAAGGGAAATGGTTAGGGGGTCTGGAGCAAATCTGGAGCAATGCACTTATAGCCAGGCTGCTTACAAGGGGGGCGATTTACTAAAACTGGAGCACTCAGAATGTGGGCATAGTACCATTTACTTCTGTATGTAAAATAATAATTAATTATTAAAAAAAGAGGGTTGATTTACTAAAACTGAAGCACTCAGAATCTGGTGCTAGTACCATTAACTACTGTATGTAAAATAAAAAAAATAGGGGTTGATTTACTAAAACTTGAGAGTGCAAAATCTGGTGCATGGTAGCCAATCAGCTTCTAACTTCAGCTTGTTAAATTAAGTTTGACAATAAAATCTGGAAGCTGATTGGCTACCATGCACAGCTGCACCAAATTTTGCACTCTCCAGTTTCAGTAAATCTCCCCCCATGGAGTCCTCCTTTTTCAATTTGCTATAATTTATCTAATTAACACAGTTCAACTTCCAGACATTGTAAATGTGGATTGTAGTCACTGTGGAATCCTGCAGCCCTTTTGCAATCGCCTAAAAAAAAAGAAAAAAAAAAGAAGCACAGCAAGGGTTAACGATTAAGCATGATAATTACAATAAATGAGATTAGTTAGCGCTTTGTTGCAATGTCCAAATAAATCCAGGGAGGCGCTGGCTTTGTACCTGTGTCTTGCTAATCACCTGAACTTCAGTTGACTTCGCAGCGGCACAGGTTGGCGACATTTGCCTCTCTAGAAAATGACCTCCTGTGTGCAGTGTTAAAATTGGTCTAGTTGACAGATTAGCTGTTCTTCCCAAAAATGTATCTAGAATTAAAATATTACTATTACTACTACTAAGAAAAAATATTAATATTATTGATAATAATATAGTACTTTTTGTTTTATATATAGATATAGATATTTATAGATATATCTATATAGATATAGATATATATATAGATATATATAGATACATACATATCTATCTATATATATCTATATCTATATATATATAGAGAGAGAGAGAGAGAGAGAGAGAGAGAGAGAGAGAGATAGAGATAGATAGATAGAGATATCTAGCTATCTATATATAGATAGCTATATATATATCTATATATAGATATATATAGGTATATATATATCTATATATATCTATATCTCTCTCTATATATAGAGAGAGATATAGATAGATAGATAGATATAAAATACAGATATAATTTTGATTGTAGACGGTTAGACCAGTTTGTTATGTTTAAAAACAGAATCACAAAGTGCAAAACACAGGATTATACAATGTAGCTTGTCTTATATAATTGACCTAAATCATAGTAGGGTTTGTTTTGCTACATACTACAAAATATATTCATTAAATACCTGTGCGTGAAACTACATCCACGTCACTTGTTCACATTGCATTTCCATAAACACCTTTTAACTGTAATATCAGGAAAGAGTTTTAGATATCTTGTAACGAATTTGCTTCACTATATTTATATCCGATTTGATTATTATTAGTCCGAGTTGTAAAAATAAACAGTCATACATGTTTCCATACACACACGAATCGATAGAATTGACTTACTAAAAGAAGTGGAGACAGTTCACCGTATTTTTGCTTTAATAATTAAGGTAACTTTCTGTTTAATCTTACTACACAATTGTGCAATGAAAAAAAAAAAAAAGATGAGCTTTACCTTATTTACTACAAGCTAAGAGAACTTTGAAACATTTTGATAACAGCCTCCACTCCTGTAGTAAATCAACCTTATTATTTCTGAATCTGCTATCAGTAATTGCAAATCACAGTTCAGTAAACTTGATTTCTACAGGGGTATAAATAAAATCTAACTAGCACAAAACTATCACAAAATCGGAAAAATATGACAAATACAATATATAGACAAACTGAGACAGTTTTTTAAAAACAGATGCACACATATATATATATATATATATATATATATATATATATATGTGTGTGTGTATGTATATATTTTGTGTGTGTATGTATATATATATATATATTAGTATTATTATTAGTGGGTAATCATCACTAAGTACTTGTAATATAATGTATATGTAGGAAATATATACACATTTGTAGGTTGCAACGTGGATCTTAGCAAAGGGTAAATGGACATGTCATTATTTACATGTTCAATGGATACATAATATAACAATTTGGGAATACAGAAGTGATTTTTCTAGGGGTTAAAGTCTAGTCATAATTTAGTTGTACATATTTAGATGTCACTTTGTGTCCTGGGATTTAATTTTCCATTCATTTGTCTGTACACAGATTGCAAGGAGTGAGTTTAGGGACCATTAGCCCAGCAGGTGGTAATATTTATATATATGTTCCTATAGATCTCAGAGGAGTGTTTTGGATTATGCAATTGGTGAAGGTCACTTGGTATGTGTTGTAGTGGAGGGGGAAGGAATTGGATCAGGAAGTTTCCCCCTCAAATATTTATCGATCACGATTAGCAGAAGGTGCCACAATCTACTGGAAGTTATCCACAAACTGTGTAAATCTTATCATTTGCTCATTCAAACCACACCACTTTCCTATTATGTCATAGGCGACTCTGTATATTACTGTATACTTACTGTGTGTTTGTAGTACAAGCTAGGATTTTGTAAATTAATGTGACATGAAGTGAAAGCAAATCTTTCGAATTATTTTAGCTTGTTCAGCATAAGTATAAATTATCAGCAAGATTCAAAACGCTGGAATGGGAAATTAACGATTCGGGGAATTTGTAACTTCAAATAACTGTATATCAAAAACTGTATATCAAAAAGACAGTACTGACATATATATCTATATATATATATATATATATATATGTATATATATCTATAGATATATATAGATAGATAGATATATATTGTAAAAAAAAAGCAACTGAAAATGGAAAAAAATCACGTAATATATATATATATATATGTAGAAAATAACAAAATAACTGCAGTTTAATTGAACACCCACTGCGCACCCAAATAGCACATTATCAGCCCAGATGAGCAGATAAGCTGTACATATATTTTGAGCTGTACTTTAATTATTATTTGAGTTATATACATACATGTGCACACTTTTCCTGACATGTGATCGGTTTTATTTCCACCATTTACTAGTTAAGAGTTCTTAATGAAATATTTGAAGGTTCTTAGGCATGCAATTCATGTTATCTTATACTGGGTCCCAGTACAATGTAACGCTCTATAAACCAGTTGGTGCTAGTAGCAGCCCTCTCGTTGGATTATCGTGAATTTATAACAAAAAGTGTTAAAAAATAAAATAAAAAATGTATTAAAAAAAAAAAAACTGTTGGTGTCCGATTGCTGTGAAGCTAAAAGCTTTATTATCATTGGTTCATATAGTCAGGCTGTAGTGAAACTACAAGTCACAGAGGATGGCTTCAGAAAACTGCTGATCTCAGCTGCTTTCCAACTCCAGGTCTCTGGCTTTCTATCAGTTGTAGACAACTTAAATGAACTGAACTCCTGCAGAACTGGGTTTTATATTAAACTTAGGCAATGCATGATAAAGTTATCTTGGGACATCAGGCTTTGTTCTGAGAGCTGTGACACTATAAGGTCCAGGCATTTTGGGTTGATTTGCTATTAGAGTAGAAGCTGTTCATTTTGCAAGGAAATTACCCTATCAGGTGCAAGTCAAAATCTTGTTACTTTTTAAATCTTCTAAATAGGATTGGGTAAATATAACCTCCCGGAATTCCATAATATAAGTAAACATTCGCCTTGTTAAGTGAACCTTCTCTTCTTCTTTGGTCTGGGCACACATGGGCAAATTTAGATGGTGTGATAAGGCTACTAAAACCTCCATCATGAATCACCAGTGATCACTATCACATGCACTCACTACAAACAGTGACTATTGGTATATACTACCAATAGCGATTAATAACTACTACATGCACACTCCATTATTTCATATCTGTAGTTGTTTGCTCATTGCTTTGGCAAAAATGGCTTTGGAAAATGAATGGACCTGATTGTATAAGGAGTAAAGAGATTTTTATATTGTAGAACTACATCTTCCTGGCTTTACAGAAGGCTTGAACAACATGTGGGTCTTCAGCTATTCTAGTTAGCTTAATTGAAGTAATGCTAAAGTACAGTGTCCAGAGACATGGAGGCTGATTTAAAGAAGTTGAGAATGCTCAATGATAATAATAATAATAATAATAATAAGATTGACTTCTATTATCCAGTTATGTGTAGATGAAATAAACAGGAGTTTGCCTATCTCATTGTTAGATACTCAAAGAGAATCTTCCCTTTTTTGAGTGAAGATTCTCAACTTCTTTAGTAAATCAGAAATCAGCCTCAGATTGCCAAGGCATGCTAGTAACCACAGCTTTTTTATGCCCTGCAGTGTAATAACACAAATGGCAACGGTTTATAAAGCCTTCTAGTTGAGAGGAGCTGAGGTCAGGGTCCCTTGGAGGTGACAAGGAGGCAATTGATCCAGTGGTTGGGCCTCCTGTGTGGCTTCTCTAAGGACCATCTGGAAGAGATCTGGCTGTAAAGTGGGTTTATTTAGAACCTGTAATGCTGGAGGAAAAGTGTGTCTTCTATCTTCCTAGATTTCCTTGCTGAATGAGTTTTTGGTGGAAAAAGACAAATAGATGGTCTTAATTCCCCCTCCCCCCCTCCTCCTTCCCCTCTGCATGTGTAGATTTTAACCCTTGTTCTGTGAAAATGTCCAGCCATTGATCATCACTGTTTTCAATGGGGCTAATTTACTAAAGGTGTAAAGAATGTTCACTTAGCAAACTGAAGCTGTGTTCACTCTGAATACCAAACCAGGTTAGGTAGGGGGGGGGGGGGGGGGCATGAAAAAAAAATCCTTGCTTTCTTTAGAGGAGCAATATATATGGCTTTCCTTCAGCTTCAGAATATGGGCTCTCTGCAACTGTATTGTATATTACTATAGCCATCACTTACCATACCATAGATTAAATTCATTACATATTATTATTATTATTGTTGTTGTTATTAGAGAATACAATACCAGGGTCATTACAAGCTTAGCTTTTCTGATGAGCTTCACACATATACCTGGTTGGCTGAAGGGTACAAATTACCCAAGGTTTCTGAGATAAAAGAAAACCTTGTGTTTTTTTTTTGTTGCTTTTAGTTTTTGCATTATAAGTGGCTGCAAATGTAGATATTTGCAAACTGAGGTCACAGGTTAATGGAGAAGGCCATAGCTAAGGCTACCTGCAGAGATAGAATAATGATAGAGAAGATAATCATTTTGAATCAAGCATTCATTTGTCTTAGAAAGAAATCTCATATGGTCTATCATTCTAACACAAACATTGCCAGAATATCTGCTCTGTAAAACTGTAATTTTACATCCAATATCTATTGGAGAGACTTTTTACATGTCTGCTTTCCCATCTTATGATAATTAAATGATCAAATGTGAATACAGATTCCCTTCCTCTGGAGGCTTTGTTACAATAATATCTAACATATTTCACATTCATATTTTCCAATTCTTTTTTTTTCCAGTTTATGAAACAATTTTGGAGAAATTTGTTACAAGTTTGAGTGCTCCCTTAGCAGTCACATACAATACAATGTGATTGTACAATGTGTTTTATATACGGTTTTTATGTATTTTAAATTTACCAACTTGTAGGTAGTGTGAGGGCCTATCTAAACAATCGTGATGCCGTCTGCTAGAGCCTAGTAGTAGTATACATTAGATACCTGTGTTGATTTACTAAAACGGGAACGTGCAAAATCTGGTGCAGCTCTCCATAGAAACCAATCAGCTTCCAGATTATTATTATTTTTTTTTGTCAAAGCTTAATTGAACAAGCTGAAGTTGGAAGCTGATTGGCTGCCATGCACCAGATTTTGCACTCTCTAGTTTTAGTAAATCACCCCCTAAGGGTTTGGTCAGTTGTATGTCTATGGTTAGTGTTATCTTATAATCCAGTCAAAGAGATGGTTTAAAGCATATCTAAACCCCAAAACATTTTAAAAAGCCTCTTATATGGTGGCTGCAGTTTTCTTTTTCAGGCTTTTTATCCTCCTTTATTTGTACCTGGATGCCCCACTAATAACATAATTCTTGTGCTAGGGTGACAACATGCACTGTATCCCCAATAGGGGCACACTGTTGTCACCCTTTGCTGCGCTCCCAATTTGGATTACAAACACCTCCCCCTCTTTTCATTGCTATTACATAGAGGGGTGTTGCTTTGTAACTTATAGAAGATAGCTGATGAAGCTAATAACATTGTTTGGGATTCTACTTAGGTCCAAAGAAAGTGGTGAGGAAACTGCATTTCTGGCAAATTCTGCACTTGCAAAAAATGTACTTAGCCTGAGAAAAGAAAACTAATACCTCCACCACATCTGAGGACTGATAATCTGCAATATAGCACATATATGTTTTTAGTTTAGATATACTTTAATAGGTTTGACTATAATAATCTGGTTTCTGTCTCTGCTTTTTGTAGTAGGTTATCAAATAATTCTAATTGAATGCAAAGAAAAGCAATGATATGCAAAGCACACAAACTCACAGCAATCCAATTAATCCTCATAAGAGTCAGGGCAAAGAAAGATGGCTGTAGACTGGTTGCTATTCATTACTGTTCTCTGCACATTGTTCCAAATACATAATAATAAAGCAAAATACATAACAGCAACCAATTAAAAATCACCTTTCGGTTTCCTTTTACCTTTCTGTTGACAGATGATATTTGATTGGTTGCTGGTAATTGCAGCATCACTTGCTGCCCTTTGAACTATCATAAAATTCCATTTGGCTACAACCACACATCTTTATCAAGACCTGGCTGTTTTGGCTGCACAGAAAAAACTGAATGCAAATTTGATTCTGTTAGCTCTGTGTTAGTACAAACAAATCTGTACAGAAATAAATATAATGTCTGCTGTTGCTGAGCTCCTTCTTCTAGTTGCCTGGCTGTCTCTGGCTTCAATACCGACTCACATGGATCAAGCAAGCAGCAGCCAAAGTCAGGGAAGTCAGTAATCCTGAATTACATTGCTGTCAGGACTCAAAGGCATTGATTTTCTAAAGGAGTAGAGGCTTTTCACTTAGCAAGGTAATATGGTTAAGCTGTGTTCACTTCAGCAACCAATCCTGTGTTAGCAAAAGTATTATTTTTTACTTACCTTGCACTTGATTTGGTATTTAAAGTGAACGCCGGTTCACCTGATTTACTAACATTCACTTTGCAAGTGTGAAATTTTCCAGTCTCTATTCCTTTATGAAATTAACTACAGTGATATGGAAAGTGCTGAAAACACTGGATCAGTATGACAGCCAGGCAACTTGCATTTTTAGACATGTTACCAATGGCAACCTCTTTATATCCCCATAATGTATTTCTTTTATGATTGTGATAAATTTGGCCCACTCCTTTTCCCATTACATTATCAGTGATCATAGTTCACTGCAGGGAAAATAGTTGGTGTGGGGGCACTACAACTGTCAGCATGCACAGCCATGCTGGTACGTGTAGTGCCACAACAGCTGGAGCACTAGTGGTTGACTAAGCTTTATGTAGAGAGTAGTTTCTGGTTTTATAGACTTCCCCTTACAAATAATCTCATTGGTGCCTGGCACAGTTTCTTAAAGCTCTTCACTCTCATGCTGTGAGCCCAAATAGCAGAGGCTGCTTATTCCTTTTGGTTCTAATTAGGAGAGGTGAAGTCCTTTGGAAAACATTGTTCCGAAGATCAGTGCTCACTGTTACTGTGGCCAAATGAATTCTTCCCATGTCTTGAATCACTTTGCTTTGACTCTTAAAAAATACATAAGGAAATTAAATGCACATTGAGAATAAATACACTTTTCCCTCCTGTTTTCTTCTCTTGCCTACAGGAGTTGAACGTGGTGGGCCTATCGTTATACTGGAGCGGATCCAGTGCCAAGAGCAAAGTGCTGGCTAGTGTGATTTGAGAAGTTTGGCAATATGGGTAGCAAAGCCCTTCCAGCCCCCATCCCTGTGCATCCTTCCTTGCAACTGACAAACTACTCATTTCTGCAGGCTGTCAACACCTTCCCAGCAGCTGTAGACCATCTGCAGGGACTTTATGGACTCAGTGCTGTACAGACAATGCACATGAATCATTGGACTTTGGGCTACCCCAATCTGCACGGCATCACCAGGTCCACCATTACTGAGATGGCAGCTGCTCAAGGCCTGATGGACGCCAGATTTTCTTTCCCTGCTTTACCCTTTGCCACACATCTCTTTCACCCCAAACAAGGAACCATTGCTCATGTCATCCCAGCCCTGCACAAAGACAGGCCCAGATTTGACTTTGCCAATTTGGCCATTGCTGCAACCCAGGAGGACCCACCCAAGATAGGTGATCTGGCCAAGCTCAGCCCAGGGCTTGGAAGCTCCATATCGGAGATCAGCAAATTGTCCCCAGACAGGAAACCTTCCCGAGGGAGGTTACCATCCAAAACCAAAAAAGAGTTTATCTGCAAGTTTTGTGGAAGACATTTTACTAAGTCCTACAACTTGCTCATCCATGAAAGGACCCATACAGATGAAAGGCCTTACACGTGTGATATATGCCACAAAGCCTTCAGGAGACAGGACCACCTGAGAGACCACAGGTAGGATCTTTACACTATACCATAATGCCAGGCTCTGTAGTAGATACATGGATTTCCAAATATAATGGCTTATATAATAATACAGAAAACATGCCAAAATTGGGAACCAATCAGATATTATTTTTAGGGAACTGAGTGTACAATTGAACAGCATTAAAAACTTATTTCCATATGTGTAATAAAAGGTCACAGATATGAACAAAACCCACAACCCACTAATATCTCAGTTGTCCAGTTTTCCAATCTGTAGGCCTAGTAGGCCCACTATGAGATACAGTAATGATGGACCCAATTTCATTTGTAACTGTTTGCAGACGACAGTGTTTTAAAATTTCAGAAAAACATTTGGGATGATTTACTAAAGGAGTTGAAAACCTTCACACAATTAAAGGGGTTGTAAAGGTTTGTTTTTTATTTTCTAAATAGGTTCCTTTAAGCTAGTGCATTGTTGGTTCACTTACCTTTTCCTTCGATTTCCCTTCGAATTTTTTTTTTCTTTGTTTACTTTGTCTGAATTTCTCACTTCCTGTTCCTCCTCAGTAAACTGTTCAGTAAGCTGTTCTGGCTGACTAAACACGGCTCGGATGATGGTGTGAAGTTTACTGAGGAGAAACAGGAAGTGAGAAATTCAGACAAAGAAAAAAAACATTTAGAAGTGAAATGGAAGGAAAAGGTAAGTGAACCAACAATGCACTAGCTTAAAGGAACCTATTTAGAAAATAAAAAATGAACCTTTACAACCCCTTTAATTGTCCATTATCCAGTCACAAGCAATAAGTAACCAGGAATTTTCATATGACTGGATAATTGATTTGAATATTCACACAATGTTTTGTGTAAAGATTCTCAACTCCTTTAGTAAACCAAAAAGAAGAGAATATAGTTGTTATATGCCAATAGAGTAATCGGAACTGCGCCCATGAGACATCATGTGGACGAGGATTGATTAAAAATAGTTACACACTTCTTTTGCTATCCCCCCCTTCTCGCTCTCCTCTATCTGTACCTCCCTTTCTATCTGTTAGGGCAATGCCCGCATTCTGAACTGCTTTCTCTTTTTGTTTATGCTATTTCTGTTTTCTGTAAAAAAAAAAATAGTTACACAAACACTTTATTTAATTTAATAAGGCAGATCCAGATTCCTTTAGTAAACCAGCCTCAGTATATTCTAATTTATTATAATTGTTTTGGGGGGGTTTTGGGGTGTGGGAGGATGTATGTAGTCATGGGAGAAAAATATTTTTGCATGTTAGCAAGGATTTATTGAAAGACACAAAAGCTAGGCAAACAGTGGTTTAATAAATACAGTAAAAATGAAAATGCAGCAAATCAATATGTATGTTGCACAGAATTTATCTCAGTGAATTCTAATATGTAACAGCGCTTAGTACTTTAGTATTTCAGTTTTTTTTATTTTTTTGCACTGCCTTATTAAATGGTATGATTGATTACTAGTAAATTATATCTGCCTTCAGAGATCACTGGACTGGCTTGTATAACCTTAACCTATAACTGTACAATTAATATGGAACTACAAGTCCTAACAAACATGACCTGGCACACTGAGACTGAGAATACACCTGCAATTTTTTTTTCTTCTGAGCTTGCAGGGTTTTACCTCACTTTTGCAGTTCTGAATTTCTGTGTCCAGTCCATTTATTTTAAATGTTATTGGTGTTCAGTGGACCTTGGTTATCAGTGCCACCAAGAGATGGCGTCTTTCCTTCTTTTAAAACAGGCTGTAATGTTATATGAAGATGTCTAAGGAGCTGATTTATGAAAAATGGAGTAAAAGATGGTTTTGCCCTTAGCCAAAGGTCACCATGGGAGTGATTTACAAAAGGCAAATAGACTGTTCATTTTGCAAGGTGAGATCTACTTTGCAAAGAACTGTCCCCCCAGAGCTCAGTGAATGAGGTGAAGCTCTGCTAGCGCCCATCGTCCAAATCATGGGCAAGCAAAAGTGCTGTTTTTTTTTTTTCCCTGCTCGTGATTGGGTATTTTTTGCAAATTGATTATTTTTTTACTTCATCCTGTAGGCTCTGGGGAAAATTCACTTGCAAAGTGCAACTTCCCTTGCAAAAGTATATTTGCCTTTAGTAAATCAGCCCTCTTCAAGAATACTCATGTAAAATTAAGAGATGAATGTAACCAACAATTTTTGTGCAGCATATACATCTGTATAAGGTTTGGTACAACACTTTATTCATGTCTGTAGCATGTTTGCTAGTACAGTAACCTTAAAGCAGAGCTCCACTCAAAAGGGGAACCTCCGCTTATCTGCCTCCTTCCCCCTCCGGTGCCACATTTGGCACCTTTCCGGGGGAAGGAGGTACCTGGTTTTGACAGCAGTGAGATTACCTGGAAGTTGGCCCCCCTCCTCCTTCCCCCACTGCCGGGCCATTCACACAGCGCAGCGCACTTCGTGCATGCGTAGTAAGGTACTGGATGTGAAGCTGCAAGACTTCACTGCCAGTTTCCCTTACAAGCAATGGCGGCGGCAGCACCCGAGAGCCAATGGTAAAATTGGCTGGGGTGAAGACACTGCTGGATTCCAGGACAGGTAAATGTCCTAATATTAAAAGTCAGCAGCTAATGTTTGTATTTGCTGACAATAATTTTTTTTCTGAAGGAGCCTGGAGCTCCTCTTTAACCAATATACTGTAAATGGTAGAAAACATTTTGTACGTATGCATGGCCTGTAATGCCCTGCTCATGTTGTACCCTCTATATCAAAAATCGGGGTGTCGAGTCGACCACCTTCCCACTCAACATATAGGGTACGTATAGCCTTCTTGGAAGTTCATGGCCCATGAGTGCAGGTTTGAGACTTTAACATGGAACCTGATTTTTAGCTATGGGCAACCGCTCCATATTTGCTTCAGTTTTCATAAATCACCCACTGACAGGTCTTCTTAGAAATAACAAGGATGACTTTTGGACCATTGATCTTCCTGCACTTCCAGCCTACAGCCATGGTTCTTGTTCCTCTTCTTCCAGTAAAGAGTCAGTCAATGTACTTCCCCCTACTGTGAATTATGATATGGTTCAGGCAGGCGGAGTTTCATGCTTGTGCGTTCATACATGCGATAAATCTTTCCTATGTAAATACATATCCAATATTATAGGCTGATTTATGCACGGGCCCAGGTTTTATAGCCCCTGAAGTCAAATTGTTTCAGCAAGCTCCCAGACAATGTATTTACAGGAGCTCTGGAGATAAGGCCTTGCGAAGGTCGCTGTGCTTGTGGCAGATAGCAGCACAATGTATACTGTTTGCCTCCTGCACTGAGGGTGCAATCAGTCATTGATCAGAATCACCAATTTGTTTTCAAGTGGCCTATTCTGCTAAGCGCTATCATAAAGACACTCCGGGCTATCTGAGGTTAATGCAATCCATTGATGTGGCTCTTCTCCGCATTGTTTAAACTTAGTTTTTAATGACTGATTTCTTTTATTCCCCTCCCCCCTACAGATATATCCATTCCAAAGAAAAACCCTTCAAGTGTCAAGAATGTGGGAAGGGATTCTGTCAATCAAGGACTTTGGCAGTACATAAAACCCTACACATGCAGGTGAGAATGGCCTGTACAAGGCCTTAAAGTAGTAATGAATACTTGCGCCAAAGTTATGTTCTCTATTTATATGCATTTAATATCTTTACTAATACCATGTTTATTTATTATTGGTACTTATATAGCTCCATCAATTTTCACAGTGCTTTATATATACCAGTATATTGTACATTCACATCAGTCCCTGCCCTGATTGTAAGAAGCTTACAATCTAAGGTCCTTCACTCACTTGCATACTTATACTAGGGCCAATTTAGACAGAAGCCAATTAACCTACCAGCATGTCTTTGGAGTGTGAGGGGGAAACTGGTGTACCCGGAGGAAACCCACACAGGCACAAGGAGGACATGCAAACTCCAGGCAGGTAGAGCCAATCCTAGTGCTGCTAGGTAGAAGCGCGAACCACTAACAGCCACTGTGCTGTTTTTTTAAAGCTCATTTCTAAATGTATTTTCTTATAATAACACACATCTAGAGAGCGCAGCCTTTCCATCTAACCTATAGTTGCGAGCGTGCGTCCTCTCTCTTTCTTTCATACCCAAAGGTGGGTCTACATCTCCTGTCAGCGCTTGTGCATGCATTGGCAATGCACATGTGTGAAACTCAGTGGTCAATCATAGCGGGTGGGAGGGGTGGTGGGCGAATCGCAGGTCCTATTTAGTTCCAATCCGTATGTGTAGTAGGTGCACAGAGCAGCTAGTCATAGTATTGTAGACCTTGGAGAAGGTGGGGAGTGCACTCACAGTGGTGGCTCCACTGAGTCAGCACTAGAAGGAGCCACTACTACAAAGGAAGGGCTGTTATGGGGAAAAAAATAAACAATTCTGGGCTGAATTGACTGAGACTAGCATTGGTCATCCAATGAGCTGAGATGTGAGTGTTTCTATCTATGTGCTGTTGGTTTTTAACACTACGGTTTAAATACACTTCAGAAGGACTCACTGACAGTTCACCTATAGCAGTGATGGTGAACCTTGGCACCCCAGATGTGTTGGAACTACATTTCCCCTGATGCTCATGCATTCTGCAGTGTAGTGGAGCATCATGGGAAATGTAGTTCCAAAACATCTGGGGGTGCCAAAGTTCACCACTAGTGACCTATAGCAATCAATCAATCTAATTGACTGCTATGGCTATAATACTATTTTTTTACCAAAAGACTTGTCCATAATAATAATACTCCATAATAATAATAATCTATAATAATGTCAATCATAATTATTTATATATATATATATATATATATATATATATATATATATATATATATGTTGTAAAGCACTGCGTAAACTGTTTAGCGCTATATAAATCCTGTATTACAAGAATAATATATATATATATATATATATATATATATATATATACTGTGTATATATATATATATATATATATATATATATATATATATATATATAATTTTCCCTTTTATTACCTTAAACTCAAAACTGTTGCTATATATCTGTAAGCTACTGACTAGTTAAGTTTTAAGTGATTAAATGGTTGATATTATTTCCTTAAATCTGTACAACAATATGGTTAAACTCAGATTTAGTTGTGTCAGCTTGTACCTCACCATAAATGTATTCTCATATAGAATATCCTTACTACTGAAAAAATATGCCCTTATCCCCATAGATAAAAATACTTTTTTTTATATGGAGTTATATTCACTATATTTATTTACCAGTATTTCAGACATGTTTTGGCAAAGTTTATTATATATTTTTAGGTTCTGGCCCATCCCCTAGTCCCTTAGGTATAAGACATGAAATTCTTTATTTCATGCAATATATTTATAATTAAAGGGTAACATGGCGTCTACTTTATTTGTAGCCCATAGTCTTTATTTTCCTAAAACACCATTGAAATTAATAAAATTTTAATTAATTAAAAAAAGGAAAAGGAGAGACGTGTAAAGGATTAATCCTTTGCTTGCTTCAAATCTGAACAGGAATCACCCCACAAATGCCCCACATGTGGAAGGACATTTAATCAGAGAAGTAATCTGAAAACTCACCTTCTTACCCATACAGACATCAAGCCCTACAATTGTGAGCAGTGCGGCAAAGTATTCAGGAGAAACTGCGACCTGCGAAGGCACAGTCTGACACACAGCCCAAGGCAAGACTACTAGAGTCGGACACAGAGCCCCGATCACCTACTTGAGTCGGACAAGAGCTCCTCCCACCCACTTGAGTCGGAAACAAGAGCCCCGCCCCTTCACCTACCCTGCCCCAACTCCAGCGCCGGGCATGCAGTGTCGGGGATAGGACTAACGGGAACTTTTTGCCTGGACTTGCTTTGCGGACTGGACTTTTCTGATCAACAATACAGCCAGACTGAAGCCTGCTCTCGCCTTTTGTACAGATAAAAAGCTCATTTTAGAGCTGTGTATATAAGTACTATTGTGTTTTTTATTATTATTGTTCAGTTTTGATGCACAGTGGTACAGAGTTTTTTTTTTTTTTTTCGAGAAAATGCCATAAAACTGTAAGTCATAAATAAAAATATAATTTTTTTCAATTTATGTTCCCATGTATTTGTAGAAAGTTCCTCTGAGTATTAAATATTGGTGGATATTCCTTGAAATTGATGTCAGACGGGTGATTCTGCCACTAGAGACAAACTAAAAAAAGGCTGAAGGGTTGATTTACTAAAACTAGAGAGTGCAAAATCTGGCGCAGCTCTAAAGAGAAACGAATCCGCTTCCAGGTTTTATTGTCAAGTGATTGTAAAGGATCACCTTGTAAAACAACCCGTTAAGTTTAAAATAGAAATGAAAGGAAAAACATTTGTGTATAGATACAAAAAAACATTATAAATAGCTTTTCTTCTTCTTTTTTATAAGTGATCACATTCCCTCTGTTCTCAGCTACATAAGAGCTGGGGGGAGGAGAACCATCAGCACATTGAGCTTCCTAGTGAATGACTGTGCAGGGTGTGTGTGTCAGGAGAAGTCCAATCATTGGAGGAAAGCAGGCTGAGTTCCCAGCATAGCTAGAGAACTGACCACGCTGTGTTCTTCTGTTTATTGTGGTCAGTTTTTAATAGGAAAGCAGAGGGACTGACAGGAACTTCAGGGATTTCACATAAAGGAAGCAATACAAAGAGAACATGATACTTTCTCATACACGTACTTGGTACAGCAGGCACATATCAGGAATATGAAATGTTGGGGTAACAAACGCTTTAATTGAGCAAGCTGTAGTTAGAAGCTGATTGGTTTCTATGCAAAGCTGCACCAGATTTTGCACTCTCCAGTTTTAGTAAATCAATTCCTTTTTTTTTTTGTTACTATTTAGGGATAAAAGCTGTTCAGGGTGATGTCAGACCCTAGCAATCCTGGCATTGGCGATTTGTCAAAATGACCACTAGCAAGGATCACTCAAGAGGCCGCCTGTCTGTCCATATGAATTCCCTCCCTCTGTAGCTAAACACAGTGCAATGTCACTCTGTCCATGGCCTGGACCTTACTAAATTTCAATTGCTAGTAATGGGAGCGAGATCTCTCTGTCTTAGCTACAGAGGGAGCGATTTTACAGGCAGGCTCTGCTACACAGATCAGTGCTGTAGCCATTGGCTACAGAAGTCGGTCGTTAGATGAGTTTCTGTTGAATACAGAGGAGCACACACGTACCGCTGAGCTGGCCAACGTTTGGTGCATGTATACCCAGTTTAAAGTATAAGAATAAGGGAGTTTTTTTTTTGCTATCTGTGTCCCGTTGCAGAGATTTCACTTCACTTCCTGTCCCATAGCTAAAACAGGAAGTGAGAGGAAATCTCTGCAAATTAAGGGAATTCCTTGGGGATCCCCTGGTCACCAGAACTGGTGTCCCCATTGGAAGCTTTCCCCTCTATTACTTTTCTGGGGACAACCCAAAATTTGGGATTTTCTTTTACTTTCACTTTCAATGATAATGGTAAACAGGACAAATAGAGAAGGTGAATCTCCTTAATAGGGCCACAGAGAGCAATAAAAACTGACAGGTGTTCTAATCTTTCTCCACTCTATCCAAAACGAAACAAAAAGTTATGCCTTTAGTTATACTTTAACTCAGAGGTCAGCAACCTCTTTCCACTAAAGAGTCGGTTTCAATGTATGTGAATGCATGGAGGGCCGCATTCACCTGCTAATAAATGAAGATAATAATCTGGACCCCTTTACAATACACAGCCCTGCACCTCTGGACCCCTTTACATTACACAGCCCCCCCTGCAGATTATACAGCCCCCCCCATGTTATGCTTTAAAAATTGTTAAATTAAGCACACAAATGGAATAGCGACAAACTACGGTACTTAAAAATCTCCTTAGGCGACGCTTTAATAATTACTACAGGTCACCTGTTTAGAGCTACAGAGGATTTCTAGTGCTGGAATTATTGCTTTTACTCTAATGATCGCGACGATACCTCACATGTGTGGTTTGAACACTGTTTACATTTGCGGTCGCGACTTACGTATGCGTTCGCTTCTGCGCGCGAGCACGGAGGGATGGGGCGCTTTAAAAAAATATATTATTTATTTTATTTCATTTTTTTTATTTTTACACTGTCCCTTTAAAGAAAACATTTCTGATCTTTTTTATTGCTGTCAGAAGGAATGTAAACATCCCTTATGACAGTAATAGGCAATGACAGGTGCTCTTTATGGAGGGATCTGGGGTCTATAAGACCCCAAATCCCTCCTTTGCACATAAAAGCATTCAAAACTCCAAGTTTGCCAGTTTTGAATGCTGCATTTTTTTTAATTTGGCGCTTTTAATTCTTCTGTAAACTGAAAGTGATGACATGACATTGCTTCCGGATTACTAGATCTGAGACCTGATCAAAGCCAATATCGGGTTTCCAGCCTGCCAGTTGGACGGGAGAGCCCCGGCGAGTCGCGGAAGGTGGTGGGGGGCGTCTCCTCCTGCTGCTTGGGATAAAAGCCAAGCGGCTTCTTAGCCGCATCGGTTGTTATCCCAAGATAGCCGACTGGGGTTAAAATGTCCGCGGGCCGGGTGCACGTGAATTCATCACGTGCACTGACAGGCCGGACATTTAGCAGCGGCGGGCCGGGTGCGGCCCACGGGCTGTAGGTTGCCGACCCCTGCTTTAAGTAATCCTACTGTTGTCGATTTTGACAAATGGCCAGCAGCAGCAGTGTCACCTGTCTGACATCATCTATAAGGTTTTGGTTTTTAAAGCGGAACTTTACCCACAACAACTCGATAAAAAATAATGTTCTTTAGCAAGGAACATACATTCCACAATTATAATTATGCTACCAAAAGTAGTGTGTGCCTCCAGCATTGCTCCTGTTTCTTCTGCCATTTTGCTGAAGTTCAGAGCCCCTGAGCAGCAGTAAATCTTTAGGCTGTCAGCCAGTGGTGGCTGGCACTCAATAATTCAGGGGGAAACCGCCACCCCCCCCATCTTCCCTCCCTCCCCTGTCCAAACTGAGGAGCGCCGCTGCGGCTGAGCCAATTCAGTGATGGCTGGTGGGTCAGCGGGTCTTCTCCTCCGGCTGAGCTCTCCGCTCTCCTCTCTCGTTCAATAGATTTTTATTTTTCAAATCAAGTATAGATATCACATAGGTACAGCTCCTCCTAGGCATCCAATAGGATTGTCTAGCGTTTTGGCCAATCGGGAAACGGGTCTTATAAGCAGCACTTGATTTTCAGACTAAAGTTTCACTTAAAAGCTGCATTCCAGATATAAAAGACATACATTAATGCAGCTTTATAATCATAAATACATCATTACATGTATTTGTTAAATACAAGCAATGTAAGTACCCAAAATGTACCTTGTTTTAGCCTCCTGTAGTCTCTGTACAGCAAAGCTTGGGTGGAAGAAGCAGTACAAGCAGCCAATCAGTTCGTGTGCTGACAAGAGGCATACTGAAAGGATAAGGAAGCAGAGTGACAGCTTATTGTACTGCTTCTCTTTTCACTGTCCAGACACAGCAGGTCAAGGGCAGCCTTCAGAGGGAGTTGTTAGACTGAGGACATCTAGCAGCAGCAAAAAGTACTGCAGGGGAAATTGCAGCATGAGCTGGTATTGTTACTTTTTCTTTTAAAGAGAATATTTAATTTTTTTTTATATAACAAGCTTTTAAAAGCTGAGTTTAAAGACAACTAAAAAATAAAACTTGGCTTTTTAAACTTAGATTGCATCTGAACATCAAACGTTTTTTATTTTTATTTTGTATAACATGGTGATTGGGAGGGAGGAATAGAACTGCTGTCATGTTTTTATTGCTGTTTGTGTCTTGGTTAGGGAGATTTATTTTTTTAAAGGTTAACTTTTTTATTGTTTTTTATAATCATAGCGAACAGAGATTTACTCTCTCTCTCTCTATTTGTCCTGACGATGGGAAACTAAAATATAGAATTTTCACAAGAAGGAGAATAGAGCAGATATCTGGGTAATATGGGGATACATATTCTGTTCTGGTGACAACACCCTGTGCAAAATGTTAATTGATTAAATGTTTCAAGCCTGCAGAACATTGCAACCATGATCAATACATTGTAGGCTCCATTGTTCACCCCCATTGCCAGATCCATATGGAGGTATGGACCTTCTGCTATGGGGCTAGATGAAGTAAACAATGTACTCCAAGTGCTGGTGACATCAGGGCACTTGTTCATCATTGGGGTCTGCAAGTTTCCATATCAAGTTGGCAGATGAGACTTGTATTTTCTTAGATCACTGTGAGTGGCTGATGCAGCTTTGTGTGGGCGGAGTCATGCACAACTAGTCAAATCCAACCAAAAGCAGAAGGCTGCCGGAAGAAGCACCCCACAATTTAGGTAAACGAAAATGTTACTGAACCCACAATAGTAAAATCAGTCTGTATATGCAATAAAGCATGCTTCTTATACTCAATGTGGAACCTAAGGGGTTAATCCGCCGCATTGTGTAAAAGGGCTGTTTGATCCGGTCTTCTCTGATCCGCCCCTTCTTCCACTGTCCCCAATCCATCTCCTGATAAGACAGAACCTTTGGAGTCACTCTGCACATGCTCAGTTTGGTGTGTATTGCTAGAGAGTTTTTTTTGTGAGAGTGCATGTGATCAGCACAGGGCCAATCAGCACTGTCCAGACAGAGGGTCAGGTGTCCTGCAGCCTCATAGGACAGTCAGAGTAGAATGAAAACTCCTCCTACAAGCTTTAACCAGACACTAAAAGAAGTCACAAGACTGCTATAGACTGCTGATGAGAAAAGGTATTAAGCCATTTATAGTTACTAAAATAATTGCATTTCCGTCTTCTGTGTACTGTGTCTGTGTACTGTGTCTGTGTACTGTGTCTGTGTACTGTGGGAGACGTGAATGCAGGTTTCGGGGTTTAGTAACACTTTAAAGTTGGACTAACTCTTTGAATTGTTTGAATTTTCATCCAATCATACACAGATGAAATAAGTAAACAGGAATTGGCTTTTCACACGATTGGATAATTAAAGTGCATGTACACATCATTTAATGTCTGAGCTTTTTAGTAGGGCTGTTACTGATTAAAATTTTTGTGTTCGATTAATCGTTTTTTTTTAAAATCGATTAATCGACTAATTTCGATTAATTATAATGCACATAGATCCAACTACTTTTAGCTGATCTCCTTGCAGGCCAATTCCCAGTGCAGCTACCAACCACTGGAAAAATGGATAGCAGGATACAAAAAACACACAAAGACAGCGCTCTATGGGAATAGCATTAAAACTTTTATAGTCTTCAAGTAGGTAACAAAATAAATATTGCACTGGAGATAAAATCGATGTAGCTACATAAACTGTAAAAATGGTGAGAGTAATACCAAACGGTAGCAAAAGCAGTCATAAAAACATGTAGCTAAGTATGATACTGGTATAAAAATGTGTACAACGATACCACTGCTGAATCCAGATGAGAAGGGGCTAACATCAGTCCGTCGGCATGTAGATGTCCCCTGAAGGGAACTATCACAAATCCCAGTGGATGGCTGTAGAATCCCAGGTTGATAGAGGGAAGTGATAGAGGGAAGTGTAACAGCCCTTGCGTGTGGCAGATAGTAAGGTCCCGCCGGCATGCAGATATGAAGGCACAGCAAAGGAGCCCTTCAGATGGACACGGCAAGCCCCACCGGTGTCCGTGACGTCACCGGATCTCCCTGAAGACCCGGAAGTCGGCGGAGAGGTGAGTACCGATCAAAAGAATTTTGATAGTTCAAAACAAATAATCGATTAATCGAGGAATTAATAGTTAATTTCCACAGCCCTACTTTTTAGTAAATCAGCCTCATGGCAACAAAGATCAGCATACAGAATATACTTTTGCACATCACCCCTTGTGATTGTATTTGTATCTTGCTTTGGGAATATTCATAATAAAACGAATGGAAAGGACAGGACGTTTCCTCCAGCAACCAATCAGGTGCTAGAGCAAGTTTTTTTTTAACCAACACTGTAAAATAGCATCTGGAATGTGATTGGCTGCTGTACAATTCCTTCTCTGTCCTGTATTCACTAATTGTAATGAATTATTAGCAGTGAGCTGTCTCAGGACAAACGTCACCAGCAGTGGCTGTGGTCGGATCCTATGTAGCAGACATTTCTGTGTCATTGCTGTCTGGGGATTTTATAAGTTTAGGATGTTCCGAAGTCTTTGACCCTTCAAAAATGTTTTACCCACCGCAGACAAGTGATCTGTGACAGTTGCACACAGGAATAAATAGAAGGGACCAAATTACAGACAAGTGATACCAATATCACACCGATTAGAATATCTTTAATTATTTCTCAGCCCTGAGTCAGGTCTATAATATTCAGACCAATGACAAGGGACACAGCCCTGGAATGGGCAGCAGCTGGGGAACTACAAGTCCCAGCATTGCCACAATCACAGCAGCTGATATGAAGTATATAAAATATAATAAAAAAAGAAGAAAGCAACAGATGATCTGATATACAAAATATAACCGTGTTCTTATCCGATATATGTACAATCAATCGTCCTCTGTCCTACAGACCAGACACAGGTCGGCGATCTATAATAGAACTGTGCGGATCCTCTACAGAAATAATAATAATAATAAAAAATCGCTAGTAGCTACAATGTAACACAGCAGCTCGCTCCCCACCTGCTCTCCCAACAAGATCTGATTACATTACCAGGGAAATTACTGCAACATGAGACCCCCAAACACCAGCATTGCACTTCCACTGCTCGATTCCAGAAACCACTTCCAATAAACAACACATGGGATGAGGACTGGCAGATGAAAATATATAGGAGCACATAGATAGACAGATAGATAGACAGATAGATAGACAGATAGATAGATAGATAGATAGATAGATAGATAGATAGATAGATAGATAGATAGATAGATACATACACACAACACATGATATTTTTATAATACATTTAGATCTGCATGATTACAGTGAAACAATAATACAAATAATAACAAAATAATAAGATTAATAATAATAATGCCATTTAGATAAACAGATATTGATAATACACACAACTGTAAAGTACTCAAATGTTGATATTTTATAGGTTTGCATGAATAAAAATGTAATACTAATAATATTAACAACAACAAGAATAATAAAAGTAATAATAATAATAATAACAATAATGCCATATATAGATAGATAGGACTTGAAAACACAGAAAATTGTAAGGGTCTCACATGGTGACATTTGATAATATATATATATATAGATGTGTCAGAATTGAATGTAAATAATGATAATAATAGTAATACTATAAAATAATAACAATTATTATTATTATAATTATTATTATTATTATTATTATTATTAGTAGTAGTAGTAGTAGAAGTAGTAGTATTATATGCTAATAATAATAATGATGATGATGTTTATTATTATTATTATTATTATTATTTTCATCATCATCATAATTATTTTAAAATGTATTTTAATTCATGCAGATCTGAATATGTTATGAAATGTCACCATGTGTGAGATTCGAACATGTATCTATCTATCTATCTATCTATCTAGCACAGAATTACAGGAACTGGAGGCCAGACAGACTGGGGTACTATTTAAAAATACATTAAGGTTTTTTTGTTTGTTTGTTTATTAATACATAACTGGATTGAATGGGGGCCTTTTATATCTACTAAGGATATTTTCGTATTCTACTCTCTGCATATGCATGTATGTATATGTACTGTATGTATCTAACTATTTATCGATCTATCAATATGTCATTGATGCAAAAGCATATTTATCCTAACAGATGTGCAATGAAGGAACATGTTCTGAAACACTTTTTACTAATAGATATTCGATAAATGAATACATTCTGACAGAATATATTTTTCTCCAGATAGATGTTGATAAATGAATACATTCTGACACATTACAAATCTATTCCATTAGATGTTCCAGAAATGAGCACATACTGACAGAATAGATATTTTTCCTACTGCACCCTAATTTACAAAATACATTCTACAACATGTATAATCTGCCTTCGAAAATGGCAATTAAAATATCGTTAATCATTTCGGTATTTGTATATTACAATCCAGCATATAATCGAATGATGGTACAAAAAAAAAAAAAAAAAAAAATATTTTTTAAATCTATTATTTTGATATATATGCCATGATTTTTTTTCTTTTTTTTTTTTTTTTAAATAGAACGTTGTATTTTATTATCGCTGAAAAGCAAATACAGACTCGTACAATATATACTATATTATAAATCTATCAGGATAAATATCTATCCTGTCAGATTTTTTTTTTACCTCCATCAGATAAATATCGATTCAGTCAATATGTTCCTATATGGAATATCTAGCAACCTGTGCCAGAAAACCTACAATCAGAAGATTTTGTTTCGTTTTTTAGTATTTTAAAAGGTGACTTGAACATTTCTTACAATCGGACATGTAAAAAATAATTTGCACACAAAATTTCTTTTTCAATATTTTTATTGAAAAGTTTCATCATTGAAACAAAACATCATAATAAAAAATATCCCCATCTGGGGGCCAACAAGGCCCTTCGGTAGGGTTTAATAAAAGCAAAATGTAACAAAATGACAATCAATATAATGATAAATATATACTGCACACAATATTTCAAAATTTAGGATATAATTACTATGCGGTTGGTTGTACAATATTTCCATGAAAATTCTCAGGAATAAAATAACGTTTTGTTCTTAGCCATTAATAAATATTCACAGAACAGTTGAGCCATAAAATTATAATTTATTTTTTTGTTCTTCGTAAAAAATGTACTTTATTTTAATGAGTAATCGTTTGGAAATTGCAACATGGGAGAGCATAACCCGAAACAATTGCAGCAATAAAAGTAATAATAAACAAGTGGAGGCGATGGAAAGCTTCGAGCAAAAGAAAAACCTCAAACGGCAGACCAGGATTATCACCCCACCCGAGACTTGGAAAGGAAAAAAAAAAAAGCTAAAGAAGAAGAACATCGCAAAAAAAACAAAAAAAAAATCACGAAATTGTCACTTTTCACCTGTTATGGAGTGATCTACAATATACTACAATATATACATTTCAGGAGTGTACAGAGACAGCGATTCATGTCTTTATATTATATATATATATTTATTTATTTATGTTCTCAGTAGAGTTTTTTTTTTTTTTGTTTATTATTTATGTGTATAATAAAGCTAATATATAAAAAGCGTGCTAAAAGAAACAAATATATATCTTGCTACCATTACCAATCATAAGCTTCCAACTTTCACTAAGGTTAAAAATGAAACAGAATTCCTGAATGTTTTCTATGGGTGACAAACTTTCAGCTAATTTCACTTATTATTATTATTTTTAATAATTCAGATTTGTAGCATGAGATTTTTTTGTGTGTTGAGGGCTCATTCACACTCCTTGCATCAATATGCTGGGCCCATTCGCACCTATGCAGCAGCAGCAATTTAGCTGCATTTTATTTCTGATTTTCAATGCACATTGTAATGCATTATGACACATATCTCACAATTCTGTAGAACAGAAGAAAAAAAAAATGGGTCAGGCCATATTTTACAAATCATGTTGCAAAATAGTGCAGAAATGTGAACACTAAGGGCCCATTCACACCAGAAACTGCACATAACAGTACGTTTTTGACTGCGTGCATTTGAAACGTGCTTGGCGCACGCTTGAATGCGTTTTGCATGTTTTTTAGGTTTAGCACTGTGTTTGCAGTGCATTTTTCTATACATTTTTGGGTTTGGCTTTCTTGGCTTTCACATTGAGGTGCTTCTAAACTGCCAGTAAAAACACTGAGCGCTTTTGCAGAGCTTTCCATTCATTTCAATGGAGAGGGGAGTTTTTCACAGCCCTGACAGCACATTGCCTCAGTGTGAAAGCATTCATTGATTTTAATGGCAATAAGTTTTCGTGAGCTTTTTAGGTGCTGTTTTTAGCGTGAAAGCGCCTGAAAAGCGCCTCATGTGAAAGTAGTCTAAATGGACGCAATGCGGTGCAGGGGCGGTGCGTTTGAAAAGCGCATCTGTAGCACGTTCCCTGCATTTGCAGTGCAGAAAAATGCAGCATGTGCTACTTTTTTTTTAATTTAAACTCTTTATTTATAATTTTCTTTAACACAACACACAAAAAGAGAGAAAAGGCAAAGAAAAAATAAATAAATATATATACATAAAAATATATATATATATATATATGTATATATATATATATATATATATATATATATAAAAGAATAAATAAATAAATAAATAAAAATAAGAGCAACTACTCATGTCAGTATTCCACACATCACATAAGTCCTAATTAACATACATTATAAGAATACAAATATTTTACAGTAGCTACCGAAAATATAAAGGTAACCAATTATCGAATATTTTCATTTTCCAAGTTAATAGGTCTCGCCCACCCCGTATTGGGGCATGTGCTACTTTTTTTTAACTGCGGTGAACTGCCATGCAATGATGTGAACTATGCCCATAGGATTACCTTGATTCTTGCATTTGGGCTGCCTATGCAGTTGGAGTGCAGTTCAAAGTGCATCCAACTGCGTTTGGTGTAAAGGGACCTAAGGCTGCATTCACACTTTTGCATTTTGAAAATGCACAAAAAACGCGTTAATGGCATCCCAAGCGTGGCTAGCTGATGAGTGTTTTATTGCGCGACAAACACGCTACAAACGCACATCAAAAAAACATGCTCAATGCTCGAAAAGGTTCAGGAACTACGTAAATTGACCCCAGCTTTAGGATTGCACAAATGCGTTTTTAATGCAGAGCAACACATGTATGTTTTTTAATGCAGTGCAGTGTAGCACATATTTTTTTTTAATACATTATAGTGCTTTTATATGCACTTTTTTCAGGGCTTTGAGCACATGAGGTCACTTTTGCATGCAGCAATGAGCTGTGTTAAAATGCAACATGTGGATTACAAACAACAGGAGGCCTGGCACCTGGGAGGTGTACCGGCTTCTGTCCAGCTTTGAAAGGGCAGTTTAAGGGTACATCTCTGTACCCTAAGTTTATTTCTAGACTGTAAGCTCTAACGAGCAGGGCCCTCTGATCCCTCTGTATTGAATTGTATTGTGATTGTACTGTCTTCCCTGATGTTGTAAAGCGCTGCGCAAACTGTTGGCGCTATATAAATCCTGTATAATAATAATAATAATAATAATGATTTAACAATAAACAGTTGCTAGATGGCAAAAAAAAAAAAAAGTGCAACATGTACAGTTTTTTTATGTATTTTCTTTTTACATGTTTATGGCTGCAAAGAGACAACATGACTTAATTTGTACATCCCTGCTTCCCCACCAAGTGCACGTTAATGCAACAAAATAAATGCAGGCTCATTTACTGTACTGTACTGCATGACTAATACAGTAGATAAGCAGGCCTGGTTGATTTGAATGACAATTCTATGTTTGCTGTGGGAGTGTGCAAATGTAGAAAATGAGAATGTAAACTTCCTGTTAGCACAATTTTCATATATTAGTCCCTATGCTTTGGACACTACAGAATATACAGTAACTGAAGGCAATGAGAAACCCTACAAAAATATGTTACCTTGTCTAATTAGTCAACCACTGATTGTCCAAAGGCCTATAGGCAAACAGCTGGTTCTATTCTATTTTTAATGACCTGAAAGTAATGACAGCCATGCGACATACAGTATATAGCTGATGGTTATTCTTTTTAGATATGTTATATTATAACATTATGTTATATAATATTATAAGTATGACTTACTACCTGGGTACAAGAATACATGGATTGGGGAAGCGCAGAATTACAGAAGCCAGGAAATTACAGGCCAGGACAAAGACACTTTTTAAAAATATATTACATTTTTTTTTAAATAAATACTTTACTGGATTGAATGGGGGCTTTTATATCTACCAAGGCATTTTAAAACATATTTTCATATCCTTCTAGTCTCTATTATCTATCTATCTATCTATCTATCTATCTATCTATCTATCTATCTATCTATCTATCTATCTATCTGTCTATTTATCTGTCTATCTATCTATCTATGCATGTATCTATATCTACATTTATGGACGTAACTGGAAAATATGTGTTTTCCAGGAAAGCATGTTATCTATTTGTTTTGGGTGCTATATTTATGTTAGCATTATCTGATGTCCTAGAAGTTATTTTAACAGTCATTGGTGGTTTCATGTACAAAGGCAGAAGCTGGGGATAGGGAATGCCTGTGAATTCCTGCCCCCTCCAGTTTAAAGGTGCTTCTGCCAGGAAATTTAAACTGATATAAAAGCCGGTGTTATTTACAGCTTGGACACATTGCTAGTGCTTTCCTGACTTGTTATTGCATGTTCATAAGCATATTTTAAAAAAGCAAAAAAGAAAGTGCAAAAACCCATGGAAACCATTCAAAGTGAATCTTTCAGCAAACTAACTACAGTAAACTGGAATCTGTCAGAATGCTATGGGTTAGTGCACTTTGTACTTCACCTTTGCTTTTCATTTTGCTTAAAGTAGGTGTAAAGCCACTCTCATCCTTTCTAAACTGCTGCCATAGTGGTTATCTATAAGGATATACATGCCTCCTGCATGTATCCTTACCTGTCATATGTCTCCCCTCTGTCTGTTATGAGACCCGAAAAACTGCAGATTCTGTGGGTGGGTCTGTTGTCTGGAGCTCGGTGGGTGGAGTCGTTATGTCAGTAGACTCCCACCCACTTCTACACTCCCCTTGTCAGCATGCATTTTCTCCTGTGTATTTCTTACACTGAACTTCTGCTAAGATCACTAACATCCAGCCAAAACCCAGAAAAGTCACCACATGACTTCAGCATGCCCAATCATGCTGGGGTGTGGAGCAGCCAATCCTGGGAGAGCTGGAGAAGAAAGGAGGAGGGGATCTGAAGTACACAGAATGCCTCTCTCAGGTTCCTGCATGAGATATGTAAATCACCTGTCACTCACAGCAAGGGGGAGAAACAGACTCCTATTTCTTTGTGTGTCAATTTTTATCTCACTGAAAAAAGATAAGAGGACTGCTCAGAGCTGGATTAACTCTTCATGGCAAGACGGGGCACAGATGACATGAAATCCTATACTGTACAAGGTGCAAGCCTTGATTAAAATATTTTTTTTGGGCTTACATCCACTTTAACTGAGCTTTCCAGTGTAATTCTATTATACTTCTTTGAAATAAAAAAAAAATCTCAGTACTCAGCCATTCTACTTCCAATGTTGCACTTCTTGTCATCTCCAGTGTTGGCTGCCATTCCTTTTCCAAATTGAATGATGCCCACAGTCATTCAATTCACTTTCTGTAAATCCAGAGCAGAAAGGACACACCGTCTGGGGGGTCACCTTCACAGATGCAGAAAATAGTGCCCATGTCATTACATGAGCGCCAATCTCTGCATAACTGAGGGAAAAGAGAAAAAGGACCAGGGACACATTACGAAATCAAAGTAAACAAAGGAACATATACAATTTTTTTTTTGCAAGGGGTTGCTCCAAGGGGAGTAGGAGAGAAGGGTGGAGGCCTAAAGCATCAGCTTTTATATTATGTTCATGATGGGAAATTCAGGGAGTAAGAAAAAAAGTTCAGGTTTGCCACTACCATAGATCCAGCAGGTTCAAAAATTGCAGTCACAGTGTAATATTGTCAAAATTCGCCAGACAAATGTCTTTGTTACCAAAATGCACTACCTAACCTTTCAACGGCAATGGCTGACAATGAGGGCTATGTTCTAGACATCTCACTATAAAAGAGTGGGTTCCCAGCAACCAATAGTCATTGTGCGTTCGCAAAGTTTAGGGACAGTTGACAGCCTGTGTAGAGAGAGTCACCATGCTATATTGCAGTAAATTACTGTGCATTGCAGTGTGGTGGGCTGCATATTCTTGTGTACTGTCCTATGTTCACAATTCTTAGACCAAAATGTCCATTCTAGGACAACCTTTTTGTGTGTGTCTGCAACAACAGTAGTTTCTGTTTAGCTGCTACTTTTCTGCCTGAGTGGCCATACTATATGGCCGCAGCACAAGCCGAAAGCAATTGAGTGGCTGATAAAGCCTTCTTCTTTGTCCTCCTCCCAGCCACAGAGCAACCAGTTGTCTGCAACCGCAACTTTATTCAATCACACAATCACTGACATTATTATTAATCAAGATTTATATAGCGCCAACAGTTTGTGCAGAGCTTTACAACATGAGGGCAGGCAGTACAGTTACAATACAATTCAATACATGACAGGGGCCGATTCAGTTCCCGCTCATCTCTATTGCTTCTCCATGGGAGCCCCTCCCCCCATCAGAGCCCCAAAGTATATGAATAAAAGTGAGTACAAAAATGAATGATGATGTAAAATCGCCAAATACGGGTTGTATGCCATTATTTATGAAAAAAAGCTGCCCTTTTAGTATTGACATTTTTGTCTTGTTCATTCTTAACCCCTCCCCCCCCTCGGAAGATTTACCCCCTTTAATGACCAGGCCACTTTTTGCAATAAGACACTGCGTTACTTTAACTGACAATTGCACGGTCGTGCGACACTGTACCCAAATAAAATGTAAGCAAATTCCTCATAAATATGAATAGCCAATGTAGCACTACCCCCGTAGGAGATGCTGGTTTAAATTTGGGCCTGTCGTTACCTTACTGTTCCGTATGCTCGTCTCAGGGGTTCTCCTTGAAGAGTTGTCCAGAAGAAGTTTGCACACACAAAGTCTCTTTCAAGGGTTTTATTGAATAAAGTTTCCAACACAGGGGGTTGAAGGAATGGGGAGGACTCAGGTACCTTAGTTGCGGATCACAGGAATTTTCCTAGGTCCAGAGGAGCAACTGTCTCCACACTGGACTCAGCAATCACCGGATAGGCCCAATCTCACCGGCCTAGCAAACAATGTGTAGCTTGATCACATATAGTCTCTGCCACAGACTTTGTGAAAATAGAACAGTCTCTGCCACAGACTTTGTGAAACCCTTCCCTGGGTTACCTTCGGAATAAAGAACACAGCTCTCAGAGCCAGGATCTTCCAGCCGTTCCGGCAGCACTGTGAGGTAGATTATTATCTGGATGCATCCTCCAATAGAGTCCTCATTTGCTTGGTCTCTTCCAGCAGGCAAGGCGACACAGGATCATCCCCGGATCGGTAGGCCTCAGTAACTCCTGGGCCTACATCTCAGTAACAGAGCCTCAGGCCAACATGGCCCGAGGCGGAAACTGCCAGCACCTCCCTGAGGCCATGAGGGCCCTCAGGTCGGGATCGGGTGGGTGGTGCCCACCACCAATGAACGACGACGACCCCACAAAATGGTGTCTTTCTCTTAAGTACCCTCTCCCAGAATGCACAGCTACACCAATAAACCTAATGATTTTAGCGGTATAAGTACAAATTAGCCTGACCTCAACCAGACTACCAATCAGATTGTGCCAAATACCGATATAGACCAAATGACAAAAATAATAAATAATGTATATTAAAATAATACATTATTTTATTTAATTAACAAGTCAAAATTAAGACCTAAAAATTAAAGAAACTAGTTAAATTAAATTTGGCCAAATTTGACCCCAAATTTTTTTTTTAAATGATAGTCAATCCCAATAGGGTATGGAAAATGGGGAGATGTTAAATTAGCTCCTCATACCTAAAGAGATCCCGCCACTAACTCAACCGAGTATAAACCAATATACATATATGTTGATATAACAAGAAAAGGGGTAAAAATACAAACGATAATTAATATCCTGAAAGGGAGAGAGGGATGTCAATGCTCATGAATTGTCTATGAACGCATTGACATCCACACCTATGTTCAAACCAAATGGAGCATGCCCCTCCATAGTGGACAATATTTATCGATACCTAAAAATATGGTATTGGAAAGGTCCTTTTTGTGAACCAACAGGTAGTGTTTAGACACCGAGTGTTTGGGAAAACCACTCTTGATGTTTGTAATGTGTTCACCCAGTCTCACTGAGAGGGGGCACTTCGTCCGGCCCACATATTGGAGCCCACATGGGCACCGGAGCAAGTATACCACCCCATCAGTGGCACATGTAATCAAGGCTCAATCTCGTACTCTTTAGAGGTACTAGTGGAACGAAAACTGTGGGTGCGTCTCTGTGTACACCCATTGAGGGAGCACACACGACACCTCCCACATTTATAAAATCCAGTGAGGTTCTCAAAAAAGCTGATCTTTTTTACAGGGGGATTTATCACATTAGGTGCCAACTTACCACAGAGCGAAGAGGCTCCCTTATAGATGATTTGAGGTCTATCGGGGAGTACTGTGCGTAGTATCGGGTCGTTGTTAATAATATGCCAATGCTGTAATGTTCTTATCCTGTAATGTTCTTATCTCTCCACTGGGACTCCGACATCTCCACCAACTCCGTGTAATGTTCTTATCCTGTAATGTTCTTATCTCTCCACTGGGGGCTCCGACATCTCCACCAACTCCAGGCAAAACAAAAGATCAAGTCTTCTGGACAGCAGCACTCCAATAAAAAGCCTTTATTATGTAAAATCTTCAAAAATCCAAATACAGCACAGCAAGTCACAAAATTCTGGTTAGAGCTGACTAGTTTCACACTTTCTTAGTGTTTAATCATCATAGCTATGATTAAACACTAAGAAAGTGTGAAACTAGTCAGCTCTAACCAGAATTTTGTGACTTGCTGTGCTGTATTTTGGATTTTTGAAGATTTTACATAATAAAGGCTTTTTATTGGAGTGCTGCTGTCCAGAAGACTTGATCTTTTGTTTTGCCTGAAATTGCATTGCCTGCACCCTTGGCTGTTGGGAGGAGATAGTCACCTGGAGGACATCCACACCTGAACGGTTTCTGTTTTTGTTTATCTCCACCAACTCCGTCGCAGATAAATGACGTCACAACGACATCACACGGCTCCTCCTCTTATCCCTACTTAAACAGCCGCCGCCATTTGCTTGACGTTCGTGCTAGGAACCTGACGCCAGGCAAAGACCTCCATCAGAAGACTGCCATCTTCACTCACTATTGGGCCGGTCAGAGCCCCGACTTCCATCTCCCTATTGGGCTGGACAGAGCCCCGACTGCCATCTCTCTTTTTGGGCCGGACAGAGCCCCACTGCCTCCTCGCTTTTGGGCAGGACAGAGCCCCTCCAACTTCCAACTTTTGGGCCGGTCAGAGCCCCGTCCCCACTGGTAGTCAGAGGCTTTCCACTGACCTACCCTCAGTCAGCCTACTCTGCTGGCAGAACTCCCTTCCTATACCACTACAATAGGAGACCAGTATATCTCTCCAGAAACCACTGGGTGACACCAACACCAGAAGTCCACTCACTGCAAGTATCCTTCCGTTTACTATAAACCGTATTCCTGTGCACTGCTACTACACTCAAGTTACCTCTGGTGCTCCCCATTATGGCTGTGTATTACCACACTAATTAAAACCACTTGTATTTCCAATTTATCTGAGTCTTCCTTCCTGATGTCTGTCAAATTGAAGTTAACTGTTTAGTATATCATATTCATAGACTTCCAAAGCTGTGATTCACGCCAACCATTATAGTTACACTGCCTGAAGCATTACAGATAGCACGAACCCCTCCTACCAATAGGAGTAAAATGCATCCATCGGAGGTTGTTAACCCCATGGCAGCGTTCAATCAGAGACTTGACACTCTTTCACAGATGGTCTCTTTCAACAGAGAACAAGAATCTCAAATCATATGTCACTGATAACTTTCCTATTCGGGTTACACAACCCGACACCCCAGAACCGAAAATAAGCCCACCAGACATCTTCTCGGGGGATAGGAGAAACTACATGGAATACAGTAACGCTTGTAAACTGTTGTTTGACATGAAACCAATTACTTATGCCACGACAGAACTAAAGTTTGCACCGCCATCTCCTACCTTAGAGGGGAACCCCGAGTCTGGGCTAACACTTTCATAGAGAAAGAAGATCCAATCCTAAACTCATTCAGCAATTTCAGTGCCGCCATTGATCTACTATACGATGACCCCAGCAAGCAGATCTCTGCGGAGTCTGTCTTACGTGCTCTGAGACAGGGTAAACACCCTGTCGAAGATTACATCGCCAAATTTAAACGGTGGGCCACTCAGTCCGAGTGGAACCAGGTCACCCTAAAAATAAGTTCTGGCTAAGCTTATTAGAAACCCTGAAGGATGAGTTAGCCCGGACTGTAATAGCCTCTACATTGGATGCTCTTATACTCCTCAGCATATCCATTGATAGAAGAATGCGAGAACGGAGAGCTGAGAGACTCTCAGGAGTCTCCTATTCGGTTCCCTCCGGCCATACTGCGGAGTCCATGGTACCCATGGAAATTGGTGCAATTAGGGGACCGCTTACCCCAGCAGAGAGGTCTAGGTGAAGGTCACTTCAGCTCTGTATGTATTGTGGCGCACCACACCATATCACCGAAGACTGCCCCATGCTCAGAAAGAAAAAGCCGGGTAAGTCAGATTACCTCTGCAAGCTAGTAAATACCCACTTACCAGACTCTAACTATTTCAAAATTCTTGTCTCTCTGCAGTGGGACCAAACCCGAATTACTCTCGAGGCTATGATTGACACAGGAGCGTGTGGGAACTTCATAGACTCACATATTGTTAAAACCAATAAAATTCCTGTATTCACTAAATGCAAACCTGTCTCTCTTAGACTTATTGACGGAACTACCTTAACCTCAGGTCCCATCACTACACAATCACAACCTCTGCTTATGGTGACAGAATCTACACATATAGAATACATCTGCTTACATGTGATACCGTCTCCCCATTTTCCCCTCATCCTAGGGCTTCCCTGGCTGCATACACACAAACCCACTCTACGTTGGGAAGACAGCAGTGTGCTCCTCACCTCTCAATACTGCCAGGAGACATGTTACAAAGAGACTTCTTTATCGCAGGTGGAGTCACTGTCCCCAGGGGAAGTCAACCAGGTACCTAGGGCATACCAAGATTTCGCTGATGTCTTCAGCAAAAAAGAATGCAGAGCTATTACCCCCACATAGACCATACGATTGTCCAATTGAGTTAATCCCAGGCAGCAAAATTCCTTTTGGACATATATATGCATTATCACAGCCTGAATTGGCCCATCTAAAGGAATATCTAGAAGAAAATTTAAAGAAAGGGTTCATAAGACCGGTCACCTCACCCGCAGCAGCTGGCATGTTTTTCATCCGGAACAAGGATCAAATCCTACATCCCATCATTGATTATAGAGAATTGAACAAGGTCACTGTGAAAAACAGATATCCCCTTCCTCTCATCCCAGAATTATTGGAACGTTTGCAAACGGCAAAGTTGTTCACCAAACTTGATTTGAAGGGCGCGTATAATCTGGTCAGAATTTGGCAGGGGGATGAATGTAAGACCGCTTTCCGCACCCGTTACGGCCTTTATGAGTACCTGGTCATGCCCTTTGGCCTGTGCAACACCCCTGCCACTTTCCAGTTCCTCGTGAACGACATTTTCCGGGATCTCCTTGATGTTTGTTTAGTAGTATAGGTGGCTTATTCGGTTAGCGTGAAGTGAGGAATAACGTTTGCAAGCACCGGCTGTTGAGGTAGCTACAGATCCAGGAGAGGAGGCGGCCGTGCGAAGGGTGAGAGTGCTGGTTTTTGCTCTGGGTCCGCCGTGGCCGTGATACAATACAGTACACTGCAACAACCCTCCTGTTGAAGATTCTACTTGAAGTTTTGCTGTGATATATGTTATATGTTGAGGAGTATTTTTTATTCTTTGAAGTGATGTGAGTGTAATGTTTGAAGATTACGAGTGCTTTTTAATAAAGTGTTTTTTAACAGTATTTCACTATTGGAAGCACTATTTATTCTTTTACATATTCACATCGAGTATTGAGTGGACACCGTCGGAAGAGCTGCAATCACTGTGTGTGATGTGTTTAAGCTTGATTGCCTATGCATGAGAGTGCTAGGTCATTTTTTCTGGTGAGTGCAATACCTTTGGGAGAGGAATCACAGTCACAGCGGTGTTGGTGGAAGGATTTTTCTGTTCAAGATTTATGGACTTTGATTGCTGATTTAAGTTGAAACACTTGGATGCACATATAAGAAAATATCTTTTTGCTTTTGGACTTATTTTTACCCCCCTTTTTTTCTTATAATCTTTTGTCAAAGTTTAGCTCACATTTTACTTTGGGACTCACTAAAGGATGTTATATGTTTAATATATCACTTATGTATGATATTTATGTATATTATTTTTGCACACTATCACGTGGTGTGGGTTTGAGATATATACATTTGTTTAGTTATATACTCATCGTATATGGTTTAGCGCCACTATTTTTTACTTAAAATACGGTTCACAATATTACTTTGTTTAAGTTGGCAGCTGTTAGCTTCATTCATTTCACCTTTTCATGTGCGCAGTGGTGGTTTGATTAATCAGGGTGCGCGTGATTTTTTTGACCTACTTCTAGACATCCTTATATACTCTGACAACATCACAGACCATCGCAAGCATGTCAGATGGGTTCTCTCTAGACTACGCACACATAACTTATACGTCAAATAGTGTACTCCGACCATCAAAACCTTCAATACATTCAGCGTAACAAAACACTCTCCTCCAGACAGATACGCTGGGCCCTCTTCTTCAATATGTTCCACTTTGTCATCACCTACCGACCGGGCTCCAAGAATAAAAAGGCTGATTCACTATCTCGCCTGGAAGAACACCAATGTACACCTGGCAGAAATTCCCAAATCATCCCACAGCAGATAATCTTATGCACCATTTTGACCCTCAAAGAGGAATTGCAGCAGGCCCTAACCTCAGAAAGACACCCACTGCAGTTAGAAGCAGATGAAAAAGGGTTCCTCTACAAAAATAACCGGCTGTACATCCCGACTCCTCTACACCATCGAATTCTTCGACTGACTCAAGACGTTCCCCTAGCTGGGCATCCCGGCATCACCAGGACCCTGGATCTCCTTCGCCGCCTCTTCTGGTGGCCGAAGATGGAGGAGTCAGTAAGAGAGTACGAGTCCTCCTGCGAGACTTGTGCCCGCTCTAAATACGAATCCCGACCCCCTTTCGGTCTCCTCACAAGTCTCCCTATACCCGAAAAACCATGGCAGGCCATTTCACTTGACCTTATCATTGAGTTACCCCGCTCAGGGGGTTACAACACGATCCTAGTCGCAGTCGACTACCTTACCAAAATGTCTCACTTCATGCCCCTCACGAAACTAGCAAACTCCAAAGAGACGGCTGAGATCTTGAGACAGCAGGTTTTCAAACTCCACGAAATCCCTTCCAGAATTGTGTCGGATCGAGGTTCACAGTTAAACTCCAGATTCTGGAAAGCTCTCTGTCTAAAACTCCAGATTGACCATCGATTATCAACTGCCTACCATCCTCAAACAAATGGACAAACCGAACGGGTAAACCGATGTCTAGAACAATATATCCGTTGTTACTGCACTCATCTACAAAACAATTGGCATGAGTTACTCCCCCTAGCGGAGTTTGCTTACAACAACAATACCAGTACTACCACAGGTTGTTCACCTTTTTATGCTAACTACGGGTTCCATCCCCCCTTCATCCCTCAGCAGATACCTACCAACAACCCTGCAGCTGAAGATTTTGTCAACACCTTAAAGAACCTCATTCCTCACCTACGGGACAACATCACTAGAACCCAGAACAGACAGAAGGCCTACTATGATCTTCACAGGAGAACTCCGCCCGCATACAAGACCGGAGATTTAGTATGGCTATCCACCAAACACCTTAACCGGAAAATGCCATCATGCAAATGTAGTGGATTATTCATTGGACCTTTTCCCATCCACTCAGTGATCAACCCGGCAGCAGTGAGGCTGAACCTACCATCAACGCTACGTATTCATCTGACTTTACACATCTTCCTGATAAATCCTTACCATCCCAACACCTTCCCCGGTCACGTTCCAATCCCCCTGCCGCCTGTTGAGGTTAATGGTCAGGAAGAATATGAAGTCGCACAGATCTTGGACTCCCGTCTACATAGAAACCGCTTACAGTATTTGATCCATTGGAAGAACTACGGTCCACAGGATGACTCATGGGAACCCGCCACCGAAGTTCATGCCCCACAGCTTGTCCGCCTCTTCCATTCTCACAATCCTGACAGGCCTGCTCCCATGGCCCCCAGGAGGGGTCTCTTGGGGGGGGGTAGAGTAATGTTCTTATCCTGTAATGTTCTTATCTCTCCACTGGGGCTCCGACATCTCCACCAACTCCGTGTAATGTTTTTATCCTGTAATGTTCTTATCTCTCCACTGAGGGCTCCGACATCTCCACCAACTCCGTCGCAGATAGATGACGTCACAACGACATCACCCGGCTCCTCCTCTTATCCCTACTTAAACAGCCGCCGCCATTTGCTTGACGTTCGTGCTAGGAACCTGACGCCAGGCAAAAACCTCCATCAGAAGACTGCCGTCTTCACTCACTATTGGGCCGGTCAGAGCCCCGACTTCCATCTCCCTATTGGGCTGGACAGAGCCCCGACTGCCATCTCTCTTTTTGGGCCGGACAGAGCCCCTCTGCCTCCTCGCTTTTGGGCCGGACAGAGCCCCTTCAACTTCCAACTTTTGGGCCGGTCAGAGCCCCTTCCCCACTGGTACTCAGAGACTCTCCACTGACCTACCCTCAGTAAGCCTACTCTGCTGGCAGAACTCTCTTCCTATACCACTACAATAGGAGACCAGTATATCTCTCCAGAAACCACTGGGTGTCACCAACACCAGAAGTCCACTCACTGCAAGTATCCTTCCGTTTACTATAAACTGTATTCCTGTGCACTGCTTCTACACTCAAGTTACCTCTGGTGCTCCCCCTTATGGCTGTGTATTACCACACTAAATAAAACCACTTGTATTTCCAATTTATCTGAGTCTTCCTTCCTGATGTCTGTCAAATTGAAGTTAACTGTTTAGTATATCATATTCATAGACTTCCGAAGCTGTGATCCACGCCACCATTATAGTTACAATGCCTGAAGCATTACAAATGCTTTCCAATCAAGTTCCTAATTTTCTTGTGTTGAACAGAATAACAGAATAGGTAGTAACGAACGGGACTTGAGACACTTGGTTCTCACCTGGTGGTTTACTTTTTAGAAGATCCTCTTTGTTGATTTTATTGACTTCACCTAAAACTTGCGTTAGGGGTTCCAAAGCATATCCCTTTTCAACAAACCTATCTGTTAAGACAGATGCTTGCGCCCCAAAAATCTTCATTGTTTATACAATTGCGTTTGAGACGCAGATATTGACTCTTTGGGACGGACTTCAGCCATGGTGTGTGGTTGCAACTGTCCGTAGGAATGTATGAATTCCTATCCGTATTTTTTAAATACGTGGAAGTTTGGAACTGATTATCACTGATTGAAATATTAAGGTCGAGAAAGTTGACGGATAATTGACTCGCCTCAAAATTAAATTGGATGCCTCTAGTATTGGCATTGAGATGGCCCATAAAGAGCTCAAGATCTTCACGACCCCCATCCCAAAGGAGGAGGACATCGTCAATGCACCTCACCCATAACACAAATTGGGGTCTCTGGCAAACATGGACGACGTCCTCCTCCCACAGAGCCATAAACAGATTGGCTAGGCTAGGGGCATACTTAGCCCCCATCGCCACCCCTCTGTCTTGTCGATAAAATTGACCCTCGAACCAAAAATAATTGTGCGAGGCCGCAAACTGTAATAATTCCAAAATAAACATAATTTGCTCATCAAAAAGGTCAGAATCATGCCTGAGATAGTATTCTGCAGCGAAAAGGCCCAGATTGTGGGGAATAATTGTATAGAATGATGTTACGTATGCCGTTACCAGCCACATGCCCACAGTGGGTCTATGATCTGACAAAATGTTGATCACATGTCGATAATCTCTAATAAGAGATGGCATTTTGGATACAAGGGGCTGTAGGTAAAAATAGATATACCTGCCCACCCGGGATGTGATGGAGTAAATTCCACACACTATAGGACGTCCCGGGGGGCAGGTAAGATGTTTATGGATCTTGGGCAGGTAATAAATGACTGGTGTGCGAGGTGTCTTTGGAATGAGATATGATCTTTCTTTATTGTTAATTATGCCTTGAGTAAACCCTCTCTGAATAATAACATTCAGTTGATTAAGATAAGGGGTTTTGGGATCAAAACATAATGGGGTATAGGTGTCACGATCTTCAAGGATCCTATGCATTTCTGCCATATAGTCACACCTATCTAGTATGACAATCCCACCCCCCTTGTCTGCAGGTCTAATGACCAGCTCTTTATTTTGACACAAAGAATCTAGACCATCAGTCACTTCCTTTTTTGGTCGAGCTTGTTTAATGGGCATCTCTTCTAAGTCTCTCAACTGGACGTCTCTGAACACCTTAAGAGATGGAGCTAGGGATTCAGGCGGATTGAACAAAGAAGCATTTGAGAGCCCCGAATGTTGATAATCTGACCAAAACTTTCTAGCTGGAACAATAGGATTGGAAAGCATGTGCCTTTTGATATTTAGTTTACGAATAAACTTATGCACGTCCATATATATTTCAAATTTATTGAGCCATCATGGAGGTGCATACTTCAAACCCTTGTCTAAGACAAGTTTTTCAGGCTCACTCAGGGTCACAGAGCTAAGATTAAAAATCCCAGCCCCGACTACAGTTCTTTTCTTTTTGAGTCGTACCCTCCTCCCCCCTCTAGATCCTCTTTTGGGTCTCCCAGCCTTTTGGTATCCTGATCTGGCCTGTGAAAACCCCAAGGTGTTAAATCAAGATCAGGGGGCCCAGAGCCTTGGTGGGTAGGCCCATTCCTAAAATCTCTGTTATAAGACATTAAGAGGGGGTCGTTATTTCTGATTGATTGTGGGGTATCAATCCTACAATCAGAATCCATACCAGGGTACTCTTTATCTCGTATTTGAAAAAAACGATTCTGTGTTCTAATAGAATAATCATAATCATTCCTATTGTCGTAAGCACTAGGTGGCTCAGATTGATTCGGCCCTGTAGGGTCAGATGGTCCATAATTGTATGAATTATGGCTAGCTTGAGAGAAATTATCTTGAGGCCAAACAGGATCTGCTCCATAGGGGGTGGGCCTTTTAGGCATAAAATAGGGGCATCCCTGATAGGGATATTGGTTAGAATAGGGAGCACCACGACCACGGCCCGCCCCAGGAGCCTGATTGGACCTCTGGGGGTGCTGTGGCAATGGTTGAGAATGGTTGGATGGAGGCCCACCCCTACCACCTCCCTGGGCCTGGTATGGGGAGTGTTGTGACCCCCGTCTAATTTTATTAGAGGGTCCCAACTTATTCCCTTTGACATTCCTAATGGGTGGTTGAGTTCCCACTTCAGAATGGCCACTCATAGAGACCTCCATCTCTGCATTATTCTAACTGGCCTGCTTAGCCAAAAGCTTCCGCTGCCAGTCAAACACGACCCCACCCTGATAGTCAGTGAGATCTCTATTATACTTTTTCTTTTTTTTCTTTTTTTGTTCACTGTCCTCTTTTTCTAATATCTTTAAAAGTGTTTGAGACCTTTCTTTATATTTGTTCGTGTCTCGTAGAGGGATCAATTTCTCTTTAATAGTTTTGATCTCCTCATCGAGACAGGAAAGTTTAAGACCCTTTCTTTTAACAAGAAATTTTAAAAAGTTTACACCAGCCTCAATAAAATACTTGTACCAGTCCTCTAACTGGATGTCGCCTTTTTGTTTTTTATATAAGTATCGAGGTAGGCAATGTCCCATTGGGTGTGCATTTGGGTCTGAGATTTTTAAGTCTCATAAAGAGTCCACCCAAATCTCCCTTCCAAATCTCCCTCCTCGTCTTTATATAATTAAAAAAAAACCTCAGTGTTGACCACTCTGGTGGCCCTATATTCAAAAATATCCATGATGATATAATTTGGCAACTAGTGATTTAAAAAAAATAAAAAAAAATAACAAAAACAATAGCAGCAGTATGGATATCAAGATACAGAAATGGGCAAAACAGGACACTGCGCTAAATTGGGACAATAAGCTGCAACTGGACAGTGAGATAAACACCAAAATACAAATGCAAATAATTAAAGCTGCGCTAACACAAATGTCAATAGGGGATGGGTAAACTAGTGATAAACAGTGTCTAAATATATGATATATGACTGCAAACCAAAAAACACCCCTTAGCAATCACCAAAAATATTGATATTGAACATAAATAAATAAATACAAAAAATTGATAAGTATTATTAAGAAAAGGGTGTATCCTCAAATTTTGATGGATGTGAATCAGAGTAGATAACAGTCCGTGAATATGGAGGTGAATAAGAAAATTAGGTCCACAGAAACCAGGTAAACTCAAAGTGATATATTGTCCACCAATATTAAACTTGTGCACCACCACCGTGAGGAGTTTGAGCTTACCAGAAGCAAGCTAATTGAAAGCCTGCGGCTATAACCCAGCCCGGGTCCTGCACCAGGAAGCAGCAGATGGAATTGACTGAGGTGAAGCACAGCACTCGGTCTGACAGGTATCCCGTTGTAATGGGACTCAGGTATGCCGGTATATTACACAAAAGTAAAGAAGCTTACATAGCGTAAAACTGTTTAAAAAGGTGCATTTATTATAATCTTAAAGGTTACACTTACATTGTATAAAATATCACAGGTCATAAAAAAGCCGGCCGGCGAGCAAGCATACACCTGTCCACAGCGAGGGTAGCATGATAGCGTCAGTACGTCCAACCTCCCGATGCAAGTTTCGTCATCCAGTGACGTCGTCTTGGGGAACAGGTGACGCACTGACGCACCACGTTTATATACCATAAAGGACACAGCCAAGCCTCGGTTTGAGTCGCGGGACCGGGATGTCTACACTTCTGCATGGGAATCCAAACCCAGAATAGCCATGATGGAAGAGAGCAGGAGGAAACTTACATTTTAAAATTGAAACTAAAATACCTAAATAAACACTATAATGAAAGACAGAGAACAAATATGATCCTAATTGAAAAGATCGATCGTGGATGACCAATAAAATTACTAAAAAGTTTTTTCCCAAACACTCAGTGTCTAAACTCTACCTGTTGGTTCACAACAAGGACCCTTCCAATACCATCTTTTTAGGTATCGATTTTTTGTATTTATTTATTTATGTTCAATATCAATATTTTTGGTGATTGCTAAGGGGTGTTTACTAGCACCATGAATGGGGATGCAGCGATGAAAAATATAACAATTAGAAATGCTTGTTTGTAGGTATAAAATTTTGCAGCAGCACACTTTTTCCTTTGGGCCTGGTGGCATCTTAGACCACTAAAATCACTCTTTATATACTTGAGAGAAAAAAATGGTGAAAGCTTGTCATACCCTGTCCATCATTTCTCCTGTGACTTTTCAGGGATGGAAATAGTCACCTTGTTGATGGAGCATCTTGTCGGAATTTGATATTGACTTTCTGTCTTCTTTAGCTTTAGCGCAGGATGTCTGAGATATCCTCTGGTTATGTTTCAAGATGTTGGCACCTTGTGAAATGCCTCAAGGTCTTATAGTTCCAACTCGTTACTCATCGCCATCTTGCGTTACTCAGAGGTGCCATGCATGTTGCACTCATCACTTCATTGTGTTATGGAAATGGGTGAACTCTAGCATCTTGTCAGTGACTGAAAGACTTTCTAGGTAATTACATTAGTAAATGTTAACATTTTTGAGATAGCGATAGAGACTAAAGGGCATGAGGAGTCTTCTTGTGAAAAAAAAAGGGGCATGAGGAGCCCTGATTGTTCCACCAGGAATGTTTAGACTCTTAAGTTATAATTTATACAGCTGATATGAACATTCACTGTGTGGTGTACACCAGTCAAGGTCTCCTATGAGGATCTTAGTCTGTGCCAGTGTATCTCTTCACCAGCAAAAAAAAAAAAACACTTGGAAATGGTAGTGGGGCACTGTGAGTACTGCCTCAGTGAGAGTAACTTGGGGCACTGTGAGTAACTTGAAGCACTGTGAGTAACTTGGAACACTGTGAGTAAGCTGGGGCACTGTAAGTAAATTGGAGCACTGTGAATAACTGGAACATGGTGAGTAACTTGGGCACTGTGAGTAACTTGGTGCACTGTGAGTAATTTGGGCACTGTGAGTAACTTGGTGCACTGTGAGTAATTTGGGCACTGTGAGTAACTTGTAGCACTGTGAATAACTGGAGTATAGTGATTACTGAGTCGGAGTAACTGGGGCACTGTGAATACTAAGTCAGAGTAACTGGGGGCACTGTGAATACCAAGTCAGAGTAACTGGAGGCACTGTGAGTAACTGGAACATTGTGAGTAACTCAGAACATTATGAATAACTAGAGAAGTGTGAGTAACTGTAGCATTGTGAGAAACTGGGCACTGTGAGTAACTGGGACACTGTAACTTGGAGTACTGCCAGTTGGGGTACTGTACCTTGGGGGTACTGCAAGTAACTTGGGGGTACTGTGAGTACTAAGACATTGTGACTGGGGCACTGTGAGTAACGTAGCATTGTGACAGGCATATGTGAGTAACCGTGGCACTGGGAGTTCTGGCTTGGAATAAGTATAGAGTAGGGGTGGTAATATGGAGGTGCAGATGCCAGAGGTAGGAAGCTGGGTTACACTAAGAAGGAGGGGTAGGGGGAAGAGCGCTAGAGAGGCTAGTCCTAAGTTGGTACATCCTAACAATTATGACAAGCTGTATGATGTTGGGGTTATTAGCTCAAGAGTGGCATTGCTGGAGCAGACTACCTCCCCTACGTGCCAGGGGAATAACTGTTGCGGTGAGGATGGAGACAAGGTTACAGGCAAGGATAAACAGATATTGGTGGTAGGGGACTCAATTATTAGAAGGACTGATGGGGCAATCTGTCACAAAGACCGTGACAGCGTAATAACTTTTTATGAAGAAGTGAGCTGTTATCTGGATAGAGGAAAGCCTGTGGATTTAGTTATAAATATATTGAAGTAGCGCTAAATACTTATTAACAAAGTGCTATGTGAATAAAGTTAGTGCAAATAAATCTAATGATAAAGTGCATCACAACAGTGTAATGTTAGCAATATAAAGTCCATAAAGATAAAATATAATAAAACTAAAACCAAGTCCATATGACAAGTGTTTATAAATAGTGCATCCACAAAAAATCTGATCATCCAGGGAGCAAATCAGTTCTTATCACAGAAGGATGAGCAAAATGAAGAGAGGGGGAAAGGGACGGGCAAGGAAGTCCAAGTCTGGAAAATATGTAGATTATAGCGACAGATTCCTCATATCCTTCCCCGATTGGTAATAGCCTCTTACCTTATAGATAGACCCCACTGGGTCTAATGGTGCATTGAACGATAATGGCCAGCCGGCGGTAATTGCTCCTTCCTCCTCGGTGTGTTTTGGACAGGACACCACTGCAATACTGCCTCCAATCTCAGCACAGGTTTCCTAGAAGGTGTATCTCCAGATCCGAGAATTTAAAAGCAAGAAAAAGGGATCTCCATAGTGTAGTAGATTAAAAGGCACAAAGGTCCGTTTATTAAAATAAGTAATTGACAATATAAAAGGCAAAAAACACCATACAGGTAAAAACAGCATCAAAGATACAGGGACTTCCGGTCACGGGCGTAAACCGGAAGTGACGTCACCTAAGCTCCTCCCGACGCGTTGCGTCACTGTCACGTGACTTTATCAATTATTTATTGGTAGCGCATTAGTACTTTTGTTTACCTGTGGATGTAGTGTATACAGATTTTGCCCAAGCATTTGAAATGGTACTCCATAAACGCTTCATTTACAATTTGAGGTCTTTTGGTATTGACGATAGTGTATGTACCTGGATAGAAAACTGGTTGCAGGAGCTGGTCAAAATGGTGGTGATAAATAGCATCTCTTCTTAATGGTCTGGAGTTGTAAGTGGGGCAGCCCAAGGCTCTGTCCTGGGGATCAATTCTGTTTAACTTGCTCATAAATGACATAGAGGTTGGTATATATTGTTCAATCTCAGTTTTTGATAATGATGCTAAGTTAAGCAGGGTAATAACCTCACAACAGGATCTAGCAACAAGACCTTGATAAAGTAGAGGGGTGGGCAACTACATGACAAATTAACTTTAAGCACTTGCCAACCGGGCCATAGCCGAATGACAGCTACAGCGCGGTCTGTAGCTGGCCAGCTAAGACCTGTCCTAGGTTACTAATGTGGCTTACATGTATATACAGCTAGAATAAAAGAAAAAACTGCGCTAAGACTAACGTATCAAAATTGTAAAATTCAAATAAACATAAGGCAGCAGCAATAATGTGATAAACATAAATAATAATAAAGGAAAAGAAAACTGCGCCAAAAAATAAAGCAATCCTAGATGACGTCAGGATAAAAAAGTCCAAAGGTGTGACCCATAAATAAGTCTAAAGGGAGGTTCCACAGACTAAAGACAGTCCAAACAATTCAGTATATTGTGGGTCCGCCATGTATGACACCGGATAAACCACCACCAAAAAGAAATGGCTGCTTACCAGATGTAAGCAAAAACGCACAGTTAGCTATAACCCAGCAGTGGCCTTTAGCTTAAGAGAAATCCAAACGAAGTACCCTAGACACTCTTCCAGTATTAGCATGGACCTCTTGATGGCTCCGTTGCACCAATAAAAAAGAATACCATAGGGTGATAACGTAATATCAAGGTATAGTACTAAAACACCACCACCGTGATATATAATGATATGTTAGTGACCACCACCCTAGTAACAATGGCTCCTTACCAGAGGCGCATTCGGCTATAGCCTAGCCACGGCCTCTATCCTGCACGTAGGACCCAAACACAGACTCCCAGGACACTCTTCAGTAATATATGAGACGCTGCTGATGCTCCATATAGGGTGCCAAAAAGAAGGGGGGGGGGGAGACCATAGAGTAATACCTTCTAAAACCACGTTTATTATAAAAAAAGGAGCGTACTTACAACATTGTAAATTCATTAAGCATATAGAACATGCCGGCCGGCATAAACAGGAGCCCTTCCTCGGTCGAGCTGCGTGGTGACGTCACTCTTTTTACAATGACGTCATCTAGGATTGCTTTATTTTTTGGCGCAGTTTTCTTTTCCTTTATATACAGCTAGACCTGCTAATAACTTTAATACAGTTCATATGCTCATTTGTGAGAGATAAAAGCAGAGTTATTTACTGTGACTTTATATATGGATGTCATATAACAATTGTATATTGTGTTCACAGAAGCAAAAGAAAAAATATGCCTTTAAGATTCATTATATACAGAAAGGTAAGCTCAATGACAGCAGAATTGCAACCAGAAAGCATAGAGTTAAGCTTTTGTTGACTCATTAGGAGTTTTAGCCAATCACAGCCAATCTCACACTGAGCAAGAGTCTTGGCCAATCACAGCCAGCCTTTCACCCATGTTCTGTCTGGGAAATCTCCAAGCACACTGCCTGAACTTATTACACCAGAGAGAGTGGAGAGGAACAGTCAGATCCATCAGAGTCCAGTTTTATGGAAGCAAGTGGCCAAAATAGGTATTTAATACAGTTATATATGTTCCTATTGTTAATAATGTGATTAGAAGTGTATACTGAAACTAGTTATATGTTCACTTGTAGTTCCACCAAACCAAACCAGGTTTCAAACCAAGTTTTAAACCAAACCAAGTTTCAAACCAAACATCAGAGCAAACTGCAATAGCAAACGTTCCTGTAAACAGCAATATAGAGCAAGTAAACTATTGATGAAGTCCCAGAGAGATCATAAAGTGTCTAAAGTATTTAAAGTGAAAGTACAGATTCTGAAGAGAGAAATATATCTACCATTTTATGTAGAATTACAAGATTGAACAGTTGAATCGCCATTTGGTATACTTTATTCAACACGTGTTTGTACATGGACTTTCTGCTGCAAAATTGTCAGTGTTATATACAGTATGAAGAAAAGCTGAAGTGAATAAAGAAGTTATCTTAAAAGTTTGGTGTGCTCTTTAAACCTACTGCTTCCATAGAACGGCGCTAGAGGAATTATAAAGTAACAGATAGTCTTGTTTGGACTAAAAGATCAGAGAAATCAAATTCTTCTAATGCCACAGCGCATAAAGGCACTTCATAGTGCTGCGCCTGCCACATGGTCAGATAACTCTGGGAGCGCGCACCCGGGAATGTCCGTGACCGTCGGGTCTCCCGGACCCAGCGTGTCATGGATCAGGGTAAAGGGCCAATGACGGCGGCCCTTTACCACGTGATAACGCCGTACAATGACGGCCTGATCACTTGTAAACAAACTGGAGCTTGTTCGGATCGGCTCCTCCCCTCGCGCTGATCGGTACAGCGTGTGAGGAGAGGGGAGGGAGCCGGGTGCAGCAGCGCTGTGGGTTGTATCTGAAGTTTCCACAGCACTGATCTGTGCCCAGCCATGGAGCATCCATCCATCTATGCTCCATCCATGGCTCATACATGTCTCATCCATGCTCCATTCATGGCTCATACATATCTCTTCCATCCATCAATGCTCCATTCCTAGCTCATACATGTCTCATCCATGCTCAACCCATGGCTCATACATATCTCATCCATCCATCCATGGCTCATACATGTCTCATTTATCCATCCATGCTCCATCCATGGCTCATACATGTCTCATCCATGCTCCATTCATGGCTCATACATGTCTTATCCATCTATCCAAGCTCCATCCATGGCTCATACATGTCTCATCCATGCTCCATCCATGGCTCATACATGTCTCATCCATGCCCCATCCATGGCTCATACATGTCTCATCTATCCATCCATGCTCCATCCAGGTCTCATCCATGCTCCATCCATGTCTCATCCATCCATCCATGGCTCATCCATTCTCCACCCATGGCTCATCCATGCTCTATCCATGGCTCATCCATCCACATTCATAGCTCATCCGTCCCCATCCATGGCTCATCCATCCCCATCCATGGCTCATTCATGCTCACCCATCTCCATCCATGGCTCATTCATTGCTCATTTATGACTCATCCATGCCACATCAGTGATCATCCATGCCACATCAGTAAACATCTATGCCACATCAGTGCTCATCTGTGACACATCCATTCCACATCAGTGATCATTCGTGTCACATCCATGCCACATCAGTACTCATCCGTGCCACATCAGTTCTCATCCATGCCACATCCATGCCACATACGTGCCACATCAGTGCTCATCCATGCCACATCAGTTCTCATCCGTGCCACATCAGTTCTCATCCGTGCCACAACCATGCCACATCACTGCTCATCCGTGCCATATCCATGCCAAATCAGTGCTCATCCGGGCCACATCTATGCCACATCAGTGCTCATCCATGCCACATCCATGCCACATCAGTACTCATCCATGCCACATCAGTTCTCATCCGTGCCACATCCGTACCACATCAGTGCTCATCCATGCCACATCAGTTCTCATCTGTGCCACGTCCATGTTACATTAGTACTCATCCGTGCCACATCAGTTCTCATCCATGCCACATCTGTGCCACATCCGTGCCACATCAGTGGTCATCCATGCCACATCCATGCCAAATCAGTTCTCATCCATGCCACAACCATGCCACATCAGTGCTTATCCGTGCCAAATCCATGCCACTACAGTGCCCATCAGTGTCTCTCAAATGTGTAATAGGTACTAAAATTAGATTTTAAATGTATGCCCCTAGAACACCTGATGGTGTTCCCTGCATGTTGGTCCTCTCTATGTGGCCTAGCTGTGTAAAAGTCTCACACATGTGGCATCGCCATACTCACGATGAGTAGCAGAATATGTTTTGGGGTGTAATGTTTGCTATGTATATGCTATGTGTTAGAAATATCTTATAAATTTACAACTTTGTGTAAAAAAAAATGCGTTTTCATTTTCTTTCCACATTTTCCAAAAACTTGTGTAGAAAAAATTACATGTTCAAAAGACTCATTATGCCTCATAGAATATACGTTGAGGTGTTCACTTTCTAAAATGGGGTAATTTTTGGGGCATTTCCGTTGTCCTAGTGCTCCAGGACCTTCAAAATTGTAAGAGGTAGAAATTATATGCAATTTATGTCCCTAGAACGCTTGATGGTGCTCCTTGCATGTTGGGCCTCTGTATGTGGCCAGGCTGTGTAAAAGTCTCCACATGTGGTATTGCTATATTCAGGAGGAGTAGCAGAATGTATTTTGGGGTGTAATTTGTGGTATGCATATGCTGTGTGAGAGAAATAGCTTGTTAATATTACAATTTTGTGAAAAAAAATCTTAATTTTGCAAAGAATTGTGGGAAAAAATCACAACTTAAAAAAACTCATCATGCCCCTTACTAAATACCTTGGACTGGGGGTAGACAACCTGTGGTGCTCCAGCTGTTGTGGAACTACATTTCCCATGAGACATTGCAAGGTTGGCAGTTACAATTACTCCCAGAGGCATGATGGGGTTGGCAGGTACAATTACTCCCAGAGGCATGATGGGGTTGGCAGTTGCAATTACTCCCAGAGGCATGATGGGACTTGTAGTTATGCAACAGCTGGAGTGCCACAGGTTGCCTACCCCTGCCTTGGACTGTCTACTTTCCAAAAAGGGGTCATTTTGGGGGTATTTTGGGGGTATTTGTACTGTCCTGGCTTATTAGGGTCTCAAGAAATGAGATAGACCATCAGTACATCAGGTCTGATCAGGTGTGATCAATTTTCAATGATTGGCACCATAGCTTGTAGACTATATAGCTTTCACAAAGACCAAATAATTTACACTGAGTTGGGTTATTTTTACCAAAGATATGTAGCATTAAAAATTTGGGCAAAATTTATGAAGACAAATTGCTAATTTGCTCAATTTTATAACAGAAACAAAATAAAAAATTTCTTTACAAAATTTTCGGTCTTTTTTCATGTATAGCGCAAAAAAAACCAAAAAAAAAAACCAGAAGTGATCAAATACCACCAAAAGAAAGCTCTATTTGCGTGAAAAAAGGGACAAAAAATTCATATGGGATCAGTGTTGCATGACTGAGTAATTGTCATTCAAAATGTGAGAGCACCGAAAGCTGAAAATTGGTCTGGTTAGGAAGGGGCTTTAAGTGCCCAGTGGGCAAGTTGTTAATATAGGAAAATGTAAAGTATTGCACCTGAGGGCTACAAATACATGTAGCACCCACTACCTTTTTGGTAGGTGATAGAATAGGGTTTTTGTGTCTCAGGTGCTAGTATAGGCAAATCTAGGCAGGCCTGTGCATTATGCTAGGCCTGTTTGTTTTGATCTGGCACTGGGAGTGTTTTAGTGCAGCAGTGGGTGTGGCCACCTGTGCTCTAGTTCTGAGGCGCCTCCCCTGTCTCTGGGGAGAATGTACAGAGAAGGAGGCAGGGCCTGGGATTGGAGTGGCAGGCAGCTTGTGTGGGAGCTCTGACCAATCCCCAACTAGGAATGGCAGGGGGCGGTCCTCCTATATAAGCTGAGGTAACATGCCACTGGGAGGAGTTGTGAGAGGAAAGAAGATGGAGTAGTAGGGTTTCTGTGTGGAGGCCCCCTGCCTGGAGGAATTCATGACTAAATGAAAGGAGTATTGGAACTGTCAAGCCGTGTACACGATTGGTTTTACCGATGAAAACAGTCCGATGGACTTTTTCATCGGACAAACCAATCGTGTATGTGCCCCATTGGTCTTTTTTCCATCGGTGTTAAAAAATAGAACATGTTTTAAATTTATCCGATGGAAAAAAAAACGTTAGCAAATTACTATCATCTGTGGGGAACGCCATCGGATAAAAAACCCACGCATGCTCAGAATCAAGTCGACGCATGCTCAGAAGCATAGAACTTCATTTTTCTTGGCTCGTCGGAGTGTTTTACATCACGGCATTTGGGATGATCAGTTTTTAGACTGATGGTGTGTAGGCAAGACTGATGGAAGTCAGCTTCATCGGATTTCCGATGGAAAAATCCATCGGTTTAAAATCCATAGGAAATCCAATCGTGTGTACATGGCTTAACTGCTGGACTGTGCGGTTGAACCACGTTTCTTCTATGGACCAGGGACCATGGAGAAGGTCAGTGGGTACACTACAGCAAGTGATGGAACCGGAGGAATCTATTAACTTTAGTGCGGATGGCTGTGGCCGGGGAACTCAACTTCTGCAGTAGTGGACTATCTGGGCCTAGTAGTCCACCAGTTGCCATATGCTATTAGGGTACTGGGTCGTCGGGGGGAGGTATGTGGCTACACTTCTGACTCAGTGCCAGCATTTGAGTAACTGTCAGTATGTGGTGAAGTTATTCAGAGTGACTCTTCACAGAAAAGCAACCAATTCAGGAACAGTTTGCAGCAAAGGCTTTACTCAGGGATCCTAAAGTGATACTCTGCAGGAGTCAGTGCAGCATTAAAGGAGCAATAGTCTGCAGTGACGCAGCACAAAAGGCTGTAAACGTTGCTGTGCCTTATTTTCTCAAGTGGAATTTACTAAAGTGTCATTCCTATTCTTTCCTATTCTACCCAAATTAATCCCGCAATAAAAATACCGCAAGGCAACGCAAGTCACTTTTCATTGTGTCAAGGGAATGGATGAATGGAGGGTCGGGTAGCAGGGTGATGTGTGGATCTTCTGAACTCGTGCCAGTGCACCGCTACATACAAATGCAAGTTACACACTAGGGCGAGATCATCTGGGGGGATTGAGGATGGAAAGGAATCTGGGGGTCCTAGTAGATAACTGGGGGTCCTACTAGATGCATTCAAAAGGGTATTTATCCAAGAGATAAAACTATAATTCTACTGCTTTACAAAACTCTGGTCCACCACATCTTGATTATACCATCCAGTTCTGGTCACCAGTCTTCAAGAAGGATGTACTGGAAATGAAGAGAGTCTGGAGAAGGGCAAACTAAGCTAATAAGAGGGATGAAGGATCTCAGTTATGAGGAACACACAATAAACATATTTTCCCTGTAGAAGATACGCTTAAGAGGAGCACAATGTACAACGTACATATATCTAAATGTTAATTCTAGCATAGGAAGAAAAATATTCAGTCTCAGGTAATTTAGGAAGACACGTGGCCACTCAATGAACTTGGATGAGAATTGTTTACCCTTAGACTGTATAGGGGGTTCTTTATGGTTAGAGCTGTAAGGATGTGGAACTCTCTTCCACAATTGGTGGTGTCAGAGGAAGTGTTAATAATTACAAAAAACCTTTAGATGGGCATCTTAGCAGCCACAATATACTGAGATATGGGAAGTGGTAGAGACATAATACACCAACACAGGTTGAACTTTATGGACTGGTCTCTTTATTTAACCTTACCAACTATGTAACTATGTAGCTGCCCATTTTTCTTTCTACCATTTAATCAACATACTGATACTTGCTATTCTCCTGCTGCAGTTGTCTCTCATTTGTCAATGTGTCAGAATTATTTAAAACATGTGGCAGATTGTAGTTGATTTACTAAAGGAATAGCAAATGTTCACTTAGTAGCAAAGTGAATCAAGTGAAGCATCAATTATTTAGGTGTGTAAAAGGCCAAATCCTGTTTTTTTATTAATTCTCTGCACATGATAGGATATTCAAAGTGTTTAACTATGTTGCCTAACCTGTGAACATTCTGTACACCTTTAGTAAATAAATCCCTTTGACTGTCTGTGTATGGCTGCCCTAACAATGGGCTGTTTTTGGTATGCCATGCAACTCAGTCAACCATCATTTGCAATAGCTAAGCAATGTATGAGTTAATATGCTACCAAAAATGACTATATGTGTTCACTGTAAAAGGCCAATGTCAGAGAAAATTATATTAAAAAAACAATAGTTGTTGCCCTTTCACTGTGCCCAAATAAATAAACAAATTTGAGTGGATTTGGTTGTGATTGTGAGGAATATAGATCTGTCATCTCCTGTCATCCTTTAGCAGAGACATTCTCATCAGTGGTTTCAAGCAAGGTTCTAATGTGTTAAAATCATCCCAGCTCAAAAAACCTGTGCTTTCATCTAAAGTGGAACTCCAGGCAAACCGCCAAATACATAGATTGAATACAGGCAGCTGTTGTACCTAACAAATAATGCCTACCTGAGCCTGTGACTGGACAGTGAAATGAGAAGCAGCAGACTTATAAGCTTGTAGGCAGGTGCAGTGTATATTCTCCACTGTATTTCTATGGTTTCCTCAGTCACAGGGAGACAGCTATCCAATTGGATGCTGGCGCCCCATGTGACTTTGGTGGCCATCTTGGGTCAGGCAGAGGTCTATTTAAGACCCTGGCTCCTGGGTTTGGCATGCATTTTTGAAAGTAGCAGTGTAGGGACAGGATACCTATCAGTCAGAGACAGTGTAGCATCAGGAAAAGGATCCAGTGGAGTAAGGAAACTGCAGGGATACACCATCCTTCCTGGAAGCCTCCCCATTTGGGTACGAACCTAGGCCCAGAGCCCAGAGCAGATGCCAGGCTACATTCCGCTCTGCACCTACACACAAGCTATTCTCATTCTGGTTTCTCCTGAGCAATATGGGCACTTGGGATCAGCTGCCAGCCGTTTGTAAAAGTAAACAGTCTTTATAGTGTACTCCAAAACAATCAAACAAAAATAGTCAATAATTCTGTTGTGGAAAAAATAAATGTTGTCTCACCAACACTACACCAATCCCACACCAAGGTTTTACGCCTGTTTTGGCGTGCTGCAAGGCCGCAGAAGTTTAGCAAACATTATCTCAGTCACCAGACAGACCACATATTCCCACAGCTGTGATCTGCCTCACACTCCTCCTCAACGGTGCTGTTTCCTTTATGCTGCCTTTCAAGCCTCCCTTGCAGGTGGGTTAACTTTTTCAGGACCAAAGCCCCTGTAATCAGGGTTTAAAGGCTCATTCCCACCAAAAGGCTGCTCCGAGCCTCAGAATTTCGTGTCCCAAATAAAGACTTCACAGTTCAGAGAGTACTGAAAATCAGTCCTCTTTTCTCTGGCCGGTCTACCCAGGAACCCCTCACCCTGCATGCATGAGAACCCCTGAGTACTTTTGTAAAAAATAACTCCTGAGTACTAACAATGTCTCTTGAGCTCTCCTTTATAGGGACAACCTCCCAAATAAAGGGGAAATATATGTTCTGTCCAGGACCCATCCCTGGCGTCCTGTACACCTGCTATCAGCATGTCACTTGATAGCACATAAGCACGGAATCACAGCTCACTGACTACTTATGCAGCATCTCCCCCTCCCAGTATTAGCTCTGCTGTATAAAGACTGCAAGAGGCTGATACAGGCAGTCCACGACTTGCGAACACCCAACTTACGAACGACTCCTACTTATGAACGGCCTCAATGCCAGCTGCTTGTGCTCCAGGCTGGCCCTGGATACCTCCGAGCAGCTATCTTGCCACATTCCACACTGCAGTACTTCATGTACTGCATGGCCAGAAGAGCCCCAGAAGCGCCCGGAACATTCCACATCCCTCCACAGGCGGACGCCAGAACATCCCACATCCCTGCACAGGCGGAAGTTACACTTACAAGCAGTGTTCCGACTTACGAACAAATTCCACTTATGAACAAACCTACAGTCCTTAGTGTGTTCGTAACTCGGGGACTGCTTGAACCAGGTCAAATTCAGATATTTAAACTGCTTTTAAATATATATATATATATATATATATATACACTTAATCTTAATAAAGACAAAGTTGCATTCATTTTATAAATGCCTAGAACAGGGCTCACTTTCAGGCCTTGGCCTCCCTTTTTTTGGGCCCCCAGCTAGCTGTAAATCTCTTAATCCTCACAGTGTCTCCCAGTTTCCATAATGGCCCCCAATCTCCCATATGGGTCCGCAGTGCACCCAGGCCCCCTGAGAGCCCTCAGCCTCCATCTTGCCCCCAACCTCCCACAGTGCCCTCTAACCCTTTTAGAAACCTCATGCTCTACAGGGTCACCAACAGGGATGTGCAGTCAGGGGAGGCAGGTGAGGCAGTCTCACTTGCCATAAACATAGAAAAAAACAAAAAACGATTGAGCTTCAAGGGTCATAGCTCGGCGACTCCAAATTTGGGGGGTAGGCAGCTGAAGTCCTACCCCACCACTGGTCAAAATTTGGTTCCAGAGATATGGGGCTCCTTGCGCAGCCTCTGAGACGCTACATACAAAGTGGCCAGTTTAAATATAAGCTGGCTCACTGTGTTTGCAGCAGACTGAGAGTGTCTCTCACTTCTTGTCAGAGGTACTGAGCTCAATAGACAGCTTGGAGTCTTGAACCAATGGTAAAGTACCATTGGCCCAAGCTGTCCAATAAAAATGCTGCACACACACTTTTAAAAGCACACACGTTTGTCCAGCACCCTCCACGAGTGTTCGGACGTCATCGCTGCTCTGTCCCTAGCCTGACGTACGTTTCGTCCAATGGGACTTCTTCTATGAGGCAGTAAGGGTCAGCAGTGCTCACATCACTTACTTATATTCAGAGAAATTTCTGTTGCCGAACACTAGAGAGCAGTGCTGCTAGTATTCAAAACCAGCATGTACTGCACCGCCATATTTCCATAGTCCAAGACTATTGATATGGCGGCATGTTCCAAGGGATCCCTTGCGCTCTATTTCAGCAACATATAACCAAACGTATTGCTGTTTTAATCAGCATATACGATCAGTCCACGCACACATTTAGAGTATACAAATCCTATATTTTGTAATCAGCATACGATCAATCTTAACATAACCATATCATCACTAATAGCCAAAAGGCAATATTAGTGGTGGAAATGTGAAAGATGATGTCACGCCAAGTAAATAGATAGCTAACATGTCCCGCTTTAAAATTGCGCACACTTGTGGAATGGCGCCAAACTTCAGTACTTAAAAATCTTCATAGGCGACCCTGTAATTTTTTTTTACAGGTTACATGTTTACAGTTACAGAGGAGGTCTAGTGCTAGAATTATTGTTCTCGCTCTAATGATCGCGGCGTATGTAACCTGTTTGTATCTGGCTCTGATACTAGCCAGTGCCTCACCAGCCACTGACCTCACCACACGTCCCTGGTCACCAAGTATGCTGCAAAGTCCTGTAACCAACTCCACCCTCATCCTCCACCACAGTGACATCCAGCCCCATCCAGAGCCTTCCAACATTTCAGTGCACTTTTTGCATTCCCATATTTTTCATGAAAATTGAAGGTTTTGAAAGAATTTATTGGGCCATGGTCTCAAAAAGCTTGAGAACCACTGTCCTAGAATACAGCTTTAAAGGAAAACTATAAAGAGAGAAATATTTAATAATTTTTGTGTCTTTGGCCAGAAACTAGTCTGCAAATTAGGAGTTCTGACCTTTCTCACAGTATAAGTATTGAAGTTATTGTATCAGTGGAAGAGCCAGGCAATCTGCATATTTGGGAGACCAGTAGAGGACGTCTTCACTATTGGCTCAGTATGGGTTTCTTCTAAAGTAGGTCAGATTCAAACATCCTCAATGTGGTAATACAACATGTGGTAATGCATGTAATGTGTTGTGCTGCCATTCAAAATGGACATACTAAGGCAAAGCAACTGCATTGTGGCACCCTGCAACGCACGCCAGTGTAGTCTATTTGCAGTGAAATATTGATTCATTTTGTGATTTTTGATACTTTTGTGTAGGATTTTCAACTTATAAGAAATATATCAGAGGGGAAACAATTCTTCCTGTAAACAATCAAAAAACATTTATGATCAACATTCTACATTGGTATTTCTGGTAAAGTGCATCTATTGCCAAAACGTTCTATTTTTTATTTAGAGTGAGGAGAGATTACAACGTTGAGCTCAGCTTTTAACTAGGGGCTTGCTAAAACCTCTGTCAGTTTTTTATTGATGTCTGTTTCTCTGTTGTAGATTTACCCTCACTTCCTGTCTGGTAAAATATTGTCCACAGAATAGAAAATGAGGATAAATCTCTATAATAGAGCCTTGGATAGCATTAAAACTTGACATGGGTTTTAACCTTTACCCATTCTATCATTCTATCAGAGCTAAAAAGCAGTTTTGGGTATAGATTTCACATTTTCATATCTTTTACAGTAGAGAATTGTATGTGGAAATTAAACCCTTTTTTCCTCTAGTCAGGAACAGGGCCCTTGATGTAACACTGAAGTGATACATCCAGTGAATGTATTATATGGACCATTTATGAATTGTATTCATTGTATTAAATTTACAGTTCGGTAGATTACGAGGGGGGGGGGGGGACTGGGAATCTTTGGTCTGGGGTACAAACACAATCAACTAGCTCTCTCATAGTAGGAACAGATTTTGGTTGGCTAAAGAAAGTGCACCACAAAAAAAGGGGGGCCAAGGTTCATCAGTCATTGTTGAGCAGGGTGAATGGGGGGTGTTCAATACAAAACGGAAAATTTATATCAAATACTTACCGTAATTTTCCTTTCCTGATGGACTCCATGGCAGCCTACGTGTGGGTTAATCCCGCCCCTCATACCTCATAGGACCCTTCTCCCATAAATCTTTGCTCTGGGCCAGAGGCCGTGTTCCATAATTTAGCCTACTCCAGCCACTGGGAGGGAACTCCTGCTGCCATGGAGTCCATCAGGAAAGGAAAATTACGGTAAGTATTTGATATAAATTTTCCGTTTTCCTGACAGACTCCATGGCAGCCTACGTGTGGGAAATAACTAGCCATACACACCCGGGTGGGCAGAGTGCTGGACAAAAGAAAAAAGGTTTAATTGACACCATCAACAGACAAGATACGTAAACCACTACGCAGTAGTGTGCCATGAACGTGTTAATTGAAGACCACAAGGCCACCTTGCAAATAACTTCTGGAGGCACATGATGTGATGCCGCCCATGATGAAGACACTTCTAGTTGAGTGAGCAGTCACCGCTTCTGGAGGCGCCAAGCCCTTGGCTTTATAGGCCCACTGAATGGCCTGAACAATCCATTCTCCGATAGATCTGGAAGAGGCACGCATTCCCTTATACTTCCTGTGAAAAGAACGAGCAGGTGGTCGGTCTGACGGAAAGAAGCTGTAGCTTCAAGATACTGACTCAGAGCTTTTCCAACATCTAAGGGATAAACACTGGAATCCTCGGTAGATCTGAACGTTGGAAGAGCAATCTCCGGATTGTCATGAAACACAGATGCCACTTTGGGGTTTGAACCCAACATAGGAATTAAAAGGTTTAGAAATGGCTCCTTGCATCCCTGAGAGCTGATTTCAGAGACCCTCTTGGCCGATGTTATAGCCACCAAGAAGACAACTATTAGAGAGAGTCATTTGACAGAAGATTGATCTTCATGTTCCAACTCTCTACCTAAGAAAAAATCCAGGACAAGGGGAAGATCCCAATTAGAAAAACTTGGCTCTGAGGTCTGAGCCTTATTGCTCCTCTGAAAAACTACTGAGTAAGAGGGTGTCTAGCCCAGGAAACACCCGTAAAGGCAGAGATTACAGCGATTTGGACTCGCAGCGAGCTGACTGACAATGAGAGATCCAATCCTGATTGTAAGAAGCCCAGGATATCATGTATCTTTGGGTTATTGCAAGAACCTGCAGTGGAAGAGGTGTAGTCTGAAAACTTTTTCCAAATCCTCTGGTAGACCCTGTTGGTGCCTGTTCTTCTGGCATTTAATATTGTGGAGATGGCCCTACTTGGACAGCCTAGGGCCTCCAACCTTCCCCTCTCAAGAACCAGATCATCAGATGTAGATGGGCTGGGCATGGATGTAGAAATGCCCCTTGTGATAGGAGATCTGGTCTGGAGGGTAGAGGAACTGGGTCCCGGAAGCTGAGTTGCATCAGCAGTAGAAACCATGGCTTGTTTGGCCAGTACGGGACTATTGCCACTATCTCTGCTTCTTCCATCCTGAGCCTCGACAAAAAATGGAGAATGACAGGAACCGGGGGAAAGGCATAGGCCCTGTGGAACCGCCAATGGTCTGTCAGAGCATCTACCCAAAAGCCTGGGGATACCAAGACCTCGTGTAGTATCTCTCTAGTCTGAAGTTGCATGGGGAGGCAAACAAGTCTACTTCCGGAATGACTCCCAGGGACAGGACCCACCTGAAGACTTCGGGGGGGAAGTCCACTCGTTGTCCAGAGAAACTCTCAACAGAAAATCTGCCTGAACGTTCGGGACTCCAGGGAGATAGACAGCTGTCAGGTTGGCCAGGTTTTTCTGGGCTCAGATCATGATGGGCTCTATTTCCTTTGACAGGGAGAGTCTGCGAGTACCCCCCTGTCTCTTGATGTATGCGACTGCCGTTGTGTTGTCCAGTCTTAGGAGGACTGAGTCTCCTGCTGTTAAGTGGTGAAAGGCCTGCAGAGCGCAGAACGCTGCCCGGAGTTCCAGAACATTGGAGACTATCCTGTGAGAGGGAAAATTCCATATGCCTTGGGCTACTTCTGTCAGCCCCTGTTGCTGGCATCTGTAGTGATGGTGACCCAAGACACAGGTGCGATGGAGTGACAATTGAGGAGGTTCCTCTGTTGTAGCCACCAAGGAAAGCTCTCCCGCATGGATGAGGTTATTTGGATAAAGTGATCCCGAAGCCCTGGATTATACTGCTGGAGAAAACCCTTCTGGAAGGGCCGCATTTTCCACTGAGCCCACTTTACCATGGGTGTTGTTGCCACCATGGTGCCAATGATCTTTAGGCATTGAGAGGCTTGGAGATGAGGACGACATTGCAAGCCAAACTCTGTCCCGGATCACTGGGATTTTTCCAGGGGTAACAAGATGGTGCTCTTGATAGAGTTGAAGTGTGCCCCGAGGAATACCAGGGACTGCGTAGGATCCAGATGGCTCTTTTCCAGATTCAGAAGCCAACCAAACTCGAGCAGAGTGGAGATGACCTGGGATCTGTGGATTAGCAACTGCTCCTTGTCCCGAGACAACAGCAGGTCGTCTAGATAGTGATACAGACGGATACCTCTGGTCCTGATCAGAGCCACGACAGCCAACAAGTTTTGAAAACACACGAGGCGATGTTGTAAGCCCGAAGGGGAGACAGGTGAACTGCAGACGGATTTGATCGACAGCAAAGTGAAGGTATTTCTGGAATTCTGACGCTATCGGAACATGGAAGTAGGCGTCCTTCAGGTCTATAGAGACAAGCCAATCGCCTGGTTGGATTGCTTGACTGATCATGAGTAGTGTCTCCATCTTGAACTTCTCCTTCTAGATAAAAGAATTCAAGTGGGTTAGGTCTATAACTGGCCTCCAGGAGACGTTTTTCTTCAACACCATGAAGAGGGGAGAGTAGACCCCTTAAAACCTTTTGTCATCTGGAACTGGAATTGCAGCGCCCTGAGCCACAAGAGAGACAGGAGAATTTGCTTTTTCTCTTCCGAGAGAGGCAAGGATGCCGACTCGCTCTGTTTTAGGCAGGTGCAATATCATAAAGACTTAGGGGATTCTTGTCCACCGGAAGATGCCCCTTTTGAAAACTTCTGGCCTGAAGGCTGTTTTTCTTCCAGGTCTTCTTGAACTCACGGCCAGGCCTATAGTAGCAAGCATTCCTTGCTCGATCTGAACTTTGCCTGGGCTGTGTTCTCTTCTGGTTTAGCAGACGGCGATCCTGGGGAAGGAACCCCGACTTGCCCCCTGTGGCACGGGTGATGGCACTGTCCGATATGTTCCCAAAGAGGGACGAACCCCCAAATAGAATCCTGCACCATGCCTGCTTGGAGGCAGGGTCAGCTACCCATGGGCGCAGCCACAAGGCGCGCTTAGCTGTGACAGATGTCAGCATGATCCGAGCCACCAGGCGAATTATGTCTAGGGAAGCCCCACGAGAAAAGCCAACATCAACCTTAGCCCATGAATAGGTGAGCTCCTGGCCAGTTCTTCCGAGATGCTCCTCAGAGAAGCATCTACGTCGTCTGCCCAGACTTCCATCGCTTTAGAAAGGGCTGCGAGAGCTAGAGCTGGTTTGCAGGTCATACCCGCTGTAATGTAGATCTGCTTGAGGTCGGTATAAATTTTCCACTCCAGGCAATCCCTAAAGGAAACAGTATCCTCCAATGGGAGTGTGACATGCCTCACCATCCTCATTAGGGCTGAGTCAATGAGAGGAGCCGACTCCAGGTGTTTTACATCCTTGCTTTTAAATGGGTACATTTTTGATACCTTCATTAACAGGCAATTCTTCCTTTCAACACCACCCCATTTGTCGGTAATTATTGCGCTGAGTTCACCCAAAAAGGAGAAATTAGGGTGTTCTTTTTTGAGGTGTTTAAAATATTTCCTCTGTTTGGAGGGTGCCTCCACTGGCTCTTCCATCTCAAAGCTTCTTTGACAGCTTTTGACCAGCTGTGGTACTAGGGCAAATTCAAAACCTGCACCAGGGTCATCTACCTCCACCTCACTGTCTGAGGCTTCAATTGAGGAATGGCTCGGCTGTGAAGGGCCTGGAGCCTTGAGATCATCCCTAATAGGGACTGACATAGTGTCGCCAGCAGGGTTGTGGATATGACCAGAATCCCCTTTACTCAGGGACTCATGGACCACCTTTCTGACCAGTGCTTCCACTTGTTGGTCTCCACCCTCTCTTTCTTATGCGACTTTAGAAAAGCATCGCTTGCAGAGCGATTTGCCTTCAGGAACCTGGGCCCCGCATACCCAGCAGGCTTTCCTCACAGAGCGGCTGGAGTGGCGGTGAGAGTGACGCCCAGAGGTGGTTTTAGACTCCTATCTGTGGTACCTAGATCTAAAGGAAGATCTGACGCCTGGACCTTAAGAGGAGTGACAACGTTGAGACCTAGGACGGTCTTTGCCGTGCTTTGCTGTTCAGACCTAGAAGAGCTGAGTGAAAAAGAAAGGGTTAACAGCTCCTGAATGAGTGAACCCAAGCATCACAGGTAGAAAATAAATAAATCCTACCTGCAGCGCAAGGGTTGGCCACAAGAGGGCGGTGACAGATCCATGGCAAGGCAGTTTGAAAGTGAAATGAATCATTAAAGCCTTATGAGAAACAGGAGTGACAACAGGCATGAGAGAGCACATAACAAAACATAGCCAGCACCCAGGGAGCCTGCAGCAAACAATTTACCTTGTAAACCAGAGCCCAGTGCCTGGGAAAATACTGCATAAGCCTGCAAGTCATCCCAAGTAATAGCTGCTTTGACAGCTATTTAAATCTGCCACCGTTAACGATGTCACCGCCCCATAGCGGTTGCCATCCGGTGGCGGCCAATTGCATTCACGACCGCCGCCGCCATTTTGGCGAAACTGTGCCTGCATGAACCAAGCACAGAATCTTTGTTCGCGGCTTGCGGATGCGCAGCGACTTCCTGAAACGGCGAGCTGGAACGCAGCTGCGCTCCAGCCGCCATGGCCACTCACTGGAGCTTGATAGAAAATAAGGAGATACACAAAACACAGAGATACGGCTGCCATATAAAAGGAATATCTTTGTACATTACCACCACCAAGGCACGACCTGGACCAGAACCTGGGACTGGGGAGCTGTTCGCTCGACCCACCGCATGATCAGGCGTTTAAAAAGCCTCCCACTAATAGCTGGGACGTTTGGCCATATTGCCGCTTGCCTGCCAATGGCCAGGTTAGTAAGCTCTTCATGGTATCACATCATATCGCCCATGTCCACCTGCTAATAGCTAGGATTGCTGGACTGCAGAGAGGATCACCGCTAACCACCAACGTATCGCCGTGCACACCGCCAGGCCTGGATTACAGAAATCTTCATGAAAAGGTAAGACTATATCTTGGTCCTAGGAGGAGGACAAAAAAAGGAACACGGCCTCTGGCCCAGAGCAAAGATTTATGGGAGAAGGGTCCTAATGAGGTATGAGGGGCGGGATTAACCCACACGTAGGCTGCCATGGAGTCTGTCAGGAAACACTGATTATTGTCGCACACCTTATCATGTCTTCCAGCTTCAACTTTCTTTGTGGCTCTCCATATTCAGTCACATGATGCATCAGAGCTGCAAAGGAAATAAATTGCAGGTCTGAACGGGGAGCAAGTTGTTATATAATGGCTAGCGTGTGACACTGACTGTGATCCTGCTCTGGTCAATGTCTAAATGAAGTATGGGGAGAGTTACCGCTCAGATGTGACTGATGACTCATTCATAAGATCCAGAGCCGTGGGTGCACGCAATGCATATGACAATGCAAAAAATCTGAGGAAAACGCTTGGACAGCCGCACTCCAAAAAAGGTTATTTTATTTAAAACAAAAGCACAAACAACGTGCCACAGCAAAAAAACAGCAAGTATGAGCTGACGTTTCGCACTGCGATTCAGTGCTTAATCATAGCATCTATGATTAAGCACTGAATCGCAGTGCGAAACGTCAGCTCATACTTGCTGTTGTTTGTGCTTTTGTTTTAAATAAAAGAACCTTTTTTGGAGTGCGGCTGTCCAAGCGTTTTCCTCAGATTTTTTGCATTGTCTAAATGAAGTATCTCCACTTAGGGCCACCAGCCAAAGATAGCTTATTATTGTTGGCCTGGGCGAAATGTCCCTCAGACCAGTTCTCCCCTGTTGTGGATGCTGTTTCTAATGGCTATCTGTATATCCTCCATGCAGTCAACATCCCTTCTAAACAAGTGCTGAGATAAAGTCGGTATAGAAAAAATATTTTTGGGTAATCTTATGCTGGCAATACACTAGTCGAAATTCATCTGGTTCAGCAAGGACCGGCTGAATTTTGATCAGTGTGTGGCCATCCCCACTCAACAGAAGTTGATCATTTGATTAACGGACATGTTTAAAAATTTTCCCCGATCACTGGCTGCAGACAATCTGCCACTCTGACAGAGGCACTCTTCAGGCCCATACACGCGATTGGACTTTTTGACAACAAACCTCAGACGGACCTGTTTTTGTGGAAAATCCGACCGTGTGTACGCTCCATCGGACAAACTTTTTCGGCTTTCATCAGACAAATGTTCGCTGTGCAAACACACAAACTTTCCGGCAACAAAAATCTGATGGTGCAAAATCTGATTGTGTGTACACAAGTCCATTGGACTTAAGTCCAAAGAACAAACACGCATGCTCAGAACCAATGCTAAAGATCAACCAGCAATAGCAGAAGTTGCCCAAAGGGTAGCACTATAGAGCAGAAAAAACACGTAGTATGTCAATTATATCACTACGTTGGGGTTTGTTGGCTGAAAACGTCCTGCCGTGTGTATGCATACCAAGTTCACAGCCAACGCCCTTTGGACAGAAATCCACGGAAAAGTTGGTTGGAAGTCCGATCGTGTGTATGAGGCTTTCCATTCACCTCTTTTCTTTGGATAGACAAATATGTAATTTTGTTTTTTAATTTAGCCCTCTGGCTTAATGGCCAGCTTCAAAAAAAATTGTCCACTGAATTTTATTTTGTCAATGGAAAGTCCAAAGTGCAGAAGAATGGCCATCCACAGTGAAAGCCAAATACTTTGAATGTGGACATTTGTGATAAATGCCAAATGTTTCTAGCATGTGTGGGAAAAAAGAGGACCCTGATAAGATCACAAATTCCACCCTGGCCTTTAAATACAAGTTGATATTTGTTGGCATGGTAAGTCCATGGTGACTCATACTTTACCAAATTATTGTCAGAACGGGTCAAAAGCCACTTTAATTGGTCAGTCACCATGTGTGTAGGCACTTTAAAACAAACAAAAATAACAAAACATCACTATGTATATCATGGGAATATGAGTTGGATACATGGGGTGTCATATAGGTCACCCAAAATACTTAGCTCTTTAACTGATTTGGCTCAACTTTCTTTTAGTGAGTCTGGCGTAAAGCCCAGGACATGCCTTGACAGTTGTCATCACTCCTCCAATCAGGGGGCCCACTTTCGGTAGCCATTGATAGAAACAGATTTCACGGTGTCAATGACTGTCAGATGCCACAGGCACTGTTACATTACATTGAGATTAAAGCAAAGAGCACATAGCAATCTATACAGGATGGAGGATGCTTGGCAAGCCTCAAGGACTCAGGCTGGACATGCTCTTAGCCTGGCCACAGGCCAGTTGATTTTTCATCCAATCTGATGAAGACTTGACAAATTTGTTTGATAATCAGTTTGTTTCATATACTCAATTGATCATGACCTACTGATAAACTGTCAGATATTGAAAATTTTTCCATCATAAAATAAAAAACATTTTCTACAGATGGTCCTTTAAAGCCATACTTTATGTAGTGAAAATACACATATGTAAATATGTTTTATCTGTCAAAGGGTTTGTAATTCTGTCCTGCCACTTTTTTGATTCATAAGCCAGTTGGCACAGCTAGAATGGGACATTACTTTCTCTGTTATGTTGAGTTGACACAGGTGGCACAGGGGCGGTACTTTGAAAATGTGTGCATTAGTCCATCCCTGTAGCTGTGGGGACAGGAAGCGCCACCTAAGTGCAATATGTCAGATAAAAATGTTTAATCTCAAAGAAAATGCACTTACAGGACACAAGTACAAACAGGGCACATCACAGTCTCAAAAAACACGGTGCGGTGCGGCCTCAGGTCCATCTGGATCCACGGGTCTGCAGGCAAAAAAGATAGCCCATCCTGTGGCCACCAGGAAACAGCCAGAATTCAGCGTGGAGCACAGATGATGACATCACAGGAAACCAGAACCAAGGAGAGCACCGGAAGGAAGGTGAGACAGGAAACAATAGGCTTTTTTATCTGACATATTGCACTTAGGTGGCGCTTCCTTTCTTTGTCACCTTATCCTTTCCTCTACAGAGTTGGCTTTTCTCTGAGGACAGCTGCCGCCCACCATTTCATCACCTCCTTCCTTTTTAGGACTGGTCATTTGTACCACCATATGGACTATTGAACTGTGACTGTTTTTTAGACATATGCATTGCCGTTTTTAAGTGTCCAGCAATACCAGTGTGTGTGCTGACAGTTCATCTTTATCCTTTCACCCCTGTAGCTGTAGCTTATGTTTTTTAGTTCTCCATAACAGACAGCAGGGGGGCAATACAATGGTTCCTGCTAATTGCAAAAGTGAAAGAACGCATTACTGGGCACCCTTTAGATGAGCATGTTTCAGGGAGGGAGCTGGCAACTGGGTGGTGTAGACTTTAGCTCTGCAGGCTGCCAATCAGTTGCTTGATTAAAATCTTAAATCTGCTTTAAGAACAGTAATCAAACAGCTTATCAGCACAGACCAGCTAAAGCCTGGAACATCCAGTGGCCAGCAAGGAGGATCACGCTGTTCTACAGGGTTGCCAGAATGTGCTCCTTCACTCAAGCACATCAATCGTCATAACCTACACTCCCTGATTTCAAGGCATCTTAATAGGTGGGTACAAAGAAAGAAATTGAGAGAGCAGAATGAATTATGGACATAGGCCTAAAGGAAATTAATGCAGATGGAGATCTCTGGTAAGATTATAAGGCATTTGTAGGGACTAAATCATGGGTGCTCAGCCTGTGGCCCTCCAGCTGTCGCAGGACTGCAAGTCCCATGAGGCCATGCAAGGCTAACAGGTATAAAGATGACAGCAGGGGCAGAGGCATGATGGGACTTGTAGTTTTGAAACAGCTGAAGGGCCACAGGTTAAAGTGGTTGTTAAGTCACTATATTATATTTAAACTATCCCATCTGTTGAATAACATTATATGTCCCTGTGCTGTATAAAAACAATGCAGATTTCTACCTTATCTCAGAGCGTCTCACGGTGCTCACGTGACTCCTCAGCTCTCTCCTCTACCCGGGAGGAAGGGAGGAGAGGAGCAGAGAGACAAGCAAACATGTGAGCACTGGGAGAGACGCTCTGAGATAAGGTAGAAATCTACATAAGAGGATTTGGAAAGAATGGGATTTTTAAGGTGCATGAACCACACGAATGAATATCAAAAAATTAATTTTAATTATACAAAAAATAGAAAAATATGAAATGTAAAAACCATCATATGAAATACAGTTTCAGATAGGCATAAAGACAAATTTCTCTACATGTTTCGCCATATAGTTTGGCTTCTTCAGGAGTTTTTGTCAAGCAAATACTGAAACGGAAAGAAAGAATATAAACACATAATATTGAACACAAATAAGATACAGATGAAAACAAAAATGTACACAAAATTTTAAATGACTGGGAAAAACTATGCCATGATACAAGGGCTCATATATCAACAACAATAGAAAGAAAAAAAAAGAAAAAAAATCAGAAATGTCAAAATTAATCAATTCAATCATTACCTGTAAATTAATGATGGAAAAGCCTAAAAAAGGGGCTTTTGGTTGATTAACCAGCCTCAGGAGGAGCACCCTAAAACAAGGGGTCATACGGTGTATCATAGAGGGGAGAATATTGGCAGAAAAACCAACTTGCCGGTCAGTCATGCCCTTTCCGGGTCTGTCCATTTGTGCATCAGATCCTGCTGATCGGGACGACTTCCTGTCAGTTCCGATGAGTGGGCTGGCGCCTGTTTGGTCATTTCCGGTTGTCGGATGAGAGATTCGTCACTTCTGGTTTGACGTCTGGCGGGGCCCGACATCGGAACTGACGCGCCCCCTCCGCCCATTGATTTGGCGCCACTGTGTGTCCAATGGGACGGAGGAGGGGGGTATATATTAGGACATGCAGTCTGTTGTTTGTCAGTGGCATGGCCGACATCTTGAGGAGAGGACTGTCTCAATATGAGTTAAAGGTATTTTCTACTTATATTTTTTGATAGATTTAGATACCCCTTGGGAGCGCCTTAGGTCTGTACCTTATGGTGTATTCATTTACTTCTTTAGATTGCCGATTGATTTTTTACTTGACGCCTTAACGGCTTGGGGTGCTTTTCTATTGTGGACACATCTCACCTTCCAGCTCAATTGACCAGGTATTGACCTTATGGCTTTGGTTATGGGGATTTTTTGTCTGTTAAAATTAAATACTCCCTTGAATACCTCCTTTTTTGTTTTTTCCATTATGTATCTTTTCTTTTTAGAGTGGACACTGCTTATGGAGACATTTCTGTCTCCAATTTGATGCCTGATTTTCAATGCAGCTGTTTTTAGGTAAAGATCTCGGATTTTTTCTGTGATAAGTTTTCATATAATAATATATCCGTTGTAAACATTTTCTTTTCCCCCTTTTTCCTTTTTTCCTTTTTTGATTGACTCTTCTTTTTGCCTCCTTAGATGGTCCTCTGCCCCTCTGCTAGCATCCTCCTTTTGGTTTTTCTGCCAATATTCTCCCCTCTATGATACACCGTATGACCCCTTGTTTTAGGGTGCTCCTCCTGAGGAGGCTTTTACATCATTAATTTACAGGTAATGATTGAATTGATTAATTTTGACATTTCTGATTTATTTTTATTTTTTCTTCTTTCTATTGTTGTTGATATATGAGCCTTTGTATCATGGCATAGTTTTTTCCAGTCATTTAAAATTTTGTGTACATTTTTGTTTTCATCTGTATCTTATTTGTGTTCAATATTATGTGTTTATATTCTTTCTTTCCGTTTCAGTATTTGCTCGACAAAAAGGGGATTTTTATAACAGCTTACCTGTAAAATCCTTTTCTTGGAGTACATCACGGGACACAGAGCGACTTAGTCATTACTAATGGGTTATATAGTTTACCTTCAGGTGTTGGCACTGGCCAATTCCAAACCGGAAGTACCCTCCCCTATATAAGCCCCTCCCACCCGGGAGCACCTCAGTTTTGTAGCCAAGCAATAAGTGTCCCAAAAAGAGGGGTGGGAGCTCTGTGTCCCGTGATGTACTCCAAGAAAAGGATTTTACAGGTAAGCTGTTATAAAAATCCCCTTTTCTTTTTCGTACATCACGGGACACAGAGCGACTTAGTCATTACTAATGGGACGTCCCAAAGCAATGCCAAATGAGGGGGGGGTACATAAGCTGGGCGCCATCAGGCATGAGGATCTTTTGCGGCCTGCAACACACTGCGCCCAAAGGCGACATCCTCCTGACTTCTAACGTCTACCTGATAGAATCTAGTAAACGTGTGTACCGAAGACCATGTTGCGGCCTTACATACTTGAGCCAGGGAGGCCTGGTGATGCACTGCCCATGAAGTTCCAACCGCTCTTGTGGAGTGCGCCCTAACTTTGAACGGAGGCGGTCTCTTTCTCAAGCCATAGGCTTGTATTATGACCTGTCGAATCCACTTGGCTAAAGTAGATTTTGATGCTGCCTGACCCCTTCTGGGGCCTTCCGGCAGAACAAACAAAGAATCCGTTCTGCGAATCTGTGCAGTGGCTTTTAGATAAGCTTTAACTGCTCTTACCACATCCAAAGAATGTAATAACTTTTCCTCTACTGAGCTAGGTTTGGGGAAAAAAGAAGGAAGAACCACATCTTGGTTCAAATGAAACCTCGATACCACCTTAGGAAGAAAGGCTGGATGAGGACGTAATACTACTCTGTCCTTATGGACAACCAGATATGGCTCCTTACAGGACATAGCTGCTAATTCCGACACTCTTTTAGCCGAACAAATGGCTACTAAGAAAACCAATTTCCTGGTGAGAAGAACCAAGGAAATGTGTTGTAATGGTTCAAACGGTTGTTTCTGTAGAACCGACAGAACCAGGTTTAAGTCCCAAGGACATATGGGAATACTAACCGGAGGGCTAATACGCATCACTCCTTGTATAAGGGCTTTGACTAGTGAATGCGAAGCCAAGGGCCTTTGAAAAAATATTGACAAGGCCGAAATCTGACCCTTGATAGTACTCCAGGCCAGTTTCCTATCTACAGCCCACTGTAGGAAGTCCAGAATCCTCCCTATCATGTACTTACGTGGATGCCATTTCTTGGTCTCACACCACGTAATGTACGCTTTCCAGATCCTATAATAGATCTGCCTGGATACCGGTTTCCTGGCATTGATCATGGTAGATACCACAGAATTAGAGAGCCCTCTCTTTTTCAGAATGTGGGCTTCAATAGCCAGGCCGTCAAACCTAGGGCTGGTAAGGAAGGGTGGTATATCGGTCCCTGCGAAAGCAGGTCCGGACGAAGTGGGAGGGTCCAAGGACTCCTCACTGACATTTTTACCATCTCCGCGTACCATGCCCTTCGGGGCCACGCTGGAGCCACCAGAATCACTGGTTTCTTTTCTACCCTGATTCTGCGGAGTAATCGCGGTAACAATTGTGGCGGTGGGAATGCATATATCAGCTTGAACCGATCCCAAGGGAACACTAGGGCATCCGAGCCGCAAGCTAGGGGATCCCTTGTGCGAGACACAAACCTGTCCACCTTTGCGTTGAATCTGGATGCTAGCAGATCTACATCCGGTGTTCCCCACCGCTGGCATATTGCCTGGAAAACCTCGGGGTGAAGAGACCATTCCCCCGGGCATAATTGTTGGCGACTTAGAAAGTCCGCTCTCCAATTTTCCACTCCTGGGATGAAAACCGCAGATATGGCTGGGACATATCTTTCTGCCCACTCCAGGATGCAATTTGCTTCCTTCTGGGCTGCACGACTTTTGGTGCCACCCTGATGATTGATATATGCCACTGCCGTGGCATTGTCTGATTGAATTCTGACAGGGGACCCCTGGAGTTTGGATGTCCATGCTACTAGGGCATACCGGGCTGCTCGTATCTCTAAGAGATTGATGGGCAGGGCCTTTTCTGCTTCTGACCACCTGCCCTGGAGAGACCATTGCTCCAGCACTGCCCCCCAGCCGATGAGGCTGGCATCTGTAGTGACCACCTTCCAAGAAACCGGACTGAAGGGTTTCCCTCTTTCCAGATTCTGGGGCACCAACCACCAATGGAGGCTCTTGCGAACGGAAGGGGACAGGGACATTGGTAAGTCTAAAGCCTGAACTTTTTTGTTCCAGGCTGACAGTATGGCCCTTTGCAAATTCCTTGAATGGAATTGACCGTAGGGTACCGCTTCGAATGAAGCCACCATCTTTCCCAGCAGCCTCATGCAGAGACGTATGGATGGTTTTCTTTTTGTACCCACTAAGTGGGTCAAATTTCTTAAAGACGACACCTTCTCTGGAGGTAAGAAAATCTTTCTCTGATTTGAATCCAGCCTTAGCCCTAAGTATTCCAGACTTTTGACTGGTCTTAGAGCTGACTTGTCCCGGTTGATAATCCAACCGTGATATTCCAGATACTCGATTGTCTTGTGAATAGCTACTTCCAGCTTTTCCACTGAGTGGTCTATTAGTAGCAGGTCGTCTAGATATGCCATTATCGTTACACCCTGTGTTCTTAGATTGGCCAATAATGGGGCCAGAATTTTTGTGAACACTCGTGGTGCTGTGGCCAGACCGAAAGGTAAGGCTCTGAACTGAAAATGGCGCCCTTCTACTGCAAAGCGTAGAAATTTCTGATGGGCCGGAAAGATGGGAATATGCAGATAAGCATCCCTTATGTCGATCGAGGCTAGCCATTCCTGCCCTTGTAGGGCGGTGGCCACTGATCGGATCGACTCCATCCGAAAGGTCCTGATATTTAGGAACTTGTTTAGCCCTTTTAGATTTAATATGGGCCTCACGTCCCCATTTGGTTTGGGGACTGTGAAAAGGTTCGAGTAAAACCCGAATCCGCTTTCTTCCAGGGGAACCTTCATGATTACCCCTTGGAGCAATAGTTGTTCTAGTGCCAGAAGGAGGGATCCTCTCTTTTGGGGATCTCTTGGCACGTTTGACCTCATAAATTGGGCAGGAGGAGTGCCTTTTAACTCCAGCTTGTATCCCAGACTTACTGCGGAGAGCACCCATCTGTCTCTGATGGTGTCCCGCCAGGTCTCTGTGAACAACTGAAGTCTTCCCCCCACCCGATTGAGCGGGGGCAATACTTCATGCCTTAGGGGGAGGTTTTGTACCTCTCTTGATCCAGGGCTTCTTGTTACCCTGTGATTGTCCCTGATTTCTGCCCCCTGAATTTGACCGCGGAGGCCGTCGGAACTGCTTCACAGCCGATGTGCCCGGGACTGGAGAGGTAGGCCTCTTAAAAGAAGGACTTCTACCCTTGTTCTTAACCGGTAAGAGTGAACTTTTACCGGCAGAAATTTTCTGGATATATTTGTCCAGATCTTCTCCAAATAAGCGTTCTCCATGAAATGGGAAGCTAACCAGCAGTCTTTTACAGGGAGCTTCAGCAGACCAGTTTTTGAGCCACAAAAGCCTACGCATATGTACTATAGACAGCGTAAAGCGGGAGGCCTGTTGGATTGTATCCTTTATGGCGTCCACCGCAAAACACAAGGCTCTAGGCAGGTCAGCTAGGGCATGAGCCTGCTGATCTGGTAAGTCCCTTAAGACTTGTTTCAACTGATCTTTCACTGCTTGGCAGACTCCAATCGCTGCTACCGCAGGTTGTGTCACCATACTTGCTGTAGAGAAAGCAGATTTTAGTAAAGACTCCAATTTTTTATCTATTGGGTCTTTGAACATTGGAACATTATCTACTGGACATGTCAGTGATTTGTTAACAGAAGAGATGGCTGCGTCCACTATAGGGACCCTCCATTTTCTTATGAACTTATCCTCCATGGGATAGATCACCGGAAATCTCTTGGGGGGAGCAAATATTTTATCAGGATGCTCCCAATCCTGGTAAATAAGCCCTTCTAATAAAGGGTGGATTGGGAAGGAACAGACCGCCTGGGGAGCTTTTAGCGACCCCAGCGAGGAAACCGTAGTGGATGGTGGTTCCGCCAGAGGCATTTTAAATGCTGATCGGACCATGTTAGTCAGAGACTGAACCCATAATCTTTCAGCCTGAGAAGCTGAGAAAGGTTCTTCCACTGTTGATTCCTCTATAAGTGAATCAACCTCATCCTGATCCCCTTCAGGTAGGTCGATCTCTGTGTGGGGCTGTTCCTCCACTAACAGGCACTCTGAAGGAGGAGACGGAGATCGGACGCGCTTTTCCTGTGACAGGGAAGCAGCGATCAATGCTGTTAATCTCTCTTCCAATCCTCCCAGAGTTGAGGATAAAACCTCCTCTGTTATATATACAGGAGCAGGTGGACTGGGGACAGCCGCAGCACCAGACATTCCTGCGGGGTTTCTACGGCTACTGACCTCTGCATTCTCAGGGGAGATTGGTGCAGTGCAAGCATGCCCAATATCCTCAGAGCCCGATGGAGACCCCTTTGGCTTCCTGGAAGATTTATTTCCGGAGCGTCTGGACGACATATCCTTTAAGCACAAAGCTGAGGTATTCCCGTCGTCATACACCAATTTTTGCTGGTAATAGTCTAACACAGGTGCTGCTATATACCAGCTGGTGTCCACTAAAGTGCCTTTCTATGGGGATGCCTGCATCAACCGCCTCTGTGTGCCACTGTTTGTTGCTAGCTCTGTTTGCATGCAGCTGACACTTGTACTGTGTCTTTTAACCATGCTGGGACGCCCGCACATGCGCAGAAGCGCCGCGGCGCGCATCGAGCGTCATCCACCCGCCCCGCCCCTTTTTTTTCATAGGAGGCGCGTGCACGCGCCCGCGCGCGCGCCCGTGCGCCAATGGCGCCCTTTTCGAAAACCAACAGAGGACTAGGAGCCAGGGCCCTTTTTGCCGGAGGGCCTGTGCGGTGGATGAACGCAGCAACAGGGCAGAGGAAGTGGATTCCCTCAGAGAAACTTACCAGCTGCCTGGATCTTTTGAGTTGAGAAAACCAAAGATCCACATTTACAAGAAAAATGGACTACAGCGGCCTCTAGTGGTTTAACACAGGTACCGCGGTCCCTGTTTTTTTTTTTTTTTTCTTGACTACTATTAAAATTTTACATTTTCAGTAGTTATAGGCAAACACAGATATTTAGCGGGAATACCGTTAGGTAACAGACAGAAAGACAAATTAGGCTTGGGGGTCCCCCAATAGAACCAAGTTCCTGAGGGCCCCCACTTACCTGATCCCCGCCGCAGGACTTTGTTTGGTCCACAAAAGTCCAAACTTCACCTATCACGGCAGGCATTGTAATTAAACCTTCAGGGACCGGGTTCCCAAGGATTCCACTCCCCTGGACCTGTATAGCACCCTGCACAGACAGCGTCTTGGTCGTGGGTATGACCAGAGCTCTGGATCCCAGGGTCCAGCCCTCCTAAGAGAAGCATTACAGGCAAAACCTTGCTCTTCTGCTGCAAGGCCCGGGTACCGACCGTTTAGCTATGAAGCTTTTTTTGGTGGGATCCGGAACAGCTTACTAAGGCCCAAAAGAACCTGTACGCAAGCCCAGTGAAAACACATGTTACTCTTTGGCCAACACCTTAGACACTGGCAAAAAACTGAGGTGCTCCCGGGTGGGAGGGGCTTATATAGGGGAGGGTACTTCCGGTTTGGAATTGGCCAGTGCCAACACCTGAAGGTAAACTATATAACCCATTAGTAATGACTAAGTCGCTCTGTGTCCCGTGATGTACGAAAAAGAAAACTCCTGCAGAATCCAAACTATATGGCGAAACATGTAGAGAAATGTGTCTTTATGCCTATCTGAAACTGTATTTCATATGATGGTTTTTACATTTTATATTTTTCAATTTTTTGTATAATTTATTTTACAATTTTATTTTTATATTTTATTTTTTGATATTCATTCATGTGGTTCATGCACCTTAAAAGTCCCATTCTTTCCAAATCCTCTTGTTGTTCTTACATTAAGGGATGTGGTGCCTATGATACACAGGTGACAGGTATTTTTTCAAAATTCTCCTTGGGATCAAACCGGGTAGAAAACACCCTTAACTTTCCACCTGCCACCTCTATGTCATTTGTTGTTTATTACTGTGTTTAAATGATAACTTTTGAAGATTAATTTCTTCATATTTTTATTTTATTTTGTTGTGCAGAGTTTTGGCCAATCAGCATGGCTACCTATAGAAAGTCGGCATTTGATGGTCTCATGACCAAAATCCATCAAGCCCAGGGGTCTACATTCGGTGGGATCACCCTCGATCGCTTTTTCAATAGTCTCCAAAGATTATTGGAAAAAAAGCTTGCATTTTTTGGAATCACAGGTATTTTTTGAAATATATAGAGGATAAAATTGTACCTTGGGGATTGCGCATACAGATCTTTCCCAATATATTTAAAGTAGAGACAGAGTTTAAAACAGACTGGGAATTAAACCTACAGTCTTGTTCATTTAAAATGATGGAGGCTCTTTGCCAAAATTATGTAAAAGATCTAGAGGTAGTGAACAATGATATTGAAAAATTGTACACGGAAAACTCTAATTTAACAACTGATGAAAATTTCTCTGATAGGGAAGTCCCCTTGGAGAAATATTTGGAATCCTTTGTTGCCAATATCCTCAAAATCGAGGATAAAAAATATTACCGGGACCGTTTAGCATACGAATCAAATACTGCTTACCGGTGGACCTCGGATAATCAATGGATGAAATCTAAATCCTCTGCATGAAAACAAACCAGTGGCGGATCCAGGGGGGGGGCAACAGGGCAATTCCCCCCCCCGAGACCATCTGTCACACTCGCTTGCTCTGTTTTTTTTTTTGCGCCTGATCTCCCGAAATTTGGGGACCCGGTACCGGCCGGCCGTAGGACCCCTGGACCCCAAACTTGGCACACATGTAGCCCAATGTCTCTTCCATACGTGTGCAAAGTTTGGTGTCTGTGGGACCTACGGCCGGGGAGTACTGATTTTTTTAAATCCGGGCACCCCTCCCATAGACTCCAATGTTAAACGGTAATTTCTCCGGTGATTTTGTGGACCCGGTACCGGCCGGTCGTAGGTCCCCAGGACCCCAATCTTGGTACACATGTAGCCCCATATGTTCTCTATAAGTGTGCAAAGTTTGGTGTCTGGGGGACCTACGGCCGTGGAGCACTGAGTTTTTAAAACCGGGCACCCCTTCCATAGACTCCAATGTTAAACGGTAATTTCTCCAGTGATTTTGCTGACCCGGTACCGGCCGGTCGTAGGTCCTCTGGACCCCAAACTTGGCACACATGTAGCCCCATGTCTCCTCTATAAGTTTGAAAAGTTTGGTGTCTGGGAGAACCGATTTTTCAAAGCCGGGCACTCCTTCCATAGACTTCCATGTTAAACATCAGTCTAGTCATGGGCACAGTGAGGCATGGGCACAGTGAGGCAAAGTGAGGCAAGTATAAGCCTAGGACACCCTAGGCTTATACTTGAGTCAATAAGTTTTCCCAGTTTTTTGGGGTAAAATTAGGTGCCTCGGCTTATATTCGGGTCGGCTTATACTCGATTATATACAGTACTTGTTCTGCGGCTGCCGCTGCCTCTCTGAGTCTCTCTCTCAGTTTCTCACATCAGCCGATCAGCGGCGCTGAGAGAGAGACTCGTCTAATGTAGTTACGTGGCGCACTGACACGATACCAGGAGCGGAGGAGGAGGTGGGTGGAGCCTCTTCCCTGCACTCGCTGCTAACACCTGGGCCGCTTGGCGTCTAGCAACGAGTGACGTCAGTGAGTCACGTCAGGCCGCTCTGCAGGCAGGTGCAATAGCGTGCGGCTCCACAGACGGGCGAAGAAAGTGGGCGGCTCCGCTTGCGGCGCGGTTTGTTGTCGGGGGGCGGCGCGGTTCGTGGGCAGACCGTGCTGCTCAGTGTGTTGGCAGGGCAGGTGAGAGTGAGAGAGCAGGCTCAGTGTGGCAGCTGGCCAATCAGCTAGCCGGGAGCGGGGGAGCAGAGAGATGAGATCATCTCTCACCGCCCGTGCCTGCCCTGCATTCCTGCAGTGACTTCCGCCCTCACTGTGCAGGCAGCAGAGAGATTACATTATCTCTCTGCTGCCTGACTCTGGGAGTCTGGGACACAGCAAGAGACAACCAAAACTACACCTTAGCAGGCAAGTTAGTGACAATCCGCAAGGTGCGGCAGGCGACGTGGCAAGTGACAATCCGCAAATTGTGTCAGGTGACGTGGCAAATAACAATCTGCATCTGGTGGCAGGCAAGTGACAATCAGCAAGGTGTGGCAGGTGACGTGGCAAGTGACAATCCGCAAGGTGTGGCAGGTGATGTGGGAAGTGACAATCTACAAGGTGTGGCGAGTGACAATCCACAAGATGTGGCAGGTGACGTGGCAAGTGACAATCCACAACGTGTGGCAAGTGACACGCTCAGGGCTCCCACTAATTGCAGGCGACGGTGGCAAGTGACACACTCGGGGCTCCCACTGATTCTGCATTGAACTATTTAATTTCATATTACAATGTAATAATAGAAATAATGCGCTTCAATCATCCTGACACCATAACAACCATGGTGCCGGGATGATTGAGGCGCCGACACCAACCATTTCCCCGATAAATTTCCCACAAAAAAATCTTTTTTTGGCAGTGCCCCTCCCGAGAAAAGACTCTGGATCTGCCCCTAATACCAATCAAGATGCAACTGATTCTGATGAGTCCTCTTTATCTTCCTATTCCCTACCAGGTACGGCCTCAAACACGTTAGCAAGTTCCTTTAAAAGAAAGACTGATCGAGTGCCCTCGACGTCATCTTTCTCCAAACGTACTCAACGGGACACCGCTCGTCCTGGATTACGTTCACAGACCAAAAATACACTTCCTTCCACCAGTTCTGTGGGTGATGGTCACCCCAGTTCTTCCACACTTGGTGTCTCAAATACACTTAAGGTAAGCCATCCTTCTGGCACCCCTTCGGGGGACTTTCAAATTCCCAATTTAGGGGATCTTCGCACAGCACCGATTTTTTCACCTCCCCCAAACATGGACACCAAAAAAGCACCCAATCCCCAATTTGCACAAAAAGCGACCAAAAAAACGGTCTCCAAGTAATCAACTTATCTTCACACCTATTGACGGCAGATCAGACCGAGGTTTTAAGTCTCGGTCTCACCTTTTGCCCTGACCAAGAGGTTGATGCCTTCGAGATTGTAAAAGACGTTAATCTTTTCGCAAGAAAATTAATGTTCAAAATTATCTTTGACAAAGATTACAAACGTCCCCCCCTGAATTCTTCAGGGGATGATGTTTGGCAAAATAAGACCATTAAGGAAATCAAGGCCTTGAATGACCTCATGGAATTATGGGAAGAGGGAAACCCACTCGATGACCCCCTTGAGGAACCTCCCCCTGGTCCCCTCTGTGTGACTTCCACAGAGAGAATTTTCCCTCCACCTAATCTTTATAAACCCAAATCCAGGACTTTCCCCATCCTCCAGGGTAACCCCAATATTTGGGCCTTTACCCAACAGGTCACCAGAGAATTACAGAGCACCAACTGGAAAAAATCCAGAGGAAATACCAATCTCAAACCATCTCAGCATAAAGCTTTATCATTCCTTAAACAAAATGAACATATAGTGATTAAACCCTCGGACAAAGGAGGTAACATAGTAGTAATGGATGTAACAAAATACAAACAGATGGTGATGAATCTCCTGTTAAATAGAAGTTGGTATCGCCCTATTCCATTTGCACAGGTCAAGTATGCGGAGACCAAATACTGCATCCTTGTTAACCATGCCTTCTGCGATAACCTTATAGATAAAAAAAACTTGTGAATTTCTTATTGTGGAAAAACCCAGACTTCCCACTCTATACGCCAAAAGTACACAAAAATTTGGACTGCCCTCCTGGCCGTCCTATTGTGTCAGGCAATGGATGCCTAACAGAGCCAGTAAGCAATCTTGTAGATGATTATTTGAGGCGACATGTTGGCTCTTTAAGCTCCTACATTCAAGATACAGCAGACTTGTTGAGATCTCTGGATGGCCTGTGTGTACCACTGATGTCTTGGTTGGTGGCTATTGTTGTGGAGGCTCTCTACAACTCCATCCCCCATGATCGGGGGGTTGAGGTTGTGGAGGGCTTCCTATCTGAAAGAGGACCTGGAGCTCTGGTATACAACAAGTTCATTTTGGATTTGTTATTATTTATCCTAACTAACAATATTTTTGTTTTCGACCATTCCCACTACCTCCAGGTACAGGGTGTTGCGATGGTGACCAAGTGTGCCCCATCGTACGCCAATCTGTACCTGGGGGGGTGGGAACGGGAAATTTTTTCTTTGGATAAATTCAAGGAATTTTTTGACAAGGTTCTTATATGACGTTGCTTTATTGATGATATTTTTGTTGTGTGGACTGGTTCTTTTGAGGAATTATCCTCCTTCATGTCACTGCTGGCTGTGAATTGCTACAACCTAAAATTCACAATGACTTGTGATCAAAATTTGATTAACTTCTTAGACATTTCTATTTACATAAACCCTGATGGCACTTTGGGTTCTTCCCTTTTTAGGAAGCCATCCGCTGGCAATACGATCTTGCATGCGACAAGCTCTCACCCAAAATCTTTGGTACAGAGCATACCCTATAGCCAGTATTTGAGAATCAGAAGGAATTGTAGCCAAGATGCTGACTTTGAACGAGAGGCTTATGCCCTCCAGTCCCGATTTAATCAATAGAGGCTACAGTCGTTCCACTCTTAAAAAAGCCTTCAAACGGGCCAAAAACTAAAATAGAACCGATTTAATACATCCTAAGAAAGTTGCAGCCACTGACCAGCAGGTACGTCTAATTACAAGATTCTCTGGTGAGCATCAGAAAGTAAGAAGGATTATTCAAAAATTCTGGCCCTTGTTATCTACAGATGAGATCATTTCCAAATATATCAAGCCATTTCCTCAAATCACCTATAGAAAATCGAGGTCTTTAAAGGACCAATTGGTCCATAGCCACCTTCAAACCAAAGGTGGAGAAAGTCGGAGGGGTACGGCCCCATGTGGCCACTGTGAATTCTGTAGGTTTATATATGATTCCACCGAAATACTCCTTCCGAGTGGAGTCATCTATAGACCAAATTTTTTCAGTAATTGTCAATCGGTTGGCATTGTCTACCTTATGAAATGTGACTGTAATGCCTTCTATGCTGGGAAAACAAAGAGGCCCTTCTTTCATAGAATTAGAGATCATGTATCTCTCATTCAAAAGAAGAAAATGGAGACTCCCATAAGTAGACATAGTGGCTTGTTCCACTCTTTTGACTTGTCAAAGATGAAATTCTTCGCTTTGGAGTATTTACCTCTAAATGAGAGAGGTGGAGACGTGGATCAAAGTCTTCTACAGTGGGAGACCAGATGGATACATTCCTTGGGAGCTACCCTGTATCCAGAGCTCAATGAATCCATCAGTTTCAAGCCCTTCCTCTAGGGCAGTGTTTCTCAACTCCAGTCCTCAAGGCGCCCCAACAGGTCATGTTTTCAGGATTTCCCTGAGATGAAACTGCTGTGGCAATTACTAAGGCAGTGAAACTGATCAAATCACCTGTGCAAAATGATGGAAAGCCTGAAAACATGACCTGTTGGCGTGCCTTGAGGGCTGGAGTTGAGAAACACTGCTCTAGTTAAGTCATGCTGTTTGCAGTGATTCTGATTTAAACAATATGATTATTTGTTTATATACTGATTGTGTTTGTTTTTTGTAAAAGTGACTGGTATCAGCTATTTTTCATTTTCAAAGGCTCTTTTCAAGTAAAAGTAAGAAATTATATATATATTTTTTTAATTTTTACATTTATTTTTCCCCTTTTTTTAATTCTATTCCATTTTTCTCCTTTTTTTCTTTTCTATATATTTTTTTTTCATTATGGTTTCTTCATTAACCAAATTCTTGTATTTTACCAACCATTCTTAGAGGTAGTATCTTGAAAGGGTTAGGTGATCATACGGGCGCCCAGGGCGTCTATCCTGATTCCCAATTTTCTTTGGGGAGTCATGGTTGGCGCCGTCCGACCGAGGTTTCCCCTTTTGTCCAAGTGATGGCCTAGTTCTAGGCCCTCCTGCCTTTTTCTATTCTGGCTCCCTTGTTTCGATTTCGTTTTCGATCTAAAAGGATGTTCGCCTCCTTTTTCTATACTTGCCGGTCAGTCATGCCCTTTCCGGGTCTGTCCATTTGTGCGTCAGATCCTGCTGATCGGGATGACTTCCTGTCTGTTCCGATGAGTGGGCTGGCGCCTGTTTGGTCATTTCCGGTTGTCGGATGAGAGATTTGTCACTTCCGGTTTGGCGTCTGGCGGGACCCGACGTCGGAACTGACGCGCCCACTCCGCCCATTGATTTGGCTCCACTGTGCGTCCAATGGGACGGAGGAGGGGGGTATATATTAGGACACGCAGTCTGTTGTTTTTCAGTGGCATGGCCGACATCTTGAGGAGAGGACTGTCTCAATATGAGTTAAAGGTATTTTTTACTTATATTTTTTGATTGATTTTGAGTCCCCTTGGGAGCGCCTTAGGTCTGTACCTTATGGTGTATTCATTTGCTTCTTTAGATTGCCGATTGATTTTTTACTTGACGTCTTAATGGCTTGGGATGCTTTTCTGTTGTGGATGCATCTCACCTTCCAGCTCAATTGACCAGGTATTGACCTTATGGCTTTGGTTATGGGGATTTTTTTTCTGTTAAAATTAAATACTCCCTTGAATACCTCCTTTTTTGTTTTTTCCATTATGTGTCTTTTCTTTTTAGAGTGGACACTGCTTATGGAAATTTGGAGACATTTCTGTCTCCAATTTGATTCCTGATTTTCAATGCAGCTGTTTTTAGGTAAAGATCTCGGATTTTTTCTGTGATAGATTTTCATATATTAATATATCCGTTGTAAACATTTTCTTTTCCCCCTTTTTTGATTGACTCTTCTTTTTGCCTCCTTAGATGGTCCTCTGCCCCTCTGCTAGCATCCTCCTTTTGGTTTTTCTGCCAATATTCTCCCCTCTATGATACACCGTATGACCCCTTGTTTTAGGGTGCTCCTCCTGAGGTTGGTTAATCAACCAAAAGCCCCTTTTTTAGGCTTTTACATCATTAATTTACAGGTAATGATTGAATTGATTAATTTTGACATTTCTGATTTATTTTTCTTTTTTCTTCTTTCTATTGTTGTTGATATATGAGCCTTTGTATCATGGCATAGTTTTTCCCAGTCATTTAAAATTTTGTGTACATTTTTGTTTTCATCTGTATCTTATTTGTGTTCAATATTATGTGTTTATATTCTTTCTTTCCGTTTCAGTATTTGCTCGACAAAAACTCCTGAAGAATCCAAACTATATGGCAAAACATGTAGAGAAATGTGTCTTTATGCCTATCTGAAACTGTATTTCATATGATGGTTTTTACATTTTATATTTTTTCTATTTTTGTATAATTAAAATGTATTTTTTTAAAATTCATTCATGTGGTTCATGCACCTTAAAAGTCCCATTTCTTTCCAAATCCTCTTGTTGTTCTTACATTAAGGGATGTGGTGCCTATGATACACAGGTGACAGGTATTTTTTCAAAATTCTCCTTGGGATCAAACCGGGTGGAAAACACCCTTAACTTTCTACCTGCCACCTCTATGTAATTTGTTGTTTATTATTGTGTTTAAATGATAACTTTTGAAGATTAATTTCTTCATATTTTTATTTTATTCTGTTGTGCAGAGTTTTGGCCAATCAGCATGGCTACCTATAGAGGGTCGGCATTTGATGGTCTCATGACCAAAATCCATCAAGCCCAGGGGTCTACATTCGGTGGGATCACCCTCGATCGCTTTTTCAATAGTCTCCAAAGATTATTGGAAAAAAAAGCTCGCATTTTTTGGAATCACAGGTATTTATTGAAATATATAGAGGACAAAATTGTACCTTGGGGATTGCGCATACAGATCTTTCCCAATATATTTAAAGTAGAGACAGAGTTTAAAACAGACTGGGAATTAAACCTACAGTCTTGTTCATTTAAAATGATGGAGGCTCTTTGCCAAAATTATGTAAAAGATCTAGAGGTAGTGAACAATGATATTGAAAAATTGTACATGGAAAACTCTAATTTAACAACTGATGAAACTTTCTCTGATAGGGAAGTCCTCTTGGAGAAATATTTGGAATCCTTTGTTGCCAATATCCTCAAAACCAAGGACAAAAAATATTACCGTAACCGTTTAGCATACAAATCAAATACTGCTTACCGGTGGACCTCGGATAATCAATGGAGGAAATCTAAATCCTCTGCATGAAAACAAACTAATACCAATCAAGATGCAACTGATTCTGATGAGTCCTCTTTATCTTCCTCTTCCCTACCAGGTACGGCCTCAAACAGGTTAGCAAGTTCCTTTAAAAGAAAGACTGATCGAGTGCCCTCGACGTCATCTTTCTCCAAACGTACTCAACGGGACACCACCTGTGATAAATTTTCATATATTAATATATCCGTTGTAAACATTTTCTTTTCCCCTTTTTTTCCTTTTTTGATTGACTCTTCTTTTTGCCTCCTTAGATGGTCCTCTGCCCCTCTGCTAGCATCCTCCTTTTGGTTTTTCTGCCAATATTCTCCCCTCTATGATACACCGCATGACCCCTTGTTTTAGGGTGCTCCTCCTGAGGTTGGTTAATCAACCAAAAGCCCCTTTTTTAGGCTTTTCCATAATTATTTTACAGGTAATGATTGAATTGATTAATTTTGACATTTCTGATTTATTTTTCTTTTTTCTTCTTTCTATTGTTGTTGATATATGAGCCTTTGTATCATGGCATAGTTTTTCCCAGTCATTTAAAATTTTGTGTACATTTTTGTTTTCATCTATATCTTATTTGTGTTCAATATTATGTGTTTATATTCTTTCTTTCCGTATTCATTTGTGTGGTTCATGCACCTTAAAAGTCCCATTATTTCCAAATCCTCTTGTTGTTCTTATATTAAGAGATGTGGTGCCTATGATACACAGGTGACAGGTATTTTTTCTAAATTCTCCTAGAAATCTACATAGTTTTTTACATTACAGGCACTAGGACACATATCGTTATATAACAGATGGGATGATATAAATATAATATAGTTTTTTATAGCAGCAGGAGTGGAGGAGCGGGCAGTGTCTCGAGCTGACAGGCAGGGAGGGGAAGGGGGATAGCAGAGAGGAGAGCTGCAGATAGCAGCGGATAATGGAGGCATGTAAACTGACCACGGTGTCAGGGCTCAGCAGCCATGATAAACCGTGGTTAGTTTACAGGGGGGAGGACAGAACCAGGCAGGAACAGACAGGTATTTTAGGTTATACAAGGGGCCAAATGACAAAGCACAAGCACTGTGCTGTATAACATGCTTTAATTGAACAGGATCTATTTTTTCTTTTAGGGTAACAAACACTTTAAGCACCCATGGACTTTTAGGTTATACAAGGGGCCAAATGACAAAGCACAAGCACTGTGCTGTATAACTAACATGCTTTAATTGAACAGGATCTACTTTTTCTTTCAGGGTAACAAACACTTTAAGCACCCATGGACACCCATACACAAAAAAAAACAAAAAACAAGAAGAAACAACAGAATGAAACAACTGAGAACTAAAACTTGATGCATATACTGTGTGTAATGTTTTTTTTTGTATTTTAGTTACACTTTAATGGGTATATCGTACAATTACTAATACATTTTCATACAACCAGATTAACTAACATTTTTTTTTTTTAACAAGAAGAACTAACCATTTTTACTAAAGTTATTTAATCCTGGGATTGTCTGCATTTTAAGCATCGTGACAGTTTTTACAATTCTCTATTTCTCATTTATATAATTTTAGCGGACTAGACGAAAAATCATCTTGTCAATGGCCCAGCCTTAAACTTCCTTGACATTTTCCACTACCAAGATACAGTCCATGATAGAGCAGATGCATAAACCTTGTATAGAGATCTATTTACAAATTCAGCTGATGTATCCAGCTTGAAGGTGTGTAGAGAACATTGTGTGGAATTCCAATAGATATGTAATCTGGACATTACTCATAAATACAGCATTAGCATACTTTGATCTGTAAAACATATTAAATCTAGTAATCCTGGAAAAGCTTAATGACTGTGTGGCATTGAACAGAAGGAGTGTGAGAATAGCTGGAGATAAGGTTTCTGATTAAGAAGCTGTGTCAGTTTCTCTGAGTACACAAATTCCTGATAGCACTGCATAGTAAACCAGCAGTAAAAAACACTGAGTAAATGTATACACAGACAGCACAGCTTTACAAAGGATCATCCCTAGGTGGACTTTGAAGACCTTATTTCTTTGAGTGTGAACTATGGCAGAATATGGGCTTACTCACTGCATCGTAAAATGATTTGCTTATAAACACTGGTAGTTTTTGCATAACTGCTGTGAACGGCTATGAATCATTTACTTCTCTTTCCCTTTTTTAAAAAAAATTGTATTTCTGTATTGCTCTTCTTCCTGGGGACTCAAAGTTCTTAGGGCAGTGGTTCTCAGCCTGTTTAAAGCCAGAGCCCTGTAAATTCTTCCAAAACTTTCCACGCTTCAACAATAAAAAAATAATGTTTATAATCACACAATAAAAGTATGTGAATGCAAAACATGCATTGAATTGTTGGAAGGCTCTGGATGGGGCTGGGTGTCACTGTGTGGGAGGATGGGGGTTGTGGAATGGATTAGAGTACTCTGCAGCTAACGTGGTGGCCCTGTAGAGCATGAGGTTTATGGAGGGGACTAGGGGACACTATGGCACACTGTTGCAAGTTGTACTTGGAAGGCTGCAGGCTCTGCAGCAGGTTGGGGAACTCTCTGGGAGGCTGGGCAGCACTGTGGAGGATGAGGGCTCTCAATGGGCCTGGGTGCACTGTGGCCCATTATGGGATGTTGCAGGGAACTACAGAAGTTGGGAAGCACTTGGGAGATTAGAGGATTTGCAGCTAGCTGGAGGCCCAGCAGTAAGCCACAGTCCGGTGGCTGAGAACCACTGGCTTAGTAAGCGATGCAGCCATTTTGGGCACACCCATTTTGCCAGTTATCCTACCTGCATGTCTTTGGTGTGTGGAAGGAAACCAAAATACCCATAGGAAACCCACACAAGCCCAGGAAGACCATGTGAGCTCCATGCAGTTAGAGTCCTGATCGGGATTCAAACAGAGGACCCTAGTGCTTAACACAATGTTCATTCTTTCTCTGTTCCTCTGAGGATTTTTCTCTCTTTATGCTCTAAAGATGAAATCTAAGCAAACAGCTAATTACACAATTGATGAAAATTTACAGGTAAGCTCTTTCACCAACCAAAGGATTTATTCACCCAATCTTATGACCCAGTCACCCCTGCCAAATAGCACAGCTAGCTAATAAACCACTATAATATATGGACAGATGACTATTGATGGATTATTATCAGAAGTTTGGTGATGAGCTGTTGGATCCAGATACAGGGCAGGTGGAACAGGTAGGAAAACCAAATTACTTCCAGCGGCTCTCCATAGAGTCATCATTACACACTTTTCTTTCTACTTTCTACACTGTATTGCTTATTATCTTACTAATTATATTATCAATTTCCTTCCACAAAACTTCCTCAGTGATAGTCAATGTATCCAGATCCCTACATAGCATGTTGTCAGAATGTTTTATACAAGCTGCTGACTAGGATCTTTAGTAATAAGCCATCTCATGGATATCACAGGCAGGCAATAGCAGAGAATCAGCAGCAGAACAGCATGATAAAGTGCAATGTGCCAGAAGTGGCTGCAACACATGACACAGATAAAGCAACAATCTGATCTTTGATGTGACTGGTTGCTTCAGGATTATTTTGTCTGTCTGTGATATCTCCACATGCCTCTAATTAGAAAGCTTTTCCCTAACCCCCCCGGCAAATGACATGTCACAAACTTTTTGTCCACAATGGGGATTACCGTAACTCTTTCTGATACTATCGGTGACTAACAATTTTTTTTTTTTAAATTAACTAACACAATAAGCTTATTATTGTAATTAACATATTTCGTATAGTTAAAGGCTATAAATGAACTCAGGGGTACAGGCTGAAATGCATATGGAAGCTTTACAATCGTTGCCCAAGTCTACTCTGAGCCGATATTTGCCATAATTATATTTATTGTCAAATACATTTTTAATTCTGTATAAAACTGTACTAAATGTTGTTTTATTTGCCTATGTATTGCACACTTCACTCATATTCTGCACATATCAATAATAATATTTTGATTACGTGTAGCGTACTCCTGTAGGAGCCACTCGTTTGGTAAGCCCTCTGCAACTGGTTTCTTTCTGCGATTAGTTGGTTTACTGCCTTTACCACTCTGACACATTCAATGCAATGAACAACATCAGATTAGATGAACACTGTGTGTATTAGAAATGGATTAGTCAAATAAAGCAAAGTAATACAGAACTATGAGAAAATGCTATAACACCCGTTCCTATACAGAGTACTTCTATGCCAAAATTGCATGCAGGGACAAATACAATTGGTAACTGGGCCCAGGTTTCATCATACATCCTGACCAACTTATACTGTAACAGGATCACCAAAAATTTAATTAGGGCTGCTTGACGAAGGATCAAATTAACCCCCGGAGGCTACACTGTCATTGGACCCTGGAGTGACCCTGCTAGGTCCAAGTCTGCCTGCAGGACTTTAACATATAAAAAATAAAGAAATCCTCAGGGGAAAGAGAAAAAAATGGATGGTGAGATTTACAAAAAGTACCGTGAGACAGAATGGAGTAATCTCAAAATTGTTATTTCTATCGGCTCTGTTGGGGCCCTTACGAGTAGAGATGCTTCATGGCTTCCGTCTGCTCTCACTTCAAGAAGATAAATTATTGATGAAATGTTTGATGGAATTAATTTGCAGACAAACTTAAACAGTAAGGAGAAAGTAAAGGTAGTTCTTGATTAATGGTGCAATTCTGGGTGGATGATATGGCAGTGTTCAATGGTAGTCTAAGCAGGCAAGGCAATGGCTAGGGAGCAGGAGGATAACATTGTGTTGGGCTAAAGTATCAATTCCTGCTGTACAGCATGTGTAATGGGTTGACAATCCTCTCATCAATCTTGCGCTTTGGCTGTGGATGCAGATGGTGGAGGGCCCTCTCATGGATCGATAGCTTAAGCTCCAGCGAACCAGAGATGCAGAAGAAGACCAGCGAACCTGCTCTGTACAGAAATAGTGATACTGCTTGGGCTGCGCTAGAAGACGAGTGCCTTGAGGGCTCAGCACTCCAGCCTGGGAATCTACGTCTTTCCTCGGTCTGGCGCCAAGTGCCCCAAACCTCCCCGAGCGGTTGCTTGGGCTGCGCTAGAAGGCGAGTGCCTTGAGGGCTCAGCACTCCAGCTTGGGCATCTACGTCTTTCCTCAGTCTGGCGCCAAGTGCCCCAAACCTCCCCTAGCGGTTTACTGAGCCCCTCTCCACTCCTCTTTCCAGGCTGCATGGCTCCCTACAGGCTGTAGTTTCCTTGCTGCTGTAATGCAGTGCCACCTGTACATATTGAGACTACAGCTCCCACAGTCCTTTTCCTAATAGGAGCTCTTCCTCATAGTCCAATATTGACCAATTAGGGGAGGACATAAAGAGCCATTAGGGACATAACAAGTGGACATGGCGGGACTTGTCCCACAATAATAATTCTGTGAAGTTCATCCTTTTTTAAAAAAAAAAATTATTGTTTCAAGAACACAACAAAAAACAATAGACATACAACAAAGAAGAGTGCACGTTGGTGAAACCCTTGCAGGGGCCGTATCTTTAAGGTCTTTACATGAACAATGCAACAGGAGCAAGTGAAGGAGACATCAACTTAACAAATAGTACTTCTCCTTATAGCAATGGGCACCGTGGTGAGTATATTAAGCCATTATAGAGCAAAAATACTGCAACAAGGCATCAACACCATACACAAAACAAGATAAAAAAAAGGAAAAACTTGAAATTTGGCACTATGAAACAGGGCCGAAGAAGCCGTGGAGGGCTCTGCCATCCATTTGGACCAAACCCTATATTTATGAGGGCATCCTCTGTTGCTGTAGGTATCCTTTTAAAGCAGCAGGCTATTATTTACTAGTTGCTTCCAGAATGAAAGTGTAGGGGGTCTAGGTTTTTTCCAGTGTAGAGCTATGGCTTTTCTAGCATAAAAGAGTCCGTTCTGCTACTGTGGGTAAGAGATGTTCCACAAGTCCAAGTAGACAGATGGACATCAAAAGTGGTAGAGATGATAGAGCTTAGTAGAGCGACTGCTTCCCCCCAGAATCTGAAAATGAGTGGACATGTCCAGAAAATGTGAGAAGTCTCCCGGGATCGCTCCACACGGCCAGCATGCGTGCTGACAAGCAGAATTCACCCTGTGTAATCTTGAGGGAATAAAATAGCCTCTATGTACCAGTTTAAATTGAATTAGGCGATCCCTGTGAAGTTCAGTTTCCTTAGGTGCAGAAATCTCTCAGTTGGTTATCTGGAAGAGAACAAAGCAGAAAACAACATATGCATTACAGTTTCCTTACTTTTGAAACAGTAATACTATTCCAATGCATCGGCAGTGCATTACATCTTCAACACTTAAGCCCCGTACACACGATCGGATAACCTATGGATTTTCGTCCGATGGATTTGTCCATCGGAAATCCGATGAAACTGTTTTTCATCAGTCTTGCCCACACACCATCAGTCAAAAAACCGACCGTTCCAAACGCGGTGACGTAAAACACTCCGATGAGCCGAGAAAAATGAAGTTTAATGCTTCTGAGCATGCGTCGACTTGATTCTGAGCATGCGTGGGTTTTTGATCCGATGGACTTGCCCATTGACGATCTGAGTTTTCGATCGGTTTTTTATCCATCGGAAAAATTTAAAACATGTTCTATTTTTTCCAACCGATGGAAAAAAGACCGATGGGTACCATACACGATCGGTTGGTCTGATGAAAACCATCCATCGGACGGTTTTCATCAGTCAAACCGATCGTGTGTACGGGGCTTAAAAGCATTACATACACACAACCTTGGTGGCAAATTTCCTGGCTCACATCACATACATACATGGCTCTATTTTTTTGTTGTGTTCAATCAGTACCAACATTGGGGTTCCAGACTTTTTTCCTTGCTATTGCACATTTTTTTCTGTTTTTACTTTTCTTAATTTTCAGTTTTCATTTTTAACACACATTTAGTATAGCACCTCTTCAGCATACATATTAACGTCACTTGTAACACATTGAGATAATTTTCTTATCTATATTAACAGTACCTGGGGGTACTTAATGCACTTTTTATTTCTTCTCACTCTCTCCCCTTTTTTCAGGTTGGTTGGTTTTTGGTATTTTGGTATATATATATTTTTACCACAGCCATGATCTCTCTTGTGCCACCTCATTGGTTTTCCCATTGGGTGTCTTGGTCCCCTTCCACTTCTCCCGTGTCAGACACTGAGCAGCGGTCACTATTTGGAGATGCTATGTTTTATCAACTTCCAAGCTGGTTTTATAGGGTTCTGTTGTTGGAGGCATCTACTCCTGAAGAAGTGAGATTATTCACGAAATGCGTCGAGTTACAAGATGCATTCCTCTCTCATATTGCAATCATCTTGGTTATGTAAAGCATGTATTTTATTTTTATTTTATTTTATTTGAAAATATACCAGCTTGATGTACAGTATATATTGTGTATAACCCATTGGCTTGATATGCCAAACATTTTTTTGTGTACTTTATACATTTATGTGTCCAATCCTTGTACAATAAATTTATATTTTATTACTTTTTATGCCTCATTTAAAGTCCCATGGGTGGATATTGGTTGTGTGTATTTTACATTTGGGGGTGGAGGCATGATATGCTAGGCACCTGGTCACAGTTCTTTTTTTCTTATTGTTTACTAAAAACATTACAGTGTCCTTACTTTTGAAACATTATCCCCTCAAAAATGATATTCCAATGCATTGACAGTGCATTACATCTTCAATACTGAAAGCATATTAAGTCCATCTTGTACTTTTTTTTCTTAGCCACAAATCTGTGACTAGACTCTTTTTCCAAAACATACCGTTGTGATAACAAAAACACAGAAAAATCAACTGACGCATATAAGCAAAATCCAGCAGGCTGTTGCAAAAACAGCAGATGGTCCTCTCTGCAGAGACCAGCTTGAGGTATCACAATACTTATGATTAAGAGCAGGTTGCCACCTGGCAGGAATCAACAGCAGAGATGACCAGATCTGCATAGCTACACTTAGAAACTGAGACCAGATTAGTGGTGGCTGGTGCTCAATTTTTTGGTGGGGGTGGCGGCAAGCAAAACACCCGCCACCCCCCGTTTGGTTGGTTCATCCCCCTCCCACCCCTATTCCCCCCCGAATGGTCAGTTGGTCTGTCAGTCAAATCTCTCACCCCCCCTGTCGCTCGGTTGATCAGCATCGGCATCTCTTCCTCTCCGGCATCCCCCTGCATCTCCGGCATCCCCCTGCATCTCCTCCTCAGCGGCCAATACCTGGCTTCTCCGCTTGGCCAATTGGGTCTTAAGACCTGCTTCCTGATTGGCCAGGAGGAGAAGCAGTAAGAAAATAGTGAGTATAGATTCGCTATTATCACACAACTGGGTGGTCTCCAGGCGCAATGCTCTGCGCTCAGAGCCCACCCTTTTTTTAAAGCAATTAGAGCCTCAGGCCTTGTACACACGGCCGAGATTCTCGTTGAAAAAAACATGTCGTTTTTTTCGACGAGATTCTTGGACAAGAAACTTGTCCCGGCCGAGTGTACACACGCTCGTTTCAAAGAACCCGCGGTTCTTTGAATGGAGCGTACGCGGTGACGTCATCGACTACGACGAGCATGCGCTCGTCACATTCGATGCCGTCGCCGCCATCTTGGTATACCCTACGTATGCCTAGGAAGCTACCGCGCATGCGTCAAATTCATTTCGAACATGCGCGGGCTTCCGGGAGGACAGGTAAGTGTACACACACTCACTTTTCTCGTCGAGAAACATGCCGAGGAGAATCTCGACGAGAAAATAGAGAGCAGGTTCTCTATTTTCTCGTCGAGGTTTCTTGTCGGTTTTCTCGACGAGTACACACGACCGATTTACTCGGCAAGACCTCTCTGCCAGCAAATATCTTGCTGGTTCTTGCCGAGAAAATCGGTCGTGTGTACGAGGCCTCAGGCTCTAATCGTGTGCTTAAAAAAAACAACCCCATTAAAATTCATGCATCTGGCGCCCTGCATGTAGATTAGGGGCTGAGCACATGGATTAGGGGGGTGGCGCCCCTAATGGAGCAGCCGCCACTGGACCAGACTATATATATATATATATATATTAACGTGAATTTATTAATTGTAAAACAAAATACACCAGCAAATAGGAAACAAGTGAACAACAACTATATAACCAAAATGTCAAAGTAACAAAGCCTAACAAACTAACTATAAACAATATGGGGACTGATTACTAGAAACTGCTGGCTGCTGGGAGACACCTGCTGGTGGACACTGGAACTACAACCCTCCATTCAGCGAACATCAGCAGGTGAACCAGGTCCTGACACTGCCTCTCTGCAGCAGGAAGGGAAAATTCTTGCACTTCTGTGCAGTAGCCCAAGCCCAGTCCACCCTAACGATGTATGGCTGCAGGTCGCTTGGCAGCAGACCCAACAGTGATTCCTGGCAGTGACTGCAGCAACGCCATGCTTCATTCAGAGCTGTGAGCCTCCACAATCTTCCAAACATGATGTTGACAGTGGGTGTGCCAGGTCCAGCCGGTCAGGATCTGGTTCTTCTTGATGTATTCATCGCTCAGTAACCAAAGAACCTGAATTGAGTCATGTTGCTCAACGTGTTTCCTCTCTCAGCAAGCTACCCCTACAAAAAATTTTGTTTGTTGCTCCATCCTTCTTCTTCGGCCGTCCTGTTGCCAGCTTCTCCCGCCAGACACTGAGCTCCTCCTGCTCCGCTGATTAACCCTCTGCTTGCCAGTCAACAATGCACACTTACTGGCAATTGTCCTCCCTGAAAAAATATAGTCTCTCTATGGGAAACAACGAAAAATGTCGACTGCAGCAAATCTTCCTGTGCTCTCAACTGGACAGTCCATAAAGCACAAGCAAACACACAATCTTCTGTTGGTTGCTAAGGGCAATGATAGCATGAACCAGGCTAGTAAATCCCAGATGAGACCCTCACATATAGCTCTAACCCCGCTGGAAATAAACAGGTCCACCTTACCTGTTCAAAGGGTGCCTGTCTGGTTTTCAGGCCCAAAAGCACACCAAAAAATTCAAGCTCAGTCTAGCAGTGTCTTTTGAAGATTTATTGCAGATCTTGAACAAATGCAGCGAGGAGGGTTTAGGGCTTAGAGGCAGGCCCAGATTGGCCATAGGGCAAACCGGGCACTTGCCCGGTGGGCCAGGGCCGCTGGGCCGCAAGTCCTTGTGGGGCCCAAGGCAGCTGGGCTGCTCTTTGAGCCTGCCCCCTCACCCGGCCTCTCCACGGCCTCCTGGCTGCCAGTTTAGCTCAGCCATCGGCGCCAGGGAGACGGAAACATGAAGGGGAGGAGCAAGAGGAGACACATTCGACCTCTCCGCGGCCGCACAACTGCAAGTATAGTTCAACCATCCGTTCCTTGGGGGCATGGCCATGACAGGGGAGGGGCCAGAGGAGACACCTGTTGCAGACACCATGGAGCTGGATCAGAGAGAACGTGAGTGCGCCCCCCCTGTAATCTGGATAGGAGGAGCGGTGGGGGCTGCTGCATATAGAAAAATCATTCTCTCCATTTCCTCCTGCAGCCTCTTCTCCTCCTCTCCCGCTTGCAGGCTTTCAGAGGCTGCAGGAGGAATGGAGCGAATGATTCTTCTATATACAGCAACCCTCAACGCTCCTCCTATCCTGCTTCTTTCTGCCCCCCCTGTGCTCTCTGCCCCACCCGTGCTCTTTGCCCCCTCATGCTCTCTGCCCCCCTGTGCTCTCTGACCCACCATATTCTCTGTCTCCCCCCTCGTGCTCTCAACCCCCTGTGCTCTCCGGCCCTTTCTGTGCTCTCCACCACCCTGTGCTCTCCGGACCCCCATGCTTTCTGTTGCCCCCCCTCGTACTCTCCACCCCCCATGCTCTCTGGCCCCTCTGTGCTCTTTGACTCCCCATGCTCTCTGCCTCCCCCTCTTGCTTTCCACCCCCTTGTGCTCTCCGGCCCCCTGTGCTCTCTGGTCCCCCATGCTCTCTGCCGCCTCCTTTGTGCTCTCGACCCCCCTGTGCTCTCTCCCCCCCAAGACCTCATCTCCCCCCAGTGCTCTCAGCCCCAGTGCTCTCCACCTTATTCAGTGCCCTCCCCCTCCCCCAGTGCTCTCCAGCCCCCGTGCTCTGCACCTCCCCCAGTACTCTCCACCTCCCCCCAGTGCTCTCCACCCCCCTGCTCTCCGCCTCCCTCCCGTGCTCTCCACCTCCCCCATGCTCTCCGCCTCTCCCCCAGTGCTCTTTAGCCCTACAGTGCTCTCCACCTCCCCCATGCTCTCTGCCTCTAGTCTCCCATGCTCTCTGCCTTACCCCATGTTCATGTTCTTGTTCTTGTTTCCTCTGTGCTCTCCGACACACCCTGTGCTCTCCAGACCCCCCTGTGCTCTCCAACCCCCTGTGCTCTCCACCTCCCCCTGGCTCTCCACCTCCCCTGTGCTCTCCACCTCCCCCAGTGCTCTCCACCTCCCCCAGTGCTCTCAGCCTCCCCCTTGCTCTCCACCTCCCCCCATGCTGTCCACTGCTCCCCTGTGGTTTCCACCTCCCCAGTGCTTTCAGACTCCCCATGCTCTCCACCTCCCCCCATACTCTCCGCTGCCCCCCTGTGCTCTCCAACCCCCGTGCTCTCCACCCCCCCTGGCTTTCCGCCTCCCCAGTGCCCTTCGTTTTCCCCAGTTCTCTCCAGCCCCCTCAGTGTTCTCCGCCTCCCCAATGCTTTCTGCCTCCCACCTCTGCTCTCCGCCTCCCCCTCATGCTTCCTGCCCCCGTGCTCTCCTGCCCTCCCTGTGCTCTCCACTCCACCCCGTGTTTTTGCTTCCCCCTGTGCGTTTCAACCCCCCACCCCCTGTGATCTCAAGCCCCCATGCTCCCCACCCCCCTGTGCTCTCCTCCTCTCAGTGTTCTCTGCCTCTCCCCTGTGCTCGCTGGCCCCCCATGCTCTCTAGCCTCCTCTGTGCTCTCGCACCACCCCGTGTTCTCAAGGTTTCTCCCTGTGCTCTCCCTGCCCCCCATGCTTTTTCCCGCCCCCTACACCTCTGCCGGGTTACCCCCTCCCCTCTCCTGGGGGATCTGTCAGCGTGGAGAGTGGGGAAGGGGCCTGTTAACATGTCATGGGCTGCTCAGTCCAAAATGCTGGGACTATTTTTTGTCTCAGTCCAGGCCTGCTTGCAGCCAATAGCACATGCACATTTTGACCAATTCTGCTATCCCCCGGTTTACTCTAGAATAGGGATGAGCCGAACACCCCCCAGTTCGGTTCGCACCAGAACTTGCGAACAGGCAATAAATTTGTTCGAACATCCGAACACCGTTAAAGTCTATGGGACTCGAACATGAAAAATCTAAAGTGCTAATTTTAAAGGCTTATATGCAAGTTATTGTCATAAAAAGTGTTTGGGGACCTGGGTCCTGCCCCAGGGGACATGTATCAATGCAAAAAAAAGTTTTAAAAACTAACGTTTTTTTGGGAGCAGTGATTTTAATAATGCTTAAAGTGAAACAATAAAAGTGAAATATTCCTTTAAATTTCGTACCTAGACCCCCACAACCACCGGGCAAGGGTTGTGGGGATGAGGCCCTTGTCCCCATCAACATGGGGACATGGTGCTTTGAGGGGTCACAGACACCCAAAGCATCCTCCCCATGTTGAGGGCGGGGGTATGGTTCAGGAGGCGGGGGGCGCTCTCTCGTCCCCCCTCTTTTTCTGCGGCCTGCCAGGTTGCGTGCTCGGATAAAGGGTCTGGTATGGATTTTTGGGGGGAACTCCACGCCATTTTTTTTTTCAATTTGGCATGACGTTCCCCTTAAAATCCGATATTTGGGGGGAACCCCACGTAATTTTTTTTTTAATTTGACGCAGGGTTCCCCTTAATATCCATACCAGACCTGAAAGGCCTGGTAATTGAATTTGGGGGGACCCCCACGCATTTTGTTATCAATGACTTTTCTCTGTATTGCCGGGAGCCGACAATTCATTATAGCCGCGAGTGCTTTTAAATTACTTTTTTTCCTTCAGAAATGACACTTTGTGCAGGGACAGGTCTAAGCACGGGAAACAAGCACTGCTTTACAGGCATACTATACACACCCCCTAGGTACGAAATGTAAAGAAATATTTCACTTTTATCATTTCACTTTAAGCATTATTAAAATCACTGCTCCCGAAAAAATGGCAGTTTTTAAAACTTTTATTTTTGTGTTGATTCATGTCCCCTGGGGCAGGACCCGGGTCCCTAAACCCTTTTCATGACAATAACTTGCATATAAGCCTTTAAAATTAGCACTTTAGATTTCTCCCATAGACTTTTACAGGGTGTTCCGCGGCTTTTCGAATTTGCCGCAAACACCCCAAATTGTTCGCTGTTCGGTGAATGGGCGAACATGCAATGTTCGAGTCGAACATGAGTTCGACTCAAACTCGAAGCTCATCCCTACTCTAGAAGAATGAAGGTTATAGACCTCCAATGGGTCCTAAGCTCCTGCTCTGGCTCTGACTGATCTGATCAAATGTAGCTCTCCCACAATCTTTTACTATGACCTTATCCATAATAAAAACCGTTTGTAAACAAAAAAAAAAAAAAACTAACGTTAAAGACTGCCCTCATAACTTAAAGTTGAACTACACTGCATTTGAGCACGACAAACCAAAAACGCTAGTTTATTTATTTTTAATATTCAAAGCAAACTTCCCCATTCATCCTTGTCTTCATGTTTTATTTTGCTGAGAAATCACTTTGAAAAATACCCCCTTAGCATTTCTGGCTGCGGCAATCTTGAGTAAGGGCAGATGATTCATGTAGCTTTTACTTCCTGAAATCCATTTGCTCTTAGCTCAGGCGTTAAGGCAGGAGAATGTGCTTAGCTGAGAAAGCCCCTCCTCTCCTCCTGAAAACTCCTGGGATGTATGACATGATTTGCTTAGGCATGGAAATCAGTAATTAACTGAAGAAATACAAAAAAAAAGGTTAAAACAAGTAAATACAATATAATTTCCTATCTGTTTACTAATGCTATCAGCATAAAAATTAAAAATAGTAAAAGTTGATTGAGAGTGTGAAGTTCTACAGTACACAGAAACACAGGAGAAAGCCATAAATAAAACCCTGTCAGCATGCACCAAAAACCTCACCATTGGAAGACCCAAGTACCTTGTCCATCACCCCTGCCCCTTTCACCTCAATATATTTATTACTAAATTATATGTGCACTTTTTAGCTTGCTTGCAGAAGCAAAAGCCATAATATAACACAGGATCCTGCTTGCTGCTCAGTGTATAGAAGCAGCTCATTCTGGTAATACTCTATTATATCCGTTCAGAGAGACATTTTATTATGTTAACGCCCCTTATGTAAAGACTTGGCCTGCCAGGAAATGGTTATGCAAGCGCTGATCTTACACCATAAGAGGTATGAATGAAAGGTGTTTGGTGGCAGTGGCTACCAATTATTCTGGATTTCAGTGTGTCAGCTCTGGGATCCATAAATGCCTCTAAACATAACACTTAGACTATGCTGTTAGAAGGCTAAATGTGCCGAATGTTCACTGGTGAATGACACACAGGCAGGAAATTTGTGTAAATCCTTCAACATTGCTGGGTGACAGAATGGAACGCTTACACTGGGTAATATATTCTCACAGTTTATATTTTTTTTTATAAGTGCTAAAATGAACAACCGAAAATATTTTTAGTAGCATATTCCAAGAAAAGCAGTCTGCATTTTGAATATGATCCTTTTTCATGGCTGGATACTCATTATAAAGAATTCTGCAAATGCAGTCCACCAAAAATTAGTATTTTATCAATGGATGGATGCTGATGTGACGAAGTCTGAGTTTGAGTTCCCCCGACATGAATACTTTGGTTATGGCTGGACAATGACGAGATGACTCACAACTTGCTTTTTATCAGGGACATTAGCAAGGTAGTAAGATGTCTACATCTGAATTTACTTACTTGGTGGTGTTCCAGTGCCCAGCCTGTCTTGGTCCCTACTCACCAACTGTACAGTATAGTGCCCCCAAGACTTCCTAAACAATTGAACTGGCTAGCCTTGTTATTACATTAAAAAGACAGGACTGCAAAACTCAACATGGCAAGCTGAGGCTAAAGTAGTTCCTTTGCCAACCCTGCTTTAGTACAGCCAGAACCAATGAGTGGAAGATTTGGGCAAACTGTCACTGTGCATTGCTAGCAGTTTTGTTGTAAGTGTACCGATCTAGAGTGGGCGAGCTGTAAGTAAACCTTTTCAACCACAAACATGCATGAACTGTACCAAGACAGCAACAATGAAGACCCAGCCAGGCAGCACTGGCAGGTAGGTCTGTAGTCTGGAACCCTGGAACCTTTAATTATAGATAGGAATGTGTTATTTACACATGTTGTGTGGATGGCTGTGTGCCATGTTTAGCAGTCCTGCCTACGTAGACCATGGCCTACGCTGGCCATGTAATGGCATGCCAAGTGTGGGCTAGCAAATTACAGACACTTGCCTTTAATCTTTGGTGCACAAGGCTTTAAATAAGCCTTTTTTAACTTACCCATTCAGGACAAAGTGACTGGGTTTCCTTAACACCAACCCTCAGATACTTTTATGTACATGTTCATGTTGCTCCTTTACCAATTCCATTACAGAAGCCAGGTCAGCTTGTGTTGGAGCTTGCGAGGAAAAATTATCTTCAAGCAATGTTAACAGACAAGGTCACATGATGCCCCGTATCTGGGAGCACTGGGTGTTTTGCAGCAGTTGTGATGGATAAGGAGCACTGTGAAGTATAGCTTGGTCATGGGAGGGCTTTAAAGAGACTATTTTAATTTGGAAAAGAAACAGGCCTCATTAAGGGAACCTGGAGGATTTAAAGGTGCAAACTCCATCCTGTCATCCTGATTTTAATCTCACTTACTGTAAGCCTTTAAGCCTAGGTTTACACCAGTGCTGCTGCATGATGATGCATTCTTCAGTAATTTTTGTAGCGTGTTTTTCCACATTGCTCATGCTTTTTACATGTGTTTTTCATGTGTAGCGGGTGTTTGAATTTATGTGAGGACTCTGGTGGTGTGGGGTTCCTTGGGGCCTGCAGGTGGCGTTGTTGCCTTGGGCCGGAGTTGAACTCACATCGCAAACTGTGCCTTTTTGTCCTCCCCTGGAGCTGGTACAGCGGGGCGGGGAACCCGCTGTGACGCAAAGGGAGAGGTCATAAAAGGGGCGGACGCCCTGATTTCAGGGAGAGAGTCGGAGGACGCGGCCGCACCCAGGCACCTTCAGCTTGGGTGCTGGCGTTCCGGTGTTTCAGGCCTAGGCGCCCTTGGCCTAGCTGGGGCAGGGATGGAGTCCATCTCAGGCACCTTTAGCCTGGGGTGAGGTACTATGGCGGATGCCTGGGGCTCAGTACCTTTGACTGAGTTCCGCGAGGGTGGAGGAATCCGAGGGGGCCCTAACTCCTTGGGTGCCTGTGTCTGAGTTCGTGAGGACTGGTGCGCAGTAACTTCTCTGAAGAGCCCGGCGCAGCATCGCTGGTGACGGAGAGGCCTCCATTTCTCCCTTGGACGGATTTCTTCCTCTGACAGGGGCAAAGTGAGCGAAGGTAATTCACGTTCTATATTACCTAGTCAGTGTCAGTGACTATTCACCACTGGTGACAGCACAGTGGGCAGCAGCAACAAGGGAAAGGATTGTGCCTCGATCTGTCCCCCATTTTCCAAAGGAGAAAGATTGTTTTATTGCTTGGCAAGAAGAATAAAACTGAGTTGTACCTATTCACTGTGTGGAACTTGGGTTACTAAAGCAAAGGAGTCAGGGACAAAGGACTGGACTTGACTCTAGGACACCTACACAAAAGCCCAATCTTCTGGCCTTCACCTCCCAGTTACGGAGGACATGGGCCGTGGTGTGTTTTATCTCTCTCCCAGGTACCCCTAGACGACAGCCATGTAACCGATAAAGAAAGGGAGAGAGGTGAGGCCGCTACACATGTGATTTTCATGCTGATGCATTTTTTATTTTGGCCAATGGCAAGCAATATCTGCTGTGCCATTAATAACCTTAAATAAATATATACAAATGTAGCATATATAAGTACAGTCTCAAGGCCAAAAATATTGACACCCCTGACACCCCTGTATCTCTGTCAGATAATGTTAATGCCTTTTCGTATTTTTTTCTTTTGTTTGTATTGGTATGACACCAAAAAGTGGAAAAACAAAAAGCCAAATCTGACACATTCCACACAAAACTCCAAAAATGCACTGGACAAAATTATTGGCACCCACAATTTAATAATTGGTAGCACACCCCTTGGAAAAAACTACTGAAATCAATCGCTTACTGTAACTACTAATGAGTTTCTTACACCCCTCTACTGGAATTTTGGACCACTCTTCTTTCACCAACTGCTCCAGGTCTCTCAGATTGGAAGGGTTCCTTTTCCCACTGCTGTTTTAAGATCCCTCCATAGGTGCTCTATGGGATTTACAGTAGATCTGGATTCATTGCTGGCCAGTTCAGTACTCTCCAGTGCTTTGTCTTAAACCATTTCTGTGCTTTTTGACGTGTGCTTTGGGTCATTCTCCTGCTGTAGGACTCATGACCTCTGACGGAGACCCAACTTTCTGACACTGGGCCCTACATTGCACCTCAGAATTCTTTGGTAGTCTTCAGATTTCATAATGCCATGCACATGGTCAAGACAACTAGTGCCTAAAGCAGCAAAGCAACCCAAAAACATCAGTGAACCTCCACCATGTTTGACTGTAGGGACTGTATTCTTTCTTTAAAGGCCTGATTTCTTTTTCTGAAAACAGTAGAATGATGGGCTTTACCAAAAAGCTGTAATTAAGTTTTGTCTGTCCACAGCACATTTTCCCAAAAGGCTTTCGCAGGGAAGTTTTGGCAAACTCCAATCTGGCTTTTTTTATGTTTCTGTGTCAGCAGTGGGGTCCTCCTGGGTCTCCTACCATAGTGTCCCTTTTCATTCAGATGGCGAGGTATAGTGCGAGCTGACCCTGTGCCCGAAGGTCAGCTTGAATTTGTCTGGAAGTTGATTGAGGTTCTTTATCCACCATTCCAACAATCCTTCATTGCAGTCTTTGATCAATTTTTCTCTTTCGTCCATGTCCAGGGAGATTAGCTACAGTGCCATGGGCTGTGAACTTCTTGACAAGGTTGCCCACAATGGACATAGGAACATTAAGATCTCTGGAGATGGACTTGTAACCTTGAGATTGTCCATGTCATTTATGTTCTCAAATCCTCAGACAATTCTTTGCTGCTCTTTCTCTTCTCCATGCTCCGTGTGGCAAACAGAGACACACAACAAAAGGGTTGAGTCAATTTTTCACCATTTTAACTGGTTGTTGGTGTGATTTATTGTCAGCACTTGTTAATTGATACAGGTGAGTTTACTTACAAATTACAGGATTATCACAAACTAGGAATGCAATTATTTTTTACAATTTCGAGAAGGTGTCAATAATTGTGTCCAGTCCAGTTTCTGGAGTCTTGTGTGGAATGTGTCAGATTTGGCTTTTGATTCTCCAATTTTTTGTGTCATACCACTACAACCAAAGAAATAAACATGAGAATGCCTAAACATTTGTAATTGTAACAATTTTCAGGGCGATGTGGTGCATTATCACACAGAAATACAGGGGTACCAATATTTTTGGCCATGACGGTGTATCAAAAAATATCCCAGTCTTCATATAATATGTGGGCAATGTCTATCCACGCTCTGTCCTGCTTGCAGCGATCCTTGCAGATACTGTTTTTGGGGTCTGAAGCCTCGTACACACGACCGAGTTTCTCGGCAAGAACCAGCAAGAAACTTGCTGGCAGAGCTTTCTTGCCGAGTAAATCGGTCGTGTGTACGCGGCTTTCAGTTTTCTCGTCAAGAAAACTGGCAAGAATCTCGACGAGAAAAATAGAGAACCTGCTCTCTATTTTCTCATCGAGATTCTCGTCGGCATGTTTCTCGACGAGAAAAGTGTGTGTGTGTACACTTACCTGTCGCTGTGGAAACCCGCGCATGCTCAAAATGACTTTGACGCATGCGCGGTAGCTTCCTAGGCATAGGTAGGGTGTAGCAAGATGGCGGCGACGGCATCGAATGTGACGAGCGCACGCTCCTCGTAGTCGATGACATCACCGCATTCCCTCCATTCAAAGAACCGCGGGTTCTTTGAATCGAGCGTGTGTACACTCGGCCGGGACAAGTTTCTTGTCCAAGAATCTCGTCAAGAAAAACGACAAGTTTTTTCCTGACGAGATTCTCGGCCGTGTGTACGAGGCCATAGATCTGTGACCTTTCATGCACCAGGCGTACAAGCTCTTCTTCATCTCGGGTGTTCTTCTGGCCTACTCTCTCCATGTTTTATGCAGCCTAACAAGAGCACATTTTGCTAGAAGGAGAAGATTTGTTGGAGGAAAAAATGTGCCAAAAACATGTCAAAACACATGTAAACAAATTTTTGGTGTGTTCCCATTGGAACCTGTGAGAAAAAAAATGCACTGCACCAAAAGAAGAGCCCGCACCTTTACAAAACACACGGCGCTGCTCTGCATTGATGAGAATGGGCAACACAGAGAATATTGTGACAGCAAACACATGAGAAAATGCACTAGTGTGAACGGGGACTAATGCCGCGTACACACGGAATTTCCAACAACAAATGTTCGATGTGAGCTTGTTGTCGGAAAATCCGACCGTATGTAGGCTCCATCGGACATTTGCTGTCGGAAATTTCTGACAACAAATGTTTGAGAGCTGGTTCTCAATTTTTCCGATCGTGTGTAGCCAATTCCGACGCACAAAAATTCTACACATGCTCGGAATCAATTTGATGCATGCTCGGAATCATTGTACTTAATTTTTCTCGGCTCATCGTAGTGTTGTACGTCACCGCGTTCTTGACATTCGGAATTTCCAAACAACATTTGTGTGACCGTGTGCATGCAAGACAAGTTTGAGCCAACATCTGTCGGAAAAAAATCCACGGTTTTGTTGTCGGAATGTCCGATCGTGTGTACGCGGCATTAGAGATAAGAAGTTTTGTAGCACAATGACTGGTGACCAGGTGGTATAAGGGTCTTGCAGCAGGATACACAGAATTTACATCCAGGTAAACTGAGTGGACTTTCACTCATTGCACCAGTTTACATCCAGTTTCCTGGATAACATTAGTGCTTTATTGATCTGTTTTCTCTTCAAAAAGCCAGTTGGCAAATAACAAAAAAAGGTCCTTTTGATTGCCATTTTGCTAGAATCAATTTAAATATTTAACATTGGGCAGATGTACAAGAAAGATCTGACCAATGTTTTTAACACTTCCGGTCCTTTTTCTGTCTGGGACGTGCACGAGCGGTTGCCATGACTGCCATCCACCGCTACTCCTGCGTCGCGAGCCCCTGACGCGTGACGTCACTTCTCTGGGGCCGCGCCGCTCGCAGCGACGCACACTTGCTTGGACGCTCTCGGCAATGAGAGCATCCCTGTTGTCAGAACAACTTCCCGCCCTCTGGGAGGTGGCCTTGCACGCCATTGAGCTCGGGGGGCGTAACTCAAGTCCGCCCCCTCGACTCCCCCTTTTTCCCAGCTGATTCAAAGCCTTAATCCATGCACATTATATAAAGCCCCACACTCACAAGTGCTCAGCCTGTCTATCACCAAGCCGCACTGGGATCAGCCATTGGACTGATGAGGTAAATGACCACTATCTAGATACAGGTATGCCCATTTAGGAATCTGCAAGCTTACACTTATTCCTGGGACCTGCCTGCCCTCTTTTTCTTGTCTCACTGCAGACTGTCAGGTACCATCCCAATTTGCGGACGCCCTGAAACTAGATATTAGCTGCAGGCTTATGTATATGTAGCGGCCTCACCCTCTCTCTTCTTCTTTAGCGGTTACTCTGGCTCCGGTCTAGGGGTACCTTGAAGGGGAGAGCGAGGTGCACCACGGCCCATGTCCTCTAGATTACAGCATGTAGAGGTGAAGGCCAGCACCAGATTACCTTCGGGCTGTGTATACGCTCAGAGCCAAGTCTGTTCTGCTGATAACCCCCTTTGCTCCCAGTAATTGGAGTACCACACACTGAAAAGGTCCAACACTTATTTATTCCATAACGGCAAACAAATAGTCCTTTGCGAGCAGACAGTTTGAGACCCATAAAACAGTTCAGTATTGGTGGGGAGTAGGTCAAGGCACAATCCTCAAAGAAACTAAACCGTTGAGGTTTCACCAACGGTTGCTAAGCACAGTGGCTGTAAAACGTACTTTTTGGCTTCAGAGCCTCTTCCAGTGACTCTAATGATCAGGAACTGGAGTTACCTTCACTACGCTGCAGCCCCTGTCAGGGGGAAGACATCCCTCCAAGAGAGTTACCAGAGGCCCCGCCGTCACCGGATTAATTCTGTACCGGGCTATTCGGAAGGGTTACACTCCCCGGCCTCCTCACCTCAGATACGGGTCCCAACACCTTAGGGCCCCTCGGACTCCTCCACCCTCGCGGAACCCAGTTGAAGTTACTGGGCCCCAGGCCTCGGCCATAGTACCTCACCCCAGGCTTAAGGTGCCTGGGATGGACTCCATCTCTCGCTCCGGCCAGGTCAAGGGCACCTGGGCCCGGAACTCCGGAACGCCAGCATCCAGGCTGAAGGTGCCTGGGTGCGGCCGCGTCCTCCAACTCCGAACTCTGAACAAACCTCGTGGTAAGGGCATCCGCCCCTTTTATCCCCTCTCCCTTTGCGTCACAGCGGGTTTCCCGACCCGCTGTACCAGCACCAGGAAAGGAAAAAAAGGGAGCAGTCTTGCGGTGCGGGTTCAACTCCGGCCCAGGGCGACAACGCCACCTGCAGGCGCAGGGAACCTTGCACCACCAGAGTCCTCCAAGAACCACAAAAGAGGTTCTCAGACTCCCTAACAATTAGTGTATCCAGGTTGAATAACCCAGATGCTCCCCCCCCAAATTTAAATGCCCGCTACACTCTCCCCCGGGTGATTTGACACTGGTCCCCAGTGTCTGGTCCAAACTCACATCCCACAAAGGTGGTGACATAAGCTCCGCCCAGAAACTAAACTACACAATTTAGTCCTGAATTGTGCCAAGACCTAGAATGGGAAAGGGAAAACATGAAACAGTAAAACTATAAAACTTTCAACAAAACACTTCTGACATTTACACATGCACAATCCCCCCCCCCTTGCTATCTAAGGACCACCCATTCTCAACAGCCTTGACAGATGAATCTCCTGCAGAAGGGAAAAAACAAACATCCTACCACAATGTGTGTTTTCTTGGAATGAATGGGCCTGCCCTTGAAGAGGCCCATTCGCTCCAATGAGTATGGTGGTGCAAGTGTAAAAAAAAAAAACAGTCGTTGCGCAGCACTGCCACCTGGTGACAGTACCACGGTCATGACACTTAGCCGAATCCTCTAGACAACTTTCCTTCTTCTCTTACTGTGTCTACACTAACTACACCCCAAAGTCATTATCTTCTTTGCAGTGCAGGGAGAAAGAGGGAGAACAAACAGTAACAGCTCCCAATTCTCCAAAGAGTAAAACGGCCAAATACAAAAAAAAAACTAGGGCACAGTCCTTGTGTTCCGGCAAGTTCAGCAGTGAACGACAAACAGAGCATACAGGAGTCTTTTCCTCCTAAAGGTAGAACTTTGGGTGCGTCAGGAACAGGGGCTTCAAGTGCTTATCGAAAGTCTCCACATTATATTCAATGTTCTCTCCATCTTTGCAACAAATAAGCACCATGTCCGCATGGATGTGCCGACCTAACATCCACTCCGCCTTACAGTCTTTGAACTTCTTAGATACGGGGGATGAGCACGAAAGGTATCGGCGAGCATGGGGCACTTTGAGCTTTTCCCAGACAAACTCATCATACCATCGCTGCCGCAGGACCTCCACTTCAAAAAGCAAGTCCCGGGGTAGGTATGGGTACTCCCACCCATATTCACGGGCAACTCTCTGACAGAAGAGCTGCTGTAGCCGGGCCAAAGGTGGCATCGTCGCCCGCTCTCCTTCTCCAGGCGGGACGATGGACTCAGGATGCCGAGGTACTTTAACTACCTCCGTTGGCTTGGGCCTAGGAGCCTGCAGTGATGAACGTTGCGTTCCTGTCACCGGAACGGATGAAGCAGTAGGTCATCCGGAGGATGGAAATGTAGGCAGGAGACCAGATTTCTCCCCGGGCTCCGGGGCCTCCACCCGGGGTGTACTATCCCCTGTAGACATAGGCAGATCCCTTGGCCCACGGAGTAATGGCATCCTGTCCCAACCCTTGCGGTGAAAGACCTCATTGATCTTGCCGTCATCGCCGGCATCTGACAGCGACTCTAGGTCGGAGGTGTCGTACATTTCTGCGGGCAGGTAATTCCCAGTAGATACGGAATCACCCTCCCTTACGGGCTCCACCGACAGTGGACTCCCGACACCTCCAACCACACACAAAGTCCCAACCCCTGGCTCACCTGGGCCTTTAGCAGAACAAGGATGTCCAGGGCTCTTCCCTCCGGATCCATCCAGGCCAGGCAAGTGACGGGGCGAAGCTCTTCCATGACCATAGGATGCCTGTACAAGGCCGACTTTCCTCTTCGGAGGTGGGAGCAGGGAGCTTGTGGTGACCGAAGCAGCATCCTCTGATTTTTCTCTCTCAGCCTCTGGTTGGGCACTCTCTTTGCCCTGGTCAGTGCGCACAGAAATCTCCGCAAAGGCCTGGATCTCCCCTTCCGGATTGGCGGTACCTGTGAGGCAGTTGAGGTGGAAGGCTCGGGGCCTTTCTGTGGATGGCTCCACCTCAAAAAGAAACTCCTTGCAGGCCTCACATCGCCCGAATGGCTTCAAGTTGACCACCAGTCCCGAGCAGCCAGGACAGATCACACCGAGGGCCTCTATGTCTCTGCATACATACAGAGCCAAACGTCCTCGGGGCCTAAGTCTTATTCCTGTGTCCGTTATGGAAGCAGCAAAGGAAGTCATCTTCGTGGGGTAAGGAACCGGAATCCACGGGGTACTTGAGGTCATCCCGACTGTCTGCTGCTCCATTGCGCACTGACCAACTCGCGCCGGAATCCCCACGTGACTACTTTCACATGGCCAGACTCCTCCCATACTCTGCACTTTTCGCGGGCTTTCCCTTCTCGCCGCCCACGAACTGCGCAGTTATGGTGTGCCTTATGGCGCGCTTGCCAACATGGCCGACCTACTCGGAATTCCACCGGGCAGCAAAGTTCAAACACAGACGTTCTTAGCTCCATACACGAAACACACATCCCGGACTTACGAGCCCCCACGTGTAGCAGCCTCACCCTCTCTCTTCTTCTTTAGCGGTTACTCTGGCTCCGGTCTAGGGGTACCTTGAAGGGGAGAGCGAGGTGCGCCACGGCCCATGTCCTCTAGATTACAGCATGTAGAGGTGAAGGCCAGCACCAGATTACCTTCGGGCTGTGTATACGCTCAGAGCCAAGTCTGTTCTGCTGATAACCCCCTTTGCTCCCAGTAATTGGAGTACCACACACTGAAAAGGTCCAACACTTATTTATTCCATAACGGCAAACAAATAGTCCTTTGCGAGCAGACAGTTTGAGACCCATAAAACAGTTCAGTATTGGTGGGGAGTAGGTCAAGGCAAAATCCTCAAAGAAACTAAACCGTTGAGGTTTCACCAACGGTTGCTAAGCACAGTGTCTGTAAAACTTACTTTTTGGCTTCAGAGTCTCTTCCAGCGACTCTAATGAACAGGAACTGGAGCTACCTTCTCTACGCTGCAGCCCCTGTCAGGGGGAAGACATCCCTCCAAGAGAGTTACCAGAGGCCCCGCCGTCACCGGATTAATGCTGTACCGGGCTATTTGGAAGGGTTACACTCCCCGGCCTCCTCACCTCAGATACGGGTCCCAACTCCTTAGGGCCCCTCGGACTCCTCCACCCTCGCGGAACCCAGTTGAAGTTACTGGGCCCCAGGCCTCGGCCATAGTACCTCACCCCAGGCTTAAGGTGCCTGGGATGGACTCCATCTCTCGCTCCGGCCAGGTCAAGGGCACCTGGGCCCGGAACTCCGGAACGCCAGCACCCAGGCTGAAGGTGCCTGGGTGCGGCCGCGTCCTCCAACTCCGAACTCTGAACAAACCTCGTGGTAAGGGCATCCGCCCCTTTTATCCCCTCTCCCTTTGCGTCACAGTGGGTTCCCCGTCCCGCTGTACCAGCACCAGGAAAGGACAAAAAGGGAGCAGTCTTGCGGTGCGGGTTCAACTCCGGCCCAGGACGACAATGCCACCTGCAGGCCGCAGGGAACCTTGCACCACCAGAGTCCTCCAAGAACCACAAAAGAGGTTCTTAGACTCCCTAACAATTAGTGCATCCAGGTTGAATAACCCAGATGCTCCCTCCCAAATTCAAATCACTGCTACATATATATACATTTGCCGCAGCTTCTGGACCAGGTAAGTGCCTGCTAATATATCCACACTTTCCATCTTTTTGGCACAGCAATAGATATTGGGGCTTTTTACTCTCTTTCCTAGGCACCACAAATGTCATCCTGACTGGCCCTATCCTTTTGGTCCCGCCACAGTTTTCCAAGTGCGGCTTATGTGAGGAAGTACTACTATTTTAGGTAGGTTGCTCTTAGTTCACTTGTTCCGAGAAAGTTACCCTTACATGTACCCTATGGGATTAATTCAACAGGCATTGATCATCTATTATATTTAGGCACTTCTGAATGCTAGGGAGTCACCCCTTTCACGCAGACAGCAGTTTCACTGCGTTTGCACTGTCGGCAAGGCCGCGGACACTATCCACGCCCCCTGTGAGTCCCACCTCCCATCGTGATATATACCATCTGGGCTGAGGGTCCGCTTCTGTCACCCGCTGGTCCGACCTTTTAGGGAAAAACGTATTCTACTACCAAACAAGAACCACCACCGGGTATGCCTCTATAGCCAGGGTGGCTTTGGCCAATCATGGCTCAGAGGAGTAGGTACACGCCCCACACTATATAAGGCCGCCAGCTTGGCGGCCTTGTGTAGTGTGTTGGTATTGGTTAAAGAGAGAGTTTACAGAGAGAGAGAGACAGTGTCATTTATATTGAGTTAGATTGAGCAGGCAGACGAGTCAGTTAGCTGCAGTTACAGTGTGTAGAGGATATATATACATCCTAGGTGTTGTATATATATTCATACACTGTATTCAGTTTAGCTAGATCCGTTCCTGTTATTCTCTATAATGTGACAGGCAGGCAGGTGATTGTGCTAGCTGCAGTCAGTGTTTCACTTAGTGTACTGTGTGCTTTGCATAGCGTTCACCTAAAGCTTACCTGAATACAGTTAGTGGTGTTCTCATAATAAAACCACAGGCAGGGAGCTGCATTAATTTCATGTAGTGTACTTCTGTCCTTTGCACAGCGTTCACTTAAAGGAACCTGAATACAATTTGTGGTGTTCTCATAATAAAACCACAGGCAGAGAGCTGCAAGCATTTTCAGTTAGTGTACTGTGTCCTCTGCACAGTGTTCACCTAAAACTAACTGAAGACAATTGCTGCTTTTCTCATACTAATACCACAGCAGGAAGTTGATTCTGATAGCTACATTATCAGTACGGAGATATATATATATATATATATATATATATATATATATATATTGTACAGGACGCCGTGGCTGGTTCCTGGAAGGACACTATATTTCCCCTCTGTTTGGGCTGTGGTTCCTTTAAGGGAACAGAAAGGGTTAACACACCTGTCCAAGGAAGTGGTTTAAGACAGACAGGAAGTTGTAGGTGAGAGTGAAGGAGTATAGTGAAGACTGTGCATGGTGAATGGTGGACATTGCAAAGCTGTGGAGTCTGTGAAAGGCTGTGAAAAGCTGTGAATGTACATGGCAGTGGCCTGCCTGGAAGCCTGCTAGCTGGGGAAGCTACCTACAACCTAAAGAAAGGACTGTTAAACTGCGGTAGCAGTTCTGAACTCTACAAGTCGGTGAGACTGGTATTTCTTTTTTTTTTTGCTGCTGTAAAGCCATTTTTTTTTATAATCAATTTTTATTTTATTTTATCATAAGCTTCAACATTTCCATTCAGCATTCTACATTTATATAAGACACAACATTGCAGGAAGGAACTAGGTACAAAATTGTCCTATCTGTAAAGCCATTTAAGTTTAATAAACCTTCTTTTTGGACTGAAAAGACTGTGTCCTGCGATGTAGCTGGTTCCCCAAACATTACAATATATATATATACATCCCACCTTTGTGCAGCTACATCTCAATGCTGGCCATTAGTATGTCTGGAAGGCAAACAAGGAGAGGCAGACAGTCACGAGGCAATAAAAGAGGGCAAGCAGGCTCTGTGTCCAGAGGCAACAGTGCTGGCCGTGGACACGGTGCATCCCCGTCAGCACTTGGCCGTGGGACACGCTTGTCCTTCTTTTCGGCAGCTGGCCATGTTGAGCGGCAACATACCCAAGACTTGGTAGAGTGGATGACCAAGCCGTCCTCATCCTCCTCATCCTCTCTCACCCAGGCTCAGGGTACTTTGTCTGGCAAAGCAGCTGCCAAAGTGGCCTCTTCCCTCAGCTCAATGGCATCAGTCACTCCTTCCCTAGCCCCACCATGTCCTCCTGAGGAGTCTCCCGAACTGTTTGACCACAGTGATGGGTACATGCTCCAGGAGGATGCCCAGCATTTTGAAGGCTCCGATGATGGAACCCAGCTAGAGGAAGGCAGTAACGTGAGCCCAGAGAGAGGGGGTGCCCAACAAGGACAGCTATCTGGCAGTCATGTTCCCCCCAGCTGCAGCATACTGCCAGATTTGCTCCAGTGATGAGGAGGGAGGGGACGATGAGGTCACTGACTCCACGTGGGTGCCTGATAGGAGAGAGGAGGAGGAGGAGGGGGCACATCTCTAACGAGGCAGGATGCCCTCCAGGGGCCAGCTTAAGGGCAGCACACCGACTGCATCACACCACAGAGCTCCGCATGTGCAGGTCGCTGCTGTCTCTGCACGTTATTCCAAAAGTTCTTTAGTGTGGGCCTTTTTTCAGACGTGTGCAGCAGATCGCACCATTGCCATTTGCAACATATGTCTAAAGCGTATCTCGCGTGGCCAAAACATCAGCCGCTTGGGCACCACGTGCTTGACCAGACATATGTCGACCTGCCATGCAGTTCGTTGGCAAGCCTACCTAAAAGACCCACACCAAAGAACAAAGCGGACCTCTCCTTGCTCCTCATCAGCTGGGATCTCCAACCCCACTATACCTTCAGTCCTCTCTGAAACCTGCACTGAGAGGAATGAAGGTGTAGAATTAGGTGTGTCACAGCCAAGTACTTGCGGGCAATCTGCTATCGGTACACCGACGTCCGATTGTTCCAGGCAAATTTCCCTGCCCCAGCTGCTGCAGTTCGCTCCCAGCCATCCACATGCCCAGCGGTTGAATGCTAGCTTCCCTGCACCAGCTGCTGCCTTTTCAGATGGTAGACTCTGTCCCCTTCCGTTCCCAAACGCCACTTTTTCTCACGGAAGGTGATTCCGGCTCTCTACCGGCATGTGGAAGGCAATGTCTTGGCCTCGCTGGAAAGGGCGTTCAGAGGTAAGGTGCCTCATGGTCCAGCAGGCATGGACAGGGACGTTACCTATCTTTCACGGCGCATTGGGTGACTCTGCTGGCAGCTGGGAAGGATGCAGGACAAGGTGCAGTAGTGTTGGAGGTTGTTCCGCCACCACGCCTCCAAAATGTTACTACTGGTGATTCTGACACACCTCTCTTCTCCACACCCTCCTCTTCTTATTCCTCCATGGCCTCTACCTGTGCTTTGTCTATGGAACCAGCGGTGCTCCGTAGGCGTTTAAGGGGCTACGCAAGTATGCAGGCAAAAAGATGCCATGCGGTGCTTGAGCTGGTGTACTTGGGGGACAGGAGCCACACTGGGGCAGAGATTCTGTCAGCTGTGCAGGGGCAGGCTCAGAGGTGGTTGACGCCATGCCAGCTTAAGCCAGGAAAGGTGGTTTGCGACAATGGCACCAACCTCCTCTCCGCCCTCCGACAGGGACAACTGACCCATGTGCCCTGTTTGGCTCACGTCCTTAACTTGGTGGTGCAGCGGTTCTTGGGTAGGTACCCGGGCTTACAGGAGGTCCTGAAGCAGGCCAGGAAACTCTATGGGCATTTCCGCCGGTCATATAATGCCAGTGCTCGGCTGGCTGACCTGCAAAAGGATTACAACCTGCCCAAGAACCGCCTAATCTGTGACAAGCCCACCAGGTGGAACTCTATGTTGGTCATGCTGCAGCGGCTGCACACGCAGCAGAGGGCCATCAATGAGTATCTGTTGCAATATGGCACCAGGACAGGGTCAGGGGAGCTTGGATTTTTTTCCCCACGCGAGTGGGCCATGATCAGGGATGCATGCACTGTCCTGGCACCATTTGAGGAGGCCACGAGGATGGTGAGCAGTGACAGTGCATGCATCAGTGACACTGTCCCTCTTGTCCACCTGTTGGAGCACACGCTGCATGGAATAATGGACAGGGCACTTGAGGCAGAACAGAGGCAGGAAGAGGAGGACTTCCTTACCTCTCAAGGCCCCTTTATCCAGACAGTGTTCCTGCTGGCCCGGCAATCACACAGGAAGAGGATGAGGAGGAGGAGGATTGTGTCAGCATGGAGTTGGAGACTAGCACTCAGCATCACCAGCAGTCTTCAAGGGATCAATTACAGTCCCAAGACACCCGTGGACTTGTACGTGGCTGGGAGGAGGTGGCTGCGGATCATGTCGTCCTCAGTGACCTAGAGGACTCCGCACCGAATGCCTCAGCAAACCTACACTGCATGGCCTCCCTGATCCTGCAAAGCCTGCAAAAGGATCCTCGTATTCGTGCGATCAAGGAGAGGGATCATTACTGGCTGGCAACCCTCCTTGATCCACGTTACAAGGGTAAGGTTGCGGACCTTATCTTGCCATCGCTGAGGGAGCAGAGGCTGAAGCATCTTCGGGAGGCCTTGCAGAAAGGTCTGTGCAACGCGTTCCCAGTGACTGGAAGGTTACAAATTACTGGTCCTGGACAACGTGTTGCTGAGGCTTCGGTCAGTCAAAGAAGGAGCGGTGGAGAAGGTGGCCGTCTGACCGATGCGTTCAGACAATTTTTTAGTACGCAGCCCCAAGGTATGATCGGTTCCAGCAACCATCGCCAGCGTCTGGTTTACATGGTGCAGGAATACCTAGGGGCAAGATCAGACTTGGACACTGTTCCCACGGAAAATCCTCTGGGTTACTGGGTCTTGAGGATGGATCACTGGCCAGAGCTTGCACAGTATGCAATTGAGCTACTGGCCTGTCCTGCATCCAGCGTTCTTTCGGAACGCACATTCAGTGCTGCTGGAGGCTTTGTAACCGATCACAGAGTGCGTCTGTCCACCGACTCGGTCAATCGACTGACCTCTTCATAAAAATGAATCAGTCTTGGATCACCACCAGCTACCAAGCACCTGATGCTGATGTAACCGAATAATTTTCTTTGAAATGTCAGATCCCTTCAAGACTGCTTATGCTGATGCTGAGTAACTATCCTGTTATGCTGAGTGACTATCCTCTTCCTCCTCAATGATCATGCTGATAGCTTGTATGAACATTTTTGGTTCTGGGCACCACCACCAGTGGCTAAGGCCCAATTTTTTAGCCCCTGTTTAACAGGGGTGTGTATTTACAATTTTTGATGCAATGCTTTTCAGCAGGGCTCATTGCTGCGCTCCAAGTACAGTATCTGTGAGGGGTTGCAGTGTTGTGCCACCAGTGCCTAAGGCCAAATTTTTATGCCCCTGTTTAACAAGGGCGTGTAATTACAATTTTTGATGCAATACTTTGCAGCAGGGCTCATTGTTGCGCTCCAATTACAGTATCTGTGAGGGGTTGCAGTGTTGTGCCACCAGTGCCTAAGGCCCAATTTTTCAGCCCCTGTTTAACAGGGGCGTGTAATTACAATTTTTGATGCAATACTTTTCAGCAGGGCTCATTGCTGCGCTCCAAGTACAGTATCTGTGAGGGGTTGCAGTGTTGTACCACCAGTGCCTAAGGCCAAATTTTTATGCCCCTGTTTAACAAGGGCGTGTAATTACAATTTTTGATGCAATACTTTGCAGCAGGGCTCATTGTTGCGCTCCAATTACAGTATCTGTGAGGGGTTGCAGTGTTGTGCCACCAGTGCCTAAGGTCCAATTTTTCTGCCCCTGTTCAACAGGGGCATGTAATTACAATTCTTGATCTAATAATTCACAGCAGGGCCCATTCCTGCGCCCACCAAGAGTAACTGTAAGGACTTAGTGTTGTGGCACCAGCACCACCACCAAAGTCCCAATTCTCTCCTGTAAGAGTTAATATGGGAAAAAGGTGTCTCCTCTCCACTGATGCTTTATCACCAATCCTTGTTTCAATAAAAAACCCAAATTTTCAAAACACATTTGTCATTGGGACGGAAAGTGAGGTGAAATGTTCTGAACAGGTACACAGACAGCAAAACAAATGTTACAGGGGTGATAACCCTTCCCTATATTTTCCAAAAAGCTTAAAAATAGATTTTTCGGCTGGAGCTACACACAAAATGTACCTGTTCAAAATTACAAACAGATTCTACTTAAGAACAAACATACAGTCCCTGTCTTGTTTGCACCGCCTGTATACTGCTGTTCAGAGTATATAGGGCCTTTTTTTAATTTGGGTGCAGGGTTCCCCTTAATATCCATACAAGACCCAAAGGGGCTGGTAGTGGGCTGGGGGGGGGGTACCCATGCCATTTTTCTCAATGATTTTCATCCATATTGCTGGGACCAGACATTAAATTAAAGCCGCAAGCAGTTTTAAATGACTTTTTTTCCTTTAGAAATGTAATTTTGTGCAGGGACAGTTCTAAACATGGGAAACACGTGCCACTTCACAGGCATACTTTAGACACCCCCCAGGTACAATATTTAAAGGAATATTTCACCTTTTTTTCCCCACTTTAACCCTTTCCATACCAGGCCATTGTAAAATGACGCCGGCAGGAACCCTCTCTCCCTTCGGGTGGACATCATATGACGTCCTGGGTTTGAGGGGGGATATCTGAATGATGCCTGCAGCTAGAGGCATCATTCAGATATCCTTTTTTTCAGCCGGCGATCCTGTGCACCATAAGAACGATCATAGCGGCGGTTCCACAGCTTGATCGTTCTTATAGGCGGCGGGAGGGGACATCCCTCCCCTCCCGCCGCCATCCGGTGCTTCTCCGGGCTCTCCCGTGCCATCGGGGACCCGGAGAGAATCGTCCAGCGCCGTTGGTGGGTCACGTGACGAGCATAGAGATGACTGGTGACCAGATGGTCACCAGTCATCTCTATGACCGTCGGAGGCCCGGGCACGATGTGATGACGTCACGCCCGGGTCCTCAAATGTAAACAAAGCCGCCATTGCGGCTGTAGGTATGAGATCAGTGAATTTTTTTTCACGATCTCATGCTTTCCAGCCTGGAGGAGAGATGTGGGGTCTTATTGACCCCGCATCTCTCCATAAAGAGGACCTGTCACACACATTCCTATTACAAGGGATGTTTACATTCCTTGTAATAGGACAAAAGTGATCAAAAAAAAAAAAGTGTAAAAAAAAGTAAAAATTAAAAAAAATAGGTAAAATAAAAAATAAAAAAAATACTTTTTTTTTTTTAAAACGCCCATCCCCAATAGCTCGCGCTTAGAAGCGAACACACACGTAAGTCCCACCCGCATATGTAAACGCTGTTCAAACCACATATGTGAGGTATCGCCGCGTGCGTTAGAGTGCGTGCAACAATTCTAGCAGTAGACCTCCTCTGTAACTCTAACCTGGTAACCTGTAAAAAATTTCAAAGCGTCGCCTATGGAGATTTTTAAGTACCGAAGTTTGGCACCATTCCATGAGTGTGCGCAATTTTATAGCATGACATGTTAGGTATCTTTTTACTTGGCGTAACATAAGCTTTCATATTTTACAAAAAAATTGGGCTAACTTTACTGTTTTGTTATTTTTTAATTCATGAAACCATTTTTTCCCCCAAAAAAAGGCGTTTGAAAAATTATTGCGCAAATACCTTGCAAGATAAAAAGTTGCAACGACCGTCATTTTATTCCCTAGGGTGTCTGCTAAAAAAACATATATAATGTTTTGGGGTTCTGAGTAATTTTCTAGCAAAAGAATGATGATTTGTACATGTAGAGGAGAAGTGCCAGAATAGGCCCGGTATGGAAGTGGTATAAAAAGCCCTGTATGGAAGTGGTTAAGCGTCATTAAAATCACTGCTCCCGAAAAAACTGCCATTTTTAAAACAGTTTTTTGCATTGATACATGTCCCCTGGGGCAGGACCCGGGTCCCCAAACACTTTTTAGGACAATAACTTGCATATTAGCCTTTATAAATAGCACTTTTGATTTTGAACGTTCGAGTCCATTGTATTTAATAGGGTTCTAAAGTTTGCGCAAACTTTCGGTCCGTTCGCAGGTTCTGGTGCGAACCGAACCGGGGGGTGTTCGGCTCTTCCCTAGTAGATACTGGAAAATTTCTAATCATGAAACATCTGTGCTTGGGTTGCCAGATCTACATACCCTCTGTGGTGAAAATGTATTGCAAAATACCAAATAAAAATTCCCATGTGATTTTGCTAGCCCAGAAAGTGATTATCTCATATTCATGGGTACAATGGTGGAAAGGGTTGAAATTCTTCCGTTCCTTTTTTTTTTTTCCTTTCACTTTACACCGACATGTGTGACTTTTATTAGTAACATTTTGAGCTTGTATTCTAGGTTTATTGCTCCTTTAAACAATCTTTATTAACAATGATTAAGAAAAGGGAAAGAACCCCATACACAAACCTGCACTGAATTATAATCTACGGTATGTAGGCGCCACGAGGAGTTGCAACAAACATTAATTTAGACTACACAGTGTGCGTCATCTGTTATAAGTCACATAAACACTTTAATGCATACAACTCCTGCTTCCTAATTGTACACTTATTATGCCCTTTTATATATTTTTCCTGAATGACATGAAACAAAGTTAAAATAAAGACCTGATTTCAGCACTGGCTAGGTGGCAGTATGACATCTGAAGCTACACAAGTGGCAGTGAGTCCTTTTAGAACAATTAAATGTATTGTAAAAGACAGTTTCCCCTTTTTAGACTTTCTTTTTTGACAGTAGTTTATGGAGAGTTACAAAATCGTCAGTATGTTGGTTTTCAGCACAGGGCTTTCAATTCATAAAAAAGTTACTACAATGTGAATATGTGTATGTACAGCCATGACTTCCTTCACACCTAAAATGTAACCGTGGATAGGGATGGCGGTAGAAGCTCAGAAGCATTTATATGGCAGACCAACCTTTTAGTTTGCCCTCTTCCAGTGATGACATATCCAAGCTTTATGCTTTCATCAACTTCATCTCTGCCACTGCACCTCCACCACTCTATCACTGCTGCTGCCAAGTTTTCATGTTCTTCTTTTGGAACAGCATTTTCATTCTTTGGTCATTGGATGGCCACTGATGATGTAACTCCTGCACACATGTATGTTGGAGTAGAACAATCCAGGCGCCCTGCTTTTATAGATATTGAAAAGAAAAAAGTTGCTAGAACAAAACAGGACATTTTTTTTTCAGCATAGTTATCCATCAAAAAACGTTACCTTTGTAGCATTTTGTCTGCTTACTCTAACAGTACGACTACTCTAACAGTAAACCCTGCACCTACCTACAGTGTTGTGAAAAGTAATTGCCCCCTCCCATGCTGAATCATGAATGAACTGTGATTAACCACAATTTTTTGGAAAGCTGAGTTAAATTTCACTTGCCACACCCAGGCCTGATTACTTCCAGATCTGTTGAATCAAGAAATCACATAAATAGAAGCTGTCTGACAAAGTGAAGCACGCTAACAGATCACAAAAAGCCACACATCATGACACAATCGAAAAAAAAATCAAGAACAGATTAGAAACAGACATGTATCGGTCTAAGAAGGGTTTCAAAGCCATTTCTAAGGCTTTGGAACTCCAGTGAACCGTGGAGAGAGCCATTATCCACAAATGGAGATTTCTTTGGAACAGTGGTGAACCTTTCCAGGAGTGGCCAGACTACAAAAACCAGGGCTTTTTTTTAGCGGGAACGCGGGGGAAAGCAGTTCCGGCACCTCCTGGACTGACTGTATGTAATGGCAAGGGGTGCTGGGGTGTGCTGCAGGGTATTGATGCTCACTGCTGGGGGATCTGTACAAGCTGAAGGGGATCTATTGTTGCTGAGGAGGTCTATTGTTGCTGGTGGGGGACCTACTGTTGCTGGTGGTGGGACTTATGTTGCTGAAAGAGATCTACTGTTGGGGGAGGGATCTATTGTTGATGGCTGCCGGAGAGTCTATTAATGCTGGCTGTGCGGAGATCTGTTGATACTGCTGGGAGTCTATTGTTGCTGGGAGGGGAATTTTGTTGTGAGTGGTTCATTGCTGGCTGCAGGGGATCTATTTTACTGCTTTTCTTGATATCATTACCAAATTCCATACAAATTCCATAGCACCACAAAATGATACGTGGTTTTGTACTGTCTGAAAGGGGCAATACTGGGAGGTGAGTGGGGATGGAACCAAGGGATGGTGCTCGGAGGTGGGTAGGGAGGGAGAAAAGGGGTGACTCGGAATGGGAGTTCCTGCACCTATTGTTTGAGAAAAAAAGCCCTGGCCAAAAAGAACACAAAGGCTCATCTCACATTTACCAAAAAACATCTTGATTATCCCCAAGACTTTTAGGCAAATATTCTGTGGACTGATGAGACAAAAATTTTACTTTTTGGAAGGTGTGTGTCCCGTTACATCTGGCATAAAACTAATACTGCATTTCATAACAAGAACATCATACCAACAGTCAGACATGGTGGTGGTAGTGTGGTGGTCTGGGGCTGCTTTGCAGCTTCCAGGGCCGGATTTCCCACAAGGCCACCGAGGCCAGGCCTTGGGGTGGCACTGGGGCGGCGTTCGTCCTCCCGTGGCCGCCTCCAGCACTAATGTAGCTCCTGGCGCCGCGCCAGCCTGCTGGAGCACCGCGCTGGCACAGCAAATGCTAATATTGGCCTGGGGAGGGGAGTGACAGGAGCCCCCATGGCGGCCGATGACTGGCCAGAGTGGCGTAAGCAGAGCCTAATGCTCCGCCTACCCTCCTCTGCGCGCCATCATCTTCTTCTGTGACGTGAGGTGAAGAGGAGAAGAGAGGACGGGAGAAGAAATGTATGGTGGCCCGATGGGGAACCCCCAGCAGCAGAACCAAGGATAGCAGCAGCCAGGTACTACTTCTTGAGACTTGTCATCATAATCATATGTGCCAACCAGAAGCAAGCAGAAAAATATAATGCTCAGTGGATTAAACATATATTCACCCATATAAAAAAAAAACTGTAATAAAGTGATTTGTGAACAGCTGTTGCACAAATCACTTTATTACACTTTATTAATGATATCTATGGCTATGCATATTTATAATTTATTTAATCCATATTGAGCACTATATTTGATGCCTGGCACACACGCACAATCGCACATGATGATGGCTTAAAACTTTTAAGTCATCATCATGTGCGATTGTGCGTGTGTGCCAGGCATCAAATATAGTGCTCAATATGGATTAAATAAATTATAAATATGCATAGCCATAGATATCATTAATAAAGTGTAATAAAGTGATTTGTGCAACAAGCTCATTAAACAGTCCACATTCAGTGAAAGTTCATGTACTGCAAACTTTGCAGTGCATTAACTTTCACTGAATGTGGACTGTTTAATGAGCAGGGGCTATTGATGGGTACATTAGCTGCGTTTGATGGCACAGTGGCTGCGCTTGATGGGCACAGTGGCTGCGTTTCATTGGCACAGTGGCTGCGTTTGATGGGCACAGTGGCAGAAATTGATGGCACAGTGGCTGCGTTTGATTGGCACAGTGGCTGCGTTTGATGGGCACAGTGGTGGCAATTGATGGCACAGTGGCTGCGTTTGATATGCACAGTGGCTGCGTTTCATATGCACAGTGGCTGCGTTTCATATGCACAGTGGCTGCGTTTGATTGGCACAGTGGCTGCGTTTGATTGGCACAGTGGCTGCGTTTGATGGGCACAGTGGCTGCGTTTGATGGGCACAGTGGCTGTGTTTGATATGCATAGTGGCTGCGTTTGATGGGCACAGTGGTGGCAATTGATGGCACAGTGGCTGCGTTTGATATGCACAGTGGCTGCGTTTGATGGGCACAGTGGCTTTGTTTGATGGGCAAAGTGGCTGCGTTTGATAGGCACAGTGGCTGCGTTTAATAGGGGCGGATATGGTTAGAAAAGCCCCTTGCTGTATTGAGAAAATTATCCGCCCCTTGCTGTATTGAGATCCGAGCATTTGAGAAAAGCATCCGCCCATTATAAAGCACTGGCCATCATGCTATTTCTAACCATATCCGCCCATAGGACCCAGCCTTGGGGCTGCAAAGGGAGTAAATCCGGGCCTGGCAGCTTCAGTACTTGGACGACTTACCATAATTGATGGAACCATGAATTCTGAGCTCTACTAGAAAATCCTGAAGGAAAATATCCGGCCATCAGTTCTTGACCTCAAGGTCAAGTGCACTTGGGGTGTGCAGCAGGACAATGATCCGAAACACAACAGCAAGTCCACCTCCAAATGGTTCAAACAAAGCAAAATTTAGGTTTTGGAGTGGCCTAGTCAAAGCCCGGACTTAAATCCATCTGAGATGCTGTATCATGACCTTACACAGGCCATTCATGCTGGAAAACCCTCCAATGTGGCTGAATTAAAACAATTATGCAAAGAAGAGTGGGCCAAAATTGCTCCATAGCAATGTGAAAGACTCATTGCCAGTTATTGCAAATGCTTGATTGCAGTTGTTGCCGCCAAGGGGGGCACAACCAGTTATTAGGTTTAGGGGCCAATTACTTTTTCACATAAATCCAGGCAGGTTTGTACAGCTTTTATGCCTTAATAAATGAAACCATAATTTAAAAACTGCATTTTGTCTTTAGTCTGGTTATCTTTGTGTAATAATAAAATGTAAAGATCAGAGTCATTTAAGTGTGACAAATATGCAAAAAAAAAAAAAAATTGGAAAGGGGGCAAATACTTTTTCACAGCATTGTACATCTAAACACTTAAAGGAGCACTAAAGCTTTTTTTTTTTTGCTTAAAAATAACAAACATGTTATACTTACCTCCACTGTGCAGCTCGTTTTGCACACAGTGGCCCCGATCCTGGTCTTCTGGGGTCCCTCGGCGGCTGTCTTGGCTCCTCCCCGCAAGGACTCCACACCTTAATGCGAGTGAGCTTGCATGGTGTGGAGTGATTGCGGGCGCGCTCCCGTGATACAGCGGCGGCCATAGCCGCCGACTGTATCACTCGGCCCCGCCCCCCGGCGTGCCGCGTCATTGGATGTGATTGACAGCAGCGCCAGCCAATGGCTGCGCTGCTTTCAATCCATCCAGTGTAGCCAATCGGCGGCCAGGCTGAAAAACGAAGAGGATGACGGGGACGAGCATGGGACTTTCGAGGGGCCAGGTAAGAAAAACGGGGGCTGGGGGGGGGGGGCGGTATTGTCGAATGTTTTTTCACCTTAATGCATAGGATGCATTAAGGTGAAAAAACATGAAACTTTACTACTCCTTTAAACACTAAGCCTAGGTTCACATTGGAGCGATTCAAATCGCATGACAAGTCACAGCCTATTGAATGCAATGGCACTGTTTCAATTGGTTCTCCAACGATTTTGCGGCTCAGCCCCGATTTGCAAGAGTAGTTCCTGCACTACTTTTGCAGATTTCAGGTGCGACTTCAATAGACATCTGTGCATGAAGCCACACAGATGTCTGTCAAGTCACAGCTGAAATTGCGCTGACCTTGCTACTTTGAAATTGCGCTACTTCAAGTGAAGTAGCGCGATTTCAAAGTAGCATTAATGTGAACCAGGGCTAATAGTATTTTAAAATCTAAATAAGATGAAATAAAAAAAAAACACTAATAATAATACAAAATAATGATCCCATACCCTCCTCATCCAAAATGTAAAATGTACATCTCATGACAGAATTATGTAGGTAGCCTCTGTGATCTCTCCTTTTGAGAATGCTAACCCCTGGCTGCCAAATTGAAGCTTTGGCTTCCATGCTCTCTGAGTCACTGACGCAGAACAAGTATAACGAGAATTTATTATGACATTTTTATTGGCATTTGCTGCATGTTTGTTTAGGCTCAGTAATATAAAATACTAACGTAATAGACATACAGACATTTAGCATTTTTGTAAAAAAATGCTAAATACGAAAGGTTACTTTAAAGGGTAACTCTAATTTCTTGGGAAAAAAATAGCAAATAGAAAAAAAAAAAATATATAGCATATACAATTGAGACAAAAGTCATATTGCAACTGAATGTTAATAAAAATTACCTTTTCTTTTCAATCTGCACCACTGTGATTTTCTGTAAAATGCAATGCATTATGGCTTCCTGGTGGCGTACTGTACATAGATGGTGTACAAACCCCTCCCGCCGCCAGAAATGTAATTTCCTGCTTGTGTGATTGGTTCACTGATTTTCCCAGAGGTCTGTACTAACATACAAGTCAGATTTTGGGCATCCCCTGCAACAAACATACCATTTTTGGTGATATGTTTTTCCAAAGGGAAATTATGTCTAAACCGATGCAGACCCTTCAACTTATCTCATTAGAACCCTGCAAGTGCAGCAGCTGATTGATAATAAATCAGTTCCATTCACATTCATTCTGCACATTGACACAAATTTTTATTTTAGAATAGCAAGAAATAGGCATCTGCAGCAAAATTTGTTTAAAGGGGTTGTATGGCTTTGTTTTTTTTTGTTTTTTTTAAATAACAAGCATGTTATACTTACCTCCACTGTGCAGTTCGTTTTGCACAGAGTGGCCCCGATCCTGGTCTTCTGGGGTCCCTCGGCGGCTGTCTCGGCTCCTTCCCGCAAGTGCTAACCCCCTTCATGGGAAGCTCTGTCCCAAGGGGGTTAGCTTGCTGTATCACTCGGCCCTGCCCCCCGTCGCGCGCGTCATTGGATGTGATTGACAGCACCACGAGCCAATGGCTGCGCTGCTATCAATCTCCAATGACGAGCCGGCTCAAGCAGGGGGAAACCATCGCGGGAACAAGCCCAGGAGTTTCGTGGCTTAGGTAAGTAAAACTGGGGGGCTGGGGGGCCCGAGAGTGCAAGGTGTTTTTTCACCTTAATGCATAGAATGCATTAAGGTGAAAAAACACAAAGCTTTATAACCCCTTTAAATCCTTGTAATGTACATAGATCTGAATGTTTTTTTTTTTTCTCAACAAAAGTGGAAGTACTCTTTAAAACTGAACTCCAAGTAGCCCAAGAGGAGTAAAGGTTAACTGCAAAGGTTAACTGTTTGTTTCTGTCTAGGGGATTTACAAAAGCATTTACTTACCAGAACCTTTGCTCCTGCAGGCTTTTCTGCGCTGTGAGATGGGTCCCTGCAGAATCTTCTTCTTCATTCCCTTGACTTCATTAAAGTGGTTGAAAACCGTTTAAAAAAAAAAAAAACACCTGCAAGACAAAGCCATAATGAGCTAGTATGACTAGCATACTAGCTCATTATGCATCACTTACCTTAGTTCAGGGGCCCTGAAGCCGTCCTCGTCTCCCCCTCCAGCCGCAGCCATCGCTCCACAGATACCCGGAAGGTTACTTCCGAGTATCGCCGCTCCGGCCAATCACAGTGCCACTCCGGCGCTGTGATTGGCCGGAGCGGCGAAGACCTCATTCTGCGCATGCGTGCGGGAGCCGTCAAATCCGGCAAAGCCGGATTTGTGAATGGGGATTCTGACTGAATACACCATTGTCTACGGCGCGCATGCGCCGTAGACATCGGTGCATGTCTTTTTTGCAAATATCTCCTAAACCGTGTAGGTTTAGGAGATATTTCTTGCACCTACATCTAGGCTTACCTGTAGGTAACACCTTAATCTAGGCTTACCTGTAGGTACAAGTTGCATAAGTGGGTTTACAACAACTTTAAGGGTGATTCTGGGTCCAAAGCCCTGTATTGGATGTAAGGACGTCAAGGTAGAGTCCACGATCAGAGCATGGGGGAGCACCATGTGCTCTGGAAGCGGAGGATCAGGTAAGTAATGTAATAGTGCTTTTACTATCACGTAAAGTAAAGGAACACTTAACCCTTGCACTGCAGGCACAGCCACACTGCAACAGAGATTTTTCTGGATTGGGCTTTAATCTCAAAAATAACCATAAAATATAAACCTTAACATACAACCTGACTCTAATGCCGCATACACACGGTCCGAATTTCCGACAGCAAAAGTCCGATGTGAGCTTTTGAACGGAAATTCTGACCATGTGTATGCGCCATCGGACTTTTGCTGTCGGAATTTCCGCCAGCAAAAGATTGAGAGCAGATTCTTTATTTTTCCGACGGAAAAAATTCCAATCGTAAATTCCGATCGTCTGTAGAAGTTCCGACGTGCAAAATTCCGACGCATTTTTGGAAACAATTCGACGCATGCTCGGAGGCATTGAACTTAATTTTCTCGGCTGTTCGTAGTGTTGTACGTCACTGCGTTCTTGACGGTCGAAAGTTCAGAGAACTTTTGTGTGACTGTGTGTATGCAAGCCAAGCTTGAGCGGAATTCCGTTGGAAAAAACATCCAAGGTTTTTCCGACGGAAAATCCCATCGTGTAATATTTATGCTAGGTTTCCACCCAAATGTACCCCTAGGCTAAACCTAACACTAAGTTGACCCCTTAAATCTTAACCCTTAAAAACTTAAAGCATTTGTTACCCCATCACTTCATATTCCTGATATGTGGCTGCTGTACCATGTACTTGTATGAAAAAATCTCCTGTTCTCTTTTATTGCTTCCTTTATGTGAAATCCCTGGTGTTTCTGCCAGTCCTCTTGCTTTCCTATTAAAAACTGACCACATAAGCAGGAGAGAACAACGTGGTCAGTTCTCTGGCTATGCTGGGAACTCAGTGTTCCCTCCTTCAATGATCAGACTTGTCCTGACATGCCCCTGCTGCACAGCCATTCACCCGGAAGCTCCTTGTGCTGCTTCTCCTCCCCCCTGTTTTTTTGCAGCTGAGAACAGAGGGAATGTGATTACTTATAAAAAAGTTTTTTTTATATCTATACAAAAATGTTTTGCCTTTCATTTCTATTTTAAACTGACTGGGTTGTTTTACATGGTGATCATTTACAATCACTTTAACTGCATACTAATGTCTAACCCAAAACTCCTTTAAGTTTTGCCCTAAGGCTAGAGAAACTAACCTCATTTATAAAACACATAATCATAATAGTAATGGTAATTTATCAGCATATACAGTGCCTTGGAAAAGTATTCATACTCCTTGAATTTTTCCATATTTTGTCATGTCACAACCAAACATGTAAATGTATTTTATTGGGATTTTATGTGATAGACCAACACAAAGTGGCACATAATTGTGAAGTGAAAGGAAAATGATAAATGGTTTTGACATTATTTTACAAATAAATATCTGAAAAGTGTGGTGTGTATTTGTATTCAGCCAGGGATGGACAGGCCATCGGGACTACTGGGAGTTTCCCGGTGGGCCGATGGCTCAGTAGGCCGGTCGGAGATCCGCCGTGATCTACCCATCAATCACCGACAGCTGGCGCCTGACGGGTATATCGAGATTTAGCCAGCATGCAGAGTAGCGCAGGAAGCGAGTGTAATAAGTTCTCTCTCATGTCACGCTGCGGCTGCTCTCCGCCCCACGGCGGCCACTCCTCTCTTCTCGTCCATTCCCATTTGCTTGTGACATCATCTGGGATGGACAAGAAGAGAGGAGATGCTGCCGGGGAGCAGCTTGACATTCGAGAGAACTTACACACGCTTCCTGCGCTACTCTGCATGCTGGCTGGTAAATGATGTGCCCCATAATGTGCAATGTGCCCTGATGTGCCCTGTGCCCCATGTCCTGATGTGCCCTGTGCCCTGATGTGCTATGTGCCCTGATGTGCCCTGTGCCCCGTGTCCTGATGTGCCCTGTGCCCTGATGTGCTATGTGCCCTGTGCTCCATGACCTGATGTGCTCCATGCCCTGATGTGCTATGTGCCCTAATGGGCCCTGATGTGCTATGTGCCCCGTGTCCTGATGTGCCCTGTGCCCCGTGTCCTGATGTACCCCATGTCCTGATGTGCCCTGTGCCCTGATGTGCTATGTGCCCTGATGTGCTATGTGCCCTGATGTGCCCTGTGCCCCGTGTCCTGATGTGCCCTATGCCCCGTGTCCTGATGTGCCCTGTGCTTCGTGCCCTGATGTGCTCCGTGCCCTGATGTGCTATGTGCCCTGATGTGCTATGTGTCCCGTGCCCTGATGTGCCCCGTGCCCTGATGTGCTATGTGCCCTGTGTCCTGATGTGCTATTTGCCCTGATGTGCTATGTGCCCCATGCACTGATGTTCTATGTGCCCCGTGCCCTGATGTGCTATGTGTCCTGTGGTGCTATGTTCCCTGATGTGCAATGTGCCCCCTGTCCTGATGTGCCCTGTTGTGCTATGTGCCCCGTGCCCTGATGTGCTATGTGACCTGTGCCCTGATGTGCTATGTGCCCTGTACCCTGTTGTGCTATGTTCCCTGATGTGCTATGTGCCCCGTGTCCTGATGTGCTAAGTGCCCTGATGTGCCCCGTGCCCTGATGTGCCCCGTGCCCTGATGTGCTATGTGCCCTGATGTGCTATGTGCCGTGATGTGATCTGATGTGCCCTGATGTGCCCCATGCCCTGATGTGCCCTGTGCCCTGATGTGCCCGTGCCCCTATGTGCTGTGCCTCAATGTGGTGTGCCCTGATGTGCTGTGATGGGCCCTGATGTGCTGTGCCCTGTATGATGTGATGTGCCCTGATGTGGCCTGTACGTGTTGTGCCCTAATGTGCCCCGTGCCCGGATGTGTGGGGCTCTGTACCCTGATGTGCTGTGCCCTGTACCCTGATGTTCTGTGCCCTGATGTGCTGAGCTCTGTACCGTGCCCTGATGTGCACTGTACCCTGATGTGTTGTGCCCTGGGCTGGTCTGAATGAAGTCCAGGGCCACATTTTTGTCCAGTCTTGTATTCAGCCCCCTTTACTCTGTTACCCCTAACTAAAATCTAGTGGAACTAATTACCTTCAGAAGTCCACTAATTAGTAAATAAAGCCCACCTGTAAGTAATGTCATCTTTGTATAAATACAGCTGTTCTGTGAAGCCCTCAGAGGTTTGCTAGAGAACCTTAGTGAACAAACAGCATCATGAAGGCCAAGGAACACACCAGACAGGTCAGGGATAAAGTTGCGGAGAAGCAGGGTTAGGTAATAAAAAAATATCCCAAGCTTTGAACATCTCACAGAGCACTGTTCAATCCATCATCCGAAAATGGAAAGAGTATGGCACAACTGAAAACCTACCAAAACATGGCCATTAACCTAAACTGACAGGCCGGGCAAGGGGAGCATTAATTAGAGAAGCAGCCAAGAGGCCCACGGTAACTCTGGAGGAGCAGCAGAGATCCACAGCTCAGGTGGGAATATCCATCCACAGGACAACTATTAGTTTTGCACTCCACAAATATGTCCGGGAAGAGTGGCAAGAAGCCATTGTTGAAAAAAAAGCCATAAGAAGTCCCGTTTGCAGTTTGCGAGAAGCCATGTGGGGGACACAGCAAACATGTGGAAGAAGGTGCTCTGGTCAGATGAGATCAAAATGGAAATTTTGGCCTAAAATTAAAATGCTATGTGTGGAGAATAACTAACACTGCACATCACCCTGATCACACCATCCCCACCGTGAAACATGATGGTGGCAGCATCATGTTTTGGGGATGCTTTTCTTCAGCAGGGACAGAGAAGCTGGTCAGAGTTTATGGGAAGATGGATGGAGCCAAATACAGCGCAATCTTAGAAGAAAACCTGTTAGAGTCTGCAAAAGTCTTGAGACTGGGGTGGAGGTTCACATTCCAGCAGGACAACGACAGCCAGAGCTACAATGGAATGGTTTAGATCAAAGCATATTCATGTGTTATGCCCCATACACACGATCGTTTTTCATGCCGTTAAAAATGCCATTTTTAAAAATGGGCATTAAAACCGATCGTGTGTATGCTCCACAGCATTTTTAATGACGTGAAAAACGGCCATTAAAAATTTCGAACATGCTCTATTTTTTCACGTCGTTTTTCATGTTGTTTTTTTTAACGACGTGAAAAACAATGGTGTGTATGCTTTGACGAGGTGAAAAAAACCGCGCATGCTCAGAATCAAGTATGAGACGGGAGCGCACGTTCTGGTAAAACTAGCATTTGTAATGGAGATAGCACATTCGTCACGCTGTAACGGACTGAAAAGCAGGAGGCTGAAAAGCCCGAATCGTCGCTCAACAAACTTTACTAACATGAAGGGTGGCACCATCCGAACGGAACTTCCCCTTTATAGTGCCGTCGTACGTGTTGTACGTCACTGCGCTTTGCTTGAACGTTTTTTAAAATGATCGTGTGTACGCAAGACAGGCTTGAGAGGAAACATGAAAAAAAACAACGAGAAAAAACGTCGGTTTAAAAAATGGCATGAAAAACGATCGTGTGTATGCCGCATTAGAATGGCCCAGTCAAAATCCAGACCTAAATCCAATTGAGAATCTGTGGCAAGACTTGAAAATTGCTTTTCAAAAATGCTCTCAATCCAATCTGACAGAGCTTGAGCTATTTTGTAAAGAAGAATAGGCAATCATTTCACTCTCTAGATTTGCAAAGCTGGTAGAGACATCCCCAAAAAGACTTGCAGCTGTAATTGCAGTGAAAGGTGGTTCTGCAAAGTATTGAGGGGGGCTGAATACAAATGCATGTTCCACTTTTCACATATTTATTTGTAAAAAATGATGAAAACCATTTATCATTAATTTTGTCCTGCCCACCCCTCCAGCAATACTGGTCACAAGTCGTCAAATTCCTGCATGATCGTATGGGCTTCCCCCTGTCACTCTGCCCATGCCAATGCCTGCTCGGCCTCCTCCCCATTCCGGAGGAGGAGAAACACTAAACCATCTTTCTACAGGAAACCCTCTTTACGGCTAGGATGCAGATAGCCCAACTCTGGCTTAGAGCCACCCCCCCCCCCTACTATCCAGCAATGGAAAAGGGCAGTGAACATTACCCTCCCATACAAAAAAGTTTTATACTTACATCGGGGATGCCCAGACAAGTTTAATAGAATATGGGACAGATGGGTTGATGATTCCTGCACCTGTGTGGAAAAGGTGGAGCTCCCCCCCCCCCCTGCACTAAGCCTTGACAATGCTTTTCGCCCTTGATCTTCCAACCTCTCTCAGACAGTAAGATGTACCTATTATGGTGTAAGTTGTCAGCTCTGTTTTCCATCATGTTGGCTTGGTGAGCCCCCAAGCACAATTAATATCCTCACCTGTTATGTACTGTAATGATATGGCTGTAAGCAAAGATAACAATGACTGGGACTATTCCAGCTGCAGATGTGACATGTCAGACGTTTTACTCCTTTGTGTGGTGCTTGTTGTACCTTGTTTTATGTATGTAAACTCCGTTTTGACTATTATGCTCAAACTTTATTTTTGATTAAAAATAAAATAAAACATTTATAATTTTCCTTCCACTTAACAATTATGTGTCACTTTGTGTTGGTCTATCACATAAAATCCCAATAAAAAACATTTATGTTTTTGGTTGTAACATGAAAAAATGTGGAAAATTTTCAAGGCACTGTATATGCAATATTTGTTAATATTTTTGTGACATATTTTGTATGTATGTGCACCATGTTTTTGAGTGACAATAAGCACATTTTATGGGTAGGAAGAGCTCATAATATTATGGAGACAGAATTTCCATCATGGGGGGGCGCTGTATGACAAAATTTGTCAATTTGTGTAAAATGTTAACAAATGTTCTGGTATCATCTTAACAGCCTTCACGAGTCCCAGTGAAAGATGCTCAAGGGAGCAATCAGATGTGCCTTAGAAATAAGAGAACAACCAGGCACACATGTAAGATCCAACCACCCTCAGGCAACTTAGTGTTCCAGCAATAGCCCAAATCTGAATAGTTGCCTTGGGTAGAGGGTAAGGGAGGTGCACTGCAGACACCCCAGTACAGTTATCTGGTGACTATTTCCTCTAGGAAGCTTTGCCCAGCAATATGTGCAGGTATCCCATGGATATGAGGTTGTTGCATGATCTGAGTGAAACCTGTCCAACAACAAGATAGTATTACAGGTTTTACAATCACTCAGTTAATTTCCAGAGTGGACCCGGATCCCAAAAACCAAGTCACTCTATTAAACAATGACCAAAGCTACCCCATTTCGTTTTGACTCTTCCTGCTTCTCTTTCTTCCCTATTGGCTCTTGAGGTCAAGCATCGAACTTTGAGACCAGTAGGAAGAAGCTGTCAACATGGAAGGGAGAGACAGTTTTTTTCAAAATTTGGAAATTAACTAAGTGGAAGAACAGGCATCACGACCCACCTAAATGTTCCCTATAATGTAGCAAATTATCGTATTTTGAGTTCAGGTCCATCTTAAGGCATAAAGCAAAGAGGGGTTAGAACACCTGACTGGTTTTAACTGCTGTCTTATTCCCCATTAGGGAGATTCACCCTCTCTATTGGTTTTGTTTTCAATTTATTTTTATTTTTTTATTGATCTTTTTCTTATTCTCTATTGGTTTTGATGACTGTTTTCACCATAATTGAATTTTGAGTGATCACCAGAACAGGATTAGAAGGGTAATCTCCCAAGGGGGACACTAATTCTGATGACCCAGGTGACTACCATGGATTTCCCTCAGTTTGGTGGGATTTCCTCTCACTTACTTTTGTGGTTATGGGACAGGAAGTGAAGGAAAATCTCCCTAATGGGACACATATGGCAAAAAAAACTGACATGGGTTTTTAACCCTTCCTTAGCCTATATAAAATAAAATTGGAAATAAAATGTAGCACACAGACCCTTTTTCTCCTGCTTACTTCCACTTGCAGAGTAGGGTACACCATGCCACATGCCCGTATCCTCCTGGTATAAGAGGTTGAGCGGTGTTCATATAATTTTTGGGTCCTGCAGCGAGTTACCTCCCTCCATTGGTTCTCATCCCTAGAGTGTAGGGAAAAGTCTATTCTTTTTCCTAAAAGAAGGCCAATGTCCAGACTGTTTTAAACTCCAACAGACAAGTTTATTTTTCTTGCTTGGAACTTAGTGGGAAAAAGTTGAAGATAGAGATAGAGTTGGGTAGGGAGGTAGGTTCAGGCACGTGGCACCCATTTACCCTATTCTCCACTCAAGCTTGAGTGGGTATTGCTCACCCGGATAGATCCCTCTCACAGTTCTAGCAGCCGGAGTGAAGCACAAACAGTTACTTTAGATTTCGTCCCCTTCAAAGACAAGTTCAGGAGATCCTCTGCCACAGAATCCTTTAGTTCCTGAATCTAGAACTCTCTAGCACCTGCAACTTTTAGAAACCATAAGTGTCAGTGGGGCACATCACAGAGCTATTGTGCAACTCACGGAATCAAACCAGGCCTCCCCTGAGACAGTGACTTCCTTCACCGATCCTCCGGAAAGGTCCTCCCCTGGTTTCCTCTCTTTCAGAGCGGGCCGCCCTCCCTCGGGTACCCTGGGACTCTGATGGTTTGGTTGTAGACCCAGTTGAATGTACTGGGCCTACCTGGAACACTATAGCCTCGGGCTGAAGGTGCCCGAGACTTCTCGACCAATTCACGCACACCTGGCCAGCAGGGCCAAAAGGTGCGACTCTCAGCACCAGGGGTCCCCCCTTGGAATCCCCCTGGCCAATCTCCCCTCCTAATGGCGTCTGCCCCTTATGTACCCTCTCCCGGCATGCACAGCAGGCAAACCACGCCCACTGCACGGCTGCCGAGAGAGGACACCCAATCACGCTATAATGCCACCTGTGGTTCGACCCAAGACCTGGGCAACAGCGCCAACTGCAGGTCAAGGGGAACTATACACCCAGGCAACACCACAGCAGAGCAGAGTCCAATCTAGAGAAAACCTGAGCCAAACTATTGCCCAGGCTGCCCTTAAATTTAAGGCACAGCGACCCCAATTTTGGGGGTCCGCTACAAAAATAAAAAACATTATGCCTTCAGTTCAACTTTAAAGTGGTTATAAACCCTTACATATACCCAGTGAAGTGACTGGTCTCAGATCAAACACTGAGATGAAACAATCCTCCTACATAAATTGTACCTGTTTATCTGAACTCTTCTCTTCTCTACATCTATTCAAAGTCCAGACATTATAAATCTTGTCTGAGCTTTCAGAAAAAAAGAGGGGTAAAAAAGCTGAAGTGACACTCTGTAGCGCTCAATATGGAGAGCTCTGAGAGCTGTTTGGAGAGAGGGGACACATCCCTTTCACACAGCTCACAGGAACAGAGAGAGGCTGTCAATCAGCGGGAGCTCCCTGTCCTGCCACCTTTTTTCTCTTGGTGTCAGGAAAACTTGTCAGAAATTATTCACGCTGATAGCAGAGAAACAAAGCAGCAGACAGAAATTACACTTAATGGTTGATTTACTAAAACTGGAAAGTGCAGAATCTGGTGCAGTTCTGCATAGAAACCAATTAGCTTCCATTTTTTTTTTGTTAAAATAAGCTGAAGTTAAAAGCGTGTTGGCTAACATGCAGAGCTGCACCATATTTTGCACTCTCCAGTTTTAGTAAATCAACCCATAAGTGTTCTTAATTGAGACTAGTACACACTAAAGAAGGATATGCCTTGTTTCTATCTCATGTATGAGGTTTGCAACCACTTTAAGACACTTTTATGCCGCGTACACACGATCGATTTTCTTGCCATTTTTTTTCTTGCCGTTTTTCACGTCGTTTTTTTCATGTTTCCTCTCAAGCCTGTCTTGCGTACACACGATCATTTTAAAAAACGATGAAGCAAAGCGCAGTGTCATACAACACGTACGACGGCACTATAAAGGGGAAGTTCCGTTCTAATGACGCCACCCTTTGGGACGCTTTTGCTAATTCTGTGTTACCGCGTGTTAGTAAAAGTTTGGTGAGAGACGATTCGCGCTTTTCAGTCTTCGTGCTTTGAAGATCATTTTGTGGAGTTCAGTTTGTGCCTGTGGGTTCGTATCTGTTTGGCAGTGCGTGTAGTCAGTTCGTATCTGTTTATTCAGTGCGGTCTGCTCTGCTCGTTCCTGTTTTTCAGCTTGTTCTTCATTGGCCTTGCTGTTCTTCCATGCGTTCTTCTAGTTCGTTCTGTTCAGCCGACCGTTATCTAGCCATGTTGCGGCTACGTACTCGTCGTAGAGTTCGTGCTGTAGTTGGTGCAGGGGCTCATGCTGTATCCCGACTCCATGCCATGAGCAGGGTCAGGAGGAGTTCATGGACCAAGAATTGGTTGCTCCAGCGGCACCAATTCTGTCACATGCCTTTGTTGCGGGAGATCAGGGAGAATAATCCTGATGATTTCAGGAATTTTCTCAGGATGTCTGACCCCGTATTTCAGCATCTGTTGGCTTTGGTGTCCCCCTATATTACCAGGCAGGACACCGTTATGCAGGAAGCCATCAGTGCTGAGCAGAGGCTCATCGCCACGTTGCGATACCTGGCGACTGGGAGAAGCCTGCAGGACCTTAAGTTCTCCACAGGCATATCCCCCCAGGCTCTGGGGATCATTATACCAGAGACTTGTTCTGCCATCCTTCAAGTTTTGCAGGAGGACTATATTAAGGTAAGTGTTCTTCTAAAATAACTTCACATTGTATGTTTTTTTGTTTTGGATACTTTTTATTTTGCTTTATTAGCAGTCCCTAATTCACATGATTCTTAGCTGCAGGGAATGTCCCCTTTCTCCCCATGTTTTAATATAAAAAAAATTGGGTTTGAGGCCTACCTGTAAATTTGGCTTACCTAACCTCTCCAGCATGCTATCCTGGGGCCATACCTACTTTGCCTAGTCATTTCCATGTATTTTATTCTATGTTCCATTGTAGTGCTTTTCCCAAAACGCACCCTAAAGATTGCCTAGGAATGTTTCATTTTTTTTAACTTCATACAGAGTGCTACAGCCTTCATTTGTGATATTCCCAACTCATCTTCAACCCCCCCCCCAAATTTTTATTTTATTTTTTAGGTTTGTTGTTGCTTACTAATCTTTTTTTTTATTACAGTTTCTACCAATGTTGGCCATGAATGTTGGTATGAAATCAGCTTTCAATGTTTCTGGCTCAAAGTATTAATTTTTTATTTCTTTAATTCCACAGTTCCCTTCTTCGCCACATGAATGGCAGAATGTGGCTTCCGAGTTTGCCCAGCGATGGAACTTTCCGAACTGTGGAGGAGCCATCGACAGCAAACATGTTCGGGTCGTCCCACCACCCCATTCGGGATCCTTTTATTATAACTATAAGGGGTTCCACAGCGTCGTGATGATGGCAGTGGTGTCGGCCACCTACGAGTTCCTCTATGTGGACGTTGGCAAGAATCGCAGGATGTCTGATGGAGGAGTATTTGACCAGACGGAGTTTGGGGAACGGCTCCTTTTGGATCTGCTGGCCTTGCCACCAGCGGAGCAGAATGTGGAGGGACTACCTTTTGTCTTTGTGGCGGATGAGGCGTTTGGCCTAGGACCCCATTTGATGAGGCCATTCCCGCAACGCACCCTCACCCCTGAGAGGAGGGTGTTCAATTATCGGCTGGCCAGAGCCAGAAGGGTGGTGTAAAATGCCTTTGGCATCATGGCCAGCCGATTTCGCCTCTTCCTGACCTCCATCCACCTTGCCCCATACAAATGGAACCATGTGGTAATGACTTGCTGTGTGCTTCATAATTTCCTACGGGTGCATTCCAACAGTTATATAGCTTTGAGTGGGCCTGAGGCCTCTTTACTCAATACAGAAACTTTAGTGGCCCTGGAACCTGGCCGTCCTGGCTTGGCCCCCCCAACCGGACGTGAGGTCCGTAACCAATATGTTGAATATTTTATGGGTAGGGGGGCCATTGAAATGCCAGAAAATCTTTAAAAATTGTATTAAAAAAAAAAAATTATTTTATGGAGTAAAGATTGGTTTGGTGTTTTAATTGTATAATGTTTTATGTTTCATGTAGTTTTACCTAGTGCACTTGTATTGCCATGTGTATTTAACATTCTTAATTAGCCTTCATTGTCAGTGTAAACACAAAACATTGATTAGTTCACTCAGCACCACATTTACATAATGAAGCCACAATTATTTTGAATGTAAAAATACCTTTATTTCTTTTTTAGGTGGGAAACTTCCTTTGAAATGTGGATGTTCCCTTAATTTTTGGGGTATTAAAACGCATGACCAGCCAAGCATAGACAAACTATATTCATAAAAATTGTGAAAAAGCTAAACATGTGCTAGTCATTAAAGGGTAAAACAACAAAAAACCTTATAAAACTCAGCAATTTAAACGTTCTTTGGTGTAAAAACATTAGACACGCCCAAGCACAGCCATGATATTTTGGAGCCTTTCCTCCACCCGCTTGGTATTTGCCCTGATCTCTAGCAAGTCTCCCTTAATTTTTTTTGAGGTCACGACAGCAGACCATGAGGTATTGGATCAGGATCTGGGCACTGTGATGTGTCAACTTTTTGGGGTCTTCGGCCAGAACTGCACCTAAATGTAAAAAGAAATATGTAGGATAGAATATGTAGGCCTACATCTATTTAACATGCATGTGTCTGGTTTCTCTCTGACCTGTGGTGGTGCCACTTTCCACTTCCACAACATCACGTTCCTCTCCATCCTGGGGTTCTGGGGGTATTGTTGTAGGTGTTGCAATTATCGGCTCATCTGAGGTAGCTTTTCGAATCCCTAGGGAGATTGAAATAAAAGGAATAGTTTCATTAGTAGCGACTCAATTTTTCAATTAAACTAAACATGATAAAATACTTTGTAATCATTCTTTTGAAGCCTGCTCCATTTTAAAATGTACCCCCTGTGCCAACCGGGACAAATGATTGGATACATAGCCAAAACCATAGCATATACTTTTAAAACACAAATTTGACACATTGTAACACCCCAAAGTATCTACACAGGATCACCTGTGTGTGACACCCTCAAGCTTTTTGGCTTTAGGCCCACACTTGTACTACTGCGTTCAGATGTTTCATCAGCTGCTGAGCATTCACTCCCTTAACATTACCATGCATATCCTTTTTTCAAACAAACAAATGTCCTTTGGATTAGCACCGAAAAAATAAGTGATGCCAAAATTTACTCCCCCAAATAAAATAAAATACATGGGTGTTCACACTGGATGATCCTAAAACATCGTTTGAGGAACTGTACGGAGAAAGAGGTTTAATACGTCCGTTTACTGTGCGGACGAACCTGAAAGATGGTATCTTTCACTGTACTATATGAAAGTAAAAAATACACAACAGAATACAAGTAAATAATATGTACCATGGAAAATATTCAAAAATAACTTACTTTTTCCTAAAACTTTCTTGATTCTTTTGTATTGTTCGGGCTCCCGCAACTTCAGATCAGACCATCGTTTTCTGAGCTGTTCCTTCGTTCTGCACACCCTGAATTTTTTGTGAAGACTTTTGACCACTTTGCCCATAATTTTTGACTTGACCAGATTAGGCCTTTTCTACGGCCCATGCTTGGCATCATAATCCTCCTTCTTTAAAATGGCGACCACCTCCACCATTTCCTCGAATGACCTGTTGGATGCCTTATATCTCCTGGATCTGGATTTGGGCTCCTCTGGAATTTCCTCCTCTGTAGAGGTAATCTCAGCCACCTGTGTCTCCGCCATGTTTTGTTAAGCACTACGAGCGAGAAGGGGCGGGGAAAGTACAATATCGAACGTCAGGGGCGGGGAAAGCATGCGGAGTTTCACACATGCGCAGTGTATATCAAGTGAAGATCCATGTCTCGAAAATACGTTCATTTGGCGGGAGAGGGAGTTAGCAACGAACGTCTTGACAAAGGTACCTAACAATTTAAGTATTTGAGGTTCATCAGACGAGGAGATTTGTGCGCTAAAAATATGTAGAAAATGCACATTTGAGGAATGTTGCCTGAAATATATATATTTCTCGCTTTTACAGATATCATGAATACTTTTAAAAACCCGGAATTCATGGGGGAGTTCATAGACAAATGGCAAGAGCTACCTATACTATGGCAAACCAAAAGTGGCGCAAATAAAAATAAAGACGCCAGGAAAGCAGCACTGGAGAGCCTGCTTGCATTTGTGCAAACCAAGATACCCACAACAACTCTCCAAGATGTGAAAACCAAAATAGCGACCATCAGAGGGACATACAGGACCCAGAGGACTATGGTCCTGAGGTCCCAGAGGTCAGGTGCTCCAGCAGATAAGGTTTATAAACCCAGTCTGTGGTACTACAGTAAGCTTTCTTTTCTGGATGACCAGCTGGAAGTGCGGGAATCTCTCTCCACCCTTCCCCCCAGAGGTCAATCCAGCCTTCCTTGTAGCCAACCCTCCAGCCTTCCCTGCAGCCAGTCCTCCAGCCTTCCTGGCAACCCTGCTCTGGCTTCCTCTGAGGATCAAGATCAGGTCCTTGAGGAGGCAGATTTGGATATATGGAGCCAGGTAAAGTATTGATATCTATATTTATATCTTACAAAATTGTAGAATTTAAATAGATGTTAGTATTGTTAGGTATGTAAACTTCTACCAATAAAGTTTTTTAAGAGCAAGATACAGTAGTGGCCTAATTTTATGTGGACAAGGCAACAAAACCAGGATGCGGAATCAATGAAAATGACATAACTTTTGGCATTGATTTCAACAATGTCTAGAGGTGAACAATGTCTGTGAATGATGGTGGGCCAAAATAAATAATGTCCCTTTCTTTTTTTACAGCCAGAGCAGAACCAGGAAGAGGGTGATGTTGGGGATCAGGAGGAGGCAGGGCCCAGTGGCACCCGGGAGGAGGCTGGGCCCAGTGGCACCCAGGAGGAGGCTGGGCCCAGCACAAGAACCCAGATGCCTCCCCTGGTAGTTAAACCATGAGGGCCAAGGAGAGGTAGGCAGGTGGAGGAGGAAACCAGGGCCTTCATCAGAGAGGCAACAGCGGCCCTCAGAGAGGCACCCTCTGTTGATGAGGGATTTGCCGCAGTCCTCGCCCACAAACTAGGGCAAATGGACTTGCGGCAAAAGATATATAGTGAGACCCTGCTTTTAAAAGTCATCAATAAGGGCGTGCTGGGTGAACTCACCATGTACACCGATATAACGGAGGTTGTCCCTACTCCTCCACCTCCTCCTCCTCCTACTACTACTCCTCCTGCCACAACCTCTCCTCCTGATCCCCAGCCTCCAAGGAAGAAACCAACCAAGGCTGCAGAGAAGGCTGGAGAGAAGGCTACAAGGAAGAGGAGAAAATAATGCCTGCTGTAGTACCACAGACTGGGGACATATAGGACTTATCTGCTGTGGCTCCTGACCTCTGGGAGCTCAAGACAAGATTGGGCTCCTTTTTTTTGGGGATCTAATCTCTATTTTGGTTTTCACATCTTGGATGGTTGTTGTGGGGTCAAAGGGATGCACAAATGCAAGCAGGCTCTCCAGTGCTGCCTTCCCCTTTAATATGTTCTGAAATAAAGTTTTTTTTTTTGGCCTTAAAAAACTTGACTATGTGATTTGTATTTCAAAAGAGAGCTTGCTAGGGAGCAGGCAGGGACATCTCAAATAATATTATTGTTATTTTTAAGGGACACAAACCTCCCCTGTGGCCAAATGAGACACATTTTGAAGGTTGGTGTGGTAACTTTACACAAGAATAATTGAAGCCAAAAAATAAAAAACAAGGCCCCAAAAATTAAAAAGACAATAGTAAAATAGAATAAAAAAAAAAGGATATTTACATTATTTTATTATTAGTAGTATTATTTAGGAGGGAGGTGCGGCTTAGAAATAATATTTTACAATCATTAGAGCAATTTGGAATTACTTTAGAAACAAGTTTGGCATAACTCTCAATGTCATTATCAAAAGAAGGTAATTTTTAAGCATTATCAAAAGAAGAACGGAATGCGCAGCATTAAAACGATGCTATTAATTCCACCGTGACGAATGTGCCATCTCCATTTCCAACATTAGCTTTACCAAAACGAGCGCTCCCGTCTCATAGTTGCTTCTGAGCATGCGCGTTTTTTTTCACATCGTGAAAGCATACACACTATCGTTTTTCACGTCGGTAAAAAAAACGACATGAAAAACGACGTGAAAAAAGAGAGCATGTCCGAAATTTTTAATGCCCGTTTTTCACGTCGTTAAAAATGCTCTGGAGCATACACACGATCATTTTTCAGGGCCATTTTTAAAAATGGCAGTTTTAACGGCATGAAAAACGATCGTGTGTATGGGGCATTAGGCTCCATGTACACTGAAGCTGATAAACTGCAGTTTATTGGCGTTTTGGCGTTTTTTTAAAAAAGCCCATTAACTGCACTCTATGTTAGCCTATGTGTTCATGTACATGTAGCGGGTGTTTGAATTAAAGGGAGGCATCTGGGTGGTAGTGTAACCCAGATGCACAAATTGCTAGGGGATCCGAGACCTTTTTTTCTGGTTCTTGGAGGACTCTGGTGGTGTGAGGTTCCTTGCGGCCCACAGGTGGCGCTGTTGCCCTGGGCCGGAGCTGAAATCACACCACAAGACTGTACCTTTTTGTCCTCCCTTGGAGCTGGTACAGTGGGGCGGGGAACCCGCTGTGATGCAAAGGGAGAGGGGATAAAAGGGGCGGACGCCCTTACCATGGGGTTCAGAGTTCAGAGTCTGGAGGACGTGGCCACACCCAGGCACCTTCAGCTTGGGTGCTGGCGTTCCAGTGTTCCAGGCCTAGGTGCCCTTGACCTAGCCGGAGCGGAGATGGAGTCCATCTCAGGCACCTTTAGCCTGGGGTGAGGTACTATGGTGGACGCCTGGTGCTCAGTACCTTCGACTGAGTTCCGCGAGGGTGGAGGAATCCGAGGGGGCCCTAATTCCTTGGGTGCCCGTGTCTGAGTTTGTGAGATCTGGTGTGCGGAACTTCTCTGAAGAGACCGGCGCAGCATTGCTGGTGACAGAGAGGCCTCCTGTTTCTCCCTTGGACGGATTTACTTCCACTGACAGGGGCGGTGCTAGCGAAGGTAATTCACGTTCTACCTCACATAGTCAGTGGCAGTGACTATTCGCCACTGGTGATACTACTGGTTAGCAGGAGAAGGGAAAAGGATTGTGCCTCGATCTATTCCCCATTACTACTCAGTAGAAGAAACTGTTTGTTGTTTACCAAGAAGAATAAAACTGAGTTGGACCTATTCACTGTGTGGAACTCTGGTTACTAGGAGCAAAGGAGTCGGGGACAAAGTACTGGACTTGAAGGGGAGAGAGGGGTGAGGCCGCTACATACACATAACGTTTTTTAGCGTTAATGAGCAGTGAAGTTAATGGGCTTTTTTCTGAACGCAAGAAATTTGCGTTCAAAGTGCCGTTTTTCGGCGGGAAAAACCGTAAAGCGCTGAATAACGCTAATAAACGCTCAAAAACGCTGGTCACCAGCGTTTTTTAGCGTTTTTTTGATCCATTGAAAAAAAAAAAAAAAAAAAAGCTAAAAAACGCTACACTGAAAAACGCTAATAAACACTAGTAAAAAATGCTGATAAAAGCTATATTTTAAAGCAGCTTTTTCTACCAGAAATCTGGCGTTCAAAACGACAGTTTTTGAGCTTCTGTGTACATGGAGCCAAAGACTCAGTATGTGCACAATAACTTCTTGCACAACCACTGAATGACAAGGATGGTGCATGTGATTTCACTCAATGTGCCATCATATATTTTCTGTAAGGCAAACCAGATTCCCAGCACCAGAAGACTAGTACGAAATTATGCTCATAATCATGCGCGTGTGCATTGCTCACATGCTAATACTTCTAGGCAAAGAGACAATAGCGGTATGATTCCAATTCATTGTGAGCGCACATATACACGCACACATGCACATATGAATTAGTGTGCATACTTGGCACCCAGTTGCCTATTGAAACTGGCCTGTCACCATGACCAGTTGCTGAATGGTCTTCAGCATGTACCTGTATTCCTGTGACCTGATCCATTGAAGCTGCTTTCACCTGGACTTTGCTCCTGCATTAACCTTGTTCACCTGATCTCTCTGACCTCGGTCTGGTTACTGGACTTGTCTTTGTCTGCTGATTCATTACTATGCTGCCTGGCTTTTACTGACTTTGGCCTGCTTCCTGGACTTGCTCTGCCTGCTGACTCAGTCCCTTGTTACCCGGCTGCCGCTGGTCGCTGCCTGCATATCGGCTCTGCTACCATCTTCTGCTCTGGTGGCACAATGCTTCACATCCTGTTCTTTGGAATGCGATCCCCAACTTCATCCACCTAACTGGACTTCACCAGCCAGCTACTCCAGCACTCGTGATACTCTGTGCCCTCACACTCTCTGTCACTACCTTCAGGAGTGTTGGGCAGGAGGTGCAAGAGAGGCCTCAACAACATTCCAGTCGTCACCAGGTATGTGATATTTTCATTGCACCAATTACCGATTTGCCCTAGTGCAACTTCAAAGTCAGAATTAGGAGAAACAAGAAAAGCTGCTCCAGTCTATGGTTAATCCCCACACACACTAGTCAGGTGCTAGCCCAGCTCGCATGCTGTGTAACATGAAGAAATCAATCCAGATGGCTGCACTTCCAAAAATCCTTTTATTGAAGCTTCATATGACAAGTGGTTGACAGATGGAGCAGGGGACAAAGAGGTAGACGCGTTTCGCGCAAATGTTAGCGCTTAGTCATTACCTATTGGAACTAGTCACCACAATCACCCATATACTGCTCTAATGTGTCATCAATAGGTACAGGTGAACTAACCAATTAAAATTAGTACTCAGCTGGTGTTACAAAGAAAACCCGGCTAGAATACACAGTACTTACACTCAAATCTGATGTAAAGAGTTCGGTCCAAATCCACTGCCAGAAAAAATCTGATACACCAATTGAACTCGGAGCAAACTCAACACATCAGTCAAAATCATTGTATACAACACAAGGGGTTAATCAAGCGCACTCGGGATAAGGGTGTATAAACAAAACTAATATAGGAGCAGCGGTAAAATGATTAGGAGGATAATAAACTCATTAAGTCAATGTCATATTAGTCCATACTTATAAAAATGACTAGTCCACAAAGAAGGCTGCCGGCTGACAGATAGAAGGGATCTGAAATAGTACAAGAAAAACAAAAACAAAAAAGCAGCGCCTTCTAAGCGTAGCAATCAGTTAAAATTTATTGAAATATAAAATCAATAGCAGGTAATCCACTCACAAGAGGAGAATATAAGAGAGCTTATCTGAATAAAGACTGGGATAGTTAGGTTCATCCGCTCATCCCGGGCATGTGAAGCTGTGTATCCAGAGGTGGAGGGAAGATGGTGTCTCCGGACCTCCTCTCAAAAGTCGCCGATGTATGCCGTAGAGTGGAACTGCTCACTCGCAATGGAGGAGCGGAGGACGACTTTGCTGGAACACAACGACAGAGTACCTCCGGGTCGTGGGGTCAGCGGGGAGGATGCGCGCGTTCGAAGCATCCGTGCTTCTTCATCAGGCTTGGTCAATCATTGTATAGTTACAACAACATACACAAAATAATAGAAAACATGTATATATGTATACACAATGAAGTTGATGTTGAGAACAAATGATTTTAAAAGCAAAGTGTTAGAACATCATGAGGACTGATACTGGCATATTCCCAAAGTATGTGCATAGTCTCGAATGAACATCAATGGCAAAAGAGAAAAAAAAAAGAATTAGGAGAACAATATGTTCTACTGCTATGAACCCATAAAAGCCCAGCATCATTCAACACACTTCTTTTTATGTCCAAGACATCAAGTACCAGCTCCCTGGGGGTACTTCATCAGGCTGCCTTCAGGGGATCGCTGCAGAATTTAAGATCCGCCACTGGAGAGAGAGGACCCATGAGGTCAAGCAATTGGACCGAAGGTAACCGTAAACAAATATTTAGTTGCCGAGTCTGGAATTGGACTGTAATGTGGACTATGCAATACACTTATGCCGCGTACACACGCTCGAAATTTCCGATGGAAAAAGTCAGACGGAATTTTTTCATCGGATATTACGACCGTGTGTATGCCCCATCGGACGTTTTCCCTCGGAAATTCCGACGGACTTAGATAGAGAACATGTTCTCTTTTTTTCCGATGGAAATTCCGTACTTCTGTATGCTTTTCCGACAGACTAAAAACCTTGCATGCTCGGAATCAATTCGACGCATGCTCGGAATCATTGAACTTCATTTTTCTCGGCTCGCCACCGCGTTCTTGATGGGCGGAATTTGGTTTGACAGTGTGTATGCAAGACAGCTTGAGCGGAATTCCGTCTGAAAAACCCGTCAGAGTTTATTCCGATGGAAATTCCGCTCGTGTGTACAAGGCATGTTTTTCTTGCTGTCTGTAAGCTCTAGCTTCATATTTGGCTTAGGTTTCGCATAATGGTAATAAAACAAATGTGAGTCACTTCATAAATATTGAATACATCTGCATACTAAAACAGACAAACAAAATCCAATAAAACGGACAGTTCACAGCTGATAATGATATTCAAGCATTTCTATGTTTGGCAGAATAATATAAATGTAGACAGATACTTGTGCAACATTAGTGCCTGAGTCACTGAACCACTTTGAGTTTCCCAAGCTTTCCTTGAGTGCCAATTCTGTCCTTAAGCCTCCCTGTGCCTCTGCTGCCAGGTCCATGCAGTTTCTACCAGCCACGCCAGATACACTTCACCTGATGCCACTGGCTGCTGCCACTGCTCCTGGTACACTGTAACTGTCACCCCTGGCTGCTGGCACTGCTCTTGGTATGCTGTACCTGTAAGCCCTGGTTGCTGGCACTGCTCCTAGTATGTTCTATCTGTTACTTTTACCTGCAGGTACTGTTTCTGTTAGGCTCCATGTGACTCTCTTGGCCACTGGCACTGCTCCTAGTATCCTTCACTTGTCGCTCCTGGCTGCAGACACTGTTCCTTGTTCACTCTACCTATCTCTCCTGGTGGCAGTCATTGTTCCCTATGTGCTCCACCTGTCACTCCTGACCTCTAGCACCGTTTCTGGTACCTGTCACTCTTGGCACCATAATTTGTCTAATTCTGCTCTTATGAGCCCCTGCTAGGCACAGCTGTTACTGGCAGATTCCATTTTCCAAACTCTACTCCTCCAAGCTTCTGCAGCTGGGCAAAGCTACTCTTGGTATGTTACATTTGCCAAACTCTGTTCCTTCAAGTCATTGCAGCTAAGCACAGCTATTGCTGTTATGCTTCCTTTATAACACATCTTTCTATGTCTGCTGGTATATGGGGTGGTGACCTGGGGGCAGAATACAGCTCCCATGAGGGACGCCCTGGTGAATTCCACACTTTCCTTCTCCACTCCACTCCTCAGTGAATACAGTCATAGTCAGGGTAGGGTCTGCTTTGCTCCATTTCACTCAGTTCATGACAAGAACAATCAAAGCTGCAAAATACCACCTTTAGCCTGTATGTAACGTACCTGATGGTGGAGCCCGATATGCAGGGAGCGGCTTCTTTTGCACCACCTACTCCGGAACCCCTGATAGTGGGAACAGGGAGCTCGGGAGTGCAGAGTCGCACAAGTGCCTGTCAGGAACACTGGCGCTGGAACGGAGCTGGACTTCAGGAGACTCTGTGCCGATGTCAGCGGTAAGCAGGAAGACAGGAGCATCAGGCAGGCTGAGCACACAGGTACTGGTGGAAGGTGACTGAAGACAGCGGGGGAGGTGTCCTATAGTTCAGGACACAAGCAAGTCCAGGCAGGCCGGGTCATACACAGGCTGGCAAATCAGGTGCAGGTCCAGAGGCAGAGGCAGAGTCGTGGTGCAGGCCGGATCACCAACAGGCGGGCAGCGGGTAGTCCAATGTGATAGGCAGGAGCGTGGTCAGACAAGCCGGAGTCAAAAGGCAGGCAGAAGGCAGGAGTAGTCAGGAACAAACCGGGTCACAGGAACGGATCAGCAAAGTATAACAGCAGGTAGCAGGTGGGTCTCAGGAACGCTGTAGAACGAACAGCAAGGAGCCCAGGCATTAGTCCCTTTAAATAGCCCCTGTTTGGCGCCAAGAGCCGTCACCGCGCGCTCCCGCGCGCGCCCGCACGCCGCTACCGAGCATGCGTGCACAAGCAAACGCCGAAGCAACGCTATTGCGCAGGCGCGCACCAGCAAGACAAGAATCACCGTCACCGAGAGACCTTAGAGAAAATATAGAGGCTGCTATACATTATCTCCTTGTGAAAATTATACAAAATTATACAAAAAGTACCATGAAACAAAAATTGGAGTTTTGAGGTGCAAAAAAAAATCTAATCAAATTAATATTACAAATTTCATAATTTTATTTAGACAAGCAAGGTTAAAAAAGACAATAATATTTAAAACTAGAGCACGAAAGAATCATACGGTCACATAACAAAAGTTGGTTGCCTCTACATGTTTCACCACAATCATGGCTTCTTCTGGTGCTTTTGTAGGACCTTAATATAATGCCACCCAAAAGTGATCAAGGTTCCAAATGGTCCTCAGGGCCCACCAAGCGGTCCAATGAGGTGTGAAAATTATAGCTGAGTGGCCGTCTCTTGCTTCAATACATTGTGAGTTTCTAACCTAAAACAAGTATTTGGCAGGTTAATAAGACATCTCCTAATCTGTTTATTTGTTCTAGGTAAATAACCCAGAAAGGACTTAAAGCTGAAGTCAAAAATGTATTTTTCTCCTATAACTGCAGTCATGTCCCTTCCCTTTAATAATTATGCCCCACATCATGCTGGATCCTGTAGAAATCTTCTTTGCAAGAATGCCTGGTCTGCTTCCTGGCAACTGACTTTTGGTGTTGAGGGAGTTAATAGCTTTGGGTCTTCTGTCAGCTGCTGTGAAAAAGGTCTGGTGGGGCATTGCCCGCTACTCCCCTCCCAACCATTAAGAAAAGCCTGTGCATAGTTAATAGTGCATGTATCATATTATCTAAACGAGAGGGAGATTTGGATGAATGATAAGATTCTTTCCCTATTCAAAGAATGTGTGTAAGTTCGGAGGGCACTGTAAATAATACACAGCCTATTTTCAATGGATGAGAGGGGAGGAAGGTTGTGTCCCAATTTGACTTTTTTAACTGAAGGTCACAGAAGACTCAAAACTATAAACCCTGGTATGCCAGAAGTTCACCAGAGCACTGGGCATCCCTGAAGAGGAGTGTAGCGCTTTGTTGCTACTAGTAACTAACATCCACCATATGAACCTGCTGCCAGACCTCCATTTATCACCTCAGAGACAATGAACAGTCATTTGCGTTGTTTTGTTTTTGTTTATTGGGGGATATAACTTGGTTGGGGGAAGGGGGATATGGGATGCCCATAGAACATGTTGCTTTGCCATCATATTAAAGAACTTGGAATTTGGTTGAGCCTTGAAGCACTGATGTACAAATAATATCTACAGTCACTTCCCTTGCATCACCATGCAGACTATTTCTCCTCCTTTGCATATCTCCTGCAGACTATTGCTCCCAGGACTTCTCTCCTCCCGCACAAACTTCACTGTAGACCATTATCTTTCCTGTCACATCCTCCTCATGTGAGCTCAATAGGCCGCTCTGAAAAGTCTCAATGGCTGGCTATCATAGATGCTGTTACTAGGCCAGAGGTCTACAGTATCTCTCCCCGGTGGCCTTGTAATTTAGTAGCACGTGTTGCTTGGTGGACTACTGTTCCCAGCCAGTCCAGTCTGCAAATCCTGCACCCGCAGGCCGCATCGATTTAACACTTTCCCCACAGTCTCTCCTCTGGCCTCGCACCCAGCTCCCCTGGCATGTCTCATCCAGTAATTGTGGTCCATTCACCGACCTTCTCCTGCCCCGAGTCCATGATGAATAACTTTATCTGGACACATGTTCTGACAGCTTCTCCAGCCCCTCTGTTCCAGGACACTCCATCCATGACCGTGTAAGGATGTAGTTCCCTCCCAGCTTTCCCGGGCTCCTCCGCTAGGCCTTGCACCCCCCCCCATATGGGGATGGGGCCCCTGCTGCTGCCTAATGCTCCATTCTCCATGTCTCCTGGCCAACAACTCCTCCTCAGTGGGCTGAGACCTGAGCTTATATGGGAGGCCTGCCCCCTGCCAATTCCAAGTGAGGATTGGTTAGGGCTCCTCACATGAGCTCCCTATCACTCCAGCTCTGTGCCCTGCCCCTCTTCCAGATCATTCTTCCTGGAAGTAAGGGAGGCGCCCCAGAACTAGAGCACAGATGGTCACACCCACTGCTACACCAACCACTCCCTGCCCCCAGATAAAAACAAGCAGGCCTAGCCTGAAGCATAGGCCTGCCTAAATTTACCTGCACTGACAGTCACCCTTGCAAAAATCCTATTCTAGCACCTACCTACAGTAGAGGGTGCTACAGAAGGTTTCTACATGATCCAGCTGTCTGAACAATGTGGGACAGAAAAAAATAATTCATAGCTAAACTTCAGCTTTAAAGAGACACTGTCACTTTGCCTGTTCTCAATAGCAAAATAATTTTTTTCACCTTTTTTTATCCTGTCGCATGACATTTCTGCAAGTAGTTTTCCTTAAGGTGACAACAATGGACCATGCATGCCCTCAAACCATGTGCGTTCAAACAACCACTTGTAGTCTCCAGCAGAAGCCCATGTTTCTGATTGAGACTACTGTACTGGTTTGCATAGGAGAAAATTTGGAAAATAGGAACAGAGAGTTATTACCCTATAAGAGCAAGGATCTTAACAAAGGCCTTTATGGCAGAATTACCAGGTATTAATTTAATGAAATTTGCAGATTTATAAATATCCAAAAAGAATTTTGAAATTATATTAATGCATTAAAACTTATATGAGATTTTATTGATTATGTTCACATATACTTTCATTATACACTTGCTAAAAGACCTGAGGATTGGAGAGTTTGAGTATGAGAACATGCCACTGTGCCAGGCTCATGAAGTCTTTAGGCCTTTTCCAATTTCCTGAAGCCAGTCTAACCACGTGCGTCTTTTCTAACACATTCAAACATAAGTCTGTAAAAAAAAAAAAAAAAGAAGAAAATCAAAAGCGCAATAAGTGGAAATATGAGCTTTAGCCATGTTCTAAAACTCTGCTTGGTTCATTACTGTAGGAAACATAACAGCGGAAGAATTTACCCCCCCCCCCCCCCCCCGTCCTAAGCCAGCATGATTCGAGAATCCTAACTGGCACAGGCGGACGCTGGAATATTAATTGGAAAATCTAATAAATGACTCCTACCCCTTTCAGATGTGCCACTGAATTTCAAACAAGCTCCATGCTGGATGTGGTACTCTTTCCATTGCCAGAACAGGCAGTCCGAAGACATTTAATAACCCAGAATGTAATTTTCACATGCTGGATTTGGCATTCGTAGCAAGGCTTCAGAAACTTGTTTTCTGATGCTGAAAAGCACTTGTAAATCAACACCAACACTAAGAACAGTTTTATGTCTCCTTAAATAATCCTGGTTTACTATTTAATGTGAGTGTAATATATAAAGGAACTAAAGCTTTAAAGCATAGCTGTATGAGAGCTACAAAGCCCTGTAATTGGAACATAAATCTAGTTTTTCAGGAGATCAAATACAACTTGTTACAGAAAAATGTGCATATTTTTTTCTTCAGAGTATGCGTCAACAACTAATGTATTTTGGTTTTATGTGAAAGGATCCAAATAGAAACATTTAACTTGGTGTTCACCATTATACAAATATAGTATTAATAAAAAATTTTTTTAATGCTGGCTGCCCATACAAAAGGGGGTCTGATGCCAATGCTAGTTAATATGCCTACTGCATAACTTCATAAAAAGCTAAATCTCAGTCAAATATGAATAAAAAAAAAAAAAAAAATCAACTGTTTAAAATATAAAAATTTCTAAAAATTAGGTGCATTTTTGATACCCCTCGAGTATGTACCTAATTATATTTTTGTATTAGCTTTCTACAATTACTGGCACAGCATGTTCATACTGGAAGGGGAGGGCACCACTGAAGTTAGAAGCTGATTGGCTACCATGCACAGCTGCACCAGATTCTGAGTGCACCAGTTTCAGTAAGTCTCTCCCTGTAATTGTGCTTAGAGGAGGGGGATCACAGAAATGGCCGGATTTACATCTCAGGAGCCTATAAGCAGAGAATTCTGAAGCCCCCCCTTAACTACTTGCCGACCAGCCGCTTTCATTATACGGCGGCAGGTTGGCACAACTGCGCGAATCGGCGTAGCTGTAGGCCGGCCGCTTTGAAAGGTATTGGGGGCACGCGCATGCCCGTGGCGCAACACCAGAGCCTATGCGCATGACCGCGATGTCCACCGGCGATGCGCGATTGCTCCTCAGAGAGCCAGAACGGGGATCTGTCAATGTTAACAGACAGATCCCCGTTCTGTCAGGGAAGTAGAGAGAAATCTGCTGTTTCTAGTAATCAAGAACAGCAATCTCTCTCTATTCCCAGTCAGTCCACTCCCCCCACAGTTAGAAACACCATCCTAGGGAACACTTAACCCCTTGATCGCCCCTGGTGTTAACCCCTTCCCTGCCAGTGACATTTATACAGTAATCAGTTGCTATTTTTAGCTCTGATTGCTGTATAAATGTCAATGGTCCCAAAAAAGTGTCAAAAGTGTCCGATCTGTCTGCCGCAATGTCTCAGTCCCGCTAAAAATCGCTGATCACTGCCATAACTAGTAAAAAAATAATAATAATAAAAATGGCATAAATATTTCCCCCATTTTGTAGACGCTATCAATTTTGCGCAAACCAATCAATATACAGGCATACCCCACTTTTAAGTACACAATGGGTTTTATTTACTAAAGCTAGAAAGCCCAAAATCAGGCTCATTTCTGCATAGAAACCAATGAGCTTCTAACCCTAGCTTGTTCAATTAAGCCTGGTAATAAAACCTGGAAGCTCATTGGTTTTTATGCACAAGTGAGGAAGATTTTGCGCTTTCCAGCTTTAGTAAATAAAACCCATTGTGTACTTAAAAGTGGGGTATGCCTGTACGCTTATTGCGATATTTTTACCAAAGATATGTCGAAAAATACATATTAGCCTAAACTGATGACAAAATTTTTTTTTTTTACTTTTGGGATATTTATTATAGCAAAAAGTAAAACATATTGTTTTCTTTTAAAATTGTCGCTCTTCTTTTGTTTATAGCACACCAAAAAAAATCCCAGAGGTGATCAAATACCACAAAAGAAAGTTCTATTTGTGGGGAAAAAGGGACATAAATTTTGTTTGTGTACACCGTCACATGACCGCACAATTGTCAGTTAAAGTGACGCAGTGCCGTATCGCAAAAAATGGCCTGGTCATTAAGGGGGTAAATCCTTCCAGGACTGAAGTGGTTAAAAAAAAGACAGTAAGACCGACTTTTATTTTCTTAATAAATTACTACAAATTTCAATAAAAAACACACTAGAGTGATTTTCAGGGCTTAACTTTTTTTTTCATCACATTGGCGACAAAAATACCCCATGTGATGATTTTTAGGTGACAGGTTCTCTTTAATGACACATGCAGGGTCTAAAAGTCCCTGTATGTCTCCCCACTGTTCCACTTGATGTATTGCAATGCAGATCGCTATGCAATACATCTCTTTCCGGCTAGCCATGGAGAGTGACAGGGTAACCTGGAAGTGACGTTGTACACATCGCTTTCCGGGTCACCAACAAGAAGGGGAGGAGAGCGAACGTGTGTTCACTGTTCTCCCTCCCCTTCACCCGCTGGAACCCACCATGTCAGTCTTGGGCCCGCAGATGGGCAAGTGAAGCCTGGAATACATGGCGGGGGTGTGCCGGATTACACACAATCCTAAAGCCACCAGATTGTGTGTGAAACACCCCGCTGTCAGGTCCGTATGTCGTATGGACCTTGCAGCGAAAGGGTTAATAATATAAAAAAAATCATACTGGTGGGCGCGCCTCTAGGAAGGGCACCTGTAGGAACATGCCTACAGTGCTTAGTGGAAAATCCAGCCTTGATCACAGAAGTGAGCTCATCAGTGTGCCTCTCCTCATTCATTGTCAAATCAGCAGGCTGAAGTGAATCAACTCTATGGTTAAACTGCAGAAGAAAAGCATAAAGTAATGGCTGTCTGGATTAAAAGACTGGCTGAGCAAAGCTATAAACCCTTTGGCAGGTAAAGTAATTGTATTGTATTGTATATATGCTTCAGTTGTGTATTTAGATATGTGGTTAATAGCTTTAACTACAGAAGGTCAGCTATGCCAGATCCTTGCTCAAATATCAATGTAGCGGGGTCCTCAATTTAGTGGGATACACCTGGGGGTAGTGTGACCCAGGTGTGTAATTATGTTAGGGTTCAGACCCCTTTTTGTTATTCGTGGAGGATTGGGTGGTGCGATATTCTCCTTGACCAGTGGGTGTCAGTGTACCTACTGGCTCGAGGTAGAATCACTACCACAGTGCTACCCTTCTTTGTCCCTTCCTGGAGATGGTATGGCTGGGGCGGGGAACCCGCCGTGGTGTCGATGGGAGGAGATAAAAGGGGGAGACGCCCTCGCCACGAGGTCTGTCGTCTTCGGGGATCATCTCTTCACGCACCCAGGCACCCTAGGCCTGGGTGCGGGCGGTTCAAGGTTCCGGCCTAGGCGCCCAAGGCCTGGCCGGAATGAAGATGGAGTCCATCCCAGGCACCTTCAGCCTGGGGTGAGGTACTATTGAGGAGGCCTGGGACCCGGTGACTCCGACTGGGTCCCGCAAGGGTGAAGTTGCTCCAGGGCGCCCCTTGCGAGGGGACCCGCATCTGAGGTGAGGAGGCTGGGGAGGTCACCCGTCCGAAGACCCGGTGCAGTGTCAACCCGGTGACGGATGGGCCTTCGGTAACTCCCTTGGAGGACATCTTCCCCTGATAGGGGCTACAGTGCAGCGGAGGAGCTTTCGTCAAGACTCCTGCAACCCCTGGTCATAGCACAGGGAGTGTAGGGACTAGGAACCTGTACAGTGCCTCGACCTGCTCTCCCATCGTATCATGCCGTTGCATTTGACTGTATGTGGAGATACGCAATAAACCTGAGTTTGGACTTTGATGGGTGTATGGACTCTGTTGATGGGAACAAAGGGAGATTCCGGCATGGAAGGACTGACCCTCATAACCAGCACACATTTGGCCCGAGGAAAAGATTGATATTGGCCTTCACCTCACCCACATGCATGGGGAGGACATGGGCCGTAGCGCACCTCACTCTGTCGCTCGACATACCCCTAGCTAAAGAGGTCGGGGTGAGGAGGCCGCTACATCAAATTTGCAAAAAAATAAAAAAATCTAGTCACCAAGAGTTGTGATTAAAGTGTGTTAAAAAATGTATTACAGTGGCCATATTTGTATGCATTACCAAGATTTGCCCAGTGGATTGATAACTTTCATGGTCAAGATTTTGACCAGAACAAAAATCGGGGCATTTATCATGAATCTGGGATTTAAAAAAAAAAAAGACTGTAATGTTTTCCATTCATAGCAGTCACAGGTTCTTTTCTAAGAACCCATCCCCGTCCCCTCCCTTGGTCGCTCTACCCAACTGCCTTGTTACTCTGTCAGTGCTTGGTGTTCTAACCCTGTGTAAGCTCTGTGTTTGTGCTTACACATGGTCCGTGTGACGGGAGGGCCCGTTGAACCCAGAATCCCTTGGAAAGGTTGGGAAACCCTTGTTTCAGCTCCCCATGCACCTCTAATGTCTAAGTCACCCTGTGCCATTCTGGCACAGGGTGACTGAGAAAATATATCTTGGATTACCTAAAATAGGACAGTAACATTTATCCACAATATCTCCCAGGATATATGTAAAGATTATTCTTGGTTTGTTTGATTCTGAACTCAACATGTTAATTGAGAGAGCTGATCACATTGTACTCTGTACAATGTAGGAGACGGGCTGACTCCTACTGGAGCTCCTGCTATTGTGCGAAGGTGTCCTGTGGTTGTACTTATGATAATGTATAATATACTGTGTGAAGCTCGGTGACAACAAGTCTGACCTGTAGTGAAATCCTGGATGGGCACAGAGTCACATTGGCTGCTTAAAGGGATTAGTTAATTAGCTCATGTTAATTTGTTACAGGTGTATTGTTAGAGTAATATGAGCAGGAGGGGTGAACTTCCTCTTCTACTGTATATAAGACTTGTATTCTGGTTCTAATAAAGAGTCCATGTTCAGCAGACAAACAAGTATCGTCTCGTTTTCTGCTTGTTAGCAGTTGGAATATCTGATATCTATATCCAGACTGGGAGGAAGTGGTATAAGACAAAAGCACTCAAGCGGAGTGTGGGACGTTTCATTACAGTCTGCTTCCTCCTTTCTTGGTTACAGTGTTTAAGCCTGGCAACTGCTTGCTTTAGCTTAAAGTATAACTTTATTATTAATATTATAATCCAACCATAAACGTTTACTGTACAAAATAAGGTCCGTTGGCATGGACCACAGGGGTGAGTACATGGATTGAAAACTGGCTACAAGGGCGAGTTCAGAGGGTGGTGATAAATGGGGAGTACTCGGAATGGTCAGGGGTGGGTAGTGGGGTCCCCCAGGGTTTCTTTGCTGGGACCAATCCTGTTTAATTTGTTCATAAACAACCTGGAGGATGGGGTAAGCAGTACAATCTCTGTATTTGCGGACCATACTAAGCTAAGCAGGGCAATAACTTCTCCGCAGGATGTGGAAACTTTGCAAAAAGATCTGAACAAATTAATGGGGTGGGAAACTACATGGCAACTGAGGTTCAATGTAGAAAAATGTAAAATAATGCATTTGGGTGGCAAAAATACGAATGCAATTCATACACTGGGGGAATAACCTCTGGGGGAACCTAGGATGGAAAAGGACCCGGGGGTCCTAGTAGATGATAGGCTCAGCAATGGCATGCAATGCCAAGCTGCTGCTAACGAAGCAAACAGAATATTGGCATGCATTAAAAGGGGATTAACTCCAGGGATAAAACGTTAATTCTTCCGCTCTCCAAGACTCTGGTCCGGCCGCACCTAGAGTATGCTGTCCAGTTCTGGGCACCAGTCCTCAGGAAGGATGTGCTGGAAATGGAGAGAGTACAAAGAAGGGCAACAAAGCTAATAAAGGGTCTGGAGGATATTAGTTATGAGGAAAGGTTGCGAGCACTGAACTTATTCTCTCTGGAGAAGAGATGCTTGAGAGGGGATATGATTTAAATTTACAAATACCATACTGGTGACCCCACAATAGGAAGAAAACTTTTTTGTGGAAGGGAGTTTAACAAGACACGTGGCCACTCTTTAAAATTAGAAGAAAAGGGGTTTAACCTTAAACTACGTAGAGGGTTCTTTACTGTAAGAGCGGCAAGGATGTGGAATTCCCTTCCACAGGCGGTGGTCTCAGCGGGAGGCATCGATGGTTTCCTGAAGCACCTGAACGACCACAACATATAGGGATATACAAGGTAATACTGACATATAATCACACACATAGGTTGGACTTGATGGACTTGTGTCTTTTTTCAACCTCACCTACTATGTAACTATGCAACTAAAGGTTCCTGCATGACAGTCTACACAAGTACCAAAAAAAAAAATTGTTTACCCTCCCTGGTTGACCAAATCATCTATCATTTGTGTCTCGCACCCTTCCTCTTCCACACACTGTATCCCACATTGATAAAGTTTCAGCAAAATAAGCAGTGCTGTCAATTCAGAAGGCAGTAATCAGGACTAAGTCTGGCCAGGTGCTGATTGACAAGCTATAGACTTGTCAAGCAGCAATGACAATGCTGATAGCACACTCCCTGCAGCATTCTTTTGACCCACTGTAGTGCAAGCAGGCACATCCTACATGAGAATGGCAACTTTGCTGTGAATTTGGGAGCAGTGCAGCATTGTTACCACACACCAAAGCTGCATTAGGTGGACTTCACTAGCAGGATTAATGAGCATTTGTGGGACTTTGTATGGATAGAATAGGAAAACTGTTATAAGTGGACATGCACTTATAATAAGTGCTGCAGCATATAATGTTTTTTAATGAGATGCTATAATTCTACTTTCAGCACTGCATCCTTGGAGGAGGTCACATGCCTCCCCATACCCAAGCCTTTACAGAGGGTTCTGGTAGAGCAGATAAAGAGTATGGCGAGGATGATTATCAGTGGGTAGGGCATTTTTCTTACAAAAGAACCTGTCTTTGACGGGTCTGACAAAGTCTGGCCAGATAGAGACTAAGCAGCGCACAAGGAGTATTAGAAACATTGGGGTTGATTTACTAAAGGCAAATCCACTGTGCAATAAAAGTCCACTGCAAGTGCACTTGGAAGTGCAGTCGCTGTAGATCTGAGTGGAAGATCTGAAATGAGGGGAAGCTCTGCTGATTTCTATCATGTAATCATGTGCAAGCAAAAATGCTTTTTTTCTTACCAAAAATATAATGGCCACGGTATTAAAAATCACCTAATAAAAAAATGGATAATGATTGCGCATGTTCAAAATAATGACCAAAGATCTTGTTATTTTTTTTCCAAACTATGTACACACACGCACACACAAACACGCAGACACACTGAATGCTTCATGGTTTTAAAATTTTGCAGTCTGGACAAAAGCTGAACATCATACTATAATTACTGTTATTAATTTCTGGTAATATTGTCACTTAAAATTCTCACACAAATTGTTGTTAATAAATTTACATGGAAAGAGCTAGCACACTAAACTTAAAGCGGAGCTTCACCCTATTTTTGAAGTTTCTTCCATCCTCTCTAGTATTGTCCCCTGCATAACAATTGGCATATTACAATTTTTTTTTTAAACTCACAGTTATGTTGTCCTCTGTTTGTATCTCCCGCCGCGGCCGCATCAGCCTCCCCGCGTCATCCAGTGATCGCTAGGCCTCCTGGGAGATGTTTGTCATCAATCCCAGGAGGCCCTGGGCCGTATGACGCGATTTTCGGCGGCGCCATTTTTAAAAAGGGAAGCCTGCCTTTGTTTGCCAGCAGTGCCCCCCCACCGAAGATGACCCTTACGGAAGCGGTGACAGGGAGGCAGCGGCAGGTACTGTCACAGCAGGGAGCCTGGCTTTGCGTGCGGGCGGGCGGAGGGGGGGTGAGCCGCACACGGCGGGACCCGTCCGCAACTATCCCCTTCTCTAGGCTGTGACTGTCTCACACAGCTGAGCAGAGAGAGAGTGTGAAGAGAGAGTGTGAAGCCGCCTCCCCCTCCTATGTGTAGTCTACAATTGCTGTGTGTGCAGCACACGCTGATCACCAGGTACACTACACTACTGGGGGTCTGCACTGTTGTAGGGGGATGTCTGTATGGTGGGGGGGTCTTCACTGTTGGAGGGGGGTCTTCACTGTTGGAGGGGGTGTCTGTATGGTGGGGGGTCTTCACTGTTGTAGGGGGGTGTCTGTATGGTGGGGGGTCTTCACTGTTGTAGGGGGGTGTCTGTATGGTGGGGGGGTCTTCACTGTTGTAGAGTGGTGTCTGTATGGTGGGGGGGTCTTCACTGTTGTAGGGGGTGTCTGTATGGTGGGGGGGTCTGCTCGGTATGGTAGGAGGGTGTCTGTAATGTAAAGGGGTCCAGAGGTGTGGGGTTCTGTGTAATGTAAAGTGGTCCTGAGATGCAGGGTGCCATGCGATTCGATGTGCTGGGGTTGATGCAATTCAATGTGCTGGGGTTGATGCGATTCGATGTGCTGGGGTTGATGCGATTCGATGTGCTGGGGTTGATGCGATTCGATGTGCTGGGGGTGATACAATGTGCTGGGGTGATGCTATTCGATGTCCTGGGGTTGATGCGATTCGATGTGCTAGGGGTGATGCGATTCGATGTGCTGGGGTTGATGCATTTCGATGTGCTGGGGGTGATGCAATGTGCTGGGGTGATGTGATTTGATGTGCTGGGGTTGATGTGATTCGATGTGCTGGGGTTGATGCGATTCGATGTGCTAGGGGTGATGTGATTCGATGTGCTGGGGTTGATGCAATGTGCTGTGGGCCATGCAATTAGATGTGCTGGGGTTGATGCGATTTGATGTGCTGGGGTGATGCGATTCGATGTGCTGGGGTTGATGCAATGTGCTGTGTGCCATGCAATTAGATGTGCTGGGGTTGATGCGATTAGATGTGCTGGGGTTGATGCGATTCGATGTGCTGGGGTTGATGCGATTCGATGTGCTAGGGGTGATGCGATTCGATGTGCTAGGGGTGATGCGATTCGATGTGATAGGGGTGATGCGATTCGATGTGCTAGGGGTGATGCGATTCGATGTGCTGGGGTTGATGCAATGTGCTGTGGGCCATGCAATTAGATGTGCTGGGGTTATGCGATTCGATGTGCTGGGGTTGATGCGATTCGATGTGCTGGGGTTGATGCGATTCGATGTGCTGGGGTTGATGCGATTTGATGTGCTAGGGGTGATGCGATTCGATGTGCTGGGGTTGATGCGATTTGATGTGCTAGGGGTGATGCGATTCAATGTGCTGAGGTTGATGCAATATGCTGTGGGCCATGCAATTAGATGTGCTGGGGTTGATGTGATTCGATGTGCTGGGGTTGATGCGATTCGATGTGCTGGGGTTGATGCGATTCGATGTGCTAGGGGTGATGCGATTCGATGTGCTGGGGTTGATGCGATTCGATGTACTAGGGGTGATGCGATTTGATGTGCTAGGGGTGATGCGATTCGATGTGCTAGGGGTGATGCGATTCAATGTGCTGGGGTTGATGCAATGTGTTGTGGGCCATGCAATTAGATGTGCTGGGGTTATGCGATTCGATGTGCTGGGGTTGATGCGATTCGATGTGCTGGGGTTCATGCGATTCGATGTGCTGGGGTTGATGCGATTCGATGTGCTGGGGTTGATGCGATTTGATGTGCTAGGGGTGATGCGATTCAATGTGCTGGGGTTGATGCAATATGCTGTGGGCCATGCAATTAGATGTGCTGGGGTTGATGTGATTCGATGTGCTGGGGTTGATGCGATTCGATGTGCTGGGGTTGATGCGATTCGATGTGCTAGGGATGATGCGATTCGATGTGCTGGGGTTGATGCAATTCGATGTACTAGGGGTGATGCGATTTGATGTGCTAGGGGTGATGCGATTCGATGTGCTAGGGGTGATGCGATTCAATGTGCTGGGGTTGATGCAATGTGCTGTGGGCCATGCAATTAGATGTGCTGGGGTTATGTGATTCGATGTGCTGGGGTTGATGCGATTTGATGTGCTGGGGTTCATGCGATTCGATGTGCTGGGGTTGATGCGATTTGATGTGCTAGGGGTGATGCGATTCGATGTGCTGGGGTTGATGCGACTTGATGTGCTAGGGGTGATGCGATTCGATGTGCTGGAGTTGATGCAATGTGCTGTGGGCCATGCAATTAGATGTGCTGGGGTTGATGCGATTCGATGTGCTAGGGGTGATGCGATTTGATGTGCTGGGGTGATGCGATTCGATGTGCTGGGGTTGATGCAATGTGCTATGGGCCATGCAATTAGATGTGCTGGGTTAGATGCGATTCGATGTGCTAGGGGTGATGTGATTCGATGTGCTGGGGTTGATGCAATGTGCTGTGGGCCATGCAATTAGATGTGCTAGGGGTGATGCGATTCGATGTGCTGGGGTTGATGCGATTCAATGTGCTGGGGTTGATGCGATTCGATGTGCTAGGGGTTGATGCGATTCGATGTGCTGGGGTGATGCGATTCGATGTGCTGGGGTGATGCGATTCGATGTGCTGGGGGTGATGCGATTCGATGTGCTGGGGGTGATGCGATTCGATGTGCTGGGGGTGATGCAATCTAGATGCATAAATTAATTTGGTTGATGAGATTAGTATTTTTTTAAATGAAAAGCTGTACAGAAAAAAGTAGCCTGTGTGTGTGTGCATATATATATATATATATATATATATATATGCGCACACACACACACACACCAAGATTATATATATATATATATATATATATATATATATATATATATATATATATATATATATATAATTTCTTGAACATGCAGTATATTTACTTTTTCCTGCAGGGAGGAGGGGAGGAGAGGTTTGCATAGAAAAGTGTCAACTTCCTCTGACACTGCCGTTGCTATGGAAACCTGACCTGAAACCTATTACACTGCTTGTGCAGCACTGAGCATGTGCGAGATCTGCAGTAATGAAATCCAGGAAGTAATACAGTCTGGCTTCAGATGCCCACACATAAGATGGCCACGTTCTATTTCTAGTTTATAAACTTTCAATATGCTGTAATAACCTAACAAAACGGACCTCAGTTTACAGACTAACTTTACTAGAATACATTAAGCTCGTGTATTATAGGGGTATTTTTATTTAAAAAGTGTAATTTCGGCCGGAACACCACTTTAATCTGGTCATATAAAACTGGAGACAATTCTGGGAATTATCTACAGTGGCAATGAAAGTTCTCAGAGATCATTCTCTGCCAAAAAATAAATAAATGATTCACAGAATAAAGGTATTCAAATTCACGTATTGTGTCAAAAACATCTTTACAACATTGCTTATTTATGTTTATATGTTACAAGTCGTCACAGAAAATAAAGGGGATTTGAATTAAGAGACTTCAGATCTATCCATTAGATCTGGTAGCAGGTGGAAGATTATAGTATCAGCAATATCACAAGAATCAACTTTTGCCCCTTTCAGTGATTATAACACACAGTTAAATTTTAATTAGACAGAACATTTTCAGTGTCAGTACATTATAACTGAACTTAGTGTATAGAGGATGGGGATTATAGGACTATGAAGCCTGTCTAGACAGGACAACTCATGACGAAATATAGCTGCACCTGCTCACCACTGATAGGACTGTAGAAGTAGAAATTATTCTAAATCTGACAACTATGGAAATAGACTTGAATGGTTTCCATTGATTTATTTTGTACAGATGGGATACAGTGGAGGGATTAGGTCATGGGGAACTGCAGTGGACAGAAGAGGTACATGGAAGCACAAAAAACAGTGTATGCTGCAAAACATGTAAATACAATCTTTTTTAAGAGCCAGTTTTTAAAACATATTGTTGGAAGTTGGCCTGAATTGACCACTCTAGAAGCTATAGGAAAAAATAAAGTCAAAGCCATAAATGTTTACCAATTGGCTAGCGGAAAAACTGTTTCATAGTATAGTTTGTAGTATTCCTATTTCACAGTATCATACTGTATTGTCCTTAAAATGGAATAAAACGTCAAAACAAGGTGCACAAAAACACTTAAAAACCATGTAGCACAGGTCGGCTCCATACATGAAAAACTAGCCATGTATGCAGACGATCTGGATCTATTCCTGAACGACCCGGGTCCTTCCCTCCAGGCACCTCTAGGCATCCTCTCCGATTTCACTGCCTGCTCTAGACTCAGGGCCAATTGGGAAAAATCCCAAATATTGTCGATTGACACCGTGGCACAACCTATATCAGACCCTGGCTTCCCGTTAATATGGGCAGACAAAATTAAATACCTGGGCATCTACATTTCCTCATCTACTGATGACTCCTATACATTGAACCTAGCCCCGTTGATACAAAATATGAAAGTTAAACTGAAAGCATGGGCCCAGCTTCCCCTCTCCCTGTTTGGACCAGTGTTAATTTAGTCGACTAAAACGACTAAAACATTTTAGTCGTTTAAATGAATACTATTTTAGTCTACTAAAATACAACTAAAACTAAAACAATTGAGATGACTAAAATACGACTAAAACTAAAATGGCATTTTAGTCAAAAGACTAAAATGGGACTAAAATTAAAATGCCATTTTAGTCAAAAGACTAAGACTAAAACTAAATTTAAATTTGACTTCAAAATGTTCATACCTCGATACCATAAATAATAACATATTCGATTCTTCACTCCAGCAGTATATAATGAGTTTGGAAAGTGTAGAGAAATGTTAACTAATGCATTACAATTTAATTACACCCATTAGATTTTAGACGACTAAAATTTGTTTTAGTCGACTAAAATGTACTGGAGATTTTAGTCGTCTAAAACGTAGGACATTTTAGTCGACTAAAATATACTGGAGATTTAGTCGACTAAATATGACTAAAACTAAAACAACTGCAGAAGACTAAAATGGGACTAAAACTAAAATGCCATTTTAGTCCTAAGACTAAAACTAAATCGAAATTTGCTGCCAAAATTAACACTGGTTTTGACGAATCAATGTGTTCAAGATGAAGATCTTGCCTGCTTTTCTTGCCTGCTTTTCTTGCCGGTGTAGATACCCAAGAAGGTATCCCGCTTGATAAATACTACCCTGCTTGCTTTTCTCTGGGGCACAGGCCAACCAAGGGTTAAGTTGGCGGTGTTGCAGAGACCTTGGAAGGAGGGGGGCTTGGCATGTCCGGACCTACATAAATACTTCCTGGCAGCCCAGTTGGCACACGCACACAATTGGTTAGTTTCTGATGAGTCCAACGCAGCAGTGGTTCTGGAGGCAGCATGTTTAATCTCCTATGAGGCGTTGCTGAACTTAATATATTGCGGACACTCTGCACCTTTTCAACTAACTGTGGCTATGCAGACTGTCCTGAGAGCGTGGTCGGCGGCCCTTTCTCTGCGCCCCATGCCTTCTGGACATATATCACCACATACTCCACTTTGGTTTAACCCTTCACTGTCAGAGTTTATGTCAATTCCGGACCCTAATATCTGGGCTGTCAAGGGTATTAAATATATAGACCAGATTTGTACAGGGGGTCGGTTGCAGACCTTTGATGGATTGAAACAGAGATAATAATTGCCTAACTCATATTTGTTTCGATACTTGCAGCTTCGGCATGCTTTTAGTGCTCAATTTGAAAATTCTCAAGTGGCTTTTTATGCTTCATCTCTGGAAGACTTACTCAGGGACAAATCTGTAACCAAGCCTCTGTCCAAAGTAATGTTACCTAATAAACACGTGGGACTCTTATGGCCAAGTGGGTGGAGGACTTCCCAGGCATGGATACAGAGGAATGGGAGGATGCATAGGAATGTTCCTTCACACAATTGGTTTCGGTAAGAGACAGACTAATACAATTTAAGATCATGTATAGGGTGTATTACACAGCCTCACGTCTACATAAAATATTCCCGTCTGTCCCTGGTTCGTGCTGGAGGTGTGTTGCTCTGTCGGCAGATTTTATTCATATATTCTGGTCCTGTCCTCAAATAAACCATTTTTGGAGGGAGGTGGCTGCGGTTGTCTCCGCTGTTACCAACATCCAGATACTGCTGACGGTGGAGGTGTGCCTACTGGGTCTTGTTGAGCCTCTGGCGCATAGCCGAGCAGTCAGAACCCTCCTGGAATTATTAGTCTTTTATGCACGCAAGGCCATTGTACTCCGGTGGAAATCTTCTGCTGCACCATCCGTCAATCTCTGGAAATGATTAATCAACTCTGCTCTCCCGTTGTATAAGGCCACTTACTTGTCTAGAGGATGTGCTAAGAAATTTCACAAAATATGGGACATCTGGGTGGAATCCCTGTCTACAAATGTAGACTCTTTAGATGACTAGTAAATATTCCGTTCAATAATTCAAACATCCTTAGTTAATGGAACTTCGAAATCTTGCTACGCCTGTTAAGAATTTTCTGGGTGACTAGAGTCTGAGGGAGGGACTATCTTTCTAGTGGACTAAGTTTAACTGGACTAACATGTGTATTTCGCACTGCATAGGTGGTCCGACCGTACCGGGGGGGGGGTGGTTATTTTTGTTTTATTGGTTGTGTTTTGTTTTTGTTTTAGGTATGTTTGCTGTTGTACGTTCGAGCTTGGGTATGCCCAATAGGCTCTGTTTTGTACCTAAATTAAATTACTACAATAAAAATAATTTTCAAAAAAAAATAAAAAAACATGTAGCACCCTAGTGTTTGGCAGGGTTGCTCACTAATTTTGTTTGCCAGATAGTAACTGTGACAGGAGGGTCACGTTGGACACAGGGTGAGCCAGGAAACCATGGACATTAAGAATATGGCTTGGATTGCTTGAAATTGAAATAGTAATATTAGTCCACAATATTGTTTTATTCTGAACTTAACAGGTTAATTGAGAGATGTGTTCAGCCTCAATCACCTGTCTGCCTAGTGTAATGCTAATGAATCGCAGCTTCTAAAAGACCTGTTCATTGTTTGTGGTGATGTGGATTGGGGAAATTAAGTCTATACTTATGTGTAATTGTACTCAGACAGACAGGCTACAAATCTTTTCATTGTAAGATGTGTATTGCAGGTCATGGGTCTGAGACAGCAGCTGTAGCTAATTGACTCATGTAAATTGGGTCTGATGGGTATTGGGAGACAAAAGCTAACCTGTTGTCTTTTAGGAGGTGGCAAAATAATGTGTATTGAGTCTTGTTATGTTGTGGGTGGAGCTGGACCATTGTTCATTCAGGTTAATGCAGTATTGGATGTGTATAAGAGTTTCAATGTTTTTGGCAATAAAAGGCAGTCTATTTTTGGAAAGATACAGAGCGTGTTGTCTCGTTCTTTGGAAGGATTAATTCCTATGGGAAGTGGTCTTCTGGCTGTGGAGGATCGACAGGGAAGTTATGTCCAGGAGAGGGAATATCTTTAAACGGCGCGTTACTCCCTTTCGTATTTGGGGTGCCGTTACAGTAACTGTTCTGGTTAATTGTTAGAAGATCCACTGACCCCTCTCTAATTCAGGAGTTGCTGCACCTTTTCTCTTCTGTCACTGGGTGGCACTGTTGCTGGTGACATTAGATTGACAAGGGCATAGCAAGGTCAGATTATGAATGGATGGGGTGTCTCAGCCAATCAGCAGGGGTTTCTTTAAGCCCCTTGACCTGCTGGGAGAGCCTACTTATTTGGGTGGAGTCAGGTGATCATGCCACCCGGATGGCTGTCTGGGTGGATGTATGTTGTATCGTCCCGAGCTGCTAGGCCAGAAGTTTGCGGCCTATCCAGGGAACACCTGGCTGCTAGGCTGCCTGAGGCCTATCAAGGAGCAGGAGAAGCAGCATAGGGTTGGGACTGTCGGATTGGAGTCCAACTGAGTTAAAGAGGTTCAGCCGGACGGGGAACCAGTCGCGATCGGAGATAAAGGGGAAGCAGTCGCCACTAAGGGACCATCCACCCTATTACCAGAGACTACTGTGAGTAAGCCTGAAGAAGTACCAGAGCAGTCTTCTCACCAGCCGGGGATGGTGAAGAAATGGGAAAGCTTCAGCAAGTGCCAAGCCAGGGACCCAGCAAGTTAGCGGGGGTGACACTTAGGAAGTGTACAGCAGGTTAGCTGTGGAAGAGGTCAGGGGATCCAGAGGGCGGCTGGGATTTGGAAGTCTAGTGAGAGACTTGGAGCTCAGTGAGTGAAGACCTACAGTGGGAAACTGTGAGATAAGAAAAGAACCGTACTGTGTTGCCAAGTGCTATGTGTAAAGATCTTTGGAAACTGTTAAAAGCTTAGTTGCCATAGGAGGCAGCGGTCCTACCAATACAGAAGTTGCATCTGGCTGGAGGCCTTGAACTGTATAGCCATCTGCTTATTGTGTCTCGGAGTCTGCTTACTGCTATTGCATCTACCGAAGGGTGTCCTGGCCCTATCCCCTTCTCCCACAGTTCTTGTTAAGAGACAATAAATCTCTTTATTTGCATTCAAAAAGTGACTTGCGCCCATCATTTCATCTTGAATTACACCCACCATGCCTGGTAACCCACTACAAGGATGGATGGATGTCAGCTCTCCCTGACTCTGGAGGTCATCATCAGACCTCCCAAGGGTCCCGGAGGTTGTTACAACCACAACACCACATTCAAGAGATGAGGCAGTGTATTGTTTCCAAAATAATGGCCAAAAATATAGTAAAGTGGCTGGAGAGTATGTAAACAGCTTGATTGGGATGCAATATACGAGGCGAAGACACGGTAGTTTTGATCATGAAAAAAAAAAGTGTATTTTTTTGGAGACAATAAAAAAATATTGTATAGTTGATGCACAGTATATAAGCAGCTTTTATAGGCTGCAATGTAAAAGGGAGACAAGGCAGATTTTATCAAGAATAAAAAGTGTATTATCAGAAACAAGAGCCATAAAAATTGTATATTTAAGCAGCGTTATTAGGTCACAATTTACAAGGAAATAAAGAGGCATGTTTTATCAAGGAATAAAAATAAGATTTTTTTTTTTTACAGACAATAGGTAGAAATATTGTATAGTCTATTCGACAATGTGTACAAAGTAGAGCTGCACAATTCTGGCTAAAATGAGAATCCCGATTTTTTTGCTTAGAAGATAGATCGCGATTCTCTCACGATTCTCTCGGCGTAACATCATCTTTCAAATTAAAACAAAAAAAATTGGTCTAACTTTACTGTTTAGTTTTTTATTTTATTTTATTCATTGAAGTGTATTTTTTCCCAAAAAATTGCGTTTGAAAGACCGCTGGGCAAATACAGTGTGACATAAAGTGTTGCATCAATTGCCATTTTATTCCCTAGGGCACAGGTGTCAAACACAAGGCCCGCGGGCCGAATCCGGCCCTCCAGGCCATTTCATGTGGCCCTTGAACCTCTCCTGCAGCTGCAGGAGATCTCCAGCCCTCCTCTGGTCCTACTCCAGACCCTTACTTTCTGCTTTCAAGCAATGCATCCAGCTTCTTCCCAGCAGCAGCATAAGGAAAGGGGGGTGCACTGCGATGTAAGGGAGAGTGGGGGACTCAACTTCTGATGGTGGGGTGCCTCTTGACATCTATTGTAAAGGGGAGGTGATGTGCTGGACATCTAATCTTACAGATACAACCGGCCCTTTTGAGGGCAATCATAATACTGATGCGGCTCACGATGAAATTGAGTTTGACACCCCTGCCCCTAGGGTCTCTGCTAAAATATATATAATGTTTGGGGGTTCCAAGTAATTTTCTAGCAAAAAATATTGATTTTAACTTAGGAAACAAGTGTCAGAAAAAGTGGTTAAACTTCCTGCATTTACACTTTGTTAAAAACTTGGCAGACTGCCCGGATTTTTCTTTACACACAGAAGTTTTTCCCTTTGATCTAAGAAGGAAGAGTTAGTTACAATGTTTCATGTTAAAAACTTGGCAGACTGCCCGGATGTTTTCTTTTTCCATAAATGATTTTATTGAAAGAAAAGTAAGGTTACATGTACATACAAGACATACAGGCTCATGAACATTTCAAGACTAACCAACGTTTAAACAGAGCAATAACCAGTAACTGAAAGAGAGCAAGTAAACCCGTGTAAGAGTGCAAGGACCCACCGTAGGCCAATATCAGCAGGCCTATCCGGGGTCATGGTAAAACTTCTGAAATCGGAAATTGCGATGGTCGTATAGGTATTGGGAGCCCCTAGCAAGGCTCCAGGCTATCTCTTGGTCGGTTAATTCGCAATTGGGAAAGACAAATAGAGAAAAATAATAATGATATCAGAGGGGTGGGGGGCGAAAGGTAAATAAAATAGAACAAAAAAAGGGGGAGGGGGGGCGTAAACAGAGAAGAGGTTTACATTGACATAGGCGTGGGAAAGGGGTAAAAGGAGAAGAAGAAGGGTAGGTAGAGGGTAGAAGTCAAGAATAGAAAATAGAGAGAGGTGGGGAGACATGAGAAGTGTGAGGTGGGGGGTGGTGGGGGTCGCTCTCCGTCCCAGGCCCCCGCACCAGATCAAAACGCAGGAAAGATTGCTGTGTGAACTGTTTTTACTTCAAATACTTTAGGACAGCATTCTAGAAGAAGGACTTATAGTAATCCGTAGTCCTAAAATGCGTCCAACAGGACCAGGTCAAACTAAACTTCTGTAAGCGGTCATGGGCTGTATGTATCAATTCCTCCATCTCCTCTATCTTAGCGACTCTGATCAACCATTCTCGAATGGTCAGGATATCCTTTGAACGCCAATGTGTAGGAACGCATAGCCTGGCTGCATTAACCATATGCATAGCCAATGATTTTTGGTAATTTCGTTTGGGTAGAGTAGTATGGTGTAGAAGGTATTGAGCAGGAGTGTAGTCTAGAGTGAGAGTGGTGACCCGTGTAATGATGGAGTGAACCTCCCTCCAAAAAGGTTGGAGCAAGGTACACTCCCACCAAATGTGGATCATGGATCCTACCTCTTCTGTACACCTCTAACATGTATCCGGAATAGAGGATGAGAATTTATGTAGACGAGATGGGGTTCTATACCATTTCGTGATAATTTTATAACCGTTTTCTTGGATCGCAACGTTCATCGAGCCCTTATGCGCAAGAGTGAATATGGATTCCCAGTCATCGTCCTCAAGTGTGATTTGCAGGTCCCTTTCCCAAGAAGCACATATATTCTGCATCGTGGGAGTACCAGGAACGTCCTGTAGTAGGGCGTAAATGTGTGACACGAGGTGTCGTTGTGGTGTATTGCGTGAAGAAAGTGCTTCAAATGGTGTAAGTTGTCTATCCCACGTGACCTTTGCATCTTTAGAGGTAAGAAAGTGAGTCAGCTGTCTAAAAGACCAGAAAGGAAAAGTGTTAGTACATGATTCAGCAGTAAGCTCCTCATAGGATCGTCTTCGGCCTTTGTGAAAGAAATGACACGCCAGAACCTCCTCGTGTGGCCATTCCGTGTGGAGGAATGCGTTCGAATCTCCCGGAGGGAACTCAGGGTTGCCTCTCAGAGGGGTTAGTGGACCCGGTTGTGAGGATAGGTTAAAGAGAGCGACTGCTTTCCTAAAGGCCGATAGGGAAGGTGCAATGAGCGGGTGTGTCTTGAGGGTCAGGGGCCAGCATCGAGGTGACAACCAAGGTAATGTGGCAATCGGAGTATGCGTGAGAGAATTTTCTAGCCTCACCCATGCTTTCCTTAGTTTGTGAAGTTTCCAGTCCACCACTCTAGTTAGGTGGCAGGCCAGATAATATTTATAAAGATCTGGTAGACCAATCCCACCGGTTGCTTTGGAGCATGTCAACCATGAGTATTTAATTCGTGGGGCATTATTCTTCCAAATGAAGCTAGTGCAGGCTTTTTTATATGCCGCAAAGAATGAGGGGGGTAAGTGAATCAGAATTGTCTGCATTAAATATAATAGGCGGGGGAGAACAACCATCTTAATGAGGGCCGAGCGCCCAAACCAAGAAACGTTGAGGTTGGCCCAATCCTTCAAATTTGCCTGGAGCTTAGAGAGGGCATGGAGGATGTTGTGGCTATAAAGATCCGTTATGTTCTTAGTGACCTGGATGCCTAAATAGGTAATGGCTGTCTTCTGCCAATGAAAGGGAAAGGATTCCTGACAGTGTGTGACTTCTTGAGGGGTAAGGGATACATTTAGGGCATGCGATTTGGAATAATTGATTTTGAGATTTGATAACTCGCCAAAGTGTTTTATGTCTTTCAAAAGATTGGGTAGCGATATCCGAGGGGATTGTAAGGACAATAGGATATCATCAGCAAAGGCCGCAACTTTAAATTCTCTATGGGCAATGGAGATTCCCTTGATATCCGTATTGGACCTTAGTCTGTTTAGGAGGGGCTCTAGAGTCAAAACAAAGATCAGGGGAGATAACGGGCAACCCTGACGGGTACCATTGCTAATCGAGAAGGCGTCTGACAGGAGGCCATTAGCCCTCACCCTCGCGGAGGGGTTAGTATAGAGGGCAGTGATATGTGCAAGCATACGTGGCAGGAGGCCTATGCCTTCCAAGACTGACCGCATGTAATCCCATGACACCCTGTCAAACGCCTTCTCAGCATCAAGGGAAAGGAGGAATCCCTCGGTCTTCGATGAGGCCAGCCAGTGCTGAACATTTAAAGTGTGGATAGTATTGTCCCTAGCCTCCCTACCCGGGATAAAGCCCACCTGATCAGATGATATGAGGCCAGGGATCAAGGGGAGTAACCTATTTGCTAGAATCTTAGCTTAGATTTTTTATGTCCACGTTAAGCAGGGAGATCGGCCTATAGTTAGAGACTTGTGTGGTATCTTTCCCATCTTTCGGGATAACTGCTATATGGGCTTCCAATAATCTGCCTAGGGAAGTGTGAGGGGACGAAAGGGAGTTATATGTGTTTAGCATTTTGGGAGCAAGATCCTCCTGAAAGCATTTGTAATACAACAGCGGGAGGCCATCGGGGCCTGGGCTTTTCCCCACCTTCATCTGTTTGATTGCTAAGTGAAGTTCTTCCATGGAGAAAGGGCTCTCCATGGCTTCAGCCTGCTGTAGGGGTGATAGGTTTGGGGCAGTAATCCGCCAGGAATTCCGATATTTGAGAGGAACGCCTGGCCACATTGGTCACCCCTCCCCCTTCTTGCGCCAAATTGTACAGTTTAGAGTAGAATTTTTCAAAGTGTTTGGTTATTTCTTCGTTCTTTGAAAGGAGTGTACCTTGGCTGTCACGAATATGATGAATCACTGACGAGACCTTATCTGCCTGTATCGTGCGAGCCAACAGTCTCCCACTTTTGTTGCCGTGTTCGTAGAACACTTTCTGTCTGAGGACGTATCGCCTTCTAGTGCGCTTCCCCACCGGATGTTTTCTTATGACAGCTGAGTGAGCAGATAAGTCTCTCCACTTGTTATATGAAAGAATCGACAAACTCTGCATTGGAGATCGTCAGGGGGGTTGAATCGAGATCACGATTTTTTAACAATTAATTGTGCACTTACAAAGTGCTTTATAATAATCTTTTTCTTTACCTGTGTGTTGGGCAATATGAATATGACTATGTGCCATATAAGAATCAGATTCAGAATTCACAGCCTGTCTGGTGCCAGTAGTCTCCAACCACAGCAGTTACATTTTGATTTAAAAGTGTAATAGCCTGTGCTAAATTTAAATACGTTCAAAGAGCAGAACTTGCTGCTGGCTGATTTTGATTTTCCTACTAGTTGATCTCATCAATTTATCTGTTAGAGCACCAATTTCATAGGTAGCAACCAATTACCCACAGCTACTATAGGTTGTACTGTGAATTCACCATTATGCTGTCATGTTACCAAAATTTATATTGTTTTTTTTTAAATGGAACTATAGTATGTAAAGCTTTGAATGTCCTCCAAAATGACCAGAAATGATCACAAAAAGGCGAAGACAAGGCAAGAATAAAACATACCTTTATTAGAATGACTGTACCCATATACCCTGACCTAAAAGTTACAACTTTTAAAAAGTGTTTAAAAGTAATATCTGCCACATCTCCTGAAAAGAACTAATGTAAAGTTGTATGCACCCTATAACATTAAGTGACCTTTATCTCCTATTTATCTAAGAAAAGTTCATCAAACATAGACTATATTTGTGAAAGCAATGCCCAGTTAATACTGAATAAGGATTACCCACCAATAATAATCCATATAAATGTGGCCACGCATTTGTTTCTTCCAGGTTGAGTACTGTAGCAGAAATTATACTAGGAGAAGGCAATTGAAAATTAATCCAAACAAGCAATGCAGCACACTAATCTGTTTTAGGCGAGCATTAAACAAAGCAAAGCAAAGCTGAGGAAGCATATAAAGACCCTATTTAAATTGGTTTGTTGTTCCGAATTTTCCAAATTTCCGAATTCCGAATTTCCAAATTTCCGAATTCCGAATTTTCGAATTTTCGAATTTTCGAATTTTCGAATTTACAGAATTTCCGAAAAATGCAAGACAAACTAATGTAACGAAAACTAAAACAAACACATTTTTCGGCAGTGCACATGTCTAGAAAGGTATTCTACCCTCTCTGGAGTCTCATGCATTGTCTATAATGGTCAAAATGAGCTAGAACACCACAAAAATTCACAAACTAACGTCTTGCTAAATATTCCCAGGAATTAAGCCATGATGGCAACGGGACCACAAAGCACCACAGCTCACAATGAACAGCAGTGGAATTTGCAAACAGTAATAGTTAGTTACGGAGATAGCATGAGGGAGACAAACTACCCACAGCGCCATATTACATATAAAGCCAGATGACTCTACTGATAATGAACATCATTCTGCTGAAGAAGCTGTCAATGATGAACAGACATTTAAATATTGTATATAATAGAGCCAATAAAAAAGTCCCAGGCCTCTCTAACAACACAAATTGAAAATGTGAAAGTGGTGTTGTTAAAATTAAAACATAATATGCATAAAATAAGGCACAAAGTGACTAATGCAGAACAGAGGATCAACTATATTGAAGACACAATTAATCCTGTGCCGGCAGACCTTCAAAGCATAAAAAATGCACAGACTAATTATGCAGTGAAATTTGGAGGATCATCTCCCTAAAATGTATTTGTGCCCTTTTGTGGTTTTAGAGAGGGCTCAGAAGGCCTTCACCATGAGACTTTTCTGGAAAACTGGCTGCATAACTAATAAGCAATCAGGTACTTTCTAAGTTGTTTGCAATCAAAATGGCACACCACATCCCCATGCAGCCACCTCCCCCTGCCCAGATTCTCTATTTTTAAGACAAAGATACCAGACGTGTAACCAAAAACAGCCAAGACCTGAAATATAGTAACAATAACATTGCAGTTTCAAATTTAAATAGTACCGTGCTACAGTAAGGCCCCTTTCACACCAGTGGACCGTATGTCCGCTTTTTCATTCGTCCGTTTACGGATGAAAAAGGGACATACATTGGTCCCTATGAGATCGCGGGTGTCAGCGGGTGACACCCGATCTCATCCGGGTCCGCAATCCTCCGATTCTGCAGACGGAGGAAAATCCTATTTTTTTATTCGTCTGCAGACGGTCCGTGTTCATCCGATCCCCCCATAGGGGAGAGCGGAGATCTGACAGGGCGGTCCCTGCACAGTGTGCGGGGACCGCCCTGTTATCCGCCGGCTCAGCGGGGATCAGCGGAGCGATCCCCGCTGAGCAAGCGGAGGTTCACGGGGCGGATCTTCACGGATGAAAGGGGCCTTACTGAAGTAATGGAACGATTATATTAATAACAATAATTTTATTATTTATACATTGTTGGCACTGATTTAAATTATCCACTTATATTGGATTTATTGATGTATATTTTGGTTATCGAGCACTGTGATCCAAAAAATTTTATAATTATTTTTAATTATTATAATCGTTCCATTACTTCAGTTACTGTAGTGCAGTACTATTTAAATTTGAAATATACTTGGCACATTGATGAGAGTGTGAACAGTACTAGCAGCATAGTCAGCCTACCTTTTGGTTATTATTTTAATTTAGTAGATTGCAGGATTTTCACAATAAATAACATTTCAGTCTTTCCTGATTTTCCACTTCCACACTGAAATTTGCATTTATGAGCATCAAAAAATTACTTGGAGACAGTAACATTCCCTACAATGTTCTTTGCCCTGCTAATATGTGCATAGTTCACAAGGGCAAAACACAGTTTTTCCCAGCCTTAATGATCCATTTCAAGCACAGGGAGACAGGAAATGCTCTTTGTCAAACCACCAATAAATAGCCATGCTTCACACACACATAAATATATATATATATATATATATATATATATATATATATATATATATATATATATATATTGTGAGGGGGTTAACTCAGCAGGGGGTGTGTGTGACCCCCTGGATGGGTTCACCACACAAAAACAGGCACAGCAGACAGTGGTAGGAGAAAACAAAAGGGTGTGGTTTTATTTGAACTATATACAGACAAAAAATACAGCAAAAACAAAAGAAACAGGAAAAGAAATCCTGGTCAACTTGACCGCTCACTACACACGTTGGTGTCCCTAACTAACAACTGGGTACAGCCTTGTGCTGTCCCAGTCCCTAGCTCCCTGCTTTTAGAAGTTCTTAGCAATAACCACACAGGCTTTGGCTCACCGCACAGAGATCACACTCCCCAGACTATCCGCACAGATCTGGTTTCAGGTTGGAGCATCTCCCTTAGCATGCTGGGAGTTCTTGTACAGGCCCTAATGAGCCCACTTACTTCAGCTGGGCTCATTAACTCTTCCCCTGCAAGACTCCCAGCACTTCCCCTAGTCGTATAAATCGGCATAAAGCCTGAATCTAGGACATATATACCTTCCATCCTGGATGCAACCTGGTGATTTTACCTGCCTGATGTCACAATATATATATATTGTGAGGGGGTTAGCTCGGCAGCGGGTGTGTGTGACCCCCGGGATGGGCTCCCCACACAAAAACAGGCCCAGCAAACGGAGGTTGTGGTTTTCAAAATCAAAAAAAAGGTGCGGTTTATTTTCTATTTACAGTGACAAAACACAGCAAAGCCAAAAGAAACATATAAACAAAATAAATCCTGGTCAACTTGACCTCTGACTAAACATACAGGTTTCCTAACTAACAACTGGGATCAGCCTAGTGCTGTCCTAGTCCCTAAGTCCCTGGTTTTAAATGTCCAAGCAAATAGCCACACAGGCTTTTTCTCACCGCACAGGGGTTCACTCTCCCTAGACAGTCCACACAGGTCTGGTTCCAGGCATGAGCTAACATCTAATGAAGCTGGGAGTTCTTATAGAGGCCTAAATGAGCTGACAAGCTTCAGCTGGCCTCATCAACTCCCTGCCTGCACGACGCCCAGCCCTCTCCCTAGAGGTATGAGTCATCCATGAGCCCACTAGCCTTAGCTGGGCTTATACAACTCTCCACCTAGTTGTATAAGTCGGCGTAAAGCCTGAATCTGGGCGAAATATATCTACCCCCCTGGATGCAACCAGGTGACTTTACCTTCCTGCTGTCACATACCCCCCCCTCTTGTTTTAACCTCGGGGTTGGAACACCAGCAATCAGGCATTCATGTACTCGAGACAAAGCATCCACATTCCCCATTTGAACGCCAGGGCGATGCTTTACTGTGAAGTTGAATTCCTGGAGGGCCAGGAACCACCTATTCACTCTTCTATTTGTTTCCTTGTTTTGAGCCATCCACTTTAACGGAGCGTGATCCGTAACCATGTCAAAGTGCCTACCTAGCAGGTAGTACCGAAGGGAATCTAGAGCCCACTTCACCGCTAAACACTCCTTTTCAACGGTGGCGTAATTTACCTCATGGGACTTCAACTTCCTGCTGAGGTAAATGACTGGGTGCTCTTCCCCGTTCCAGACCTGGGACAATACTGCTCCTAACCCCACATCTGACGCATCACTTTGTACGACAAAGTCTTTAGAGAAGTCGGGTGAGTACAACACTGGCTGGCTACATAAGGCTTGTTTCAAGAATTGGAATGCTGCCTCAGCCTCGGGGGTCCATTTAATCATGACCGACCCTTTCCCCTTCGTTAGGTTGGTTAGGGGCACAGCCTTAGAAGCAAAGTGGGGAATGAATCGCCGATAATACCCAGCGATTCCCAGAAAGGCTCGTACCTGCTTCTTGCTGTTGGGACGTGGCCAACTCTGGATGGCCTCGACTTTGTTGAGTTGGGGTTTTATTACTCCCCTCCCAATGGTGTACCCAAGATATTTGGCCTCCTCCTGCCCAATGGTACACTTCTTGGGGTTAGCCGTAAACCCCGCTTCCCGAACAGAGTCCAGGACTGCTTGCACTTTTGGCAGATGTGAGGCCCAATCTGTGCTATGGACAATTACGTCATCCAGGTAAGCCGCAGCATACTTCCGATGGGGCCTCAGCTTCTGGTCCATTTTCCGCTGGAATGTGGCCGGCGCATTCTGTAACCCGAACGGCATTCTTTTATATTGGAACGCCCCGTCTGGGGTTACAAATGCGGTTTTCTCTTTGGCCAATTTGGCCAGGGGGATTTGCCAATACCCTTTTGTGAGGTCAAGAGTCGTCATGTATCGGGCTGTTCCCAGCCGGTCGATCAACTCATCTATACGTGGCATGGGGTAGGTGTCAAATTTTGTAACTTTGTTCAACTGACGAAAATCGTTACAAAATCGCCAGCTCCCATCCGGTTTAGGCACCAACACAATGGGACTAGACCAATCACTTTGGGACTCCTCTATCACCCCTAAGTTCAGCATTTTCTGTACTTCCTCCCGTATTGCCTCCCGTCGGGCCTCTGGGATCCGATAGGGTTTTAACTTCACCCTTTCACCGGGCGGGGTAATGATGTCATGCTCTACCCCAAATGTTTGTCCCGGCAGCTCAGAGAATACCTCCTTGTTGCGAAGCACAAACTCCTTAACCTCCTGTTGTTGGGGTTGTGACAAGGTGGCTGCTATTCCAACCTCAGGAATCACGCAACCAGTTTGAGCTGGTGACCAAGTGTCTGCGACTAGGGACTCTCTATCCCTCCAGGCTTTCAACAGATTAACGTGATAGATCTGTTCGGGCTTTCGCCTTCCTGGTTGTCTGACCTTGTAATTCACTTCACTCACTTTTTCCATTATCTCGTAGGGGCCTTGCCATTTGGCAAGGAATTTACTTTCAACCGTAGGGACAAGTACCAGTATCCTATCCCCCGGGGAAAAGGTACGGGTCTTGGCTCCACGGTTGTACACTCTCTGCTGTGCTAACTGCGCTTGGGCCAAATGTTCCTTCACGATGGGCATTACCTGTGCAATTCGGTCTTGCATCAGGGCGACATGCTCAATCACACTCCTGTGGGGAGAACTCTCACTTTCCCAAGTTTCCTTGGCAATATCCAACAGCCCTCTTGGGTGTCTCCCATACAGTAACTCAAAGGGGGAGAATCCCGTAGAGGATTGGGGCACCTCCCTAATAGCAAACATCAGATAAGGAAGTAGACAGTCCCAATCCTTTCCATCTCTATCCACCACTTTCTTCAACATTTGTTTTAGGGTTTTGTTGAATCTTTCAACCAGCCCATCGGTTTGGGGGTGATACACAGATGTACGTAATTGCGTCACTTTGAACAATTTACACAGCTCCTTCATAACCCGGGACATAAAGGGTGTACCTTGGTCCGTAAGCAGTTCTTTACAAATACCCACCCGGCTAAACACAAGAGATAGCTCTTTGGCTATGGTTTTGGCCGAGGTATTTCGGAGAGGGATCGCTTCTGGATAACGGGTGGCATAGTCCATTATAACTAATATGTACTGGTGCCCCCTAGCGGACTTGATTATAGGACCTACCAAATCCATGGCGATCCTCTCAAACGGGACCTCAATGATGGGTAGAGGGACCAGCGGGCTACGGAAATGTGGCATCGGGGCCGACCTCTGACACACAGGGCAGGAGGAACAATAATTTTCTATGTCCTTCATCACCCCCGGCCAATAGAATCTCTGTAATACCCTCTCTCGGGTTTTCTCTGTCCCCAGATGACCTCCAAGAATGTGCCCATGGGCCAACTCCAACACCAACTTCCTGTAAGGTTTGGGCACCACAAGCTGCTCAACGGTTTCTTCTGCCCTTTTTGCCACCCGATACAGTAGGTCCTTCTCTACGCTGAAGTATGGGTAAGTGCAGGTATTATCTGGGTTCACTAACTCGCCATCTATTTTCACTACGTTTTCGCGTGCCTTTATTAGGGCGGGGTCTTTCAACTGTTCTGTGGCAAAGTTTTCCCTGTGAACCTCAAGATCAGAAAACTCCACAGACGGTAGGTTTTCGTCTGAGGAGGTGGGCTCCTCTCCAGTTTCTTGAGTCTCCCCTGCCAATACTGATAAGGGAAATTCCGGAGAGTCCTCACCACTCTCAGGGGAGTTCTGGCTATCACATTCCTGGTACATAGGGGCACCAGTGGGGGGCTCAGGATCATCCCACAGTTCCCAGAACTTCGGAAAATCCCTTCCCACAATGGCGTCATACGGTAACTGAGATACTAAGCCCACTGGATGAGAGAGGGTACCTTTGGGGGTCTCGAAACACACTGTAGTCACTGGATACTCTCGGGTGTCCCCATGCACACAAATAACAGCTACCTTGCTATTCCCAGAGACCTCTGTTTTAACTAACTCAGCCTTTATCAGGGTCACAAGGCTACCTGAATCCAGCAATACCACAACATTTCTACCATTAACACACATTTTGCATAAATGTTTCTCAATTCCTCGAATGGCAGTGCATGCGACTGTCGCACACAGCGACTGACGTCTGCCCGTCAGAAAGTCACACTGCATGGGTTCCTCCACAACCGGGCAATTGGCTGCAATATGTCCCGCTTGCCGGCAGCGGTAGCAAACGATCCTTCTTGCCGCCTCTTGAGCCGCTGATTTCCCAGGCTGTTCTCGCCAAACTTGGGGTAGAGCTCCCACCCTCTCACTCTCTCCACCCTTACCCCTTGGAATCCTCTTATCCGCCCCTGGGGATGGTCTGGTCTTAGGGTGGAAAGTCCGAGTGTCTCTGGAAGAGGCCGTCAGGTTCTCTGTAGCCAAGTATTTCTCCACACGATCCACAAGACCATTGGCCGTCTCTGGGTCTCCATGGCTTACCCAGTTTTGGATGGCAGTAGGAAGAGCTCTCAAAAACCGATCCATTACAACACGTTCCACAATCTTTGGTGCGGACAAAGTCTCTGGCTGTAGCCACTTTCTGCTCAGGTGAATGAGATCATACATTTGAGACCTGGGGGGTTTTCCAAGCTGGAAAGTCCAGTTATGCACACGCTGAGCCCGGACAGCCTGGGTGACACCCAGCCTTGCCAATATCTCAGCTTTTAGCATCACATAGTCTTTTGCTTGGTCAGGCTCTAGGTCATAGTAAGCCTTCTGCGATTCACCAGTTAACAGAGGAGCCACCAGTCCAGCCCACTGCTCCTCAGGCCACTTTTCTCTTTCAGCAGTCCTTTCAAATGTGGTCAAAAATACCTCTGGATCATCCTCTCCAGTCATTTTTGTCAATAAACGACTCACCCCAAAGGACGCGGTATTAGTGGGACGGCTTTCCTCACTGGTCTGCGGACGTTGCTGCATTACTGCTTCCATTTGTTGTAGTCTCTGCTCTTGCTTCTGTAACAGGTCTATGAAGCGGGCCTCAGATTGCTGCTGGGCTTGTTGCTGAGCTTCCAGACTCTGTTGGTGAGCTTGCTGCTGGGCTGCAAGGCTCTGTTGATGAGCTTGCTGCTGGGCTGCAAAGTTCTGTTGTTGAGCTGCAAGGCTCTTTTGCAAACCTGCATTTGTCTGCTGTTGATTGGCATTTGCTAGAGCCAGCTGCTTCAGTATCTCCTCCATGCTGGCTTAAAAAAAACTGCCACTGGTTCTCCACCAACTGTGAGGGGGTTAGCTCGGCAGCGGGTGTGTGTGACCCCCGGGATGGGCTCCCCACACAAAAACAGGCCCAGCAAACGGAGGTTGTGGTTTTCAAAATCAAAAAAAAGGTGCGGTTTATTTTCTATTTACAGTGACAAAACACAGCAAAGCCAAAAGAAACATATAAACAAAATAAATCCTGGTCAACTTGACCTCTGACTAAACATACAGGTTTCCTAACTAACAACTGGGATCAGCCTAGTGCTGTCCTAGTCCCTAAGTCCCTGGTTTTAAATGTCCAAGCAAATAGCCACACAGGCTTTTTCTCACCGCACAGGGGTTCACTCTCCCTAGACAGTCCACACAGGTCTGGTTCCAGGCATGAGCTAACATCTAATGAAGCTGGGAGTTCTTATAGAGGCCTAAATGAGCTGACAAGCTTCAGCTGGCCTCATCAACTCCCTGCCTGCACGACGCCCAGCCCTCTCCCTAGAGGTATGAGTCATCCATGAGCCCACTAGCCTTAGCTGGGCTTATACAACTCTCCACCTAGTTGTATAAGTCGGCGTAAAGCCTGAATCTGGGCGAAATATATCTACCCCCCTGGATGCAACCAGGTGACTTTACCTTCCTGCTGTCACAATATATACAGTATATATGTTAGGAACCATGAATCAGACGGAGACACAAAATGCAGTAAAAATCATGCCTTTTATTATAATGGTAAAAATGGTACAAATCAGTAAATATAGTCAAAACATAGCCAGGATATGGTAGCCAAAGCGGGCAGTTAGAACAAGCTAGTAAATCAGGAAGCCAGAGATCAGCGGAGGCAGCAGACAGGATCAGGAACCAGAAGGGACCTCAGCCAGGCAAGTCTTCAACAGGAACACAGCAGAGAGTCTCCAGATATGTTTGGCCAAGGCGAAGGCATGGAAGGAATGAACCAGGCAGTTCATATAGCCAGAGGGGGCTGGAAATCATCACCAGGTGAGCCACAGTGGAACGATGAATACTGGAAATAACTGACAGCTGAGAAACCTGAGCACTATATATATATATATATTGTGACAGCAGGAAGGTAAAGTCACCTGGTTGCATCCAGGGGGGTAGATATATTTCGCCCAGATTCAGGCTTTACGCTGACTTATACAACTAGGTGGAGAGTTGTATAGGCCCAGCTAAGGCTAGTGGGCTCATGGATGACTCATACCTCTAGGGAGAGTGTGGGGCGTCGTGCAGACAGAGATGAGGAGACCAGCTGAACCTTGTCAGCTCATTTAGGCCTCTATAAGAACTCCCAGCTTCATTAGATGTTAGCTCATGCCTGGAACCAGACCTGTGTGGACTGTCTAGGGAGAGTGAACCCCTGTGCGGTGAGGCAAAGCCTGTGTGGCTATTTGTTTGGACTTTTACTAAACCAGGGACTTAGGGACTAGGACAGCACTAGGCTGATCCCAGTTGTTAGTTAGGAAACCTGTATGTTTAGTCAGAGGTCAACTTGACCAGGATTTATTTTGGTTATGTTTCTTTTGCTTTGCTGTGTTTTGTCACCAAAATAGAAAATAAACCGCACCTTTTTGATTTTGAAAACCACAACCTCCGTTTGCTGGGCCTGTTTTGTGTGGGGAGCCCATCCCGGGGGTCACACACACCCGCTGCCGAGCTAACCCCCTCACAGTTGGTGGAGAACCAGTGGCAGTTTTTTTTTAAGCCAGCATGGAGGAGATACTGAAGCAGCTGGCTCTAGCAAATGCCAATCAACAGCAGACAAATGCAGGTTTGCAAAAGAGCCTTGCAGCTCAACAACAGAGCCTTGCAGCCCAGCAGCAGACAAACGCAACTTTGCAACAGAGCCTGGAGGCTCAGCAACGAGCCCAGCAGCAATCTGAGGCCCGCTTCATAGACCTGTTGCAGAAGCAAGAGCAGAGACTACAACAACAGATGGAAGCAGTAATGCAGCAACGTCCGCAGACCAGTGAGGAAAGCCGTCCCACTAATACCGCGTCCTTTGGGGTGAGTCGTTTATTGACAAAAATGACTGGAGAGGATGATCCAGAGGTATTTTTGACCACATTTGAAAGGACCGCTGAAAGAGAAAAGTGGCCTGAGGAGCAGTGGGCTGGACTGGTGGCTCCTCTGTTAACTGGTGAATCGCAGAAAGCTTACTATGACCTAGAGCCTAACCAAGCAAAAGACTATGTGATGCTAAAAGCTGAAATATTGGCAAGGCTGGGTGTCACCCAGGCTGTCCGGGCTCAGCGTGTGCATAACTGGACTTTCCAGCTTGGAAAACCCCCCAGGTCTCAAATGTATGATCTCATTCACCTGAGCAGAAAGTGGCTACAGCCAGAGACTTTGTCCGCACCAAAGATTGTGGAACGTGTTGTAATGGATCGGTTTTTGAGAGCTCTTCCTACTGCCATCCAAAAGTGGGTAAGCCATGGAGACCCAGAGACGGCCGATGGTCTTGTGGATCGTGTGGAGAAATACTTGGCTACAGAGAACCTGACGGCCTCTTCCAGAGACACTCGGACTTTCCACCCTAAGACCAGACCATCCCCAGGGGCGGATAAGAGGATTCCAAGGGGTGAGGGTGGAGAGAGTGAGAGGGTGGGAGCTCTACCCCAAGTTTGGCGAGAACAGCCTGGGAAATCAGCGGCTCAAGAGGCGGCAAGAAGGATCGTTTGCTACCGCTGCCGGCAAGCGGGACATATTGCAGCCAATTGCCCGGTTGTGGAGGAACCCATGCAGTGTGACTTTCTGACGGGCAGACGTCAGTCGCTGTGTGCGACAGTCGCATGCACTGCCATTCGAGGAACTGAGAAACATTTATGCAAAATGTGTGTTAATGGTAGAAATGTTGTGGTATTGCTGGATTCAGGTAGCCTTGTGACCCTGATAAAGGCTGAGTTAGTTAAAACAGAGGTCTCTGGGAATAGCAAGGTAGCTGTTATTTGTGTGCATGGGGACACCCGAGAGTATCCAGTGACTACAGTGTGTTTCGAGACCCCCAAAGGTACCCTCTCTCATCCAGTGGGCTTAGTATCTCAGTTACCGCATGACGCCATTGTGGGAAGGGATTTTCCGAAGTTCTGGGAACTGTGGGATGATCCTGAGCCCCTCACTGGTGCCCCTATGTACCAGGAATGTGATAGCCAGAACTCCCCTGAGAGTGGTGAGGACTCTCCGGAATTTCCCTTATCAGTATTGGCAGGGGAGACTCAAGAAACTGGAGAGGAGCCCACCTCCTCAGACGAAAACCTACCGTCTGTGGAGTTTTCTGATCTTGAGGTTCACAGGGAAAACTTTGCCACAGAACAGTTGAAAGACCCCGCCCTAATAAAGGCACGGGAAAACGTAGTGAAAATAGATGGCGAGTTAGTGAACCCAGATAATACCTGCACTTACCCATACTTCAGCGTAGAGAAGGACCTACTGTATCGGGTGGCAAAAAGGGCAGAAGAAACCGTTGAGCAGCTTGTGGTGCCCAAACCTTACAGGAAGTTGGTGTTGGAGTTGGCCCATGGGCACATTCTTGGAGGTCATCTGGGGACAGAGAAAACCCGAGAGAGGGTATTACAGAGATTCTATTGGCCGGGGGTGATGAAGGACGTAGAAAATTATTGTTCCTCCTGCCCTGTGTGTCAGAGGTTGGCCCCGATGCCACATTTCCGTAGCCCGCTGGTCCCTCTACCCATCATTGAGGTCCCGTTTGAGAGGATCGCCATGGATTTGGTAGGTCCTATAATCAAGTCCGCTAGGGGGCACCAGTACATATTAGTTATAATGGACTATGCCACCCGTTATCCAGAAGCGATCCCTCTCCGAAATACCTCGGCCAAAACCATAGCCAAAGAGCTATCTCTTGTTTTTATCCGGGTGGGTATTTGTAAAGAACTGCTTACGGACCAAGGTACACCCTTTATGTCCCGGGTTATGAAAGAGCTGTGTAAATTGTTCAAAGTGACGCAATTGCGTACGTCTGTGTATCACCCCCAAACCGATGGGCTGGTTGAAAGATTCAACAAAACCCTAAAACAAATGTTGAAGAAAGTGGTGGATAGAGATGGAAAGGATTGGGACTGTTTACTTCCTTATTTGATGTTTGCTATTAGGGAGGTGCCCCAATCCTCTACGGGATTCTCCCCCTTTGAGTTACTGTATGGGAGACACCCAAGAGGGCTGTTGGATATTGCCAAGGAAACTTGGGAAAGTGAGAGTTCTCCCCACAGGAGTGTGATTGAGCATGTCGCCCTGATGCAAGATCGAATTGCACAGGTAATGCCCATCGTGAAGGAACATTTGGCCCAAGCGCAGTTGGCACAGCAGAGAGTGTACAACCGTGGAGCCAAGACCCGTACCTTTTCCCCGGGGGATAGGATATTGGTACTTGTCCCTACGGTTGAAAGTAAATTCCTTGCCAAATGGCAAGGCCCCTACGAGATAATGGAAAAAGTGAGCGAAGTGAATTACAAGGTCAGACAACCAGGAAGGCGAAAGCCCGAACAGATCTATCACGTTAATCTGTTGAAAGCCTGGAGGGATAGAGAGTCCCTAGTCGCAGACACTTGGTCACCAGCTCAAACTGGTTGCGTGATTCCTGAGGTTGGAATAGCAGCCACCTTGTCACAACCCCAACAACAGGAGGTTAAGGAGTTTGTGCTTCGCAACAAGGAGGTATTCTCTGAGCTGCCGGGACAAACATCTGGGGTAGAGCATGACATCATTACCCCGCCCGGTGAAAGGGTGAAGTTAAAACCCTATCGGATCCCAGAGGCTCGACGGGAGGCAATACGGGAGGAAGTACAGAAAATGCTGAACTTAGGGATGATAGAGGAGTCCCAAAGTGATTGGTCTAGTCCCATCGTGTTGGTGCCTAAACCGGATGGGAGCTGGCGATTTTGTAACGATTTTCGTCAGTTGAACAAAGTTACAAAATTTGACACCTACCCCATGCCACGTATAGATGAGTTGATCGACCGGCTGGGAACAGCCCGATACATGACGACTCTTGACCTCACAAAAGGGTATTGGCAAATCCCCCTGGCCAAGTCGGCCAAAGAGAAAACCGCATTTGTAACCCCAGACGGGGCGTTCCAATATAAAAGAATGCCGTTCGGGTTACAGAATGCGCCGGCCACATTCCAGCGGAAAATGGACCAGATGCTGAGGCCCCATCGGAAGTATGCTGCGGCTTACCTGGATGACGTAATTGTCCATAGCACAGATTGGGCCTCACATCTGCCAAAAGTGCAAGCAGTCCTGGACTCTGTTCGGGAAGCGGGGTTTACGGCTAACCCCAAGAAGTGTACCATTGGGCAGGAGGAGGCCAAATATCTTGGGTACACCATTGGGAGGGGAGTAATAAAACCCCAACTCAACAAAGTCGAGGCCATCCAGAGTTGGCCACGTCCCAACAGCAAGAAGCAGGTACGAGCCTTTCTGGGAATCGCTGGGTATTATCGGCGATTCATTCCCCACTTTGCTTCTAAGGCTGTGCCCCTAACCAACCTGACGAAGGGGAAAGGGTCGGTCATGATTAAATGGACCCCCGAGGCTGAGGCAGCATTCCAATTCTTGAAACAAGCCTTATGTAGCCAGCCAGTGTTGTACTCACCCGACTTCTCTAAAGACTTTGTCGTACAAAGTGATGCGTCAGATGTGGGGTTAGGAGCAGTATTGTCCCAGGTCTGGAACGGGGAAGAGCACCCAGTCATTTACCTCAGCAGGAAATTGAAGTCCCATGAGGTAAATTACGCCACCGTTGAAAAGGAGTGTTTAGCGGTGAAGTGGGCTCTAGATTCCCTTCGGTACTACCTGCTAGGTAGGCACTTTGACATGGTTACGGATCACGCTCCGTTAAAGTGGATGGCTCAAAACAAGGAAACAAATAGAAGAGTGAATAGGTGGTTCCTGGCCCTCCAGGAATTCAACTTCACAGTAAAGCATCGCCCTGGCGTTCAAATGGGGAATGTGGATGCTTTGTCTCGAGTACATGAATGCCTGATTGCTGGTGTTCCAACCCCGAGGTTAAAACAAGAGGGGGGGGTATGTGACAGCAGGAAGGTAAAGTCACCTGGTTGCATCCAGGGGGGTAGATATATTTCGCCCAGATTCAGGCTTTACGCTGACTTATACAACTAGGTGGAGAGTTGTATAGGCCCAGCTAAGGCTAGTGGGCTCATGGATGACTCATACCTCTAGGGAGAGTGTGGGGCGTCGTGCAGACAGAGATGAGGAGACCAGCTGAACCTTGTCAGCTCATTTAGGCCTCTATAAGAACTCCCAGCTTCATTAGATGTTAGCTCATGCCTGGAACCAGACCTGTGTGGACTGTCTAGGGAGAGTGAACCCCTGTGCGGTGAGGCAAAGCCTGTGTGGCTATTTGTTTGGACTTTTACTAAACCAGGGACTTAGGGACTAGGACAGCACTAGGCTGATCCCAGTTGTTAGTTAGGAAACCTGTATGTTTAGTCAGAGGTCAACTTGACCAGGATTTATTTTGGTTATGTTTCTTTTGCTTTGCTGTGTTTTGTCACCAAAATAGAAAATAAACCGCACCTTTTTGATTTTGAAAACCACAACCTCCGTTTGCTGGGCCTGTTTTGTGTGGGGAGCCCATCCCGGGGGTCACACACACCCGCTGCCGAGCTAACCCCCTCACAATATATATATATATATATATATATATATATATAGTAGTATATTGGCTTGGCCCTGTCCCCTCTCCTTCCTCACTGGCTGTGATTGAAAACAGCAGGAGCCAATGGCTTCCAACTGCTGTGTCTGAGCCTATGAGGAGGGAGAGAGGCAAGTGAGCTTCTGCTCTTGTACACAGCGGTGGATTGAGAAAAGGCTAAGGGGAGCTGGGGGGAGCTACATACTGAAATGAATGTTTTTATGCATTAAGGTAGAAAACCTTAAGCTTTTAGAATGTATCCATATAGCTGGAGGATGTCCTAAAAAGTTTGATACAGTGGGGGTTATTTACGAAAGGCAAATCCAATTTGCACTACAATTGCAAAGTGCACTTGAAATTGCACTGAAAGTGCACTTGGAAGTGCAGTCGCTGTAAATCTGAGGGGTAGATCTGAAATGAGGGGAAGCTCTGCTGATTTTATCATCCAATCATGTGCAAGCTAAAATGCTGTTTTTTATTTTCCTTGCATGTTCCCCTCGGATCTACAGTGACTGCACTTGAAAGTGCACTTTCAGTGCACTTTCAAGTGCACCGTCATGTACCTGGTAGGAGTCTGAAATGACAAGGTCGGCCTCTCTTGTATCTGCAGCCCAAGCCCCACTGGAGGTGGAACAGATGGTGGCTAGGGTCAGGAGGAACACGAGAGCCTGTAAGTGTTGCGTGCAGATCTTGTAAGTAAAGTTGCAGACTTGGAGGTGTAGGCAGAGCATCCGGTAAGGAGGTGGACCCAGGGAAGCTGAGAGGATGGATAGCCAGCACAGGCTCTCGGAGACAGCGTTGAGCCAAGCAGGAGACAGGAGCAAGGTCACAAGGATAGCCAGCACAGGCTCTCGGAGACAGCGTTGAGCCAAGCAGGAGAGAGGAGCAAGGTCACAAGGATAGCCAGGTTCAGTAACAGGCGGGCAGCGAGGTAACAAGGCATAGACAGAAGCAAGGTCAGATGGGAAGGTCAGATGGGAAGCCAGGATCAGGAACCAGTAATCAGAGTAATCAGAGTCCAAAAGCAGGGTCAAGGAAAGCCAAGGTTCAGCAACAGGAATCAAGCCAGGTTTAACAGGGTTCAGAATATCATGACACAGCTGAAGACCAGTCAGCACTTGTCAGAAGTCAGGACATCCTTTAAATAAGCCATCTGGCGCCAATTGTGGCTAGGGGTGCGCTCCTGCACGCCGTGCGATGCGCATGCGCATTGGTGCGTGTCAGAATCTGCCATTGCCCGCGCATGTGCGGGCGCATTCTAACAGTCCTCTTACATGCACTTTGCACTTGTAGTTTGCACTTGTAGTGCAAAGTGGATTTGTCTGTCATAAATAACCCCCTGTGTGGATACCTTAGATTGAACTCCCGGATACAGTGAGGTTTATTTACTAAAGGCAAAATTACTTTTCAAGGAAACTTGCACTGTGCAAGGGAATTTTGAATGTAAAGCTTTGCTGACTTACATCATTGAATCATAAGCATGCAAAACTACTTGTTTAAATTTTTTCTCCATATGATTGGGTATTTTTTGCAATGTGCAAATTCACCTGCAACGTTTATCTTCCCATTTGCCTTTAGCAGGGCAATACCTGTGACTCATCATCATCGTGAACCTACAGTATGTCATGTCCTCTAACGCTTAATTGGATTATATAACATCTCATTTGAGTTTCTATAATGTACAACATAGTTAAGGAAGAGATCAATGCAGGCATGCCTCCTTTATTTTGTTAAATATTGAATTGTTCTCTACTAACTCTTTACTCAATTAATTAACTGTTTCCTTTTTATCATTACATTACAACGGCCAAGATTCATCTCACTAGCCATTATGATTTTGATTGTTCTGAATCGCTAGACAAGATTTTCTTTATTGTACTTCTAATTGTACAACTGCATGATCTCTGTTGTCACACTTCAATTATGTCAGTTATGATGCTACTTTTTTTTTTCATTCTGTTGTTGAGTGTTGTGAACTAATAGACAACATTTTCTAATACTTGCTGTCATTTGTAATGTTTAAAAGCTTTAAAGGGGAGTTCCAGCCAAAAGCTGCTGGCTTTTAATAAACAGACACTTACCTGCTCCACTGTCCAGCGATACGGCCACCCGGAGCGTCGCTCCTCTCCCCCCCTCTCCGCCGGTGCCTCCATTCACACTGTGGGCACCCGGCTGTGACATCTTTCAGCTTCACAGCCGGGCACTCACTGCGCATGTGCGAGTCACGCTGCGCTCTAGGAGTGGACAGGCGATCCCCTGGGACCTGTCACATGTCCCAGGTGATCGCCTACAGGGAGGGGCCACCTAAGGCGATATGACGAGTCGCCTAAGCGGTCCCTGGGCGGAAGTAGGAAGTGGGACAAGAAGTCCCACTCCTAACGAAGCCCCCACTCCCCCCCAAAAAAATTACATGCCAAATGTGGCATATAAGGGGGCGAGGAGTGGTTAAAGCGGACGTTCCACTTTTGGGTGGAACTCCGCTTTAATAACAGTTACTTTAAAAAAAAAAAGGATTACAAAGTTTATGTTCTATGGTAAGAAACCCCTAAAGCACACAAATTATATATGAGTACATGTCAAAGGCATGATGCCTATGAAAAACAAGGGTAGATACTGTATAATATAATTTCTTTTAGCAAGTAATTCCATTTGCTGATGCACATGGACACCATTTTCACTAGGAGCACAAATTTCTCGTTTTTCCTGTGTGGGTAGTAGTCTCTCTCTCTCTCTCTCTCTCTCTCTCTCTCTCTCTCTCTCTCTATATATATATATATATATATATATATATATATATATATATATATATACATATATACAGTATCTCAAAAAAGTGAGTACACCCCTCATATTTTTGTAAATATTTTATTATATCTTTTCATGTGACAACGCTAAAGAAATTACACTTTGCTACAATATAAAAGTAGTGATTGTACAGCTTGTATAACGGTGTAAATCTGCTGTCCTCTTAAAATAACTTAACACACAGCCAATAATTTCTAAATCACTGGCAACAAAGGTGAGTACACCCCTAACTGAAAATGTCCAAATTGGGCCCAATTAGCCATTTTCCCTCCCCGATGTCATGTGACCCATTAGTGTTACAAAGTCTCAGGTGTGAATGGGGAGCAGGTGTGTTAAATTTGGTGTTATCGCTCTCACTCTCTCATACTGTTCACTGGAAGTTCAACATGGCACCTCATGGCAAAGAACTCTCTGAGGATCTGAAAAAAAAGAATTGTTGCTCTACAAAAAAATGGCCTAGGCTATAAGAAGATTGCCAAAACCCTGAAACTGAGCTGCAGCACGATGGCCAAGACTGTACAGTGGTTTTACAGGACAGGTTACACTCAGAACAGGCCTTGCCATTGTCGACCAAAGACGTTTGTGCACATGCTCAGTGTCATATCCAGAGGTTGTCTTTGGGAAATAGACATATGAGTGCTGCCAGCATTGCTGCAGAGGTTGAATTGGTGAGGGGTCAGCCTGTTAGTGCTCAGACCATATGCCGCACACTGCATCAAATTGGTCTGCATGGCTGTCGTCCCAGAAGGAAACCTCTTCTAAAAGATGATGCACAAGAAAGAATGCCTGTGGCCAATTATTGCTGAGGGTGTTTAGTACACGCCCCACACTATAAAAGGCCGCCAGCACGGCGGCCTAGTGTAGTGTGTTCCGGAGCAGGGAAAGACAAGCATAGGCAGGGACAGTGACATTTCTTTCTTTCTTGCTTAACCTGGATTCCTTTAGTTTAGGGAAAGAGAAGGATAGGTAGGGAGAGTGTCAGTGTGTTTTACTGTGCCAGTCCTTGTTTCTAGGGACAAAGAAGGAAAGTGAGGGGATTTCTCCTTGTGCTATAGTGTGCTTTAAAAAAACATTTTTTCTAGGGACAGAAAACTGTAGGTAGGGAGAGTGTCAGTTTCTTTCACTGTGCCAGTCCTTGTTTCTAGGGACAAAGAAGGAAAGTGAGGGGATTTCTCCTTGTGCTATAGTGTGCTTTAAAAAAACATTTTTTCTAGGGACAGAAAACTGTAGGTAGGGAGAGTGTCAGTTTCTTTCACTGTGCCAGTCCTTGTTTCTAGGGACAAAGAAGGAAAGTGAGGGGATTTCTCCTTGTGCTATAGTGTGCTTTAAAAAAACATTTTTTCTAGGGACAGAAAACTGTAGGTAGGGAGAGTGTCAGTTTCTTTCACTGTGCCAGTCCTTGTTTCTAGGGACAAAGAAGGAAAGTGAGGGGATTTCTCCTTGTGCTATAGTGTGCTTTAAAAAAACATTTTTTCTAGGGACAGAAAACTGTAGGTAGGGAGAGTGTCAGTTTCTTTCACTGTGCCAGTCCTTGTTTCTAGGGACAAAGAAGGAAAGTGAGGGGATTTCTCCTTGTGCTATAGTGTGCTTTAAAAAAACATTTTTTCTAGGGACAGAACACTGTAGGTAGGGAGAGTGTCAGTTTCTTTCACTGTGCCAGTCCTTGTTTCTAGGGACAAAGAAGGAAAGTGAGGGGATTTCTCCTTGTGCTATAGTGTGCTTTAAAAAAACATTTTTTCTAGGGACAGAAAACTGTAGGTAGGGAGAGTGTCAGTTTCTTTCACTGTGCCAGTCCTTGTTTCTAGGGACAAAGAAGGAAAGTGAGGGGATTTCTCCTTGTGCTATAGTGTGCTTTAAAAAAACATTTTTTCTAGGGACAGAAAACTGTAGGTAGGGAGAGTGTCAGTTTCTTTCACTGTGCCAGTCCTTGTTTCTAGGGACAAAGAAGGAAAGTGAGGGGATTTCTCCTTGTGCTATAGTGTGCTTTAAAAAAACATTTTTTCTAGGGACAGAAAACTGTAGGTAGGGAGAGTGTCAGTTTCTTTCACTGTGCCAGTCCTTGTTTCTAGGGACAAAGAAGGAAAGTGAGGGGATTTCTCCTTGTGCTATAGTGTGCTTTAAAAAAACATTTTTTCTAGGGACAGAAAACTGTAGGTAGGGAGAGTGTCAGTTTCTTTCACTGTGCCAGTCCTTGTTTCTAGGGACAAAGAAGGAAAGTGAGGGGATTTCTCCTTGTGCTATAGTGTGCTTTAAAAAAACATTTTTTCTAGGGACAGAAAACTGTAGGTAGGGAGAGTGTCAGTTTCTTTCACTGTGCCAGTCCTTGTTTCTAGGGACAAAGAAGGAAAGTGAGGGGATTTCTCCTTGTGCTATAGTGTGCTTTAAAAAAACATTTTTTCTAGGGACAGAAAACTGTAGGTAGTGTGACAGCAGGAAGGTAAAGTCACCTGGTTGCATCCAGGGGGGTAGATATATTTCGCCCAGATTCAGGCTTTACGCCGACTTATACAACTAGGTGGAGAGTTGTATAAGCCCAGCTAAGGCTAGTGGGCTCATGGATGACTCATACCTCTAGGGAGAGTGTGGGGCGTCGTACAGACAGGGAGTTGATGAGACCAGCTGAAGCTTGTCAGCTCATTTAGGCCTCTATAAGAACTCCCAGCTTCATTAGATGTTAGCTCATGCCTGGAACCAGACCTGTGTGGACTGTCTAGGGAGAGTGAACCCCTGTGCGGTGAGACAAAGCCTGTGTGGCTATTTGCTTGGACATTTAAAACCAGGGACTTAGGGACTAGGACAGCACTAGGCTGATCCCAGTTGTTAGTTAGGAAACCTGTATCTTTAGTCAGAGGTCAACTTGACCAGGATTTATTTTGTTTATGTTTCTTTTGCTTTGCTGTGTTTTTGTCACTGTAAATAGAAAATAAACCGCACCTTTTTGATTTTGTAAAACCACAAGCTCCGTCTGCTGGGCCTGTTTTTGTGTGGAGAGCCCATCTCGGGGGTCACCCACACCCGCTGCCGAGCTAACCCCCTTCACAGTTGGTGGAGAACCAGTGGCAGTTTTTTTTAAGCCAGCATGGAGGAGATACTGAAACAGCTGGCTCTAGCAAATGCCAATCAACAGCAGACAAATGCAGGTTTGCAAAGGAGCCTTGCAGCCCAGCAGCAAGCTCATCAACAGAGCCTTGCAGCCCAGCAGCAAGCTCACCAACAGAGTCTGGAAGCTCAGCAACAAGCCCTGCAGCAATCTGAGGCCCGCTTCATAGACCTGTTACAGAAGCAAGAGCAGAGACTACAACAAATGGAAGCAGTAGTGCAGCAACGTCCGCAGACCAGTGAGGGAAGCCGTCCCACTAATACCGCGTCCTTTGGGGTGAGTCGTTTATTGACAAAAATGACTGGAGAGGATGATCCAGAGGTATTTTTGACCACATTTGAAAGGACTGCTGAAAGAGAAAAGTGGCCTGAGGAGCAGTGGGCTGGACTGGTGGCTCCTCTGTTAACTGGTGAATCGCAGAAGGCTTACTATGACCTAGAGCATGACCAAGCAAAAGACTATGTGATGCTAAAAGCTGAAATATTGGCAAGGCTGGGTGTCACCCTGGCTGTCCGGGCTCAGCGTGTGCATAACTGGACTTTCCAGCTTGGAAAACCCCCCAGGTCTCAAATGTATGATCTCATTCACCTGAGCAGAAAGTGGCTACAGCCAGAGACTTTGTCCGCACCAAAGATTGTGGAACGTGTTGTAATGGATCGGTTTTTGAGAGCTCTTCCTACTGCCATCCAAAAGTGGGTAAGCCATGGAGACCCAGAGACGGCCGATGGTCTTGTGGATCGTGTGGAGAAATACTTGGCTACAGAGAACCTGACGGCCTCTTCCAGAGACACTCAGACTTTCCACCCTAAGACCAGACCATCCCCAGGGGCGGATAAGATGATTTCAAGGGGTAAGGGTGGAGAGAGTGAGAGGGTGGGAGCTCTACCCCAAGTTTGGCGAGAACAGCCTGGGAAATCAGCGGCTCAAGAGGCGGCAAGAAGGATCGTTTGCTACCGCTGCCGGCAAGCGGGACATATTGCAGCAAATTGCCCGGTTGTGGAGGAACCCATGCAGTGTGACTTTCTGACGGGCAGACGTCAGTCGCTGTGTGCGACAGTCGCATGCACTGCCATTCGGGGAACTGAGAAACATTTATGCAAAATGTGTATTAATGGTAGAAATGTTGTGGTATTGCTGGATTCAGGTAGCCTTGTGACCCTGATAAAGGCTGAATTAGTTAAAACAGAGGTCTCTGGGAATAGCAAGGTAGCTGTTATTTGTGTGCATGGGGACACCCGAGAGTATCCAGTGACTACAGTGTGTTTCGAGACCCCCAAAGGTACCCTCTCTCATCCAGTGGGCTTAGTATCTCAGTTACCGCATGACGCCATTGTGGGAAGGGATTTTCCGAAGTTCTGGGAACTGTGGGATGATCCTGAGCCCCCCACTGGTGCCCCTATGTACCAGGAATGTGATAGCCAGAACTCCCCTGAGAGTGGTGAGGACTCTCCGGAATTTCCCTTGTCAGTATTGGCAGGGGAGACTCAAGAAACTGGAGAGGAGCCCACCTCCTCAGACGAAAACCTACCGCCTGTGGAGTTTTCTGATCTTGAGGTTCACAGGGAAAACTTTGCCACAGAACAGTTGAAAGACCCCGCCCTAATAAAGGCACGGGAAAACGTAGTGAAAATAGATGGCGAGTTAGTGAACCCAGATAATACCTGCACTTACCCATACTTCAGCGTAGAGAAGGACCTACTGTATCGGGTGGCAAAAAGGGCAGAAGAAACCGTTGAGCAGCTTGTGGTGCCCAAACCTTACAGGAAGTTGGTGTTGGAGTTGGCCCATGGGCACATTCTTGGAGGTCATCTGGGGACAGAGAAAACCCGAGAGAGGGTATTACAGAGATTCTATTGGCCGGGGGTGATGAAGGACATAGAAAATTATTGTTCCTCCTGCCCTGTGTGTCAGAGGTCGGCCCCGATGCCACATTTCCGTAGCCCGCTGGTCCCTCTACCCATCATTGAGGTCCCGTTTGAGAGGATCGCCATGGATTTGGTAGGTCCTATAATCAAGTCCGCTAGGGGGCACCAGTACATATTAGTTATAATGGACTATGCCACCCGTTATCCAGAAGCGATCCCTCTCCGAAATACCTCGGCCAAAACCATAGCCAAAGAGCTATCTCTTGTGTTTAGCCGGGTGGGTATTTGTAAAGAACTGCTTACGGACCAAGGTACACCCTTTATGTCCCGGGTTATGAAGGAGCTATGTAAATTGTTCAAAGTGACGCAATTACGTACATCTGTGTATCACCCCCAAACCGATGGGCTGGTTGAAAGATTCAACAAAACCCTAAAACAAATGTTGAAGAAAGTGGTGGATAGAGATGGAAAGGATTGGGACTGTCTACTTCCTTATCTGATGTTTGCTATTAGGGAGGTGCCCCAATCCTCTACGGGATTCTCCCCCTTTGAGTTACTGTATGGGAGACACCCAAGAGGGCTGTTGGATATTGCCAAGGAAACTTGGGAAAGTGAGAGTTCTCCCCACAGGAGTGTGATTGAGCATGTCGCCCTGATGCAAGACCGAATTGCACAGGTAATGCCCATCGTGAAGGAACATTTGGCCCAAGCGCAGTTAGCACAGCAGAGAGTGTACAACCGTGGAGCCAAGACCCGTACCTTTTCCCCGGGGGATAGGATACTGGTACTTGTCCCTACGGTTGAAAGTAAATTCCTTGCCAAATGGCAAGGCCCCTACGAGATAATGGAAAAAGTGAGCAAAGTGAATTACAAGGTCAGACAACCAGGAAGGCGAAAGCCCGAACAGATCTATCACGTTAATCTGTTGAAAGCCTGGAGGGATAGAGAGTCCCTAGTCGCAGACACTTGGTCACCAGCTCAAACTGGTTGCGTGATTCCTGAGGTTGGAATAGCAGCCACCTTGTCACAACCCCAACAACAGGAGGTTAAGGAGTTTGTGCTTCGCAACAAGGAGGTATTCTCTGAGCTGCCGGGACAAACATCTGGGGTAGAGCATGACATCATTACCCCGCCCGGTGAAAGGGTGAAGTTAAAACCCTATCGGATCCCAGAGGCCCGACGGGAGGCAATACGGGAGGAAGTACAGAAAATGCTGAACTTAGGGGTGATAGAGGAGTCCCAAAGTGATTGGTCTAGTCCCATTGTGTTGGTGCCTAAACCGGATGGGAGCTGGCGATTTTGTAACGATTTTCGTCAGTTGAACAAAGTTACAAAATTTGACACCTACCCCATGCCACGTATAGATGAGTTGATCGACCGGCTGGGAACAGCCCGATACATGACGACTCTTGACCTCACAAAAGGGTATTGGCAAATCCCCCTGGCCAAGTCGGCCAAAGAGAAAACCGCATTTGTAACCCCAGACGGGGCGTTCCAATATAAAAGAATGCCGTTCGGGTTACAGAATGCGCCGGCCACATTCCAGCGGAAAATGGACCAGATGCTGAGGCCCCATCGGAAGTATGCTGCGGCTTACCTGGATGACGTAATTGTCCATAGCACAGATTGGGCCTCACATCTGCCAAAAGTGCAAGCAGTCCTGGACTCTGTTCGGGAAGCGGGGTTTACGGCTAACCCCAAGAAGTGTACCATTGGGCAGGAGGAGGCCAAATATCTTGGGTACACCATTGGGAGGGGAGTAATAAAACCCCAACTCAACAAAGTCGAGGCCATCCAGAGTTGGCCACGTCCCAACAGCAAGAAGCAGGTACGAGCCTTTCTGGGAATCGCTGGGTATTATCGGCGATTCATTCCCCACTTTGCTTCTAAGGCTGTGCCCCTAACCAACCTGACGAAGGGGAAAGGGTCGGTCATGATTAAATGGACCCCCGAGGCTGAGGCAGCATTCCAATTCTTGAAACAAGCCTTATGTAGCCAGCCAGTGTTGTACTCACCCGACTTCTCTAAAGACTTTGTCGTACAAAGTGATGCGTCAGATGTGGGGTTAGGAGCAGTATTGTCCCAGGTCTGGAACGGGGAAGAGCACCCAGTCATTTACCTCAGCAGGAAGTTGAAGTCCCATGAGGTAAATTACGCCACCGTTGAAAAGGAGTGTTTAGCGGTGAAGTGGGCTCTAGATTCCCTTCGGTACTACCTGCTAGGTAGGCACTTTGACATGGTTACGGATCACGCTCCGTTAAAGTGGATGGCTCAAAACAAGGAAACAAATAGAAGAGTGAATAGGTGGTTCCTGGCCCTCCAGGAATTCAACTTCACAGTAAAGCATCGCCCTGGCGTTCAAATGGGGAATGTGGATGCTTTGTCTCGAGTACATGAATGCCTGATTGCTGGTGTTCCAACCCCGAGGTTAAAACAAGAGGGGGGGGTATGTGACAGCAGGAAGGTAAAGTCACCTGGTTGCATCCAGGGGGGTAGATATATTTCGCCCAGATTCAGGCTTTACGCCGACTTATACAACTAGGTGGAGAGTTGTATAAGCCCAGCTAAGGCTAGTGGGCTCATGGATGACTCATACCTCTAGGGAGAGTGTGGGGCGTCGTACAGACAGGGAGTTGATGAGACCAGCTGAAGCTTGTCAGCTCATTTAGGCCTCTATAAGAACTCCCAGCTTCATTAGATGTTAGCTCATGCCTGGAACCAGACCTGTGTGGACTGTCTAGGGAGAGTGAACCCCTGTGCGGTGAGACAAAGCCTGTGTGGCTATTTGCTTGGACATTTAAAACCAGGGACTTAGGGACTAGGACAGCACTAGGCTGATCCCAGTTGTTAGTTAGGAAACCTGTATGTTTAGTCAGAGGTCAACTTGACCAGGATTTATTTTGTTTATGTTTCTTTTGCTTTGCTGTGTTTTTGTCACTGTAAATAGAAAATAAACCGCACCTTTTTGATTTTGAAAACCACAAGCTCCGTCTGCTGGGCCTGTTTTTGTGTGGGGAGCCCATCTCGGGGGTCACCCACACCCGCTGCCGAGCTAACCCCCTTCACAGTAGGGAGAGTGTCAGTTTCTTTCACTGTGCCAGTCCTTGTTTCTAGGGACAAAGAAGGAAAGTGAGGGGATTTCTCCTTGTGCTATAGTGTGCTTTAAAAAAACATTTTTTCTAGGGACAGAAAACTGTAGGTAGGGAGAGTGTCAGTTTCTTTCACTGTGCCAGTCCTTGTTTCTAGGGACAAAGAAGGAAAGTGAGGGGATTTCTCCTTGTGCTATAGTGTGCTTTAAAAAAACATTTTTTCTAGGGACAGAAAACTGTAGGTAGGGAGAGTGTCAGTTTCTTTCACTGTGCCAGTCCTTGTTTCTAGGGACAAAGAAGGAAAGTGAGGGGATTTCTCCTTGTACTATAGTGTGCTTTAAAAAAACATTTTTTCTAGGGACAGAAAACTGTAGGTAGGGAGAGTGTCAGTTTCTTTCACTGTGCCAGTCCTTGTTTCTAGGGACAAAGAAGGAAAGTGAGGGGATTTCTCCTTGTGCTATAGTGTGCTTTAAAAAAACATTTTTTCTAGGGACAGAACACTGTAGGTAGGGAGAGTGTCAGTTTCTTTCACTGTGCCAGTCCTTGTTTCTAGGGACAAAGAAGGAAAGTGAGGGGATTTCTCCTTGTGCTATAGTGTGCTTTAAAAAAACATTTTTTCTAGGGACAGAACACTGTAGGTAGGGAGAGTGTCAGTTTCTTTCACTGTGCCAGTCCTTGTTTCTAGGGACAAAGAAGGAAAGTGAGGGGATTTCTCCTTGTGCTATAGTGTGCTTTAAAAAAACATTTTTTCTAGGGACAGAAAACTGTAGGTAGGGAGAGTGTCAGTTTCTTTCACTGTGCCAGTCCTTGTTTCTAGGGACAAAGAAGGAAAGTGAGGGGATTTCTCCTTGTGCTATAGTGTGCTTTAAAAAAACATTTTTTCTAGGGACAGAAAACTGTAGGTAGGGAGAGTGTCAGTTTCTTTCACTGTGCCAGTCCTTGTTTCTAGGGACAAAGAAGGAAAGTGAGGGGATTTCTCCTTGTGCTATAGTGTGCTTTAAAAAAACATTTTTTCTAGGGACAGAAAACTGTAGGTAGGGAGAGTGTCAGTTTCTTTCACTGTGCCAGTCCTTGTTTCTAGGGACAAAGAAGGAAAGTGAGGGGATTTCTCCTTGTGCTATAGTGTGCTTTAAAAAAACATTTTTTCTAGGGACAGAAAACTGTAGGTAGGGAGAGTGTCAGTTTCTTTCACTGTGCCAGTCCTTGTTTCTAGGGACAAAGAAGGAAAGTGAGGGGATTTCTCCTTGTGCTATAGTGTGCTTTAAAAAAACATTTTTTCTAGGGACAGAAAACTGTAGGTAGGGAGAGTGTCAGTTTCTTTCACTGTGCCAGTCCTTGTTTCTAGGGACAAAGAAGGAAAGTGAGGGGATTTCTCCTTGTGCTATAGTGTGCTTTAAAAAAACATTTTTTCTAGGGACAGAAAACTGTAGGTAGGGAGAGTGTCAGTTTCTTTCACTGTGCCAGTCCTTGTTTCTAGGGACAAAGAAGGAAAGTGAGGGGATTTCTCCTTGTGCTATAGTGTGCTTTAAAAAAACATTTTTTCTAGGGACAGAAAACTGTAGGTAGGGAGAGTGTCAGTTTCTTTCACTGTGCCAGTCCTTGTTTCTAGGGACAAAGAAGGAAAGTGAGGGGATTTCTCCTTGTGCTATAGTGTGCTTTAAAAAAACATTTTTTCTAGGGACAGAAAACTGTAGGTAGGGAGAGTGTCAGTTTCTTTCACTGTGCCAGTCCTTGTTTCTAGGGACAAAGAAGGAAAGTGAGGGGATTTCTCCTTGTGCTATAGTGTGCTTTAAAAAAACATTTTTTCTAGGGACAGAAAACTGTAGGTAGGGAGAGTGTCAGTTTCTTTCACTGTGCCAGTCCTTGTTTCTAGGGACAAAGAAGGAAAGTGAGGGGATTTCTCCTTGTGCTATAGTGTGCTTTAAAAAAACATTTTTTCTAGGGACAGAAAACTGTAGGTAGGGAGAGTGTCAGTTTCTTTCACTGTGCCAGTCCTTGTTTCTAGGGACAAAGAAGGAAAGTGAGGGGATTTCTCCTTGTGCTATAGTGTGCTTTAAAAAAACATTTTTTCTAGGGACAGAAAACTGTAGGTAGGGAGAGTGTCAGTTTCTTTCACTGTGCCAGTCCTTGTTTCTAGGGACAAAGAAGGAAAGTGAGGGGATTTCTCCTTGTGCTATAGTGTGCTTTAAAAAAACATTTTTTCTAGGGACAGAAAACTGTAGGTAGGGAGAGTGTCAGTTTCTTTCACTGTGCCAGTCCTTGTTTCTAGGGACAAAGAAGGAAAGTGAGGGGATTTCTCCTTGTGCTATAGTGTGCTTTAAAAAAACATTTTTTCTAGGGACAGAACACTGTAGGTAGGGAGAGTGTCAGTTTCTTTCACTGTGCCAGTCCTTGTTTCTAGGGACAAAGAAGGAAAGTGAGGGGATTTCTCCTTGTACTATAGTGTGCTTTAAAAAAACATTTTTTCTAGGGACAGAACACTGTAGGTAGGGAGAGTGTCAGTTTCTTTCACTGTGCCAGTCCTTGTTTCTAGGGACAAAGAAGGAAAGTGAGGGGATTTCTCCTTGTGCTATAGTGTGCTTTAAAAAAACATTTTTTCTAGGGACAGAAAACTGTAGGTAGGGAGAGTGTCAGTTTCTTTCACTGTGCCAGTCCTTGTTTCTAGGGACAAAGAAGGAAAGTGAGGGGATTTCTCCTTGTGCTATAGTGTGCTTTAAAAAAACATTTTTTCTAGGGACAGAAAACTGTAGGTAGGGAGAGTGTCAGTTTCTTTCACTGTGCCAGTCCTTGTTTCTAGGGACAAAGAAGGAAAGTGAGGGGAATTCTCCTTGTGCTATAGTGTGCCAAAGCATTCCTCATCAACCATCTTTGAAATCCTTGTTTTTTGGACAGTCAGGGAAATTGTCGTTGTGCTATTCTGTGCAAAAGCAATAATCCTCAACCATATTTAGAAATCCTTAAGTAAAGGGACAGAGAAGGACACCTGAAGGTAGCCCTTATTGCTTTTTTCCCATCTCCCTGCAGGCCATCTATTAGAATGTCTGGAAGGCAAACAAGGAGAGGCAGACAGTCAGGAGGCAATAAAAGAGGGCAAGCAGGCTCTGTGTCTGGGGGCAACAGTGCTGGTCGTGGACGCAGTGCATTGTCATCAGCACATGGCCATGGGACACGCTTGTCCTTCTTTTCGGCAGCTGGACATGTTGAGCCACATCATGCCGAAGACTTGGTAGAGTGGATGACCAAGCCCTCCTCCTCCTCCTCATCCTCTCTCACCCAGGCTCAGGGTACTGGCAAAGCAGCTGCCAAAGCGTCCTCTTCCCTGGTATCAATGTCAGACTCATCATCAGTCACTCCTTCCCTAGACCCACCATGTCCTCCTCCTGAGGAGTCCCCCGAACTGTTTGAGCACAGTGATGGGTACATGCTCCAGGAGGATGCCCAGCGTTTCGAAGGGTCTGATGATGAAACCCAGCTACAGGAAGGCAGTAGCGTGAGAGCAGACAGAGGGGATGCTCAAGAAGGACACCAATCTGGCAGTCATGTTCCAGCAGCTGCAGCATACTGCCAGATTGGCTCCAGTGATGAGGAGGGAGGGGATGATGAGGTCACTGACTCCACGTGGGTGCCTAATAGGAGAGAGGAGGAGGAGGAGGATGAGGAGGAGGCACATCTCCAACGAGGCAGGATGCCCTTTGGTGGCCAGCGTAAGGGCAGTACACCGACGGAATCACACCGCAGAGCTCCGCCTGTGCAGGGCGCTGCCTCTGCCCGTCATTCAAAAAGTTCCTTGGTGTGGGCCTTTTTTGAGGCTAGTGCATCAGATCGCACAGCTGCTGTTTGCAACATATGTCTCAAGCGTATATCGCGTGGCCAAAACATCAGCCGCTTGGGTACCACATGCCTGACCAGACATATGTTGACCTGCCATGCAGCTCGTTGGCAAGCCTACCTCAAAGACCCACACCAAAGAACAAAGCGGACCTCTCCTTGCACCGCATCAGCTGGGATCTCCAACCCCACTATAACTTCAGTCCTCTCTGAAACATGCACTGAGAGGAATGAAGGTGTAGAATTAGGTGTGTCACAGCCAAGTACTTGCGGCCACTCTGCTAGCAGTACACCGACGTCCGATTCTAGCAGGCAAATTTCCCTGCCCCAGCTGCTGGACCGTCGAAAGAAGTTCACTCCCAGCCATCCACATGCCCAGCGGTTGAATGCTAGCTTGGCTAAATTGCTAGCGCTTCAACTGCTGCCTTTTCAGTTGGTAGACTCGGCCCCCTTCCGTGAGTTTGTGCAATGTGCGGTTCCTCAGTGGCAGGTTCCCAAACGCCACTTTTTCTCACGGAAGGCTATTCCGGCTCTCTACCGGCATGTGGAAGGCAATGTCTTGGCCTCGCTGGACAGGGCGGTCAGCGGTAAGGTGCATATTACCGCTGACTCATGGTCCAGCAGGCATGGACAGGGACGTTACCTTTCTTTCACGGCCCATTGGGTCACTCTTTTGGCAGCTGGGAAGGATGCAGGACAAGGTGCAGTAGTGTTGGAGGTTGTTCCACCGCCACGCCTCCAAAATGCTACTACTGGTTGTGACACACCTCTCTCCTCCACCCCCTCCTCTTCTTCTTCCTCCATGGCCTCTTCTTGTGGTTTGTCCTATGAACCAGCGGTGCTCCGTAGCCGTTCACGGGGCTACGCAAGTACGCAGGCAAAAAGATGCCATGCCGTGCTTGCGCTGGTGTGTTTGGGGGACAGAAGCCACACTGGGGCAGAGGTCCTGTCTGCTCTGCAGGGCCAGGCCGAGAGGTGGTTGACGCCACGCCAGCTTAAGCCAGGAATGGTGGTTTGCGACAATGGCACCAACCTCCTCTCCGCCCTCCGACAGGGACAACTGACCCATGTGCCCTGTGTGGCTCACGTCCTTAACCTGGTGGTGCAGCGGTTCTTGGGCAGGTACCCGGGCTTACAGGATGTCCTGAGGCAGGCCAGGAAAGTCTGTGTGCATTTCCGCAGATCTTATAATGCCAGTGCTCGCCTGGCTGAGCTGCAAAAGGAGTTGAACCTGCCCAAGAACCGCCTTATATGTGACATGCCCACCAGGTGGAACTCAACGTTGGCCATGCTGCAGCGGCTGCACACGCAGCAGAGGGCCATCAATGAGTACCTGTGCGACTACGGCACCAGGACAGGGTCAGGGGAGCTTGGTTTTTTTTCTCCACGCCAGTGGGGCATGATCAGGGATGCATGCACTGTCCTGGCACCATTTGAGGAGGCCACGAGGATGGTGAGCAGTGACAGTGCATGCATCAGTGACACTGTACCTCTTGTCCACCTGTTGGAGCACACGCTGCGTGGAATAATGGACAGGGCACTTGAGGCAGAACAGAGGCAGGAAGAGGAGGACTTCCTTGCCTCTCAAGGCCCCCTTTACCCAGACAGTGTTCCTTCTGTCCCACCCATCGCACAGGAAGAGGAGGAGGAGGAGGAGGAGGAGGAGGAGGATTGTGTCAGCATGGAGGTGGAGGCTGGCACTCAGCATCATCAGCAGCAGTCTTTTAGGGATGATTTACAGTCCCAAGAAAACAGTGGACTTGTACGTGGCTGGGAGGAGGTGGCTGCGGATCATGTCGTCCTTAGTGACCCAGAGGACTCCGGAGCGAATGCCTCAGCAAACCTACGCTGCATGGCCTCCCTGATCCTGCAAAGTCTGCGGAAGGATCCTTGTATTCTTCGGATCAAGGAGAGGGACCATTACTGGCTGGCCACTCTCCTTGATCCACGGTACAAGGGTAAGGTTGCGGACCTTATGTTACCGTCGCAGAGGGAGCAGAGGATGAGACAACTCCGGGAGGCCTTGCAGAAAGGTCTGTGCAACGCGTTCCCAGAGACTGGGAGGTTACAAACTCCTGGTCCTGGACAACGAGTTGCTGAGGCTTCGGGCAGTCAAAGAAGGAGCGGTGGGGAAGGTGGCCGTCTGACCGATGCGTTCAGACAATTCTTTAGTCCGCAGCCCCAAAGTATGATCGGTTCCAGCAACCATCGCCAGCGTCTGATAAACATGGTGCAGGAATATCTAGGGGCAAGGTCAGACTTGGACACCTTCCCCACCGAAAATCCTCTGGCTTACTGGGTCTTGAGGATGGATCACTGGCCAGAGCTTGCACAGTATGCAATTGAGCTACTGGCCTGTCCTGCATCCAGCGTTCTTTCGGAACGCACATTCAGTGCTGCTGGAGGATTTGTCACGGATCACAGGGTGCGCCTGTCCACCGACTCGGTTGATCGACTGACTTTCATCAAGATGAACCAGTCTTGGATCACCACCAGCTACCACACACCTGATGCTGATATAACAGACTAATTGATTTTAACATGTCACATCCCTTCAAGACTGATGCTGATGCTGAGTGCCTGTGCTGTTATGTTGACTGGCTATCCTCCTCCTCCGAGTCCTCAATGATACGATTGATGATGATAGCTTGGAAGATCATTTTTGTTTATGGGTGCCGCCACCAGTGGCTAAGGCCCAATTTTTCAGCCCCTGTTTTACAGGGGCGTGTAATTACAATTTTTTTAGCAATAATTTGCCATAGGGCTCATTGCTGTGCTCCAAGTACAGTATCTGTGAGGGGTTGGAGTGTTGTGGCACCAGTGCCTAAGGCCCAATTTTTCAGCCCCTGTTTAACAGGGGCGTGTCATTACAATTTTTGAAGCAATACTTTGCAACAGGGCTCATTGCTGTGCTCCAAGTAACGTATCTGTGAGGGGTTGTAGTGTTGTGCCACCAGTGCCTAAGGCCCAATTTTTTAGCCCCTGTTCAACAGGGGCATGCAATTACAATTCTTGATCTAATAATTCACAGCAGGGCCCATTGCTGCACCCACCAAGAGTAACTCTGAGGGCTTACAGTGTTGTGGCAACGCCACCACCACCACCACCACCACGAAAGGCCCAATTTTTCAGCCCCTGTTCAAAAGGGGCATGTAATTACAATTCTTGATCTAATAATTCACAGCAGGGCCCATTCCTGCACCCACCAAGAGTAACTCTGAGGGCTTACAGTGTTGTGGCAACACCACCACCACCACCACCACGAAAGGCCCAATTTTTCAGCCCCTGTTCAAAAGGGGCATGTAATTACAATTCTTGATCTAATAATTCACAGCAGGGCCCATTCCTGCACCCACCAAGAGTAACTCTGAGGGCTTACAGTGTTGTGGCAACACCACCACCACCACCACCACCACGAAAGGCCCAATTTTTCAGCCCCTGTTCAACAGGGGCATGCAATTACAATTCTTGATCTAATAATTCACAGCAGGGCCCATTGCTGCACCCACCAAGAGTAACTGTCAGGGCTTACAGTGTTGTGGCACCAGCACCACCATCAAAGGCCCAATTTTTACTACCACTGTTCAACAATTATATGTAATTAAAATTCCTGATATAATAGTTGACAGCAGGGCGTTCCAGCACCAACCAAGAGTAACTGTGAGTGCTTACAGTGTTGTGCCAACACCAACAACTAAGGGGCCTATTTCTGCAGAGTATATACGGCAGGTCCCTACTTTCAAACATCCAACTTACAAACGACTCCTACTTGCAAACGCAAGAAGACAACAGGAAGTGAGAGGAAATCTACCACTAGGAAGGAAAATTCTCTCCTGTAAGAATAAATATGGGAGAAAGGTGTCTCCTCTGTACTGATGCTTTATCAGCAATCCCTGTTTCAAGAAAAATACCACATTTCAAAAACAGTTGTCATTGGGACGGAAAGTGAGGTGAAATGTTCTGAACAGGGGCACAGACAGCAAAACAAATGTTACAGGGGTGATAACCCTTACCTATGTTTTCCAAAAAGTTTAAAAATAGATTTTTGGGCTGGAGCTACACTTCAACAATGTACCTGTTCAAAATTACAAACAGATTCTACATAAGAACAAACCTACAGTCCCTGTCTTGTATGCACCGCCTGTATACGGCTGTTCAGAGTATATAGGGCCTTTTTTATTTTATGTGCGGGGTTCCCCTTAATATCCATACAAGACCCAAAGGGGCTGGTAATGGGCTGGGGTAGGGGGGGGGGGGGTCATGGGGTAGCTATGCCATTTTTCTTAAAGATTTTCATCCATATTACCGGGACCAGACATTACATTAAAGCCGCAAGCAGTTTTAAATGGCTTTTTTTTCCTTTAGAAGTGTCATTTTGTGCAGGGACAGTTCTAAACACGGGAAACACGTGGCACTTCACAGGCATACTTTAGACACCCCCCAGGTACGATATTTAAAGGAATATTTGACTTTTTTTTTTTCACTTTATGCATCATTAAAATGACTGCTCCCGAAAAACGACCGTTTTTAAAACTTCTTTTTGCATTGATACATGTCCCCTGGTGCAGAACCCGGGTTCCCAAACCCTTTTTAGGACAATAACATGCATAATAGTTGTTATAATTAGCACTTTAGAATTTGAACGTTCGCATCCATTGTATTTAATAGGGTTCTAATGTTCGTACGAACTTTCGGTCCGTTCGCGGGTTCTGGTGCGAACCGAACCCGGGGGTGTTCGGCTCATCACTAGTCTCCAGACCTAAACCCTATTGAGCATCTGTGGGGCATCCTCAAACGGAAGATGGAGGAGCGCAAGGTCTCTAACATCCACCAGCCCAGTGATGTCGTCATGGAGGAGTGGAAGAGGACTCCAGTGGCAACCTGTGATCCTCTGGTGAACTCCATGCCCAAAAGGGTTAAGGCAGTGCTGGAAAATTATGTTGGCCACACAAAATATTGACACTTTGGGCCCAATTTGGAAATACTCACTTTGCCAGCGGTTTAGACATTAATGGCTGTGTGTTGAGTTATTTTGAGGGGACAGCAAATTTACACTGTTATACAAGCTGTACGCTCACTACTTTACATTGTAGCAAAGTGTAATTTCTTCAGTGTTGTCACATGAAAAGATATAATAAAATATTTACAAAAATGTGAGGGGGTGTACTCCCTTTTGTGAGATACTGTATATATAGATGTAGCACCCCTCTACTTTGAGGGGTGCTATGTGCCTAAATTTAGGGGTTGGTCTGAGCTGGTAGCCAGGCTCGGACCACTTTTATTGATATGAACATGGAAAACTAAAGGTTGGGACTTTTTATTGAGGTGTGGGGCCTAAAGGAACACCTCCATCCCGATATTGGAAGAAAGGAAGCAATTATGCAAAAGTGGGACTTTTAGTTGAAGCATGCATCCCAGGAGATAACACGGATCAATTGAATAGGGCAGATATCCAGTTTGGTGGAACCAAAGATATTACAGAAAAACATTGCATAGCAATTGGCAGTCAGTATTTTAATCGCATAAAAGAGGTAACAAAAACAATAATGACATAGCATACCTAATGTACTAGTTCACAATTGAATGGTATATAGATTACAGCAATCAATGGTAGTAAGATATAGTAACATATTTGGTTCATGAATAAAACAGTAGCAGGATCAGAGGGGGAGGGGGAGGGCCCATTCAATGAAGCGTGTCTCCATAGTAAAAAATTTTAAATTGAATACGTTGGCACAGTCCACTAAGTATAGAGACTGGTAGGTAATAATGGTATTAACATATATACGCAAAAGAGCATCTAATTAGCTCACAGTAGGCATATTGGTGCATTTTATGGAAACTGTACATAACCAGTTTCTTTAAAGTTTATCTCCATGGTAGTTATAACCGTAATTGGTTGGTAAATACCAATCGATGTATGAGGTGATAGGTGGTACAGTAGCAGCATGTATAGGTGGGGGCATCTTATTGGCTCAACGCGTTTCGTGGCTACTGCCACTCTTCAGGAGCAGGTATGAGGTGGAGGTCTATAAATGACAAGGCAATAAAATTTAGGATAGAAATTATTATAAGATGTATAGACTCAATGCGGGGCAGGAGATAGAGATAGAGCAGTAACAATTCCCCGGGTAACTTAAAGGTATGCCTGTGATTGTGGGTAAGGGCGTAGAGGGCGGGCCCGGCCGGAGAAACAACAGCTCCCGGGAGCTGAGGTGGATAAACCCCTCCATGCAGGCTGGAACCCGTAGCAAAAGTTGGAATACCCAGACGGGGGACCTCCGTGGGCATGGATAGTAGGTGTATCTATCATAGATGTGACCATCTGAGGGGAACAAGGGGTGTAATAATGAACAATAAAAACCGTGAATGATCCAAATATGTGAGGAGAGATAGAGATAAGGGAATGAGGGAAGTGGTGAGATGTAGCAGGGATCTGTGGATGAAAAAGTATAATAATATATGTAAAGTGTAAAGTATGATGCGTTGTGACCCATTGTGGTAACAATAAGTGGCAGAGGGACAGTGTATCAGCCCTAATGCCAAGGCAGTGTATCGTAGATAAAGATAGGAATTATAACCAAGTAAAGGAAGAGTGAAAGGGTAGCAGGGTAGAGTGAAGATAAAAAGCAAAATGTACCTATACAGGTGTGGACAATGCAAAACCGTGCTGCAACCATATCCACGGACGCATCCGCCATGAGAAACAAACTGTGCCGGAGGGAGTAAATATACTCACTGCAATGGGCGGGGAAGATCCAACCACCGTCACGCTCGGTGGCCAATAGAACGGGGAGGCGGCGTCAGACCAAAGGGCAGCACAGGCTGCCCGCCGTCCAAACGCCAGCCACCTCGTGAGGACGCCAAGATGGAAAACAACAGCGCAAGCACGCCTGCGTCACCGAGGTGACGCAGCGTGCGTAACGCCGGAGGCGTGACGTCGATGCGCACATCGGCATCCCCCCCAACCCCCCACACGACCCAGCACAAGGGAGGGGGGGGAAAGGGGGGAGCCCAAGGGCGCATCAAAGCTCCCGGGACTGAGCAAGCCGGCCAAGACCAACCAACCCAACCCCGCCCCACCCATCGCACAACAGCAACACAACCAAGTAAGCACACTGTGGGTAACAGTGTGAAGGGATACTCAATGACTACATTCCTTAAAACCCGCATAGTTTAAAAATATAAAGTTGGCAATAAAAATTATCTGCTTATCTTGAATGGACCCCTATGTAGCCTAAATCGAGGGAAAGTGCCAGAAATACAGTATTGTAAGTATATAGGGATGCATGCTTCCATCCCCGGAAATATGAACATGGAAAACTAAAGGTTGGGACTTTTTATTGAGGTGTGGGGCCTAAAGGAACACCTCCATCCCGATATTGGAAGAAAGGAAGCAATTATGCAAAAGTGGGACTTTTAGTTGAAGCATGCATCCCAGGAGATAACACAGATCAATTGAATAGGGCAGGTATCCAGTTTGGTGGAACCAAAGATATTACAGAAAAACATTGAATAGCAATTGGCAGTCAGTATTTTAATCGCATAAAAGAGGTAACAAAAACAATAATGACATAGCATACCTAATGTACTAGTTCACAATTGAATGGTATATAGACTACAGCAATCAATGGTAGTAAGATATAGTAACATATTTGGTTCATGAATAAAACAGTAGCAGGATCAGAGGGGGAGGGGGAGGGCCCATTCAATGAAGCGTGTCTCCATAGTAAAAAATTAAAAATTGAATACGTTGGCACAGTCCACTAAGTATAGAGACTGGTAGGTAATAATGGTATTAACATATATACGCAAAAGAGCATCTAATTAGCTCACAGTAGGCATATTGGTGCATTTTATGGAAATTGAACATAACCAGTTTCTTTAAAGTTTATCTCCATGGTAGTTATAACCGTAATTGGTTGGTAAATACCAATCGATGTATGAGGTGATAGGTGGTACAGTAGCAGCATGTATAGGTGGGGGCATCTTATTGGCTCAACGCGTTTCGTGGCTACTGCCACTCTTCAGGAGCAGGTATGAGGTGGAGGTCTATAAATGACAAGGCAATAAAATTTAGGATAGAAATTATTATAAGATGTATAGACTCAATGCGGGGCAGGAGATAGAGATAGAGCAGTAACAATTCCCCGGGTAACTTAAAGGTATGCCTGTGATTGTGGGTAAGGGCGTAGAGGGCGGGCCCGGCCGGAGAAACAACAGCTCCCGGGAGCTGAGGTGGATAAACCCCTCCATGCAGGCTGGAACCCGTAGCAAAAGTTGGAATACCCAGACGGGGGACCTCCGTGGGCATGGATAGTAGGTGTATCTATCATAGATGTGACCATCTGAGGGGAACAAGGGGTGTAATAATGAACAATAAAAACCGTGAATGATCCAAATATGTGAGGAGAGATAGAGATAAGGGAATGAGGGAAGTGGTGAGATGTAGCAGGGATCTGTGGATGAAAAAGTATAATAATATATGTAAAGTGTAAAGTATGATGCGTTGTGACCCATTGTGGTAACAATAAGTGGCAGAGGGACAGTGTATCAGCCCTAATGCCAAGGCAGTGTATCGTAGATAAAGATAGGAATTATAACCAAGTAAAGGAAGAGTGAAAGGGTAGCAGGGTAGAGTGAAGATAAAAAGCAAAATGTACCTATACAGGTGTGGACAATGCAAAACCGTGCTGCAACCATATCCACGGACGCATCCGCCATGAGAAACAAACTGTGCCGGAGGGAGTAAATATACTCACTGCAATGGGCGGGGAAGATCCAACCACCGTCACGCTCGGTGGCCAATAGAACGGGGAGGCGGCATCAGACCAAAGGGCAGCACAGGCTGCCCGCCGTCCAAACGCCAGCCACCTCGTGAGGACGCCAAGATGGAAAACAACAGCGCAAGCACGCCTGCGTCACCGAGGTGACGCAGCGTGCGTAACGCCGGAGGCGTGACGTCGATGCGCACATCGGCATCCCCCCCAACCCCCCACACGACCCAGCACAAGGGAGGGGGGGGAAAGGGGGGAGCGCAAGGGCGCATCAAAGCTCCCGGGACTGAGCAAGCCAGCCAAGACCAACCAACCCAACCCCGCCCCACCCATCGCACAACAGCAACACAACCAAGTAAGCACACTGTGGGTAACAGTGTGAAGGGATACTCAATGACTACATTCCTTAAAACCCGCATAGTTTAAAAATATAAAGTTGGCAATAAAAATTGTCTGCTTATCTTGAATGGACCCCTATGTAGCCTAAATCGAGGGAAAGTGCCAGCAATACAGTATTGTAAGTATATAGGGATGCATGCTTCCATCCCCGGAAATATGAACATGGAAAACTAAAGGTTGGGACTTTTTATTGAGGTGTGGGGCCTAAAGGAACACCTCCATCCCGATATTGGAAGAAAGGAAGCAATTATGCAAAAGTGGGACTTTTAGTTGAAGCATGCATCCCAGGAGATAACACGGATCAATTGAATAGGGCAGGTATCCAATTTGGTGGAACCAAAGATATTACAGAAAAACATTGCATAGCAATTGGCAGTCAGTATTTTAATCGCATAAAAGAGGTAACAAAAACAATAATGACATAGCATACCTAATGTACTAGTTCACAATTGAATGGTATATAGATTACAGCAATCAATGGTAGTAAGATATAGTAACATATTTGGTTCATGAATAAAACAGTAGCAGGATCAGAGGGGGAGGGGGAGGGCCCATTCAATGAAGCGTGTCTCCATAGTAAAAAATTTAAAATTGAATACGTTGGCACAGTCCACTAAGTATAGAGACTGGTAGGTAATAATGGTATTAACATATATACGCAAAAGAGCATCTAATTAGCTCACAGTAGGCATATTGGTGCATTTTATGGAAATTGTACATAACCAGTTTCTTTAAAGTTTATCTCCATGGTAGTTATAACCGTAATTGGTTGGTAAATACCAATCGATGTATGAGGTGATAGGTGGTACAGTAGCAGCATGTATAGGTGGGGGCATCTTATTGGCTCAACGCGTTTCGTGGCTACTGCCACTCTTCAGGAGCAGGTATGAGGTGGAGGTCTATAAATGACAAGGCAATAAAATTTAGGATAGAAATTATTATAAGATGTATAGACTCAATGCGGGGCAGGAGATAGAGATAGAGCAGTAACAATTCCCCGGGTAACTTACAGGTATGCCTGTGATTGTGGGTAAGGGCGTAGAGGGCGGGCCCGGCCGGAGAAACAACAGCTCCCGGGAGCTGAGGTGGATAAACCCCTCCATGCAGGCTGGAACCCGTAGCAAAAGTTGGAATACCCAGACGGGGGACCTCCGTGGGCATGGATAGTAGGTGTATCTATCATAGATGTGACCATCTGAGGTCAACAAGGGGTGTAATAATGAACAATAAAAACCGTGAATGATCCAAAAATGTGAGGAGAGATAGAGATAAGGGAATGAGGGAAGTGGTGAGATGTAGCAGGGATCTGTGGATGAAAAAGTATAATAATATATGTAAAGTGTAAAGTATGATGCGTTGTGACCCATTGTGGTAACAATAAGTGGCAGAGGGACAGTGTATCAGCCCTAATGCCAAGGCAGTGTATCGTAGATAAAGATAGGAATTATATCCAAGTAAAGGAAGAGTGAAAGGGTAGCAGGGTAGAGTGAAGATAAAAAGCAAAATGTACCTATACAGGTGTGGACAATGCAAAACCGTGCTGCAACCATATCCACGGACGCATCCGCCATGAGAAACAAACTGTGCCGGAGGGAGTAAATATACTCACTGCAATGGGCGGGGAAGATCCAACCACCGTCACCTGCATGGAGGGGTTTATCCACCTCAGCTCCCGGGAGCTGTTGTTTCTCTGGCCAGGCCCGCCCTCTACGCCCTTACCCACAATCACAGGCATACCTGTAAGTTACCCGGGGAATTGTTACTGCTCTATCTCTATCTCCTGCCCCGCATTGAGTCTATACATCTTATAATAATTTCTATCCTAAATTTTATTGCCTTGTCATTTATAGACCTCCACCTCATACCTGCTCCTGAAGAGTGGCAGTAGCCACGAAACGCGTTGAGCCAATAAGATGCCCCCACCTATACATGCTGCTACTGTACCACCTATCACCTCATACATCGATTGGTATTTACCAACCAATTACGGTTATAACTACCATGGAGATAAACTTTAAAGAAACTGGTTATGTACAATTTCCATAAAATGCACCAATATGCCTACTGTGAGCTAATTAGATGCTCTTTTGCGTATATATGTTAATACCATTATTACCTACCAGTCTCTATACTTAGTGGACTGTGCCAACGTATTCAATTTTAAATTTTTTACTATGGAGACACGCTTCATTGAATGGGCCCTCCCCCTCCCCCTCTGATCCTGCTACTGTTTTATTCATGAACCAAATATGTTACTATATCTTACTACCATTGATTGCTGTAATCTATATACCATTCAATTGTGAACTAGTACATTAGGTATGCTATGTCATTATTGTTTTTGTTACCTCTTTTATGCGATTAAAATACTGACTGCCAATTGCTATGCAATGTTTTTCTGTAATATCTTTGGTTCCACCAAACTGGATACCTGCCCTATTCAATTGATCCGTGTTATCTCCTGGGATGCATGCTTCAACTAAAAGTCCCACTTTTGCATAATTGCTCACTTTTATTGATAGGTTCTGTTACGTTGTTTCTTCAGGTGTTGTACTGGTGTGCAGTTCCCTGTGGCCTGTACTTGGCGCTGCCGTGACAGGTCAGGGTTTAACCACTGGTGACAGTGCTGTGCCTTAGGGTGTCCTCTCTCGGCAGTAGTACAGTGGGCGTGGTCAACCTGCTGTGCATGCCGGGAGGGGGTACATAAGGGGCAGACGTAGCCTGGAGCGTGGTTGGAGAGTTCCGGAGTTCCGGAGTTTGGGTCGTGTGACCTGGCCCTCCAGGCCAGGGGTGCGTGTATGCATCAGTCCCAGGCACCTTTAGCCTGGGGCTGCAACTTTGCCATTGGGCCCAGCACCTTTAGCTGGGGCTCAGCTCTAAGAGGAGGAATCCCTGGGTGCCCCTGTGAGGGGAGCCGCTCTAAGAAGAGGAGACTGGGGGAGGACCTTTCTGAGGGACCGGTGAGAGTTTCACGGTGAAAGAGAGGCCCGGTAAACTTTTGGAGGGATTCCACTATTCATCTAAGGCCTTGTAATGTGCAGCAACTTGCACCTGTTCTTTAATTACAAGCGCTGAGAGGTTCGGGGCTCAGAGATTCGGTGGCAGAGAATCTCCTGATCGTATCTCCAAGGGAAACTTAAGAGAAGTAAAGTTTCTGCATCACTCCGGCTGCTAGGACCATGACAGGGGACTATCCGGGTGAGCAGAGTCCACTTGGGATTGAGTGGTGATATTAAGTGCCTGAACCTGCCTCCCTGTTCCTTCATTCTTCAACTCCAACTTTCCTATCCAGTTTTCAGCAACAAGAAAATAAACCTTCCTTCATTAAGGTTTAACTTTGTCTGGACATTGGCCTTATTGGTGCACCTACAACAGACTCTTCCCTACACTCTAGGGGTGAGAACCAGCCGAGGGAAGGTAACTCGCTGCGGGACCCAACAATTTCTGAACACCGCTCACCCTCTTATTCAAGAAGGAACCTGGGCATTGTGATACGGTGTGTCCCGCCTTGAGGAGGTAAGGCCAGGGATCTGTGTGCTACATAGATGGATAGTTAGATAGTTAGATAGTTAGATAGATAGATAGATAGATAGATAGATAGATAGATAGATAGATAGATAGATAGATAGATAGATAGATAGATAGATAGATAGATAGATAGATAGATATCACATAATCTCCACCCTTCTCCCTGTTTTGAGGGAATTATTGAATATATTCTATGAAACTGTTCTTTGGTTTGCAGATTTTACAATGGGCATCTGCTCCTAAAAAAGCGATATTGTCACGAAACACATTGAACTAAAGGATGTACAATCATTATGTTTTGTGAAAATCCGGGAAAGTGAAATTTGTATAAGTATCATTATATGAATACTATGTTGACTGTATGCCGATAAAGGGTAGTATTTACAAATCAGCTTGCTGTCTTAAAAATGTTCTCATGTAAAAGATTTTCATCTATTGCTCAATAAATCTTTTTATGCAACTTAATTTAAAGTCCCACAAAAAATGTTTTTAGTTCTTTTTATATGCAAATAGGGGATGGAAGCATGACATTATAAGGCACCGGCACACATTATTTATATAATAATATTATATACAAACAGCAGAATAATGCATTTCAGGCACAATATATTTATAACTATGGCACTGTTTCCAAAACTCGTAAGCTTTTACAGCTTTGCCAATTCTACCTTTATGGATTTCTAATATTTGTCACATTTTAGGGTTGCTTATGTAGCGGCCTCCACTCTCTCCTCTCTATTCTTCTTACTCTGGCTTTTGTCTAGGGGTACTCTGAAGGAGAGAGTGCGGGGTCACCACGCCAAGCTTTCACCGCAGATGTTTGTGTGTTGTGAGCAAAGTTTCTTTACCTTCGGGTCGGTGTTCTGTGTTTGGAGCCTCCGCTTCTTCTGTGGAACAGTGTCTGCCAGTAAATGAGCCCCACACTAATAAAAGTCCAACACTCCTTTATTCTTCCAATGACAGAGTAATGCACAGACAGTTGGACTCCCTCAACGAACAGAACAGACAGGGGGGGTGTGGATGCGAGTAGGCTCAGGCACAATGAATTCTCCACTTTCCTTCCTGAAAGTGGGTTGCGGTCTCCCAGCAAAGGGGGATTTCCTTCCAGGCGGTCTCCGATGGAAGGCTCACCTGTCACCGGCAATATGCTGCACCGGGTCTTCAAGCAAGTATCTCCCACCGGTCCATTACGCCTCCGGATTTGGGTACCCTCTCCCAGGGTCCCCTAGGATCTTCTTCCCTCGCGGAACTCAGTGTTGGGCACTGAGCTCCAGACCTCCATCCGAGTACCTCACCCCATGACCTCCAAACGTCCTCTAGGCCTAGGCCCGCCTAGAGGACCGAAACGAACCACCGCCCACAGGCTGAAGGTGCCCGGGACTCGACCCCGTGACAAAGATGGCCGGCCCCTTTATACCCTCTCCCAGCAAGCACGGCGGGTTCCCCGCCCCACCATACCGCTGCCAAGGGAGGACAAAAAGGGAGCACAGCACACAGCAATGGTTCAACCCCAGCCCAAGGCGACAACGCCACCCGCTGGGCTGCAGGGAACTGCATGTCACTGGTGTCTCTGCCAGTTTTAAATACACAGAAAAGTATATACCTGCTACACTCTCCCCCTGGTGATTTGACACTGGTCCCCAGTGTCTGGAACGAACCATGCCCTCAAGGGCTGACATAGTCCAATCCAGAAACTGACTGAAAATTGTAAAAATAAAAAAAACTTTAAAAAACTAAAACTAGTTAGAGCAGTTGTGCCTGAGCCTCACACGAAAAGGGAGGTAAAGGGAAACAACAACACTTAACAACAACCTTGAAATCACATTTTCACATTACACTTTTCCCCACCCATCCTGACCAAGACCCACCCCATACTCAGTAGTCTTGATGGGATGCTCTCCTGCAGAGGGGAAAAGAAAGTTAACACACATAAACCCTGACACATGTATTCGTGTGAGAATGAAAAAACTTCTCCGCAAAGAAATCCTTTCCTTCATAAAGTGTGTGTGTGAACAGTGATATCGATGCGCAACACTGCCACCTGGTGACAGCATCGCGGTAACTGCACTCGTGGAACTTTCCTTCTTCTCTTGCGCCCTATCTACCCCAGAGTTCATGATTTCTTGCTGGAGAATTGAAGAACAAACAGGAACAGACCTTCTTCCTCTGGGTAACAAGAACAACAACCCCGGAAAGTTCAGCAGCATAAAGAACAAAAACTGAGTCTCTCTTCTCCTATAGATAGAATCGAGGGTGCGGCAGGACAAGTGGCTTCAAGTGCTGATCCATGGTCTCCAGATGGTACTGGACATCTTCCCCTTCCTTGCGTCGGATCAGCACCTTGTCCGCGTGGATATGTCGTCCCAGCATCCATTCTGCCTTGCAATCTTTAAAGCGCTGAGAGGCCTTGGGGGAACACGCGAGGTACCTGCGGGCGTGTGGAACCTGAAGGTGAGTCCACACAAAGTCATTGTACCAGTGCTCCCGGCAAACTTCCACTTCATACAATAGCTCCTTGGACAAGTACGGGTACTCCCGTCCATACTCAGCAGCAACCTTCTGGCCAAATAGGCGTTGTAGTCTCGCCAGAGTAGGCATAGTGGCTCTGTCCCCTTCGCCAGGCAAAACGATTGAGTCCAGGTGGCGAGGGGCCTTGATTACATCTGGTCTGGGCATAGGTGCCCGCAACAACAGTCTCTTTTCCCCGGCATTAGGTGCAGGAGGCACCGGGAAGGCAAGAGTAGGCTGGGGACGGGACCCCTCCTCAGGCGCTGGTGCCTCCACCGGGGGTGTACTATCCCCTGTAGACATGGGTGGGTCCCTGGTTCTGCGGGAAGAGGCGAGAGGTACTTTGTCCCAGCCCTTTTGAGCAAACAGTTCATCTATGGCAACATCGTCTCCCAGATCGGAGAGCGACTCTAGGTCGGAGGTGTCACACTCCTCCGCGGGTATGTAGCCTGTAGTAGAAACGGGACTACCACCCCCCACGGACACACAGGGTTGTGGATCCCCAACACCTCCGCCCACACACCAAGTCCCTCCGCCTGGCTTACCTCTGCCTTTTCTTGAGACAGGACGTCCGGAACTCTTCTTACCGGATTCATCCGGGCCGGGCGTAGGCAGGCGAGATGGTCCACCGCAACCACTGGACAGGCTACCATACCGGTCTTTCTCTTCAGCGGTGGACGCTGTGGGACAGTGGTGACCGAGTTAGCATCCTCGGATTTCTCCCGTTGAGTACTTGCGACCTCCTCCGCGGTCACTGCAGTGCGCACAGGGATGGCTGTCAAAGCAGTGATTCCTCCAACTTGAGTGGTGCTGCCTGTGGTACGGCCGGGGTAGATGGTTCTTGGCTTCTCAATGACTGTATCTACCTCGAATAGGAACTCCCCACAGACTTCGCATCGCCCGAATGGCTTCAGATGACACACCAGTCCCGAGCAGCCGGGAAAAATCACACCCAGGGCCTCAACGTCCATGCATGAATACAGGGCGAATCGTCCCCTTGGCTTTAGCCGAATCCCTGTATCGGTCACCGGAGCAGCAGCAGTCAAAGACGTGGTAGAACGATGAAGTGGAACCCACGCTGTTTGTCTGAACATGGTGACTTGCTGTTGGTCCATCGCGCACTGCAAAGTTTTGCGCCAACGTCCCACGTGTAGTCCTTCACACGTATTTGACTCCTCCCCTTTGCTCCAGTTCGCAGGCTTTTTTTTTCTGAGTCACGCCCACGAACTAAGAGGTGGGGGTGTGCCTGGTGGCGCAGTGCAAATAGAAGCCCCCACGTGTAGTCCTTCACACGGCTGAGCTCCCCCCTTTCCTCGCTCTTCTGCGCGGGCCTTTCCCTTCACTTCGTCATGTCCACGACTTCGAGCAGGGATGCACTTTGGCCAATAATATGGCCTACCTACTCGGAACTCCTCCGGGCAGACATGTTCAAACTCCGTAGTAGCACGAACACCATCCCGGACCCGAGCCCCCACGTGTAGCGGCCTCCACTCTCTCCTCTCTATTCTTCTTACTCTGGCTTTTGTCTAGGGGTACTCTGAAGGAGAGAGTGCGGGGTCACCACGCCAAGCTTTCACCGCAGATGTTTGTGTGGTGTGAGCAAAGTTTCTTTACCTTTCGGTCGGTGTTCAGTGTTTGGAGCCTCCGCTTCTTCTGTGGAACAGTGTCCGCCAGTAAATGAGCCCCACACCAATAAAAGTCCAACACTCCTTTATTCTTCCAATGACAGAGTAATGCACAGACAGTTGGACTCCCTCAACGAACAGAACAGACAGGGGGAATGTGGATGCGAGTAGGCCCAGGCACAATGAATTCTCCACTTTCCTTCCTGAAAGTGGGTTGCGGTCTCCGAGCGAAGGGGGATTTCCTTCCAGGCGGTCTCCGATGGAAGGCTCACCTGTCACCGGCAATATGCTGCACCGGGTCTTCAAGCAAGTATCTCCCACCGGTCCATTACGCCCTCCGGATTCGGGTACCCTCTCCCAGGGTCCCCTAGGATCTCCTTCCCTCGCGGAACTCAGTGTTGGGCACTGAGCTCCAGACCTCCATCCGAGTACCTCACCCCAGGCTAAAGGTGCCTGGAATGGAACACGACCTCCGAACGTCCTCTAGGCCTAGGCCCGCCTAGAGGACCGACACGAACCACCGCCCACAGGCTGAAGGTGCCCGGGACTCGACCCCGTGACAAAGATGGCCGGCCCCTTTATACCCTCTCCCAGCAAGCACGGCGGGTTCCCCGCCCCACCATACCGCTGCCGAGGGAGGACAAAAAGGGAGCACAGCACACAGCAATGGTTCAACCCCAGCCCAAGGCGACAGCGCCACCCGCTGGGCTGCAGGGAATTGCACATCACTGGTGTCTCTGCCAGTTTTAAATACACAGAAAAGTGTATACCCGCTACACTTACTTTTGACAAGCTTGTGTAATGTTTAGGTTGACTACATCAGACTTCTGTACACAAGAGAGAGAGTAAAGGTTACCATGCTATTTCATACATGATACCTAGTGATTTAGAGTTGTTGCCATACAATTTTGAAGGTCTGCATTCAGTTGACTTGGGAGACTGTATCTTAACACATCACTATGGGGAGAACAGGTCCCATAGACCTAAATAGATTTTAGAAATTTTGCTTTAAAAAATGCACCAAACTTAATTGAATGCAATCAGGTGTAAACGAGTAAGTCAGTATATCATATGACTGTTTATTATTCCCTTTCCCATTGTATTGTCTGAAGTTCTCCACTGAAAATCTGTACCCTACCAAGATGCTCCACTATATGTTCATATATTGTTATCTAACACATTACCCACCAGAGCTGCATCAAGTGAACTTAAAAAAGAAGCCTTAAAACCATGGAGGTCTTTGGAACAATTTGTTTTATACAACTACAATAAGGATTTTAGCCATGGCCTATCCATTAGGTGGAAATCTGTGGAATTTAAACCTTGCGTGCTTGGCAAGTGCATTGTGAGAAAATGCAGCATTCTGTATTTTAAAAGCTTTTGGAACCTCCATTGGAATGAATCATGCAAAAAACTATTTACATCTGTTTTACCCTAATTGCTAGTTTTTTTCTTTTATATCATCCTGCCAAACCAGAGACTGAAGTAGTTGGATTGTCTCTGTACCACATACACCCGAAACACTAATATATACATATATGCACATTTTATTACAATATTCAATTAAACACAAAGTTTAAAATAGCAGTTTTTTGTTTTAATTTTCCCAACAGTTATTTTTCCTAACAATTACCTAATTTAGACTTCCAGATCTTTGTAGATGCAGAGAGTTTGTTTCAAGCACTGATAAAACGGAAAATTTATTACCAAATACTTACCGTAATTTTCCTTTCCTGATAGACTCCATGGCAGCCTACGTGTGGGTTAACCCCGCCTCCTCTCCAATGCTATTGGACCCCATACCCATAAAAGTAAGCTCACCTCTCAGCACTGTGTTCCGTAACTAGCCGACTCTTGGACACTTACTTTCATTAATATTTTCTTTCAGGGTGGGAACTCCGTCTGCCATGGAGTCTATCAGGAAAGGAAAATTACGATAAGTATTTGGTAATAAATTTTCCGTTTTCCTGACTGACTCCATGGCAGCCTACGTGTGGGAAATAACTAGCCAAACCACACGGGTGGGTATGCTGAACAGAAAAGCTTTAATTTGTCTTGTCAACAGACAGTATGCTTAACCCAAAATTAACGGAAGATAATGCTGCTGGTTCAATGCAGTAATGGGTCATAAACGTGTTAATAGGGACCCACGAGGCCACTTTACAGATGACATCTGGAGCCACATGTCGGGCCGCCGCCCATGATGCTGCCATTCCTCTGGTGGAGGGTGCTGTCACCGCCTGTGGAGGAGCCAAGCCCTTAGCCCTGTATGCTTGCTGGATTGTATGAACGAACCATGATGCAATTGTTCTGGTTGAAGCTTTCTTCCCTTTGTTGTTTCCAGAGTGTAGAACAAACAGATGATAAGATTGTCTGAAGGAAGAAGTAATCTGTAAATACTCTTTCAGGATTTCACCTATATCTAGGGAATGAGTTTCACCAGAATCTGGAGACTTAAATGTAGGTAGAACTATTTCTCGATTTTCGTGAAATACCGAAGACACTTTTGGGTTTGAACCCAACATGGGTATAAGGACTACTCGGTCCGGGAAGAATGTTAGAAAAGGTTCTTCATGACCTAGAAACCCGATCTCAGAGACCCCTTTGGCCGAGGTGATGGCTACTAAGAAGGCTACTCTCGCTGAAAAAATCTTTAATGGAAGACGGGGAGGGCCCCGACGTACTGAGTCCAGACAGATAATTTAGTACTAGTGGAAGATCCCACTTGGCGAATCTTGGTCTCCTTTGGGGTTTGATTCTTGACACCCCACGAAAGAATTGTCTGACTAAGGGATGGACTGCCCATGAGACCCCAGAGAAGGCTGACAGGGCCGAAACTTGAACTTTTAGAGAGCTAACGGATAAGGGTAAGTCTAGTCCAGTTTGCAGGAAACTGAGCACGTCCTGAACTCCTGGATTCTTGAAGGACCTCCCAGAAGCGGAGGAGAACTCAACAAATTTGGCCCAGATTCTTCTATAAACCTTGTTGGTACTTGCTCTTCTTGAGCTCATCAGTGTAGACATCACTCTAGAGGCGCAACCAAGGGATTCCAGCCTCTCCCTTTCAAGAACCAGACCGTCAGTCTCATTAGTGCCTGACAAGGGTGTAGGAGTGACCCTTGAGAGAGAAGGTCCGGCCTGAGGGGAAGAGGTACCGGGTCCCGGTAACTCAGTTGGATCAGAAGAGGGAACCAAGGCCTGTTTGGCCAGTAAGGAGCCACTACTGTTACTTCAGCTGATTCTGCTTGAAGTCTTCTCAGAAACTTGCGCATTATCGGGATCGGAGGAAAGGCGTATGCCCTCCTGAACCTCCATCTGTCCGTCAGGGCATCCGTTCCGATTGCTTGGCTGCAACGGCCCCGAGAACAGAATTTCACTTTTTTGTGATTGTGGGGGGAAGCGAATAGGTCCACTTCGGGATTGACTCCCAGGGACAGGATCCAGTTGAAGGATTGTACATGGAGGGACCACTCGTTGTTGTCTAGACGAGTTCGAGAGAGGAAATCCGCCTGTGAGTTCTGTACTCCCGGGATGAAAACTGCTGAAATGTTGGCTAGATTTTTCTGGGCCCAAGTCATGATGTGCTCGACTTCTAAGAGAAGTGTGGAGCTTCGTGTCCCCCCTTGTCTCTTTACGTAAGACACTGCTGTAGTGTTGTCCATTCTGATCAGTACCGATTCTCCTTTCAGGAACTGAGAAAAGGATTGAAGGGCACACCAGGCCGCCCAGAGTTCTAGAACATTCGAGCCTGGGTTGTGGAGGCGAGTGTCCCACCTGCCCTGAGCAAGGTTCTGACCACAAAGAGCCCCCCAGCCGGAACCGCTGGCATCGGTCGTGATTGTGACCCAGGAGATGGGGGCAATGGAGTGACAGTTTTGCAAATTCTTGAGTTGGAGCCACCAGAAGAGGCTGTTCCTCATTGTTGTGGATATGTGGATGAGTTGACTCTTGTCCCCTGCCTTCCACTGCCGGAGGAACCCTGATTGAAAAGGGCGTAACCTCCATAGAGCCCATTTGACCATGGGGGTCGCAGAGACCATTGTGCCGATAATTCTTAGGCATTGTGATGCTTTTAGATGAGGAGCATCCAGAGCGCGGGAGATCCTCTTCCGAATCACCGGAATCTTTTCTGCCGGCCTGGAGATGGTGTTCTCTACCGTATTGAATAGCGCCCCTAAGTAAACTAAGTGTTGGGCTGGAACTAGGTGGCTTTTTTCCAAGTTTAGAAGCCATCCAAGGCTGGAAAGGGTTGAGATCACTTGTTCTCTGTGCACCAGCAGTTGTTCTCTGTTTTGCGACAGAACTAAGAGGTCGTCTAAGTAATGGTAAAGACGTACACCTTTTAACCTGATGAGGGCCACTACGGCCAGGAGGACCTTGGTGAAAACCCGAGGGGAGGTTGTCAAACCGAAAGGTAGGCAGATGAATTGTAGGTGTTCCTGCTTGACATGGAACCGGAGATATTTTAGAAAGTCCTTTGCCACTGGTACGTGGAAATACGCGTCTTTCAGGTCTATTGAAATCATCCAGTCGCCTGGTTGAATGAGCAGATCTATGTAGGACAGTAAGGCCTGTTTTTGCTCTACCGTACTCGGAAGTAGGGTTGAGATAAATCTGGGAGGAGGAATGCTGGAGCAGGACCATGCGTGACCTGACGACACTGTCCTGACGACCCAGAAGTCTGAAATTGAGGCCACCCACACGTGCCGGAAGAGGAGAAGGCGTGCCCCCACCCGACCCGCCGGGGCGGGCAAAATCTCAAAAGGATTTAGCCTGATCGCGACCACTGGACGCTTGGTTGTTTGCTGGCTTGCGGAAGGACGTTTGACCTCTGCTCCAGTTTCTTCTGAAGTCCCGGCCAGGTCTATAGGAGCGTGCTTCTCTTGAGCGCTCCGGACTGCGTCTTTTGAACTGGGGCCTTCTTCGATTCCGTGGACGCCTGTCCTGTGGAAGAAAGCCAGATTTTCCACCTGTGGCCTTTGCTATGGCGTCATCTAATTTATTACCAAACAAGGATGACCCTTCAAAGGGAATCTTGCACCATGTTTGGTTAGAAGACGGGTCAGCCTGCCAAGGGCGTAGCCATAGGGCACGTTTAGCTGTAACTGAGGATAGCATAATCCTGGACAGTAGGCGGATCAGATCAACTGATGCTTCACCCAAGAAGGCCACTGCTAGCTTTAGCTCTGCTGTTGCTGAGTTATTGGCCAGTTCTTCCGAAACACCTTCGAGAAATGAATCTACATTCTCAGTCCATGCCTCCATAGCCTTCAATACGGCTGCCGAGGCTAGAGCGGGTTTACAAGCTGTCCCAGCAAGACCGTAAATTCTTTTAAGGTCCTGATCCATTCTTCTGTCAAGACTGTCCTTAAAGGAGACTGTGTCTTCAAGAGGGAGCGTGACATGTTTAGCCAGACGCATTACTGCTGCGTCCACAGGAGGAATATTCTCCAGGTATTTCACCCCATCTGCCTTGAATGGATACATTCTGGAGGCTTTATTTGCCATCGAGGACTTCCTGTCCACTTTGCTCCATTCTTCATCAAAGATGCCCTTTAGTTCGGCTAAAAGCGGAAAGCTTGGGCGCTCTTTCCCCAGGTGCTTGAAAAACTTTTTCTGTTTAGCTGGGGGAGTAGATGGGCCTTCCCACATAAGAGCCTCTTTGACTGCTTTAATAAGCGGCGTCACTTGAGAGAAATCAAATTCCACACTCTCTTCGTCACTCTCTAATTCTCCTTCTGAGGGAAGAGGCGAGGACACGTAGGGCTGGGAAGGACCTGGGACTACCTGGACCACATCAGCCGGGGAGCCAGATCGAATAGTGCTGGACTGGCTTTGTACATGGGAAGCATCCATCTCTTTTAGAGAGCGTTGCACCACCCGTTTTACTAGAGACTCGATTCGTTGATCTTCTGTCTCTTTTTCCACAACCGCATGGGCATAGCAATGGCTGCATAATGATTTGCCCTCTGGGACTCGTGAGCCGCATCCCCAGCAGGCTCTCTGATGAGAATGACTGTCCTTGCGGTGGGAGCGGTGTCTGGAGGAGGAATGGGAACTTCTCCTCTGGTGGTGAGATGCAGACGGGGAATCACGTCTGTGTTTTGATTTTGATGAATGCTGCAGCATGGCAAGGTCTGAGTCGAGATGAAGATCTGTGGAAGGGCTAAAAGGAAAAAAGGGGAAATTGGGGAAGAGAGATAAGCCGTCAAGCGACAATACTTGCGACTGAACCCCGCGCCCTCCCCTCTCCTGCACATACCTTGTGCGTGAGGGCTGGCCACATGTAAGCGGTGAATTGTCCATAACTTCTGGACTAGAGAGTCACAATAGAGACAGGTCGACCAAGCAAAAAAACCTACAGTATTTTTTTTTTGGAAATTATATTTTTATTAGTTTTCATACAATACAGAAAACAACACTCCACACAACGTGGAGACAGCCGGTCGCAACATCCGCCGGTGCATACAGTCATACAACAAAACACAAGTTGTTACATTAAACCTACGACATTCCCAACCCCCCCCCCAGAACCAACATAGTATACCCCCCCTTGCCTAGAAAGGAACATACATGACCCGGACCACCAACCAGAGGTGGTCCGCCATATTTCAGAAGTATAGTCCAGTAGCTCTCTGCAAAGACAAGTCGGATATAGTACATGAAATCAAATCCCCCTTGCCCTCAAACCCCCCCCACCCAGACATAAGTATTACATAAGTGCACAATAACCCCTCAAGGTCCTGACATCCCGAACACTCCCACCCCCCCACATCACATTACATCCTGCATTGCTGTGTTTAATCGGAAGCCGTATCTACAGTAGCCATCCAACCCCCCCAAACCTTATCAAATTTCGTCAGTGCCCCCCTACTCAAATAGGTGGCCTTGTAAAAGGGTATGGCTTTATTAACCAACGCTTTCCAAGTGTTACCTGTAGGAGCCACCGGGCTCTTCCATGATAGGATGATGCGCTTTTTAGCGTAGTACAACAGAAGCGTGAGTAAGGTTCGTATAGCCCTGGTAGTGGCCAGGGGTTCAACCAGATGTAAAAGACAGACCTCAACAGACATGGGGATAGATATAGAGGTGACCAACCTAATACAATCAGCAATGGCCTGCCAGTAGATTTTGATTGGAGGACACTCCCAAAATATGTGCATAAAGGTGGCTAAAGGGGCAGAGCATCTCCAGCAGAGAGAGCCCTGCGTCCCATACATCCTTGCCAGTCTAGCCGGAGTAAGATAAACTCTGTGTAGAAACTTATAAAGGATCAGTCTATCCCTACTCGAGACCAAATATTGAAAAGCAGTCCCCCACATGTCATCCCAATCGTCTCTGTCTAATCCCGGGGCCACAACCTCCCAAGCCCCCCTGCAAGGTCTGAGTAGGAGAGTTGTCTCCGGGAACAGGTCTTTGTAGAAACTGGAAACTGGCTTAGGTAGGGACTCACTGCGCGCCAATAGCTCAAGATCACTGGGCTCCAGGTTAAGGGTCCCCCCACCGAACTGTGAGTGAAAGGCATGTCTCAGTTGCAAATACCTGAAAAAGTGGGAATTAGGTAAATTATACTTCTGTTTTAGTTCATCAAAGGCCAATAAGGCACCGTTGGACACAATATGGGCCAAAAGCTTAATTCCATACCCCGTCCAAACTACTGGGTCCGGGTAAGAGAAAAAGTGCGGTAAGTTGGGGTTCCTCCAGATGGGGAGACTAGGTGAAAAGCTAGGAGAGCTAGGTGACAGCAATCCTTGGACCACAGCCCAGGCCCTCAACACTGAGCGCATGGAATGCGTCAAGGGATATGGAGCTTTCAGGCCCCTGTAGACCAAATGAGACAACGCCTCATAAGAGCCCAGACAGGCAGCCTCCAGGGACACAGATGTATCATCCGGAGGCGTAGTTAACCAGCGATGGGCCACAGTCAACTGTCCAGCTAAAAAATATTTGTGGAAGTGAGGGACTGCAAGCCCTCCCTCCCCACAAGGCTGTTGCAGGATCGCCAATTTCAGGCGAGGAACGCCCCCCTGCCACAAAAAGGAGGAAATCATAGTGTCAATGGACTTGAAAAGGGACTTGGGAATCCACACCGGAGAGTTTCTAAGGGTATATAACAATAATGGCAGAATTTTCATCTTGACCAGATTAACTTTCCCTATGAGGGACAAGGGGAGATTTCTCCAGGCCTGAAATTTTTTAGATATTAAAGTGAGTAGCGGGGAGATATTAAGAGTGACAAAGTCTGTCACAGAGTTAGTGATCTGAAGCCCTAAGTACTTAATTTGGGAGACCCACAGCAAAGGAACGGTAGGATCAACCTGAGCAGGGATGGGGTGGGAACACAGGGGAAGTATCTTAGACTTAGTCCAATTAACCCGGAGCCCAGAGACCGTAGCAAATTTTTCCAAGAGTGACAACGCAGCCCGTAGAGAGGGTCCAGTGTCTCTGATAAACAGTACCACGTCATCTGCATATAGTGCTGTGGTTTCAGTTAGGGTGCCCACACTAATTCCCTGAATTTGGGGGGAGGAACGTAGCGCAATCGCCAAAGGTTCCATGGTGAGAGCAAACAGGCCGGGTGAAAGTGGACATCCCTGTCTAGTGCCCCTGGACACTGGAAAAGTCCCAGAGACCCCTCCATTAAAGCGGAGGGCCGCAACCGGGTGATCATATAACAGCGAGATCCATTTAAGGAACCTGGGGCCAAACCCCATGCGCTGGAGGACATAGGTCATATAACCCCAATCAATGGAATCAAAGGCAAACCTACAGTATTATAAATTGGTAACTTGCCCTTTAAGGAAAGTGCACTATATAATGACAATTGATATATGTTGAAAAGACACATTATGCTCATATACACCTTATATACATAACCCCCAGACAATGATTGGAACAGACAAAAAACATTTCCACTCTGTCTTTAAGTCTTTAAAATAGTGCACTGACCTGAGTGAGAGACAAGAGCCTCAGCAGGGAGATCCAATTAGCCTCTGCTCACCTGTCAGGGGAGATCCCAAATGATACAGGCGAGCCTAGCTTTTGAATTCCCCGCCTGTGACATCACCACTGTCAATCCAGCTCACCTGCGTGTGGGAGGAACTCCCATTTGCGCCTGTGCTCTGGGAGCGGGCACTGCGCATGCGCGAATGGCGGCGGCGCCCGAGAATTGGGTCACCGCTGTGGTCTGGAGCGCAGAGCGTTCCAGCCGCCATTAGGGAGAGCAGGGGCACATGTTTTTAGAAAAAACAAACAAACAAACAAATATCACAAAGATGCGACTGCCATGGAGCATGGAAAAAATAAGTAGCAGACCTGCCAGCCGGGGGAATTCAGGGCACACCGCAGCAACTTCCATTCAATCCTTCCTGGTTGCTGTAAGCTCTCCACCCGCCCATGGCTGGGTTCCGAGCTGCACCGCTAAAGGTGTGCCATCCATCCATCGATCCATCCATCCGGAAATCTGCACAGCCGTGCGTGCTTCAGGTCCATTGGAGGAGGACAAAAAAGGAACACAGTGCTGAGAGGTGAGCTTACTTTTATGGATATGGGGTCCTATAGCATTGGAGAGGAGGCGGGGTTAACCCACACGTAGGCTGCCATGGAGTCAGTCAGGAAAGGGAGATTTTCATACCCAAAACGCATTAGCTTTTTTTTTTTTAAAACTTGTGCCAAAATTATTTTTGTGCTCCATACAAATGGCTTGGCATTTTTCTCTCTACATTTTAAATCAGTTTGACAGAGGTTCTGCATTTTACTAACTCTATTTAAAACAAAATTAGGAGTTATGCGTTAAAGTTGAGCCCTGATAACGGGACTTTTAACCCCAAAATGCGTTGTTGTTTTTTTCTGGGCCCTATTTCTGGCATGGTCCTTTCTCCTGATATTCTTAAAGCATCTTGACACTTACTAGCCCTATCACAAACAAAAATAAAGTTTTGGCAGGAGTAAAGCTTTAAAGAGGACCTGATCTGAAAAACTGAAGATTTGCTATGCCATTTGTAATTTATCTTTGTGTTCAATTCCTCCTGAAAAATATCAGAGCACTTCTTGTGCCTTGCACCTCATAGCTGTATATCTGCAGTGTGAGATAATCTAACACACTGCTGCCTCTGACTTCTAGTTGCATGAGATTTGGGGCTCTTTCACACTGGTGGTAATGCTTACCTCCCTCTGTAAAGTAATCCAGTATATGATTTTCAAAAAATTGTATAGCAACAGTTGGCAGGTGTTTAGGAGGTACTTCTGCTGCCCTATTTTTCCTTCCCTTTTTTTAATTGCTGAATGGCAAATTTTCATAGTGGGACTGCGCCACAACTGAGAGCCAAGCATTTGGCTTGCAGTTGCGCTGTGGCCCAATTGATCTGATTGGATGAGCTTGACAGGTGGTGCCTCCTGTATAACTCTGCAGCCTGCCATTAAAATTTCTGTAGCCATGGAGCAAAGCATATTAGAATTCTGGTGGGCAGCTGGGGAAGGCGGTAAAACCGTGGCTCACCTTCCCATTTTTACTTCCTCCTTGTCAAAAACCATAAACCAGACGGAGACAGAAATTGCAGTTAAAATTGCACCTTTAATGAAATGGCAAGAACAACACAGTTCAGGAATGTAGTAAAAAAACTGAAGCCAGGATTTGGATGCCAGAGTGGGTAATCAGAGCCTTGGTCAGAAAACCAGAAGTAAGCATAGTCAGGAACAAAAATCAGGAATGGGAATCGGAAGGGAAGTCAGCCAGGCCAAGTCATACACAGGAGCACAAGAAGGAAGCACTTAGAGATCATAGACCACGCAATGGCAAGGAGGAAATGAGCTAAGCTGCCTAAATAGCAAAATGGGGCTGGCTGTAGGCTGGATTACCGAGGCAGGTTAATGGTAACCAGAAGAGTCACTGTGATAACGAGTGGCTGGCAATTAACTGACAGCTGAGCAACTTCGGAGCACTGGAAAAAAAAGAGCTGCTTATTTAGTAGCAGGAGCCTAGCTCTGACACTCCTCCCCAATGGCTGGTTGTGAAAGAACCATTACAGTAGGGTTCAGTGATGTAACTATTGTGCTTCTCGCTGGAGAAGAACCTGTACCTGAAGACCTGCAGTTCAAGGATCTTCCTGCTTCTCCTTCATTCATTCTGTGGACCTGTTCTTCCACTACCTCTACAGCTACTTCTTGTGTATTATCCCACCAGAGCCCTGCTCCTCTACCAAAATAGCCTCCTCCACAAAGAGACACAGTGTGGAATTAAGCATGAAAAGTTAGTTATGGGAGATTAGCTGCAGAGAGACCACAAACAATACATGCAAGTTCTTTGTCCTCTGCTTTCCTTTTTTTGAGAGCAGCTTCCACAGTGCAAGTCCTCTTTAAGAAATTATATCTAACTGGTTGCTATTGCGTATGGCACTGTGCACAACCTCATTTCTCCTTTGCTCTGACATATTATTTTTACTTATGTAGTAGAGATATAATAACTTAATCATACAGAGACCGCATGTCCATTGTGGTAAAGCTGTAATTTAAAATATAAGAGGTTAACATGCTTTCAGCTCCTAGTCAATTGGATAAGTAATATATACATACGATTGCTTCTCCTTTTCCTAAAACCACATATGAAAAACGAGTTTGTGGGATTCGTGGTTAGGGTCCACTTGTTCCCGCAGCGCTAAAGGATCATATTAACTGACCACTGTGCCGTTTATTATCCCCCTTACCCTGTAATTTAGCATTATAGTGGGCTTATTTTCCTGGAGATTTGTAGTTTTTTTCGCTTTTACCTTTCTAGTTTCCACTGCTCCATCAGCACCACGGCATTCTTCACAAGAGGAGGAATGATTTAATGCCCCTGCTGCTGACATCTCTTAATGGTATGGTGAAAAAGACAAATACGACTTAGAGCGTTAGATTCCCAGGTTCAACAGCTCACTTATTCTGTGGTTAGGATAATAAAATCCAAACCTATGTTTTTCTTTCTCTTGCTTTTTTTTTATACAGCGTTCAAGTCATCTCTATTACGCTTTTTACACTTTTGTTTTGCCCTCTAAAATTACATTTTTTCCATTTAACAGCTTCATAATCAGATGTTTGGGATTACCGGCCTAATTCTTGGCTTTGGGTTATGTATTTGAGAGTGTGTTCTATGTTTTAGAGATCATTTTGGTGATGTTTTCAGTTTATAAAAGTCTACCGTACTTCTTTCCTGATGTTTTTTTTTTTTTCTTTTTATGCGTGGAAGACATAAAACCAATTTTTTCGAACTGTGTTTTTAATGCTGTGTGCTAATTGTATATTTGGCAGAGACATGCAGTAAGAAGGTGAATGCTTTGCTAGGGCTGCGTTTATAAAATTGCCATGATCCTTAATGGGAATATCTATGGTGTGTTTTCAGTAGGTACAAATTCAGATTTTTTTTCTTATTTTACTATTTTCCTGTAACATTTAGACCCCTTTCGCACTAAGGCAGTTTTTAGGCGTTTTAGCGCTAGAAATAGCGCATTTAAAGCGCCTGAAAACTGCCTCCCATTCATTGCAATGGGTGCTTTCACCCCCTGACGGTGCACTTGCGGGAGGTTAGAAAAAGTCCGGAAAGCAGCATCTTTGGGGAGGTTTGGGAACGCTGTATACAGCACTCCCAAAATGCCCCTGTCCATTGCATTAAATGCGCAGTGCTTCCAAAGTGCCTAAAAAGCGTTTCCGAAGCGCCGCAACACGGGAGTTTTTAACCCCTTATTTGGGATTAAAAGCAACCCGCTATCGGCCGAAAAGCGATGCAAAAACGCATGCTTAAACAGCGGTAAAGCGCCGCTTAAACGAGCAGTGCTTTACCGCTAATGGCTGGCGCTTTCAGTGTGAAAGCAGCCTTAAGGTGGCATCAGATAGCATCAGGTAGAGATTTATTATGTTTAGGAACATGTACGCTAAGTATTGTGTATGTGTAATACTTGCCTTGCCTAGTAATAATGCCTTCATCTGCTTTTCTACTGACAAGGCTAGAACCATCTTTGTTCAGGCATCATCCAGGGTCAGCGATGATTTCCTGCACTGTTGCTAATCAATAACACAATCCTGTAAATCCTGGTGCTTTTGTAGTTCTTGGCTATGTTCACAAAAGCCTGACCCAAATCAGCACCTGCTGTAGTCTCTAACCTATTTAACTTCCTATACAGTTAGGCCCCTTTCACACGGCTGCCTCCATTTAACGGAATCCGCTTGCTTAACGGGGGATCGCTCCGCTGATCCCCACTGAGCAGGCAGATGACAGGTCTGTGTCCGCTCCACTGTGCAGAGCGGACACAATCCTGCTGTCCTCTATGGGGAAATGGAATGGAAACTGACCGCCTGTCCATTTTTATCCAATGCCATTTGATCCGCCGGATGGATTGAAAGTGGGACCACCATCCATCTGTTTTTTGCAGGCAAGATCGGATCAGATGGCGGCGGACATCCACCGCTTCATAGAGGAGACTGCAGGATCCGATCAGGTCCACCTGAAAAGCTAACAGGCAGACCTGATCGGACAGCCCATGTGAAAGGCCCCCTACACTGCTTCAGTCAGATTGCTGTGGAAAAGGAGACTGCGGAAATGTCTCCTAATTGTTCCAAGCCTGTGCTACAGAAGTGTTAAAGCCAGGTACAGCCAGGCAACTAGTATTTTCAGAAGGAGGTCAACAAGAAAGTACACCCAAAAAAAGAGTGGTTGGAATATTAGACGATTCAGTCAGCACCATCCAGCTCAACAAAAAGCTTTTCAATTATTCAACTGACTTTTGTCAAAGGAGCTGGGTGGAAAATCTTCAGCCAAACAGTGACAGCATACAACCAGATGCAGTCCCTGTAGAGGTACTCTGAAAGCTGTAAGTGCTACAGGTGCCAGAATACAATAGCTGTTTAGATATATTGTATCTGTTATAATTAGATTTCTTTCATTCGGGAAGCCACACAGAATAGATTAATGAAAATAATACAGTATCTCAAGATGCCAATTCAGCATCATTTACATTGTCCAGCGACAATGGTACATGTATCCATTTTATGTTTGATTTGTATATTTAAAATATGGTTTTGAAGTGCACTTTTCACATTTATTCACATATGGACTGCGCAACACTATTTTCATTTAAACAATGTATCTACAGTATTATGTACAGTATGTGTGAACACATTAGGTGTTGCAGCAATTCTTTCTTCGCGCTTTGATTATTCAAACAATTATCTACAATTTATTTAATCACAGACACTACTAGGTAGCGCAGGGGATAACACTTACATTTTGAGAAGCAGATCTATCGTCAAACATAATGGCTCGCCGTCTGAGCCACTACCAATGCAAAATGACAGATCCCCAGCTGGCTGTAAACAAACCAACTAGGAATTCTGGGTGACCATGTTTGGTCACCCAGGATCCCCACATGATATTTGTAAAGCTGACCAGTGATCTGTCATTTGCATCAGCAATGCAGTGTGGCAACATTATTGGGCAATGGGTTGTCGTTGTTGGGAGGCAACATCTTCAGGCAGTGGGTCATCGTGGCAGCTTGTCTCTGTGATTGACGATCTACATCAGTAAAAAAAAAAAAAGATTTTTTTTTTTTTACAGAAGTACCATGCATTTCGATTGCAGTAAGTTTCTAAAAGTAATGCATGCGTTACTTTGGTGTGGTGTAATTTCATTCCATTCAAAATCAATGGGTTGAAATTGCACTGCACAAACATTCATGCAAATGCGATTCCTGGTGTGAACCGGCCCTTAACCCTTTACAGATGAGCAATCATTCAAGATAAATAAGTGTTCTGTCTCTGTAACATTGTATAAGTTGTGTATAGCAGATCATTCTCTGCAGTGGCTGATTTATTACATCGTTGATGATGAGCACAGGAATCTTCATTCGCTTTGAACACAGAGTGCAGAGCTGTTCCTCATATTATTTCTTCTGGTCAAATTATTATTTTTTTTTAACAGAAAAATCCAACTTTATTGAGATGCAAACATGTTATACAGATATACTTGTGTAGCGGGGTATACCCCTTTAATACAGAGAGACTACATTTCCCAGTGCATCCTGCAGCACCCAGGGTGCATTGCCACGGAGCAGGGGCTGCTGGGACAGACTTTTTAAAGGGGAGGCGGAGTTGATTCTCTCTCTTTGGACACCCCCTGTCCTAGCAAGAGGATCCCTGTGCTGAACTGCTGTTTGCATAAGGCCTGAAGCCTGGGCCTTGTGCATTTCTCCAAAGAGCCCTCCGCCAGCCTAGCGGAACCTGAAAGACATCTTCTCATCCTTGCTGTACTACACCAGGAGGACCGAAGACTCGGATGTCGATGGATCCATGTGTCTAGACGAATCGGCGGAGGAAACGGACTTGGACTGGTCCGGGTGGTGAGAGAGCACTTGCTCACAGACATATACTGTATCTTTACTACCCGTTTGGATTACAAAGTTTGTTCATCAAGTGCACCACCGAAAGATTGCTAGCGAAGATTTTTTACAGAACTTCCATTTAGTTCAATCAGGCCTAACTGTGTAGGTAGACATTGCTGAGCGTTAGTCTGCCCACGATGGGAAGTAGCTGTAAAAAGGCAGCGTTAGATTCGCATAGTAAATTATGTCTATTCTGTTCATTTAAATACAGTTTATTGCAGGGACCTGCAAATTGTTATATACTCTTGTTTATTACTTGCCCGTTAGCCTCAGTAAAATATCTGGGTCAAGTACATTGGTGTCAGTTTCACTTACTTTAAAAGTGAGTTTAAAAGTATATCACTGTGTGTGTTTGCCATAGGACTGTGTCACCACGAGTTGTGGTCACACAGTCCTATCTCCTCTTACTAGCTGTGCCACGGGAGGGTAGAGCCGATTGCCAGGGGTTGACAGCGGTGCACTACAGGGCCCAAATCAATACCAGCAGCCCTCTTAACTGAGGGTACCGCTAGACTTGCAACATAATTGTAGTAAACAATAAAATGCGCAAAAAGAAGGTTATAACAAACTTACATTGGTCATTTCCTTGAATATCCCGAGCTGTGGGTTATTTAAGTGCACGTTTCACCATCCTCCAGCCATCTATCCCAAACTCTAGAGAATTTTTGCGGGAAACCTCTATGGGTCATGGGTGTATATCATCTTCCTATACGGAAGGGTATGATTTACTTCCCTTTTCCAACTCTGAAGTGTGGGGGGTAATGCCTGCATCCACACCTTGGCATATTTATGATATTTAGGACCGGTGGGGAATCGAGTGTGATGGCAGCACTAGCAGCTTGCGCGTGAACCGTGTGCCTGAGTTGCAGGTACTGGTCAAATATTTTTAGCATATAGTGCAGCCTTTCTCAACCCTCTTACTCCAATGGAACCCTTAAAATTATTTTGAGGTCTGAGAGAACCCTCGCTAAAACCAATTCATTGAGGGTTAATGCGCAGATTGCCTCTTACATTGGTAAGAAGCGTAAAGAAAGAAGAATGTCCCCATTACATTAGTGCTCAGAATATCACCCTTACAGACAGCTAAAAGGATCTCTAATGTCATGCTTCTGGTCTTGCCAAGTAACATTGACCCTGGAACTATGCAGCACCATCACATGGGAGTAAATTGGCTCAAGGAACCCCTAGCCACTTGTGGAGGAACCCTAGGGTTCCATGAACTCAGGTTGAGAATGGCTGCTACAGTGTTAGGCTATTTTCTCTATTGGTTAAGCGTTCTTTAGCTTTTCTGCTTGAATGTTCTTAAAGTGGAACCGGTGGCATAGCGTGGGGGGTGTGAGGGGGCCGTGGCCCCAGGCGCAACATTTGGGGTGGCGAATTCCTGCGCCAGTGTGTGTCACCCCCAGCTCTGTCCTAATTTTAGTTTCCTGTGTCCCTGTGCTCCGGCCGCCATGTTAATACTCAGGCTGGACCTGGCGCCCTGTGATTTGGTGACTGGGGTCATGTGTGGCAGCAGTGCTGCATGCTGCGTGCTGTCCTGGATCGCGGGTGGGCGAGCGTGGCTGTTCTCCACTTCGCTGCCTTCTCCTCTGACCTCGGCTCTCCTCCCACTCCTGACCGGATCCCGTTGTGGCAGGCAGTGTGACAGGCCACCAAACAGATGGAAGAAAAGCAGCAGGTGAGTGAGACTGAGAGACTCCCTCATGGCTCTTCTCCACTTCGCTGCCGCCGCTGTCTTCTCCTTTGATCTCGGCTCTCCTCCCCGTCCTGAACAGTGTCATTCCTTGTTGTGGCAGGCAGTGTGACAGGATGCCAAACACATGGAAGAAAAGCAGGTGAGACTGAGAGACTCCCTTGTGAGTCGCGTTGCTGGCCCGGGGGGAGTGGACACGGTCTGGGGAGAGGGAGCAGCTAATAAGTCAGTATAGTCAGTGTAATGTGTAGTGGTGTGTATAGTATAGTGTAGTGGTGTGTATAGTATAATCAGTGGTGTGTAGTGGTGTGTGTATAGTGTAGTGGTGTGTATAGTATAATTAGTGGTGTATAGTGTAGTGGTGTGTGTTTAGTGTAGTGGTGTGTATAGTGTAGTGGGGTGTATAGTGTAGTGGTGTGTGTATAGTGTAGTGGTGCGTATAGTGTAGTGGTGCGTATAGTGTAGTGGTGTGTGTATAGTGTAGTGGTGTGTGTATAGTGTAGTGGTGTGTATAGTATAATCAGTGGTGTATAGTGTAGTGGTGTGTATAATGTAGTGGTGTGTGTGTATAGTGTAGTGGGTAATTTGTAGTGGTGTGTGTAGTGTAGTGGGTAGTGTGGTGGTGTGTGTAGTGGTGTGTGGGTAGTGTAGTGGTGTGGGTAATGTATAGCGTAGTGGACAGTGTAGTGGTGTGTGTAACAGGTGGTGTGTGTGTAGCGAGTAGTGTAGTGGTGTGTGTAGTGGGTAATGTATAGCGTAGTGGACAGAGTGGTATGTGTGTGTAGCGGGTAGGGTAGTATAGTGGTGTGTGTGGTGGGTAGTGTAGTGGTGTGTGTGTAGGGGGTAGTGTAGTGGACAGTGTAGTGTGTAGTGGACAGTGTAGTGTACAGTGAACAGTGTTGTGGGTAGTGTAGTGGTGTGTCTAGTGTAGTGGACAGTGTAGTGTGGGAATCAGGTAGGTCAGTACTATTGTGCTAAAAGTATTATTGTAGGAAGGGAAGGTTAGGGGGCGCAAAATTACTTGCCTTGCCCCGCGTGCTGTCAACCCACGCTACGCCACTGAGTGGAACTAATGGCAAAATACTTTCCTTAGTTCTAACAGTCTGACACTCTTAAGGTCCCCTAACAATGCATGCATCTTCTCCCCAGCTTCTTCCAGGTGCTGGTCTTCAGCCATCTTAATTAGCTGGTGTGAGATGACGACACTTCCACATATTTGCGCAGAAGTGCAATCCCGCCACACATGCAGTGTGCAAAAGGTGGAAAAAGGTAAGTGGTCTGTTTTTGGCAAGTTGTCATCAGCGTCAGTATCCTTCATGTGACCTGGACCTTAGAACCATGTCACACAACCAGCTTTGGAGCAGAGATTTTTTGCAGCTATTAGTCACTCAACTTTTATTCCCTGCCAATTTGTATCTAGATATATAATTCCTTCTGTAGTTGAATGATGCTGTTTTTGTATCCCAATGAGCTGTGGGCTATTCCCCATTTCTCAGATCACATGAACTGGATGGGGAATGAACTGGCCCGTAGTTTACGAGTATAAAAAAGCGTGAGTTGGGCTAGAAATGTATTTGGAGGATGTCCAAGCTCTTCTTTAACACCTTGTAAACATAAGTTTGTGTAGCGCCCTCCCCAATTTAGGGGGCGCTATGTTCAAATTTAGGGGTTAGTCTGAGCCGATAGTTGGGCTCAGACTGTTATTTTCCTAAAAACTTGCTTCTGCTCTGGTGTGATATTGCCTGGCTGCAGTGTTCCCTGTTGCCTGTAGGTGGCATTGTCATCTCCGGCTTAGGTGGAACCACAGGGAGTATCGCAACACCATTGGGTGTCCTTTCTCGGCAGCTGTGCAGTGGGCGTGGTCAACCCACTGTGCATGCTGGGAGAGGATACTTAAGGGGCAGACGCCATTATTCGGGAAACAGTTCACGCCTCTCGGCCCCCCAGGCCAGGGGCGTGTGTGTATACCAGCCCCAGGCACCTTTAGCCTGAGGCTGCATCGCTGTAAGTAGGCCCAGCACCTTTAGCTGAGGCCTACACCCGAAGAGGAGTCCCAGGGTACCCAAGTGAGGGGTGACCCACTCTGAAGGAGAGGAAACCAGGGGAGGAGCGTTCCCAAGGGGATCAGTGAAGAAGTCACTGTCTCGGGAGAGGCCTGGTTACCTGTCAGAGGGAAGGATTCCTACCCGCCAAAAGCCTGGTAATGTGCCCATTGGCACCTAAGGACTAACTATTACTAGGCCGGGAAGTTCGGGACTTGAAGATTCTGTGGCAGAGGATCTCCTGATCGTATTCCAGGGAAATCACAAGTATTTGTTTCGTGCTCCACAACGGCTGCTAGGACCGCTCTTAAGGGGACTATCCGGGCGAGCAAAACCCCACTCAGGCTTGAGTGGCGACGCGTGTTGCTTAAGTGTTGCGTGCCTGAACCTTCCCTTCTTGTCGTTTCTTCTCTCTCTCTCTTCCAAGTTTTGCCTCAAGAAAAGAATAAAACCCTGCTGCTTAGGTTTTACACCTGTGTGGACATTGGCTTTATTACAAAAGGGACTTCCGCCTAGACAATGGAGACCGGGTTCCATTCGTGAGGGGTAACTCGCCGCAAGGCCCAAACAAATCTAACACCGCTTGCCTCTCCATATCTGGAGTGGGACAACGGGCAAGTAGCAGGTGTGCCTTAATGCTAAAGATGGATGTAGCGGAAGGGTCTGTGTGCTACATTTGTTTCAGGTGAGTAACTCACCAAGTGATAAGAGAATGTTAACAACTTGCTGATAACCCCTGCTGGCCCTTTAATGGGTTCTGAATGACAGAAAGTGGAGTTCCTGATCATGTGTCCACTGTGCTTGGCTGTCAAGGTGGTTACATAATCAGGAGCCCTTTCCACTGGTCCACAATCATTATTGATGTTTGGAAGCTGTCAGTGACAGATCAGTCTTGGTCCTCTGAGTGCACAACAGCGGTGCACAGGGATGGACTGGCCATCGGGACTACTGGGAGTTTCCCGGTGGGCCGATGGCTTAGTGGGCCGGTCGGAGATCCGCAGCGATCTACCCGTCAATTGCCTACAGCTGGCGCCTGACGGGTAGATTGAGATTTAGCCAGCATGCAGAGTAGCGCAGGAAGCGTGTGTAATAAGTTCTCTCTCATGTCACGCTGCGGCTGCTCCCCGCCCCCCGGCGGCCCCTCCTCCCTTCTCGTCCATCCCCATTTGCTTGTGACATCATCTGGGATGGACAAGAAGAGGGGAGATGCTGCCGGGGAGCAGCGTGACATGAGAGAGAACTTATTACACACGCTTCCTGCGTTACTCTGCATGCTCGCTGGTAAAAGATGTGCCCCATAATGTGCAATGTGCCCTGATGTGCCCTGATGTGCCCTGTGCCCTGATGTGCTATGTGCCCTGTATCCTGATGTGCCCTGTGCCCTGATGTGCTATGTGCCCTGTGCTCCGTGCCCTGATGTGCTCCATGCCTTGATGTGCTATGTTCCCTCATGTGCTATGTGCCCTAATGTGCCCTAATGTGCTATGTGCCCCGTGTCCTGATGTGCCCTGTGCCCTGATGTGCTATGTGCCCTGATGTGCCCTATGCCCTGTGTCCTGATGTGCCCTATGCCCCGTGTCCTGATGTGCCCTATGCCCCGTGTCCTGATGTGCCCCGTGTCCTGATGTGCTCCGTGCCCTGATGTGCTCCGTGCCCTTATGTGCTAGGTGCCCTGATGTGCTATGTTCCCCGTGCCCTGATGTGCCCTGATGTGCCCTGTGCCCTGATGTGCTATGTACCCGTGTCCTGATGTGCTATGTGTCCTGTGGTGCTATGTTCCCTGATGTGCTATGTGCCCCCTGTCCTAATGTGCTATGTGCCCTGATGTGCTATGTGCCCCGTGCCCTGATGTGCCCCATGCCCTGATGTGCTCCGTGCCCTGATGTGCTATGTGCTCCGTGCCCTGATGTGCTATGTGCCCTGTGCCCTGATGTGCTATGTGCCCTGTGCCCTGATGTTCTATGTTCCCTGATGTGCTATGTGCCCCGTGTCCTGATGTGCTAAGTGCCCTGATGTGCTATGTGCCCCATGCCCTGATGTGCCCCGTGCCCTTATGTGCTATGTACCCTGATGTGCCCTGTGCCCTGATGTGCTGTTTGCTGGGTTGTGATCTGATGTGCCCCCTGCCCTGATGTGCCCCCTGCCCTGATGTGCCCCGTGCCCTGATGTGCCCCATGCCCCGATGTGCTGTGCCTCAATGTGGTGTGCCCTAATGTGCTGTGATGGGCCCTGATGTGCTGTTCCCTGTATGATGTGATGTGCCCTGATGTGCCCTGTACGTGTTGTGCCCCGTGCCCTGATGCGTTGGGCTCTGTACCCTGATGTGCTGTACCCTGATGTGCTGTGCCGTGTACCCTGATGTGCACTGTACCCTGATGTGTTGTGCCCTGGGCCGGTCTGGATGAAGTCCAGAGCCACATTTTTGTCCCAGTCCAGCCCTGGCGGTGCACCATGTGTGCAAATGTGTGGCACATAGGTTAGGCCCACCAGTTGCAAGGCAGTCAGCAAGTGGATTATTTATTATTATTATTATTCAGGATTTATATAGCGCCAACAGTTTGCACAGCGCTTTACAACATAGATAAGGATAACTGGCCTGGACCAAGCACCTCGAAAACCAGCAATGGCAGCTCCTACATTTTTATATCAAGAGGTATCTTTTACTTTCTGTCTCTGAAAATTAAGCCCTCTCTCCTGACAAGCAATTTCATTTTTTTTTTAGGGGGAACACCATTTGGGTTATAAGTTTTATGAGCATTCATTCTATCTCCTATACAGTATGTATAGCAGTTTTCTGCAAACTGGCTGTTCAGCCAAAGCATCATTTAATATGCATTTGATCCAAAAGTAAATGAAGCATTTTTATGTTTATTATAGCTATATAAACTAAAAGCTTTTCAGACTTGAGTCAAAAGCCAATTGTAAAGCACATGTTATTGAGAACATTGTAGCAAAAATCCTACTTATTGCTGTTCATACTGCCAGCAATTTACTACTGCAAATCCAATCACACAACACTCTACAACATGATGTGGGTACTTAGCAAATACTTTTACATTCATGTTATTTTAGCTAATAATGTAGTACGATGTTTGGAAAATTATTTATAACAGGCCGTTTTAAGTTGTGCACTATTCACACATTTTTTGTATGTTTGTGTGAAAAAACAGAACATACTTGTATATGAAAAAATCACTTATATTAACCCCTTCATACCTAAGCCTTTTTCTGACACTTGCTTACAAGTTAAAATCAGTATTTCTTGTTGAAAATTACTTAGAACTCCCAAACATTATATAGACTTTAGAGAATAAAATGGTGATTGTTGCAATAAAAAAATAAAAAAACAGTAAAGTTAGCCCAATGTTTTTGTATAATGTGAAAGATGATGTTACACCGAGTAAATAGATACCTAACATGTCATGCTTTAAAATTGCAGACACTCATGGAATGGCGACAAACTACGGCATTTGAAAATCTCCATAGGCAACGCTTTCAAAATTTCTAGAGGTTACCAGTTTGGAGCCACAGAGGAGGTCTTGCGCGAGAATTATTGCTCTCGCTCTAACGATCGTGGCGATACATGTGTGATTTGAACACTGCTTACATTTTCAGGCATGACTTACATATTCGTTCGCTTCTGTGCACGAGGACGGAGGGATTGGGCACTTTAAATTTATAATTTTTTTTCAAATTTTTGTATTTTATTTTTACACCGTCCCTTTAAATTTTTTGTTTTGGATAACTTTTATTGCTGTCACAAGGAATGTAAACATCCCTTGTGACAATAATAGGCAGTGACAGGTACTCCTTATGGAGAGGTATAAGACCCCACATCCCTCCTTTGCATTTAAAAGCATTCAAAACGCCAAGTTTAGCTGCTTTGAATACTGTCATTATTTTAAATGTGGCGCCTTTACGTCTTTAGTAAACCTGAAGTGATGTCATGACATCACATCCAGGTTACTAGATCCGTGACCCGATCAAAGCCGATTCCGCCATTGTTCGGGTCTCCAGCCAGCCAGCTGGTTGCTTGGGCTTCCAGGTGGGACAGGAGAGCTGGGCGAGCTGCAAAAGGCAGCACGAGTGGGGGACATCCCCTCCCACTGCTTGTAATAACAGTGATAGACCATTGGCTCTAAAGAAAAAAGGTACCGGCATGATGCCTGCAGCTGCAGGTACAACCCGGTACAACTCCTTGAATCCGAGGCCGCATATTTGTGTTACGTTGGCGTGAAGGGGTTAATAGAGTAGCTGTCCTGATGTTGGTTTATAGTAATGAAAATTTTTAATGGAAATTAAAAATATAGTAAAATCAAGTTGATGTAATCATATTTTTTCATTCCCATTACCATTTCTCATTAACTACAAACTAAAAGAGACATATAACATGTCTCAAATGATTGTGTACCTATCCAATACCCAGGAAAGGGATGGAAATCTAATAACTCTGGTAATTCTAATTACACTTGAGGAACTGTTTAAGACCCCATTCACACTTGTGAATAAGGCTATTAGCAATTCGATACGAGGGACCCAACAGGGGATCCCCACAGTAAGCTGCCATTTACAGCAATGTAAGATTGACAGCTCTCACAGTTATTTGCGGCTGCTGACACGTAATCGCTCAAACAGTGATTACCTGTCAATGATCGGCTCTGGACGCAGGCAGCTGTGTTTGTAGAAATGTATCACAAATCAGTGCTATCACAATAATATATAACAAATTTCTGAATTTAAACAAAAAAAAAATGGGTCTTTGGTAGCTAAAGTAATGAAGGGAAAAATTATTCTAATGGTCAATAGTTCAAATATAGAAATACATTTCCAGTGTTCCATCTAAATTAATAGGGCATTTTATCTGCCTGGGTTGTATATGTAAAGAAAATGTATGTTACCCTAAAAAAAAAAAAAAATCTATCTATATGTTTTTAGCGGGGTCTTTAAATTTAGGTGGGGAACACCTGGGTGGAAGTCCAGGTGTGTAAGTATGGGAGTAATGGACCATTTGTATTTGTGGAGGATTGGGCGGTGTAATAGTCTCCTTGGCCTGTGGGTGGCAGGTGCCCGCAGGCTCAAGGTAGATTCACTGCTGTAGTGCTGTCCTTTTTGTCCCTTCTCGGAGATGGTACGGTGAGGGCGGGGAACCTGCCGTGGCGTCATTGGAGGGGATAAAAGGGGGAGAAGCCCTGGTCACGAGGTCTTGCTCTTCTGGAGGTCCTTCATCATGCGCCCAGGCACCTTAGGCCTGGGTGCGGGCGGTTCCGGATTCCGGCTCAGGTGCCCTAGGCCTGACCGGAATGGAGTTGGAGTCCATCCCAGGCACCTTCAGCCTGGGGTGAGGTACTAAACCAGGAGGCCTGGGGCCCAGTGACTTCGACTGGGTCCCGCGAGGGTGGAGAAGTCTGAGGGTCCCTGAGGTGGATGGGGCCCATGTCTGAGGTGAGGAGGCCGGGGAGGTTATCCATTCGGAGAGTCTGGAGCAGCATCAACCCAGTGACGGATGGGCCTCTGGTAACTTTCTTGGAGGGACATCTTCCCCTGATAGGGGCCACAACGCAGCGAAGGTACTCCTATCTACGTTCTCTTGAGTCGCTGGTAGAGACTCTCAAGTTCTAAGTCCTTTCTAGCTATGGCTATAGTAACCGCTGGCGAGATCGCAGTGGTTTAGCTGACAAACAGGACAGTGCCTCGACCTGCTCATCCCCTGTATCAAAATGTTATCAAGTCGCAACCAGTTGGCTACTGAAGCACTGTTTATTGTGAGAAATGCAATAAAACAAGAGTTGGACTGTGATCGGTGTGTGGAACTCTGGTTAATGGGAGCAAAGGGAAGTGTTGGCACAGCAGGACTTAATCCTTTACAGAAGCACACAGGCCCGAGGAAATATCTGGTACTGGCCTTCACCTCACCCACTGTTATGGGGAGGACATGGGCCGTAGCGCATCTCACCCTATCGTGTGTGATACCCCTAGACGAAAGAGATGGGGTGAGGTCGCTACATGTTCATACGTGTATTTTATAAATCAGGGGGGTTTATTTACTACACTTGGAAGTCCTCTTGGAGGTGCAGTTGCTGTAGATTCGAGGGGGACATGCAAGGAAAATAAAAAACAGCATTTTTGCTTGCACATGATTGGATGATAGAAATCAGCAGAGTTTACCCTCATTTCAGATCTTCCCCTCAGATCTACAGCGACTGCACTTCCAAGTGCACTTGCAGTACAAAGTGGATTTGCCTTTAGTAAATCAACCCAATAGTCTATTTTTATGTACTTCTTCAATCCGAAGTACAGGGTTGATTCTGCCAGTCACCTTTCTGCCTTTTTCTAAAATGACCACACAAAGCACAGAAGTTGATCTGTGATTGCATGGTCAGTTTTCATCCTTTGGCTGGCCGTTAAAAGGTACAGGACACACAGCATGCCTGTATTAGATAGTTTGTTAAGCCACCTCACCCAATGCCCAATCACAGGTTGCATCTTGAACAAACCCCCTGCTCAAGTGCAGCCTGCATTTTGCCCGATTCTGAACAAACTAGGGATTACAGACACACACTGTGGTTTACTTACTAAAGGCAAATCCACTTTGCACTACAAGTGCATTGCAAGTGCACTTGGAAGTGCAGTCACTGTAGATCTGAGGGGGGCATGCAAGGAAAGAAAAAAACAGCATTTTTGTTTGTACATGATTAGATGATAGAAATCAGCAGAGCTTCCCCTCATTTCAGATCTTCACCTCAGATCTACAGCGACTGCACTTCCAAGTGGATTTGCCTTTGGTAAATCAACCCCAGTGTGTCTGCACAGTGTCCTGAAAGACCCCCCCCCCCCAATATCAGGAAGAAGAGCTGTATGGTCACATGATGACTTTTTAGCCTTGTAAGAAAGGTACCTACAACTACAGTAAGTAAAGGCAGTTATAGCACCTGCATAGTTATAACTGTATTAGAAAGTGTCTATAACATTGTATGTTCACAACTACTTTAAATATACAAAATAGTCCGTGCTACAGGTAAAACAATCTTCCAGGCAGTCCAATCTTCATGGAGCCCACATGGACATGGCTTCAACCTTGAACAACCCAAATGGACCACTGTAGGATATAGCCAACTGGGCCACCAATGTGTACACTGGAGCACTGCTACCCTCTTCAATTCAGGGAAAACCAAAACTGAAAGTAAACACAGAGCTGTAGCTCTGGGTAAAAGGGCATGCCCCTTGAAACGCATCAGCTACATCCTACCCCATGTATCTGGTGGTGATTTTTTGTAAAACGCCTGTGACATTTCTCCTTTTGTGAGTATAATGTTTGCAATTTAATATTTATTAAAGTGTAAGTTCACCTTTAGATCCAGAAAAATGTGTATATCCAGGGCGTTCCAAGCATTTGAATCCTGACAGATAAAGTCTGTGTTGGAGAGGGTAGCAAATCTTCACACACTTTAGGCAGCACTCAGGGAGACAAGCAATCTCTAATGGAAACAGAAAAACAAACAAGGCGCCTCCAAGTGCAGAAGTATAAAACTTTTAATATCCCCTAAAAGGGTTAAAAACACTTACAAGATAGTGGATGAAACAGGCATGTAGCAGGTAGGTGCATCCAGAAGATGTTCCAGTGGCAGGGCAGTCCCAGTCTGTGATGGTAAAGCTTCCAGGGAAGTCCACGAGATAACAGCTAATTGTGCTGTGAATGTTCAGAGGACACAGTAACGCTGGAGCCTGGGGATGACGTCAGAGGAAGCGAGACAGAAACCAGCATGGAACACAAACAGGAAGTGGACAGGAAGTGTGTCATAGAGGCGGGACGCGTTTCGGAACAGCTCATTGGTTCCTTCTTCAGCCAGTGACGATGGTTCCATAAGGGCTAGACTTCTGATAGCAGGTAGGTCCAAAGTCCGGCCCGCGGGCCGGTTTCGAATGGGCAGTTTGGTTCTCAGGTGTGCTGCGGGATCAGGGGAGATAAGGGCTGTCAGGTGAGCCTGATCTCCCGATCCCCTGCCGAACTATACATCGGCACTGTGAGAAGCTCCGTCAGCTTCAAAAGTGAAAGTGCAGGGGAGTGTGCTGTGCTCTCTGCTTCCCCCTAGAGTGCAGTACCCGGCTGAATAAGGAAACTGCAAAGGTACTTGAAGCTAGATTCGTTTTAAAAGGGCTTTATACATGCGAGTGTCTGTCTGTATGTGTTTGTGTGCCTGTGTGTGTGTGTGCGCGTGCATGTGTCTGCATGTGTGTGTATATGTTACTTTTAATGCCTGTACCATCAGAACTGCTTTTGTAGGGCTTGTTTGTGAGGACTGCTGCTCCTCTGAAAAGCAATCCATGCACAGATCGCTTTTCAGAGGCATTTGACAGGCAGTAAAGCCTATACCGCACCAGTGCAATGCACACAGTTGTGGGGTAGTTTCAGCGCAGCACCATTCAGCCTGGGTATACCTCCAGGTGCAGCCACAGCATGTGTACACCCCCAGCTGTTGCCTCTGCAGCTAAAGGGGGAGAAGTTGGGGGTGGTAAAAACAGCTCAACCATGTGGTTTTACTGCCCCTCCAACCTGACATGTGAACAAGCCCTTGGTTCACATCTATGTGGCTGCGTGTAGGGAAGCCCATTCATTTCAATGGGCTTCCCTACCCACAAAAATGCAGGGAAAAGTCCCGACCTTTTTTTTTTTTTTTTTTAATTGCACTGCACCAAAAGCACCCCACATTTTCCAATGTGTGAGGTACCATTAAGAATTAACGGTACCCCTAAAGAGCAGAGCATTCATCTGTGTGTCGGGAATGAGCGCGACAAAGGCAAGAGAATTTGTGTTGGGCAATGTATTGGTGTTCGAACGAACACACTTATGCCGCGTACACACACACACACGATCGATTTTTTCGACGGTGAAAACACCGTCAAAAAAATTGACGTTAAAAACGAGGAACAGCTTGTTCCCCTCACACACGGCCGTTTTAAATGTCATTTTTTTTTTGGCCGAAAAAAACGACCGTGTGTGGGCTCCGCGGCAGTGTTTCCCTATGGGAAACACTGCCGCGGAAAACATGTCGAAAAAACATGTCGAAAAAAACGACGAGAAAAATTAGAACATGTTCTAATTTTTCTCGTCGTTTTTAATGCCGTTTTTCTCGTCGAAAAAAACGTCAGAAAGCCCACAGACTATCGTTTTTCCCGTCGAATGGGAAAAATTTCGTTTTTTTCGACGGGAAAAACGGCCGTGTGTACGCGGCATTAGACTGAATTTTAATGGTTCAAAGAATGTCAGGCAAAATGGTCGGCCCTCATGCATGTTCACTTCATCAAATCTGGCCCTCTTTGAAAAAAGTTTGGACACCCCTGTCTTATAGTCTATGTGTTGTAATGGGGGCGGGACTTGTGGACATCAATCAAATAAAAAGCAACACAGTGTTTTAGCAGCAGAACGCTGCCAAATGACTATACACTGTTTACACACACAAAAATAAAAATAAGAATAAAAATAAGAATAAAAATAGGAGGACCATAGCTGGACAGCATAATAAGACAGAATCTGCATACTACTTATTGCTCAGTTTGCATACTCATTTTTTGTTGGGGGGAGGGAAACGATGTATGACATAAATATTTAAACATACAACATAATCTATTTTTGACGATATTAAAATCCATATAAATTACCGTTAAAACAGGGGAATTATTATTAGGGAAAATAAGGATATGCATACACATATGTATGTATACACCAAAAACGCATGAAAAACGCATAATACACCAGACATAAAGGGAGTTAAAAACGGGGGAATTGTTATCAGGGAGATAAGAATATGTATACACATATGTGTGCATACATAAAAAAAACGCATGAAAAACGCATAGTACACCAGACAGAGGAGGATGAACATTATAGAGGATTGCTTTATACACTGGCACCAATTTCAAAATCCTCCAAGGGCCAAGACACTTAAAGAAAAAAAATCAAAAACAGGGGAATTATTATCATCAGGGGGAATAAGGATATGCATACACATATGCATGCATACATAAAAACGCATGAAAAACGCATAGTGCATCAGACATGGAGGGAGTTAAAAATAGGGGAATTATCATCAAAGGGAATAAGGAAATGCATACACATATGTATGCATACATAAAAAAAACACATAAAAAACGCATAGAACACCAGACATAAAGGAGGATGAACAATATAGAGGATTGCTTTATACAATGGCACTCATTTCAAAATCCTCATTTAAACCTCCCGGGGCCAAAACACTTAAAGAAAAAATCCAAAACATTTCCTTACGACAAAGCTATCGAAAGCGCTCAGCTGATGGTAGGTCTCTGGGCATCGCCTCAATCACCCAAACCGAAAGACCTTCAGTAGATTTTTGGTGATGTTCAAGGTAGTGCCTAGGGACACTATGATTGTCTAGACCATCGGTAATAAAACGGCGGTGTTCACCAAACCGTTTGCGCAGTGGTCTAATGGTTCGCCCTACATAGAACAAACCACAAGGACATGTCAAGCAATAAACTACATGGTCAGAGGAACAAGTCTGGAAACCTTTGATGGGGTACGTTTTTCCTTTTACACAAAAGTCCTTCTGGCCATGCTTGACAAACCTACAGGTCTTACAAATGGGTTTTCGGCACTGATACATGCCTGAAATAGCTAAAAATGTAGGGATAGAATACCCTGGCGGCAAGGGTTTTTCTTTTAACTTACTTGGTGCCACTTTACCTTTTATGTTAGGGGCCTTTCTATTGGCTTTTTTGGTAAAGCAGGGACAAGGTGTTCATCCTGCAACAATAAGGGCCAATGTTTCCGCACGATGCCCTCCATCTGTCTGTGGCGGGAGTGAAATTGAGTGATGAACCGTATATCGTTTTTATTGTTAGTGTTAGTGTCGGCTTGGATCTTAGGACGTGATGGAATAGACATACCTTTATAAAAGGAATAGGCTGTTTTGACAATATTGGCTGGGAATTCTTTATCAAGAAATTTTCCCTCCAAGATCTCACTTTGAGTCTCATAATCGGTATCCCTAATGTAGTTCTTTTTCAATCTGCAATACTGGCTTTTAGGTATATTGTTAAGCCACTGAGGGTGACGGCAACTTTTATAATTAAGAAATGAATTACCCGCCGTAGGCTTAGTAAAATTCTTGGCATGGATGTCCTTCCCAATAAAGAAGAGCTCCAGATCAAGAAAGGCCAACTGATGTTCGTCTATGACTGAAGTGAAATTAAGACCCATATTATTGATGTTACAGTGAGCAACAAAATCAGAGACTGAGGATACACTGCCATCCCAGATAATGATCACGTCATCTATATATCTTCCATAAAACACGATGTGAGATGAAAAGGGTTTGCTATGCCAAATGTAGGAAGATTCCCAGTATCCCATAGTAATATTTGCATATGATGGCGCAAAATTAGCTTCCATCGCAGTCCCGTTTACCTGCAGAAAGAAGTCTTTTTCAAATTGAAAGTAATTATGAGTGAGGCAAAAGGCAGTTGCCTCTAAAATAAAGGATGCTTGCCTGGAATTTAATAAGGGATCCTGACATAAAAAGGATTGGACAGCACGCAATCCCACATTGTGTGGTATGGAGGTTTACAGAGACTGGACATCAAGTGAAACCCACAGGTAAGTGGACTCCCAAGAATAAGGGGAGAGGAGTTGTAACAAGTGGGTACCATCTCTAATGTAAGACTGCATTGATTGAGCAAGTGGCTGGAGGAACTGGTCAACATATTGTGAAAAGCCACTGGTAATACTTCCCATTGCTGCCACTATAGGTCGCCTGGGGGGATTAGTTTGATTTTTATGCACCTTAGGTAGGTGATAAAAATATGGGGTAAAATGAACGGTCCCAACTAAAAAAGAAGCTTCATATTTAGTAATAACAGCATCACGGAGTGCATCCTTGACAAGGGAAGCAGCTTCTATAGTAAAATGAGGCAAGGGGTCAGTCTGCAATTTCATGTATGTGTTAATGTCTGATAAGAGTCTATTTGCCTCTGTGATAATCTAATCTATTCTGGACGACTATGCCCCCTCCTTTGTCAGCAGATTTAATCGTTAAATTAAAATTATTGGTAAGGGCCTCAAGAGCCTTCTTTTCAGACTGAGTAAGATTATGGGCATTTTTATTTTTACCTAAGATACACATCTCTTGAATCTCTGCGTGTACTATACGGTAAAAAGCATCAATACAGGAACCTTTAGACTTCGTGGGATAAAAGACGGAGACAGGTCTGAATTTAGTATTCTGAATTGGTGGCGAGGTCATAAGATGCTGGGTATACTGTATTTGGTCATTCACTGAACTATCAAACAAAGAGGCCCTGGCAGAATGCTCATAGTCAGGTTCAGTATTAGGACAATAAAGGTCTTCTAAGAGAGCTAAACAGACATGATCATCATGAGTCATTTTATCATTACACAGGGGACTGGCTGGGATAGGGTAAACCTCAGATTGATTAGGCATGTGGTGGGTAGACTTTATATTAAAAAATCGTTTTAAAGTAAGACGACGTATAAGCTTATTTAAATCAGTAAATAAAAGAAAGGGGTTTGGTTGAGCAGAAGGTGCAAAATTAAGGCCCCGACTGAGTAAAGAGATTTCGTCGCTAGACAGCTGATGTGTCCAGAGATTGAAGATTTTTACTGTACTCTCTTTTTCCTGTGGTCTGGACTTGGATCTACTTCCTCTACCCTGGCATCCTCTGCTTCGTGCTTTCTTTTTAAAGGTTTGGTCCGGGGGGGGGGGGGTCTAATACTAAAGAAGAGACCGGAGAGGATTCAGAAGATTGGGCCGCACTAGTAGTGGGTACATATAAGGAATTTGGACCAAAGGTTATAGGTAGGTTAGATGGTGTTTGGTCAACAAATAAACTAGGCATTGAAGTGATAATGCTGGTGTCATTTATATGAATAGGCATCGTAGTACTCGTATTAATTTCATATGTATGAAAAGAAGGAGGAGAAGATATCCTGTGATTGGAACTAGAAATTACCTGTGTATGGCTAGGTGGTAGGTCAACACCAGGTATGGATGAATGTAATACGGGGGGGACCTTTTTGGTGTCCTTTCTCTGTATGTTAGGTAGTGATAGGGATGTAGGAGACTTGAGGGGCACTCTATCATGTGCTATGGTTTTCGGATGCTGGTTAACTATAGGGGCATAAGGGTTAATATCCATAAGAGATGGAATATTACAATTAGATGTTTCCATGAGAATATATTGTTTTTATTATAATCACCCAAATCTCTCCGGAATTTTCCAAGTTTAAATTTAGTGAGGAGGTCTTCTCTCTTATTGATTTTTTTAGTGATGTTAGATAGCCAATAAGTAGGTAAATGAGAGGTCAATTCCGTGATTTGAGAGATCAGGATCTGTATCTGGTGTACCACTTGTTCATATTTAACCACTTGAGACCCGCGCTATAGACAAAAGACGTCTGCAGAGCGGCTCTCAAGTGCTGAGTGGACGTCCATGGACGTCCTGCTGTTTCTCTCCCCCTGCGCGCCGCCGAGGGCGCGCGGCGGGGGAACAGCTGTGCCCGCCGTGGTCACGTGATGCCAATGCGCGTGCCTGGCGGCCGCGATGTCCGCCGGGCACCCGCGATCGGCTGTGACAGAGGCAGGACGTGGATCTCTGTGTGTAAACACAGAGATCCATGTCCTGTCAGGGAGAGAGGAGACCGATGCTGTGTCCCTTGTACATAGGGACACAGATCGGTCACCTCCCCCTGTCAGTCCCCTTCCCCACACAGTAAGAATCACAAATAGGGAACATAGTTAACCCCTTCCTCGCCCCCTAGTGTTAACCCCTTCCCTGCCAGTCACATTTATACAGTAATCAGTGCATTTTTATAGCACTGTTCGCTGTATAAATGTGAATGGTCCCAAAATAGTGTCAAAAGTGTCCAAGATGTCCGCCGCAATATTGCAGGCCTGACAAAAATCGCACATCGCCGCCATTAATAGTAAAAAAAAAAAAATATAATAAAAATGTCATAATTCTATCCCCTATTTTGTAGGCGCTATAACTTTTTTGCAAACCAATCACTATACGCTTATTGCAATTTTTTTTACCAAAAAAATATAGAAGAATACGTATCGGCCTAAACTGAGAAAAAAATTTTTTAAAAAAAAAATTGGGATATTATTATAACAAAAAGTAAAAAAATATTGTGTTTTTTTTCAATTTTTTTTTCAAAATTTAGCGCAAAAAATAAAAACCGCAGAGGTGATCAAATACCACCAAAAGAAAGCTCTATTTGTGGGGAAAAAATTATAAAAATATTATTTGGGTACAGCGTTGTATGACCGCGCAATTGTCATTCAAAGTGCGTCAGCACTGAAAGCTAAAAATTGGTCCGGGCACGAAGGGGGTTTAGTGCCCAGTTGTCAAGTGGTTAATGTGTCTCTGTATTATAATAATACTGATCCACTTATTTGTACAAAATTCAAAGATAGAGGGCCATTCTTTCTGTTGTGCCTTATCTAAAAAGGAACATGTTTTTAAAATCCTAAGGCCTCTAGGAGTAATATGAGCAGATATATATTTTTGAAGGAAAAATTCATCCCACCATTGTTGATTGGCAGAGGTGAGCAATTTCTCTAATCTTTGAAATGAATGGCATAAGGCACCATATTGTGCATGACTAAATTGGGGGAGTGGTTTAAAAAAATCATTTGGAAAAATGGCAAGAAGTTCCTGGACTCTAGTGTGTTTAACCTGTTGTCTACCGCCCACCGTCAAATGACGGCGGGCGGAAGACACTCTCGTTCTGACAGAACGTCATGTGACGTCCTGCCTTTAAAAGGAGCTAGGGGGCGCGCGCGCACCCGCCGCGTTGCTGGGGACCCGATGCGCGTGCCCGGCGGCCGCGATGGCCACCGGGCACCCGCGATTGCCCAGTAACAGAGCAGGAAAGTGGATCTGTGTGTGTAAACACACAGATCCACGTCCTGTCAGGGAGAGGGGACCGATGGTGTGTCCCTTGTACATAGGGACAACCATCGGTCACCTCCCCCAGTCAGTCCCCTCCCCCCACAATTAGAACACATCTAGGGAAACACATTTAACCCCTTCCTCGCCCCCTAGTGTTAACCCCTTCCCTGCCAGTCACATTTATACAGTAATCAATGCATTTTTATAGCAGGGATCGCTGTCTAAATGTGAATGGTCCCAAAAATGTGTCAAAAGTGTCCGATCTGTCCGCCGCAATATCGCAGTCACAATAAAAATCGCAGATCGCCGCCATTACTAGTAAAAAAAAAAAAATTCTATAAATCTATCCCCTATATTGTACACGCTATAACTTTTGCGCAAACCAATCAATATACGCTTATTGCGCTTTTACCAAAAATATGTAGAAGAATACGTATCGGCCTAAACTGAGGAAAATTTGAATAAAAAAAAAATGGATATTTATTATAGCAAAAAGTAAAAAATATTGTGTTTTTTTTCAAACTGGACGCTCTTCTTTTGTTTATAGTGCAAAAAATAAAATCCGCAGAGCTGATCAAATACCACCAAAAGAAAGCTCTATTTGTGGGAAAAAAAGGAAGCAAATTTCGTTTGGGAGCCACGTCGCACGACCTCGCAATTGTCATTCAAAGTGTGACAGCGCTGAAAGCTGAAAAATGGCTTGGGCAGGAAGAGGGTTTTCGTGCCCGGTAGGGAAGTGGTTAAGTGAGTCAATCTCTGATAAAAGTTCAATAATATCAGCAAAAAAAACAATGGAACAAGGGAGGATAAAAAAAAAAAAAAACCAACGCAAACACAATAAATATTAAAGAAGGAATGGGGCCAATCTCAGTCAAAAGATTAATTGTTCAAATTACACAATCTGCCAGGGGACAGTCCAAATATAAGGTGCAGCAGCCTAAAAAGTTTGCTTAAAACAATAGATCCAGAAAAATTTGTATATCCAGGGCGCTCCAAGCATTTCCGACCTTACAGATAAAGTCTGTGTTGAAGAGGGTAGCAAATCTTCACACACTTTAGGCAGCACTCAGGGAGACAAGCAATCTCTAATGGAAACAGAAAAACAAACAAGGCGTCTCTAAGTGCAGAAGTATAAAACTTTTAATATCCCCTAAAAGGGTTAAAAACACTTACAAGATAGTGGATGAAACAGGCATGCAGCAGGTAAGTGCGTCCAGGAGATGTTCCAGTGGCAGGGCAGTCCCAGTCTGTGATGGTAAAGCTTCCAGGGAAGTCCACGAGATAACAGCTAATTGTGCTGTGTGTCAGGTCACCTGTGGCCAGGTGACAGATGCACACCGTAGGGGGTTAGGAGTGCACCACAAGGTAGTAAACCCTATGACTGACTGCTGCGGATAGGATACTGAGTGGTTGTGGAAAGTGGGACCAGAGGAGCACAACCGGGATCCACAGGAAGCTAGAGCCCAGATACCCCAGGGCGCGGAGTCTAAGACCCAGCAGGTCTTCTCCAGAGCCTCTAGTGGTGAGGATGTTATGCTGCAGCCTGGGCCCAGGTCGAGACCCCTAGAGTCTCCTAGCTCACGCCTCGTAGGGTAAGGAGGAAAGAGGGGGAGCAGCAGCACAGGATACAAGAATAGTGAGGGGAAAGGCCAAGGTCGGGGTCACAAGCAGGCAAGGATAAATGAAGGACAAGCCGAAGGTCAAGGGTCACAAGCAGACAGGGATAGTCAGGAACAAGCCAATATCGTAACAGAGAGACAGACGTAGCACACGGCAGGCAGGAACCCAAACACACAATGCTTAAACAAACACGTTTATCAGCAAGGCAGGCTTGCAGTGCACAGGTTAATATAGTGTTCTGTGATAGGGCCTGGGGTGGAGTCAGGCTGGGAGGAGATTATAAAGGAAGCCAGGTGAAGGAGTCCAGCCTCTAAGATGAACACATGAAGAGGAAAAGGTAAGATGGCAGACAGACATTAGTGCATATCCATGACACTGTGAATGTTCATTGGACACAGTAACGCTGGAGCCTGGGGATGACGTCAGAGGAAGCGAGACAGAAACCAGCATGGAACACAAACAGGAAGTGGACAGGAAGTGTGTCATAGAGGCGGGACGCGTTTCGGAACAGCTCATTGGTTCCTTCTTCAGCCAGTGACGATGGTTCCATAAGGGCTAGACTTCTGATAGTCTATGTGTTGTAATGGGGGCGGGACCTGTGGACATTAATCAAATAAAAAGCAACACAGTGTTTTAGCAGCAGAACGCTGCCAAATGACTATACACTGTTTACACACACAAAAATAAAAAAAAAATAAAAAATAATAATAAAAATAACAATAGAAGGAGGTCCTCCTTCTATTGTTATTTTTATTATTATTTTTATTTATTTATAGCTGCACAGCATAATAAGCTGCACAGCATAATGAGATGGAATCTACATACTACTTATTGCTCAATTTGCATACTCATTTTTTGTTGGAGGGAAAAAAAAAAAACGATGTATGACATAAATATTTAAACATACATAATTACTTTCAATTTGAAAAAGACTTCTTTCTGCAGGTAAACGGGACTGCGATGGGAGCTAATTTTGCTCCATCATATGCAAATATTACTATGGGATACTGGGAATCTTCCTACATTTGGCATAACAACCCCTTTTCATCTCACATCGTGTTTTATGGAAGATATATAGATGACGTGATCATTATCTGGGATGGCAGTGTATCCTCAGTCTCTGATTTTGTTGCTCACTGTAACAACAATAATATGGGTCTTAATTTCACTTCAGTCATAGACGAACATCAGTTGGCCTTTCTTGATCTGGAGCTCTTCTTTATTGGGAAGGACATCCATGCCAAGAATTTTACTAAGCCTACAGTGGGTAATTCATTTCTTAATTATAAAAGTTGCCATCACCCTCAGTGGCTTAACAATATACCTAAAAGCCAGTATTGCAGATTGAAAAAGAACTAGGGATACCGATTATGAGACTCAAAGTAAGATCTTGGAGGGAAAATTTATTGATAAAGAATTCCTAGCCGATATTGTCAAAACAGCCTATTCCTTTTATAAAGGTACGTCTATTCCATCACATCCTAAGATCCAAGCCGACACTAACACTAGCAATAAAAACGATATACGGTTTATCATTCAATTTCACTCCCGCCACAGACAGATGGAGGGCATCGTGCGGAAACATTGGCCCTTATTGTTGCAGGATGAACACCTTGTCCCTGCTTTACCAAAAAAGCCTAAATTTGCCTATAGAAAGGCCCCTAACATAAAAGGTAAAGTGGCACCAAGTAAGTTAAAAGAAAAACCCTTACCGCCAGGGTATTCTATCCCTACATGTTTAGCTATTTCAGGCATGTATCAGTGCCGAAAACAGAAAATTGAATACTCACCTTTCCGTAATTTTCCTTTCCTGGTGCCGACCCATGGCAGCATACTAATGGTTGATGGCTCCGCCCCCGATCAACCCCCAGGACCACGTAACTCTATAAAAGAAAGAGCTACTCCCCCTTCAGGCATTCTTTGTAACTAGACTTCAGAACCTTAAGGATTATAGTAGGGAGGGTGTATGCTGCCATGGGTCGGCAACAGGAAAGGAAAATTACGGAAAGGTGAGTATTCAATTTTAAATTTTCCTGGTGCCTTCATGGCAGCATGCTAATGGTAATTAACTCGCTCACAGGGAGGGTACCGCAATAATAATTTTGTAATGATTTTACGAAACTGATAGTTCTAAAGTCCTTTTCCCAAAATCTCGGGAGGTAAGGACCGCAGGATCCAAGCTATAGTGTGACATAAAGGTGTTGAAGGATGACCAACTAGCCGCTCTACAATTTGTCTCCGGGGAGACCCTAGCCAGAGCCGCCCAGGATGAGGCGATTCCTCTTGTTGAGTGTGCATTCACCGCATTTGGTACTGGTAGACCACTAGCCCGGTATGCCCTTTGGATTAATTTCACGATTCAGGTGGCTAATGTTGTCTTAGAGGCCGCCAATCCTCTTCTTATGCCTTTGGGGATAACAAAGAGTCGTTGATCCCTTCTGAACTGCTGTGTCAGCTCCAAATAGCGCTTTAGAGATCTGGATACGTCTAGTTCATGCAGTTTTGAGGAGAATGGGTCCTCTCCGAAGACTGGAAGTACCCACTCCTGGTTGGAATGGTAGACCGAAGGCACTTTAGGGACAAACTGATGAATAGGCTGCAGGACTACCCTGTCCGGAAAAAAGGTGACGTAGGGCTCCTCTGCCCCTAGGGCTTGAATCTCTGATACTCTTCGACCCGAGGTGACGGCGATCAGGAAGGCCGTTTTGTCGGTGATGTCTTCCAGGGAGCACTCTTCTGTGGGTGCAAAGGGAGAGTTTGCTAGGACGTTAAGAACTACCGTCAGGTCCCCTTTGGGGTATAGCGTCTTCCTGGGAGGACGTAATCTTAACACTGCCTTCAAGAAACGCTCCACCAGGGGGTTTAGTGCCCAGCGTGTGTCTGTAAAGGCTGACAGTGCTGAAATTTGAACATTTAGCGTGCTGAGAGCTAAGCCTAGGTCCAGACCATTTTGTAGGAAGAGTAGGATATCCTGGACCCTAGGATTCAGAGGGTTGAAATGGTTCGTTTCGGCCAGTGTAGAGAATTTTTCCCATATTCTGCAGTAGGTGGCGTTAGTGGATGCCTTTCTTGCTTGTAACAACGTTTGTACAACGTCCCGAGAGCACCCTAAGTCGCCCAACCTCCTCCGCTCAACTTCCAGACCCTCAAGCCTAGGATCTCTGGATGCGGGTGTAGGAAGTCGCCTTGAGATAGCAGCTTGCTCGTGTAATGGGCTGCCCAGAGCCATCTCTACTAAGAGCGGGAACCATGGTCTTCTTGGCCAGTAAGGGACAACCGTCAGGATAGTGACCTTCTCTAGAGTCAGACGCTGGAGAAACCTCAGTATTAGAGGTATCGGAGGGAAAGCGTAACCTATTTGAAAATCCCATGGTTGGACTAGGGCATCCACCCCTGCCGACATCGGGGATGGAGACCTTGTGAAGAAGAGAGGCGTTTTTGCGTTGTGCGGGGACGCAAAGAGATCTATCTGGGGAGTCCCCCACTGTTGGCATTTCGAGCTGAAAACCTGCGGATCTAGTGACCGAATGGTTGTTGGATGTGAAGGACCTCAAGAGGTGATCTGCTAGTTGATTCTCAGGGGCTGGAATGTAGGTAGCCCGAAGATCTAATAAATTCTCCTCGGCCCATGCAATGATTGGGGCCACTTCGCTGGCTAGTGAACTGCTGTGTGTTCCTCCTTGGTTTTGTACATAGGCTACTGCCGCTCTGTTGTCCATTTGAAGCAGTACAGATTTTCCCTTGAGGAGAAGGGCCAGATGTAGGATTGCCATCCATGCTGCCCTTAGTTCCAGGATGTTGGATACCATCCCTTCTGCATTGAAACACCATTTCCCTTGCACTAGCTGATCTTGGAGGTGTGCCCCCCAACCCAGCTGGCTTGCATCTGATGTGATAACGGTCCACAAGATCGGGCCGAGAGGACAAGCAGCTAGCAGACTTGGAGGCCTTGTCCACCACCAGAGGCTGGACTTCATTGTAGGAGTGATAGCTATCATCTGATGAGATGCTTCTTCCTCCACTGTTTCAGAAACCCTTGCTGAAAACCTCGCAAATGACTTTTGGCCCATTTTACCATTGGTATGCAAGCCGAGAGGGATCCTATGAGGCTCAGGCAGTCTGACGCTGGCATGGCACGGCTCCCCAGTGTATGCTTCACCTTTTGCACTAATGCAGGGATTTTGGCTGGCGGAAGTGACACTGACTTCTTCGGAGTATCGAATAAGGCTCCTAGATACGTCATTTTTTGTGTAGGCATGAATTGACAAGCCATCCGAATTGTGCCAAGGTGCTCAGGACCACCTGAAGGTGTGTCTGTAGAACTTCTCTGTGCCGAGACAATATCAGGATATCGTCCAAGTAGTGTAGGACTCGTATCCCCTTCTCTTGAAGGGGAGCTAAGATGGCTACCAGAACTTTGGTGAAGGTTCTGGGTGCTGATGAGATTCCAAAGGGGAGGCGCTGAAACTGAAAGTGTAGGTCGCCTATCCTGAATCGTAGAAAATGTTGGAAGTTGTAGTGGATGGAGATGTGAAGGTATGCGTCTTGGAGGTCTATAGACACCATCCAGTCTTCTGGTTGTACCGAAAGGATTATTGTGTTCAGAGACTCCATCTTGAAATGCTCCACATGAATGTACCTGTTTAACCTTTTCAGGTCTAATACCGGTCTCCAGCCCCCCAATTTTTTGGGGACTAAGAAGACTGGGGAATAAAACCCTAAGTGCTTCTCTGACTCTGGTACCGGTAGAATTGCCTGTTGAGAGAGAAGTATTTGTACGTATTGAATGAGGGCTTCCCTCTTCTCTCTGTCGGCTGGTATCTTGGTTGGTTGGAAGGAGAAGGATGGAGGGCGGGATCTGAATTTCCAGAAATGCCCCTGAAGGACTGTGGAAACCGCCCACTGGTCTGTACAGTTTTCCACCCAAACCCGGGCGAAGGACCTGAGCCTTGCTCCCACTGGCCCGGTTTGGGTGGGGGAGGAGTCAAAAGGACTTCTGGTTTTCTATCGCCAGTGTAGGGGCCTTTGGTTTACCTAGTTTAAGGAAAGAGGCCTGTGAGCCCTTCCAGACCCTTCTGTATTCTTTCCCCAGACAATATGTCCTGGAATCTCTTGTCCTTTGTTGAAAGGTTGCCCGTGGAATAAACTTTCTCCTTCTGCTTCTATCTTGGGGGATAAGGCCGCTTTTTCCGCCTGTGACTCTGGATATTGCCGTATCCATCTTATCTCCAAACAAGGACTTTCCGTCATACGGGATGCGGCACCATGATTATTTTGACGAAGGATCTGCCGACCATGGCTTTAGCCATAACGCTCTCCTAGCTGTGATAGAGTAAAGCATCGCCCTGGAGGAACATCTTAGAACGTCGATGGCTGCTTCTGCCATAAAATCAGAGGTTAGCTTTAGTTTGTCTAGAGCCTTAATGATTTCATCCGTATCTAGACCACATCTGAGAGCCGTTTCGATATTATCCGTCCATACTCTGGTGGCTCTGGAGATGGAGGATAGGGCCACTGCCAGTCTGCAGGCTCCCCCTGATGCTTGGTATACCTTTTTCAGATCGGCTTCTATTCTGCGGTCTAGGACGTCTCTAAAGGAGACTGTGTCTTCTAGGGGCAGCCTTGTATTTCTAGCCAGCCTCATGACGGATGCATCTACTGACGGGACGGCATCAAAAAGCTGAGCATCCACTTCAGTAAGTGGGTAGAGTTTGGAAAAACGATTGAAGGCGATGGGTCGTTTATCTACCTTCTTCCACTCTTCCATTACCACTCCTTTGATCTCCTCTATTAGGGGGAAGACTGATCTCTTCCTAGTCAAATGAGGGAAATATTTCCCTGCTTTAGGTGGAGGCTCAGGATCTTCCTCCCACTGAATTGCGTCTTTAACCGCGCTGATAAAAGGTTCCACTAACCCAAAGTCAAAAGTTGATGCGCTCTCTTCCGTTGTATTTGCGTCATCTTCCAAATTGACTTCTGAGTCAGGCTGGAGACTAGCTGTCTCTACCACCCTTTGCTCCACAAGTGGAGTAGATTGATCCTGGGATGAGGCCAACTCTCCAATGGTGTCCTTGACCAAATCTTTGATTGAGCTTATGGACCCTTGCTTGTCTGCCGTAGCTTCCAAAAAACACTGGCCACATGCTAGTTTGTCTGGTAAGGCTTGCTTGCCGCATACCCAGCAATCCTTTCTCCCTGGCTGCAAAGGCTTGCGCTGGGAATCGTGCCTGCTTGAGGAATGGCGGGGTGACCTTCGGTCACTACGGGAAGCATGGGCTGTGGATGAGTGACCCGAGCTTCTGTGTCCCCCCGAACGTCTATCATGAGAATCTCGATGAGAAGAAGTGCGGGTTGACTCACGGTGCGGGCCATGAAGAAACAGAACAATAGGCGTTTCTATATACCCTCTAAGAAGTAGTGCTCTTTGAATGCAAAACTTACCTAAACGTTGCAGCCCTTACCTAGTGGTATGTTCAGGATATTTTTGATGCGGCAATACGGGGGCAGCTGGGTAATTTCATTTGAGAATTTTAACCAGTCAGTAAAATGTAAGTGTTTATGTATATATATATATATATATATATATATATATATTGTGAGGGGGTTAACTCGGTAGCGGGTGTGTGTGACCCCCTGGTTGGGCTCCCCACACAAAAACAGGGACAGCAGACGGAGGTTGTGGTTTTCAAAATCAAAAGGTGCGGTTTATTTCTCTATGTACAGTGACAAAAACACAGCAAAGCCAAAAAGAAACAAACAAAATAAATCCTGGTCAGTTTGACCTCTGACTAAACATGCAGGTTTCCTAAACTAACAACTGGGATCAGCCTGGTGCTGTCCTAGTCCCTAAGTCCCTGGTTTAGTAAAAGTCCAAACAAATAGCCACACAGGCTTTGCCTCACCGCACAGGGGTTCACTCTCCCTAGACAGTCCACACAGGTCTGGTTCCAGGCATGAGCTAACATCTAATGAAGCTGGGAGTTCTTATAGAGGCCTAAATGAGCTGACAAGCTTCAGCTGGCCTCATCAACTCCCTGCCTGCACGACGCCCCACACTCTCCCTAGAGGTATGAGTCATTCATGATCCCACTAGACTCAGCTGGGCTTCATCAACTCCCTAGTTGTATAAGTCGGCATAAAGCCTGAATCTGGGAGAAATATATCTACCCCCCTGGATGCAACCAGGTGACTTTACCTTCCTGCTGTCACATACCCCCCCCTCTTGTTTTAACCTCGGGGTTGGAACACCAGCAATCAGGCATTCATGTACTCGAGACAAAGCATCCACATTCCCCATTTGAACGCCAGGGCGATGCTTTACTGTGAAGTTGAATTCCTGTAGGGCCAGGAACCACCTATTCACTCTTCTATTTGTCTCCTTGTTTTGAGCCATCCACTTTAACGGAGCGTGATCCGTAACCATGTCAAAGTGCCTACCTAGCAGATAGTACCGAAGGGAATCTAGAGCCCACTTCACCGCTAAACACTCCTTTTCAACCGTGGCGTAATTTACCTCATGGGACTTCAACTTCCTGCTGAGGTAAATGACTGGGTGCTCTTCCCCGTTCCAGACCTGGGACAATACTGCTCCTAACCCCACATCTGACGCATCACTTTGTACGACAAAGTCTTTAGAGAAGTCGGGTGAGTACAACACTGGCTGGCTACATAAGGCTTGTTTCAAGAATTGGAATGCTGCCTCAGCCTCGGGGGTCCATTTAATCATGACCGACCCTTTCCCCTTCGTCAGGTTGGTTAGGGGCACAGCCTTAGAAGCAAAGTGGGGAATGAAGCGCCGATAATAACCCGCGATTCCCAGAAAGGCTCGTACCTGCTTCTTGCTGTTGGGACGTGGCCAACTCTGGATGGCCTCGACTTTGTTGAGTTGGGGTTTTATTACTCCCCTGCCAATGGTGTACCCAAGATATTTGGCCTCCTCCTGCCCAATGGTACACTTCTTGGGGTTAGCCGTAAACCCCGCTTCCCGGATAGAGTCTAGGACTGCTTGCACTTTTGGCAGATGTGAGGCCCAATCTGTGCTATGGACAATTACGTCATCCAGGTAAGCCGCAGCATACTTCCGATGGGGCCTCAGTATCTGGTCCATTTTCCGCTGGAATGTGGCCGGCGCATTCTGTAACCCGAACGGCATTCTCTTATATTGGAACGCCCCGTCTGGGGTTACAAATGCGGTTTTCTCTTTGGCCGACTTGGCCAGGGGAATTTGCCAATACCCTTTTGTGAGGTCAAGAGTCGTCATGTATCGGGCTGTTCCCAGCCGGTCGATCAACTCATCTATACGTGGCATGGGGTAGGTGTCAAATTTTGTAACTTTGTTCAACTGACGAAAATCGTTACAAAATCGCCAGCTCCCATCCGGTTTAGGCACCAACACAATGGGACTAGACCAATCACTTTGGGACTCCTCTATCACCCCTAAGTTCAGCATTTTCTGTACTTCCTCCCGTATTGCCTCCCGTCGGGCCTCTGGGATCCGATAGGGTTTTAACTTCACCCTTTCACCGGGCGGGGTAATAATATCATGCTCTACCCCAGATGTTTGTCCCGGCAGCTCAGAGAACACCTCCTTGTTGCGAAGCACAAACTCCTTAACCTCCTGTTGTTGGGGTTGTGACAAGGTAGCTGCTATTCCAACCTCCGGAATCACGCAACCAGTTTGAGCTGGTGACCAAGTTTCTGCGACTAGGGACTCTCTATCCCTCCAGGCTTTCAACAGATTAACGTGATATATCTGTTCGGGCTTTCGCCTTCCTGGTTGTCTGACCTTGTAATTCACTTCGCTCACTTTTTCCATTATCTCGTAGGGGCCTTGCCATTTGGCAAGGAATTTACTTTCAACCGTAGGGACAAGTACCAATATCCTATCCCCCGGGGAAAAGGTACGGGTCTTTGCTCCACGGTTGTACACTCTCTGCTGTGCCAACTGCGCTTGGGCCAAATGTTCCTTCACGATGGGCATTACCTGTGCAATTCGATCTTGCATCAGGGCGACATGCTCAATCACACTCCTGTGGGGAGAACTCTCACTTTCCCAAGTTTCCTTGGCAATATCCAACAGCCCTCTTGGGTGTCTCCCACACAGTAACTCAAAGGGGGAGAATCCCGTAGAGGATTGGGGCACCTCCCTAATAGCAAACATCAAATAAGGAAGTAGACAGTCCCAATCCTTTCCATCTCTATCCACCACTTTCTTCAACATTTGTTTTAGGGTTTTGTTGAATCTTTCAACCAGCCCATCGGTTTGGGGGTGATACACAGATGTACGCAATTGCGTCACTTTGAGCAATTTACACAGCTCTTTCATAACCCGGGACATAAAGGGTGTACCTTGGTCCGTAAGCAGTTCTTTACAAATACCCACCCGGCTAAAAACAAGAGATAGCTCTTTGGCTATGGTTTTGGCCGAGGTATTTCTGAGAGGGATCGCTTCTGGATAACGGGTGGCATAGTCCATTATAACCAATATGTACTGGTGCCCCCTAGCGGACTTGATTATAGGACCTACCAAATCCATTGCGATTCTCTCAAACGGGACCTCAATGATGGGTAGAGGGACCAGCGGGCTACGGAAATGTGGCATCGGGGCCGACCTCTGACACACAGGGCAGGAGGAACAATAATTTTCTATGTTCTTCATCACCCCAGGCCAATAGAATCTCTGTAATACCCTCTCTCGGGTTTTCTCTGTCCCCAGATGACCTCCAAGAATGTGCCCATGGGCCAACTCCAACACCAACTTCCTGTAAGGTTTGGGCACCACCAGCTGCTCAACGGTTTCTTCTGCCCTTTTTGCCACCCGATACAGTAGGTCCTTCTCTACGCTGAAGTATGGGTAAGTGCAGGTATTATCTGGGTTCACTAACTCGCCATCTATTTCCACTACGTTTTCCCGTGCCTTTATTAGGGCGGGGTCTTTTAACTGTTCTGTGGCAAAATTTTCCCTGTGAACCTCCAGATCAGAAAACTCCACAGACGGTAGGTTTTCGTCTGAGGAGGTGGGCTCCTCTCCAGTTTCTTGAGTTTCCCCTGCAAATACTGACAAGGGAAATTCTGGAGAGTCCTCACCACTCTCAGAGGAGTTCTGGCTATCACATTCCTGGTACATAGGGGCACCAGTGGGGGGCTCAGGATCATCCCACAGTTCCCAGAACTTCGGAAAATCCCTTCCCACAATGGCGTCATGCGGTAACTGAGATACTAAGCCCACTGGATGAGAGAGGGTACCTTTGGGGGTCTCGAAACACACTGTAGTCACTGGATACTCTCGGGTGTCCCCATGCACACAAATAACAGCTACCTTGCTATTCCCAGAGACCTCTGTTTTAACTAATTCAGCCTTTATCAGGGTCACAAGGCTACCTGAATCCAGTAATACCACAACATTTCTACCATTAATACACATTTTGCATAAATGTTTCTCAGTTCCTCGAATGGCAGTGCATGCGACTGTCGCACACAGCGACTGACGTCTGCCCGTCAGAAAGTCACACTGCATGGGTTCCTCCACAACCGGGCAATTGGCTGCAATATGTCCCGCTTGCCGGCAGCGGTAGCAAACGATCCTTCTTGCCGCCTCTTGAGCCGCTGATTTCCCAGGCTGTTCTCGCCAAACTTGGGGTAGAGCTCCCACCCTCTCACTCTCTCCACCCTCACCCCTTGGAATCCTCTTATCCGCCCCTGGGGATGGTCTGGTCTTAGGGTGGAAAGTCCGAGCGTCTCTGGAAGAGGCCGTCAGGTTCTCTGTAGCCAAGTATTTCTCTACACGATCCACAAGACCACCGGCCGTCTCTGGGTCTCCATGGCTTACCCACTTTTGGATGGCAGTAGGAAGAGCTCTCAAAAACCGATCCATTACAACACGTTCCACAATCTCTGGTGCGGACAAAGTCTCTGGCTGTAGCCACTTCCTGCTCAGGTGAATGAGATCATACATTTGAGACCTGGGGGGTTTTCCAAGCTGGAAAGTCCAGTTATGCACACGCTGAGCCCGGACCGCCAGGGTGACACCCAGCCTTGCCAATATTTCAGCTTTTAGCATCACATAGTCTTTTGCTTGGTCATGCTCTAGGTCATAGTAAGCCTTCTGCGATTCACCAGTTAACAGAGGAGCCACCAGTCCAGCCCACTGCTCCTCAGGCCACTTTTCTCTTTCAGCAGTCCTTTCAAATGTGGTCAAAAATACCTCTGGATCATCCTCTCCAGTCATTTTTGTCAATAAACGACTCACCCCAAAGGACGCGGTATTAGTGGGACGGCTTTCCTCACTGGTCTGCGGACGTTGCTGCATTACTGCTTCCATTTGTTGTAGTCTCTGCTCTTGCTTCTGTAACAGGTCTATGAAGCGGGCCTCAGATTGCTGCTGGGCTTGTTGATGAGCTTGCTGCTGGGCTGCAAGGCTCCTTTGCAAACCTGCATTTGTCTGCTGTTGATTGGCATTTGCTAGAGCCAGCTGTTTCAGTATCTCCTCCATGCTGGCTTAAAAAAAACTGCCACTGGTTCTCCACCAACTGTGAGGGGGTTAACTCGGTAGCGGGTGTGTGTGACCCCCTGGTTGGGCTCCCCACACAAAAACAGGGCCAGCAGATGGAGGTTGTGGTTTTCAAAATCAAAAGGTGCGGTTTATTTCTCTATGTACAGTGACAAAAACACAGCAAAGCCAAAAAGAAACAAACAAAATAAATCCTGGTCAGTTTGACCTCTGACTAAACATGCAGGTTTCCTAAACTAACAACTGGGATCAGCCTGGTGCTGTCCTAGTCCCTAAGTCCCTGGTTTAGTAAAAGTCCAAACAAATAGCCACACAGGCTTTGCCTCACCGCACAGGGGTTCACTCTCCCTAGACAGTCCACACAGGTCTGGTTCCAGGCATGAGCTAACATCTAATGAAGCTGGGAGTTCTTATAGAGGCCTAAATGAGCTGACAAGCTTCAGCTGGCCTCATCAACTCCCTGCCTGCACGACGCCCCACACTCTCCCTAGAGGTATGAGTCATTCATGAGCCCACTAGACTCAGCTGGGCTTCATCAACTCCCTAGTTGTATAAGTCGGCATAAAGCCTGAATCTGGGAGAAATATATCTACCCCCCTGGATGCAACCAGGTGACTTTACCTTCCTGCTGTCACAATATATATATATATCAAAATAATAATATTAGACTGCAAGCATAAAAAACAGGTAACCACCGGTATGTACTTGATCATTACCTTGGCTGGGATCCATCTGGGAAGGCAGAGAGGATAAACTCATGTAGAGGTGTTTTCCTTCTGACAGTCTGCCTCTGACTGTGATAGCAGGCTGTTTTAAATACGAAAATCCCGCCTGGGTGTACCAAGATGGCCGCCGCTCGACTTCGTCCGGCTACCGCGCCTGCGCGATTGCGTCATGCTGCGACTTCGCCTCCCGAGATGACAAGGCTGAGCTCTGTGGCGCGTGCGAAGCGCCCGAACAAGCTGGGAAAGCAGGGAGCCAGCATCCAGCAGCAGGCACCGTGCTATTTAAGGTTAGGCAAATGAGACTGCACGGGTAAACCAACAGTGTGTGACCCGAAGCACTGATATTGTTAGCAGATGCCGATAAGGAGAAAGTAAATGCTCCTGTATATATATGTGCCCTAAAAAGATCCACAGAAAAATGGGCTCCCACACTTATCTGGCGCATTTAGCAGCCCAAGATATGGGACTCCATACTGCAGGAGAGCATGAACCTGCAACGGTAACACCATGAGACGGTGAGGTAAGGCTGATTTGTGATCCTGTAGGGATGAGGACAGGAAAAAGAATGCCTGAGGGGGGAGTAGCTCTTTCTTTTATAGAGTTACGTGGTCCTGGGGGTTGATCGGGGGCGGAGCCATCAACCATTAGTATGCTGCCATGGAGGCACCAGGAAAACCCCTTTGTAAGACCTGTAGGTTTGTCAAGCATGGCCAGAAGGACTTTTGTGTAAAAGGAAAAACGTACCCCATCAAAGGTATCCAGACTTGTTCCTCTGACCATGTAGTCCATTAGACCACTGCGCAATTGGTTTGGTGAACACCGTCGTTTTATTACCGATGGTCTAGACAATCATAGTGTCCCTAGGCACTACCTTGAACATCACCAAAAATCTACTGAAGGTCTTTGGGTTTGGGTGATTGAGGCGATGCCCAGAGACCTACCATCAGCTGAGCGCTTTCGCTAGCTTTGTCGTAAGAAAATGTTTTGGATTTTTTCTTTAAGTGTTTTGGCCCCGGGAGGTTTAAATGAGGATTTTGAAATGAGTGCCATTGTATAAAGCAATCCTCTATATTGTTCATCCTGTTCTATGTCTGGTGTACTATGCATTTTTCATGTGTTTTTTATGTATGCATACATATGTGTATGCATATCCTTATTCCCTTTGATAATAATTCCCCTATTTTTAACTCCCTCCATGTCTGATGCACTATGTGTTTTTCATGCGTTTTTATGTATGCATGCATATGTGTATGCATATCCTTATTCCCCCTGATGATAATAATTCCCCTGTTTTTGATTTTTTCTTTAAGTGTCTTGGCCCTTGGAGGATTTTGAAATTGGTGCCAGTGTATAAAGCAATCCTCTATAATGTTCATCCTCCTCTATGTCTGGTGTACCATGCGGTTTTTATGTGTTTTTTTTATGTATGCACACATATGTGTATACATATTCTTATCTCCCTGATAACAATTCCCCCGTTTTTAACTCCCTTTATGTCTGGTGTATTATGCGTTTTTCATGTGTTTTTGATGTATGCATACATATGTGTATGCATATCCTTATTCTCCCTGATAATAATTTCCCTGTTTTAACGGTAATTTATATGGATTTTAATATCGTCAAAAATAGATTATGTTGTATGTTTAAATATTTATGTCATACATCGGTTTTTTTTCCCCCCAACAAAAAATAAGTATGCAAACTGAGCAATAAGTAGTATGCAGATTCTGTCTTATTATGCTGTCCAACTATGGTCCTCCTTCTATTGTTATTTTTATTCTTATTTTTATTCTTATTTTTATTTTTGTGTGTGTAAACAGTGTATAGTCATTTGGCAGCGTTCTGCTGCTAAAACACTGTGTTACTTTTTATTTGATTGATGTCCACAAGTCCCGCCCCCATTACAACACATAGACTATAAGAAGTCTAGCCCTTATGGAACCATCATCACTGGCTGAAGAAGGAACCAATGAGCTGTTCCGAAACGCGTCCCGCCTCTATGACACACTTCCTGTCCACTTCCTGTTTGTGTTCCATGCTGGTTTCTGTCTCGCTTCCTCTGACGTCATCCCCAGGCTCCAGCGTTACTGTGTCCTCTGAACATTCACAGCACAATTAGCTGTTATCTCGTGGACTTCCCTGGAAGCTTTACCATCACAGACTGGGACTACCCTGCCACTGGAACATCTCCTGGACGCACTTACCTGCTACATGCCTGTTTCATCCACTATCTTGTAAGTGTTTTTAACCCTTTTAGGGGATATTAAAAGTTTTATACTTCTGCACTTAGAGGCGCCTTGTTTGTTTTTCTGTTTTAAGTTCACCTTTACACAAAATGACCTAAACATCATAGAGCCACTATGGTTAATTTTGGAGAACAAGGTTCGGGGCTCGTTTTCCGCCTTCGGCATTTCTGTGAGAACTGGAACAATTTTGCATGAAGAGTGGTATCAGATTTCATTTTTCACCATCCAAAACTAATATTTGTCAATTCCCAGGAGAATTCAGGCCATCCTGGGTGCCCAAAGCAGTCCAACACCATATTAGGTAATCGTTTTGCTCTTTTACCTGGTGTTTCCATATTTTTGTCCAACCCCTGTATAAGCAGAAGTGTGGTTTGCTACCCAATGTACACTCTGCCTCCAAATGTATATCAGCTAAGCTGTGACATACCTACAGGCGCGGACTGACAACTCATGGGGCCCCCGGGCAATAGGAGATTATGGGGCCCCCCAGCAAGCTGCATGCTGTGGGGGCACTCGATAGGAGGGAGGGGCCAGGAGCAGCAAAGAGGGGAACCCGAGAAGAGGAAGATCTGGGCTGCTCTGTGCAAAACCAACTGCACAGGGGAGGTAAGTATGACAGAGCCCCCAGTGTGTCACCTTCTATCTGTGTCCCTTTACACACCTTAGTGCTTGGTGTGGTAGGCAGCTGGCGGGAAAAGTCTTTAAAAAAATCCACTTGTTGCAGGCTCTGAACTGCGCAAGTTAGTCTTGGAGCCAGCGGAATAGTGAACTGCTGTGGTTGGCCACAGATTGGGCATTGGGGCGTGTGAATAAAAGCCATGCATGATGTGTGCCATGATATCACTGCACAGGTGTGTACCCAGACCTTCTGCCGGAACCGAGGCCGAGCTCAGCATGTCATGGATATGCAGTAGTGTTTGTCTGTCAGCTTACCTTCCTTCCCATGTGTTCATCTAGAGACCAGACCTCCTTCACCTGGCTTCCTTTATAATCTCCTCCCAGCCTGACTCCACCCCAGGCCCTATCACTGAACACTATATTAACCTGTGCACTGCAAGCCTGCTTGGCTGATCAACGTGTTTGTTAGGCATTGTGTGTTTGGGTTCCTGCCTGCCGTGTGCTACGTCTGTCTCTCTGTTACGTTATTGGCTTGTCCCCGACTATCCCTGTCTGCTCGTGACCCTTGACCTTCGGCTCGTTCTTCGTTATCCTTGTCTGCTTGTGGCCCCTGACCTTCAGCTTGTTATTCGGTTCTCTCTTATCGTGTGCTGCTGCTTCCCCTCTTTTCCCCTTATCCTACGGGGCGTGAGCTAGGAAACTCCAGGGGCCGCGACCTGGTCCCAGCCTGCAGCTAACATCCTCACCACTAGAGGCCCTGGAGAAGACCAGCTGGGTCTTAGACTCCGCGCCCTGGGGAATCTTGGCTCTAGCTTCCGTTTGGATCCCGGTTGTGCTCCTCTGGTCCCGCTTTCCACAACCACCCAGTTTCCTATCCGCAGAAGCCAGCCATAGGGTTCACTACCTCGCGGTGCACTCCTGTCCCCCTACGGTGTGCATCTGTCACCTGGCCACAGGTTACCCTAAAACAGCAGTTCACCAATCAGATGGCTCCAAATGGCAACAAGTGCATTTTTCATGGGCACGGGATTGTTAGAGCGATTTCTGTTGAGCGGCAGTGGGCACACATGGATCATACAGTATACACACACAGTATACACACAGACACACACACAGTATACAGACACGCACACAGTATACAGACACATTATACACACAGACACGCACACAGTATACAAACAGTATACAGACACAGTATGCACACAGACACACACACAGCATACAGACACAGCATACAGACACAGTATACAGACACAGTATACACACAGACACGCACACAGTATACACACAGACAGGCACACAGTATACACACAGACACACACAGTATACAGACACAGTATGCACACACACACACACACACACACACACAGACACACAGTATACAGACACAGTATACACGCAGACACACACAGTATACAGACACAGTATGCACACACACACACAGTATACACACACAGTATGCACACAGACACACACAAGGTATACAGACACAGTATACACACAGACACACACACACAGTATACAGACACACACACACAGTATACACACAGACACGCACACAGTATACACACACAGTATACACAGAGACACATACACAGTATACACACACACAGTATACAGACACAGTATACAGACACAGACACACACAGTATACAGACACAGTATACGGACACGGACACACACACACAGTATACAGACATAGTATACACACAGTATACACACAGACACATATACAGTATACAGACATAGTATACACACAGTATACAGACACAGTATACACACAGACACGCAAACAGTATACAGACACAGTATACACACAGACACGCGCACAGACACACACACAGTACTGTATATAGACACAGACACACAAACACAGTATACAGACACAGTAAACAGACACACACACACACACACACACACAAGGACACACACAGTATACAGACACAATATAGAAACACGGACACACACACAGTATACAGACACGGACACACACACACACACAGTATACACACAGACACACACACAGTATACAGACACACTATACAAACAGACACACACACACAGTATACGGACACACACACAGTATACAGACACAGTATACACACAGACACACACACAGTATACAGTGTTAGGGGGTTAGCTCGGCAGCGGGTGTGTGTGACCCCCTGGATGGGTTTACCACACAAAAACAGGCACAGCAGACAGAATTTGTAGTTGCAAAAACAAAAGGTGCGGTTTATTTAAACTATTTACAGGGGAAAAACAGCAAAACAAAAAGAAACATACAAAAATAAATCCTGGTCAGCTTGACCGCTTACTACACACGTAGGTTCCCTGTCTGACAACTAGGTGCAGCCTTGTGCTGCCCCAGCCCCTATCTCCCTGTTTTTTTAAAGATTTTAGCCACACAGGCTTTGTCTCACCGCACAGGACAGAAACACACTCCCCAGTCTTGCACAACACAGAACTGGTTGAAGGATGGAGCATCTCCCTTAGCATGCTGGGAGTTCTTGTAGAGGCCTTAATGAGCCACTTGATTCAGCTGGGCTCATTAACTCTTCCCCCGCAAGACTCCCAGCACTCCCCCTAGTGGTATGAATCTGCATAAAGCCTGAATCTAGGGCATACATACCTACCATCCTGTATGCAACCTGGTGATTTTACCTGCCTGCTGTCACATACCCCCCCTCTTGTTTTAACCTTGGGGTTGGAACACAAGCAATCAGGCATGCATGTACTCGAGACAAAGCATCCACATTCCCCATTTGAACGCCAGGGTGATGCTTTACTGTAAAGTTGAATTCCTGTAGGGCCAGGAACCACCTATTCACTCTTCTATTTGTCTCTTTGTTTTGAGCCATCCACTTTAAAGGAGCGTGATCAGTAATCATGTCAAAGTGCCTACCTAGCAGATAGTACCGAAGGGAATCTAGAGCTCACTTCACCGCTAAACACTCCTTCTCAATCGTGGCATAATTTACCTCATGGGACTTCAATTTCCTGCTGAGGTAAATGACTGGGTGCTCTTCCCCGTTCCAGACCTGGGACAATACTGCTCCTAACCCTACGTCTGATGCATCACTTTGTATGACAAAGTCCCTAGAGAAGTCTGGTGAGTACAACACTGGCTGGCTACATAAGGCTTTTTTTAAGAATTGGAATGCTGCCTCAGCCTCTGGGGTCCATTTAACCATGACCGACTCTTTCCCTTTTGTCAGGTTGGTTAGGGGCACAGCCAGAGAAGCAAAGTGGGGAATGAATCGCCGATAATAACCAGCGATTCCCAGAAAGTCTCGTACCTGCTTCTTGCTGTTGGGACGCGGCCAATTCTGTATGGCCTCGACTTTGTTGACTTGGGGTTTTATTACTCCCCTCCCAATGGTGTACCCAAGATATTTGGCCTCCTCCTGCCCAATGGTACACTTCTTGGGGTTGGCCATAAACCCAGCTTCCCGGATAGAGTCTAGGACTGCTTGTACTTTTGGCAGATGTGAGGCCTAATCTGTGCTATAGATAATTTCATCATCCAGGTAAGCCGCAGCATACTTCTGATGGGGCCTCAGTATCTGGTCCATTTTCCGCTGGAATGTGGCCGGCGCATTCTGTAACCCAAACAGCATTCTTTTATATTGGAACGCCCCGTCTGGGGTTACGAATGCGGTTTTCTCCTTGGCCGACTTGGCCAGGGGAATTTGCCAATACCCTTTTTTGAGATCAAGAGTTGTCATGTGTCGGGCTGTTCCCAGCCGGTCAATCACCTCATCTATACGTGGCATGGGGTAGGTGTCAAATTTTGTAACTTTGTTCAGTTGTCGAAAATCGTTACAAAATCGCCAGCTCCCATCCGGTTTAGGCACTAACACAATGGGACTTGACCAATCACTTTGGGACTCCTCTATCACCCCTAACTTAAGCATTTTCTGTACTTCCTCACGTATTGCCTCCCGTCGGGCTTCCGGGATCCGATAGGGTTTTAGTTTCACCCTTTCACCGGGTGGGGTAATAATATCATGCTCTACCCCAGACGTTTGTCCCGGCAGCTCAGAGAAAACCTCCTTGTTGCGAAGCACAAACTCCTTAACCTCCTGTTGTTGGGGGTTTGACAAGGTGACTGCTATTCTAACCTCAGGAATCACGCAATCAGAGTGAGCTGGTGACAAAGTTTCCGCGACTAGGGATTCCCTATCCCTCCAGGCTTTCAACAGATTAACGTGATAGATCTGTTCGGGCTTTCGCCTTCCTGGTTGTCTGACCTTGTAATTCACTTCGCTCACTTTTTCCAATATCTCATAGGGGCCTTGCCATGTGGCGAGGAATTTGCTTTCAACTGTAGGGACAAGTACCAATACCCTATCCCCCGGGGAAAAGGTACGGGTCTTGGCTCCACGGTTGTACACTCTCTGCTGTGTCAACTGCGCTTGGGCCAAATGTTCCTTTACGATTGGCATTACCTGTGCAATTCTATCAGGGCGACATGCTCAATCACACTCCTGTGGGGAGAACTCTCACTTTCCCAGGTTTCCTTGGCGATATCCAACAGCCCTCTGGGGTGTCTCCCATAAAGTAACTCAAAGGGTGAGAAACCCGTAGAGGATTGGGGTACCTCCCTAATAGCAAACATTAAATAGGGAATTAGACAGTCCCAATCCTTTCCATCTCTATCCACCACTTTCTTTAACATTTGTTTTAGGGTTTTGTTGAATCTTTCAACCAACCCATCTGTTTGGGGGTGATACACAGATGTACGCAATTGTGTCACTTTGAACAACTTACACAGCTCTTTCATAACCCGGGACATAAAGGGTGTACCTTGGTCCGTAAGCAGTTCTTTACAAATACCCACACGGCTAAAAACAAGAGATAGCTCTTTGGCTATGGTTTTGGCCGGGGTATTTCGGAGAGGAATCGCTTCCGGATAACGGGTGGCATAGTCCATTATAACCAAGATGTACTGGTGCCCCCTAGCGGACTACATTATCGGACCAACCAAATCCATTGCGATCCTCTCAAAGGGGACCTCAGTGATGGCATCGGTACCGACCTCTGACACACAGGGCAGGAGGAACAATAATTTTCTGTTTCCTTCATGACCCCTGGCCAATAGAATCTCTGCAATACTCTCTCTCTGGTTTTCTCTGTCCCCAGATGACCTCCAAGAATGTGCCCATGGGCCAACTCTAACACCAACTTCCTGTAAGATTTGGGCACCACAAGCTGCTCAATGGTTTCTTCTGCCCTTTTAGCCACCCGATACAGAAGGTCCTTTTCCACGATGAAGTATGGGTAAGTGCAGGTCTCATCTGGGTTCACTAACTCGCCATCTATTTCCACTACGTTTTCCCGTGCCTTTATTAGGGTGGGGTATTTTAACTGTTCTGAGGCAAAATTTTCCTTGTGAACCTCGAGATCAGAAAACTCCACAGACGGCATGTTTTCGTCTGAGGATGTTGGCTCCTCCCCAGTTTCTCGAGTCTCCCCTGCCAATACCGACAAGGGAAATTCTGGAGAGTCCTCACCACTCTCCGAGGAATTCTGCCTATCACATTCCTGGTATATAGGGGCACCAGTGGGGGGCTCAGGACAATCCCATAATTCCCAGAACTTTGGAAAATCCCTTCCCACAATGGCATCATGAGGCAAGTAAGACACTAATCCCACCCGATGAGAGAGGGTACCTTTGGGGGTCTCAAAACACACTGTAGTCACCGGATACTCTCGGGTGTCCCCGTGCACACAAATAACCGCTACCTTGCTATTCCCAGAAACCTCTGTAGTAACTAATTCAGCCTTTATCAGTGTCACGAGGCTACCTGAATCCAGCAATACAACAACATTTCTACCATTAACACACATTTTGCATAAATGTTTCTCAGTTCCCCGAATGGCAGTGCATGCGACTGTCGCAAACAGCGACTGACGTCTGTCCGTTAGAAAGTCACATTGCATGGGTTCATCCACAACCGAGCAATTTGCTGCAATATGTCCCTCTTGTCGGCAGCGGTAGCAAACAATCCTTCTTGCTGCCTCTTGAACCCCTGACTTCCCAGGCTGTTCTCACCAAACCTTGGGTAGAACTCCCACCCTCTCACTCTCTCCACCCTCATCCCTTGGAATCATCTTACCCGCCACTGGGGATGGTCTGGTCTTAGGGTGGAAAGTCCATGAGTCTCTGGAAGAGGCAGTCAGGTTTTCTGTAGCCAAGTACTTCTCTACACGATCCACAAAATTATCGGCCGTTTCTGGGTCTCCATGGCTTACCCACTTTTGGATGGCAGTAGGAAGAGCTCTCAAGAAACGATCCATCACAACACGTTCCACAATCTTTGGTGCGGACAAAGTCTCTGGCTGTAGCCACTTCCTGCTCAGGTGAGTGAGATCATACATTTGAGACCTGGGGGGTTTTCCAAGCCGAAAAGTCCAGTTATGCACACGCTGAGCCCGGACAGCCAGGGTGACACCCAGCTGTGCCAATATTTCAGTTTTTAGCATCACATAGTCTTTTGCTTGGTCAGACTCTAGGTCATAGTAAGCTTTCTGCGATTCACCAGTTAACAGAGGAGCCACCAGTCCAGCCCACTGCTCCTTAGGCCACTTTTCTCTTTCAGCAGTCCTTTCAAACGTGGTCAAAAACACCTCTGGATCATCCTCTCCAGTCATTTTTGTCAATAAACGACTCACCCCAAAGGACGCGGTATTAGTGGAACGACTTGCCTCAATGGTCTGCGGATGTTGCTGCATTAACGTTTCCATTTGTTGTAGTCTCTGCTCTTGCTTCTGTAACAGGTCTATGAAGCGGGCCTCAGTTTGCTGCTGGGCTTGTTGCTGAGCTTGCTGCTGGGCTGCGAGGCTCTGTTGCAAAGTTGCATTTGTCTGCTGCTGGGCTGCAAGGCTCTGTTGATGAGCTGCAAGGCTCTTTTGCAAACCTGCATTTGTCTGCTGTTGATTGGCATTTACTAGAGCCAGCTGTTTCAGTATCTCCTCCATGCTGGCCTTAAAAAAAACTGCCCGCATTCTCCACCAACTGTGAGGAGGTTAGCTCGGCAGCGGGTGTGTGTGACCCCCTGGATGGGTTCACCACACAAAAACAGGCACAGCAGACATAGTTTGTAGTTGCAAAAACAAAAGGTGCGGTTTATTTGAACTATTTACAGGGGAAAAACAGCAAAACAAAAAGAAACATACAAAAATAAATCCTGGTCAGCTTGACCGCTTACTACATACGTAGGTTCCCTGTCTGACAACTAGGTGCAGCCTTGTGCTGCCCCAGCCCCTATCTCCCTGTTTTTTTAAGGTTTTAGCCACACAGGCTTTGTCTCACCGCACAGGACAGAAACACACTCCCCAGTCTTGCACAACACAGAACTGGTTCCAGGATGGAGCATCTCCCTTAGCATGCTGGGAGTTCTTGTAGAGGTCTTAATGAGCCACTTGATTCAGCTGGGCTCATTAACTCTTCCCCCGCAAGACTCCCAGCACTCCCCCTAGTGGTATGAATCTGCATAAAGCCTGAATCTAGGGCATACATACCTACCATCCTGGATGCAACCTGGTGATTTTACCTGCCTGCTGTCACAACAGACACAGTATACACACAGTATACAAACACAGTATACACACAGACACGCACACAGTATACAGACACAGTATACGCACACAGTATACAGACACGCACACAGTATACAGACACAGTATACAGACACACACACACACAGTATCCAGACACAGTATACAAACACGGACACACACACAGTATACAGACACAGTATACAGACACAGTATTCAGACACGGACAAGCACACACACAGTATACACACAGACACAGTATACAGACACGGACACACACACACACACACACACAGTATACACACAGTATACAGACACGGAAACACACACAGTATACAGACACAGTATACTGACATGCTCATGGTGCCCCCCCCTCATCTCCCCGCCACTTCCGCCCGTCGCTGGGCGGGATGTTTGTGGGGAGTCTGGGCGGATGCTGTCATCGCATCAGCGCCACGCGCCGCACATCCGGGTGACGCCCCTTTGGGGGCGTCGTGCTGTTGAGCGCGCATGATCCAACTTGGCCGACTTAGCTGGTCTGTGCGGCGTCACTCCAAGGCAGGCTGTCATGCCGCCTGGTTGTGGCCCCGCCTCCAGCATTATCGAGCCAGCGTGACGTTGGTGGCAGTCTCATGCATGTGCGGGACGCTATAAAGGCGTCTCCTTGGTCATCCAGCCCATTTCCACCTGCATGCAGACGCCAGAGCTTTTACCAGTCATTGCCATTCAGCACACTCACAAGGTAACAACGATCATCCCTCATGCAGCTTCCATTTCACTACTCCCTTTAGATTGTGGGTTATTCCTGATGGATTTACCCATTCATTTCAGATACTTCCACTGCACCTTGAGGGAACATCTTACTTCATGAACAATTATGGCTATCTGCTGCCTAGGGATGATGCCTTTGCGGCCCGCTGTGTGTTTGATTCTCTGCCACCTCAGTTCCCGGGACGGGCAGCCTCTCGGCCCTATCTTTCACATGCATCATAATGTGGCACACCCTGTAAGTAACCAGAACTTACCTCCTGTCTTTTCTGGAGGAAATCAGTTTATTACCCTGATCATTATTACTCTGTATTTTCAGATAACCCCTTGCATCTGCCCCTGAGGAGTGTTTCTACATACACGAAACGCCGCATCGGGCTTACAATGATGCAGCTTTATGCGCTAATGGGACTTTTATTTTGATCAAACAGTTTTTAGACTTGTTTTTACTTCATCACTTACTACCATTGCTGTGTGCTGCTCAGCTCATATATGTCCACACACACACCCTTATTTGATTGATTGCCATCATTCATTGCTATGTATTTTTATGTTTATATCTGTTTATGTATGGAAATTTGGTCATGCTATGTGCTTATGTACACGCTGCCCCCTTTTTTCACTGTACATCCTTTGTATTTATTCAATACATGCATTCAACATTCTGTGGTTTACCTCATTTGTTATCCCCATCAGCCCACTGTTTCATTTAAAGTCCCACCTCCCTTCTTTTTTCATTTGAATATGGGATGGAGATTTCATATGTTATCTCACTCAAAGTCCCAAAGCGCCAATGGGCGTCCCCCGTTTCCTTTTACAGTATACAGACACGGACACACACACAGTATACAGACACATTATACACACAGTCTACACACAGACACACGTACAGTATACAGTCACAGTATACACACAGACTACATACACACACACACATTAAGCATATACAGTTGCAAAAAAAAGTATGTGAACCCTTTTGGAATGATATGGATTTCTGCACAAATTGGTCATAAAATGTGATCTGATCTTCAACTAAGTCACAACAATATACAATCAGTCTGCTTAAACTAATAACACACAAATAATTAAATGTTACTATGTTTTTATTGAACACACAATGTAAACATTCACAGTGCAGGTGGAAAAAGTATGTGAATCCCTGGATTTAATAACTGGTTGAACCTCCTTTGGCAGCAATAACTTCAACCAAACGTTTTCTGTAGTTGCAGATCAGACGTGCACAACGGTCAGGAGTAATTCTTGACCATTCCTCTTTACAGAACTGTTTCAGTTCAGCAATATTCTTGGGATGTCTGGTGTGAATCGCTTTCTTGAGGTCATGCCACAGCATCTCAATCGGGTTGAGGTCAGGACTCTGACTGGGCCACTCCAGAAGGCGTATTTTCTTCTGTTTAAGCCATTCTGTTGTTGATTTACTTCTATGCTTTGGGTCGTTGTCCTGTTGCAACACCCATCTTCTGTTGAGCTTCAGCTGGTGGACAGATGGCCTTACGTTCTCCTGCAAAATGTCTTGATAAACTTGGGAATTCATTTTTCCTTTGATGATAGCAATCCGTGCAGGCTCTGACGCAGCAAAGCAGCCCCAAACCATGATGCCCCCACCACCATAATTCACAGTTGGGATGAGGTTTTGCTGTTGGTGTGCTGTGCCTCTTTTTCTCCACACATGGTGTTGTGTGTTTCTTCCAAACAACTCCACTTTGGTTTCATCTGTCCACAGAATATTTTGCCAGTACTGCTGTGGAACATCCAGGTGCTCTTGTGCAAACTGTAAACATGCAGCAATGGTTTTTTTTTGGACAGCAGTGGCTTCCTCTGTGGTATCCTCCCATGAAATCCATTCTTGTTTAGTGTTTTACGTATCATAGATTCGCTAACATGGATGTTAGCATGTGCCAGAGACTTTTGTAAGTCTTTAGCTGACACTCTAGGATTCTTCTTCACCTCATTGAGCAGTCTGCGCTGTGCTCTTGCAGTCATCTTTACAGGACGCCCACTCCTAGGGAGAGTAGCAGCAGTGCTGAACTTTCTCCATCTATCGACAATTTGTCTTACTGTGGACTGATGAACAGCAAGGCTTTTGGAGATACTTTTATAACCCTTTCCAGCTTTATGCAAGTCAACATTTCTTAATTGTAGGTCTTCTTTTTTTTTTTTTTTTTTTTTTTTATTCCTTAATGTCTTCTCTACTTTGGATTCGCATCATATGTGGTTCTCCGATTTTTTTATTTTTTTTTATAGAAAAGAATAAGTGTATTTCTATATTACAATCCATATCAACATATAATTCAGTACCATTCCCTTCCTGTAATCCTCCCCCCCCACCATTATCCCCTCCCCCCCACCCCCCAATCCCCTGACCTCTCTCTATTGCCAAATCTGCTTCTTACTTCACCCTCTTATGTTATGGTTGTTCACCCATTATTTCTGCATATCCCAGAGTGTTTTTGAACGCCATCCACCCCTTCCAATTTTCTTCAAATACTTCCAATGAATTCATGTCGCAGAATCTTAAATATTCCAAATTAAAAATTTCATCTACTCTGTTGCACCATCCCTTCTGGGTAGGGCTGTCCTGTTCTTGCCAGTATTTAGGAATTTGGCTCTTAGCTGCATTTAATAAGTGTGGGATCAGACTTTTAAGGTATAATTTATTCGACATCCGGATTCCCTGCAGTAGGCATCCCCACGGGTCATCCGGTATTTCTGTTTTAGTGATGTCTCTAATAGTTCTCCTGATCTCTGTCCAGTAATTTCAAATTTTTGGACAAGTCCACCATATGTGGGCCATTGTCCCTATTTCCTGGCATCCTCGCCAGCATAACTGTGATTTTTCCGTTGTGAACCTGTGTACTCTATCTGGCGTCATATACCATCTTATTAGACATTTATAGTTAGTTTCCACTATCTTATAGTTCACAGATGTTGAGTGCACCCTGTTAATTATTTGTTTAATTTCATACTCTCTCAATTGTGTTCCCAGTTCCTCTTCCCACTTCTTAATACATATCGGTTTCTCTGAGTTTCTTTGTGTGTTATTTAAGACCTTATAAATCTTAGAGATAACACCTTTCGTCTTCTTGTCCTCCCAAATTTTCTCCAATGGCCTTAAATTGTTTTTAGCTCTAATAGGTTTAGGAAGGCTATCAAAAAAAAGTCTTAACTGAGTATACCGCCATTCATCAATCAATCTCCACTCCTTGTTCTTCTTTAATTCCTGATATGTAATTAAGTTGTTTTGGACCATTACATCTTTTAATTGTGCGTTTTCTTTTAAGATCCATTTCCCAGAAATGTTTTCCCTACCTGGTGTAAAATAGCTGGTATCTTTTAGTGGTATAAGAGGCAAGTTATACTGCCAGTTTTATTTTTTGTGCAATCGGTCCCAAATTTTGAGTGCGTTTCTGGTGATCTCGTGTGTGTTTGTACTCAGATCTCGGTGTTGTGGTGGTATCCATATTACCCTTCCTAATGTTACGTTACTAATTCTACTCTCCATTTTCACCCATCTCTTCTCCGTGCTATCTTTAGCCCATTCAAAAATCCACGCTATTACTATCGCATTGTAGTAGTTTCTGATATTGGGTGCCCCTAATCCTCCCTGGCCCTTCTCTTTTGTGAGTGTCGTCCACTTAATACGTGTTTTTTTTTCCCACGTGAAAACCGAGAGCAGTGATTCTAATTTATCTAGGAAGACCCGAGGAAGTGGGATCGGAAGCATCTGCATCTTGTAAACTATTTTTGGAAGAATAATCATCTTCAAGATTCCTATTCTCCCGATCCATGAGAGTTGACCCTGAGAGATTTTATTTAGTTCTACCCTAATTTCGTTCATTAGAGAGATATAGTTCTCTCTGTAGATTGTCTCAGTTTCAACGGGCAATTTAACTCCAAGGTATGAAATTGAGCTGTTCCCCCATTTAAATGAGTAAGCTTTTTGGTATTTATTCATGTCTATTTTCTTAATGTTGATGCTCAGTGTTTCGGATTTGGCACGATTTATTTTAAAATTAGACATCTCCCCAAACTCATTAAGGGTTTTTAGGATCTTAGGTAAGGTTACTTTGGGATGAGTGATGAAAAACAAGACATCGTCTGCATATGCTGCAAGCTTATGCTCGTCGCCCGCCCCTATCCCACTTATTTCTGGATCCTGCCTGATTTTTCTCAGTAAGGGTTCCAATGCTAGCACAAATAGTAACAGTGACAGAGGACAACCCTGTCGGGTTCCATTTTTCATCTGGAATGGTGCAGATAGCACCCCGTTAACTTTAACCCTCGCTGTTGGGTATTTGTACAAGAATTAGATCCACGTTCTCATTCTGGGTCCTAGACCTATTGCCTCCAGTGTGGAGTGCATGAAGCCCCAGTCTAACCTGTCAAAGGCCTTCTCGGCATCAATTGACAGGAATAGTCCTGGGGCCCCACTCTCTTTCTTTCAGTTTCTTGATAGCCAGGAGCGATCTTATTCCATTGTCTTTACACTCCCTTCCTGGGATAAATCCCACTTGGTCTGAGTGTATGACATCTGTCATAATAGTTTTCAGCCTATTTGCTAGAATCTTAGAAAAAATCTTAGTGTCTATATTTAGGAGTGAGATTGGTCTGTAGCTGGAGCATAGTGTAGAATCTTTGCCTTCCTTGGGAATTATAGTTATTATGGCTTCTAGTGCCTCATTCCTCATGTCCCACTTTACACCTATCCCATTAAAATAAGAGCACAATATCGGGGTTAGAGAATCTATATATTTTTTATAATAAAGTATCGTCAGACCGTCTGGTCCTGGGCTTTTCCCATTTGGTAATTCTAGGATAATTTTTCTAATCTCCTCCTTCTTTTATGGGTGCTTCTAAGAAGTCTAATTTATCCATAGGGATTTTATCTAAAGCAATCTCCTCGATATAGGTTTTAATTTTTTCTATTCTTCTTTTAATCTCTACTTTTGTATCCTGGGGATTTAGTGAATATAGTTGACTATAATATTCTTGAAAAGATTTGGATATTTCCGAGGTGTTATATCTAATTTCCCCTATTTTATTTAGGATTTTTTCTATAAAGTTGAATTTTTTTTTCTTTTTTAATATTTTCGCCAAATACTTCCCTGGTTTATTACCCCATATATATCTCTCTTTCTTAGTTTGCTTGTAGAGTGTCCGATTCTCTTGTTCGTAGACCTCTCTTAGTTCCTCTCTTTTAATATTGAGGCGTAATAATTTCCCTTTCCCCTTGGTTTTTTGATGTTGCTGTTCTAATTCGGAGAGCTCTTTCATCAATAGTGTTTTTTTTTTCATAGCTCCTTCTCTTTTTAACCGCCCCCTCTTTTATTAGTATCCCTCTAATATATACTTTGTGAGTTTCCCAGACTATGGCCTCTGACATACCCTCAGTGCTGTTCTCCTTAAAAAATTGTTCCAATTCTACTTTTATTCTCTGGTTTATATTTTTATCCAGTAATAGTTCTTCATTCAACCTCCAGATATTGTTACTTTTTGGTGCTTCCCCGAAATTCCATCGGAGTGTAATTGGTGCATGATCAGAGAATGTTGCAATACCTATCTCCGTTTCTACTGTCTCTAATAGCCTATGATCAACTAAGAAATAATCTATTCTCGAGTACGTCCCATGCACGGGGGAGCGGAAAGTGAATTCCCGTTGCTTTAGATGTTGTGTCCTCCACGCGTCTACCAATTGATGTTGGTGCATTTTTTCTTTTTAATTTAATCTTCTGGGCATTTCCGATCCCCCTAGCCTGGGACGTACTGTCAATTGTTGGCTCAAGGCATACATTGAAGTCTCCTGCTATTATGGCCCCCCCTTCCTGAAATCCATAAATTCAGATATGATTTTTATTAGGAATTGGGTTGATTTTTTATTTGGTCCATATACGTTTGCCAGTGAGACCTCGGTTCCATTTAATTCTCCTTTTAAAAATAGAAATCTCCCCTCTGGGTCCTCCTTCTTCTCTTCTAGAATGAACCTGGTCCCTCTGGCAAACCCTATAGCCACACCTTTAGCCCTACTAATAGGTGAGTCCCCATAATACCACAGGGGAAATTCCTTGGAGAAAATTTGACGGTTTGAACTGACGCAGAAATGCGTCTCCTGTAAGAAAACTAGATCCGCCTTCAGTGTGATTAATTCTCTAATTATATTTGCCCTCTTAGTGGGAGCGTTCAGTCCTCTTACGTTATATGAAATTATGCTTAATTTGGGCATTTAGTGTTCCTAGGGTGGGCAAACTGAACGGACGTAATCTAATTCTCTCAAGATTCTTGGCAAGAGGTCCCCACCTCCCCCCCATCCCCTCCTCCCCCACCTTCCCATCCCCCCAACCACCCCCCTCCCTCCCCCCGTCCCTCTTCCCTCCCTGTTTGGGGTAAGAAACCTCATCGAGGCCCCGTGATCCGTAGCCCTCCTTCTCCATCTGCTCCTAGGGATATCTTCCCCTTGAGGTTGAGCTCTGGTAGCAGGAACGGGATCCAGGCCAGCCACTCCCTGCTATGGGGAAAGCACCTGAGCCCGTTCTACTCCCCTACTTACAAGTATTCTTCGTTTATTGTCTCCTCCCCGAACCTCCCCCCCCCATCCTCCCTCTCCTTTCTCTCCAATCCTCTCCCTTCGCTCCTCTATATATATATATATATATATATATATATATATATATATTTTTTTTTTTTTTTTCCCCTTCCTCCTTTTACTACAGACTATTTTTCTTTCTCGTACATCACGGGACACAGAGCGACATAGTCATTACTAATGGGTTATATAGTTACCGTCAGGTGCTGGCACTGGCAACTTCCAAAACCGGAAGTACCCTCCCCTATATAAGCCCCGCTTCATAGCTAAACGGTCGGTACCCGGGCCTTGCAGAGAAGAGCAAGGTTCTGCCTGTAATGCTTCTCTTAGGAGAGCTGGACCCTGGGATCCAGAGCTCTGGTCATACCCACGACCAAGATGTTTTCTGTGCAGGGTGCTATACAGGTCCAGGGGAGTGGAATCCTTGGGAACCCGGTCCCTGAAGGTTTGATTACAATGCCTGCCGTGATAGGTGAAGTTTGGGCTTTTGTGGACCAAACAAAGTCCTGCGGCGGGGAACAGGTAAGTGGGGGCCCCCAGGAACTTGGTTCTATTGGGGGACCCCCAAGCCTAATTTGTCTTTCTGTCTGTTACCTAACGGTATTCCCGCTAATATCTGTGCATGCCTGTAACTACTAAAAAAAAATGTAATAATTTTTAATGGTGGTCAAGAAAAAAAAAAAAAAAAGAATGTTTTTTATATATGTTTAGTATATTAAACTGCGGTACCTGTGTTTGTCCACTAGAGGCCGCTGTGGAATGTTTTTCTTGTCATATGGACTAGTTTCTTCTCAGAGAGCAAAGTCCAGGCAGCTGGTGAGTTCTCCTACAGGAAACTGTTTCCTCTGCCATGTTGCAGTGTTCGTCTATCCCCCGGCCTGCGGCAAAGGGGGCCCTGGCTCCTGTCCCTGGTTTCCATGTTTGAAAATTAGCGCCGAGGCGCACGTGGCCGCGCGCGTGCACGCGCCTCTATATATAGAGGTGGCCGGAAAAAGGGGCGGGGCCTGGGGGATGACGCTCTGTGCGCGCCGCAGCGCTTCTGCGCATGTGCGGGCGTCCCAGCAGGTTTTTAAAAAGCCACATTATTGCAGTAAGCTGGCTATGAAGTACAGAGACAGAGCTGGCAACATTTAAAGGCATACAGCAAGCGGTTGATACAGGCATCCCCTAGAAAGGCACATTAGTAGACACCAACTGTGATATAGCAGCAATTGTGCTAGACTATTCTCAGTAAAAGTGGTGTATTACGGCTGGAATACCTCAGCTTTAGGCTTAGGAATATGCCGTCCAGAAGCTCCGGAACTGAATCTTCCAGGAAGCGAAGGGGGTCTCATCGGGCTATGAGGATCTTGGGCATACTCCTGCTGCACCAGTCTCCCCTGAAGTTCAGAGGTAAGTGACCGTAGAGACCCCGCAGGGGTACTTGGTACTGTGGCTGTCCTCAGTCACCTGCTCCTGTGTATGTAACAGAGGAGGTTTTTTCCTCAGCTCTGGGAGGATTAGAGAGAGATTGTCAAAATTTATCGCTGCCTCCCTGTCAGGGAAAGCACGCCCGATCTCCGTCTCCTCCTTCAGAGTGCCTGTTAGCAGAGCAACAGTCCCATACAGGGATCGACCTGCCTGAAGGGGATCAGGATAAGGTTGATTCTGTTATAGAGGAATCAACAGTGGGGGAACCCTTTCTCAGCATCTCAAGCTGAAAGATTATGGGTTCAGTCTCTGACTAACATGGTCCGATCAGCATTTAAAAATGCACCTTGCGGAACCATCAACCACTACTGTATCCTCGTTGGGGTCGCTAGAAGCCCCAGACTGTTTGTTCTTTTCCACTTCACCCTTTACTGAAAGGGCTCATTTACCAGGATTAGGAACGTCCTGAGAAAATATTTATTCCCCCAAGAGATTTCCGGTGGTCTATCCCATGGAGGATAAGTTCATCAAAAAAAAAAAAAATGGAAGGTCCCTACAGTGGACGCAGCCATCTCTTGTATGTATAAATCACTGACATGTCCAGTGGATAATGTCCAAATGTTCAAGAACCCAATAGATAAAAGATTGGAGTCCTTATGAAAATCTGCTTGGTGATACAACCAGCAGTAGCAGCTATTGGGGTCTGCTAAGCAGTGAAGGATCAGTTGAAACAGGTCTTGAGGGACTTGACAGATCAGCAGGCTTTGCCCTAGCTGATCTACCTAGAGCCTTAGGCTTTGCGGTTGACGCCATAGAGGATTCAGTCCATCAGGCCTCCCGCCTTACGCTGTCTATAGTACATATGCGTAGGCTCCTATGGCTCAGAAACTGGTCTGCTGAAGCTCCCTGTAAAGAATGGCTGGTTAGCGTCCCATTTCATGGTGAACGCTTATTCAGGGAAAACCTGGACAAATATATCCAGAAAATTTCCAGCGGTAAAAATACGCTCTTGCCGGTTAAAAGCAGAGTTAGAGGTCCCTCTTTAAGAGGCCTGCTTCTCCAGTCCCTGGGGCATCGGCTGTGTAACAGTTCCGACGGCCTCCTCGGTCAAATCCCGGGGGTAAAAAACAGGGACAGTAGCAGGGTAATGAGAAACCCTGGGTCAGGGGAGGTACAAAACCTCCCCCAAAGTTAAAATCATTGAAGCCCCCACTCAGTCGGGTGGGGGGAGGACTCCAGTTGTTCGCAAAGAGACCTGGCGGGACACGATCAAGACAGATAGGTGCTCTCCGCAGTAGGTTTGGGATACAGTTTGGAGTTAAAAGACTCTCCTCCTTCCCATTTTTGAGGTCAAACGTGCCAAGGGATCCCCGGAAGAGAGAGTCCCTCCTGTTGGCACTAGAACAACTATTGCTCCAAGGAGTAATTATGGAGGTTCCCCTGGAAGAATGAGGGTTCGGGTTTTACTCAAACCTCTTTACAGTCCCGAAGCAAACGCGGACGGGAGGCCCATATTAATTCTAAAAGGGCTATACAAATTCCTGTATATCAGGACTTTCCGATGGAGTCGATCCGATCGGTGGCCACTGCCCTACAAGGGGAGGATTGGTTAGCCACGATCGACATCAAAGATGCTTATTTGCACATTCCCATCTTTCCAGTCCACCAAAAATTTCTACGCTTTGCAGTAGAAGGGCGCCATTTTCAGTTCAGAGCCTTACCCTTCGGTTTGGCCACAGCACCAAGAGTGTTCACAAAAATTCTGGCCCTTTATTGGCCAATCTAAGAACACAAGGTGTAATGATAATGGCATATCTGGATGACTTGTTGCTGATAGACCACTCAGTGAAAAAACTAGACGTGGTCGTTCACAAGACGATCAAGTATCTGGAATCTCACGGTTGGATTATCAACCGAGACAAGTCAGCCCTAAAAACCAGTCAAAAGTCTGGAATACTTGGGGCTAAGGTTGGATTCAGGCCAGAGAAAAATATTCTTGCCTCGAGGAAAGGTGTTGTCTTTGAAAGATTTGATCCACTTAGTGGGTCCAAAAAAGACAGCCGTCCATACGCCTGTATATGAGGCTGCTGGGAAAAATGGTGGCATCATTTCGAAGCAGTACCCTACGGTCAATTCCATTCAAGGAATTTGCAAGGGGCCATACTGTCAGCCTGGAACAAAAAAGTTCAGGCCCTAGACTTACAATGTCCTTGTCCCCTTCCGTTCGCAAGAGCCTCCGTTGGTGGTTGGTTCCCCAGAATCTGGAAAAAAGGAAATCCTTCAGTCTGATTTCTTGGAAGGTGGTCACTACAGATGCCAGCCTTATAGGCTGGGGACCAGTACTGGAGCAATAGTCTCTCCAGGGCAGATGGTCGGATGCAGAAAAGGCCCTGCCCATCAATCTCTTAGAGATACGAGCAGCCCGGTATGCCCTAGTAGCATGGACATCCAAACTCCAAGGGTCCCCTGTCAGAATTCAATCAGACAATGCCACAGCAGTGGCATATATCAATCATCAGGGGGGCACCAGGAGTCGTGCAGCCCAGAGGGAAGTAAATTACATCCTGAAATGGGCAGGAAAAATATGTCCCAGCCATATCTGCGGTATTCATTCCAGGAGTGGAGAATTGGAAGGCGGACTTTCTAAGTCGCCAGCAATTAGGCCCAGAGGAAGGGTCCCTTCACCCCGAGGTTTTCTGGACAATATGTCAGCGGTGGGGAACATTGGATGTAGATCTTCTAGCATCCAGATTCAACGCAAAGGGGGATAGGTTTGTCTCTCGGACAAGGGACCCCCTAGCTTGCGGCTCGGATGCCCTAGTGTTCCCTGGGGATCAGTTCAAGCGGATATATGCATTCACACCGCCACAATGGTTACCTCGATTACTCCGCAGAATCAGGGTAGAAAAGAAACCAGTGATTCCGGTGGCTCCAGCGTGGCCCCGAAGAGCGTGGTACGCGGAGATTGTAAAATTTCAGTGGGGAGTCCTTGGACTCTCCCACGTCGTCCGGCTTTCGCAAGGACCGATATACCACCCTTCCTTACCAGCCCTAGGTTTGACGGCCTGGCTATTGAAGCCCACATTCTAAAAAAGAGAGGGCTCTCTAATGCTGTGGTATCTACCATGATCAATGCCAGGAAGCCGGTATCCAGGCAGATCTACTATAAAATCTGGAAGGCGTACATCGCGTGGTGTGAGGCCAAGAAATGGCATCCACATAAGTACGTAATAGGTAGGATTCTGGACTTCCTACAGTGGGCTGTAGATAGGAAGCTTGCCTTGAGTACTATCAAGGGTCAGATTTCGGCCTTGTCAATATTTTTTCAAAGGCCCTTGGCTTCGCATTCACTAGTCAAAGCCTTTATACAAGGAGTGATGCGTATTAGGCCTCCGGTTAATATTCCCATATGTTCATGGGATCTAAGCTTGGTTCTGTCGGTTCTACAGAAACAACCATTTGAACCATTACAGCATATTTCCTTGGTGCTTCTCACCAGGAAATTGATTTTTCTAGTAGCCATTTGTTCGGCTAAGAGAGTATCGGAATTAGCAGCTATGTCCTGTAAGGAGCCATATCTGGTTATCCATAAGGATAGAGTAGTGTTACGTCCTCATCCAGCCTTTCTTCCTAAGGTGGTATCGAGGTTTCATTTGAACCAAGATGTGGTTCTTCCTTCTTTTTTCCCCAAACCTACTTCGGTAGAGGAAAAGTTATTGCATTCTTTGGATGTAGTAAGAGCAGTTAAAGCTTATCTAAAAGCCACTGCTCAGATTCGCAGAACGGATACTTTGTTTATTCTGCCGGAAGGCCCCAGAAAGGGTCAGGCAGCGTCAAAATCTACTTTAGCCAAGTGGATTCGACAGGTCATAATACAAGCCTATTGTCAGGGTCACCTGTGGCCAGGTGACAGATGCACACCGTAGGGGGACAGGAGTGCACCGCGAGGTAGTGAACCCTATGGCTGGCTTCTGTGGGTAGGAAACTGGGTGGTTGTGGAAAGCGGGACCAGAGGAGCACAACCGGGATCCCAACGGAAGCGAGAGCCAAGATTCCCCAGGGCGCGGAGTCTAAGACCCAGCTGGTCTTCTCCAGGGCCTCTAGTGGTGAGGATGTTACGCTGCAGGCTGGGACCAGGTCGCGGCCCCTGGAGTTTCCTAGCTCACGCCCCGTAGGATAAGGGGAAGCAGCGGCACACGATAGAGAGAACCGAATAACAAGCCGAAGGTCAGGGGCCACAAGCAGACAAGGATAACGAAGAACGAGCCGAAGGTCAAGGGTCACGAGCAGACAGGGATGGTCGGGGACAAGCCAATAACGTAACAGAGAGACAGACGTAGCACACGGCAGGCAGGAACCCAAACACACAATGCCTAACAAACACGTTGATCAGCAAAGCAGGCTTGCAGTGCACAGGTTAATATAGTGTTCAGTGATAGGGCCTGGGGTGGAGTCAGGCTGGGAGGAGATTATAAAGGAAGCCAGGTGAAGGAGGTCTGGTCTCTAGATGAACACATGAGGAGGAAGGTAAGATGGCAGACAGACATTAATGCATATCCATGACAGTACCCTCCCTCTTACGAGGCCTCCCCCTTCCCCGCCTGGGCCCAGGTTTAGAGGGAAACTTCAGATGAAACTCCTTTAACAGACGAGGTGCAAAGACCTCAGATGCAGTGATCCAAGACCTCTCCTCAGGACCAAACCCTTTCCAATGAACGAGGTACTGAAGAACGCCTTTACAGAGTCGGGAGTCCAGAATTTGACTGATCTCGTACTCCTGATTATCCTCCGAGACAGGCGCCACGGTAGGAAGAGGACGAGAGAATTTATTGAGGACTAAAGGCTTTAGAAGAGCAACATGAAAGGAGTTAGTGATTTTAAGGCTCTTAGGAATCTGGAGTTTGAAACAAACCGGATTCAGTTTAGCAGTTACCGTGTATGGACCGATGAATCGTGGAGCAAACTTCAGAGAAGGAACTCGGAGCTTGATGTTCCTGGTAGAGAGCCAGACTTTGTCCCCTGGCTGAAGAGAAGGCGGTTTACGCCTGCGGCGGTCTGCAAAGCCTTTGAATTTTTCAGCAGCTGCCCGGAGGGAATCATGAACGTGACCCCAAACGGAATTGAGAGACTCCTGAACCGAAGCCAAAGCTGGAATGTCTGGAGAACAGATCATAGGAAGAGGAAGTTGAGGGTGTTTTCCATAAACTGTGAAAAAGGGTGTCTTCTGCGAACTGGTATTCACATGATTGTTATGGGAGAATTCTGCCCACGGGAGTAGAGAGGACCAATCGTCATGGTGAGAAGACACAAAGGTGCGAAGAAAGACCTCTAACTCCTGATTAACCCTCTCAGTCTGTCCATTGGATTGGGGATGGTAAGAAGAAGAAAAATCCAAGACAATATTGAGGGATTTGCAAAAGGCTCTCCAAAAACGAGACGTGAATTGGACTCCCCTGTCGGAAACAATATGAGAAGGGACCCCATGTAGGCGGAGAATTTCTCGAATGAAAATGGGAACCAAGGCAGGGGCAGAAGGAAGACCAGGAAGAGGAACAAAATGAGCCATCTTGGAGAATCGATCGATTACCACCCAAATGACTGTATTATTCTCAGACAGTGGGAGATCGGTGATAAAATCCATGGCAATATGGGCCCAGGGTTCCTTAGGAATAGGCAAGGGCATGAGGAGACCAGCAGGAGCTTGTGTGGAGGATTTGGACTGAGCACAGACATGACAAGCTTTAACGTAGTCTTTGACGTCTGAGCGGAGATTAGGCCACCAGTAGTGACGACTGATGAGTAGGAAGGATCGGAGGAATCCAGAATGCCCTGCCACCTTGGAATCATGTCCCCAACGAAGGATCTTAGCTCTTAGCTCAGTGGGGACAAAGGTCTTACCAGGCGGAATTTTAGACTTCAGGGTGGTAGAGTGGGCAACAATGCATGAGGTGGGAATGATCGGCTCAGGTTCAGGGGCGGACTCCTCGTCCAAAGTGTCAAATGACCTAGAGAGCGCATCAGCCCGACCGTTGCAGGAACCAGGTTTGTAGGTAATCGTGAAATTAAAACGGGCAAAGAAGAGACTCCACCTGGCCTGTCTAGGATTCAGACGTTTAGCATTCTGTAGATACTGTAAATTCTTGTGATCGGTAAAGATCGTTATGGAGTGAGGGGAACCCTCCAAGAGATGACGCCACTCCTCTAACGCCAATTTAATAGCGAGAAGTTCCCGATCACCGATGGCATAATTCCTCTCTGCCTGAGAATTTTTTTTGGAGAAGAACGCACATGGTTGGCGTCTCTTCTCAAAGATTTGAAGAAGCACAGCTCCCACCCCCATTGAGGAAGCGTCCACTTCAATAAAAAATGCATTCCCAGGATTTGGTCTCCTCAAGAGGGGGCCAGAAACAAAGGCCTGTTTCAGGTTGTGAAATGCAGAGACAGCTTCGGGAGGCCAGTCTCTGGCATTCACACCCTTCTTGGTCAAAGCGATAATAGGCGCGGCAATGGAAGAGTAATTCCTTATGAACTGCCTATAATAATTAGTGAAGCCAAGAAAGCGCTGTGTGGCCTTGAGGCTAGCAGGAAGAGGCCAGTTGGTGATAGCCAAGACCTTCCCAGGGTCCATACGAAGCCCCGAACATGAGACAAAGCACCCCAAAAACAGGACCTCAGAACATTCAAAGGAACATTTCTCCAGCTTGGCATAGAGATTGTTCTCTCTAAGACGTTGAAGTACAGTGCGGACATGGTTTCTGTGGACGAGCAGATTTTCAGAAAAGATCAGAATGTCATCCAGATAGATGACAACAAACTGGTACAGCAGATCTCTGAAGATTTCATTGACAAAGTTTTGAAACACGGCTGGAGCATTACACAGACCAAAAGGCATCACCAGATATTCGTAATGCCCGTCTCTAGTGTTAAATGCAGTCTTCCATTCGTCACCCTCCCGTATTCGAATGAGATTGTACGCGCCTCTGAGATCCAACTTGGTGAAAATGGAGGCACCCTTCAACCTATCGAATAGCTCAGATATTAAGGGTAAGGGGTATCGATTTTTAATAGTAACCGCATTTAAACCCCGATAATCGATGCAGGGTCTTAAGGTACCATCCTTTTTGGCAACAAAAAAGAACCCTGCCCCTGCAGGCGATGAGGATTTCCGGATGAACCCTCTCTCCAGATTCTCTGCTACATACTCCGACATGGCCTGGGTCTCTGGGATGGACAGAGGGTAGGTACGACCCCTGGGTAGAGTTGCTCCGGGGACAAGATCAATAGCACAGTCAAAAGACCTGTGGGGAGGAAGCACCTCAGCTGATTTTTTACAGAACACATCCCGGTAATCGCTGTATGCGGCGGGAAGATCAGAAGAAACAGAAGTGGCAGCAACCGGAAGACTCTCCTTGGGGGTCACCTTGAGAAGACACGACGAGAAACATGAGGAACCCCAGGCCAGGATCTGCCCAGAGACCCAGTCCACATGTGGAGAGTGGAGCTGTAGCCAAGGGAGGCCCAATACAACTGGGGTAGAGGCCTTGGGTAGAATAAGAAAGGATATCCACTCCTGGTGGAGAATCCCTACCGACATCCTAATGGGTAGCGTCTGGAAGCGAATAGGGCCCCCTGGGAGAACAGTGCCATCAATTGCCGAGACTACCAATGGGGTAGTGAGAGGTGAAAGGGTAAGCTTCATAGAAGAAGCAGTTCTCCAATCCATGAAATTGCCGGCAGCCCCGGAATCCAGGTATGCAAGGGTTGACTGAGGAGAAGTGCCTACATGAAGGGACACCGGCAAGAGCAGGCGAGAAGGTGATGTTTCTGGGTCCAATACTCCACCTTCCAAATGTATTAGACCCGAGCGTTTCCCGGACGAAGCGAGCAGGAGTCACGAAAATGACCCTTGCCCCCACAATAGAGGCACAAGCCCAGAGTTCTGCGCCTAGCACGTTCTTCGGGGGTTAGTCTGGTCCGGCCCAGCTGCATAGGTTCTTCAGCAGGTAGAGGATGCTCCACGGAATGAAGGGAGGGGAGCTCAGACTGGCTAGGACCCAGAGAGTGCTGGCGTCTTTTTTCTAAGGACCTCTCTTGAAAACGAATGTCGATCTGGTTGCATAATGAAATTACATCGTCCAGACCGACGGGAATGGCTCTTCCCGCTAATTCGTCTTTCACTCGGTCAGAGAGGCCATGTAAAAAGGTAGCGACCAGGGCCTCATTATTCCAGCTCAATTCAGCTGTGTGGATACGGAACTGAAGAGCATATTGCCCCACTGAACTAGATTCTTGGCGAAGACGTAAGACAGCACTAGCCGCTGAAGAAGCCCGAGCCGGCTCTTCGAAGATATTACGAAAGAGCTTCAAGAATTCGGACAGACTGGAAACCACCGGATCGTTCCTCTCCCACAGGGGGGCAGCCCAGGCCAAAGCTTCACCGGAGAGGAGGGAAATGATATAGGCTACCTTAGCCCGGTCAGATAGGAAGCTTTGAGGCTGAAGCTCAAAATGAATAGTGCATTGGCTGAGAAACCCCCTGCAGGCCTTGGAGTCCCCAGAGAAACGGAACGGAGCTGGCAATCTTAGTGAGTGTGAGGCTGCGACTGGTGCGATAGGTACAGCCGCTGGTTGTACTTGGGGTTGCGGATTCGGGGTTCCCAAGGAGACCTGAAGCTGCTCGAATCGAGAAGCCAGATCCTGGAGGAATCGCATCACCTGGGTCTGATTTGATTCCTGGGTCTCAAGTCTGCGAACTATGCCCTGCAATGGATCATCCGCGGGAAGCGGGATGTCAGCCGGGTTCATGGCTGATCAAACTGTCAGGGTCACCTGTGGCCAGGTGACAGATGCACACCGTAGGGGGACAGGAGTGCACCGCGAGGTAGTGAACCCTATGGCTGGCTTCTGTGGGTAGGAAACTGGGTGGTTGTGGAAAGCGGGACCAGAGGAGCACAACCGGGATCCCAACGGAAGCGAGAGCCAAGATTCCCCAGGGCGCGGAGTCTAAGACCCAGCTGGTCTTCTCCAGGGCCTCTAGTGGTGAGGATGTTACGCTGCAGGCTGGGACCAGGTCGCGGCCCCTGGAGTTTCCTAGCTCACGCCCCGTAGGATAAGGGGAAGCAGCGGCACACGATAGAGAGAACCGAATAACAAGCCGAAGGTCAGGGGCCACAAGCAGACAAGGATAACGAAGAACGAGCCGAAGGTCAAGGGTCACGAGCAGACAGGGATGGTCGGGGACAAGCCAATAACGTAACAGAGAGACAGACGTAGCACACGGCAGGCAGGAACCCAAACACACAATGCCTAACAAACACGTTGATCAGCAAAGCAGGCTTGCAGTGCACAGGTTAATATAGTGTTCAGTGATAGGGCCTGGGGTGGAGTCAGGCTGGGAGGAGATTATAAAGGAAGCCAGGTGAAGGAGGTCTGGTCTCTAGATGAACACATGAGGAGGAAGGTAAGATGGCAGACAGACATTAATGCATATCCATGACACCTATGGCTTGAGAAGGAGACCGCCTCCGTTCAAAGTTAGAGCGCACTCCACGAGAGCAGTTGGAACTTCATGGGCAGTGCATCACCAGGCCTCCCTGGCTCAAGTCTGTAAGGCCGCAACATGGTCTTCAGTACACACGTTTACTAGGTTCTACCAGGTGGACGTTAGAAGTCAGGAGGATGTCGCCTTTGGGCGCAGTGTGTTGCAGGCCGCAAAAGATCCTCATGTCTGATAGCGCTCAGCTTATATATGGTGTATCCCCCCCCTCAGTTGGCATTGCTTTAGGACATCCCATTAGTAATGACTATGTCGCTCTGTGTCCCGTGATGTACGAGAAAGAAAATAGGATTTTTATAACAGCTTACCTGTAAAATCCTTTTCTTGGAGTACATCACGGGACACAGAGCTCCCGCCCCTCTTTGGGGACACTTATTGCTTTGCTACAAAACTGAGGTGCTCCCGGATGGGAGGGGCTTATATAGGGGAGGGTACTTCCGGTTTTGGAAGTTGCCAGTGCCAGCACCTGACGGTAACTATATAACCCATTAGTAATGACTATGTCGCTCTGTGTCCCGTGATGTACTCCAAGAAAAGGATTTTACAGGTAAGCTGTTATAAAAATCCTATTTTTCCTCGATTTCAAGGGCCGAAATTGATTTTCTGAAGTCTTCTGTCTATACTCTCTTTCCCACCATCCTGGGATGTCAATTTCCGGGATATCCAATCCTTTAAAAAAGTTAGGGGTGTCGTCAGGGAATCTCAGGGTAGCTGAGCGTCCATCCTTTCGGCCCACTAGACACGCTGGGAAACCCCAAGAGTATTGAATATCCTGGCTCTTAAGTTGATCTAAGAGTGGTTTTAGAGTTCTTCTTCTGTTCAATGTCTCTCCTGCTAGATCTGGGAATATCTGCAACGTAGTGTCCTCATACTTTGCGGGGACTTTGGATTTTAAACTTTGTTGTATCTGTTCTTTATCCTGATAGTTATGAAATCGTGGGATTATATCTCTTGGGATTTCTTCCTTTAGACCCGCCGGTTTCCTGATCCTATGGATTCTTTCGAATTTTATCTTTTCTGTAGCGTTTTTATTTAGCATTTGTCCAAAGATTTTATCCATTTTTTCCTGTAGGTCTTCTATTTGTTGATCTGGTAGTCCACAAATCCTCAGGTTTTTTCTCCTATTACGATTTTCCTGATCTTCGAGTCTGTATTTCAGATCCCATTGCTCTTTCTGTACATCTTCCAATTGCCCTTTTAATTCCATGACTTCCGCTGCTTGCGCATCTATTTTTTCTTCAGTTTCCTCCACTCGCCTCAGTAAGTGATTCAGATCCTCCTGTATAATCGATATTTCCCCTTTGATCGATTTCTCCATTCTGTACATGACTGTTTCCATTCTAGCGAACATCTACGCTATTTCCCCCTTAGTGGGAAGTTTGTCTATTTGTCTAGTATCCGTGATATCCGTGAATCGTAGGTCTTCTGAGAGCTCTTTTGTGCGAGGCAACATTCACATCAGGCAATGCTTCTTGTGAAAAGTAAACCCAGAACTGGTGTGTGTTTTTTATAGGGCAGGGCAGCTGTAACCAACACCTCCAATCTCATCTCATTGATTGGACTCCAGTTGGCTGACACCTCACTCCAGTTAGCTCTTGGAGATCTCATTAGTCTAGGGGTTCACATACTTTTTCCACCTGCACTGTAAATGTTTACATGGTGTGTTCAATAAAAACATGGTAACATTTAATTATTTGTGTGTTATTAGTTTAAGCAGACTGTGATTGTCTATTGTTGTGACTTAGATGAAGATCAGATCACATTTTATGACCAATTTGTGCAGAAATCCATATCATTCCAAAAGGGTTCACATACTTTTTTTTGCAACTGTACATACACACACAGTATACACACACCAGCACTTTTCATCTAAAAATCAGCCTAATTGAACACGCTGCTGCCCCCATTTCCTGGCATGCTGGGACTTGTAGTACCCCAGCAGCTCACAGACACATTCAGTGGTAATACAGGAGAGGAGGATGATGTGCCTGTGTATTGGTGGGCAGGTAATCAGTAGGGAGATGTAGCAGAGATTGGGGGAAAAGTTCAGAACATCCTTCCCCCAGGAGAAGTGCACTTCTCACACACAGAAAAACAATCTAACAGCCTCAGAGACAAGAGCTCTGTTAGAGAAAACACAGCCTCCCTCTCCCCCTCACCAGAGAAAGCACTGATAAAACGACATTTAACTCAGCCAAGTTAGTCAGCTTACTTTGCATCGGCCTGAAGTCCGTCCCACACTGCAGGCTGTGTCCCCGCCTCCCTCTCCTCCAGCTGTCGGCATATCCTGCTCTGTATTCAAAGAAGCCATGTGGGGAAGGGGGCGTGTACACTGTGTTCCCATTGGCTGAGGAGGTAGTGGAGGGGCGGAGCAGCTATAGCCTCTGAAATTTTACATCAAAATGATGTCAGTGTCAGACATTTCAGGGACAGATGTAAAAATACACAGATTTTTACAATCTGTCCCTGGTTTTACTGAGGCTGGCAACCCTGATGGGGCCCCCCTAGTGGCATGGGGTCCTCGGTTAGTGCCCGAGTGCCCGAATGGTCAGTCCGCCCCTGCATGCCTATTATAAAAATGTGAGTTTCTCTAATAATTCTGAGTCTATCTAACCATTGTTAGCATTTTTAAATGCACATACCATGTAGGGATAAAGCTGTCTCAAATAAGCAGGGCTATCGCTAAAGAAAACGGTAAAAAAATGTAATTTGGAAAGAGCCTCATCAACCTAAATGCAAAGATGGCCTGTCCTGTGTATACTTGAATCTCTGCTTAGCGAGCCAGTCCCTTTTTTTTTTTTAACTTGAATTCATTTTTAAGAAATGCACATAGCATTGAACCTGCTGGGGACAAATGGAGCATTACTTGGATGTTTAAGGAGGATTGCAAACAATGTATGATCAGCTAAATAATTTGAGGAACTATGATCACCATGATATGTATGTGACTGTTCACATGTTGGCCCAGTTTTTTCCTGCTCTTGGTTATTTGTTTTAGAAACTCAGACCCAAAATTTTTACATCAAGGGTTTGAATTCAGGAGTCATTGGTTGGGTCCTATGCTGCTGAGCTAGTACAGGGGATAGTAGTGGTGCACAGAATGTGTGGTACCAAGTAGTGGGAAAATAAACGCATGGTCTAATAGTGATAGGCCTGTAGGGCAATCAGTTATAGTAATATGGACTAATATGGTCACCAACATTGCAGGAGCCCAGTAAGAAGTTGTAAATAGTATACAGTATCTCACAAAATTAAGTACACCCCTCACATTTTTGTTAATATTTTATTAAATCTTTTCATTAAATCTTTTCATTTGACAATTCTGAAGAAATTACTCTTTGCTACAATGTAAAGTAGTGAGTGTACAGCTTGTATAACAGTGTAAATTTGCTGTCCCCTCAAAATAACTCAACACACAGCCATTAATGTCTAAACCGCTGGCAACAAATGTGAGTACACCCCTAAGTGAAAATGTCCAAGATGGCCCAATTAGTAATTTTCCCTTCCCGGTGTCACGTGACTTGTTAGTGTTACAAGGTCTCAGATGTGAATGGGGAGCAGGTGTATTAAATTTGGTGTTATCCCTCTCACTCTCTCATACTGGTCACTGAAAGATCAACATGGCACCGCATGGCAAAGAACTCTCTGAGAATCTGAAAAAAGAATTGTTGCTCTACATAAAGATGGCCTAGGCTATAAGAAGATTGCCAAGACCCTGAAACTGAGCTGCAGCACGGTGGCCAAGACCATACAGCGGTTTAACGGGGCAGGTTCCACTCAGAACATGCCTCGCCATGGTAGACCAAAGCAGTTGAGTGCACGTGCTTAGCGTCATATCCAGAGATTGTCTTTGGGAAATAGACGTATGAGTGCTGCCAGCATTGTTGCAGAGGTTGGGGGTCAACTTGTCAGTGCACAGACCATACGCCACACACTGCATCAAATTGGTCTGCATGGCTGTCGTCCCAGAAGGAAGCCTTTTCTAAAGAGGATGCACAAGAAAGCCGGCAAACAGTTTGCTGGAGACAAGCAGACTAAGGACATGGATTACTGGAACCATGTCCTGTGGTCTGGTGAGTGTCAAGCGTGTGTGGTGACAACCAGGTGAGGAGTACAAAGATACGTATGTCTTGCCTACAGTCAAGCATGGTGGTGGGAGTGTCATGGTCTGGGGCTGCATGAGTGCTGCCGACACTGAGGAGCTACAGTTCATTGAGGGAACTATGAATGCCAACATGTACTGTGATATACTGTAGCAGAGCATGATCCCCTCCCTTCGGAGACTGGGCCACAGGCAGTATTCCAACATGATAACGACCCCAAACACACCTCCAAGACAACCATTGCCTTCCTAAAGAATCTGAGAGTAAAGATGGACGGACAAAGCATGTCTCCAGACCTAAACCCTATTGAACATCTTTGGGGCACCCTCAAACAGAAGGTGGAGGAGCGCAAGGTCTCTAACATTCACCAGCTCCGTGATGTTGTCATGGAAGAGTGGAAGAGGACTCCAGTGGCAACCTGTGAAGTTCTGGTGAACTCCCCCAAGAGGGTTAAGGCAGTGCTGGAAAATAATGGTGGTCACACAAAATATTGACACTTTGGGCCCAATTTGGACATTTTCACTTAGGGGTGTACTCACTTTTGTTGCCAGCAGTTTAGACATTCATGGCTGTGTGTTGAGTTATTTTTAGGTTACAGCAAAGTCACACTGTTATACAAGCTGTACATTCACTAATTTACATTGTAGCAAAGTGTCGTTTCTTCAGTGTTGTCACATGAAAAGATATAATAAAATATTTACAAAAATGTGAGCGGTGTACTCACTTTTGTGAGATACTGTATGTAGCGGGGGTCTCAATCTAGGGGGTACACCTGGGTGGTAGTATGACCCAGGTGTGTATAAATCATAAGAGGATTTGGACCATTTTCAGTCGTGGAGGACTTTGGTGGTGTACTATTCTCCTTGGCCTGGGGTGGCGGTGTTCCCACAGGTCGAGGTAGAATCTGTCCTTTTTGTCCCGTTCTGGCGGTGGTACAGCGGGGGCGGAGAACCTGCTGTGGCGTCACGGGAGGAGATAAGGGGGAGAGACACCCTCGCCATGAGGTCTTCTGCATCCGGCGCCCAGGCACCTTAGGCCTGGGTGCGGTCGGTCCGGAGTTCCAGCCCAGGCGCCCATGGCCTGGTCGGAGCAGTGTTGGCGTCCATCTCAGGCACCTTAAGCCTGGGGTGAGGTACTACACCGGAGGCCTGGGGCCCAGTGACTTCGACTGGGCTCCGCAAGGGTGGATGAGTCCGAGGGACCCTGAGGTGGATGGGGCCCATGTCTGAGGTGAGGAGGCCAGAGAGGTTACCCGTCTGAAGAGCCCAGAGCAGCATCAACCCGGTGACGGAGGGGCCTCTGGTAACTCCCTTGGAGGGACATCTTCCCCCTGACAGGGGCCACAACGCAGCGAAGGTACTCCAGTTCATGTTCTCCAGAGTCGCTGGTAGAGACTCAAAGGTTTCAAGTTTCTCTCTTTAGCCGATCGCTATAGCAACCGCTGGTGAAACCACAGTGGTTTAGTTTATTATTATCAGGACAGTGCCTCGACCTGCTCACCCCACCGTGTTGAACTGTTTATGGGTCCCAATCAATCGGCTGACAAAGAACTGTTTAATTGTGTACTACAATAAAACAAGTGTTGGATCCTTATCGGTGTGTGGTACTCTGGTTAATGGGAGCGAAGGGAAGTGTCAGCACAGAAGGACTTGGTATTCCTGCAGAAACACACAGGCCCGAGGAAAACAATAGGTACTGGCCTTCACCTCACCCGCTGCAATGGGGAGGACATGGGCCGTAGCGCATCTCACTCTCACATACAAGATACCCCTAGAAAAGAGCTATCGGAAACCCGATTCACATGAGGAGAGAGTGGGGCCGCTACATGTATATACCTAGGCATTCCAAAAGCAAGTTCGCTCATAGCCCTGTAGTTATGTTTCTGTCATGGTCTGGAGTCAGGCTCGGAGGCCGGTAGCTATAGCAGTGGAGCAGTACCCACCAACATGCGAGACAGGTATACGAGCAGGTCACCCTGGCGGATGACACGGGTTCACCTGAGCTGTGGGGTCTAAGTACTAACTGGTATTCACCAGAGCTCCTGATGGAGGAGATGGGTTTTGCTGCATGTTAGGACCAGGTCACAGTCTTCAGGATCGCCCCACCAGGAGGTGAGCAAGCCAGAGTCCAGCAGCAGATAAGCAGATAAGCATTAAGCAGAAGCATAGTCAGTAAACAAGCCAAATGTCTGTAAAAAATGGTTGCAGGTAGGGCTGCAACTAACAATTATTTTCATAATCGATTAGTTGGCCAATTATTGTTTAGATTAACCAATAATCGGTTAATAACCTTAAAAGAAGTGTGGTGTATGATTTAGTTCATATGTAAAGTTTAAAAAAATTAATGTTTTTCTTAAAAATATTTCTATGCAGTGGTAAATATAAATAACCAACTATATGGTTAGGGAGCAAAATCTCGAATCCACGCTGAGAATAACTGACAGAAGAGATGTACTGTGTATATATACTATTAAGCCTCCTACACACGATTGGATATCATATGGATACTAATCCGATGGTTTTGTCCATCGGAAATCCGATAAAGCTGACTTCCATCAGTCTTGCTTACACACCATCAGTCAAAAAACCGACGGTTCCAAACGCAGTGACGTAAAACACTCCGATGAGCCGAGAAAAATGAAGTTCAATGCTTCTGAGCATGCGTCGACTTGATTCTGAGCATGCGTGGGTTTTTTATCCGATGGACTTGCCCATAGACGATCTGAGTTTTCGATCGTTTTTTTATCCATCGTAAAAATGTAAAACATGTTCTATTTTTTAAAACCGATGGAAAAAAGACCGATGGGGCCCATACACGATCGGTTTGTCTGATGAAAACAATCCATCGGACGGTTTTCATCGGTTAAACCGATCGTGTGTACAGGGCTTTAGAGGGTGAATCTGGTAAATATCATCAGACTCTAATCAAATATTTTTATTTAAAGAAAAAAAAAGACTGTTTTTCAAACAGAACTGTAATATATTATATGCTGGCCATACAACAAAAAAAAATCATTTTAAGAACGTTCGTTCGATTTTCTAATCGTCAGTGGGGTCAAATCGACGTTCGTTTTCAACCACAATGATGGGAAAATTTAGAAATAATAGGATTTTTATAACAGCTTACCTGTAAAATCCTTTTCTTGGAGTACACCACGGGACACAGAGCTAGTCATTACATAATGGGTTAAGGGTCACCAGCGGTGATTGGACACTGGCACAACCAATGGAAGACAGTTCCCCTCCATATAACCCCTCCCATCAGGGAATTACCTCAGTTTTGTAGCAAAGCAGTAAGGTTCCCATAAGAAGGGGGGGACCTCTGTGTCCCGTGGTGTACTCCAAGAAAAGGATTTTACAGGTAAGCTGTTATAAAAATCCTATTTTCTTTATCGTACACCACGGGACACAGAGCTAGTCATTACATAATGGGACGTCCCAGAGCAATGCTCATATGAAGGGGGGGAGACACAGATCAAAACAGGCCGCTTGCGGACCAGAAGCCCTATACTGCTGCCTGCAGCACACTTCGCCCAAAGGCGGAATCCTCATGTCCTTTCACATCTATTTGATAGAATTTGGAAAATGTATGGACTGAAGACCAAGTTGCAGCTTTACAGATCTGAGCCATCGAAGCCTGGTGGTGCACTGTCCATGAAGCACCTATCGCCCTGGTAGAGTGCGCCTTAACAGGAAAAGGAGGAGTCCTGTTCTTTAAACCATAAGCTTGAATAATTACTTGTCTAATCCACCTGGAAATGGTGGATTTTGATACCGCTTGGCCCTTCTTGGGCCATCTGGTAAAATAAACAAAACATCTGTTTTACGTATCTGAGCGGTTGCTTGCAGATACACCTTTACCGCTCTCACTGGATCTAGAGAGTGTAATAATTTTTCCCCCGCCGTCCGCGGGTTTGGAAAAAAGGAAGGCAGAACAATGTCTTGATTCAAGTGAAAAGCCGACACCACCTTAGGTAGAAAAGCCGGATGGGGTCGTAGTACGATTTTGTCCTTGTGACAAATTAGATAAGGCTCTTTACAAGAAAGAGCTGCTAGCTCTGATACTCTCCTAGCAGAAGCTATAGCAATCAGAAAGGCCAACTTCCTACTTAATATAATTAAAGGAATATGGCGAATAGGTTCAAAAGGTTGCTTTTGCAACACTGACAATACCAAATTCAAATCCCATGGATACAAGGGAGTCCTAACTGGAGGATTTATCCTCAGTACCCCCTTAATGAATGTCCGAACTAGGGAGTGAGATGCCAATGGTCTCTGAAAGAAGACTGATAGAGCCGATATTTGCCCTTTGATGGTGCTAAGGGCTAAATTCATATCCACTCCTAACTGGCAAAAAGCAAGAATCCTACTTATTTCATACTTCTGAGGATTCCAACATCTGGATTCACACCAGGAAACGTATGCTCTCCAGACTCTCTGATAGATGAGTCTGGAGGCTGGCTTTCTAGCATTAATGAGCGTAGAAAGAGCCGGACCAGAGACCCCTCTCTTTTTAAAAATGTGGGTCTCAGCAGCCAGGCCGTCAACTTTAGCCTTTGTAAGGAAGGGTGGAATACTGGACCCTGTGACAGCAGGTCATGTCGGAGTGGAAACTTCCAGGGCCTTCCTATCGCCGTTTTTACAATCTCGGCGTACCAAGGCCTCCTGGGCCAGTTTGGGGCCACTAGGATTACTGGTATTCCCTCCTCCTTGATCCTGCGAAGCAGTCTTTGTAGAAGAGGGATCGGAGGGAATGCCTAGATCAGTGAGAACTGATTCCATGGAGTTATTAGAGCGTCTGTATTATTAGAGCGTCTGTCCCGTAGGCTAGAGGATCTCTCGTTCTGGACACAAAGTTGTCCAATTTCTTGTTGAACCTGGCAGCTAGCAGGTCTACATCTGGGTTTCCCCATCTCAGACATATGGCCTGAAAGATCTCGGGGTGAAGAGACCACTCCCTGGTAGCAGCTGCTGACGACTCAGGTAGTCTGCTTGCCAATTTTCCATCCCTGGAATGAAGATTGCAGAAAGGCAAGGTACATGCTCTTCTGCCCATGCCAGGATCCGGTTCACCTCTCTTTGGGCTGCCCGACTGCGGGTGCCTCCTTGGTGATTGATGTAAGCTACTGCAGTAGCATTGTCGGATTGAACCCGAACTGGGTAGCCCTGTAACCTGTATGTCCAGGTTTTGAGGGCTAGATATACCGCCCGGATCTCTAGCACATTGATGGGCAGGATCCCCTGAGTCTTGGCCCAGGTTCCCTGGGTAGAAGCCTCCTCGAATACTGCACCCCAGTCCGATAGGCTGGCATCCCTAGATACCACCTTCCAGGCCACTGGGAGGAAGGACTTTCCCTTCCGTAAATTCCTGGCTTCTAGCCACCAATCGAAGCTGTGGCGTACTTGTGAGGACAGGCGCATGGGTATATCCAGAGCTTGGCTCTTCCTGTTCCAGGAAGCTAAAATATTGCCTTGAAGTAGTCTCGAATGAAACTGGGCGTAAGGGACCGCCTCGAAGGAGGCTACCATCTTTCCCAATAGTCTCATGCAAAGGCGAATAGACGGCCTCTTGTTTGCTTTGACCTTGTGGATCAGGTCTTTCAGAGACTGTATCTTCGGTTCTGGCAGGTATACCCCGTTTTGGGCTGTATCTATGATCATGCCCAGGTACCCTATCCTTCTTTGGGCCTGGAGAGAGGATTTTTGTAAATTTATAATCCATCCTAAATGCTCCAGGTATCCTACTGTAGTGTGTACAGCGTGACCCAATCCGTCCTTTGACTGATCTATTACTAGTAGATCGTCCAGATAGGCTGTTACCGCAATGCCCCGTGTTCTTAGGTTTGCTAACAGAGGAGCTAGCACCTTTGTGAATACTATGGGCGCGGTGGCTACACCAAACGGCAGAGCCACAAATTGAAAGTGGCGATCTTCTACCGCAAACCTTAGGAATCTTTGGTGAGCGGGGAGGATGGGTATGTGTAAATGTGCGTCCTTGATATCTATGGGCGCCATGAATTTTCCGCCCTTTAAAGTGGCGGCCACGGATCGGATCGTTTCCATTCGAAAATGGCGATCGTTCAGGAACCGATTTAGGGATTTTAGATCCAGGATGGGTCTGACATCTCCATTTGGCTTTGGAATCACAAAGAGGTTTGAGTAAAAACCTGAACCTCGCTCTTTTTGGGGTACGTCTGTAACTACCCCTTGAGCCATTAAGTGATTCAAACCTTTGAAGAAGGATTCTCTTTTTTGTGGATCCTTGGAGAGTCTTGAACCTCGGAATTGAGAAGATGGGATCTCTCGAAATTCCAGTTTGTACCCTGAGGATATTGTGGATACTACCCAATTGTCCTGGATTTCTGACCACCAAGTCGCTCAGAACTGACAAAGCCTTCCTCCCACTCGGCCGAGCGGGGGCGCCCCTTCACTGAGAGGCTTTGGGGGCTTGCTTATTAGCTCTTGCACCCCACGGCTTCTTGTTCTTCTGAGCTTGCCCCTTGGCTTTTGTGGGCGGCTAAAACAGGCCGCCGCCACTGGTTGGAGTCAGATTTCCCGGGAGCTGGGGAGAGAGCATTTAAAACAAGATCTCTTGTTTTTCTTTCTCTCAGGTAAAAGTCGTTTTACCACTTGATCTTCTGTATATATTTTTCTAAATCTTCCCCAAATAGGCGTTCGCCATGGAACGGGAACTTGCCAACAGCTTTTTGCATGGGGTCTCCGCTGACCAATGCTTAAGCCAAAGTACTCTGCGCATCTGTACCAGCTGGAGTGTAAGGCGTGATGCCTGTATGATAGAATCTCTCATGGCATCCACTGTGAAGCATAAGGCTTTAGGCAAATTTTCCCAATTTCTAGCCTGCTCTGAAGGCAGTTCCTTCAGCCCCTGCTTTACCTGTTGGCTGATGACCTGACACATACCGACTGCTGCTACTGCAGGTTGGGTAATTGAGCCGGCCAAAAGGAAGGAGGATTTCAACTTCCTCTCAGAAGGATCTTTTAAACCCTTGTACATTATCCACCGGACATGTCAGGTTTTTATTTACACAAGAAATAGCCGCATCTACCGCAGGCAGGCTCCATTTCTTTAAAAATGTTTTCCCCCATAGGATAAAGAATGTTAAACCTTTTTGGAGGTGAGAAACGCTTATCTGGATGTTGCCAGTTTGCGTATATTAGATCCTCTAGTAACGGATGAACCGGGAAGGAGCATGCACCTTGCAGGGATCTTAATGACCCTAGGGAGGAGACAGGTAATTCCGTTACCTCCGCAGAGGTTAACTTAAATGCACTGCTATAGCATTGTACCTGTGACCTTAAAATCTGGCTCCTCATCCTCTGCTGATGTAGCCTCCTCCTCCTCATCCTCCTCCCTCAGGTACTTCTGAAGGGAGGTCCAATACTGGAAGAGACCTGCTTCGCTTATTGTCCCTTTTTAGAGGACTTAGCGATTAAGGTAGCAATTTTTTTCCTCCAGATTATTTAGGGCAGCTGATAAAGTGTCCTCAGTGACATATACAGGCCCAGGCTTCACTGGGGAAGCCGCCATACCTGACAGAGGTAATGGCTCATCCTGAACAGGTGCATTTAGCAACACAGGAGAGAAAGGTACCGAGTCAGCACAGCTAGAGCCTCCTCTCAGGCGGTGGTGCTTTCTTATCTCTTTTTGTCCATATTACTTCCCCTGGAAGGCTTACTGTTTAGACAAAATACAAGGTACCTAAATGCATATACTACCGTGTTCAGTTTAGCAAATACATTAAGTATGCAACTTTTAACACATAACTATGCATAACATGGATGTCTTCTAGGAAGTACCCAATCCAACCACATGGAGTCTTACGTCCCTGTATAGCTGCTGTGTTTCTCTGCCAGGAATAAGAGAACTAACGAGCTTGCTTGCTGCTGCAGTGCTTCTCACACTGACAGTCTTTTAAATTTGGCGCTGTTTCTGTGCCTGCGCGCGCCACGTGCCCGCGCACGCCTTCGCCCCCCCCCCTCCGATAAAGCGCGCTCCCGCGCGCGCGCGGCCCTTAGCGCTATGGCGGTGGCCATAGTGAGAGAGGACTCTCATCAGCCCTTGTTCCCACTTACCTGCATCTGCAGGTGTCTGGTCGGCCACCGAAAGGAGGATCGGGGTGCCCCAGCAAGCTCAGCAGCGGAGGTGACGAGCAGTGTACTTCGCCGAAGCCGACACTGAACAGAGTGAGGTGAGTATATTCAGCTCTTTACTCCCCCCAGTGGTGGAAAAAAAGAAGACATCCACTTTTTGAAAAAGGTCCCAACCTAGTTATGGACCTTCTAATCTCACCTTATCCACGCCGCAGGTTTTTCTGCTGAAAGATTTCAGACAGATACCAAACTTCACCCTTCACGGTGGGCTAAGTGTGCCAACCTTCAGGGATATGGGTTCCTATTTAAAGGATACCTCTCCCCTGGGCCTTGTACAAGACTCTTACCAGGACTTTATAGCGAAATAGCGAAAGTGCTGGATCTTAGAGCCCAGTCCTCCGAAGAGAGACATTACAGGCGACGCCTCATGGATGAGGCCCGGATCCCATCCAGATTCAGCTCATTTGTAGGCGTCTTGGATGGATCCGAAAGCATAGCTCTTTTACCCCCAGAGGGTCTCTTTGGTAGAGCTTTCCTTTAGCACCTACTAACGCGTCCAACACCTTTCGACACTGGCGAAAAAACTGAGGTAATTCCCTGATGGGAGGGGTTATATGGAGGGGAACTGTCTTCCATTGGTTGTGCCAGTGTCCAATCACCGCTGGTGACCCTTAACCCATTATGTAATGACTAGCTCTGTGTCCCGTGGTGTACGATAAAGAAAATAGAAAACTTCTTGGTCAAAGGAATTTTCAGACCGTGTATGTGGTTTTCGTTCAGAAATTACATTCATTTTAAAACAATGTTAAAAGTAAGTTAAAATTTCAAACAACATTCTTTCATTCAGCGAATGTACAAAGATTTTTCATATTAATATACTATTAACAGTAGTGATTATTTGCTCTTTTTTGTACTATAACGGGCTAGTTTTCGTTTTTTTAAACCCATTATGTTACTGGCCGATTAATCGATTATGAAAATAGTAATCAATTAACTTCATAATCGATTAGTTGACGATTAATCGATTCGTTGTTTCGGCCCTAGTTGCAGGTTGGGATTAAGCAGAAGCGTAGTCGAGGAACAAGTCAAAGGTGGGTAATGAAGCAAAGATAACGACGGCAGCAAGAGAGACAAGAGCGAGATATTGGCTGGAGATAGCACAATAATCTGACAGGACATGCATAGACTTAAATCAGGAAGTTCATGGGAGGAGCAAAAAGTTCAAGGTTCAAGACAAACAAAGTTCAAGGCAGGATCATTCAAGGAATTGTCCAGGAAACTGTCCAGCATTTCAGGTGGCTCAGCAAGAAGAATCATTGCTAGATACAGTAGAGGTCCCAGGTTCAAGTCCAGGCCCGAACAGCCTTGTTCCCTACCAGTCATACCATCACCCACATATTGTAAGTCAGTTAATATGTTAATGGATTGTGAAAAGGGAACTGGTTTATCTGAAGGATACACAGAAACATGTTGAGAATATTTGACCTATTGGTATAGGATGCCTGGAAAAATATCCATGCCCAGGTCTTCAGCATTGCTTACTGGTGCAAAACTCAAAGCTTCCATTATATAATCTTCTTTGTTTGCAGAATTATATTGTATTTAATGGATGCGAAGCACAGATACTGCAGATGAGTGTATGCCAGATTGGCAAAAGCCTATGTCACATCAACCCTGCTCTCAGCCCTCAGCCGCATGCCTGTGCCAACTCTTTTCAGTAGCTCTTCAATGTTAAGCTCCCACAGCTTTCTTTATTGACATTTTATTGGTATTTTTCCAAACATCTTCCAGCTTCTGCTTGCTCCCTGTGTGTTGCGTGTTGCTCTTTGCTCTACTACAGAGACACAGCATTAATCTCTATGATATGAATAGCAACAATCAATCTCAAATGCTACTTAAGTTTCTCTATTGCGTTTATTCAACACCTGTCAGCTGCAATCAGAGATGGTACTTTTTATGTAAATTTTCAAAGATGGATACAGCGGTGCATCCAAATGTTCAATGTCAGGCTGGATGAACGAGTGATGTATTGCCCATGAGAAATACCCAGCAGCGACAAGACAGTTTTGGCCCATGTGTTCAACCTAAATGTTGATTGCTGCATACCGAGTGCCTGTTAAGTAATGCAGCAGTTTGTGACCTGCATTTGACAGTAATCTCTGGGCTGTAGGCACAAGTCCAACAGAAGCAATTTGCCTTTTGGAAAAGACTCAGGCTGCTTAGACTCCAAAGAAGAATGTGTGGAGTGTAATTCTCAGGCTCCATTCTGCCTGAACTTTTCCAACTGACGGCATGGGAGTCAGCTTTCAAACGGGCTGGTGTAATATGTCAGTCCGCTGGAATCTTGGACATTTTGCAAGTGCTAGGTTACATTGGAAGTTCTAGGCTAAAATCAGACTAAACTATTGATTGATACATACAGCAGAACACAGGTTCTCAACAAGCAGTATGTACAGTATGCCTAAGGGGGCACTTGTACCAAGTTCAGGATGGTACGCCTATAGGACAAAATGTATTCATCATAACAGTTTAGAGTTTTAATAATTATTTTAAATATTTTCATTTTCATGTTTAAAGTAGTAGGAATTCATAAGAGTCTGAATCTGTATGCTTAGATTGGTATAATAGTGCTAAGTGTGTTATTCTCTTGTATTCTCTCCCCATTAAAGTAGAAACATCCACCCAGAGTCAGGCAGTTAGGCCCCAATGGAGGCTGCCCTATCTCCTGCCTGAGATCAGGGTTAATGGTCTTTCACTGCTCCCTGCAAGGGAAAGGCAGTCAGTTAAATAATGTTGTTTATGTAGTTTACTACTACTATTATGTATGTAGTTTACTTTTATTTAATTCTAACACAGGCATAAAAAAACTGCACTTTTAGTGACATTCCTATTGTTTTTATGCCTCTCAATAGAGCTAAATTTTAGCCAAAGTGTCCATGAACATTGTGGCATTTAGATTTGTATTTTAGAACAGTGTTCAGGGGCTTAACATTTTTTGCCATCCCTCCTTTTGGAGAGGCGTTTACTGGCATAAAGTATACATGAGTGGCTGTACACCTCTGTGCTCATGTAAACATTGATTTCATTGCATCTGCATTTATCCAAATGTTGAAGATATTAAGCATCTGCATTTATCCAAATGTTGAAGATATCAAGCAGTAGATAGGACGTCTTTACAGACCGAAACTTCTGATCTAATAGACAGAGGATACAAGTAAATAATAAAAAGAAGAGTAACACCTGAGAGGCAAAATTTTACCAGTATAGCAGTTCAGGAGTGAAGATTCTGATTATTGATAAAGCTCAGAGCTGATTGGTGTTGAAACTCCAATTTGTTGAGGAAAAAGGTAATATCCTTTTCGCTGAACAGGCAAGTACTGGACACTTTCTGTCTGGGAGGAAAAGTTGACCAAATGGTCTTTTCATGATTGGGACAGCTTACTTTGGAATAAAGAAAGTGAAAAAAAATTACAAATACCCTCCTGCCCCCCACCCCCATTCCCATTCCCATGGATTTTTGCAAATGTTCTTTTAGTTTCTTAAGCCCTGTACACACGATCGGATAACCTATGGATTTGTCCATCGGAAATCCGATGAAACTGTTAAGCCCCGTACACACGATCGGATAACCTATGGATTTTCGTCCGATGGATTTGTCCATCGGAAATCCGATGAAACTGTTAAGCCCCGTACGCACGATCGGATAACCTATGGATTTTCGTCCGATGGATTTGTCCATCGGAAATCGGATTAAACTGTTTTTCATCAGTCTTGCCCACACACCATCAGTCAAAAAACCGACCGTTCCAAACGCGGTGACGTAAAACACTCCGATGAGCCGAGAAAAATTAAGTTTAATGCTTCTGAGCATGCGTCGACTTGATTCTGAGCATGCGTGGGTTTTTGATCCGATGGACTTGCCCATAGACGATCGGAGTTTTCGATCGGTTTTTTATCCATCCGAAAAATTTAAAACATGTTCTATTTTTTAAAACCGATGGAAAAAAGACCGATGGGTCCCATACACGATCGGTTGGTCTGATGAAAACCATCCATCGGACGGTTTTCATCAGTCAAACCGATCGTGTGTACAGGGCTTTACCCGATCCTGCCTTGTAAATGTTAAGATGGGTGTTTCCAGTGCACTTACTGAAATCTTTCAAAATAAGTGCTAAGTATGAAGTCCTGCTTTCAGTAAAATCACATAATCAGCCAACAGTAATAAGACATAGGGGCTGATTTACGAAACGTTTGCGCCATGAGTATCGGTGCATCTGCGTGCGCAACGGCTGTTTTGGTATTTACAAAACATTTGCGCCAGTAGCGCAGCGCTATTCCCCATTTACTATAGTGTCTCGGCGCACGGGAGGAGGTGCTCAGTGTGCTACTATGGACCTGGTGCACGGCATCTTAAAATCTAAATATAAAGAAGCTGGAAGTGCCAATATAATGGGGGTGATGTGGGGTGATGTGAGGAAGTTTAGTGACACCTGCCCAAGTAACAAATATGCCCAAAATAGAATGAAAAAGTAACTTTTTCAGAACCAGCCCGCTGCGCCGGCAAGTACGTTTAGAACTGCGAGAGGTTTTTTGAGCTCCGCGCGGGAATTTCACTTGTTCAAACGTGCCGGGACACTGCATCGGCAAAATCTTCGTAAATGTCAAGTCACGTAAATCAATTTGCATAAGTTGAACAGGCGCAGCTCTGAACTTGCCATTATATAACAGTCCGCCAGCAAAATTACATTTCTAAAGGAAACAAAAAGGCATTTAAAAGCACCCGCGGCTATAATGAATTGTCGGCTCCCGTCAATATAGAGAAAAGTAATTGAAAGTCATTGATAAATAAATAAAAAATGCGTGGGGTCCCCCCAAATTCCATTACCAGGCCCTTCAGGTCTGGTATGGATATTAAGGGGAACTCCGCGCCAATTTTTTTTTTTAAAATGACGTGCGGGTCCCCCTCAAAATCCGTACCAGGCCCTTCAGGTCTGGTATGGATTTTAACCACTTAACGACCGCTCATTGTATATATACGTCGGCAGAATGGCACCGACAGGCAAAGTCACGTACCTGTACGTGACTGCCTTTGTATAGTTGGGGGGTCTCATCGGACCCCCTTCTATACAGTGAGCGGTCGTTAGTAGTTCGGGAGCGATCAGGGATGAGGGGATGGCCGTTCGATTCCGGCCACCCCCTCGTGATCGCTCCGGGCGAATGAGAAAGCTTCCTCTGCCTGTGTAATGTAAACACAGGCAGAGGAAGGGATGTCATCTCTCATGCGGCGCACACATATACCGAGCGTCGTACGAGAGAAGACACACAGGTTAGTGCACAAACACTAAACTAACACTAGGACACATAGGAACATAAATGGCCCCCCCAGATCACCCCCCATATCACCCCCCAGCCCCCAGTCACAGTGTCACTGATGGCAGTGACCATTTATTTACTGATCACTGCAATCAGTAACATTTGTGACTGTAAAAGTGTCACTACAGTTAGTTTTAGGTCCAGTGTAGCCCCCTAACCCCCCCTAATAAAGGTTTAACCCCCTGATCGCCCCCCAGATAACCCTTTCACCCCCTATCACCACTGTCGCTAAGCAATCGTTTTTCTGATCGCTGTTTTAGTGTCGGTGATGCCGATCGGTAGCCAGTTATTTTTTTTAGGTTCGCCGCAGGTTTTTATAGTGTCAGGTACCCCCATATATTACCCAATAAAGGTTTAACCCCCTTGATCGCCCCCCAGGTATCCCTTTCACCCCCTTTTGCCAGTGTCACTAAGCGATCGTTTTTCTGATCGCTGTCTTAGTGTCGGTGATGCCGATAGGTAGCCAGTTATTTTTTTTAAGTTCTCCGCAAGTTTTTATAGCGTCAGGTACCCCCATATATTACCTAATAAAGGTTTAACCCCTTGATCGCCCCCCCAGATAACCCTTTCACCCCCTTTTGCCAGTGTCACTAAGCGATCGTTTTTCTGATCGCTGTATTAGTTATGCTGGTGCCGATAGGTAGCCAGTTATTTTTTTTAGGTTCGCCGCAGGTTTTTATAGCGTCAGGTACCCCCATATATTATCTAATAAAGGTTTTAACCCCCTAATTGCCCCTAGTTAACCCTTTCACCAGTGATCACCGTATAAGTGTTACTGGTGACACTGGTTAGCCAGTTAGTTATTTTGTTATTTAGGTTCCCCGTCAGGTTTTTATATAGCGTCAGGTACCCCCATATATTACCTAATAAAGGTTTAACCCCCTGATTGCCCCTAGTTAACCCTTTCACCAGTGATCACCATATAAGTGTTACGGGTGACGCTGGTTAGTTAGTTTGCTTTTTATAGTGTCAGGGCACCCGCCGTTTATAACCCAATAAAGGTTTAAACCCCTGATCGCCCGGCGGGTGATATCAATTAGGTTTTAGCGTCAGAGAGGGTCTGTGTCACACCCCAGGCAGCGTCAGGTTAGTGCCAGTAACGCTAACACCCACGCGTGAAGCATACACCTCCCTTAGTGGTATAGTATCTGAACAGATCAAGATCTGATCTGATCAGATCTATACTAGTGTCCCCAGCAGTTTAGGGTTCCCAAAAACGCAGTGTTAGCGGAATCAGCCCAGATACCTGCTAGCACCTGCGTTTTGCCCCTCCGTCCAGCCCAGGCCACCCAAGTGCAGTATCGATCGATCACTGTCACTTACAAAACACAACACACATAACTGCAGCGTTCGCAGAGACAGGCCTGATCCCTGCGACTCCAGTGCTGTAGGAGGTGATTTCAGCACCACAGTTAAAAAAAAAAGAAGCATATATGCCGAAGCATTGGGGCAGCAGGGGCGGAGGAGCGGAGGAGCCATTTTGCTCCTAATGCCGCGTACATACGGTCGAAATTCCGACAGAGGCTTGCCCGTGGAAAAGTCCGACCATGTGTGTGCGGCATAACTTTTGCGAGAGGATGCCCCCATGCTTCGGCATATATAAATGGTGCATGTATGCCCATCATTAGAAGTGGGTGGATGAAGGGCGTTATTCTAATAGTGGGCATACCCACCGATCAATCTCTTTTTTCGTTCAGCCAACAGGCTGCATGAAAAAAAAGATTACAATACATGTCCAACAAGGACCAGCAACGTACTGGTATGTTGCTGGACTTTGAATGGTTATACCAGATTGATGCCTGCGGGTTTAGGTATCATCTTGGTATCATTCTTTTCAGCCAGCGGCCGGCTTTCATGTAAAAGCAATCCTAGTAGCTAATTAGCCTCTGTACTGCTTTTACAAGCAGTGGGAGGGAATGTCCCCCCCGGATATAAAAAGTGCCATTGGGAAATTGGGAAAGCACTTTATCACACCGATCTTGGAGTGGTCAGATGCTTTGAGGGCAGAGGAACGATCTAGGGTCTAATAGACCCCAGTTTTTTCAAAAAAAGAGTACCTGTCACTACCTATTGCCATCATAGGGGATATTTACATTCCCTGAGATAACAATAAAAAATGATAATAAAAAAAAAAATGGAAGGAACAGTTTAAAAAGAAAAGAAAAAAGAAAAATTAATATTAAAAAAAAAAAGCACCCCTGTCCTGCCCTGCACTTGCGCAATGGCGAACGCAAGCGTCGGTCTGGCGTCATATGTAAACAGCAATTGCACCATGCATGTGAGGTATCACTGCGAAGGTTAGATCGAGGGCAGTAATTTTAGCAGTAGACCTCCTCTGTAAATCTAACGTGGTAACCTGTAAAGGCTTTTAAAGGCTTTTAAAAATGTATGTAGTTTGTCGCCAATGCGCGTTTGTGCGAAATTTTAAAGCATGTCGTGTTTGGTATCTATGTACTCGGCCTAAGATCATATTTTTTATTTCATCAAACATTTGGGCAATATAGTGTGTTTTAGTGCATTAAAATTTAAAAAAGTGTATTTTTTCCCCAAAAAATGCGTTTGAAAAATCGCTGCGCAAATACTGTGTGGAAAAAAAATGCAACACCCACCATTTTAATCTGTAGGGCCTTTGCTTTTAAAAATATATAATGTTTGGGGGTTCAACATAATTTTCTTGCAAAAAAAAAAATATGTTTTCATGTAAACAAAAAGTGTCAGAAAGGGCTTTGTCTTCAAGTGGTTAGAAGAGTGGATGTAAGCTTCCTAATGTTGTGTATAAAATGCCAGAACAGTTCAAAACCCCCCCATATGACCCCATTTTGGAAAGTAGACACCCCAAGCTATATACTGAGAGGCATGTCGAGTCCATGGAATATTTTATATGTTGACACAAGTTGCGTAAAAAAGACAATATTTTTTTTATTTATTTTTTTGCACAAAGTTGTCACTAAATGATATATTGCTCAAACATGCCATGGGCATATGTGGAATTACACCCCAAAATACATTCTGTTGCTTCTCCTGAGTACGGGGATACCATATGTGTGAGACTTTTTGGGAGCCTAGCCGCGTACGGGACCCCAAAAACTAAGCACCGCCTTCAGGCTTTCTAAGGGTGTAAATTTTTGATTTCACTTCTCACTGCCTATCACAGTTTCGGAGGCCATGGAATGCCCAGATGGCACAAAACCCCCCAAAATTACCCCATTTTGGAAAGTAGACACCCCAAGCTATTTGCTGAGAGGAATGATGAGTATTTTGCAGATCTCGCTTTTTGTCACAAAGTTTTGATTTTTTTTTTTAAAAAAACACATTTTTTTTCTTTCTTCATTTTCAAAAACAAATGAGAGCTGTAAAATACTCACCATGCCTCTCAGCAAATAGCTTGGAGTGTCTACTTTCCAAAATGGGGTCATTTGGGGGGTTTTGTGCTATTTTCGAAACTGTGATAGGTAGTGAGGAGTGAAATCAAAAATTTGTGCCCTTAGAAATCCTGAAGGCGGTGCTTGGTTTTCGGGGCCCCGTACGCGGCTAGGCTCCTAAAAAGTCCCACACATGTGGTATCCCCGTACTCAGGAGAAGCAGCAAAATGTATTTTGGGGTGCAATTCCACATATAACCATGGAATGTGTGAGCAATATATCATTTAGTGACAACTTTTTGTAATTTTAATTTTTTTTGTCATTATTCAATCACTTGGGACAAAAAAAAAATATTCAATGGGCTCAACATGCCTCTCAGCAATTTCCTTGGGGTGTCTACATTCCAAAATGGGGTCATTTGGGGGGGTTTTGTACTGCCCTGCCATTTTAGCACCTCAAGAAATGAGATAAACTAAAAGCTGTGTAAATTCCAGAAAATGTACCCTAGTTTGTAGACGCTATAACTTTTGCGCAAACCAATAAATATACGCTTATTGACAATTTTTTTACTAAAGACATGTGGCTGAATACATTTTGGCCTAAATGTATGACTAAAATTGAGTTTATTCGATTTTTCTTATAACAAAAAGTAGAAAATATCTTTTTTTTTCAAAATTTTCTGTCTTTTTCCGTTTATATCGCAAAAAATAAAAATCGCAGTGGCAATCAAATACCATTAAAAGAAAGCTCTATTTGTGGGAAGAAAAGGACGCAAATTTCGTTTGGGTACAACATTGCATGTCTGCACAATTTCGAATTAAAGCAGCACAGTGCCAAATTCTGAAAACACCTCTGGTCCTTTAGCTACAAAATGGTCCGGGGCTTAAGTGGTTAAGGGGAACCCCCGCGCCAAACTTAAATAAAAATGGCGTGGGGTCCCCCTAAAAATCCACACCAGACCCTTTATCTGAGCACGCAACCTGGCAGGCCGCAGGAAAAGAGGGGGGGACGAGAGAGCGCTCCCCCTCCCTCCTGAACCGTACCAGGCCACATGCCCTCAACATGGGGAGGATGTCCCAATGTTGATGGGGACAAGGGCCTCATCCCCACAACCCTTGCCGATGGTTGTGGGGGTCTGCGGGCGGGGGGCTTATCGGAATCTGGAGGACCCCTTTAACAAAGGGGACCCCCAGATCCCGCCCCCCCGTGTGAAATGGTAATGGGGTACAAATGTACCCCTACCATTTCACAAAGAAAGGGTCAAAAATGTTAAAAATTACAACAGCCGGTTTTTGACAATTCCTTTATTAATGTCTTCTCCTTTCTCCCATCTTCTTCCATCTTCTTCTTCCATCTTCTTCTTCCACCTTCTTCTTCCATCATCTTCTTTTCTCTATTCGGGTTTCTTCCTCCATCTTGTTCTTCATCTTCATCTTCATCTTCCTTCATCATTCGGTGTTCTCGTCCGCATCTTGCTCCGGCTTCTTGTTCCCTTCTTCTTTCTCCGGCCGCTCCGCTTGAATTCGAGGTTCCCGCTGTGTGACGCTTCAGCTCTTCAGTTCTCCTCTGGGTCCGCTGCCTCCCGGTGGGGGGAGGGGTCACCGGGTGGCAGCGAACCCAGAGGAGAACTGAAGAACTGAAGCGTCACACGGCCGGAGAAAGAAGAAGGGAACAAGAAGCCGGAGCAAGATGCGGACGAGAACACCGAAGGAAGAAGGAAGATGAAGAGGAAGATGAAGAAAAAGATGGAGGAAGAAACCCGAATGGAGAAAAGAAGAAGCTGGAAGAAGAAGGTGGAAGAAGATGGAAGAAAGGAGAAGACATTAACCACTTAAGCCCCGGACCATTTGGTAGCTAAAGGACCAGAGGTGATTTCAGAATTTTGCACTGCGCTGTTTTAACTGTAAATTGTGCGGACATGCAATGTTGTACCCAAACGAAATTTGCGTCCTTTTCTTCCCACAAATAGAGCTTTCTTTTAATGGTATTTGATTGCCTCTGCGATTTGAATTTTTTGCGATATAAACGGAAAAAGACCGAAAATTTTGAAAAAAAATGATATTTTCTACTTTTTGTTATAAGAAAAATCGAATAAACTCAATTTTAGTCATACATTTAGGCCAAAATGTATTCAGCCACATGTCTTTAGTAAAAAAAATGTCAATAAGCGTATATTTATTGGTTTGCGCAAAAGTTATAGCGTTTACAAACTAGGGTACATTTTCTGGAATTTACACGGCTTTAAATTTATAACTGCCTATCTCATTTCTTGAGGTGCTAAAATGGCAGGGCAGTACAAAACCCCCCCAAATGACCCCATTTTGGAAAGTAGACACCCCAAGGAAATTGCTGAGAGGCATGTTGAGCCCATTGAATATTTTTTTTTTTGTCCCAAGTGATTGAATAATGACAAAAAAAATTAAAAATTTAAAAAAGTTGTCACTAAATGATATATTGCTCACACATTCCATGGTTATATGTGGAATTGCACCCCAAAATACATTCTGCTGCTTCTCCTGAGTACGGGGATACCACATGTGTGGGACTTTTTAGGAGCCTAGCCACGTACGGGACCCCGGAAACCAAGCACCGCCTTCAGGATTTCTAAGGGCGCAAATTTTTGATTTCACTCCTCACTACCTATCACAGTTTCGAAGGCCATAAAATGCAAAAATAGCACAAAACCCCCCCAAATGACCCCATTTTGGAAAGTAGACACCCCAAGCTATTTACTGATAGGCATGTTCAGTCCATGGAATATTTTATATTTTGCCACAAGTTGCGGGAATATGACAAACTTTTTTTTTTTTGCACAAAGTTGTCACTAAATGATATATTGCTCACACATGCCATGGGCATATGTGAAATTACACCCCAAAATACATTCTGCTGCTTCTCCTGAGTATGGGGATACCACATGTATGGGACTTTTTGGGAGCTTAGCCGTGTACGGGACCCCAAAAACCAAGCACTGCCTTCAAGGTTTCTAAGGGCATAAATTTTTGATTTCACTCCTCACTACCTATCACAGTTTTGAAGGCCATAAAATGCCAAGATGGCACAAACCCCCCCCCCAAATGACCCCATTTTGGAAAGTAGACACCCCAAGTTATTTGGTGAGAGGCATGTTGAGCCCATTGAATATTTTTTTTTGTCCCAAATGATTGAATAATGACAAAAAGAAAAAAAAAATGTACAAAAAGTTGTCACTAAATGATATATTGCTCACACATGCCATGGTTATATGTGGAATTGCACCCCAAAATACATTCTGCTGCTTCTCCTGAGTACGGGGATACCACATGTGTGGGACTTTTGGGGAGCCTAGCCGCGTACGGGGCCCCAAAAACCAAGCACCGCCTTCAGGATTTCTAAGGGCGTAAATTTTTGATTTCACTCCTCACTACCTATCATAGTTTTGAAGGCCATAAAATGCCAAAATAGCACAAACCCCCCCCCCCCAAATGACCCCATTTTGGAAAGTAGACACCCCAAGCTATTTACTGAGAGGCATGTTGGGTTCATGGAATATTTTATATTTTGCCACAAGTTGCGGGAATATGACAAAGTTGTTTTTTTTTGCACAAGTTGTCACTAAATGATATATTGCTCACACATGCCATGGGCATATGTGAAATTACACCCCAAAATACATTCTGCTGCTTCTCCTGAGTACGGGGATACCACATGTGTGGGACTTTTTGGGAGCCTAGCCGCGTACGGGACCCCAAAAACCAAGCACCGCCTTCAAGGTTTCTAAGGGCATAAATTTTTGATTTCACTCCTCACTACCTATCACAGTTTTGAAGGCCATAAAATGCCAAGATAGCCCAAAACCCCCACAAATGACCCCATTTTGGAAAGTAGACACCCCAAGCTATTTGCTGAGAGGCATGGTGAGTATTTTACAGCTCTCATTTGTTTTTGAAAATGAAGAAAATACATTTTTTTTTTCTTTTTTCAATTTTCAAAACTTTGTGACAAAAAGCGAGATCTGCAAAATACTCACCATACCTCTCAGCAAATAGCTTGGGGTGTCTACTTTCCAAAATGGGGTCATTTGGGGGGGTTTTGTGCCATCTGGGCATTCCATGGCCTCCGAAACTGTGATAGGCAGTGAGGAGTGAAATCAAAAATTTACACCCATAGAAATCCTGAAGGCGGTGCTTGGTTTTCGGGGTCCTGTATGCGGCTAGGCTCCCAAAATGTCTCACACATGTGGTATCCCCGTACTCAGGAGAAGAATCAGAATGTATTTTGGGGTGCAATTCCACATATAACCATGGCATGTTTGAGCAATATATCATTTAGTGACAACTTTTTGTCCATTTTTTCTTTTTTTTTCTTTTTGTCATTATTCAATCACTTGGGACAAAAAAAATAAAAAATATTCAATGGGCTCAACATGCCTCTCAGCAAATAGCTAGAGGTGTCTACTTTCCAAAATGGGGTCATTTTGGGGGGTTTTGAACTGTCCTGGCATTTTATGCACAACATTAGGAAGCTTATGTCACACATCATCCACTCTTCTAACCACTTGAAGACAAAGCCCTTTCTGACACTTTTTGTTTACATGAAAAAAAAAAATTTTTGGCAAGAAAATTATGTTGAACCCCCAAACATTATATATTTTTTTAAAGCAAAGGCCCTACAGATCAAAATAGTGGGTGTTGCATTTTTTTTTTCCACACAGTATTTGCGCAGCGATTTTTCATACGCATTTTTTGGGGGAAAAACACACTTTTTTTATTTTTAATGCACTAAAAAACACTATATTGCCCAAATGTTTGATGAAATAAAAAAGATGATCATAGGGCGAGTACATGGATACCAAACACGACATGCTTTAAAATTGCGCACAAACGCGCAGCGGCGACAAACTACATTAATTTTTAAAAGCATTTAAAAGCCTTTACAGGCTACCACGTTAGATTTACAGAGGAGGTCTACTGCTAAAATTACTGCCCTCAATCTGACCTTCGTGGTAATACCTCACATGCATGATGCAATTGCTGTTTACATATGACGCTAGACCGACGCTTGCGTTCGCCTTTGCACAAGAGCAGGGGGGGACAGCGGTGCTTTTTTTTTTATTATTATTTATTTTGCTTTATTTTTTTATTTTTAAACTGTTCCTTCCATATTTTTTTTTTTTTTACCATTTTTATTGTTATCTCAGGGAATGTAAATATCCCCTATGATAGCAATAAGTAGTGACAGGTACTCTTTTTTTGAAAAAAAATGGGGGGTTAGACCCTAGATCTTTCCTCTGCCCTCAAAGCATCTGACCACACCAAGATCGGTGTGATAAAATGCTTTCCCAATCTCCCAATGGCGTTGTTTATATCCGGGGGGGGGGGCATTCCCTCCCACTGCTTTTAAAAGCAGTCTAGAGGCTAATTATCTGCTAGAATTGCTTTTACATGAAAGCCGGCTGCTGGCTGAAAAGAATGATACCAAGATGATACCTAAACCTGTAGGCATCATTCTGGTATAAACATTCAAAGTCCAGCAACATACCAGTAAGTTGCTGGTCCTTGTTGGACATGTATTGTAATCTTTTTTTTCATGCAGCCTGTTGGCTGAACGAAAAAAAGAGATTGATTGGTGGGTATGCCCACCATTAGAATACCTCCCTTCATCCACCCACTTCTAATGATGGGCATACATGCACCATATATATGCCGAAGCATGGGGGCATCCTCCCGCAAAAAATTTATGCCGCGTACACACGGTCGGACTTTTCCACGGGCAAGCCTCCGTCGGAATTTCGACCGTATATACGCGGCATTAGGAGCAAAATCGCTCCTCCGCCCCTGCTGCCCCCATGCTTCGGCATATATGCTCTTTTTTTTAACTGTGGTGGTGAAATCACCTCCTACAGCGTTGGAGTCACGGCTTTATGTATCGTGGGAGCAAACGCTGTTGCTGTCAAGATAAATAGATCCACGCTGCAACTAAATGGCGTACCTGCTAAGCAAATGGTGGTTAACATTAAAACAAAGTAACATTACAGTACAACAGTAAGACCTTACCATACCATACCTGCAAAGCAAATACCAAAACAAAACCTAGTAAAAAATAAAACATTTTTTTAACGCAACCTGTGCCTAAAATATATACCGTATTTATCGGCGTATAACGCGCACTTTTTTCCCCTGAAAATCAGGGGAAAATCGTGGGTGCGTGTTATACGCCGATACCCACATCCCTGAGCTGTCTCCGCTGTCTGTGAGCGGAGCGGAGCGAGATACACATAGCCGAATGTACTCGGCTATACTCTGCTTTTCTCTGCTCCGCTCACAGTCACGCCCAGTCCTGCCATTGGACCTGTGTTATGTCCATCATAGGGCGGGACTCGGCGTGACTGTGAGCGGAGCCGAGAAAAGCCGAGTATAGCCGAGTACACTCGGCTATGGGTATCTCGGCGGCGGCTCCGCCCAGTCCCTGCGTCCCTGCGTTCTCGGCGTTCTCGGCGGCGTCCGCACAGTCTCGGCGCCAATTTTAAAATGCTGCACGGCGACTCTGGGGCAAGGCTGCATGGCGACTCTGGGGCAAGGCTGCACGGCGACTCTGGGGCAAGGCTGCACGGCGACTCTGGGGCAAGGCTGCAATGGACACTGACAAGGCTGCACTGTGACAAGGCTGCAATGGACACTGACAAGGCTGCACTGTGACAAGGCTGCAATGGACACTGACAAGGCTGCACTGTGACAAGGCTGCAATGGACACTGACAAGGCTGCATTTAAATGTAAGTTATTTTTCCTTAAACTTCCCTCCTAAAAAAAAATTTCCCTAAAATTTCCTCCTAAACTTGGGGTGCGTGTCATACGCCGGTGCGTGTTATACGCCGATAAATACGGTATATGCCGAAGCATGGGGGCATCCTCCCGCAAAAAAGTTATGCCGCGTACACACGGTCGGACTTTTCCACGGGCAAGCCTCCGTCGGAATTTCGACAGTATTTACGCGGCATAAAAGGTTATGCCGCGTACACACGGTCGGAATTTCGACCGTATATACGCGGCATTAGGAGCAAAATCGCTCCTCCGCCCCTGCTGCCCCCATGCTTCGGCATATATGCTCTTTTTTTTTAACTGTGGTGGTGAAATCACCTCCTACAGCACTGGAGTCACGGCTTTATGTATCGTGGGAGCATACGCTGTTGCTGTCAAGATAAATAATTCCGCGCTGCAGCTGAATGGCGCACCTGAAAACAAAAAATTACATACCTGAAAAGCAAGCATGATAAAACATTGCAGAATAGAATACAGTAAAAAAGAGCAGAACAATAGAGAGAGAGAGAGAGAGAGAGAGAGAGAGAGAACAATAAAATGACAACTATTTTTGGTTTTTTTATTTTATATTTTTTTTGGGTTTTGTTTTTTACGTTTTTTTTTTTTTTTACACTTTTTTTTGTAACTTTAACAACTGTAATGGTTCGGGTCTCTCAAAATGTAATGGCATCTTGGGAGACCCTGTGTAAGTGTGTCCTAGTCTGTGAAATGCTGTACCCTACGCTAAAACTTCACTTTTGAGTGGTAGCGTTCAAAACATTCATCAAGGCAAAGACCAGAGTGGACAAAAAACACGGGTGTCACGCCTAAATACGCGCTTGCTACAGACACTACATCTTTTTTATGGGGTTCGTTGGGTAGGGGTACTCGGGAGGGCATACGGATAATGCCTCTTATGCATACTGCATTTGGTTGGGAATGGTGAGGTGCAGAACCACCTGGATACAGGAGTTCTGTGACTATCTCATTCTGGAATTTTAGAAGAGATAACGTCCCTACTGAAGCTCTGTATAGCACATGAGCGTTCAGCAAAGCCAATTGGAATAAGGATAGAGACACTTTTTTGTACCAGCGTCTCGCCTTACGGTCAATTAGATACGGCACCAACAACTGGTCATTGAGGTCCACCCCTCCCATATTTTTGTTATATTCGTGGACACAGAGGCGTTTCTCCACAACACCAGTCGCCGTACGAATTTGGACTGTCGTGTCTGCATGAAGGGAGGTAAGAAGGAAAACATTCTTATTGTCCCTCCACTTCATAGCGAGCAAGTTATTACACTTCAAGCAGGCTCTCTCCCCCAGCCTAAGACGGGCATCTACAAGCCGCTGGGGAAAGCCCCGGCGATTAGGTCGCACGGTGCCACATGCTCCAATCTGATGATCAAACAAGTGACTAAACAGTGGCACGCTCGTGTAATAATTGTCCACATACAAGTGGTACCCCTTTCCGAATAAGGGTGACACCAAGTTCCACACTATCTTGCCAGCGCTCCCTATGTAATCTGGGCAGTTCTCTGGCTCTACGTGACTGTCTTTTCCCTCATAAACCATAAAGCTCAATACATAGCCTGTTGCCCTGTCACAGAACTTATAGAGCTTGACCCCGTATCTGGCACGCTTGCTGGGAAGGTACTGCTTGAAAGCCAAGCGGCCAGAAAATTTAATCAGGGACTCATCAACGCAGACAACTTGATCGGGAATAAACAAGGCTGCAAAACGTTCGTTGAAGTGGTTTATGAGGGGCCGAATTTTATAGAGCCGGTCGTATTCAGGGTCCCCACGTGGACGACAAAGTTCATTGTCGTTGAAGTGCATGAACCGCAAAATCTGCTCGTATCGTGTCCTGGGCATGGAGGCAGAGAACACGGGCATGTGGTCAATTGGGTGCGTGGACCAATAAGCACGCAATGACGGGAATTTATGTGTGCCCATGTTGACGGAAAGGCCCAGAAAGGTCTTAAATTCGGAAACCGTAATTGGTTTCCAATCTTTGGCAATTTTAGGCAACTGGGGGTTAGCGGCGATGAATTGACCAGCATATAAATTACTCTGGTCCACAATAGATCTATAGAGATCTTCCGTGAAAAACAGCGAATAAAAATCGATTGGCATAAAATCAGCTGTTTCCACCTGAATACCGGGTTGGGCAGTGAATGGGGGAAGTACGGGTTCTGCAGAAGTGGTGGGGACCCAATCAGGATAGGCGAATTCTGCAGGAAGGGCACGACGGGCCTGCCTTTGTCTTCTTGGTGGCAGCAGGACACTACTTGTGTTTGCCACCTCGCCAGCTTGAACTGCACTTATGGGACTCGCCACGTCACCACGTGATACTGCAGTGCTGGATGTACGCCCAGGCTGTACTAGGCCGCTGGTGCTTGCCAATTCACCAGAAGGAATAGCGGCGCTAGTACTACTCTGCTCCATGATACGAGAGACCTGCAGTTCTTGCTCCTCAACAACCTCAGAAGATCGGGATCGGGTACGCCTGACCTTAGCAGGGACCTCAACTTCGTCGTCAGAGCTATCTGACGTGGGGCCGCTGACGTCACTGTCTTCTACGGGAAGATATTCTGAGCCTGAATCTGACAGATACGTGACCTCCTCTTCACTATCTGTCATGCTCAGAATCTCGTAGGCCTCTTTACTAGTGTACCTTCGTCTTGCCATTTTGGGCTCTAAATTTAGGGGTACACTAGTAAGATTCACAGGTAAAAAAAGCACCTGACTGTCAGCAAATGTATCAAACGCTACCAAAAAAAAACTGTTAGCGATCGCAGGGATCAGGACTGTCTCTGCGAACGCTGCAGTTATGTGTGCTGTGTTTGGTAAGTGACAGTGATCGATCGATACTGCACTTGGGTGGGCTGGGCTGGGCTGGGCGGAGGGGCTAAACGCAGGTGCTAGCAGGTATCTGGGCTGATCCCGCTAACACTGCGGTTTTGGGAACCCTAAACCGCTGGGGACGCTAGTATAGATCTGATCAGATCAGATATTGATCTGTTCTGTTCAGATACTATACCACTAAGGGAGGTGTATGCTTTGCGCGGACCCTCTCTGGCGCTAAAACCTAATTGATATCAGCCGCCGGGCGATCAGGGGGTTAAACCTTTATTGGGTTATATACGGCGGGTGCCCTGATGCTATAAAAAGCAAACTAACCAACCAGCGTCACCCGTAACCTTTATATGGTGATCCCTGGTGAAAGGGTTAACTAGGGCAATCAGGGGGTTAAAACCTTTATTAGGTTATATATGGGGGTACCTGACGCTATGTAAAAACCTGACAGGTAACCTAAATAACTAAATAACTAACCGGCTAACCAGTGTCACCAGTAAAACGTATACGGTGATCACTGGTGAATGGGTTAACTCTAGGGGCAATCATGGGGTTAAAATAATATAGGGGGGTACCTGACGCTATAAAAACCTGCGACGAAACTAAAAATAAATAACTGGCTATCTAGGGCACCACCGGCATTAAATACAGCGATCGGAAATACGATCGCTTAGTGACGCTGGCGTTAGGGGGTGAAAGGGTTACCTGGGGGGCGATCAAGGGGTTAAACCTTTATTAGGGGGGGTTAGGGGGCTACCCTGGACCTAAAGGGGCCTAAACCTAACTGCCCTGCAACTTTTTACTGTCACAAATGACACTGATTGCAGTGATCAGTAAAAAAATGACCACTGCAAACGGTGCACTGTGACTGGGGGTACTGGGGGTGATCTGGGGGTGACTGGGGGGTGATTTGTGTGCCTACGTGTACTGGTGTCAGTGGGCTGTTGGTGCACTTACTGTGTGATGTCTTCTCCCCTCGCGCCGGATCGAAAAGACCGACACGAGGAGAGATGACATCACTTCCTCTGCCTGTGTTTACATTACACAGGCAGGGAAGCTTTCTCATTCGATGGGAGCGATCGCGAGGGGGTGGCCGGAATCGAACGGCCGTCCCCTCATCCCTGATCGCTCCCGAACAAATAACGGCCGCTCACTGTAAAGAAGGGGGGTCCGATCGGACCCCCCAACTATACAAAGGCGATCACGTAGATCTACGTGATTCTGCCTGTCGGTGCCATTCTGCCGACGTATATTTACAGGGGGCGGTCGTTAAGTGGTTAATAAAGGAATTGTCAAAAACCGGCTATTGTCATTTTTAACATTTTTGACACTTTTTTTTTGTGAAATGGTAGGGGTACATTTGTATCCCATTACCATTTCACACGGGGGGGGCGGGATCTGGGGGTCCCCTTTGTTAAAGGGGTCTTCCAGATTCTGATAAGCCCCCCGCCCGCAGACCCCCACAACCACCGGCAAGGGTTGTGGGGATGAGCAGGGCCGATCCTAGGGTCACAGACGCCTGGGTGCAGAAATATTTCTGGCGCCCCACGTGGGCGTGGTCATCCTACAAACCCCTCCCTTTTACACATGTTTCTATGGCAACGATTCAAACACAGAGATGCTCCCCTAAGAAGTAGTCGTTACACTAGGATCCTCCCATGATCCTTTAACAATAAAGAAAATACAGGAAGAGCGTACACTAATGAGACCTGGAGGGGAGTCTCTCTGATGCACACAGAGAGGCCTTCTGTTAGAGAGTCTGTTAGGAAGAGCCCGCAGACATAGTAAAAGAGATGGTCAGGGAGTGCAGGCATATTACAGGTGACCGTCAGAGAGTGCAGACATGATACAAGAGACTGTCAGAGACTGCAGACATATTACAGGAGATGGTCAGAGAGTGCAGACATAGTACAGGAGACAGAGAGTGCAGACATAGTACAGGAGACAGAGAGTGCAGACATAGTACAGGAGACAGAGAGTGCAGACATAGTACAGGAGATGGTCAGAGACTGCAGACATAATACAGGAGATGATCAGAGAGTGCAGACATATTACAGGAGACGGTCAGAGACTGCAGATATAATACAGGAGATGGTCAGAGACTGCAGACATAATATAGGAGATAATGGCTCTCACCTGACCCAGCGATACAGCAACAACGGTTCCTCTGATCAGGAGTCAGCTCACTCTGAATTGCCAGTAGTGACTCCACCGAGTCCAGATCTGTATTAAGTATAGACTCCCTACTAAGTATAAACCCCTCCCTCAATACAGACCCCCCTCCATTAGTACAGACCCCCCAGGACAAACCCCCCCTCCATTAGTACAGACCAGACATGGGAGTAAGTCACACATGTGCAAGTCACAAGCAAGTCTCAAGTCTTAACCTTCAAGTCTCAAGCAAGTCCCAAGTTACTGTGACGAAAAGCAAGCAAGTCAAGTCGAGTCCCTGCTAGAAGCCAAGCAAGTCAAGTCAAGTAATTTATTTTGGTCAAGTCACAAATCAAGTCAAAATACTGATCTACCCCATACTGTATAAAAATAATAGGAGGGATAACAATAAATAATATTGGTTATGTGCCCATGCCTCACTGTGCCCATGCCTCACTGTGCCCATGCTTCACTGTGCCCGTGCCTCACTGTGCCTGTGCTTCACTGTGCCCAATGCCTCACTGTGCCCGTGTCTCACTGTGCCCGTGCTTCACTGTGCCCAATGCCTCACTGTGCCCGTGTCTCACTGTGCCCGTGCCTCACTGTGCCCGTGCCTCACTGTGCCCGTGCTTCACTGTGCCCAATGCCTCACTGTGCCCGTGTCTCACTGTGCCCGTGCTTCACTGTGCCCGTGCTTCACTGTGCCCGTCAGCCGTGTACCTGCTCGGCGGCATCCCGGCGGCCATTCCAGTATTCAAATGCTGCGCCTCCTCCTCGTCTGTGATAAGCGGAACACTCAATTTCCCAGCATTCAGTGTTCCGCCTATCACGGACATCCGCTCATCTTCATAACACAGACGAGGATAAGAGGATGTCCGTGATAGGCTGAACACTGCCTGCTGTGAAATTGAGTGTTCCGCCTATCACAGACGAGGAGGCGCGGCTTTTGAACACTGCAATGGCCGCCGTCTGTCTGCATGACACGCTGATCAGGTAGGCAGACAGCGGCTTGCGGTTAGTGTTAGTAGTGCCAAGTCATTGCAAGTCATATAGCCCAAGTCAAAGTCAAGTCGCAAGTCATTAGTGACAAGTCAAAGTCAAGTCGAGTCATTTATTGAATTCTGTCAAGCAAGTCGCAAGTCCTCAAACAGGTGACTCAAGTCTGACTTAAGTCAAGCCATGTGACTCAAGTCCCCCACCTCTGGTACAGACCCCCCAAGACAAACCACCCCCCTCCATTAGTACAGACCCCCCCACAAATCACCCCCCCATTAGTACAGACCACCCCCCTCCATTAGTAGAGACCCCCCACAAACCACCCCCCTCCATTAGTAAAGACCACTCCACAAACCATCCTCCCTCCATTAGTACAGACCCCCCTCAGGACAAACCCCCTCCCTCCATTAGTACAGACCCCCCTCAGGACAAACCCCCCTCCATTAGTACAGACTACCCAGGACAAACCACCCCCCTCCATTAGTACAGACCCCCCCCAGAAACCACCCCCCATTAGTACAGACCACCCCCCTCCATTAGTACAGACCATCCCACAAACCACCCGCCCATTAGTACAGACCCCCCTCCATTAGTAGAGACCCCTCCATTAGTAGAGACCCCCCACAAACCCCCTCATTAGTACAGACCACCCCCCTCCATTAGTAGAGACCCCCCCACAAACCACCCGCCCATTAGTACAGACCCCCCACAAACCATCCCCCCTCCATTAGTACAGACCCCCCCACAAATCAGCCCCCCTCCATTAGTACAGACCCCCCTGGCCCCCACAAACCACCCCCTTCCATTAGTACAGACCCCCCACAAACCATCCCCCCTCCATTAGTACAGACCCCCCTGACCCCCACAAACCACCCCCTCCATTAGTACAGACCCCCCTGGCCCCCACAAACCATTCCCCCTCCATTAGTACTGACCCCCCACAAACCATCCCCCCTCCATTAGTACTGACCCCCCTTGCCTCCACACACCAGACCCCCCCCGGCCCCCACAAACCATCCCCCCTCCATTAGTACAGATCCCCCACAAACCATGCCCCCTCCATTAGTACAGACCCCCCCTGGCCCCCACACACCACCCCCTTCCATTAGAACAGACCCCCCTGGCCCCCACAAACCACCCCCTTCCATTAGTACAGACCCCCCTGGCCCCCACCCACCACCCCCCCCTCCATTAGTACAGGCCCCCACACACCACCCCCCCTCCATTAGTACAGGCCCCCACACACCACTCCCCCCTCCATTAGTACAGGCCCCCACACACCACCCCCCTCCATTAGTACAGGCCCCCACACACCACTCCCCCCTCCATTAGTACAGGCCCCCACACACCACCCCCCCCTCCATTAGTACAGGCCCCCACACACCAGACCCCCTCCATTAGTACCGACCCCCCACAAATTATCCCCCTTCATTAGTACAGACTGATCCAGCTCTGGACAAACACAAACCCCACCCGGGCGGCAGCTGGAGAGGACAGTGTGCAGCCGTGCCGCCCAGGTGGAGAGGATCGTGACAGTGAGAAAAAATGTCACGCTGATGCATGGACCGCCCCGCCCCCCCACTACGTCACCGCGGGTCTCTCTGTCTCCGAGCAGACGCTCCAATCTCTGATCTCCTCTGACAGGAGGGGGGAGCAGGGAACAGCAGCGCCGCAGCGGCGATGATCGGTGGCAGTGAGCGGCGGAGAGAGCGGCCTCTGGATACGAATAAGGAGGAGGAGGAGGGAGGGGAACACTCTGGCGCTTGAGCGCCCACACCTCTGTGGCGCCTGGGTGAACTGCACCCCTCGCACCCGTCTAGGACCGGCCCTGGGGATGAGGCCCTTGTCCCCATCAACATGGGGACATGGTGCTTTGGGGTCACAGAGCCCCAAAGCATCCTCCCCATGTTGAGGGCATGTGGCCTGGTACGGTTCAGGAGGGAGGGGGGCCGCTCTCTCGTCCCCCCTCTTTTCCTGCGGCCTGCCAGGTTGCGTGCTCGGATAAGGGTCTAGTGTGGATTTTTAGGGGGACCCCCACAATTTTTTTTTAAGTTTGGCTCGGGGGTCCCCTTAAAATCCATACCAGACCTGAAGGGCCTGGTACAGATTTTGTGGGAACCCCACGCCATTTTTTTTCTAATTTGGCGCGGAGTTCCCCTTAATATCCATACCAGACCTGAAGGGCCTGGTAATGCTTTTTTTTTTTCAAAGACTTTCAATGACTTTTATCTGTATTGACGGGAACCAGCAATTCATTACAGCCGCGAGTACTTTTAAATGACTATTATTTTACTTCAGAAATGTCATTTTGCTCTCGAACTGTTATAAACATGGAAAACATGTGCTACTTTACAGGCATACTATAGACACCCCCCAGGTATGATATTTAGGGCCAGTTCACACCGGATGCAGTGCAGTGCGTTTTTTTGATGCATGAAAAACGCAAAGAAAGTTAATCACATTAATGCCAATGGCATAGTTCACACCACTGCAGTCTGTTCCAGTGCGTTTCAGAAAGGAAAAAAAATGGTCATGCTGCATTTTTTATGTACAGAACTGTACTGGACCACAGTAAAACACATCAAAAACGCTACGGAACGTACCAAAAACGCACTGGAATGCACCGGAACGCACCTAAATGCACCAAAGACGCACTGCAATACACTTCTCTTAAGTGAAAAGAGGGGGGAAAAAACACTGGACTGCATCAAAAATTTATCAAAAATGCACTGGAACGTGTCAAAAACGTGGATGCAGAAAAGCACCTGGAACGCATCCAGACTGCGTTTCTATGGTGTGAACTAGGACCAGTTCACACCATAGAAATGCAATCCGGATGCGTTCCAGGTGCTTTTTTGCATGCGCGTTTTTGACACGTTCCAGTGCATTTTTGGTACGTTTTTGATGAGTCCAGTGCTTTTTTTTTCACCCATCTTTTTTATTAACCATAGATAAGGACAAGAGTGTTCCAGTGCGTTTTTGGTGCATTTAGGTGTGTTCCAGTGCGTTTTTGATGCGTTTTGCTGCGTTACAGTACAGTCCAGTGCAGGTAAAATGCAGCATGTTCTACATTTTTTGTGGAACTGGAACGCACTGGAACAGACACTGCCATTTAGAACCATATAACCAACTTTCTATGCATTTTTGATGCATAAAAAACGCAATGGACTGCATGTGGTGTGAAATGGCCCTTAAGCAATTTGGCATATTTAACCACTTAAGCCCGGACCATTTGGTAGCTAGAGGACCAGAGGTGATTTCAGAATTTTGCACTGCGCTGCTTTAACTGTAAATTGTGCGGACATGCAATGTTGTACCCAAACGAAATTTGCGTCCTTTTCTTCCCACAAATAGAGCTTTATTTTAATGGTATTTGATTGCCTCTGCGTTTTTTTTTTGCGATATAAACGGAAAAAGACCGAAAATTTGGAAAAAAAATGATATTTTCTACTTTTTGTTATAAGAAAAATCGAATAAACTAAATTTTAGTCATACATTTAGGCCAAAATGTATTCAGCCACATGTCTTTAGTAAAAAAAATGTCAATAAGCGTATATTTATTGGTTTGCGCAAAAGTTATAGCGTTTACAAACTAGGGTACATTTTCTGGAATTTACACAGCTTTAAATTTATGACTGCCTATCTCATTTCTTGAGGTGCTAAAATGGCAGGGCAGTACAAAACCCCCCAAATGACCCCATTTTGGAAAGTAGACACCCCAAGGAAATTGCTGAGAGGCATGTTGAGCCCATTGAATATTTTTTTTTTGTCCCAAGTGATTGAATAATGACAAAAAAAAAATAAAAAATTACAAAAAGTTGTCACTAAATGATATATTGCTCACACATGCCATGGTTATGTGTGGAATTGCACCCCAAAACACATTCTGCTGCTTCTCCTGAGTACGGGGATACCACATGTGTGGGACTTTTTGGGAGCCTAGCCACGTACGGGACCCCGGAAACCAAGCACCGCCTTCAGGATTTCTAAGGGCGCAAATTTTTGATTTCACTCCTCACTACCTATCACAGTTTCGAAGACCATAAAATGCCAAAATAGCACAAACCCCCCCCAAATGACCCCATTTTGGAAAGTAGACACCCCAAGCTATTTACTGAGAGGCATGTTCAGTCCATGGAATATTTTATATTTTGCCACAAGTTGCGGGAATATGACAAACTTTTTTTTTTTTGCACAAAGTTGTCACTAAATGATATATTGCTCACACATGCCATGGGCATATGTGAAATTACACCCCAAAATACATTCTGCTGCTTCTCCTGAGTACGGGGATACCACATGTGTGGGACTTTTTGGGAGCCTAGCCGCATACGGGACCCCAAAAACCAAGCACCGCCTTCAAGGTTTCTAAGGGCATACATTTTTGATTTCACTCCTCACTACCTATCACTACCTATCACAGTTTTGAAGGCCATAAAATGCCAAGATGGCACAAAACCCCCTCAAATGACCCCATTTTGGAAAGTAGACACCCCAAGCTATTTGCTGAGAGGCATGTTGAGCCCATTGAATATTTTTTTTTTTGTCCCAAATGATTGAATAATGACAAAAAGAAAAAAAAAATGTACAAAAAGTTGTCACTAAATAATATATTGCTCAAACATTCCATGGTTATATGTGGAATTGCACCCCAAACTACATTTTGCTGCTTCTCCTGAGTACGGGGATACCACATGTGTGGGACTTTTTGAGAGCCTAGCCGCGTACGTGGGGCCCTGAAAACCAAGCACCGCCTTCAGGATTTCTAAGGGCACAAATTTTTGATTTCACTCCTCAATACCTATCACAGTTTTGAAGGCCATAAAATGCCAAGATAGCCCAAAACCCCCACAAATTACCCCATTTTGGAAAGTAGACACCCCAAGCTATTTGCTGAGAGGCATGGTGAGTATTTTACAGCTCTCATTTGTTTTTGAAAATGAAGAAAGACATATTTTTTTTTTTTTTTTTCAAATTTCAAAACTTTGTGACAAAAAGCGAGATCTGCAAAATACTCAACATACCTCTCAGCAAATAGCTTGGGGTGTCTACTTTCCAAAATGGGGTCATTTGGGGTGGTTTTGTGCCATCTGGGCATTCCATGGCCTCCGAAACTGTGATAGGCAGTGAGGAGTGAAATCAAAAATTTACACCCATAGAAATCCTGAAGGTGGTGCTTGGTTTTCGGGGTCCTGTACGCGGCTAGGCTCCCAAAAAGTCTCACACATGTGGTATCCCCGTACTCAGGAGAAGAAACAGAATGTATTTTGGGGTGCAATTCCACATATAACCATGGCATGTTTGAGCAATATATAATTTAGTGACAACTTTTTGTACATTTTTTTTTCTTCTTTTTGTCATTATTCAATCACTTGGGACAAAAAAAAAATATTCAATGGGCTCAACATGCCTCTCAGCAAATAGCTTGAGGTGTCTACTTTCCAAAATGGGGTCATTTGGGGGGGTTTTGAACTGTCCTGGCATTTTATGCACAACATTAGGAAGCTTATGTCACACATCATCCACTCTTCTAACCACTTGAAGACAAAGCCCTTTCTGACACTTTTTGTTTACATGAAAACATTTTTTTTTGCAAGAAAATTATGTTGAACCCCCAAACATTATATATTTTTTTAAAGCAAAGGCCCTACAGATTAAAATAGTGGGTGTTGCATTTATTTTTTCCCACACAGTATTTGCGCAGCGATTTTTTAAACGCATTTTTTGGGGGGAAAACACACTTTTTTTATTTTTAATGCACTAAAAAACACTATATTGCCCAAATGTTTGATGAAATAGAAAAGATGATCTTAGGCCGAGTACATGGATACCAAACATAACATGCTTTAAAATTGCGCACAAACGCGCAGCGGCAACAAACTACATTCATTTTTAAAAGCATTTAAAAGCCTTTACAGGTTACCACGTTAGATTTACAGAGGAGGTCTACTGCTAAAATTACTGCCCTCGATCTGACCTTCGCGGTGATACCTCACATGCATGATGCAATTGCTGTTTACATATGACGCTAGACCGACGCTTGCGTTCGCCTTTACGCAAGAGCAGGGGGGGACAGCGGTGCTTTTTTTTTTTTATTATTATTATTATTATTTATTTTGCTTTTTTATTTTATTTTTAAACTGTTCCTTCCATATTTTTTTTTTACCATTTTTATTGTTATCTCAGGGAATGTAAATATCCCCTATGATAGCAATAAGTAGTGATAGGTACTCTTTTTTTGAAAAAAATTGGGGGGGGTTAGACCCTAGATCTTTCCTCTGCCCTCAAAGCATCTGACCACACCAAGATCGGTGTGATAAAATGCTTTCCCAATTTCCCAATGGCGCTGTTTATATCCGGGGGGGGGACATTCCCTCCCACTGCTTGTAAAAGCAGTCTAGAGGCTAATTATCTGCTAGAATTGCTTTTACATGAAAGCCGGCCACTGGCTGAAAAGAATGATACCAAGATGATACCTAAAGTCCTAAACCCGCAGGCATCATTCTGGTATAAACATTCAAAGTCCAGCAACATACCAGTACGTTGCTGGTCCTTGTTGGACATGTATTGTAATCTTTTTTTTCATGCAGCCTGTTGGCTGAACGAAAAAAAGAGATTGATCGGTGGGTATGCCCACCATTAGAATACCTTCCTTCATCCACCCACTTCTAATGATGGGCATATATGCCGAAGCATGGGGGCATCCTCCCGCAAAAAAGTTATGCCGCGTACACACGGTCAGACTTTTCCACGGGCAAGCCTCCGTCGGAATTTCGGCCGTATATACGCGGCATTAGGAGCAAAATCGCTCCTCCGCCCCTGCTGCCCCCATGCTTCGGCATATATGCTCTTTTTTTTAACTGTGGTGGTGAAATCACCTCCTACAGCGTTGGAATCACGGCTTTATGTATCGTGGGAGCAAACGCTGTTGCTGTCAAGATAAATAAATCCGCGATGCAACTGAATGGCGTACCTGCAAAGCAAATGATGGTTAACATTAAAACAAAGTAAAATTACAGTAGAACAGTAAGACCTTACCATACCATAACTTCAAAGCAAATACCAAAACAAAACCTAGTAAAAAATAAAACCTTTTTTTTAACGCAACCTGTGCCTAAAATATATATATGCCGAAGCATGGGGGCATCCTCCCGCAAAAAAGTTATGCCGCGTACACACGGTCGGACTTTTCCACGGGCAAGCCTCCGTCGGAATTTCGACCGTATGTACGCGGCATAAAAGGTTATGCCGCGTACACACGGTCGGACTTTTCCACGGGCAAGCCTCCGTCGGAATTTCGACCGTATATACGCAGCATTAGGAGCAAAATCGCTCCTCCGCCCCTGCTGCCCCCATGCTTCGGCATATATGCTCTTTTTTTTAACTGTGGTGGTGAAATCACCTCCTACAGCGTTGGAGTCAAGGCTTTATGTATCGTGGGAGCAAACGCTGTTGCTGTCAAGATAAATAGATCCGCGCTGCAACTGAATGGCGTACCTGAAAACAAAAAAATTACATACCTGAAAAGCAAGCATGATAAAACATTGCAGAATAGAATACAGTAAAAAAGAGCAGAACAATAGAGGAGAAAATAGAGAGAGAGAGAGAGAGAACAATAAAACGACAACTATTTTTGGTTTTTTTCTTTTATATTTTTTTTGTGTTTTGTTTTTTACATTTTTTTTTTTCTTTTTTACACTTTTTTTTGTAACTTTAACAACTGTAATGGTTCGGGTCTCTCAAAATGTAATGGTATCTTGGGGGACCCTGTGTAAGTGTGTCCTAGTCTGTGAAATGCTGTACCCTACGCTAAAACTTCACTTTTGAGTGGTAGCGTTCAAAACATTCACCAAGGCAAAGACCAGGTTTGTCAGGACAGAGTGGACAAAAAACACGGGTGTCACGCCTAAATCCGCGCTTGCTACAGACACGACATCTTTTTTGGGGGGTTCGTTGGGTAGGGGTACTCAGGAGGGCATACGGATAATGCCTCTCATGCAGCCGGCTTACTGCATTTGGTTGGAAATGGTGAGGTGCAGAACCGCCTGGATACAGGAGTTCTGTGACTATCTCATTCTGGAATTTTAGAAGAGATAACGTCCCGCCTGAAGCTCTGTATAGCACATGAGCGTTCAGCAAAGCCAATTGGAATAAGGATAGAGACACTTTTTTGTACCAGCGTCTCGCCTTACGGTCAATTAGATACGGCGCCAACAACTGGTCGTTGAGGTCCACCCCTCCCATATTTTTGTTATATTCGTGGACACAGAGGGGTTTCTCCACAACACCAGTCGCCGTAGGAATTTGGACTGTCGTGTCTGCATGAAGGGAGGTAAGAAGGAAAACATTCTTATTGTCCCTCCACTTCATAGCGAGCAAATTATTACACTTTACGCAGGCTCTCTCCCCCAGCCTAAGACGGGCATCTACAAGCCGCTTGGGAAAGCCCCGGCGATTAGGTCGCACGGTGCCACATGCTCCAATCTGATGATCAAACAAGTGACTAAACAGTGGCACGCTCGTGTAATAATTGTCCACATACAAGTGGTACCCCTTTCCGAATAAGGGTGACACCAAGTTCCACACTATCTTGCCAGCGCTCCCTATGTAATCTGGGCAGTTGACCGTCTCAACCTGACTATCTTTTCCCTCATAAACCATAAAGCTCCATACATAGCCTGTTGCCCTGTCACAGAACTTATAGAGCTTGACCCTGTATCTGGCACGCTTGCTGGGAAGGTACTGCTTGAAAGCCAAGCGGCCAGAAAATTTAATCAGGGACTCATCAACGCAGACAACTTGATCGGGAATAAACAAGGCTGCAAAACGTTCGTTGAAGTGGTTTATGAGGGGCCGAATTTTATAGAGCCGGTCGTATTCAGGGTCCCCACGTGGACGACAAAGTTCATTGTCGTTGAAGTGCATGAACCGCAAAATCTGCTCGTATCGTGTCCTGGGCATGGAGGCAGAGAACACGGGCATGTGGTCAATTTGGTGCGTGGACCAATAAGCACGCAATGACGGGAATTTATGTGTGCCCATGTTAAGGGAAAGGCCCAGAAAGGTCTTAAAGTCAGAAACCGTAATTGGTTTCCAATCTTTGGCAATTTTAGGCAACTGGGGGTTAGCGGCGATGAATTGACCAGCATATAAATTACTCTGGTCCACAATAGATCTATAGAGATCTTCCGTGAAAAACAGCGAATAAAAATCGATTGGCATAAAATCAGCTGTTTCCACCTGAATACCGGGTTGGGCAGTGAATGGGGGAAGTACGGGTTCTGCAGAAGTGGTGGGGACCCAATCAGGATAGGCGAATTCTGCAGGAAGAGCACTATGGGCACGACGCGCCTGCCTTTGTCTTCTTGGTGGCAGTGGGACACTACTTGTGCTTGCCACCTCACCAGCTTGAACTGCACTTATGGGACTCGCCACGTCACCACGTGATACTGCAGTGCTGGATGTACGCCCAGGCTGTACTAGGCCGCTGGTGCTTGCCAATTCACCAGAAGGAATAGCGGCGCTAGTACTACTCTGCTCCATGATACGAGAGCCCTGCGGTTCTTGCTCCTCAACAACCTCAGAAGATCGGGATCGGGTACGCCTGACCTTAGCAGGGACCTCAACTTCGTCGTCAGAGCTATCTGACGTGGGGCCGCTGACGTCACTGTCTTCTACGGGAAGATATTCTGAGCCTGAATCTGACAGATGCGTGACCTCCTCTTCACTATCTGTCATGCTCAGAATCTCGAAGGCCTCTTTACTAGTGTACCTTCGTCTTGCCATTTTGGGCTCTAAATTTAGGGGTACACTAGTAAGATTCACAGGTAAAAAAAGCACCTGACTGTCACCAAATGTATCAAACGCTACCAAAAAAACTGTTAGCGATCGCAGGGATCAGGACTGTCTCTGCGAACGCTGCAGTTATGTGTGTTGTGTTTGGTAAGTGACAGTGATCGATCGATACTGCACTTGGGTGGGCTGGGCTGGGCTGGGCTGGGCAGAGGGGCTAAATGCAGGTGGTAGCAGGTATCTGGGCTGATCCCGCTAACACTGCGTTTTTGGGAACCCTAAACCGCTGGGGACGCTAGTATAGATCTGATCAGATCAGATATTGATCTGTTCAAATACTATACCACTAAGGGAGGTGTATGCTTTGCGCGTGGGTGTTAGCGTTACTGGCACTAACCTGACGCTGCCTGGGGCGACGCAGACCCTCTCTGACGCTAAAACCTAATTGATATCAGCCGCCGGGCGATCAGGGGGTTAAACCTTTATTGGGTTATATACGGCGGGTGCCCTGATGCTATAAAAAGCAAACTAACCAACCAGCGTCACCTGTAACCTTTATATGGTGATCACTGGTGAAAGCGTTAACTAGGGGCAATCAGGGGGTTAAAACTTTTATTAGGTTAAATATGGGGGTACCCGACGCTATATAAAAACCTGACGGGTTACCTAAATAACTAAATAACTAACTGGGTAACCAGTGTCACCAGTGACGCTTATACGGTGATCACTGGTGAAAGGGTTAACTCTAGGGGCAATCAGGGGGTTAAAATAATATATGGGGGTACCTGACGCTAATAAAAACCTGCGGCGAACCTAAAAATAATTACCTGGCTATCTAGGACACCAGCGACAAGAAAAAAGCGATCGGAAAAACGATTGCTTAGTGATGCTGGCGTTAGGGGGTGAAAGGGTTACCTGGGGGGCGATCAAGGGGTTAAACCTTTATTAGGGGGGATTAGGGGGCTACCCTGGACCTAAAGGGGCCTAATCCTAACTGCCCTGCAACTTTTTACAGTCACAAATGACACTGATTGCAGTGATCAGTAAAAAAAATGATCACTGCAAACGGTGCACTGTGACTGGGGGTACTGGGGGTGATCTGGGGGGTGATCTGGGGGTGACTGGGGGGTGTAAGTGTGCCTACGTGTACTGGTGTCAGTGGGCTGTTGGTGCACTTACTATGTGATGTCTTCTCTCCTCGCGCCGGATCGAAAAGACTGCCACGAGGAGAGATGACATCACTTCCTCTGCCTGTGTTTACATTACACAGGCAGGGGAAGCTCTCTCATTCGCCGGGAGCGATCGAGAGGGGGTGGCCGGAATCGAACGGCCGTCTCCTCATGCCGGATCGCTCCCGAACACTTAACCACCGCTCACTGTACAGAAGGGGGGTCCGATCGGACCCCCCAACTATACAAAGGCGATCACGTAGATCTACGTGATTCTGCCTGTCGGTGCCATTCTGCCGACGTATAATTACAGTGGGCGGTCGTTAAGTGGTTAAAGGCACTTCTCCTTGTTTTGTTTTTGGTGTTGTCCAAATTGGTGACATTGATATATGTCCCTTAGGGTGGGCCCTTGGCCCCCATTTTAAGGCCAATAACTAGAAGAAAAGCCAGCCAAGTGGGGACTAGCAAAATTAACAAGTCAGTTCCCATAGACTGCAATGGTATTTGTTGGAGGGGGGGGTGTTTGTCCCATCTCTAAATTTGTAGCATGCTGGATGATGTGCTTAATTTTGGACAGGGGGGGGGCTATTTTCTGCTAGCTGCATTTGTGTTGGTCTGAGAATGCCCAGGCAGTTAGTTTTTTTTTGGTGCTTTTTGTGTGTGAACAGCACCTGGATATTTCTGGGCATGCTCAGAGAGTGTTTTTATGGGTTAGTAATTGAAGGACATCCTTAACAGATGTACCCACTTTGAAGTTCAGTCTCTACATTGGGTGAACTTGCATTTTGGGTGTTTCATGGACTGTGCATGTGTTTTCAATTGCCTCATTAGCTCACAAACCTATGTTATATAAATCTTGCAGATAGCATTCTCTCCCTTGCCCTGAAAAGAGGCAAGTGTGTGTGTGTGTGCGCGCGTGTGTGTCCGGCAAAAAGTACATTTTGGTGTCCTTATCAAGTTTGTAACACATGTATTTTATTTGTTATGTCTTTGCAAAACAGATGTTTGTTTTACTTTTGTTGATTGTATTTTTTTTGTGTGGGGGAAATGTTCCCCCGAAATAATTTTGATGTTGTTAATGTGTGTTGTTTGTTCACTTTGATTTAGATGTCTGTGCTGCATTATTTTGCTAAATCTTTCTCAAGATGTGACTAATGTTTCAAATTGACCATGTTTTTTATTTTGGCTTCCCTTTGTTTTGTTGACCAATAAAATTTGATGCAAAGTTTTGATGTTTCTTTTTTGTTTTCTATGCAACAAATGTGACAGCTGATTGACATGTCAAAACAAAACAGGTGTGATTTGTCTACCCTGGTGCCTTCATGCTAGCATATGCATGTATTGTGTGCTGCCATGGATAGTCACCAGGAAATGAAAAATACAGAGCGGTAAGTATTCAATTTTCCTTTTTACTGCAGTGGTTCTCAGCCTCAGTCCTCAAGTACCCCCAACAGGACATGTTTTGTGAATTTATCTTATCGAGAATTGCTGTCCAAAATACAAAACCATTGACTGTGATTTAAAGCATATGTGCAAGATGAAGGAAAACCTGCAAACATGGCCTGTTGGGGGTACTTGAGAAGCACCGATTTAGAGCACTGCACTTAAAAATAGCTCAAGGCAATACGATTCTAATTGTGGGCATTTTGAGGGAAACCAAGTAAGTGTTAGAACCCCTGCTTGTTTTTTTTTGTTTTTTTTAGGCTGGGCTTTGTGTCCCTTTTAGTAAAATTGGCTTCACTTCCTGTCACACAGCTAAACAGGAAGTGAAGGTAAAACCCTACCAATGTCTTTTCTTGGGGACACACAGATCAATCTAACTAGTGTCCCCATTAAGCAAATTGCACTCTTGCACTTTGTTGTGTACACCCCAAATCATTGGGTAGTTTGGGGTTTAGTAAAGACAAATCCACTCTGCAGTAAAAGTGTAGCTGCTGAAAATCTGAGGGGAAGCACTGGTGATTGTAACATCCAATCATGTAAAAGCAAAGATGGTGTTTTTTGTGTTTGCTTGCATGCCCCCCTCGGATATCCAGCAAGTGCACTTGTAGTGCAAAGTAGATTTTCCTTTAGTAAATAAACCCCAAAGTCCAAAATACCTAATAATTTGGGGTGTACCCCGCAAAATGCTGGAGTGCAATGTACATAATGGGGAAAGTATTTAGATTGACCTGTGTGTCCCCAAGGAAAGACATTGGTAGGGATTTACCCTCACTTCCTGTGTGGCTATGTGACAGGAAGTGAATTATTTGGAAGGATAAAGTGGCCAAATTTGGGAGTTGTCTTCACCCTATCAGGGGTGCAGACATCCCAAAAAATTGTCTAGACTTCCAATCCCTCTGCACTCTATCCCCAAGCAAAAATACGAAAGGATTTAATTTAGTTTAACTTTGCAAAGACACATTCCTAAGTTGAATTGTAATGCATGTCAATGGCCCATTTAGACCCTATTTAATCACTTGAGATCAGCACTATAACTGATCGATGGCCACAGCACGGTCCTCAATTGCCGGGAGTCCGTCAATAGACGTCCTCCCCTTCGCGTGCACGCTGTGGTCACTGAGTCACTGAGACTCGGGTGATGACAGATTCGAGTAAGGGGCCGATACCTGCCCCTTACCATGTGATCAACTGTCAGCCAATGACAGCTGATCACGTGATGTAAACAAAAGCTGGGTAATGGTTTTTGTTTTCTCCTTATGCTGACAGCGTGAGCATAAAAAAAGGCAATCACCGGCTTATGTGCAAGGGACATCGGGCCCGAAGAGGAAGAGGCAATTCTGCGTCATCGGTGACAATCAGTAGCCCCTGCCAGTGCCACCTATCAATGCTCACCACTGGTGCCAATCAGTGCCACCTAGCAGTGCTGCCTATCAGTGCCCATCACTGCCAACTATCATTGCCACCTAGCAGTGCCACTTCTCAATGCCCACCAGTGCCAACTAGCAATGCCACCTCTCAGTGCCCACCCTTGCCACCTTATCGGTGCCCATCAGTGCAGCCTCATCAGTGTACATCAATGAAGGAGAAAAATTACCTTTTTTCTAAATTTTCAAAATATTAACCACTTTCCTACCGCCCACCGTCAAATGACATCCTTGGCTTTGTGCAGTGATATCTAAATGATGCCTGCAGTTGCAGGCTGTTAGAAAAATATTTGTTTGTGTGTCTATGGAAGGCATCATTCAGATATCATTCTTTTCAGCCGGCGATTCTGTGCACGATAAAAATGATCATAGCGGCAGTTCCGCCGCTTGATCGTTCTTATAGGCGGCGGGAGGGGACGTTCGGGCTCTCCCGTGCCATCTGGGGCTCGGAGAACGAATTGGTCGGCGCCGGATGGGAAGCATAGAGATGACTGGTGACCAGATGGTCACCAGTCATCTCTATGACCATCGGAGGCCCGGGCGCGAAGTTATGACATCACGCCGGGTTCCCGTATGTAAACAAAGCCGTGATCTCGGCTGTCAGCATGAGATCGATGAATTTTTTTGACCGATCTCATGCTTTCCAGCCTGGAGGAGAGATGTGGGGTCTTATTGACCCTGCATCTCTCCATAAAGAGGACCTGTCAGAATAGATTCCTATTACAAGGGATGTTTACATTCCTTGTAATAGGAATAAAAGTGATCAAAAAAACAAAAAAGTAAAAAAAAGAGTAATAAATAAAAAAAAGTAAAAAACAAAAAAAAGAATAATAGAAAAAAAAACCGCCCATGTCCCCAGTAGCTCACGCTCAGAAGCGAACACACACGTAAGTCCCGCCCACATATGTAAACGCCGTTCAAACCACACATGTGAGGTATTGCTGCATGCGTTAGAACGAGTGCAACAATTCTAGCACTAGACCTCCTCTGTAATGCAAAAATGGTAACGTGTAAAAAAATGTAAAGCATCGCCTAGGGAGATTTTTAAGTACTGAAGTTTGGTGTCATTCCATGAGTGTGCGCAATTTTAAAGCGTGACATGTTAGGTATCTATTTACTCAGCATAACAACATCTTTCACATTATACAAAAAAATTGGGCTAACTTTACTGTTTTGTAATTTTTTTTAATTCATGAAACCATTTTTTTCCCAAAAAAAGGCGTTTGAAAATTTATTGCGCAAATACCGAGCGAGATAAAAATATATAATGTTTGGGGTTTTGAAGTAATTTTATAGCCATAAATTTATGATTTTTACATGAAGGAGAGAAGTGCCAGAATAGGCCCGGTGCTGAAGTGGTTAAAATATCCGATTTTTTTTTTTTTTTTTAGTCGGTCTTTTGTGTTTATAGAAAAAAAAAAAAAAAATGCAGAGGTGATCAAATAGCACCAAAAGAAAGCTCTATTTGTGTGCCAAAAAATAATACATTTTCATTGGGTTACAGTGTTGTATGAGCGCGCAATTGTCATTCAAAGTGCATCAGCGCTGAAATTTGAAAATTGGTCTGGGCAGGAAGGGGGTTTAAGTAGCCAGTAAGCAAGTGGTTAATATAAGGCTACATGCACATGGACGTTTTTCCAGCCGCTTGTTTGAGCGTTTTTTGCAGCTTAAAAACGGCTCTCCATGTTAGCCTATGGCCTCATGGCCACCATGGCGTTTTTGAACTGTAAATGGCATAGGCGTTTTTAGGCCCCATGTACACGGGACGCTGGTGCAAAGTCTTCAGAACTAAGGTTGAAAGCGGCGTTTAGAAAGGCGCGCTTTGTCGCGTTTGCATGCCGCGTTTTACCACATTTGCGTCTATATGCGTTTAGTTAGGAAACATCATAAAGGAGCCGCCCTAAGCTCCAAAAACAGAATTATTAACCATTTCAGCTATTTTGTGAGACCAGAGTGAGTATCAGCAGCTGAGATAGCAGCAGTGTACTTGTTTTTAGCGTGTCACTTGCCACAAGTTGTGGATTGTCCACAATACAATGGAAGCAATTACATTTTTTTTTTGATTATATATATATATATATATATATATATATATATATATATATATATTTTTTTTTTAATGGTTTTTCCTCATTTGCCAGAATTTTTGAGTTTATCAATGTAAAAAAATAGGTCACCTTTAAAAACGCTTCTAAACGAAAAACGCGGCTAAACGCCGGTACCGCGTCTAAAACTTGGAAATCTTTGGCGTCTGAAGGAATAGCTTTGTGAAAAACAAGGTTAAAACGCAACTGAAGATTTTTTTTTTCCAGGCCAAAAACAGTGTTTTGGATGTAATAGAATTCAATGGACCCGCATCCAAAACGCAAGTACCGTGATTTTGCAGCGATTTGCATTTTTTTTAACCTGTTTATAGCTGGTTGTTAAAGGAAATGTAAAAAAAAATAAACATTGCCGGCTCTAAAAAAAAAATCTAGAAAAAAAAACAGCGTGGGGTCCCCCCCAGGTCCATACCAGGCCCTTGGGTCTAGTATGGATTCAAAGGGGACCCCCCTCCAAAATAAAAAAAAATGGCGTGGGGGTCCCCCAAAAATCCATACCAGACCCTTATCCGAGCACACAACCTGGCAGGCCGCAAGAAAAGAGGGGGGACGAGAGAGCGGCTGCCCTTCCCTCCTGAACCGTACCAGGCCACATGCCCTCAACATGGGGAGGATGTCACCATGTTGATGGGGACATGGGCCTCTTCCCGACAACCCTGGCCGTTGGTTGTCAAGGTCTGCGGGCGGGGGGCTTATCGGAATCCGGGAGCCCTGTTTAATAAGGGGGGCCCCCAGATCCCGGCCCCCCACCTGGTGGCAAAAAAAGTTAATAAAAAACACAACACAGGTTTTTTAAGTAATTTATTAGGTAGCTCCGGGGGTCTTCTTCCGACTTTGGGGGTCTTTCTGCCAGGCACCCCGCTATCTTCTTCCAGCTCTTTTGCTAGCGGGGTCCCGGTCTTCATCGTCGTCTTCTTCCAACTTCAGGGGTCTCTTGTTCTGTTCTCCGGTGTCGTCTCCGCGCTCTCCGGTTCTTCTCCCGTTCTCCGGTGCCTTCTCCACGATCTCCGATTCTTTCTGCCTTCTGCCGGGCGCCCCGCTATCTTCTTCCAGCTCTTTTGCTAGCGGGGTCCCGGTCTTCATCGTCGTTTTCTTCCCTCTTCTCTCCGCCCGATGTTGCCTCGTCGCTGTCTGCCGCTACAATGCTGTGTCCGCAGAGCGCACCCACTTATATTGGCATGGGGCGTGGTCGCCGGGTGATGCCACCCGCTGACCCCGCCCTGTATGACGTCACAGTCCCGGGGAATGATGGGACTGTGACGTCATACGGGGGCGGGGTCAGCGGGTGGCATCGCGCTGGACACATTCTCGGGCAGGTAGTCGCCTCTAGGACACCACTTGAGCGGCTGCTTCACGCTCAAGTCGTGTCCAAGTTGCCTCGCAAAGTCGTGCTGTCCCTCTGTCAACCGGCACATGAGTCACCCCGCAAGTCAGATCGTCTTCATCCGACTTCCCCGGTGACCTCTATTCAATTCAATGGGCTTCCATAGGGAACCATTCATTTTAAATAGATCGCCGCTGACATTTTTATTTTCTTTAGCAGTGTGCCGCCGGTTCATGCGCTCAATTAAGGATTTATCCGGCGCACCAATTAAGGTATGAACCGGCGCAGCGCACTGTTGATAGTAAATCACCCCCATAGTGTACACCCAGCATTCCAGTAGCCATGCCATGTTCATATAATATAATATACCCAGAGAGGCTCATAGATACACCTGGAGACAGGTTGGAGATATTTGGAAAACAGTCTCATAGAAGTCTATATGGATTGACTGCAAAATTGTGGCCAGAAGCAAAGAAGATTTTGGCTGTGGGATGTCAATATTGCAGTAGGCCATAGCTGAGAGATTCAGAAAAATATGCATTTGGATTGGAGGATTGTGGGATACTATATGTCAATAGGCAGGATAAGTGTACTTTTTATTAGGGATGAGCCGAACATCCCCAAGTTCGGTTTGCATCAGAAAAGGCAATAAATTTGTTCGAACATCCGAACACCGTTAAAGTCTATAGAACTCGAACATGAAAAATCTAAAGTGCTAATTTTAAAGGCTTATATGCAAGTTATTGTCATAAAAAGTGTTTGGGGACCCGGGTCCTGCCCCAGGGGACATGTATCAATGCAAAAAAAAGTTTTAAGAACTCGAGAGCAGTGATTTTAATAATGCTTAAAGTGAAACAATAAAAGTGAAATATTCCTTTAAAATTCATACCTAGGGGGTGTGTATAGTATTCCTGTAACGTAGCGCTTGTTTCCCGTGCTTAGAACTGTCCCTGCACAAAGTGTAATTTCTGAAGGAAAAAAAGTCATTTAAAAGCACTCACGGCTATAATGAATTGTGGGCTCCCGGCAATACAGAGAAAAGTCATTGATAAAAAAAATAAAAAATGCGTGGGGGTCCCCCCAAATTCAATTACCAGGCCCTTCAGCTCTGGTATGGATATTAAGGGGAACCCTGCGTCAAATTGAAAAAAAAAATGATGGGGTGTTCCCCTAAAATATCAATACCAGACCTTTTATCCGAGCACGCAACCTGGCAGGCCGCAGGAAAAGAGGGGGGGACGAGAGAGCGCCCCGCCTCCTGAACTGTACCAGGCCACATGCCCTCAACATGGGGAGGATGCTTTGGGGTCTGTGACCCCTCAAAGCACCATGTCTCCATGTTGATGGGGACAAGGGCCTCATCCCCACAACCCTTGCCCGGTGGTTGTGGGGGTCTGCGGGCGGGGGCTTATCGGAATCTGGAAGATCCCTTTAACAAAGGGGACCCCCAGATCCCAGCCCCCCTATGTGAATTGGTAAAAAAAAATTGCATTGATACATGTCCCCTGGGGCAGGACCCAGGTCCCCAAACACTTTTTATGACATTAACTTGCATATAAGCCTTTAAAATGAGCACTTTAGATTTCTCAAATAGACTTTTACAGGGTGTTCCACGGCTTTTCGAAATTGCCGCGAACACCCCAAATTGTTTGCTGTTCGGCGAACGGGCGAACAGGCAATGTTCGAGTCGAACATGAGTTTGACTCGAACTCAAAGCTCATCCCTACTTTTTATGAAACAGCACTTATTCTTTTCGGGCTCATTCACTCATTTGCATTTCTATAATGTGTTAATACCTGTATGTATGCAACTTATGGTGGCTCATGGTATGGTTGCCTTGTCTTCCATTTTGAATGTTACCTCTGTGCATTTATACAGTATTTGTACAGGACTTGCACTGTAGCATACCAGAGAGCACAGATGTGAGTACTCTATACCTTGTGGTGTGCTGTGTTGCCAAAAATACTGCAAGTGCATTTTTTTGGTGCATTGAGTATTGGTATTTGTCTTTTTTAGTCAATGGGATGCCTTTAAAAACTGCTACAAATTCACAAAAAATACACAAAAAGGAAGAAGCGAAGAGAAAAGAAAAGGAAAAAATAAGCAATTAATGTTATTTTTATTTAGAATAAATTAAATAAATGGCTAGAAAAAATGTAAAAAGAGACAATCAAGAACATTGGGTATAGCTGTAAAATAAAAAATGAAATCTGTCAAAAAGCATTACAATTTCTCATTAAAAAAATAAATCAGACACCTAACCATACAGTATTTAAGACACTCTCAGATGTCTAAAAACTATTTCAATAAACTTAGCAGACAACACATGAAATTAGATATTATTTGTGATAGCTAGAAATATATTACATATTTTCTAAGGGGAAATATACATAAGTGTAAGGTTGTTTTTTTTTACCAGTGGTAGACACAGGGAGAAACTTCACATATCCTGAAAATTGCAGAAGTCTAATATGTACATAAAACAGGTCACAGACCATTCTTCTGTGTGTTATTTTTCTTTTTTTTATTTCCTCGAGGGGCACAGTCTTCAGATAACTAGCTTGACAAATCTTTGCATAATTAAATTAGGCGCCTAATTGATTGCTACAAAAATAAAACAGTTACTTGACCTTTGATTGTGTATCTAAGTGGGGTTTTTTGAAGAAATTATTTTTACAGTTTAATGGATGACCTAGACATGCGGTGACATGCGAGTCAGACCAGGCTTGTCTGAGAATCCTGAAAAAATATGTTTGCTCATAGGAAAAATAGTTACAGCAATGATGGCAAAATCCACAATTTTACCTTAAGGGAAAAATAAATATAAAAGTTTTTCTGGACAGACAGATCCTATACATACATGGATGCAGTTTTCTATTTTGATTTCCAATGACAGTCTGATTTGCAAGAAAAACACAATTAGAGATTATAATGAAAGCAAATTCTGCATATATTTAATTTAAAGAACTGTGCCATATGTCCCATTTGGGGAGATTCCCCTTTACGTTTTGTTTTGGAGATACAACTGAAAAAAGTAATCTCTTTTAGACAACTGTTAGGCCCCTTTCACACTGACACGTTTTTCAGGCGGTTTATCGCTAATAATAGCGCTGCTATACCGCCTGAAAAAATCGTGCCCTGCAGTCTTCAGTGTGAAAGCCCAATGGCTTTCACACTGAAGCGGTGCGCTAGCAGGACCGCTCCAAAAGTCCTGCTAGCCGCATCTTTACAGCGGTGAAGGAGCGGTGTGTTCACCGCTCCTTTACCGCTGCTGCCCATTGAAAGCAATGGGAAACCGCGGTAATACCACCCGCAATGCGCCTCTGCAGAGGCGCATTGCGGGCGGTATTAACCATTTTTCGGCCGCTAGCGGGGGTTAAATTGACCCCGCTAGCGGCCGCATACCGCGGTAAAAACAAAGGTATAGCGGCGCTAAAAATAGCGCCACTATACCCACAGCGCACCTTCCCACCCCAGTGTGAAAGGGGCCTTACTGAAACAGGTGTCCGCATTGGAAGATTTGTTCTCTGATCCTATTCCAGTAACCACTACAATTTTGGATTATTTAAAGGAGAAGTCCAGCCTGAGCGTTTTAGGCTGGGCTTCTCCTCTGGGTCACAGGAGTGCAATTTATTTTGCACTCCTGTGACCCGTTTTCAGCGGAGAGCGATCTGAAGTCCGCTCTCCGCTAACGTCACTGCCATCAGTCGGGGCAGCGCGTCATCCCGACTTCCCAAGTCTGGATCCGCCAGCTGCCTTGATTGATGGCAGTCTCAGTGAGCCACTGAGACGGACGCTCCCCGCCCCTCCACAGCTTAGAGCTCCATTGTATTGTATGGCTGAACTCGCATTGGATTCGCACAGAAAAAGATGCAGGGACTTGTTTTTCCCCCGCACTAAAATCGCATCGCATGGGTGTTCTCACCTATGCGATCCAATTCCTGTGCGAGTTCACAGTTCGCACTGCATCTGCAGCGGTTTGCAGAGTTTGACAGTGACATCTGCAGCTGTTTGCAGAGGGCAGTGTAAACTGCCTACAGGAGAACCGGCACTGTAATTGCGCTGGTTCCCACATCGCACATATGTGAACCTAGGCTCAGTAATTTTTTTCAACTTTCCATCTATTAAATCTTCTGCCCTTGTTGTTTTAAATTTGGATTTTTTTGTGCATTTTTTTACTGCCATTACCGTAAATACCTTATACAGCCCACTTCCTGTTTCTTGTCTGGTAAAAAGCCTAGGCTTATGACATCATGCACAGCTCTCTCTCTCTCTCACTCTCTTGAGAGTTTGCCAGGAAGGGAGGGAGGAGGAGTCGTAAGAGGGCCAATGAAAGCTGCAGGGCTGCAGAGCTGGAGGTGTGCCTCTGTATCTGTGTGTAGCGCCCTGCCCCTATTGGGTAGGTGCTAGTGTAAATTTTGTTATCTGGGTTATAGTTCAGCTCAGAATAATTGTACCAAATTTTGGGGTCTCTGTTTCAGTTCAGCTGGGTTGCACATTTTCCACCTGACTCTAGGTGTTGTTGTCACCACAGGTCAAGGTTGGAATTGCAGCCTAATGGATGTATTGGGTACCACTTGCCCAGAAGCAGCTCAGAGGATTTGGTCACCCCGCTGTGCATTCTGGGAGAGGGTACTTAAGGGGCAAGCACCATTTTTTCGGGGTCTTCCGATCCTGACCTGACGGCCCCCCTGGCCTCAGGGATGTGTTAACCGTTTTTCTGCCTCGGGGCCTGCAGACCCCCGAGGCTCCATTACTGAGAGTAGGCCCAGGAGATGGAGGGGCCTACTGATCCAGGGATGGTCCTGTGTCGCCTTACGTGCGGAAAGGGACCGAGCAATTGAGGACTCAATTGGAGGACGCATCCGTCACAAATCTACCTCACAGTGTTGCCGGCCTGGCTGAAAGATCCTGGCACTGTGTGTTGTGTTTCGGAACTTTTCTAAGTGTGTGGTTACACAAGTCTGTGGCAGAGACTTTTTGAATGAGCTCGCACCGGCTGCTAGGTCAGTGAGAGAGGCCTATCCGGTGGATGCTACATCCAGTATGGAAGCTGTTGGTCCTCTGGATTAAGGAAAGTACCCGTGATCCGCAAGCAAGGTACCTGAATCTCCTCTAACCCTCCATCCCTCTGTTTGGAAATTCTTCAATAAAGCCCTTGAGAAAAAGAGACTAAATGTTTAGTGCAGACATTTGTGAACAACTCTTCAAGGAAGACCCCTAGGAGGGACGTGGTGAACAGTAAGGTAACGGCAGGCCCAAATCTTAAACCAGCGGCACATGCAGGAGTATTGCTACATGTGTAAATCCAAGAAGTGAACAGGCAGCAGCTTCAGCTGCCCACAGTTTAAATGGCTGCAGCCAGACTTAATGGAGAGAGATTCTGCAGCATATTTGACAAGTACAGAATCACAGTATATATCAAATAATATGCAGTGGCTGGAGAGAAGCTTCAGAATGGCAAAGATGTTTTTATTACAAATTATGTGAGCAGACTGCAGTTCCTCTTTAATCCCAACCGTGTGATCATTAATGAGCCGCCAATCTGTTTCCATCTCTGCACACCTACCCATGTTTAATGTGTAATAATTTTCAAGCTTACAGCATATTTCCACTTTTGCCCAACAAAAAAAAAAAATACCGGTAATTATGAAAAAATTACATTTTAGATGTTTCTCAGAAGGAGGCATCTTGGCTGAGTGCAAAGTTTTTTGAACAATGTTAAGCCAGCCATACATGGAACGAAATTCAGCCGGTTAACAGGGACCAGCCGAGATTTCTACCATGTATGGGCAGGCTGATTGTACCCAAAGTTGATCCATCGATCGACTTGGGTACAACCAACCTGTCCCGTGCCCCCCCTGCCAGAAGAACACCATAGCATTGCAGGAGGCATTCCCCCATCAACACTGACATTCTAAAAGTACATTACACAGCAATGCAATACCTTTAAGTGCCAGAGAATTACTTTCTACCCATCTCCGCTAACAGGAATGCATGATTAGAAAGCTGTCCTATACTTCTGAAAACTACAGTGGCGTGTTCATGACTGCCAGGACTGATGCCGCCTGTCATTCATCTAGCACATGCTGCTGCACCTAATGAACAAGCAGGATACATACATGAGCATCATGATACATGAGCTATTAAGTATTGCGTTCAAAGCTTCCAATATGCTCATGTCAGAAAAAATGGATGGCAAATGATTAAAAAACAAAAAGACTCAAGTTGGGATTTAATAAATGGACAAATATTTTAAATATTTTATCCCAGTAAATGTGTAGTTATTACATGTAATGTTAGTATATAAATTTCCTTTTTTATTTTTCATGCCTTTATTTATATTTGTATTCACATTTACATGTAAACCAAGCTGACCAGCAAAAGTGACAGTGACAGGGGTTAGGACCAAAGAATGGTTTAGGTGAAGATATCACTGTGTCAATGCTTTTTTTTTTTCCATCTTCAAATCCATGTTCAACATAGGATCCTGCCTGTGTCTGGCTTCTCTATTTGGTTGACAGGTGGATCATTGCTAGACATGTGAGGGACATGAGTCCCAGAGTCTTCTACTAGGAGCACCGAGTCTCCACTGTAGCTGTTACCAAAATGTTATTCTATAGACAAATATGCTTAAATCTTTGCAGACTTTTGTTTTTGATATTTTTATAACTTGTACATCAGTTCTTAGTTCCATTTGTAACTTTTTTTCCCCATCACAGTTGTTTATGCCACGTACACACAACCATTTTTAATGTCATTGAATAAAACGGCATTTTTCTCGACGTGATTCTTCTCAAGCCTGCCTTGCCTTCACACTATCGTTGAAAAAAATGCTCGAGTAAAGCGCGGTGACGTACAACACGTACGACGGCACTATAAAGGAGAAGTTCCATTCGGATGGCGCCACCCTTCATGTTAGTAAAGTTTGTTGAGAGACGATTCGCGCTTTTCAGCCTTGTGCTTTTCAGTCCATTACAGCGTGACGAATGTGCTATCTCCATTACGAACGCTAGTTTTACCAGAACGAGCGCTCCTGTCTCATACTTGATTCTGAGCATGCGCATTTTTTTTCACGTCATTAAAGCCCACACACGGCCGTTTTTCAGGACGAGAAAAACGACGAGGTGAAAAACGACGAGAAAAATTAGAGCATGTTCCAATTTTTTCATGCCCATTTTTCACGTCGTGAAAAATGCTATGAAGCCCACACACGATCATTTTTAATGACCATTTTAAAAAATTGCATTTTTCTCGTCATTAAAAGCGGTCGTGTGTACACGGCATAAGAATTACCGTATCTTGTGTCGGTCATTTTGTGAATTAGAGAATCTGACATATTAATTGATTACTACTGTAGCGGGGGTCTAAATCTAGGGGGTACACCTGGGTGGTAGTATGACCCAGGTGTGTATAAATCATAAGAGGATTTGGACCAATTTCAGTCGTGGAGGACTTTGGTGGTGTAATACTCTCCTTGGCCTAGGGTGGCGGTGTTCCCACAGGTCGAGGTAGAATCACTGCCGCAGTGCTGTCCTTTTTGTCCCGTTCCGGCGGTGGTACAGCGGGGCGGAGAACCTGCTGTGGCGTCACGAGAGGAGATAAAGGGGAGAGACGCCCTCGCCACGAGGTCTTCTGCACCCGACGCCCAGGCACCTTAGGCCTGGGTGCGGGCGGTCCGGAGTTCCAGCCCAGGCGCCCTAGGCCTGGTCGGAGCAGAGTTGGCGTCCATCCCAGGCACCTTAAGCCTGGGGTGAGGTACTACACTGGAGGCCTGGGGCCCAGTGACTTCGGCTGGGCTCCGCAAGGGTGGATGAGTCCGAGGGACCCTGAGGTGGATGGGGCCCATGTCTGAGGTGAGAGTCCGGAGCAGCATCAACCCGGTGACGGAGGGGCCTCTGGTAACTCCCTTGGAGGGACATCTTCCCCCTGACAGGGGCCACAATGCAGCGAAGGTACTCCAATTCATATTCTTCAGAGTCGCTGGTAGAGACTCACAAGTTTCAAGTTTCTCTCTTTAGCCTATGGCTATAGCAACCGCTGGTGAAACCACAGTGGTTTAGTTTATTGTTAGGACAGTGCCTCGACCTGCTCACCCCACCGTATTGAACTGTATATGGGTCTCAACCTATCGGCTGATAAAGAACTGTTTTAATTGTGTGCTACAATAAAACAAGTGTTGGACCCTTATCGGTGAGTGGAACTCTGGTTAATGGGAGTGAAGGGGAGTGTCAGCACAGCAAGACTTGGTTTTTAATAGAAACACACAGGCGCGAGAAGAATAACTGGTACTGGCCTTCACCTCACCTGTTGCAATGGGGAGGACATGGGCCGTGGCGCATCTCACCCTCACATACAACATACCCCTAGACCAGAAAGAGGGGGTGAGGCCGCTACACGTGGGGGCTCGTGAGTCCGGGATGATGTGTGTTTTAACCATGGAACTGAGAACGGCTGTGTTTGAACTTTGCTGCCCGGAGGAGTTCCGAGTGGGTCGGCCATGTGATCGGCCAAAGTGCATCCCTGCTCAAAGTCGTGGACATGAGCCTAAGACGGGAAAGGCCCATGCAGAAGAGCGAGAAGAGGGAGAAGTTCAGCCGTGTGACGTACTACATGTGGGGGCTTTTACTGCACTGCGCCATGACGCAACCCATAGCTGCGCAGTTTGTGGGCAGAGACTGGTGGAAGCCTGCGAAAACGTGCAAGTTGTGGGAGGAGTCTGGCCATGTGAGGAGATACACGTGGAGACTTCGGCGCGTGGTCAGTGCGTGATGGAGCAGCAGATAGTCGGGATGACCTCAAGTTCCCCGTGGATTCCGGTTCCCTATCCCACGAAGATGACTGCTTTTGCTGCTCCCCTTACAGACACGGGGATAAGCCTTAGACCCAGAGGGCAGTTGGCTCTGTACACCTGCAGAGACACGGAGGCCCTCGGTGTGATCTGTCCCGGGTACTCGGGACTGGTGGTCAACCTGAAACCATTCGGGCGTTGCGAGGCATGCAAGGAGTTTCTATTCGAGGTGGAGCCATTCACAGTAAGGCCCCGGGCCCTTCGCCTCAACTGCCTCACAGGTACCGCTACTCCGGAAGGGGAGATCCAGGCCTTTGCGGAGGTCCCCGTACGCCCTGACCAGGGCGACGTGACTGCCCAACCAGAGACTGAGAAAGAGAAATCCGAGGATGCTGCTTCGGTCGCCATGGATTCCCTGCTCCCACCTCTGAAGAGGAAGGTCGGCCTGGTACAGGCGTCCTGTGGTCATGGTCGAGCTTCGCCCCGTCGCTTGCCGGGCCTGGATGGATCCGGTTGGAAGAGTCCTGGACATCCCAGTTCTTTGAAAGGTCAGGGTGAGCCAGGGGCTGGGACTGTGGTGGTGGTTGGGGGTGTCGGGAGTCCACGGCCGGTGGAGCCCGCTGGGGAGGGTAGTTCCGTGTCTACTGGGAACTACCTACCCGCAGAGATGTACGACACCTCCGACCTAGAATCGCTGTCGGACTGTGGAGATGACGGTGAAATAGACAAACTTTTTCTCCGCAAAGGCTGGGACAAAATGCCATTGCCTGTGTTACGTACACCACGGGATCTGCCTATGTCCACGGGAGACAGCACGCCCCGGGCGGAAGCCCCGGAGCTCGCGAGGAAGCCTAGTCCTTCGCTTGTCATTTCATCAACCGCAGCATCACCCGTTCCGGTGGCGGGGACACAGCGCGCATCACTACGGGCACCAAGATTCAAACCAACAGAGGTAGTGAAAGTACCTCGGCATCCAGAGGCCCTTGTTCTGCCAGAAGAAGGTGAGCTGGCCACAATGCCTCCTTTGGCCCGACTGCAGCGGCTCTTCTGCCAGAGGGTCGCCCGTGAGTACGGATGGGAATATCCTTACTTGCCTCGGGACTTACTTTTTGAGGTCAAAGTCCTACGACAGAGATGGTATGACGAGTTTGTTTGGGAGAAGCTTAAAGTGCCGCATGTCCGCCGGTACTTGTCCTGCTCACCATCAGTGTCCCAACAATTCAGGGACTGCAGAGCAGAATGGATATGGGGTCGTCATATCCACGCAGACAAGGTGCTTATCTGCCGGAAGGATGGAGAGGACATTGATTATTCGGTTGAAACTTTTGATAAGCATTTGAAGCCCCTGTTCTTGCCGCATCCGAAATTGTATTTGTGAGGAGAGAAAAAAAAACTCTCCTGTATGTTCTTTTTGCTGCTGAGCTTTCTGGAAGTGTTTTTGCCAGAATATCAGAACTGGGCCCTAGTTTTTATTTGGGCTTTTCTACTCTTTGGAGGAATGAGAGCTGTTTGTTTTGTTCTCTCTTTCTTCATACTTTAGAGGCAAAGACTTTGGGGTAGAATCAGAGTAGCGACACAGGTAGAAGGAAGGTTGCCTGGAAGATTCATCCAAGTGTCATTACCGCGGCACTGTCACCAGGTGGCAGTGTTGCGCAACGGTTGTTGTTTTTTTTTTTTTACACTTGCACCACCTTACTCATTGGAGCGAATGGGTCTCTCGGCTGATAGACCCATTCATTCCAAATTAACACAAAATGTTAGGATGTTGTGTTTTGTTTCCCGTCTGCAGGAGATTCATCTGTCAAGACTGCCGAGTATGGGGTGGTTCTTAGACAGTGATGGGAGGGATTGTATATGTGTACATGGTCAGATGGTTTTATTTGAAAAGTTTTATTATTTTATGTTCCCTTTCCTTTGAGCAGGTCTTGGCACAATTAGGATTCAAATTTGAGGGATGGCCTCTGGGGTCAAGCTTATGTTACCACTCCTTGGGAGACATGGGTTTGCACAAGATGCTGGGGACCAGCGTCAAATCACTGGGGGGAGAGTGTAGCGGGGGTCTAAATCTAGGGAGTACACCTGGGTGGTAGTATAACCCAGGTGTGTATAAATCATAAGAGGATTTGGACCAATTTCAGTCGTGGAGGACTTTGGTGGTGTAATATTCTCCTTGGCCTCGGGTGGCGGTGTTCCCACAGGTCTAGGTAGAATCACTGCCGCAGTGCTGTCCTTTTTGTCCCATTCCGACGGTGGTACAGTGGGGGCGGAGAACCTGCTGTGGCGTCACGAGAGGAGATAAAGGGGAGAGACGCCCTCGCCACGAGGTCTTCTGCATCCGGCGCCCAGGCACCTTAGGTCTGGGTGCGGGCGGTCCGGAGTTCCAGCCCAGGCGCCCTAGGCCTGGTCGGAGCGGAGTTGGCGTCCATCCCAGGCACCTTAAGCCTGGGGTGAGGTACTACACCGGAGGCCTGGGGCCCAGTGACTTCGACTGGGCTCCGCAAGGGCGGATGAGTCCGAGGGACCCTGAGGTGGATGGGGCCCATGTCTGAGGTGAGGAGGCCGGAGAGGTTACCTGTCTGAAGAGCCCGGAGCAGCATCAACCCGGTGACGGAGGGGCCTCTGGTAACTCCCTTGGAGGGACATCTTCCCCCTGACAGGGGCCACAATGCAGCGAAGGTACTCCAATTCATATTCTTCAGAGTCGCTGGTAGAGACTCACAAGTTTCAAGTTTCTCTCTCTAGCCTATGGCTATAGCAACCGCTGGTGAAACCACAGTGGTTTAGTTTATTGTTAGGACAGTGCCTCGACCTGCTCACCCCACCGTATTGAACTGTTTATGGGTCTCAACCTATCGGCTGATAAAGAACTGTTTTAATTGTGTGCTACAATAAAACAAGTGTTGGACCCTTATCGGTGTGTGGAACTCTGGTTAATGGGAGTGAAGGGGAGTGTCAGCACAGCAAGACTTGGTTTTTAATAGAAACACACAGGCCCGAGAACAATAACTGGTACTGGCCTTCACCTCACCTGCTGCAATGGGGAGGACATGGGCCGTGGCGCATCTCACCCTCACGTACAACATACCCCTAGACCAGAAAGAGGGGGTGAGGCCGCTACACTACATTTCTGCTTGCCTGTACGTCAACATACAGATTACTTTTTCACTTAATAGATTAATACCTACTGATGAACATTTAAATTTTAGATTGTATGCCCAACATGTTTTCGAACCATAAAAAAGTGTAATTACAGACAGTACTTTTGAACTAATGTATTTTTAAGGCATTTGAGATGTATTTTTTAATTTCTTCGGGCTATCATACTTCTAAAAAATTACAGATACTAGTGAAAAACAATCTCAACTACCCCTTATTTTAAAACGGTTAAATTAGGGAAATACAATATAAGATGTGGCAAAATCAGTGACAATGTAAAATACTTTTTGGTCACCTCCGGCCATTGTTCTCTGCCCAGGGATTGCTTTCTAGGTGTCCTAGGTCTTTAAGAATCTTAGCAATGCACCTGAGGATGGAAATGCTCTATTGACTTCTAGTGTGCCCAACACCTTTCACAAGCAGAGAAAGAAGAAGCACACATAGGTTAATTCATAGCAAGATTTGACTTGGATTGGCTAAAGAAGGAATGAAATGTGAGTCATATTTACACACCGGACCTACTTCCCATCTTTTTATGTGAACACTGACTGGAATACTACCTTGTAATAAATCCCATTCAGTTCAAGCTGAACTCCAGGCACACAGATAAATACAATGTTGAAATACAGATTCAGAGATGTTTTACCTGTCAAAAGGTTTTCTATTTCTATCCATCCAGTCCTAAGGTTTGGGAAACCTAGCTAGAATGCAGAGCTTGGTGACCTGACATCTCTCTATTGCATTAGGAACAGTACAGATAGGTCTCCTCCCTACCCCTAGTCTGAACAGTAAAGTATCTCTCCTCCTATCAGCATCTTGTTCATCAGCACATGTGCACTGCAGCATACCTGATTGGTTCCTAGTGCTGCATTCTACTGTACAGGTATTGCAGGCTGATGCTAAGTATAATTAAGATACATAGATTAGTTGCATTTAAAATAAATTCTATTTTGTTTTTGTTAGAGACTATATACAGTGCCTTGGAAAAAGTATTCATACTCCTTGACATTTTACACATTCTATGCATCATAATGTCATCTGCCATGCATTTCTAAACACTCCCACTGTAAGCCTGATTTCCAATTGTAATGCTGAATTCCATGCAGGTGTTAAAAAATGACCTGTTAATGCAGTTACAGTGCCTTGAAAAAGGTATTCATACCTGTAGCGGGTATGTACTTTCCCGGGTGTAAATTTAACTGGCAGAGACACCAGTGATGTGTAATTCCCTGCAGCCCAGCAGGTGGCGCTGTCGCCATGGGCTGGGGGTTGAGCCATTGCTGTGTGCCAGGCCTCCTTTTTGTCCTCTCTCGGCAGTGTTATGGTGGGGCTAGGGAACCCGCCGTGCTTGCTGGGAGAGGGTATAAAGGGGCCGGCCATCTTTGTCATGGGGTCGAGTCCCAGGCACCTTCAGCCTGTGGGCGGTGGTTCGTGTCGGTCCTCTAGGCGGCCTAGGCCTAGAGGACAGCCGGAGGTCGTGTTCCATCCCAGGCACCTTTGGCCTGGGGTGAGGTACTCGAGAGGATGGTCTGGAGCTCAGTGCCCAACACTGAGTTCTGCGAAGGAAGGAGGTCCTAGGGAACCCCGGGAGTGGGTACCCGAATCCAGAAGGCGTAATGGACCGGGGGGAGCTCCTCACTTGAAGACCGGGTGCAGCAGATTGCCAGTGACAGGTGAGCCTCCCACCGGAGACCGCCTGGAAGGAAATTCCCCCTCGCTCGGAGACCACAACCCACTTTCAGGAAGGAAAGTGGAGAGTTCATTGTGTCTGAGCCTACTCGCATCCACACCTCCTTTTCTGTTCTGTAAAGCCAAGGGAGTCTAACTGATTATGCTGTTCCACATTCTGTCATGTTACAACCAAAAATGTAAATATATTTTATTGGGATTTTATGTGATAGACCAACACAAAGTGGCACATAATTGTGAAGTAGAAGGAAAATGATAAATGGCTTTCTAAATTTTTTACAAATAAAATACGTAAAACATGTGGCATGCATTTGTATTCAGCCCCCCGAGTCCATACTTTGTAGAACCACCTTTCTCTGCAATTACAGCTGCAAGTCTTTTTGGGGATCTCTACCACCTTTGTACATCTAGAGAGTGAAATTTTTGCCCATTCTTCTTTGCAAAATAGCTCAAGCTCTGTTCGATTGGATGGAGAGCGTCTGTGAACAATAATTTTCAAGTCTTGCCACAGATTCTCAGCTGAATTTAGGTCTGGACTTTGACTGGGCCATTCTAACACACAAATAGGCTTTAATATAAACCATTTAATTGTAGCTTCGCTGTAGGTTTAGGGTCATTGTCCTGCTGGAAGTTGAACCTCCGCCTCAGTCTCAAGTCCTGTGCAGACGCTGAAGCCCCGTACACACGATCGGATAACCTATGGATTTTCGTCCGATGGATTTGTCCATCGGAAATCCGATGAAACTGTTTTTCATCAGTCTTGGCCACACACCATCAGTCAAAAAACCGACCGTTCCAAACGCGGTGACGTAAAACACTCCAATGAGCCGAGAAAAATGAAGTTTAATGCTTCTGAGCATGCGTCGACTTGATTCTAAGCATGCGTGGGTTTTTTAACCGATGGACTTGCCCATAGACGATCGGAAATTCCCATCGTTTTTTTATCCATCGGAAAATTTTAAAACAAGTTCTATTTTTTACAACCGATGGAAAAAAGACCGATGGGTACCATACACGATCGGTTGGTCTGATGAAAACCATCCATCGGACGGTTTTCATCAGTCAAACCGATCGTGTGTACGGGGCTTAACAGTTTTTCCTTTAAGTTTGACATGCATTTGGCTCCATCTATCTTCCCATCAATTTTGACCAGCTTCCCTGTCCCTGCTGAAGAAAAGCATCCCCACAACATGATGTTGCCACCACCATGTTTCACAATGGGAATGGTCTGTTCAGGGTTATGTGCAGTGTTTTCTGCCACACATAGCGTTTTGCTTTTAGGCCAAAAAGTTCAATTTTGGTCTCATCTGACCAGAGCACCTTTTTCCAAATGTTTTCTGTGTCTCCCACATGGCTTCTCGCAAACAGCAAACGGGACTTCTTATGGCTTTCTTTCAACAATGGCTTTCTTTTTTGCCACTCTTCCAAATAGGCCAGATTTGTGGAGTGCACAACTAATAGTTGTCCTGTGGACAGATTCTCCCACCTGAGCTGTGGGAGCGATGGGCCTCTTGGCTGCTTCTCTGATTAATGCTCTTATTGCTTGGCCTGTCAGTTTGGGTGGATGGAAATGTTTTGGTAGGTTTGCAGTTGTGCCATACTCTTTCCATTTTCGGATGATGGATTGAACAGTGCTCCGTGAGATGTTCAAAGCTTGGGATATTTTTTTATAACCTAACCCTGCTTTAAACTTCTCCACAACGTTATCCCTGACCTGTCTGGTGTGCTCCTTGGCCTTCATAATGCTGTTTGTTCACTAAGGTTCTCTAACAGACCTCTGAGGACTTCACAGATTAGCTGAATGTATACTGAGATTAAATTACACACAGATTAACTCTATTTACTAATTAGGTGACTTCTGAAGGCAATTGGTTCCACTAGATTTTAGTTAGGGGTATCAGAGTAAAGGGGGCTGAATACAAATGCATGCCTGACTTTTCAGATATTAATTTGCAAAAAAATTGGAAAACCATTTATCATTTGCCTTCCACTTCACAATTATGTGCTACTTTGTATTGGTCTATCACATAAAATCCTAATAAAATACATTTACGCTCTTGGTTGTAACATGACAAAAATATATTTGCAAGCTCATACAATCATGCTATCTCAACTTCAGCTGTTTTATGGCTGAAGAGACACGTATAAATATCATAGAACATCTTTAAAGTGGTTGTAAACCCACTTTTTAAACAAAGACCTACAGGTAAGCCTAGATTAAGGCTTACCTGTAGGTGCATGAAATATCTCCTTAACCTACACGGTTAAGGAGATATTTGCATTTAAATGCGGCGACGCTGACGTCACCCCATTCACAAATTTGGCTAGGTCGCAACATTCGACGACGTAGCCGAATTCGACAGCTCACGCGCGCATGCGCGGAGTCACGTCTCCGCCGCTCCGGCCAATCACAGCGCCGGAGCGGCGCTGTGATTGGCTGCAGCGGCGATACCCGGAAGTAACATTCTGGCTATCGCCGCAGCGATGGATGCGGCTAGAGGAGGGACACGGACGACTTCGGGGGCCCCGATCGAAGGTAAGTGGTACATAATGAGCTAGTATGCTAGTCATACTAGCTCATTATAGCTTTGTCTTGCAGGTTAGTAAAAAAATAAATAATCGATAAAAGGGTTTACAACCACTTTAAATGCTTAGAGATAACTTTGATACTTAATTGAAAAGTACAAATTCTGCCATGTTTTATTCATGTTTTCAAAATAAATATAGCCTGTTTAGTTGCACAATATAGCCCTTTCAAAAGCATAGACATGATCAGCAATTAATTTCAACATTCTGTTTGGTAGAAATAATATTGTTGACCTTGTCTGGACTTCACAGGTGAAAGGGTGCACCAATGCTCAGACATCTAACAAGCGTAATTGAAAAATGCTGTTCCTGGCCATGAAATTGCTACTTATGTGTATCATTTTATGTTGGGGCATATGTTTGCATGTGCTGTTTTACTCAAATTTCCTGTGCTAATTTTTGGAATATGTCTCTGCAAAAGCTGAATATTAGCCAAAATAATTGTAAAACCAAATGTTTATATTTCCTGACAGGAAGGAGGCGTTAGAAAAAAAGATTTTATATATATCTATATATCTCTATATATCTATATCTCTATATATCTATATCTCTATATATCTATATCTATATATATTGTGATATTGGGGTATTTAGCTCAAGTTGATAGATGCATTTTTGTGCAGTGAGTCCATGTCAGACAGGCTTTTATAGTTAAGGGCCTGGTGGCCCATATTTATTAAATGGAAAAACAAAACACAAAGTCCATTCAGGATTCCCACGCAGGGGTTTAACTTCATTTAGCACTTAAAAATAAGGAAAACATACCGAGCCACCTGGCTCTCTTGTCAGCAGTAGGGATGAGCTTCGTGTTCGAGTCGAACATACGTTCGACTCGAACATCGGCTGTTCGATCGTTCGGCGAAGATCGAACGATTTGGGCCGTTCGCGCCAAATTCGAGTGACGCGAACGGCCCACAATGCACTACGCCATCGCAGTGTCATCCAGGCGCTGTGATTGGCCAAGCATGCACTGTGACCCCGCATGCTTGGCCAATCACAGCGCCGGCAGCGAGGAGAGCAATGATTGGCCACAGGCAGGATGCCTGTGGCCAATTATTGCTGAGGGGGTTTAGTACACGCCCCACACTATAAAAGGCCGCCAGCGCGGCGGCCTTGTGTAGTGTGTTCCGGAGCAGGGAAAGAGAAGCATAGGCAGGGACAGTGTCATTATTTTTCCTTTACTAATCCTGGATTCCTTGTGTTTAGGGACAAATAAGGATAGGTAGGGAGAGTGTCAGTGACAGTGTGCTATTCTGTGCTAATCCTTGTTTGTAGGGACAGAGAGGTACAGTGAGGGAAAGTGTCAGTGTGCTATTCTGTTCTAAACCAATCTTGCTGAACCATATTTTCAATCCTTGAGTTTAGGGACAGAGAGGTACAGTGAGGGAAAGTGTCAGTGTGCTATTCTGTTCTAAAACTATTTTGCTGAACCATATTTTCAATCCTTGAGTTGAGGGACAGAGAGGTACAGTGAGTGAAACTGACAGTGTGCTATTCTGTTCTAAACCAATTTTGCTGTTCCATATTTTCAATCCTTGAGTTTAGGGACAGAGAAGGACACTCGTAGAAATTATCAGTGTGCTATTCTGTGCTAAATCTTGTTTGTAGGGAGGGACAGAGTAGGACAGTGAGGGAAAGTGTCAGTGTGCTATTCTGTTCTAAAACTATTTTGCTGAACCATATTTTCAATCCTTGAGTTGAGGGACAGAGAGGTACAGTGAGTGAAACTGACAGTGTGCTATTCTGTTCTAAACCAATTTTGCTGTTCCATATTTTCAATCCTTGAGTTTAGGGACAGAGAAGGACACTCGTAGAAATTATCAGTGTGCTATTCTGTGCTAAATCTTGTTTGTAGGGAGGGACAGAGTATGACAGTGAGGGAAAGTGTCAGTGTGCTATTCTGTTCTAAAACTATTTTGCTGAACCATATTTTCAATCCTTGAGTTGAGGGACAGAGAGGTACAGTGAGTGAAACTGACAGTGTGCTATTCTGTTCTAAACCAATTTTGCTGTTCCATATTTTCAATCCTTGAGTTTAGGGACAGAGAAGGACACTCGTAGAAATTATCAGTGTGCTATTCTGTGCTAAATCTTGTTTGTAGGGAGGGACAGAGTAGGACAGTGAGGGAAAGTGTCAGTGTGCTATTCTGTTCTAAAACTATTTTGCTGAACCATATTTTCAATCCTTGAGTTGAGGGACAGAGAGGTACAGTGAGTGAAACTGACAGTGTGCTATTCTGTTCTAAACCAATTTTGCTGTTCCATATTTTCAATCCTTGAGTTTAGGGACAGAGAAGGACACTCGTAGAAATTATCAGTGTGCTATTCTGTGCTAAATCTTGTTTGTAGGGAGGGACAGAGTAGGACAGTGAGGGAAAGTGTCAGTGTGCTATTCTGTTCTAAAACTATTTTGCTGAACCATATTTTCAATCCTTGAGTTGAGGGACAGAGAGGTACAGTGAGTGAAACTGACAGTGTGCTATTCTGTTCTAAACCAATTTTGCTGTTCCATATTTTCAATCCTTGAGTTTAGGGACAGAGAAGGACACTCGTAGAAATTATCAGTGTGCTATTCTGTGCTAAATCTTGTTTGTAGGGAGGGACAGAGTAGGACAGTGAGGGAAAGTGTCAGTGTGCTATTCTGTTCTAAAACTATTTTGCTGAACCATATTTTCAATCCTTGTGTTTAGGGACAGAGAAGGATAGGCAGGGGACAGTGTCAGTGTCATTGTTGCTAAGCCTCCTGCACAGTATACACCTGAAGGTAGCCCTTATTGCTCTTTTTCCCATCTCCCTGCAGGCCATCCATTAAAATGTCTGGAAGGCAACCAAGGAGAGGCAGACAGTCAGGAGGCAAAAAAAGAGGGCAAGCAGGCTCTGTGTCTGGGGGCAACAGTGCTGGCCGTGGACGCGGTGCATTGTCATCAGCACATGGCCATGGGACACGCTTGTCCTTGTTTTCGGCAGCTGGACATGTTGAGCCACATCATGCCGAAGACTTGGTAGAGTGGATGACCAAGCCCACCTCATCCTCCTCATCCTCTCTCACCCAGGCTCAGGGTACTGGCAAAGCAGCTGCCAAAGCGTCCTCTTCTCTGGTATCATTATCTTCATTAGTCAATCCTTCCCTAGACCCACCATGTCCTCCTCCTGAGGAGTCCCCCGAACTGTTTGAGCACAGTGTTGGGTACATGCTCCAGGAGGATGCCCAGCGTTTGGAAGGATCTGATGATGATACCCAGCTAGAGGAAGGCAGCAGCGTGAGAGCAGAGAGAGGGGATGCTCAAGAAGGACACCAATCTGGCAGTCATGCTCCAGCAGCTGCAGCATACTGCCAGATTGGCTCCAGTGATGAGGAGGGAGGGGATGATGAGGTCACTGACTCCACGTGGGTGCCTAATAGGAGAGAGGAGGAGGAGGAGGATGAGGAGGAGGCACATCTCCAATGAGGCAGGATGCCCTTGAGTGGCCAGCGTATGGGCAGCACACCGACGGAATCACACCGCAGAGCTCCGCCTGTGCAGGGCGCTGCCTCTGCCCGTCATTCAAAAAGTTCTTTGGTGTGGGCCTTTTTTGAGGCGAGTGCATCAGATCGCACAGCTGCTGTTTGCAACATATGTCTCAAGCGTATATCGCGTGGCCAAAACATCAGCCGCTTGGGCACCACATGCTTGATCAGACATATGTTGACCTGCCATGCAGCTCGTTGGCAAGCCTACCTTAAAGACCCACACCAAAGAACAAAGCTGACCTCTTCTTGCACCGCATCAGCTGGGATCTCCAACCCCACTATACCTTCACTCCTCTCTGAAACCTGCTCTGAGAGGAATGAAGGTGTAGAATTAGGTGTGTCACAGGCAAGGACTTGCGGGCACTCTGCTAGCAGTACACCAACGTCTGATTCTAGCAGGCAAATTTCCCTGCCCCAGCTGCTGGACTGTCGAAAGAAGTTCACTCCCAGCCATCCACATGCCCAGCGGTTGAATGCTAGCTTGGCTAAATTGCTAGCGCTTCAACTGCTGCCTTTTCAGTTGGTAGACTCGGCCCCCTTCCGTGAGTTTGTGCAATGTGCGGTTCCTCAGTGGCAGGTTCCCAAACGCCACTTTTTCGCACGGAAGGCGATTCCGGCTCTCTACAGGCATGTGGAAGGCAATGTCTTGGCCTCGCTGGACAGGGCGGTCAGCGGTAAGGTGCATATTACCGCTGACTCATGGTCCAGCAGGCATGGACAGGGACGTTACCTTTCTTTCACGGCCCATTGGGTCACTCTTTTGGCAGCTGGGAAGGATGCAGGACAAGGTGCAGTAGTGTTGGAGGTTGTTCCACCGCCACGCCTCCAAAATGCTACTACTGGTTGTGACACACCTCTCTCCTCCACCCCCTCCTCTTCTTCTTCCTCCATGGCCTCTTCCTGTGGTTTGTCCTCGGAACCAGCGGTGCTCCGTAGGCGTTCAAGGGGCTACGCAAGTACGCAGGCAAAAAGATGCCATGCCATGCTTGCGCTGGTGTGTTTGGGGGACAGGAGCCACACTGGGGCAGAGATCCTGTCTGCTCTGCAGGGGCAGGCCGAGAGGTGGTTTACGCCATGCCAGCTTAAGCCAGGAATGGTGGTTTGCGACAATGGCACCAACCTCCTCTCCGCCCTCCGACAGGGACAACTGACCCATGTGCCCTGTATGGCTCACGTCCTTAACCTGGTGGTGCAGCGGTTCTTGGGCAGGTACCCGGGCTTACAGGATGTCCTGAGGCAGGCCAGGAAAGTCTGTGTGCATTTCCGCAGATCTTATAATGCCAGTGCTCGCCTGGCTGAGCTTCAAAAGGAGTTGAACCTGCCCAAGAACCGCCTTATATGTGACATGCCCACCAGGTGGAACTCAACGTTGGCCATGCTGCAGCGGCTGCACACGCAGCAGAGGGCCATCAATGAGTACCTGTGCGACTACGGCACCAGGACAGGGTCAGGGGAGCTCGGGTTTTTTTCACCACGCCAGTGGGGCATGATCAGGGATGCATGCACTGTCCTGGCACCATTTGAGGAGGCCACGAGGATGGTGAGCAGTGACAGTGCATGCATCAGTGACACTGTACCTCTTGTCCACCTGTTGGAGCACACGCTGCGTGGAATAATGGACAGGGCACTTGAGGCAGAACAGAGGCAGGAAGAGGAGGACTTCCTTGCCTCTCAAGGCCCCCTTTACCCAGACAGTGTTCCTTCTGTCCCACCCATCGCACAGGAAGAGGAGGAGGAGGATTGTGTCAGCATGGAGGTGGAGGCTGGCACTCAGCATCATCAGCAGCAGTCTTTTAGGGATGATTTACAGTCCCAAGAAACCAGTGGACTTGTACGTGGCTGGGAGGAGGTGGCTGCGGATCATGTCGTCCTTAGTGACCCAGAGGACTCCGGACTGAATGCCTCAGCTAACCTACGCTGCATGGCCTCCCTGATCCTGCAAAGTCTGCGGAAGGATCCTCGTATTCTTCGGATCAAGGAGAGGGACCATTACTGGCTGGCCACTCTCCTTGATCCACGGTACAAGGGTAAGGTTGCGGACCTTATCGTACCGTCGCAGAGGGAGCAGAGGATGAGACAACTCCGGGAGGCCTTGCAGAAAGGTCTGTGCAACGCGTTCCCAGAGACTGGGAGGTTACAAACTCCTGGTCCTGGACAACGAGTTGCTGAGGCTTCGGGCAGTCAAAGAAGGAGCGGTGGGGAAGGTGGCCGTCTGACCGATGCGTTCAGACAATTCTTTAGTCCGCAGCCCCAAAGTATGATCGGTTCCAGCAACCATCACCAGCGTCTGATATACATGGTGCAGGAATACCTAGGGGCAAGGTCAGACTTGGACACCTTCCCCACCGAAAATCCTCTGGCTTACTGGGTCTTGAGGATGGATCACTGGCCAGAGCTTGCACAGTATGCAATTGAGCTACTGGCCTGTCCTGCATCCAGCGTTCTTTCAGAACGCACATTCAGTGCTGCTGGAGGATTTGTCACGGATCACAGGGTGCGCCTGTCCACCGACTCGGTTGATCGACTGACTTTCATCAAGATGAACCAGTCTTGGATCACCACCAGCTACCACACACCAGATGCTGATATAACAGACTAATTGATTTTAAAATGTCACATCCCTTCAAGACTGATGCTGATGCTGAGTGCCTGTGCTGTTATGTTGACTGGCTATCCTCCTCCTCCTCCTCAATGATACGATTAACGATGATAGCTTGGAAGATCATTTTGGTTTATGGGTGACGCCACCAGTGGCTAAGGCCCAATTTTTCAGCCCCTGTTTAACAGGGGCGTTTATATAAAATTTTTGATGCAATACTTTGCAACAGGCCTCATTGCTGTGCTCCAAGTACAGTATCTGTGAGGGGTTGCAGTGTTGTGCCACCAGTGCCTAAGGCCCAATTTTTCAGCCCCTGTTCAACAGGGGCATGCAATTATAATTATTGATCTAATAATTCACAGCAGGGCCCATTGCTGCGCCCACCAAGAGTAACTGTCAGCCCTTACAGTGTTGTGGCACCAGCACCACCATCACCACCACCACCACCACCAAAGGCCCAATTTTTAAGCCCCTGTTCAACAGGGGCATGCAATTATAATTATTGATCGAATAATTCACAGCAGGGAGCATTGCTGCGCCCACCAAGAGTAACTGTCAGGCCTTACAGTGTTGTGGCACCAGCACCACCATCACCACCACCACCACCACCAAAGGCCCAATTTTTAAGCCCCTGTTCAACAGGGGCATGCAATTATAATTATTGATCTAATAATTCACAGCAGGGCCCATTGCTGCGCCCACCAAGAGTAACTGTCAGGCCTTACAGTGTTGTGGCACCAGCACCACCATCACCACCACCACCACCACCAAAGGCCCAATTTTTAAGCCCCTGTTCAACAGGGGCATGCAATTATAATTATTGATCTAATAATTCACAGCAGGGCCCATTGCTGCGCCCACCAAGAGTAACTGTCAGGCCTTACAGTGTTGTGGCACCAGCACCACCATCACCACCACCACCACCACCAAAGGCCCAATTTTTCAGCCCCTGTTCAACAGGGGCATGCAATTATAATTATTGATCGAATAATTCACAGCAGGGAGCATTGCTGCGCCCACCAAGAGTAACTGTCAGGCCTTACAGTGTTGTGGCACCAGCACCACCATCACCACCACCACCACCACCAAAGGCCCAATTTTTAAGCCCCTGTTCAACAGGGGCATGCAATTATAATTATTGATCTAATAATTCACAGCAGGGCCCATTGCTGCGCCCACCAAGAGTAACTGTCAGGCCTTACAGTGTTGTGGCACCAGCACCACCATCACCACCACCAAAGGCCCAATTTTTCAGCCCCTGTTCAACAGGGGCATGCAATTATAATTATTGATCTAATAATTCACAGCAGGGACCATTGCTGCACCCACCAAGAGTAACTGTCAGGCCTTACAGTGTTGTGGCACCAGCATCACCATCACCACCACCACCACCACCAAAGGCCCAATTTTTAAGCCCCTGTTCAACAGGGGCATGCAATTATAATTATTGATCTAATAATTCACAGCAGGGCCCATTGCTGTGCCCACGAAGAGTAACTGTCAGGCCTTACAGTGTTGTGGCACCAGCACCACCATCACCACCACCACCACCACCAAAGGCCCAATTTTTCAGCCCCTGTTCAACAGGGGCATGCAATTATAATTATTGATCTAATAATTCACAGCAGGGACCATTGCTGCGCCCACCAAGAGTAACTGTCAGGCCTTACAGTGTTGTGGCACCAGCACCACCATCAAAGGCCCAATTTTTACTACCACTGATCAACAATTATATGTTATTACAATTCCTGATATTATACTTGACAGCAGGGCGTTCCAGCACCCACCAAGAATAACTGTGAGTGCTTTCAGTGTTGTGCCAACACCAACACCTAAGGGGCCAATTTCTGCAGAGTATATACGGAAGGTCCCTACTTTCAAACATCCAACTTACAAACTACTACTACTTGCAAACGGAAGAAGACAACAGGAAGTGAGAGGAAATCTACCCCTTGGAAGGAAAATTCTCTCCTGTAAGAATTAATATGGGAGAAAGGTGTCTCCTCTCTACTGATGCTTTATCACCAATCCTTGTTTCAATAAAAACACCACATTTCAAAAACAGTTGTCATTGGGACGCAAAGTGAGGTGAAATGTTCTGAACAGGGGCACAGACAGCAAAAAAAATGTGACAGGGGTGATAACCGTTCCCTATGTTTTACAAAAAGCTAAAAAAAAAGGAATTTGCCATGGAGCTCCACTTAAACAATGCAGCTGTTCAAAATTACAAACAGATTCTACATAAGAACAAACCTACAGTCCCTGTCTTGTATGCACCGCCTGTATACGGCTGTTCAGAGTATATAGGTCCTTTTTTATTTTGTGTGCGGGGTTCCCCTTAATATCCATACAAGACCCAAAGGGGCTGGTAATGGGCTGGGGTAGGGGGGGGGGGTTGATGGGGTAGCTATGCCATTTTTCCTAAAGATTTTCATCCATATTACCAGACATTGCATTAAAGCCGCAAGCAGTTTTAAATGGCTTTTTTCCCTTTAGAAATGTTATTTTGTGCAGGGACAGTTCTAAACACGGGAAACACGTGGCACTTCACAGGCATACTTTAGACACCCCCCAGGTACAATATTTAAAGGAATATTTGACTTTTTTTTTCACTTTATGCATCATTAAAATGACTGCTCCCGGAAAACGTCCGTTTTTAAAACTTCTTTTTGCATTGATACATGTCCCCTGGTGCAGAAGCCGGGTTCCCAAACTCTGTTTCGGACAATAACATGGATAATAGTCGTTATAATTAGCACTTTAGAATCCGAACGTTCGCATCCATTGTATTTAATAGGGTTCTAATGTTCGTGCGAACTTTTGGTCCGTTCGCGGGTTCTGGTGCGAACCGAACCCGGGGGTGTTTGGCTCATCACTAGTCAGCAGTTCCTCTGCTTGCTCTCAACAGATCTGATTCTTTCCAGCCCCCTGGACTCACTGGCTTCCGTAGTCTTTCTGACTGTCAAGGCTGGCCAGTCTTTCCTAGTCCCTGGGCAAAGAATCCCCCTAACATGGGCTGCAGTCTCCCACAGGGCAGACAGCTTTCCAGACACAGGTCTGTCTTCATACAACAGCAGCAAGCTGCTCACACTCCACCTTCCTCCACTTACTGCTCTCACCAGTCCCTCGTTATATGGGCTGTGCGCACCTGGGCACACAACCTGCTGTCTATTCATAAGACCCGGACACAGGGTTGGAGATTCCGTCCCACCCAAAACTCTTAGGGATCTCCAAACTACACAGTCCCATCCGGAGCTAGCAAGAGATCCGGAGAAAGCTGCCAGGGCAGTCCTCACTTTTTCAAATCTACACTCTGTAGCTCTGCAGTCCACCGACATGCAGACTCTGTGTCCATTTTTGCTTCATTTCTATAGGGACAGGGACTCTCACGATTACAATATATATATATTGTGAGGGGGTTAGCTCGGCAGCGGGTGTGTGTGACCCCCGGGATGGGCTCCCCACACAAAACAGGCCCAGCAAACGGAGGTTGTGGTTTTCAAAATCAAAAAAAGGTGCGGTTTATTTTCTATTTACAGTGACAAAACACAGCAAAGCAAAAGAAACATAACCAAAATAAATCCTGGTCAAGTTGACTAAACATACAGGTTTCCTAACTAACAACTGGGATCAGCCTAGTGCTGTCCTAGTCCCTAAGTCCCTGGTTTAGTAAAAGTCCAAACAAATAGCCACACAGGCTTTGCCTCACCGCACAGGGGTTCACTCTCCCTAGACAGTCCACACAGGTCTGGTTCCAGGCATGAGCTAACATCTAATGAAGCTGGGAGTTCTTATAGAGGCCTAAATGAGCTGACAAGCTTCAGCTGGTCTCATCAACTCCCTGTCTCACGACGCCCAGCACTCTCCCTAGAGGTATGAGTCATTCATGAGCCCACTAGCCTCAGCTGGGCTTCATCAACTCCCTAGTTGTATAAGTCGGCATAAAGCCTGAATCTGGGAGAAATATATCTACCCCCCTGGATGCAACCAGGTGACTTTACCTTCCTGCTGTCACATACCCCCCCCTCTTGTTTTAACCTCGGGGTTGGAACACCAGCAATCAGGCATTCATGTACTCGAGACAAAGCATCCACATTCCCCATTTGAACGCCAGGGCGATGCTTTACTGTGAAGTTGAATTCCTGGAGGGCCAGGAACCACCTATTCACTCTTCTATTTGTTTCCTTGTTTTGAGCCATCCACTTTAACGGAGCGTGATCCGTAACCATGTCAAAGTGCCTACCTAGCAGGTAGTACCGAAGGGAATCTAGAGCCCACTTCACCGCTAAGCACTCCTTTTCAACGGTGGCGTAATTTACCTCATGGGACTTCAACTTCCTGCTGAGGTAAATGACTGGGTGCTCTTCCCCGTTCCAGACCTGGGACAATACTGCTCCTAACCCCACATCTGACGCATCACTTTGTACGACAAAGTCTTTAGAGAAGTCGGGTGAGTACAACACTGGCTGGCTACATAAGGCTTGTTTCAAGAACTGGAATGCTGCCTCAGCCTCGGGGGTCCATTTAATCATGACCGACCCTTTCCCCTTCGTCAGGTTGGTTAGGGGCACAGCCTTAGAAGCAAAGTGGGGAATGAATCGCCGATAATACCCAGCGATTCCCAGAAAGGCTCGTACCTGCTTCTTGCTGTTGGGACGTGGCCAACTCTGGATGGCCTCGACTTTGTTGAGTTGGGGTTTTATTACTCCCCTCCCAATGGTGTACCCAAGATATTTGGCCTCCTCCTGCCCAATGGTACACTTCTTGGGGTTAGCCGTAAACCCCGCTTCCCGAACAGAGTCCAGGACTGCTTGCACTTTTGGCAGATGTGAGGCCCAATCTGTGCTATGGACAATTACGTCATCCAGGTAAGCCGCAGCATACTTCCGATGGGGCCTCAGCATCTGGTCCATTTTCCGCTGGAATGTGGCCGGCGCATTCTGTAACCCGAACGGCATTCTTTTATATTGGAACGCCCCGTCTGGGGTTACAAATGCGGTTTTCTCTTTGGCCGACTTGGCCAGGGGGATTTGCCAATACCCTTTTGTGAGGTCAAGAGTCGTCATGTATCGGGCTGTTCCCAGCCGGTCGATCAACTCATCTATACGTGGCATGGGGTAGGTGTCAATAAACGACTCACCCCAAAGGACGCGGTATTAGTGGGACGGCTTTCCTCACTGGTCTGCGGACGTTGCTGCATTACTGCTTCCATTTGTTGTAGTCTCTGCTCTTGCTTCTGTAACAGGTCTGTGAAGCGGGCCTCAGATTGCTGCTGGGCTTGTTGATGAGCTTGCTGCTGGGCTGCAAGGCTCCTTTGCAAACCTGCATTTGTCTGCTGTTGATTGGCATTTGCTAGAGCCAGCTGTTTCAGTATCTCCTCCATGCTGGCTTAAAAAAAACTGCCACTGGTTCTCCACCAACTGTGAGGGGGTTAGCTCGGCAGCGGGTGTGTGTGACCCCCGGGATGGGCTCCCCACACAAAACAGGCCCAGCAAACGGAGGTTGTGGTTTTCAAAATCAAAAAAAGGTGCGGTTTATTTTCTATTTACAGTGACAAAACACAGCAAAGCAAAAGAAACATAACCAAAATAAATCCTGGTCAAGTTGACCTCTGACTAAACATACAGGTTTCCTAACTAACAACTGGGATCAGCCTAGTGCTGTCCTAGTCCCTAAGTCCCTGGTTTAGTAAAAGTCCAAACAAATAGCCACACAGGCTTTGCCTCACCGCACAGGGGTTCACTCTCCCTAGACAGTCCACACAGGTCTGGTTCCAGGCATGAGCTAACATCTAATGAAGCTGGGAGTTCTTATAGAGGCCTAAATGAGCTGACAAGCTTCAGCTGGTCTCATCAACTCCCTGTCTCACGACGCCCAGCACTCTCCCTAGAGGTATGAGTCATTCATGAGCCCACTAGCCTCAGCTGGGCTTCATCAACTCCCTAGTTGTATAAGTCGGCATAAAGCCTGAATCTGGGAGAAATATATCTACCCCCCTGGATGCAACCAGGTGACTTTACCTTCCTGCTGTCACAATATATATATATATATATATATATTGTGAGGGGGTTAGCTCGGCAGCGGGTGTGTGTGACCCCCGGGATGGGCTCCCCACACAAAACAGGCCCAGCAAACGGAGGTTGTGGTTTTCAAAATCAAAAAAAAGTGCGGTTTATTTTCTATTTACAGTGACAAAACACAGCAAAGCAAAAGAAACATAACCAAAATAAATCCTGGTCAAGTTGACCTCTGACTAAACATACAGGTTTCCTAACTAACAACTGGGATCAGCCTAGTGCTGTCCTAGTCCCTAAGTCCCTGGTTTAGTAAAAGTCCAAACAAATAGCCACACAGGCTTTGCCTCACCGCACAGGGGTTCACTCTCCCTAGACAGTCCACACAGGTCTGGTTCCAGGCATGAGCTAACATCTAATGAAGCTGGGAGTTCTTATAGAGGCCTAAATGAGCTGACAAGGTTCAGCTGGTCTCCTCATCTCTGTCTGCACGACGCCCCACACTCTCCCTAGAGGTATGAGTCATCCATGAGCCCACTAGCCTTATACAACTCTCCACCTAGTTGTATAAGTCGGCGTAAAGCCTGAATCTGGGCGAAATATATCTACCCCCCTGGATGCAACCAGGTGACTTTACCTTCCTGCTGTCACATACCCCCCCCTCTTGTTTTAACCTCGGGGTTGGAACACCAGCAATCAGGCATTCATGTACTCGAGACAAAGCATCCACATTCCCCATTTGAACGCCAGGGCGATGCTTTACTGTGAAGTTGAATTCCTGGAGGGCCAGGAACCACCTATTCACTCTTCTATTTGTTTCCTTGTTTTGAGCCATCCACTTTAACGGAGCGTGATCCGTAACCATGTCAAAGTGCCTACCTAGCAGGTAGTACCGAAGGGAATCTAGAGCCCACTTCACCGCTAAACACTCCTTTTCAACGGTGGCGTAATTTACCTCATGGGACTTCAACTTCCTGCTGAGGTAAATGACTGGGTGCTCTTCCCCGTTCCAGACCTGGGACAATACTGCTCCTAACCCCACATCTGACGCATCACTTTGTACGACAAAGTCTTTAGAGAAGTCGGGTGAGTACAACACTGGCTGGCTACATAAGGCTTGTTTCAAGAATTGGAATGCTGCCTCAGCCTCGGGGGTCCATTTAATCATGACCGACCCTTTCCCCTTCGTCAGGTTGGTTAGGGGCACAGCCTTAGAAGCAAAGTGGGGAATGAATCGCCGATAATACCCAGCGATTCCCAGAAAGGCTCGTACCTGCTTCTTGCTGTTGGGACGTGGCCAACTCTGGATGGCCTCGACTTTGTTGAGTTGGGGTTTTATTACTCCCCTCCCAATGGTGTACCCAAGATATTTGGCCTCCTCCTGCCCAATGGTACACTTCTTGGGGTTAGCCGTAAACCCCGCTTCCCGAACAGAGTCCAGGACTGCTTGCACTTTTGGCAGATGTGAGGCCCAATCTGTGCTATGGACAATTACGTCATCCAGGTAAGCTGCAGCATACTTCCGATGGGGCCTCAGCATCTGGTCCATTTTCCGCTGGAATGTGGCCGGCGCATTCTGTAACCCGAACGGCATTCTTTTATATTGGAACGCCCCGTCTGGGGTTACAAATGCGGTTTTCTCTTTGGCCGACTTGGCCAGGGGGATTTGCCAATACCCTTTTGTGAGGTCAAGAGTCGTCATGTATCGGGCTGTTCCCAGCCGGTCGATCAACTCATCTATATGTGGCATGGGGTAGGTGTCAAATTTTGTAACTTTGTTCAACTGACGAAAATCGTTACAAAATCGCCAGCTCCCATCCGGTTTAGGCACCAACACGATGGGACTAGACCAATCACTTTGGGACTCCTCTATCACCCCTAAGTTCAGCATTTTCTGTACTTCCTCCCGTATTGCCTCCCGTCGAGCCTCTGGGATCCGATAGGGTTTTAACTTCACCCTTTCACCGGGCGGGGTAATGATGTCATGCTCTACCCCAGATGTTTGTCCCGGCAGCTCAGAGAATACCTCCTTGTTGCGAAGCACAAACTCCTTAACCTCCTGTTGTTGGGGTTGTGACAAGGTGGCTGCTATTCCAACCTCAGGAATCACGCAACCAGTTTGAGCTGGTGACCAAGTGTCTGCGACTAGGGACTCTCTATCCCTCCAGGCTTTCAACAGATTAACGTGATAGATCTGTTCGGGCTTTCGCCTTCCTGGTTGTCTGACCTTGTAATTCACTTCGCTCACTTTTTCCATTATCTCGTAGGGGCCTTGCCATTTGGCAAGGAATTTACTTTCAACCGTAGGGACAAGTACCAATATCCTATCCCCCGGGGAAAAGGTACGGGTCTTGGCTCCACGGTTGTACACTCTCTGCTGTGCCAACTGCGCTTGGGCCAAATGTTCCTTCACGATGGGCATTACCTGTGCAATTCGATCTTGCATCAGGGCGACATGCTCAATCACACTCCTGTGGGGAGAACTCTCACTTTCCCAAGTTTCCTTGGCAATATCCAACAGCCCTCTTGGGTGTCTCCCATACAGTAACTCAAAGGGGGAGAATCCCGTAGAGGATTGGGGCACCTCCCTAATAGCAAACATCAAATAAGGAAGTAAACAGTCCCAATCCTTTCCATCTCTATCCACCACTTTCTTCAACATTTGTTTTAGGGTTTTGTTGAATCTTTCAACCAGCCCATCGGTTTGGGGGTGATACACAGACGTACGCAATTGCGTCACTTTGAACAATTTACACAGCTCTTTCATAACCCGGGACATAAAGGGTGTACCTTGGTCCGTAAGCAGTTCTTTACAAATACCCACCCGGCTAAAAACAAGAGATAGCTCTTTGGCTATGGTTTTGGCCGAGGTATTTCGGAGAGGGATCGCTTCTGGATAACGGGTGGCATAGTCCATTATAACTAATATGTACTGGTGCCCCCTAGCGGACTTGATTATAGGACCTACCAAATCCATGGCGATCCTCTCAAACGGGACCTCAATGATGGGTAGAGGGACCAGCGGGCTACGGAAATGTGGCATCGGGGCCAACCTCTGACACACAGGGCAGGAGGAACAATAATTTTCTACGTCCTTCATCACCCCCGGCCAATAGAATCTCTGTAATACCCTCTCTCGGGTTTTCTCTGTCCCCAGATGACCTCCAAGAATGTGCCCATGGGCCAACTCCAACACCAACTTCCTGTAAGGTTTGGGCACCACAAGCTGCTCAACGGTTTCTTCTGCCCTTTTTGCCACCCGATACAGTAGGTCCTTCTCTACGCTGAAGTATGGGTAAGTGCAGGTATTATCTGGGTTCACTAACTCACCATCTATTTTCACTACGTTTTCCCGTGCCTTTATTAGGGCGGGGTCTTTCAACTGTTCTGTGGCAAAGTTTTCCCTGTGAACCTCAAGATCAGAAAACTCCACAGACGGTAGGTTTTCGTCTGAGGAGGTGGGCTCCTCTCCAGTTTCTTGAGTCTCCCCTGCCAATACTGATAAGGGAAATTCCGGAGAGTCCTCACCACTCTCAGGGGAGTTCTGGCTATCACATTCCTGGTACATAGGGGCACCAGTGAGGGGCTCAGGATCATCCCACAGTTCCCAGAACTTCGGAAAATCCCTTCCCACAATGGCGTCATGCGGTAACTGAGATACTAAGCCCACTGGATGAGAGAGGGTACCTTTGGGGGTCTCGAAACACACTGTAGTCACTGGATACTCTCGGGTGTCCCCATGCACACAAATAACAGCTACCTTGCTATTCCCAGAGACCTCTGTTTTAACTAACTCAGCCTTTATCAGGGTCACAAGGCTACCTGAATCCAGCAATACCACAACATTTCTACCATTAACACACATTTTGCATAAATGTTTCTCAGTTCCTCGAATGGCAGTGCATGCGACTGTCGCACACAGCGACTGACGTCTGCCCGTCAGAAAGTCACACTGCATGGGTTCCTCCACAACCGGGCAATTGGCTGCAATATGTCCCGCTTGCCGGCAGCGGTAGCAAACGATCCTTCTTGCCGCCTCTTGAGCCGCTGATTTCCCAGGCTGTTCTCGCCAAACTTGGGGTAGAGCTCCCACCCTCTCACTCTCTCCACCCTCACCCCTTGGAATCCTCTTATCCGCCCCTGGGGATGGTCTGGTCTTAGGGTGGAAAGTCCGAGTGTCTCTGGAAGAGGCCGTCAGGTTCTCTGTAGCCAAGTATTTCTCCACAAGATCCACAAGACCATCGGCCGTCTCTGGGTCTCCATGGCTTACCCACTTTTGGATGGCAGTAGGAAGAGCTCTCAAAAACCGATCCATTACAACACGTTCCACAATCTTTGGTGCGGACAAAGTCTCTGGCTGTAGCCACTTTCTGCTCAGGTGAATGAGATCATACATTTGAGACCTGGGGGGTTTTCCAAGCTGGAAAGTCCAGTTATGCACACGCTGAGCCCGGACAGCCTGGGTGACACCCAGCCTTGCCAATATTTCAGCTTTTAGCATCACATAGTCTTTTGCTTGGTTAGGCTCTAGGTCATAGTAAGCTTTCTGCGATTCACCAGTTAACAGAGGAGCCACCAGTCCAGCCCACTGCTCCTCAGGCCACTTTTCTCTTTCAGCGGTCCTTTCAAATGTGGTCAAAAATACCTCTGGATCATCCTCTCCAGTCATTTTTGTCAATAAACGACTCACCCCAAAGGACGCGGTATTAGTGGGACGGCTTTCCTCACTGGTCTGCGGACGTTGCTGCATTACTGCTTCCATCTGTTGTTGTAGTCTCTGCTCTTGCTTCTGCAACAGGTCTATGAAGCGGGCCTCAGATTGCTGCTGGGCTCGTTGCTGAGCCTCCAGACTCTGTTGCAAAGTTGCGTTTGTCTGCTGCTGGGCTGCAAGGCTCCTTTGCAAACCTGCATTTGTCTGCTGTTGATTGGCATTTGCTAGAGCCAGCTGCTTCAGTATCTCCTCCATGCTGGCTTAAAAAAAACTGCCCGCATTCTCCACCAACTGTGAGGGGGTTAGCTCGGCAGCGGGTGTGTGTGACCCCCGGGATGGGCTCCCCACACAAAACAGGCCCAGCAAACGGAGGTTGTGGTTTTCAAAATCAAAAAAAAGTGCGGTTTATTTTCTATTTACAGTGACAAAACACAGCAAAGCAAAAGAAACATAACCAAAATAAATCCTGGTCAAGTTGACCTCTGACTAAACATACAGGTTTCCTAACTAACAACTGGGATCAGCCTAGTGCTGTCCTAGTCCCTAAGTCCCTGGTTTAGTAAAAGTCCAAACAAATAGCCACACAGGCTTTGCCTCACCGCACAGGGGTTCACTCTCCCTAGACAGTCCACACAGGTCTGGTTCCAGGCATGAGCTAACATCTAATGAAGCTGGGAGTTCTTATAGAGGCCTAAATGAGCTGACAAGGTTCAGCTGGTCTCCTCATCTCTGTCTGCACGACGCCCCACACTCTCCCTAGAGGTATGAGTCATCCATGAGCCCACTAGCCTTATACAACTCTCCACCTAGTTGTATAAGTCGGCGTAAAGCCTGAATCTGGGCGAAATATATCTACCCCCCTGGATGCAACCAGGTGACTTTACCTTCCTGCTGTCACAATATATACTGTATATATATGGTATTTGCACCATCCAATCCATCCTAATCTTCTATGCTGGTTAATTCCTTTATCATGCTGTCACATGTCAAGTCTCACTCTTCTCTGTCAGCCCTTCCACTGTCCCCAACATGGTCCTTCTGTATATTTCCTTCCTAATTTCCATGTTCTACCTCAGGAACCACCTCCACAATGTACATGACATTCTCTGCATCACTGTAGTTACCATTTCTTAGGTCCTTTTTTCTTTTTTCCACCTGAGTGTCACAGCAATTATTCAGAGATGCACAATTATAAACTAGCTATGATCATTCATTGTCACTGACTAGTTATCTTCCCATTGCTGGATTATACATTCATTTCAGGCAGAAGTAGGTGTCAAAGAGCTTTATAAAATCTTACCTTATGTATCAGAAGAAAATTGAGACTCTCATTTTATGAGATACCAATAAATATTTGCATGTGCTCCTTAAAAAGAAACAAAATGCATATACATTTGAACAATGATATTCTTAAAATAGAACTATAGGCTCAACTATGTTTTCATTTGGGATAGAGTAAGGAAGGGTCATAATCCCTGTCAGTTTTTGTTTTTGCTATCTGTGTCCAATTGGGGGGATTTACCTTCACTTCCTGTCCCATAGCCAAAACAGGAAGTGAGAGGAACTTTCTCAAATTAAGGGAATCCACTGGTAGGTCACGGGCAGCAAGCACTTGGCAGGCCGACAGGTGGCAGACAGCAGGTATTTGGTAGGCTGCAGAGGTAGGAATGGCCTCCACAGGCTGGACACAAAGCAGAGTCAGGCAAGCCGGGTCAGTAAACAAAAAGGGAGGTAGGAAATAGTTCCTTCCAAAATAAATTCTTCAGTGAGGAATTGTGAAAAAATATATATATTTTCTTTATTATGTAAACCGCAATGTAATATAATGATTTAACAAACACTTAATATACACACCCTTCACCTATATATTTAAAATTAGACTAGTCTAAAAACCTGTGAACATGGGTGGCCACCCGACCCGCCAAACACACCACAATCAGCCTGTTTTCAACTCATCCACCAATTCACCTAGATTAATCCGGATTTTTTGAATGTCTGAAAAGGGACCTCACCCAGTTCAGACAGGCAGTCTATATTGGAATGGAATTAAATACAGAAATCATAGTCAATCATTTTTAAAGACTCAATAGAGAAACGGAAAGTCAATGCTGTAATTGGACTGAGCTGAATGGGAGCCTGCGTTATTAATTGTCTGTATAATGGACAATGTTCACATATTCATTGGCTTGTATGGCCATATAAGAGATCTGGTATTTATAATCGCTGATTTACTGACATGGCATATATAGACATGAATGAGTTGGTTGGATCTCACCATTAGAAGTATTCCACAGGTGGATTTTTCTTTATTCGTATAGCATATTTATCAACTCCCCATGGGAATCTGGTTCTCAGTATATCACTGTATAAATATCCTTTAACTAGTTAGATCACAGTAGCAGGCAAACAGCATATAGTAGTTACATTTTGGCCAGATCTGCCTAGTATATTTATTTACTGAATTTTAACGATACTTTTGAATAAATATAGCTTAGTAGCAGCACACCACACTCATTATGTCTGTAATAATGACTCTGAGTGAAAGACTTGAATGATGGTGTGAATGGTCTAATTAATCCACAGGTGATAACAATTGGTCACCTGATTAGAGAAGTATATCCCGACCCACACTTGAACAACACGCATGCTTCGATGAAGGTTCTGAAGAACCGAAACATGTAAGCTACGTGCAGTCATATTGGCTGTATTAGGAACATGGGTGTGCGACCCATGGAGCCCACCACCTGATCGCCTCTAGAAACTATTCATCCTACCCTCTTTTTCACCTCGGAGGAATGGACTACATCCACTCATAAACTGATGGGGAGAGCGCTGAAAAATTAGTGCTGAATGTGTGCAACCCGCGCTGTGTGATCTACTGGAACCAATCTACTCACAATTGCAAAGAGACTGAGTGACTATCGCTACTAGGAAATACCTGAAAGACAGTGGCTATACGAATAAAGAAAAAATCCACCTGTGGAATACTTCTAATGCCGCGTACACACGACCGCTTTTCTCGACGAGAAAAACTGCATTTTTTTTTTGCGCCGAGAAAAACGATCGTCTGTGGGCTTTATGTCGTTTTTCTCGTCTAGAAAAACGGCATAAAAAACGACGAGAAAATTTAGAACATATTCTAAATTTTCTCATCGTTTTTTCCAGCATTTTTTTCCGCGGCAGTTTTCCCATAGGGAAACACTGCCGCGGAGCCCACAGACGGTAGTTTTTCTCGTCAAGAGAAGAAATGACGGGAAAAACGACCGTGTGTAGGGAACCAAGCGGTTCCCTCGTTTTTCCTGTCATTATTCACGGCAGTTTTTTAACCGCCGTGAATAATGATCGTGTGTACGCGGCATAATGGTGAGATCCAACCAACTCATTCATGTCTATATATGCCATGTCAGTAAATCAGCGATTATAAATACCAGATCTCTTATATGGCCATACAAGCCAATGAATATGTGAACATTGTCCATTATACAGACAATTAATAACGCAGGCTCCCATTCAGCTAAGTCCAATTACAGCATTGACTTTCCGTTTCTCTATTGAGTCTTTAAAAACGATTGACTATATTTTCTGTATTTAATTCCATTCCAATATAGACTGCCTGTCTGAACTGGGTGAGGTCCCTTTTCAGACATTCAAAAAATCCGGATTAATCTAGGTGAATTGGTGGATGAGTTGCAAACAGGCTGATTGTGGTGTGTATGGCGGGTCGGGTGGCCACCCATGTTCACAGGTTTTTAGACTAGTCTAATTTTAAATATATAGGTGAAGGGTGTGTATATTAAGTGTTTGTTAAATCATTATATTACATTGCGGTTTATATAATAAAGAAAATATATATATTTTTTCACAATTCCTCACTGAAGAATTTATTTTGGAAGGAACTATTTCCTACCTCCCTTTTTGTTTATATGCTCAAAATAATTCAGAAGAAAAATACAGGATAATAACCTTGAGACCATTAATATCATCACCCATATCGGCGGATAGCCTCCAAGAGTAATATTACTGGTGATTTAAAAGGTTCTTTAAATAATATTCCTGTGTGATTATAGGGGATGAGCTCTCCTTTTTTGTGTACCTATTTTTTTTTTTTATTATATGCCGGGTCAGTAACTAGCAGGTACGTCAGGTACAGAGCAGCAGGCAGAAGAATAATCAAGTTCAGACTGGAGTTAGCAATGGTAAGGCAGGGACGTGGTCAAAGGGCAAGCCAGGGGTTGGTTCAGGCAGAAATCAAGCGTGATCAGGTGAACAGAAGAACGGCAACAGGAGATTAAGCACAGGAACAGGTAGCAGAGCGTTGTAGACCAAAAGGCAAGATCCTATTGCAGCAGAGGTATTTAAATAGCCCACTTGGCACTAATCTAGTGGCGGGCGTGCACACACATTTGCGCATGCAAGTCCATCCAGTTTAACCATAAAAAAAAATATATAATATCATACAATCCCATATACCAAATTCTGTACCCACAGTTGATCCAGAGAATAGTTTAGACACAGGATGCTTTTTAAAACCTTTTCTAATATTACCTATATGTACTTTTAGTCTCATCTGTTGGGCCCGTTTGGTCCTGCCCATAAATTGAAGCCCACAGGGGCACTGAATTAAGTATACCACGCCCGTGGAGGAGCATGTGTTGAACGGCTCTATCTCAAACGAGCAAGAAGTGCTCGTGCTCATAGAGGTTAAGCCATTCACCCTCCTACAGCTATTGAGGTTACACAGTTCACACTTCCTATAACAATAGTAACCCATAAAGTTTTGAAAAAAGCATCACTTCTCCTTAGGTGGGTCTTGGACACTGGGCGCTATTCTATCCCTCAAAGATGAAGCCCCCCTAAATATAACCTGGGGATTCTTAGGAAGAATGGCATTTATTTTCGATCGTTACCCAATATATGCCAGTGTTTCTGTAATAATTTCTTTACATTTTGGTGTTGAACAGAAAATGTAGTAAAAAAGGGAAGTGAAACTCTAGTACTACCTTTATCTTAGGTCTCTCCCTCAACAATGTTATCTAACTCCCATACGGAATTTATCGTATCCTTAAGGGATTTGGGATTACATAGTTACATAGTTAGTCAGGTTGAAAAAAGACACAAGTCCATCCAGTTCAACCATAAAAAAAATTAAATAATAATATCATATGTAGCGGCCTCCACCCTCTTCTCTCTACTCTTCTTGCTCTGGCGCTCGTCTAGGGGTACTCTGAAGGAGAGAGTGCGGGGTCACCACGCCAAGTCCCCCTGCAGAGTATGTGCAGTGAGAGACAATCCTCTTTTACCTTCGGGTCGGTGTCTGCATCCAGAGACCTCCTCCTGGTTTTCTCAAACGGTGTCTGCCAGTAAATGAGCCCCACACCATTAAAGTCCAACACTCCTTTATTCTTCCAATAACAGAGTAATGTACAGACAGTTGGTCTCCCTCAACGAACAGAACAGACAAGGGGGGTGTGGATGCGAGTAGGCCCAGGCACAATGAACTCTCCACTTTCCTTCCTGAAAGTGGGTTGCGGTCTCCGAGCGAAGGGGGATTTCCTTCCAGGCGGTCTCCGATGGAAGGCTCACCTGTCACCGGCAATATGCTGCACCAGGTCTTCAAGCAAGTATCTCCCACCGGTCTATTACGCCCTCCGGATTCGGGTACCCACTCCCAGGGTCCCCTAGGATCTCCTTCCCTCGCGGAACTCAGTGTTGGGCACTGAGCTCCAGACCTCCATCCGAGGACCTCACCCCAGGCTAAAGGTGCCTGGGATGGAACACGAACTCCGAACGTCCTCTAGGCCTAGGCCGCCTAGAGGACCGACACGAACCACCGCCCACAGGCTGAAGGTGCCCGGGACTCGACCCCGTGACAAAGATGGCCGGCCCCTTTATACCCTCTCCCAGCAAGCACGGCAGGTTCCCTGCCCCACCATACTGCTGCCGAGGGAGGACAAAAAGGGAGCCCGGCACACAGCAATGGTTCAACCCCAGCCCAAGGCGACAGCGCCACCCGCTGGGCTGCAGGGAACTGCACATCACTGGTGTCTCTGCCAGTTTTAAATACACAGAAAAGTGTATACCCGCTACACATACAATCCCATATACCCAATTCTATACCCACAGTTGATCCCGAGGAAGGCGAAAAACCTCAGCAGAGCATGATCCAATTTTCTACAGCAGGGGAAAAAATTCCTTCCTGATCCCCCGAGAGGCAAACGGATATTCCCCGGATCAACTTTACCTATAAATGTTAGTACCCAGTTATATTATGTACATTTAAGAAATAATCCAGGCCTTTCTTAAAGCAATCTACTAAGCTGGCCAGAACCACCTCTGCAGGGAGTCTATTCCACATTTTCACAGCTCTTACTGTGAAGAAATCTTTCCGTATTTGGAGGTGAAATCTCTTTTCCTCTAGACGTAAAGAGTGCCCCCTTGTCCTTTGTGTTGACCGTAAAGTGAATAACTCAACACCAAGTTCACTATATGGACCCCTTATATATTTGTACATGTTGATCATATCCCCCCTTAATCTCATCTTCTCAAGAGTGAATAAATTCAGTTCCTCTAATCTTTCCTCATAGCTGAGCTCCACCATGCTTCTTATCAGTTTGGTTGCCCTTCTCTGCACTTTCTCCAGTTCCCCAATATCCTTTTTGAGAACTGGGGCCCAAAACTGAACTGCATATTCCAGATGAGGTCTTACTAATGATTTCTACAGGGGCAAAATGATATCTCTCTCTCTGGAGTCCATATCTCTCTTAATACAAGAAAGGACTTTGCTCGCTTTGGAAACCGCAGCTTGGCATTGCATGCCATTATTGAGCTTATGATCTACCAAAAACCCCAGATCCTTCTCCACTACGGATCCCCCCAGTTGTACTCCCCCTAGTATGTATGATGCATTCATATTCTTAGCCCATAAGTGCATAACTTTACATTTATCAACATTAAACCTCATCTGCCACATAGTCGCCCAATTAGACAGAGCATTGAGGTCGGCTTGTAAATTGTAGACATCCTGTAAGGACGTTATTCCACTGCATAGCTTAATGTCATCTGCAAGGGGGCGTGGCCAGCGCGGCATGTGAGCAGTCGCATCTTCACAGAGCTCCCGCTTTGATCCTACACTGATCCAGTATCCGACACCGCAGAACACCCGGTTTTTCGCCATCCGAACCTGGGAGAGTCCCCTCATCACCCGGCGGCCACTTAGGAACTTCACAGAGGCATGATGACCCGAGGACAGAGAGGAGAAGGATCCAAGCAGGATTCCCAAAATGGCGCCGCCCCGCCATCAGCACAGAGGGGACGCGCTGCAGAGAAGACAAACGAGGGGGGGAGTAAGCAGTTGAAACCACCCAAGGATCCTCTCGGAGAACCCCCTAAAGATATGAGGTACTATGCACAAAAAATGATAGGGAACCTGAACTTGGCAGGAGCGCTGCCCCTGGAAGAGGGAGCCGCATGCAGTGACACTGACATGGAGGAGGGGGGGCGAGCGCTGGGAGCGGGCGCCATGATAGCTCGCTTGCAGGAGGACAGTGAAGAACCTGATGAGGAGGGAGGTGAACAGCCTACTATGGCTGACTTACTGAGAGCTGTTAATAAATGCACAGCCTCTGTGAATGGCCTGCAAGTCCGCTTTGGGAACCTGGAGGAAGGAGTATGTCTGATTAGACAAGATATTCAAAAAATTAGGGAAAGAACCACGGCAGCTGAGAGCAGGATAAGTGATATAGAGGACAGACTCCCCGAACTGACCAGAGATGCCCAATCTACTGCACGCCTAGCCAGGGCTATAGATATGAGGGCAGAAGATTTTGAGAACCGCCTCAGGCGCAATAATGTTCGCATAGTGGGGCTGCCGGAGAAAGTGGAGGGCCGGGACCCCACACAATTTGTGGAACAGTGGATGGCAGATCTATTTGGCAAGGAGGCGTTCACTCATTTGTATGCGGTTGAGAGGGCCCACCGAGTGCCTACCAGACCTCTCCCACCGGGTAACCATCCTCGCCCGATGCTGGCCAGACTGTTAAACTACAGAGATAGAGAAATTATATTGCGGCTGGCCAGGGAGAAGAAGAACATTCAATTCAATGGCACAAGGGTCTCCTTCTACCCTGACTTTTCCCCTGCAGTTCAGAAGAGCCGGGCGCACTTTGCTGACATCAAGAAACGCTTGCAGAAGCTGCAGGCACCCTATGCCATGCTTTACCCTGCGAGGCTCAGAGTCATCCTGAGGGGCCAAGCACACTTTTTTGAAAACCCTGCAGATGCCTCGGACTGGCTGGATGCCAACGCGGGAGCATTTCACCAAAGACCCCCCGAGGATGATGACTGATGGGCCTGATAAGTTCTTGCTGATACCGCTCTACCTTTTCCTTGGCTGAGGATAGTGCCGGATACGAACATTGATTATTTTCACTTAATGCGAGTTCGGAAAAGTGTTTATTAATGGCACTGCTTAATTCACGGATTGCCTGTAAATGGACGGCCATGTTGGCTGTGTCCATGGACTGTTCACGGGACCCGTTGTCCCAAGCAAATCGGGAGTGCCCGTTGGCACCCCAGAACCTGTATTTTCTAGAGGGTCACGCGAAGAAGGCTCTTATATCTGAAAGGCCTGTTGGCCTACTACGGACAGGGGCTGTAAGGTGGTTCACCGCACCGTTGTGCGCACTGGGTTGCTGCGGCAACACGAGAATTTGTTCCAGAGCAGACAGTTTCTATTTTCAGACTTGCAGAGTTCCAGTTCTATCTATTAACCGGCAGTCTATGCCGCCCCGGATGCCTTCCCAACCTGACATTTGGGGTCTTCCCCCTGATGGTTACATGCTTGATTTCCCCTGATGGAGACTGTCACAGTGTTGTCCTGGAACATTAGGGGGTTACAGGATCCTCTGAAACGTACTATGGTGTCCTCCCTGATGAGGAAACGCCTGCCTGCCATCTGTGCCTTGCAGGAGACACATCTGACTGCTGATTCTAAGTCGTGCCTGAACTATCGGTGGGTGGGCAGAGCGTATCACTCCACTCACACTTCCTATTCCAGGGGTGTGAGTGTTTTGATACACAGCTCCATAAATTTTGAAGAGCTCGGCTCTATGGTTGATGATGAGGGCAGATATGTTTTTCTCATGTGCAGACTGTTTACCTTTAAATGTATTCTTGCTTTTGTGTATATACCTCCTCCGTACAATAACCAGGTGTTGAGAGACTTAATGGAGTTTCAGTTGCGGTTCCCGGAGGTGCCTTTGTATGCCTTCGGGGATTTCAACTGCTTTATGGACCCTTTGCTAGATAAACATCCCCCGGGGGGAGGAGGGAGGGGGAAGTATTGCACGGCCCTAAGGAAATTTATAGAGGAGGTGGGGTGGACGGACCCATGGAGGGCAAGGAACCCGGGAGTGAAGCAATTTTCATGCTTCTCAAAGGGCAATTCGTCTTTGTCCAGGATTGATTTATGTATATGCTCTTATGCGGCTGGGCGCTACGTTTCGGGGATGAAGTATGCTCCCAGAAGCGTGTCGGATCACTCGCCACTGATTGTGTCTTTGGAGGTGCGTCCCCCTTCCGCAGTGGCCAAGGCCCCGTGGAAGATGAACGCCTTTTGGATGAATCTCTTTTCGTCTCATGAACAGATAGAGTCCCAAATTTTGGAATTTTGGCGTATTCATGAGGCCCCTGAGACTGTGTCCAGGGATTGGGAGGCCTTTAAAGCTGTTTTGAGGGGTATATTTATTACAGAAATACAGGCTATTAAGATGAAGACTCATGCTCGGAGGGAGGGAATGGAACTGTTGGCCAAGGAACTAGAGGGCACCTATGTCACGGACCCGTCTGAACTGAATAGAAGGGCGTGGCTGTCGGCGCAGGATGCCCTGTACCGGGTCACGTCTTCAGGCGCAGAGAGGAAGCGCTTTTTTCAGAAGGCGGCTTTCTATGAGGAGGGGGAGCACACAGGCCGCATGTTGGCGACCATTGCCCATTCCCAGCAGCTGTCCCCTTCAATTGGAGCACTACGTGCTCCCTCGGGAGTGGTGACTAACTCCCCAGACCAAATCTTGACAGAGCTTGGTCATTTTTACTCTTCCCTTTATGAATCCAAGCGTACGTATTCGTTAGAGTCTTTAGATGACTACTTGGACCATGTCCCTCTACCTACCTTGACGGACTCCGCTAGAGAGGAGCTTGATGCCCCTTTGACCCTGGGTGAGCTGCAGACGGCGACTAACATGTTTCCCAATTCGAAGGCACCGGGAGATGATGGGCTTCCTGCCGAAGTGTACAAACAGTATGGAGAGCAGGTGCTACCGCACCTGCTGAGAGTCTTTAATGCAGCAAAGGTGACCGGTATCCTCCCCCAGTCCATGACTAGAGCTAACATTGTTTTAATTCTGAAACCAGGCAAGGACCCCTTAGACCCGGGATCGTACAGGCCCATTTCGCTCTTACAAAACAATGTTAAGATCCTGGCCAAGGCACTGGCAGTGAGACTAAATAAGGTTATATCTACTATAATTCACTCGGATCAGTCTGGGTTTATGCCCCAAAAATCGACAGCGATAAATCTGCGTAGACTTTATCTGAACATTCAATCGCGGGCGGACAATGTAGGTGACCGGGCATTGCTATCCCTGGATGCCCATAAGGCGTTTGATAGCGTCGAATGGGACTATCTGTGGGCGGTAATGAGGAAGTTTGGGTTTGGGACTGAGTTCATTCAGTGGGTGCAGCTGCTGTACTCTTCACCGGTAGCGGCTATACGGGAGGGGGGAAGGATTTCGCATACGTTTAAATTACATAGAGGCACACGACAGGGCTGCCCCCTCTCCCCACTCCTGTTTGCCCTGGCCATTGAGCCGTTAGCTGCCTTGATTAGGGACTGTCCCTCAGTGCAGGGATTTCGATATGGGGATCTTCAGGAGAAGATCCTGTTATATGCAGATGACACTATGCTTCTCCTTGGGGATACCTCCACTTCACTGACTGTGGCCATGGCTATAGTGCGGCAATTCGGTACATACTCCGGGTTAGTTATTAATTGGACTAAGTCCTCCCTCCTGTTGTTGGATCGGGATCCTTTGGCATTCTCTCCGACCTTGCAGGACATCCCTGTTGCTAAGTCCTTTAAATATTTGGGCATCCGGGTCACAGCTTGCTTGCTCGAATATGTTAACCTTAATCTCACCCCTCTGATCAACCGCTGTCGCGATCGGGTAAAGGTGTGGAGCAAATTGAGGCTGTCACTGGTGGGGAGGGTGAACCTGATAAAAATGATCCTTATGCCGCAGCTGCTGTTCGTACTACACAATTCCCCCATGGTTATCCCTCTGAAAAAGTTTAGAATTATTAATTCGATCTTTCGATCACTTATATGGCTCTCCAAACCCCCTAGGGTCAAGCTTGAACAATTGCAGCGCCCCAAGGACAACGGGGGATTGGCATTGCCCAATCCCTGGCTGTACTATTTAGCTTCACAAATGCAGCATATTGCACGAGTTATATCCCCTCGCCAGGACCTGGCACTGAATTTGATGGACCCCTCGGTCCAACTACTTAGTTACACGACGGGGGGAGGGGGGGGAGTGGCGGATGGTCTGGAGGCCCTGAGGTACAGTAAATCTAACAAGCTCTTCCCCACGTATGCACTCATGCAAAAAATTTGGAATAAGGTCCGGATGCTTCAGGGAGTGACTGGCTTTACCGTCTACAGTCCTATATGGGAAAACCAATACTATAGGGAAATTGCCAAATTGCCGTATGGACAGAGATGGGCGCAGTATGGGGTGTCACATATGACTCATATATTTAGAGATGGCAGGTTAAAGACTTTTCAGGAGCTAAGGATGGAGTTCCGACTGCCGGTCTCCATGCAGTTTTACTATCTCCAGCTTAGACACGCAGTTGAAGCGCAGAGGGAGACGGACGTTTGGTCCTTGGACTCGGCGCCGGTCTTCAGCTGCTTGTTTGAGGTGACGACATACAAGGGGTTCATCTCTTGCTGCTATGCCAGGTTGCTTAACCTCTTTCTACAGGGCGCCCCCTTGAGGGCAGTGTCCCTGTGGGAACAGGACGTGGGCGCGTTCGAGGAAGAGCAGTGGGAGGAGGCTTTACAAGCGGTCCCCTCGTGCTCCCTGAACGTGGCTCATAGGTTGTCTCAGCTCTATATTCTTCTGAGGGTTCACTACACACCGGCTAGATTGGCCCGCATGGGGGTGACCCCCGATCCGTCCTGCACCAGGTGCTACAGGGATCACGGGGATCTCATTCACTTGCTGTGGAGATGCCCGAAGCTTCACTTGTACTGGACGCGGGTTGTTGGCACTATCAATGGCGCTTTCCACTCTCAGATACCACTGGACCCTCGGGTCTGCCTGCTGGGGATACTAGATCACCTCCAGTTGGGGGGTATCCCCAGGCAGGCTATTAGTAGGGCCTTATTCCAGGCCCGTCTGATGATTTTGAGACATTGGAAAGATACTGCGGCGCCCACGGTACAGGAGTGGATCACACAGATGGGGGTTACGCTTAGGATGGAAAAACTTGTCTACCAACGCAGAGGGACTTGTACAAAATATGACAAACTATGGGACCCATGGCTGAGTGTTCCAGGTTTGGCACCTTTGGATTTGATATATGATCGATTGTTCTGACCTGGTTTAGGACCAGTATACAGGAGATGACGGTGATCTGGGGGAGGGCAGGTGGGGAAGGTTGAATAAAGTGTATTTGGGTGTGCTGAGTCACACTGATTTGTCATACTGTAGGTTATCTGGAACTGTGCGAGGATGTATTCTGTCTTTTGTTTTTACAACTGCTCAATAAAGAACTTGTTTGAGAAAAAAAAAAAAAATGTCATCTGCAAAGACAGAAATGTTACTTTTGATCTCAGACCCAATATCATTTATAAAGATATTAAAAAGTAAGGGTCCCAGCACTGAACCTTGGGGTACACCACTGATAACCTTAGACCATTCAGAGTAAGAATCATTAACCACGACTATCTGAATTCTGTCTTTTAGCCAGTTTTCTATCCATTTACAAACTGATATTTCCAAGCCTGTAGACTTTACCTTGCACATGAGCCGTGTGTGTGGAACTGTATCGAACGCTTTTGTAAAATCCAAGTATACCACGTCCACCGCCACCCCTCTGTCCAAGGTCTTACTTACCTCTTCATAAAAAGAAATCAGGTTTGTCTGACAACTTCTGTCTTTCATGAATCCATGCTGTCTGTTGCTTAAAATATTTTTTTCCAGCAAGAACTCATCTATGTGGTCTTTATTAATCTCTCCAGTATCTTCCCAACTATAGAAGTTAAACTAACAGGTCTATAGTTACTTGGTAATGACTTTGTTCCCTTTTTAAATATAGGCACCACATTGGCCCTGCGCCAATCCAGTGGTACTATTCCTGTCATTAATGAGTCCCTAAAAATTTGATACAATGGCTTTGAAATTACAGAGCTCAATTCTTTTAGGATCCGTGGGTGTATGCCATCTGGTCCAGGTGCTTTATCCACCTTTATTCTGTCTAAATATTTCTTGACTATATCACTTTTGAGCCATTGTGGATTTGGGGCTGTGTCACTACCACCCCCATTTTGGACATGAGCTCCCCCATGCTCCTTTGTATACACAGAGCTGAAGAAAGTATTAATTACTTTAATAAATTAGCTTTCTCTTTGTCCCCAGTCACCCACTCTAGATTATTTAGTAAAGGGCCTACATGCTCAGACTTGACCTTTTTACTATTAATATATTTGAAGAATTTTTGGGGGGTTGTCCTACTATCTTTTGCAATCTGTCGTTCGTTTTGAATTTTTGCATCCTTGATTTCCTGTTTACTTATACTGTTATATTCTTTGTAACATTTAAATGACACTAGTGTTCCCTCATTTTTATATTTTTTAAAAGCTCTTTTCTTGTAGTTTATAGCTTTTTTAACTTTGGCCGTGAGCCACGTAGGTTTTATTTTTAGCCTTTTAAACTTATTGCCCATGGGAATATACTTTGCAGTGAGTTCACAAACAGTCTTTTTGAAGAATTCCCATTTCTGTTCCGTGCCCATTGATGCCAATATTCCCTTCCAGTCTAAGTCCTAGAGAGCAGCCCTCATCCTTGGAAAATTTGCTCTCTTGAAATTAAGTGTTTTTATCTTTCCCGTATGCAGGGGCGGATCCAGAATCTTTTCTCGGGAGGGGCACTGCCAAAAAATATGTTTTTTTTGTGGGAAATTTATCGGGGAAATGACTGGTGTCGGCGCTTCAATCATCCCGGCACCATGGTTGTTATGGTGTCAGGATGATTGAAGCGCATTATTTCTATTATTACATTGTAATATAAAATTTAAATAGTTCAATGCAGAATCAGTGGGAGCCCCGAGTGTGTCACTTGCCACCGTCGCCTGCAATTAGTGGGAGGCCTGAGCGTGTCACTTGCCACACGTTGCGGATTGTCACTTGCCACGTCACCTGCCACACCTTGTGGATTGTCACTTGCCACGTCACCTGCCACACCTTGCTGATTATCACTTGCCACATCACCTGCCACATCTGCTGCCTGCACAGTGAGGGCGGAAGTCACTGCAGGAATGCAGGGCAGGCACAGGCGGTGAGAGATGATCTCATCTCTCTGCTCCCCCACTCCCGGCTAGCTGATTGGCCAGCTGCCACACTGAGCCTGCTCTCTCACCTGCGCTGCCAACACACTGAGCAGCACGGTCTGCCCACGAATCGCGCCGCCCGCCCACAAACCGCGCCGCAAGCAGAGCCGTCCGCTTTCTTACCCGTCTGTGGAGCCGCACGCTATCGCACCTGCCCGCAGAGCGGCCCGACGTGACTCACTGACGTGACTCGTTGCTAGACGCCAAGCCTCCCACCCTCCTCCTCCTCCGCTCCTGGTATCGTGTCAGTGCGCCGGGTAACTACATTAGACGAGTCTCTCTCTCTGCGCTGCTGATCGGCTGATGTGAGAAACTGAGAGAGACACTCAGAGAGGCAGCGGCAGCCGCAGAACAAGTACTGTATATACTCGAGTATAAGCCGACCCGAATATAAGCCGAGGCACCTAATTTTACCCCAAAAAACTGGGAAAACTTATTGACTCGAATATAAGCCTAGGGTGTCCATCTGCATGCCTCACTGTGTCCATGCCTCACTTTGCCTCACTGTGCCCATGCTTCACTGTGCCCATGACTAGACTGATGTTTAACATAGGAGTTTATGGAAGGAGTGCCCGGCTTTGAAAAATCGGTTCTCCCCGGCAGTAGGTCTTCCAGACACCAATCTTTGCACACTTATAGAGGAGACATGGGGCTACATGTGTGCCAAGTTTGGGGTCCAGGGGACCTACGACCGGCCGGTACTGGGTCCGCAAAGTCACTGAAGAAATGACCGTTTAACATTGGAGTCTATGGAAGGGGTGCCCGTCTTTGAAAAATTAGTGCTCCCCGGACGTAGGTCCCCCAGACACCAAACTTTGCACACTTGTAGAGGAGACATAGGGCTACATGTCAGGGTCAGATCCAGAGTCTTTTCTTGGGAGGGGCACTGCCAAAAAATATGTTTTTTTGTGGGAAATTTATCGGGGAAATTACTGGTGTCTGCGCTTCAATCATCCCGGCACCATGGTTGTTATGGTGTCAGGATGATTGAAGCGCATTATTTCTATTATTACATTGTAATATAAAATTAAATAGTTCAATGCAGAATCAGTGGGAGCCCCGAGTGTGTCACTTGCCACTGTCGCCTGCAATTAGTGGGAGCCCTGAGCGTGTCACTTGCCACACGTTGCGGATTGTCACTTGACACGTCACCTGCCACACCTTGTGGATTGTCACTTGCCACACCTTGTGGATTGTCACTTGCCACGTCACCTGCCACACCTTGCTGATTATCACTTGCCACATCACCTGCCACATCTGCTGCCTGCACAGTGAGGGTGGAAGTCACTGCAGGAATGCAGGGCAGGCACAGGCGGTGAGAGATGATCTCATCTCTCTGCTCCCCCGCTCCCGGCTAGCTGATTGGCCAGCTGCCACACTGAGCCTGCTCTCTCACCTGCGCTGCCAACACACTGAGCAGCACGGTCTGCCCACGAACCGCGCCGCCCGCCCACGAACCGCGCCGCAAGCAGAGCCGTCCGCTTTCTTACCCGTCTGTGGAGCCGCACGCTATCGCACCTGCCCGCAGAGCGGCCCGACGTGACTCACTGACGTGACTCGTTGCTAGACGCCAAGCCTCCCACCCTCCTCCTCCTCCGCTCCTGGTATCGTGTCAGTGCGCCGGGTAACTACATTAGACGAGTCTCTCTCTCTGCGCCGCTGATCGGCTGATGTGAGAAACTGAGAGAGACACTCAGAGAGGCAGCGGCAGCCGCAGAACAAGTACTGTATATACTCGAGTATAAGCCGACCCGAATATAAGCCGAGGCACCTAATTTTACCCCAAAAAACTGGGAAAACTTATTGACTCGAATATAAGCCTAGGGTGTCCATCTGCATGCCTCACTGTGTCCATGCCTCACTTTGCCTCACTGTGCCCATGCTTCACTGTGCCCATGACTAGACTGATGTTTAACATAGGAGTTTATGGAAGGAGTGCCCGGCTTTGAAAAATCGGTTCTCCCCGGCAGTAGGTCTTCCAGACACCAATCTTTGCACACTTATAGAGGAGACATGGGGCTACATGTGTGCCAAGTTTGGGGTCCAGGGGACCTACAACCGGCCAGTACCGGGTCTGCAAAGTCACTGGAGAAATGACCCTTTAACATTGGAGTCTATGTAAGGGGTGCCCGGCTTTAAAAAATTAGTGCTCCCCGGACGTAGGTCCCCCAGACACCAAACTTTGCACACTTGTAGAGGAGACATAGGGCTACATGTCCCCAAAGTTCGGGAGATCAGGCGTAAAAAAAAAAACAGAGCAAGCAAGTGAGTGTGACAGATGGTCTCGGGGGGGGCAATTGCCCTGTTGCCCCCCCCCTGGATCCGCCCCTGCTACATGTGTGCCAAGTTTGAGGTCCAGGGGACCTATGGCCGGCCGGTACCGGGTCCCCAAAGTTCGGGAGATCAGGCGCAAAAAAAAAAAACAGTGCAAGCAAGTGAGTGTGACAGATGGTCTCGGGGGGGCAATTGCCCTGTTGCCCCCCCCTGGATCCGCCCCTGCCCGTATGTGATTTTTGCTTACAGCTAACATCAAATGAAATCATGTTATGGTCACTGCTACCCAGGTGTTCCTTTATCTGAACACTAGTAATACGCTCTGCATGGTTTGAGATTACCAAGTCCAACAGAGCATCATTCCTAGTTGGGGCCTCAATAAACTGGACCATAAAATTGTCCTGCGATAGGTTTATAAATTTTTGTCCTTTAATTGTCCCAGCAGTGCCATTACTCCAGTCAATTTCTGGGTAGTTAAAATCCCCCATTATCATCACCGTCCCAGCCCTTGCAGCCCTTTCCATCTGTGCAAGGAGCTTAGTCTCCACCTCCTCATTAACACTGGGTGGTCTATAACAAACTCCAATGATTAACTTTGAACTACGCACATCTGTATGCAGTTCCACCCATAATGCTTCAGACTCATCACACTCTCCATCCACCAGGTCCTCTGTCACACTCGCTTTGAGATAACTTCTCACATAGAGACAGACCCCTCCACCTTTCCTTTTTACCCTGTCTTTCCAAAAGAGTGCATAGCCAGGAATATTACTAGCCCAGTCATGTGAGGAATGAAGCCAAGTTTATACCCCTTCTTTATAAACCTATCATATAAAACAGTAAACTGTAAAACAAACTCATCCACCTCAGTACAGTTGCACCTGAGTCGCATCAATTGGCTTTTAAACACTGATCTTAACCATGACTCTTGGTGGCAACTGTCTAAAGGGATATATGAGTTCCTATCCATGGGCTTAAAGATGGTAGATGTAACAAATCTATCTTCCTTTATTGAAATCCTCAGATTTAAAAAGGTGATCTCTTCCTTACTAGCCTCAAAATTAAGAGCAATCCCCCGATTGTTAGTGTTTAGTTGCTCCATGAACTCACGGAGCTCCAACTCACTACCATTCCATAGGAGGAGGATGTCATCTATATATCTAGCCCATAGGTAGGGATGAGCTTTATGTTCGAGTCGAACATGAGTTTGACTCGAACATTGGCTGTTCGCCCGTTCGGCGAACAGCGAACAATTTGGGGTGTTCGTGGCAAATTCGAAAAGCCGCGGAACACCCTTTAAAAGTCTATGGGAGAAATCAAAAGTGCTAATTTTAAAGGTTAATATGCAAGTTATTGTCATAAAAAGTGTTTGGGGACCTGGTCCTCCCCCAGGGGACATGTATCAATGCAAAAAAAAGTTTTAAAAACTGAAGTTTTTTCGGGTGCAGTAATTTTAATAGTGAAACAATAAAAGTGAAATATTCCTTTAAATTTCGTACCTGGGAGGTGTCTATAGTATACCTGTAAAGTAGCGCATGTTTCCAGTGTTTAGAACTGTCCCTGCACAAAATGTAATTTCTAAAGGAAAAAAAGTAATTTAAAACTACTCGCGGCTATTAATGAATTGTCGGTCCCGGCAATACAGATCGAAGTCATTGAAAAAAACGGCAGGGGTTCCCTCCCCCCAGTCCATTACCAGGCCTTTCAGGTCTGGTATGGATATGCGCGATATCCCCGCATCTCTCCATAAAGAGGACCTGTCACACACCATTCCTATTACAAGGGATGTTTACATTCCTTGTAATAGGAATAAAAGTGATAAATACAAATTTAAAAAAAGTGAAAAAATAAAAAAATTAAGTAAAATAAAAAAATAAATAATAAAAAAATTATTTTTAAACGCCCCTGTCCCCAGTAGCTCGCACTCAGAAGCGAACGCACACGTAAGTCCAGCCCACATATGTAAACGCCGTTCAAACTACATATGTGAGGTATTGCCGCGTGCGTTAGAGCGTGTGCAACAATTCTAGCATTAGACCTCCTCTGTAACTCTAAACTGGTAACCTGTAAAAATTTCAAAGCGGCGCCTATGGAGATTTTTAAGTATCGAAGTTTGGCGCCATTCCATGAGTATGCGCAATTTTAAAGCGTGACATGTTAGGTATCTTTTTACTCGCGTAACAGCATCTTTCATATTTTACAAAAAAATTGGGGTAACTTTACTGTTTTGTTATTTTTTAATTCATGAAACCATTTTTTTCCCCAAAAAAGGCATTTGAAAAATTATTGTGCAAATACTGTGCAAGATAAAAAGTTGTAATGACCGTCATTTTATTCCCTAGGGTGTCTGATAAAAAACATATATAATGTTTGGGGGTTCTGAGTAATTTTCTAGCAAAAGAATGATGATTTGTATATGTAGGAGAGAAGTGCCAGAATAGGCCCGGTATGGAGGTGGTATAAAAGCCCTGTATTGAAGTGGTTAATACGATGGCATCAACCGTACCAAGGGTAAGCTCCTTCAGTGTTACCTACAACTCTGTCTCCTCCTCTCCATTTGCTCTTTCAGTAGGGATCCCCCAAGGCTCTGTTGTTGGACCCCTTCTCTTCTCTATCTCCACCTCCACCCTTGGTCACTTGAAAACCTCCCAAGGCTTCCAATACCATCTCTACACCGATGACACTCAAATCTATCTGTCTATTCTTCACCTTACTCATTCAGTTACCTCTCGCATTACTAACTTACTAACTGACATATCAGCATGGATGTCGCACCACTTCCTTAAACAAAATCTCTCTAAAACCGAGCTGATAATATTCCCCCCTGCCCGTGCCCCCCTCCATGACTTTTCCATCAAGGTCAATAATGCAATCCCACCCCTCACACCAGGGTATTAGATGTAATCCTGGACTCTAATCTGTCCTTTCAGTCCCAAATCCAATCAGTGTCAAAAGCTTGTAGATTTCACGTCTGTAACATCTCCAAAATGTGCCCCTTTTTAACCAATGAAACCACCAAGCTACTCATTCACTCCCTTGTTATCTCTCACCTTGACTTTTGCAACTCCCTTCTCATAAGCCTACCTCTCCATAGGCTATCACCTCTTCAGTCCATCGTAAATGCTGCTGCCAGACTAATCTACCTTACCAACTGCTCAGTGTCACCCCTCTCCGTCAATCCCTCCACTGGCTTCCGATCGCCCAGAGAATTAAATTCAAATTAATCACAACATTAAAAAACATTTACAACTCTGCCCCAAGCTACATCACCAAACTTGTCTCCAAATATCACCCAAATTGTTTGCTCCGCTCCTCTCAAGACCTTCTGCTCTCAAGCTCCCTTGTCTCGTCCTCCCATGCTCATCTCCAGAACTTCTCCAGAGCCTCTCCCATCCTCTGGAACGCTCTACCTCAATTTGTCAAGCTACTGTATCTCCTACTCTGGCTGTCTTTAGGTGATCCCTTAAAACTCATCTCTTCAGGAAAGCCTATCATGCCTCCAACTAATCTTTTATCATTTCCATCAGCTCATTCCCCACAGTTACAACCTTTTGTACCACTTGCCCCACCCTATTCGATTGTAAGCTCTTTTGAGCAGGGCTCTCTTAATCGTCTTGTATTGTAACTGTACTGTCTCCTTTTTATATGCTAAAGCCCCGAGGAAACTGATAGCGCTATATAAATGCTGTATAATAATAATATTAGTTATGACCGATTTGCCTACATAAATCTATTGTGATTACAAAGCTTTTATTTGATAGACTCTAATAAATAGATGAAAACAAATTGTCATTACTCTAAGATAAGTCTAACTAATACTTCCAGCTACAAGTGTCAGGTCAGACTCAAAGGACATACTCAGGGACGTGTTTGTACCTTTTTCAATGAAAAATGGACAGTAAATTGCTGGTTCAGGTGTATGGCCAGCACTCATTTTATTTCTTTGCAAGTAAAGGTACTAATGCGCTAAAAAAAGGTGCTTGAGCAAAAAAGGTGCAAAAAGATTTAAAAATAAGTATATTTATATATAACGGGCGTAAACAGCAGCTAACTTCTGTAGTGCGTCCAACACCCAAAGAAAGTATTTAAATAGTGTGAAGTAGCGCTAATTACTTTAAAACACAATAATATGTGAATAAATGTAATCTAAATAAAATAATATAATAAAGTGCATCACAAACAATTAATGAAATATACTAAGATGCATCATGATAATATAAAAAAAAAGAAGGTCCATAAACTTGATACTAATACAGCTAAAACAAGTCCATTTAAAGTTGCTGCAATAGAGTACATCCAGAGAAATCCAATTATCCAAAGAGCAACTAAATCCTTGTCCCAGCAGGGTGGTAACATGTATGACCAAGATGACAAAATGGATAAAGGAACAGGAATGATAATCCAAATCTATGAGATATACAGATGAAAACGGCAGATTCCTCGTATCCTCCCCCTGTAGTAGTGGCCCCTTACCTCATAGGAAGACCCCACTGGGTCTAATGGAGCATGGAACCATATCAGTCAGGCCAACAGCGAGGGCTCCTTTCTCCTCAGTAACTCCCAAGCAGGGCACCACTGCAATACTGCCTCCAAACACAGCACAGGTTTCCTGGAAGGTATATCTCCAGATTCAGGGTTTAAAAACAAGAAAGAAGGATCCCCATAGTGTAGTATATTTAAAAAGTACAAATGTCCATTTATTGAAATAAAAACATCACAATAAAAAGGCAAAAAATGCCATACAGATAAAAACAGCATCAAACTAACAGAGACTTCCGGTCACGGCCGTAAACCGGAAGAGGGTGTCACCTAAGCTCCTCCCGATGCATTGCGTCACTGTCACGTGACTTTATCAAGGGTATAGGATCTAGCTGACAGTGGTGAACTTAAATAGACATGGTAATTACCAGGGCATCAAAATTGAGACAAAAATTAACATATGCAAATTAAGTAATGAAAGCATGGACATCTGGGCGTGCAAAAGATCACTCTGACTCTCACTAACTTGAAATAGTGACACTGGGAATTGCAAAAAAAGACTCTGAATAACATGAAAGGTGATGGTAAGTAAACTAAAATGGAAATAAAATAGAAATAAGAGAAGAAAAAAAAAAGACAGAAGAGAGAGGAAAAAAAAAAGAAGAAAGAGGAAAGAGAAGAGAAAAAAAAAATTGAAGAAAATAAAAAGGAGACAAGAGAGAGAGAAAGAAAAGCAAGAGAAAAAAAAAGAATAAAGAATGAAAAAATTGAGGAAAAGAGGAGAAAAGAAAAAGGAAAAAAGAGACGAGAAGAGAGAAAAAAGAGGGGGAAAAAAGAGAAGAGAAGGAAAAGAGGAGAAATGGAAAAAAGAGACGAGAAAGAGGAAGAAGAAAGAGAAGAGAAAGAAAGAATGAAATAAATAGAAGAAAAGAAAAAATCAATCACTAAACATAATATTAATAATTAGAAATAAAGCAATTCAAATCAAACTATATTAAGGCCTGCAGGGGCAAAAGATTGTATTTCAAAGATCCAGCGAGATTCGGATTAACTAAGAGTAATTATTTTATTACATCCTCGCCAGTGGGGCTTGAACTTCTCAATGCCCCAAAACAAGAGTGAACTAGGGTCCTTTCCATGAAATTCTGCATAGTGCCTTTGTCTTTGATTTAATAAAAATCCTGCCCAGGTTTTCATCAAAGCCGGGCAAACCAATTATTATACGATTATTGTGATTTGTTTCCAAAAACATGTAGCAGAATACATAATGGCCTAAATTGATGAAGAAATTAACTTTTTTACATTTTTTTTATATAAGCAAAAAATATTGTTGTTTTTTTTTCAAAATTGTCAGCCTTTTTTGTTTACAGCGCAAAAAATAAAAACAGCAGAGGTGATCAAAGACCACCAAAAGAAAGCTCTATTTGTGATGTGAGGGGGTTAGCTCGGTAGCGGGTGTGTGTGACCCCCTGGATGGGCTCCCCACACAAAACAGGCCCAGCAGACGGAGGTTGTGGTTTTTCAAGATCAAAAGGTGCGGTTTATTTCTCTATTTACAGTGACAAAAACACAGCAAAGCAAAAAGAAACATAAACAAAATAAATCCTGGTCAGCTTGACCTCTGACTAAACATGCAGGTTTCCCTAACTAACAACTGGGATCAGCCTGGTGCTGTCCTAGTCCCTAAGTCCCTGGTTTAGTAAATGTCCAAACAAATAGCCACACAGGCTTTGTCTCACCGCACAGGGGTTCACTCTCCCTAGACAGTCCACACAGGTCTGGGTCCAGGCATGAGCAAACACCTAATGAAGCTGGGAGTTTTTATAGAGGCCTTAAACGAGCTGACAAGCTTCAGCTGGTCTCATCAACTCCCTGCCTGCACGACGCCCAGCACTCTCCCTAGAGGTATGAATCATCCATGAGCCCACTAGCCTCAGCTGGGCTTCATCAACTCTCTCCCTAGTTGTATAAGTCGGCATAAAGCCTGAATCTGGGAGAAATATACCTACCCCCCTGGATGCAACCAGGTGACTTTACCTTCCTGCTGTCACATACCCCCCCCCCTCTTGTTTTAACCTTGGGGTTGGAACACCAGCAATCAGGCATTCATGTACTCGAGACAAAGCATCCACATTCCCCATTTGAACGCCAGGGCGATGCTTTACTGTGAAGTTGAATTCCTGTAGGGCCAGGAACCACCTATTTACTCTTCTATTTGTCTCCTTGTTTTGAGCCATCCACTTTAACGGAGCGTGATCCGTAACCATGTCAAAGTGCCTACCTAGCAGATAGTACCGAAGGGAATCTAGAGCCCACTTCACCGCTAAACACTCCTTTTCAACCGTGGCGTAATTTACCTCATGGGACTTCAACTTCCTGCTGAGGTAAATGACTGGGTGCTCTTCCCCGTTCCAGACCTGGGACAATACTGCTCCTAACCCCACATCTGATGCATCACTTTGTACGACAAAGTCTTTAGAGAAGTCGGGTGAGTACAACACTGGCTGGCTACATAAGGCTTGTTTCAAGAATTGGAATGCTGCCTCAGCCTCGGGGGTCCATTTAATCATGACCGACCCTTTCCCTTTCGTCAGGTTGGTTAGGGGCACAGCCTTAGAAGCAAAGTGGGGAATGAAGCGCCGATAATAACCCGCGATTCCCAGAAAGGCTCGTACCTGCTTCTTGCTGTTGGGACGTGGCCAACTCTGGATGGCCTCGACTTTGTTGAGTTGGGGTTTTATTACTCCCCTGCCAATGGTGTACCCAAGATATTTGGCCTCCTCCTGCCCAATGGTACACTTCTTGGGGTTAGCCGTAAACCCCGCTTCCCGGATAGAGTCTAGGACTGCTTGCACTTTTGGCAGATGTGAGGCCCAATCTGTGCTATGGACAATTACGTCATCCAGGTAAGCCGCAGCATACTTCCGATGGGGCCTCAGTATCTGGTCCATTTTCCGCTGGAATGTGGCCGGCGCATTCTGTAACCCGAACGGCATTCTCTTATATTGGAACGCCCCGTCTGGGGTTACAAATGCGGTTTTCTCTTTGGCCGACTTGGCCAGGGGAATTTGCCAATACCCTTTTGTGAGGTCAAGAGTCGTCATGTATCGGGCTGTTCCCAGCCGGTCGATCAACTCATCTATACGTGGCATGGGGTAGGTGTCAAATTTTGTAACTTTGTTCAACTGACGAAAATCGTTACAAAATCGCCAGCTCCCATCCGGTTTAGGCACCAACACAATGGGACTAGACCAATCACTTTGGGACTCCTCTATCACCCCTAAGTTCAGCATTTTCTGTACTTCCTCCCGTATTGCCTCCCGTCGGGCCTCTGGGATCCGATAGGGTTTTAACTTCACCCTTTCACCGGGCGGGGTAATAATATCATGCTCTACCCCAGATGTTTGTCCCGGCAGCTCAGAGAACACCTCCTTGTTGCGAAGCACAAACTCCTTAACCTCCTGTTGTTGGGGTTGTGACAAGGTGGTTGCTATTCCAACCTCCGGAATCACGCAACCAGTTTGAGCTGGTGACCAAGTTTCTGCGACTAGGGACTCTCTATCCCTCCAGGCTTTCAACAGATTAACGTGATAGATCTGTTCGGGCTTTCGCCTTCCTGGTTGTCTGACCTTGTAATTCACTTCGCTCACTTTTTCCATTATCTCGTAGGGGCCTTGCCATTTGGCAAGGAATTTACTTTCAACCGTAGGGACAAGTACCAATATCCTATCCCCCGGGGAAAAGGTACGGGTCTTGGCTCCACGGTTGTACACTCTCTGCTGTGCCAACTGCGCTTGGGCCAAATGTTCCTTCACGATGGGCATTACCTGTGCAATTCGATCTTGCATCAGGGCGACATGCTCAATCACACTCCTGTGGGGAGAACTCTCACTTTCCCAAGTTTCCTTGGCAATATCCAACAGCCCTCTTGGGTGTCTCCCATACAGTAACTCAAAGGGGGAGAATCCCGTAGAGGATTGGGGCACCTCCCTAATAGCAAACATCAAATAAGGAAGTAGACAGTCCCAATCCTTTCCATCTCTATCCACCACTTTCTTCAACATTTGTTTTAGGGTTTTGTTGAATCTTTCAACCAGCCCATCGGTTTGGGGGTGATACACAGAGGTACGCAATTGCGTCACTTTGAACAATTTACACAGCTCTTTCATAACCCGGGACATAAAGGGTGTACCTTGGTCCGTAAGCAGTTCTTTACAAATACCCACCCGGCTAAAAACAAGAGATAGCTCTTTGGCTATGGTTTTGGCCGAGGTATTTCGGAGAGGGATCGCTTCTGGATAACGGGTGGCATAGTCCATTATAACTAATATGTACTGGTGCCCCCTAGCGGACTTGATTATAGGACCTACCAAATCCATGGCGATCCTCTCAAACGGGACCTCAATGATGGGTAGAGGGACCAGCGGGCTACGGAAATGTGGCATCGGGGCCGACCTCTGACACACAGGGCAGGAGGAACAATAATTTTCTATGTCCTTCATCACCCCAGGCCAATAGAATCTCTGTAATACCCTCTCTCGGGTTTTCTCTGTCCCCAGATGACCTCCAAGAATGTGCCCATGGGCCAACTCCAACACCAACTTCCTGTAAGGTTTGGGCACCACAAGCTGCTCAACGGTTTCTTCTGCCCTTTTTGCCACCCGATACAGTAGGTCCTTCTCTACGCTGAAGTATGGGTAAGTGCAGGTATTATCTGGGTTCACTAACTCGCCATCTATTTCCACTACGTTTTCCCGTGCCTTTATTAGGGCGGGGTCTTTTAACTGTTCTGTGGCAAAATTTTCCCTGTGAACCTCAAGATCAGAAAACTCCACAGACGGTAGGTTTTCGTCTGAGGAGGTGGGCTCCTCTCCAGTTTCTTGAGTCTCGCCTGCCAATACTGACAAGGGAAATTCTGGAGAGTCCTCACCACTCTCAGAGGAGTTCTGGCTATCACCTTCCTGGTACATAGGGGCACCAGTGGGGGGCTCAGGATCATCCCACAGTTCCCAGAACTTCGGAAAATCCCTTCCCACAATGGCATCATGCGGTAGTTGAGATACTAACCCCACTGGATGAGAGAGGGTACCTTTGGGGGTCTTGAAACACACTGTAGTCACTGGATACTCTCGGGTGTCCCCATGCACACAAATAACAGCTACCTTGCTATTCCCAGAGACCTCTGTTTTAACTAATTCAGCCTTTATCAGGGTCACAAGGCTACCTGAATCCAGTAATACCACAACATTTCTACCATTAATACACATTTTGCATAAATGTTTCTCAGTTCCCCGAATGGCAGTGCATGCGACTGTCGCACACAGCGACTGACGTCTGTCCGTCAGAAAGTCACATTGCATGGGTTCCTCCACAACCGGGCAATTTGCTGCAATATGTCCCGCTTGCCGGCAGCGGTAGCAAACAATCCTTTTGGCTGCCTCTTGAGCCCCCGACTTCCCAGGCTGTTCTCGCCAAACCCTGGGCAGAGCTCCCACCCTCTCACTCTCTCCACCCTCACCCCTTGGAATCATCTTATCCGCCCCTGGGGATGGTCTGGTCTTAGGGTGGAAAGTCCGAGAGTCTCTGGAAGAGGCCGTCAGGTTCTCTGCAGCCAAGTATCTCTCTACACGATCCACAAGTTTACCGGCCGTTTCTGGGTCTCCATGGCTTACCCACTTTTGAATGGCGGTAGGAAGAGCTCTCAAGAAACGATCCATCACAACACGTTCCACAATCTCCGGTGCGGACAAAGTCTCTGGCTGTAGCCACTTCCTGCTCAGGTGAATGAGATCATACATTTGAGACCTGGGGGGTTTTCCAAGCTGGAAAGTCCAGTTATGCACACGCTGAGCCCGGACAGCCAGGGTGACACCCAGCCTTGCCAATATTTCAGCTTTTAGCATCACATAGTCTTTTGCTTGGTCAGGCTCTAGGTCATAGTAAGCTTTCTGCGATTCACCAGTTAACAGAGGAGCCACCAGTCCAGCCCACTGCTCCTCAGGCCACTTTTCTCTTTCAGCAGTCCTTTCAAATGTGGTCAAAAATACCTCTGGATCATCCTCTCCAGTCATTTTTGTCAATAAACGACTCACCCCAAAGGACGCGGTATTAGTGGGGCGGCTTTCCTCACTGGTCTGCGGACGTTGCTGCATTACTGCTTCCATCTGTTGTTGTAGTCTCTGCTCTTGCTTCTGCAACAGGTCTATGAAGCGGGCCTCAGATTGCTGCTGGGCTTGTTGCTGGGCTGCGAAGCTCTGTTGTTGAGCTGCAAGGCTCTTTTGCAAACCTGCATTTGTCTGCTGTTGATTGGCATTTGCTAGAGCCAGCTGTTTCAGTATCTCCTCCATGCTGGCTTAAAAAAACTGCCCGCATTCTCCACCAACTGTGAGGGGGTTAGCTCGGTAGCGGGTGTGTGTGACCCCCTGGATGGGCTCCCCACACAAAACAGGCCCAGCAGACGGAGGTTGTGGTTTTTCAAGATCAAAAGGTGCGGTTTATTTCTCTATTTACAGTGACAAAAACACAGCAAAGCAAAAAGAAACATAAACAAAATAAATCCTGGTCAGCTTGACCTCTGACTAAACATGCAGGTTTCCCTAACTAACAACTGGGATCAGCCTGGTGCTGTCCTAGTCCCTAAGTCCCTGGTTTAGTAAATGTCCAAACAAATAGCCACACAGGCTTTGTCTCACCGCACAGGGGTTCACTCTCCCTAGACAGTCCACACAGGTCTGGGTCCAGGCATGAGCAAACACCTAATGAAGCTGGGAGTTTTTATAGAGGCCTTAAACGAGCTGACAAGCTTCAGCTGGTCTCATCAACTCCCTGCCTGCACGACGCCCAGCACTCTCCCTAGAGGTATGAATCATCCATGAGCCCACTAGCCTCAGCTGGGCTTCATCAACTCTCTCCCTAGTTGTATAAGTCGGCATAAAGCCTGAATCTGGGAGAAATATACCTACCCCCCTGGATGCAACCAGGTGACTTTACCTTCCTGCTGTCACAGTGAGTAAAAAAAGAACATCAATTTAATTTGGGTACAGCTTTCCACAACCGCGCAATTGTCAGTTAAAATAATGCAGTGCCCTCCCTCCCGGTTAGATGGCCACACTAAAACTACTTTCCTGGAATGTCCGGGGTTTGGGAGATAGGGTGAAGAGATCTGCGGTGTTTGCATTCCTGAAAAAGCAGAGGGCTGACGTGGTGGTTTTAGTTGAGACGCACGTGGATGGCCGCCTCCAGATGGCGCTTAAGCGACCGTGGATAGGGTGGGCATATCATTTAACCCACTCTACCCAGGCTCGCGGGGTCTCGATTCTTATTGCCAAGTCAGTGCACTTTGAATTATGCGATATGGTTTCTGACCCATATGGTCGATATGTGTTTATATCCACAAAGATATATGGTGAGCCATTTCTTATACTAGCATTTTATGTACCTCCTCCGTTTGATTCTGTTATTGTCACTGAGGGTCTGATTTTCATGGCTCGTCATCCCTCGATCCAGGCAGTCTGGATGGGGGATTTTAATACCACTTTGAACCCCAGCCTTGATAGGCCTCAGCCGGCACCTTTCTTCCGCCCGGCTCCGTCGCGGTCCCGATTCTGCAGAATCATTTCATCATTTAACCTTGATACCTGGCGGCATAGATTTCCCATCTCTAGGACTTACTCCTGCTTCTCGGCCTCTCACAATACGATGTCACGTATTGATTTTATATTAATCACTAACGCCCTCACCCCACGGTTACTAGAAGCCGAGGTTCTCCCCTAGGCTGCTCTCTGATCACAGTCCCTACTCGATTACTCTTTCCATTCCAATAGATAGGCCCAAGCCCACATGGTGGCTAAACCCGTTCTGGTTGTCCCTATTGCCAGAGGATGACGAGCTCATGCAAGATTGGACCACCTTTTTTACAGACAATGCAGATTCTGCCTCCCCAGCTATATATCTGGGAGACATTCAAGAATCATGCCCATATGGTCCTGACTTCCCGAATTAATAGATTCAAGGCTGATTCTGCTTCAGCCTTGGATAGGGCTCTAGGAATCCTGTCAAAATCTGAGCAGACCTATCTGACTGATCCTACTCCTGCACATGCAGACCTGCTGAAACTGCATACTAGGGTAGTGGACCAGATACAATATGAAGCAGCCAGACGTAAACTATTCTTTACAAAACAAAAGTTCTTTGAGCACGGGGAAAGAGCAGGCAAACTCCTTGCTTATCTAGCACACAGTGAGGACAGACCCCCGACTGTTATCTCCCTTACGGACCCTAATGGTGGCACAATTACAGACCCACAGGCAGTGACTGACCGATTTAGAGATTTTTTCTCCCACTTATATACGTCCCAGGAGACCAGAACTGACGACCAGCTAACGAATCTACTGGCGGGTATTGATTTCCCAACATTGACTGATGCTCAGGTTGCCACCCTAGAGGAACCTCTTACGACTGATGAGGTTTCTGCAGCACTTGCTAGCTTTCATAAGTCTAAGGCCCCAGGTTCTGACTGATTTTATGTGCAATATAATGAAATACTATCTCCCAGATTGTTGACACTTTACAATAATCTTTTTGACACTTTTACCCTTCCTCCTTCTATGAGAGAGGTGACCATTGTCTTCATACCCAAACCAGGTAAAGACCCGGGCCTACCAGAATCATATCGGCCCATATCGCTCTTGCAGGTGGATATAAAGATCCTGGCTAAAATTTTGGCGCTTCGCCTGAATCAAGTAATTTTGAATCTGATACATGCTGACCAGGCAGGCTTTATGCCAGGACGCAACACATCATTTAACCTTAGAAGACTCTATATCAACCTGCAAGCAACTCATGTAGATGTTGGGTCCCGGGTGGTAGTGGCCCTGGACACGGCCAAGGCATTTGACTCTGTTGAATGGTGATACCTATGGGGATGCCTCGAGAGATTTGGTTTCGGCCCGAACTTCATTAAGTGGGTGCAGTTGTTATACCAGGCCCCGAGGGGTAGGGTAGTCGCTAACGGTTGGACCTCCCGGCCCTTTGACCTCACTAGAGGTACTAGGCAGGGCTGTCCCCTGTCACCCCTATTGTATGCCCTAGCGGCCGAACCCCTTGCTATAGCCATCAGGGATGATCCTAGGATCCGTGGACTTCAAATGGGAACATTGGTAGAGAAAATCAGCCTCTATGCTGATGACACGTTATTATACTTGGCAGAATCTGATGTCTCCCTACAAACTGCGCTACAAATCATTGAATACTTCGGATCATTCTCCGGTCTCAAAATTAATTGGGATAAATCCCAGATTCTACCAATTGATAGCTTCCCCTCCCCTAGACTCCAGGAACATCTTCCTTTACAGAGGGTCAGCTCTATTAAATATCTAGGAGTCTTGGTATCTAGGTCACCGGCTGACTACATCACCCTAAATGTCGAACCCTTTTTACACTAATCAAGTCCAGGACTCAGGTCTGGGCCAGACTACCATTAGGAGTTTGGGGTCGCATCAATATCATAAAAATGATTTTGCTCCCCAAGATCTTGTATACTGTGACAGCAGGAAGGTAAAGTCACCTGGTTGCATCCAGGGGGGTAGATATATTTCGCCCAGATTCAGGCTTTACGCCGACTTATACAACTAGGTGGAGAGTTGTATAAGGCTAGTGGGCTCATGGATGACTCATACCTCTAGGGAGAGTGTGGGGCGTCGTGCAGACAGAGATGAGGAGACCAGCTGAACCTTGTCAGCTCATTTAGGCCTCTATAAGAACTCCCAGCTTCATTAGATGTTAGCTCATGCCTGGAACCAGACCTGTGTGGACTGTCTAGGGAGAGTGAACCCCTGTGCGGTGAGGCAAAGCCTGTGTGGCTATTTGTTTGGACTTTTACTAAACCAGGGACTTAGGGACTAGGACAGCACTAGGCTGATCCCAGTTGTTAGTTAGGAAACCTGTATGTTTAGTCAGAGGTCAACTTGACCAGGATTTATTTTGGTTATGTTTCTTTTGCTTTGCTGTGTTTTGTCACTGTAAATAGAAAATAAACCGCACCTTTTTTGATTTTGAAAACCACAACCTCCGTTTGCTGGGCCTGTTTTGTGTGGGGAGCCCATCCCGGGGGTCACACACACCCGCTGCCGAGCTAACCCCCTCACAGTTGGTGGAGAACCAGTGGCAGTTTTTTTTAAGCCAGCATGGAGGAGATACTGAAGCAGCTGGCTCTAGCAACTGCCAATCAACAGCAGACAAATGCAGGTTTGCAAAGGAGCCTTGCAGCCCAGCAGCAGACAAACGCAACTTTGCAACAGAGTCTGGAGGCTCAGCAACGAGCCCAGCAGCAATCTGAGGCCCGCTTCATAGACCTGTTGCAGAAGCAAGAGCAGAGACTACAACAACAGATGGAAGCAGTAATGCAGCAACGTCCGCAGACCAGTGAGGAAAGCCGTCCCACTAATACCGCGTCCTTTGGGGTGAGTCGTTTATTGACAAAAATGACTGGAGAGGATGATCCAGAGGTATTTTTGACCACATTTGAAAGGACCGCTGAAAGAGAAAAGTGGCCTGAGGAGCAGTGGGCTGGACTGGTGGCTCCTCTGTTAACTGGTGAATCGCAGAAAGCTTACTATGACCTAGAGCCTAACCAAGCAAAAGACTATGTGATGCTAAAAGCTGAAATATTGGCAAGGCTGGGTGTCACCCAGGCTGTCCGGGCTCAGCGTGTGCATAACTGGACTTTCCAGCTTGGAAAACCCCCCAGGTCTCAAATGTATGATCTCATTCACCTGAGCAGAAAGTGGCTACAGCCAGAGACTTTGTCCGCACCAAAGATTGTGGAACGTGTTGTAATGGATCGGTTTTTGAGAGCTCTTCCTACTGCCATCCAAAAGTGGGTAAGCCATGGAGACCCAGAGACGGCCGATGGTCTTGTGGATCGTGTGGAGAAATACTTGGCTACAGAGAACCTGACGGCCTCTTCCAGAGACACTCGGACTTTCCACCCTAAGACCAGACCATCCCCAGGGGCGGATAAGAGGATTCCAAGGGGTGAGGGTGGAGAGAGTGAGAGGGTGGGAGCTCTACCCCAAGTTTGGCGAGAACAACCTGGGAAATCAGCGGCTCAAGAGGCGGTAAGAAGGATCGTTTGCTACCGCTGCCGGCAAGCGGGACATATTGCAGCCAATTACCCGGTTGTGGAGGAACCCATGCAGTGTGACTTTCTGACGGGCAGACGTCAGTCGCTGTGTGCGACAGTCGCATGCACTGCCATTCGAGGAACTGAGAAACATTTATGCAAAATGTGTGTTAATGGTAGAAATGTTGTGGTATTGCTGGATTCAGGTAGCCTTGTGACCCTGATAAAGGCTGAGTTAGTTAAAACAGAGGTCTCTGGGAATAGCAAGGTAGCTGTTATTTGTGTGCATGGGGACACCCGAGAGTATCCAGTGACTACAGTGTGTTTCGAGACCCCCAAAGGTACCCTCTCTCATCCAGTGGGCTTAGTATCTCAGTTACCGCATGACGCCATTGTGGGAAGGGATTTTCCGAAGTTCTGGGAACTGTGGGATGATCCTGAGCCCCTCACTGGTGCCCCTATGTACCAGGAATGTGATAGCCAGAACTCCCCTGAGAGTGGTGAGGACTCTCCGGAATTTCCCTTATCAGTATTGGCAGGGGAGACTCAAGAAACTGGAGAGGAGCCCACCTCCTCAGACGAAAACCTACCGTCTGTGGAGTTTTCTGATCTTGAGGTTCACAGGGAAAACTTTGCCACAGAACAGTTGAAAGACCCCGCCCTAATAAAGGCACGGGAAAACGTAGTGAAAATAGATGGTGAGTTAGTGAACCCAGATAATACCTGCACTTACCCATACTTCAGCGTAGAGAAGGACCTACTGTATCGGGTGGCAAAAAGGGCAGAAGAAACCGTTGAGCAGCTTGTGGTGCCCAAACCTTACAGGAAGTTGGTGTTGGAGTTGGCCCATGGGCACATTCTTGGAGGTCATCTGGGGACAGAGAAAACCCGAGAGAGGGTATTACAGAGATTCTATTGGCCGGGGGTGATGAAGGACGTAGAAAATTATTGTTCCTCCTGCCCTGTGTGTCAGAGGTTGGCCCCGATGCCACATTTCCGTAGCCCGCTGGTCCCTCTACCCATCATTGAGGTCCCGTTTGAGAGGATCGCCATGGATTTGGTAGGTCCTATAATCAAGTCCGCTAGGGGGCACCAGTACATATTAGTTATAATGGACTATGCCACCCGTTATCCAGAAGCGATCCCTCTCCGAAATACCTCGGCCAAAACCATAGCCAAAGAGCTATCTCTTGTTTTTAGCCGGGTGGGTATTTGTAAAGAACTGCTTACGGACCAAGGTACACCCTTTATGTCCCGGGTTATGAAAGAGCTGTGTAAATTGTTCAAAGTGACGCAATTGCGTACGTCTGTGTATCACCCCCAAACCGATGGGCTGGTTGAAAGATTCAACAAAACCCTAAAACAAATGTTGAAGAAAGTGGTGGATAGAGATGGAAAGGATTGGGACTGTTTACTTCCTTATTTGATGTTTGCTATTAGGGAGGTGCCCCAATCCTCTACGGGATTCTCCCCCTTTGAGTTACTGTATGGGAGACACCCAAGAGGGCTGTTGGATATTGCCAAGGAAACTTGGGAAAGTGAGAGTTCTCCCCACAGGAGTGTGATTGAGCATGTCGCCCTGATGCAAGATCGAATTGCACAGGTAATGCCCATCGTGAAGGAACATTTGGCCCAAGCGCAGTTGGCACAGCAGAGAGTGTACAACCGTGGAGCCAAGACCCGTACCTTTTCCCCGGGGGATAGGATATTGGTACTTGTCCCTACGGTTGAAAGTAAATTCCTTGCCAAATGGCAAGGCCCCTACGAGATAATGGAAAAAGTGAGCGAAGTGAATTACAAGGTCAGACAACCAGGAAGGCGAAAGCCCGAACAGATCTATCACGTTAATCTGTTGAAAGCCTGGAGGGATAGAGAGTCCCTAGTCGCAGACACTTGGTCACCAGCTCAAACTGGTTGCGTGATTCCTGAGGTTGGAATAGCAGCCACCTTGTCACAACCCCAACAACAGGAGGTTAAGGAGTTTGTGCTTCGCAACAAGGAGGTATTCTCTGAGCTGCCGGGACAAACATCTGGGGTAGAGCATGACATCATTACCCCGCCCGGTGAAAGGGTGAAGTTAAAACCCTATCGGATCCCAGAGGCTCGACGGGAGGCAATACGGGAGGAAGTACAGAAAATGCTGAACTTAGGGGTGATAGAGGAGTCCCAAAGTGATTGGTCTAGTCCCATCGTGTTGGTGCCTAAACCGGATGGGAGCTGGCGATTTTGTAACGATTTTCGTCAGTTGAACAAAGTTACAAAATTTGACACCTACCCCATGCCACGTATAGATGAGTTGATCGACCGGCTGGGAACAGCCCGATACATGACGACTCTTGACCTCACAAAAGGGTATTGGCAAATCCCCCTGGCCAAGTCGGCCAAAGAGAAAACCGCATTTGTAACCCCAGACGGGGCGTTCCAATATAAAAGAATGCCGTTCGGGTTACAGAATGCGCCGGCCACATTCCAGCGGAAAATGGACCAGATGCTGAGGCCCCATCGGAAGTATGCTGCGGCTTACCTGGATGACGTAATTGTCCATAGCACAGATTGGGCCTCACATCTGCCAAAAGTGCAAGCAGTCCTGGACTCTGTTCTGGAAGCGGGGTTTACGGCTAACCCCAAGAAGTGTACCATTGGACAGGAGGAGGCCAAATATCTTGGGTACACCATTGGGAGGGGAGTAATAAAACCCCAACTCAACAAAGTCGAGGCCATCCAGAGTTGGCCACGTCCCAACAGCAAGAAGCAGGTACGAGCCTTTCTGGGAATCGCTGGGTATTATCGGCGATTCATTCCCCACTTTGCTTCTAAGGCTGTGCCCCTAACCAACCTGACGAAGGGGAAAGGGTCGGTCATGATTAAATGGACCCCCGAGGCTGAGGCAGCATTCCAATTCTTGAAACAAGCCTTATGTAGCCAGCCAGTGTTGTACTCACCCGACTTCTCTAAAGACTTTGTCGTACAAAGTGATGCGTCAGATGTGGGGTTAGGAGCAGTATTGTCCCAGGTCTGGAACGGGGAAGAGCACCCAGTCATTTACCTCAGCAGGAAGTTGAAGTCCCATGAGGTAAATTACGCCACCGTTGAAAAGGAGTGTTTAGCGGTGAAGTGGGCTCTAGATTCCCTTCGGTACTACCTGCTAGGTAGGCACTTTGACATGGTTACGGATCACGCTCCGTTAAAGTGGATGGCTCAAAACAAGGAAACAAATAGAAGAGTGAATAGGTGGTTCCTGGCCCTCCAGGAATTCAACTTCACAGTAAAGCATCGCCCTGGCGTTCAAATGGGGAATGTGGATGCTTTGTCTCGAGTACATGAATGCCTGATTGCTGGTGTTCCAACCCCGAGGTTAAAACAAGAGGGGGGGGGGTATGTGACAGCAGGAAGGTAAAGTCACCTGGTTGCATCCAGGGGGGTAGATATATTTCGCCCAGATTCAGGCTTTACGCCGACTTATACAACTAGGTGGAGAGTTGTATAAGGCTAGTGGGCTCATGGATGACTCATACCTCTAGGGAGAGTGTGGGGCGTCGTGCAGACAGAGATGAGGAGACCAGCTGAACCTTGTCAGCTCATTTAGGCCTCTATAAGAACTCCCAGCTTCATTAGATGTTAGCTCATGCCTGGAACCAGACCTGTGTGGACTGTCTAGGGAGAGTGAACCCCTGTGCGGTGAGGCAAAGCCTGTGTGGCTATTTGTTTGGACTTTTACTAAACCAGGGACTTAGGGACTAGGACAGCACTAGGCTGATCCCAGTTGTTAGTTAGGAAACCTGTATGTTTAGTCAGAGGTCAACTTGACCAGGATTTATTTTGGTTATGTTTCTTTTGCTTTGCTGTGTTTTGTCACTGTAAATAGAAAATAAACCGCAACTTTTTTGATTTTGAAAACCACAACCTCCGTTTGCTGGGCCTGTTTTGTGTGGGGAGCCCATCCCGGGGGTCACACACACCCGCTGCCGAGCTAAGCCCCTCACAATACGCTCTGGCACGCACCTGTATACATACCCCTAAAATACTTTAAAATAATCGATGCTCTACTGAGATCATTTGTATGGGGCAACAACAGGCACAAACTAGCCTGAAATGTACTCAAGAATCCCAATGATCTGGGTGGGACAGCCTTTCCTGATTTTAATTTATATTATTTAGCGTCCCAGCTCTCTCAACTTTATCATATCGATAAAACTGACAGACTGAGATTCCTGACTCTTCTATGCCCTTACTGGGCCCAGTGCACGACAGACCCCTTGACGGCAGTGGCAGTGGGACAGGGAGGCAATGATTCTGAGGGTAACCGTGAGTCACTGTTGTACCATTATAGACGGATTTGGGACATAGCGATTAGGCTGCTTAAGATTCCCACATTTAATGACTATACTCCCCTCTGGCACAACAAGTCTATACCTGAATTTAGATTGCTCCCGGACACTGAAGTGTGGAGTAAAAGAGGGGTGTACTATTTACATCACATACTTTCTGATGGGTCCCTTAAAACATTCTCTGAGCTCCAGGGTCAATACATGCTCCCTGGGACTATGCATTTTAGATTCCTCCAGCTACATCATGCGGTGCGATCCCAGTTCTCTTCAGCCGTCCCGCAGCCAGCTTCTAACGCCCTTATTGCGGTGATCAAGGGATCAGACCCTCGTCGGTTGATCTCTGATTTCTACAATATGTTACTTACTCCAACGGCCACCGTGCTGGCATATAATCTGAAACCGAGGTGGGAAAGAGATGTGGGGCCAATGGAGGATGAAGAGTGGAGTGAGGCTTTGGATGCTTGCAAAACTGTCTCCCCCAAACTTTCCGACAGACTATCACAACTGTTTATCTTGCACCAGACATACCTCACTCCTCTTAGAATCGCTTGTTTTAAACCGGACACCCCCACGGTCTGCCCAATGTGTACACGAGACCCGGACACGTTCTTCCACTTGCTTTGGTCATGTCTCATGCTCCAGGTGTTGTGGAAACAGGTTGTGGACTTCCTCCATGATGACATGGGCTCCCCTTTGTCTATAGACCCTAAACAGTGCTTGTTGGGTATCTTCCCAGATTCTGAGCTCGATAAGTTCACCAAAACTTTTTTACATGAGACACTCTTCTCAGCTCTGAAGATCATAGCCCGTCATTGGATGAGGCCCACACCCCCCAATGCCTCTGAGTGGAAAGCAGATATTAATGTTACCCTCCCGTACAAAAAATTTGTATATATTAACCGGGGCTGTCCTGACAAATATAATAAAATTTGGAATAGATGGCTTAACTCCTCTGACACCTACACGGGGGGTTCTGAAGATTGTGGTTAATAATATGTTCATAAAGCTACTACTATTTTGAAATTTTGTGTTGCTTGTAGACCAGAGGGGTCGCTCCCTCCTCACCTACTGATGCCTTAGTATTACGTTTCTGACTGTATTTGCACTTGACTGCAGTTTGTTGATACATGTGTACATTCTTTCGGATGGATTTTCCTGATACCTGTATTGTCGTAAGCCCTATGATGTTATGTTTCATATGAACAATGTTCAATAAAAAACGTTTAATATAAAAAAATAAATAATGCAGTGCCGTATCTAAAAAAAAATGGCCTGGTTATGAAGGGGGTAAACCTTCCAGAGCTGAAGTGGTTAAAGAAGCCTATCCTACTTCTAACTAATACACTGTGTTTTTACTTTCTCCATTAGCTTATCCCCCACAGTTATTACCCTTTGTATCACTTGACCCTCCCTCTTAGATTGTAAGCTCTAATGAGCAGGGCCCTCTAATTCCTCTGGTACCAAACTGTATTGTAACTGTAATGTCTGCCTTCATTTTGTAAAGCGCTGCGGAAACTGTTGGCACTATATAAATCCTAAATAATAATATAAAAAATAATAATATTTAAAAAATTTATACATGCTTTAAATAAAAAAAAATAAACTTAAATTAAGTACTTTATTTTTCAAAAACTGTTCTTTTTTCTTTTAAAATGTATTTATTTTTCTATGCACAGAAAAATGACAGCTGGAGCCTGTAGAGCAGGGATATGCAATTAGCGGACCTCCAGCTGTTGCCAAACTACAAGTCCCATCATGCCTCTACCTCTGGGTGTCATGCTTAATGCTGTCAGAGTCTTGCTATGCCTCATGGGACTTGTAGTTTGGCAACAGCTGGAGGTCCGCTAATTGCATATCCCTGCTGTAGAGGTTTATTTATAACAATAATCATGTGATTACAATGCCATAGCTGTCATGGCACTCACATGAACCATGCTGATGGATCTCAATCATTAGTTGAGACTGGTAACTGTTAAGTGACAGTGTGGTTTTACAACTCGCAGCTCACACACCTGCGTTCCCCTAGATTTTTAAATTGAACATTGATTAATATTCTCACAGCATGGGAACCCATACCTCATACATTCTTCTATGGATTACAGAAGCCTGCCACTTTCGCCTTACATGACACACTATTGGTCCAAATCAATGATGTGCAGCCTTACTGACCAAAAAAAGAAAAGCAAATGTTGGGTGGGATGGGACTGATCATGATTTTAGGAAATTAACATGGTATTGGCACACTTCAGCTTGCTTCTTGGGGTGCTCTGCACAGTATATGACTGTAAAAACAACAATCTAGGTGTCTTTATTTCATTCACACTAAAAGCTTAGCAGGTTTAGAATAATGACAAGTTTGTTTAAGAACCAATAAAGTTATTGTGGCGCCACACTAATATTAATTTCCATCCAGGTTATAGGAGGCCGCCAATACATTCTTGCCTATGATGTTACAGAACCTCTTTCATCTCTTGTACAAGTAATGTAATATGCATTGTAACTATAATTATATGTGCTGGCAAAAACTGAAGGTGTTAGAATGAATGCTTCTGGAGAGCAGCCTGGGCATATTATAATAGAAGGCTTTATGCTAAGTGCCTTCTCTGACTACCGGATTAGCTGATTCCAGTTCGGTGTATGAAGCACCCGTCTGATATATCCTGGGGCATAGTAGGTTTATTACTGTGCAAAGATTTATTGAAATAAACTAGAACCACATGGCTAGATTTCCTCCCAGATGTGGGCAGACAGGGGAGCAGAGAGTAAAGGTCAACGGAGAAATAACTCACCCATACTACACGTCTTTTAGCTGCTTTGCATGTTGAACTTTAAATCTTCAAGCACAATGATGAGCCAACCATCACTCCAATAAAAGCCCACACAAGGCTATTTGTCATCTATTGCAAAGTAACTTAAGGCTGGCCACCTACATAATGGCCTAAAACATAATTCACATCTGTAAAATGCAGAGGGAGACTGTTCAGTGGAGTGATAAGGGCCTTGTTCTGCCATGGGGGAAAGATATATTCATCTGTTTCAGAAATGTTAGCTTGTAATTGGTGTGTGTTTAATGGCTGCAAATAAATCACTAGCCAGTTATCTCAAGAAGTTCATTATTTTCCATTTCAGCAAATGTAAAGTTCTTCTAACATGCAAAATGCCTTTATGTCTGAGAAAAATTCTGACAATAAATGAATAGCTACTGGCACATAAATTATTTCTTAAGGAAAGTCATATCTTTTTGGCCTTATTACATTAAAGCAAACCTGTACTTTGGTCATTCATTACAAAGCAAAGGGTTTGCTTTAAAGTGTATCTAAACCAAAGAACAGGAATGGAATATTATGTATCTTACCAGTCTGTAGATGTGGTTGCTTCATCGGTTTTCTTTTTTCAGGCTAAGTTCTTAATCTGCAAGTACAAAACAATGTCTGCTAATCCTGCCAGAAATTCAGTGTCCTTATAAGTTTCTGTGCACTGAGCTGAAATCTCCATTAGCCATTAGTTCTCTACTGTAAACTACCAAACACTTCCCCTATTTTATGGAGGTGAGGAGATAGAAAAGTGTTTGTAGTCCAAATCAGAAGAGTATCCTAAGGTGGCAGCGCTGCATTTCATTTGTACGGTTTGGTAAGTGAACATTTTCACTCTAGGGTCACAAGTATATTACCAGAAGGATCACCCAGTGAAAATAAAGTAAAAAGAAAAACACAGATTTTTCATTTTTGGGTTTAGTTATGCTTTAACCACTTGCTGACCGCGCTACAGCATGGTTGTTCAATTCTAAGAGGGCTCCTATTGATGTCCAGGTCCTGATACTAAAGCCTACCACTGGACACCAAGTCTATTGTATGGTGTCAGACATGCACAGTATTGTGGCTCATGGAACAGAGGTTGGGCAGAGGCTGAAGCATCAGGGCCCATTGATTGGTTGATCAGAAGTATCCTATCCCACAAGACTGGTCAAGAGGGCAACCAAGTCCTGTAGCAATTTGGTGGCCAGCAGGTGGAACTACAGCATTCAGTGGAGACCAAGCATTGAGCATTCCCATAACTGTTCCACTTTCTTATAGGAGTTTTCAATCCTAGAAAAAGCAGCTAATGGAGACCCAAAAGGCTAAATGGTAAGAGTCCAAAATTCAGGTGTGTCTTTCACTTTGTTTTTTATTGAAAAAGGTTTTTTATTTATTGAGGTCAAGCATGGTACATATACATAGTGTGATAGAATTTGTACAGGAGCGTCAGCGAAATGTCTCAACCCTTTTAAAGACAGAGGGAGAATAAAACGAATTCAGGTGTTTCAACCCAAAAAAAAAAAACAATCCATTGTTTAGAAACATGCAGATATCATACATACTAGGAGGAGAACAGCTGGGGGAGTCAATGGTGGAGAAGGATCTGGGGGTTCTGGTAGGTCATAAGATTAATAATGGCATGCAATGCCAAGCTGCGGTTTCCAAAGCAAGCAAAACACTTTCTTGTATTAAGAGAGATATGGACTGCAGAGAGAGAGATATCGTTTTGCCCCTGTACAAATTATTAGTAAGACCTCATATGAAATATGCAGTTCAGTTTTGGGCACTAGTTCATAAAAAGAATATTGGGGGATCTGGAGTAAGTGCAGAGAAGAGCAACCAAACTGGTAAGAGGCATGGAGGAGCTCAGCTATGAGGAATGATTAGCTGAACTGAATGAATGAATGAGTGACTTGTATAGCGCTCACATGCGAACTGAATTGCAGCCAGTGTCTGCTTGGCTGGTGCGGTCATTTTTACCCCGTAGGATCTCGACTGAATTAATTCTCTCTTAAGAAGAGGAGATAAAGGGGGGGATATGATCAACATGTATACATACATAAGTGGTCCATATAGTAAACATGCTGGCAAGTTATTTACTTTAAGGTCATCACAGAGGACAAGGGGCACTCTTTATATCTGGAGGAAAATTGATTTAATCTCCAAATATAGAAAGGCTTCTTCACAGTAAGAGCTGTGAAAATGTGGTATAGACTCCCACAAGAGCTGGTTCTGGCCAGTTCAGTAGATTGCTTTAAAAAGGCCTGGATTCTTTCCTAGATACACATAATATATCTGGATACTAACATTTATACGTAAAGTTGATTCAGGGAATATCCAATTGCCTCTTGGGGGATCATGCTGAAGCAAATTGGATCATGCTTTATTGTTTGTTTTTTACCTTCCTCTGTATCAACTGTGGGTATGGGATTGTAAATATAGGCTTGTATTTGTAAGTGTGTATATACAGTTGTGCTCATAAGTTTATATACCCTGGTAGAATTTATGATTTATTGCCCATTTTTCAGAGAATATGAATGATAACACAAAAACTTTTCTTTCACTCATGGTTAGTGTTTGGCTGAAGCCATTTATTATCAATCAACTGTGTTTACTCTTTTTAAATCATAAGCACAACAGAAACTACCCAAATGACCCTGATAAAACTATTACATACCCCAGTTCTTAATACTGTGTATTGCTCCCTTTAACATCAATGACAGCTTGAAGTCTTTTATGGTATTTGTGGATGAGGCTCTTTATCTTTTCAGATGGTAAACCTGCCCATTCCTCTTGGCAAAAAGCCTCCAGTTCCTGTAAATTCTTGGGCTGTCTTGCATGAACTGCACGTTTTTAGATCTCCCCAGAGTGGCTCAATGATATTGAGGTCAGGAGACTGAAAGGGCCACTCCAGAACCTTCACTTCATTCTGCTGTAGCCAATGACAGGTCGACTTGACCTTGTGTTCTGGATCATTGTCATGTTCGGAATGTCCAAGTACGTCCCATGCGCAGCTTCCTGGCTGATGAATGCAAATATTCCTCCAGTATTTTTTTGATAACATACTGCATTCATCTTGTCATCAATTTTTACCAAATTTCCTGTGCCTTTGTAGCTCACACATTCCCAAAACATCAGTGATCCACCTCCATGTTTCACAGTAGGAATGGTGTACCTTTCATCATAGGCCTTGTTGACTCCTCTCCAAATGTAGCATTTATGGTTGTGGCCAAAAAGCAAAATTTTGGTCTTATCACTCCAAATGACTTTGTGCCAGAAGGTTTGAGGCTTGTCTCTGTGCTGTTTGGCGTATTGTAAGGGGGATACTTTGTAGCATATGCGTAGTAATGGCTTTCTTCTGGCGACTCGGCCATGCAGCCCATCTTTCTTCAAGTCCCTGCTTATTGTGCATCTTGAAACAGCAACACCACATGTTTTCAGAGAGTCCTATATTTCACCTGAAGTTATTTGTGTGTTTTTCTTTGCATCCCGAACAATTTTCCTGGTAGTTGTGGCTGAAATTTTAGTTTGTCTACCTGACTGTGGTTTGGTTTCAACAGAACCCCTAATTTTCCACTTCTTGATTAGAGTTTGAACACTGCTTATTGCCATTCTCAATTCCTTGGATATCTTTTTATATATCTTTCCTGTTTTATACAGTTCAACTACCTTTTCCCGCAGATCCTTTGACAATTCTTTTGCTTTCCCCATGACTCAGAATCCAGAAACATCAGTGCAGCACTGGATGAAAGATGCAAGGGTCTGTCAGGAGTCTAGAAACTCATTGATCTTTTATGCACATACACTAATTACAAGCAAACAGATCACAGGTGAGGATGGTTACCTTTAATAGCCATTCAAACCCCTTTGTGTCAACTTGAGTGCAAGTTATCAGGCCAAAATCACCAGGGTAGGTAAACTTTTGATCAGGGTAATTTGAGTAGTTTCTGTTGTCATTTTGATTTAAAAAGAGTAAACACAGTTGATTGATAATAAATGGGTTCAGCCAAACACTAACCATGAGTGAAAGAAAACATTTTGTGGTATCATTTATATTCTCTGAGAAATGGCCAAGAAATCATAAATTCTGCAATCATATGTAAACTTCTGAGCACAACTATATATATATATTTCACTCGCAATATAAGGAAGTTGAAGGTATTTTTACTAACCATTGGCATGTCCTATTAATGGACAGGGTACTTAAAGGTGCATTACCAAGTAATCCTGCTTTCATATATAGAAGATCCCCTAACTTTTCTGATAAAATTGTAAAAAAAGTTATTGATCCTCCAAAAAAAAAAACCTCTTTCTGGGATCAAGATGGCTTCTATGCATGCAGGAAGTGTCGAGCATGCAAAGAAGTTAGGGTCCCAATGCGAGCATTGGATAGGTTCATATCTACTTCGAATCAAAAGGAATTCAGAATAAAGGAGTTTATTACATGCAATACAGCATATGTAGTATATGCCCTTCAATGTCCATGTGGTCTAATCTACATTGGCCGGACCAAGAGTTTATTGAGGATTCGCATTGCAGAACACATTGCCAACATAAAAATCGGCTTCAAAGATCATAATGTGTCACTGCATTTTAAGCTTCACCATAACCAGGACCCTATAGGGCTAACATTTTGGGGAATTGACCATCTCAAACCCTTTTGGAGAGGTTCAAACCTCGTAAGAGAACTCTCCAAACGTGAGACCCAATGGATTTTCTTGATTGATACCATATCTCCTAAAGGGTTAAAGGTGGACCTAGATCTAAACTGCTTTATCAGTGATTATTAGTACTCAGGATCCACTTTTTCTATGCATGATGGCCCTACCTCATACCCCAATCTGGTTCCTTTCATTTAAAATTTTTTAGTACTATATATTTTTCGACATATATATTCATTGATTAATTCAATATGTGTCTTATACATAGTTTTAGCTCGATTGACTCTCCATTTTACATATTAATTATCAATTTTAATATGATTTTATTATATCCTCTTCTAAACGGGTATTATCAACCTCTCTCTCTCCCCCCTATGGTATATTATGTATATTATGAATTTTACCTTCATTCACTCATATTAACTTCATATTAGTAGTTCTATATTAATTATTTATATGATTTTATTTATTTAATCATATACGCATATTTAATTTTTTTATAGAGTTTTTGACACATATTTATGTATATTTATTACCTACTATACATAGAGGTTGTAGATTGTATATAAACCTTAGTGATTTCCAGGATCTACATATAGATATAAATATATGAGTTAATGGATATGTATTATTCATTATCATGCAGTATTTGCTGCTGTGCGTTTTCTTCTCATATGTTGTATTTTCATTGTGTTTTTCACTGAAATCCGGGTTATTTGACAGGCCAGGCTATGGCTACCATATAGGTGTATTATATCCATACCTCAGTCACTCCCTGCATTATGTTGATTTCATAATGGGCATCCACATACTGTGGATATGCTGTCCCCGTATGGTCAGAGACTAATACGATACTTATTGTTTTACATCAAGAATGTCTCCATCCATATATTGCTCTAATTTATGAATATTGTCATATTATTTTAAGTTATTTTAAATTGCTGCCGGTTTGTTTTATATGTATAAAATGTCTGTTTACATGTTTTCCGTGCTCCCTGTTTAAGCAATGTACACTCAGCGTCCATTCAGGCTGCGGATATGAGCACTTGTCATCTGTTGCTGAGTACGCTGATTGGCAGATGCTCTATGGACACGTGAATATAAGAATCGCGGGTGCGTCGTCACGTTACGCCCTCTGTTGAAGTCAGATGACGAAACGCGTCAGGGCGTAACCACGACAACCCGCGACCCGGAAGTGACGTTATGCGCTCCACCGCCCATAGCTACCAACTGGAAGTGTCTGCAGGATCCGTGAGGACACACACACTCTCCCTGGGACGCAGGATATGGTGATAGCGCCCTCTTGGACCATTTCAATGCTCATTTTTTCTGTTTTAAATGTACGTAGATAGGCTAAAGGGGTCTCCTATTGTTTGGGTAACGGAATTTAAATAAATAGGATTACACTATTGTGTTGCTATTTTTCTCATTATTCCATGACCTGCCTTGGAGCCCAAATACTTGTGGACCCTGTTGAGGTGACGTTCCAGTTTTGAGTTGCTGATCCATCTGCTTACTTAAAGCTTATTTATTTCTTGCCTCTGGTGAGTTTGAACCCCTGAGGGGATTTATCGTCACGTGGTGGATTGCCATTATCATGTCTTTTATGGTGGAAGGTGCACACATGGACTATTGATGATACCTACCTTATCACTCTGAACTGGTTTTATCACTTCATTACGTACTGGACTTTAATTAGTGGTATTGTCCACAAGTCTTTTTTTATGCACTTATTCATTTTCAATTTTAGCGCTGTTTTGTGTAAATTAATTATTCAGGTTTTTACTGTTTTATATTTTTTTACCACCTCCTATATATTTTCTATATTTAAACAGCTGCTTAGTTTTTAGAGTATTTTATTTTAAGATACCCTAAATAAGGTTTTATTGATGCTACACAGTATTTTGTGGGATTGAACTGGTGCTAAGCGTGTGATCTATTAGGCCTATTGTACAGGACGCCGTGGCTGGGTCCGGGAAGGACGCTATATTTCCCCTCTGTTTGGGCTGTGGTTCCTTTAAGGGAACAGCAATGGTTAACACACCTGTCCAAGGAAGTGGTTTAAGAGAGACAGGAAGTTGTAGGTGAGGGAGTGAAGGAGTATAGTGAAGACTGCATGGTGAATGGTGGACATTGCAAAGCTGTGGAGGCTGTGAAAAGCTGTGAATGTACATGGCAGTGGCCTGCCTGGAAGCCTGCTAGCTGGGGAAGCTACCTACAACCTCAAGAAAGGACTGTTAAACTGCGGTAGCAGTTCTGAACTCTACAAGTCGGTGAGACTGGTATTTCTTTTGTTTTTGCTGCTGTAAAGCCATTTAAGTTTAATAAACCTTATTTTGGATTGAAAAGCCTGTGTCCTGCGATCTAGCTGGTTCCCCGAACATTACACTATTTTAACACACCTCCCATCATATATATATATATATATATATATATATATATATATATATTGTAATGTTTGGGGGTTGTTAGCTCAAGTTTAGCACCCGCTAGCGACAACAGTCCCACGCAAATGTTTCCTTTTGAGCGCTTTTATTAAAGAAAATCAAACAATGTTCCAGAAATGAAAACAAATGTGGTTTACCTCACAGGGGGTTTTCACCATCAACATTAAACAGTTGTATGTTTAGCCTCCTGGCTCACACATGCAAAAGTGCAAATGAAAATACAGAGCCGCCTGGCTCTCTTCAGCAGCAGCACCACTGCTCAGTCTCCCACATGGAACCCTCCTGACTCCTGTCAGCAACCTCAGACTCAGGTGTCTGGGTTTCACAGTGCAGCCTGCACTCTCTAGCTACTTCAGTGGAAACCTGCACACTCTGGGTTCTCCCTTGCAAGCCTGGACTCCTCGGGAGGGTGGAGCCCAGAACCATGGTCAGGTGTCTACAAATAGGCCAGCACACACCTGACCAGTCAGTGTGCTGGTAAATCTCAAAATCTGGACCCAGGACTGGGGATTTCATCCCACCCGGATCTCTAAGAAATCCCCGGGCTCCAGGTCCCAAAGTGGACTTTATTAAATAATGAGGAAACTGAAACACCAGTTTCCTCTGTACATTATAAGCTCCCTCAACCCCTCCAGTTGAGAATTCTGGGTCACTACACTGGTGGGGTACCACACTAGCACAATATATTGTGGTAGTGTGGTACCCCACCAGTGTATGAATACAGGATTCTCAACCAGGCAGGTTGAGGGGCTCCAGGGTATTTGCTTGTTTGGGAGGAAACTGGCTTTTCAGTTTCCTCATGATTTACTAAAATCCACTTTGGGACCCGGAGCTTGGGGATTTCTTAGAGATCCGGGTGGGATGAAATCCCCAGTCCTGGATCCGGGTTTTGAGACTCAACTGTACACTGATTGTTCAGGTGTGTGTGGGCCTGATAGTAGAATCAGGACCAGCATTCTGGGCCCCACCCTCCCGACGAGTGCAGGTGTGCACTGGGGAAGCCATAGAGTGCAAGTGTGCACTGGAGAAGTCAGAGAGTGCTTGTGTGCACAGTGGAAGCCAGAGACCCAGGTCTGAGGGTCAGAGCAGCAAGGGGCTGCTATCCAAATGGATGGTGTTGCAGATGGAATAGTCTATAGGAGACAGACAAGAGCCTGAAGTGGAAGGCCTGAGCAGCACTGCTATATGTATAAGCCAGGAGGCTGAATGTCAGTTTGTTGTTGAAAAGGAGTACTGAAACCCCTGCGAGGGAAACCTTTCATTTTGTTTTGACTTCTTTTAATAAAAATGGGCAAACAAAGCCCTTAAAAAGAAGAACCAGCGAGTGGCGATGTCCTTCAAGCTCTACATTTGATGCTAGTCCTTCACAAGTGGTAGAGAATTTTGGCACAATCTGAGATCCCTACAATCAAGTAAGTTCATCTGTTATATGAACTGTGTTTTTGGTGCATGAGACTGCATAATCTGTGTGTGTGCAGGTGAAGAGAACCTGCAAGCGAAAGGTAAACTAGCCTTAAAGAGACAGTGCTCCAATTTGTTGCAGGTGGTGTACCTGTGAACAAAAAGTCAATTATTTTTCTCTGCAGTGAACTGCTGCTAGCTGTGTGTGGCAGCCAGGCAAACTGCATTGCACAGAAGTTTGATGGACTGTGTTGCATGCAGGTTGTGTACCTGTGAAAGGAGAATCACATTTTCTTCCCTCTGCTGTGAACTGTGTTACTGGTTGCTGTGTGCAACACCGCAAGGATGGGGCGGTCAAAGCAGAAAAAGGAGGCGATCCTTGCTGAAGCAAGAGAAAGAGCTCTGTGGCTGGAGGGGTTGTTACCGCCTGATCGAACCCCATACATGCCTAAACAGAGTTTTCCAAGGGAAAAGAGGGCTGCTGTTGTCCCTAGCAACCCTGGTGCAATGAATGCACAGATGACGGCTAGTGTGGAGAGTCCACCAGCGTTTGAATCTGCAGTGGACTGGTGCAAGCGACATCTGGCAGGATTGGACCAAGCTAAAGTGGAAGGCAAGCCAACCTTCCATACAAAAAGAGAGCTGCCGAATGTCCATGCCTGGGAGAGGGGTGTTGTTGCCCCGGGCAACGCTGCTGCAGTTAAACCAGCAGCTGTTGCGAAAAGTGTGAAAGTGACACAGCTTGAGACAGGGTCCAGCAGATGCAGGGTGGGAAACCCTGACAAGACATGGAACCAAGTGCGCTGTTTGCGGTGCAGTGAGTGGGGGCATGCAGTCTCCAAGTGCCTTTTGTCCCTGGCTCCAGTGCAAAGCTACCTAGCAAAACAAAGGTCTGAGAAGCCTGTGTTATATGCCAGAAGAAAGGCTGATCAAAGGCCAGGAGAGAGAGTGGTTGCCCATAGCAACACAGAGGAGGCCAGTCGGGCTGTCTGTGGACCAAGGGGTGTGCCTCCCATGGGTCGTGACAAGTGGCTTCCGGAGGAGCCAATACAGCATGTTGGAGAGAGCCAGGCATTGAGGAGATGCCAAGAAATTAAATTTCAGCGTCCAGTACCGTGCTTGGAATGTGGTCAAGTGGGGCATGGGATCTTTACTTGCCCAAGGTTCTGGAACACCGCTAAAGAGTCTGGAAAGGCTGCAGTGTCGCTATATGGCCCCAAAGAGACAGTAACTGGTATGGATACAGCTAAGAGACAGCGCACTCAAGTGAAGGTTATGATGCCAGCCACTGAAAATGGTAAGACTGTTCCAGTTTATGGTACTGAACCCAGTGAAGTGGGAGTAGATCCAGTGGGGAGATCCGCAGTGCCAATGGACATAGACTTGCGGCAGTGTGCTACCCAGAGCAGTGGGGAGGCACAATATAAAGCCCAACTAGCCGCAGGGCTAAAGACTGGAAAGGACATGGGGACTCTGCATGTGCCTGCTATAGTCCAGCAGGTGGCTGGGAAAATAGAGTTAGGGGTGACCAAAACAGTGCTTGTGCCATGTTCCCTAGTGACAAGTACTGCAGGGTTGCCCAGGGAGACTTCCAAAAAGCCCGCAGTGACGGAGCCGAGCGTTTCCCAGGTCAACTTTGGAGCTGCCCATGTAGGAAAGGGTGCCCCTTTAAAAATGGAGGGCGCTGTGAGGAGTCACTCAGAGGCTTTGGTGGGTAATATACAATCCACAAAAGTAGCAGTTATGTCTACACGTAGTGAAAATTCTGATGGTTATGCTGACAAAAGTGTTACTGTTGGCAAAATGTGATGGTATTGGTGATCATGACATTGAAAAATGTGTTTCCTTTAGTGTCATGTCTGAAAATGTTGGAAATCTGTTTACTACCAATGAGGGGAGTAGGATATCTCCCATGACAACCAGAAGCGCAGGATTGTCCAGGGAACTCTCATGGGGCCTCCATGTGTTGGAGCCAGAGGTTTTCCAGGATGGTTGTGGTGCTACTCTGGTGAAACAAGGGAAGACTGTATTACATAGTGAGTGTGTGTGGGCGCAGCCCCACAACCCTAAGTGTAACCCAGTTGTCAAGGGGTTAGATCAGCCTGCAAAAGCTGAAAATGAAGAGCTGTATGTGTCTGTAGCGCCACCAAAGCAAGGTGTTCAAAATAAGGTATTGCACCTTGCCTTGGTTGAGGATGCAATCTCCCAGTGTGATGTGAGAAAAAAAATATTATCACAATGTGAGGTAGATAGAAGTGACAAGTGTGTTGTTTTGGCTAGTGAATCCCAGGTTCCTGTTGGGCCTTCTAGAGCAGGTGATGCAGTGCTGTGGAGCACCAGTGATGGAACCACAGGAAACTGGGATGATTGGTGCAAGGAAGCAGTTGCGGCACTAGGCCAAGTGACAAGGAATTACGAAGCAATGATGTGTGACAGAGTTGTGGACAGAACACCTGCTGTGCCCAGTGGAGGGATCGCAGAATGGCCAGTGCTCAAGGGCACGCCAGCCCCTGCAAAGGCTGATGCCCTCCAGTCTGAAGGAACGGTTCTGGGCGCAGGCATGGCAGATGGGTTGTCCACGGCCCAGCAACTAAATAGTGGCAAGTGTCAAGTTGACAATGTGACTAATGTTGGCTCGCAGAGGCTCATTGGTGTAGCGTTAGAAGTGAAGAGGAGACATGTGTCTGACAGGGCTCCAGGGGAGCAACAGGCTGGGATGAGGGGTACCTTCAAGGAGATGGTGGTCTCTTCAAATGTCTCAACCTCACAAGCTGCAATGGATGAGCCCCTCCAAGTCTCGGACAGGGGAAAGGTTCCCAAAAAGGTCACGCATTTAGACATTGGTTGCATAGAGTTGACAAAAACTTTATTAGAAATGCTGGAGTTGGTAAAAGTGCCCTCACTGTACACTTGGGTGTCTCCACCGCAATCGGACCAGGTGGTGCTGCGTGGTACCAATAGGTGGAGCCAGGTGGTACAGGCTGTGCTGGGAAGCTTGTTAACAGTGTGGCAAATAGTTCTGAGGTTCTCTAAGGGGGTGCTCCCAGTTACTGAGTGGCCTGGAAGGCGCTCAGAACTGTTGGAGTCATCAAAGGTCTCTCCGGCTGGTGTAGTGACTGGAAACATCTCTGCTGGTGTGCTCCAAGGTGCAGCTGAGCAGTGGTCAGTAGAGGGCGCAGATACTGTCTCAGCCGCTAAATCTCATGAGAAGGAAGGACCCAGAATAGAAGCAGCACTAGCAGAGATGCTTTCTATCACTCAGAAAGAGGTACAACTTAAAGTACCCGGAGACACTGTGAGAAAAAGTGCTATAGGTGAATGCTGCAGCAATGTAATGTGTACATCAGAAAGAAGTAGTTTGTGCCTAGATCAGTGTCATCTGTTAGATCAGTTACCCATGGAGTGTTGGACAACAGGTGAGGTAGAACTTGGCTTTAGTCCTGCGGAATTTAATCTCTCGCCTATGTGTGGTCCCTCCTCAGGTCTGGAGCCAAGGGTATGGTTTCTAACAAAAGTATTCAACAAACCTAATAAGGTCCCCGAGACAGGGAAACGGATAAGAAGTGCGGTAAAAATGGTAAGTGGATCAGACAAGAGCTTGTCTGTTCAGGTGGATAAAAATACAGATGGCATCAGAACAGGTCAAGTGGTAGGACAGCTGCCTGCAGAGTGGGTGAACCCAGGGGAGGTGACGTCCTGTGAGGTTCCCGTGGGTAATGGCGGCCCTCCATTATGTGTGCCCTCTGCAGACGCTGCCCTAGCAAATGCTGAAAAAAAAGGCATTGGTGATCTGTGCAACGTTGAGAGGTGTAATGTTGGTTTAAATATGTCTGTCAATGATGAACCAAATAGTTTGTTAAAGGTACATGACAGTGTGTCCAAAGGTATTGGGAAACCTGGGAACCTGAAGCGTGGAGGCAGAAGGGTTGGTAGAAAGACCAGGGGTGCCCTGTTAAAATTTCAGGAGAGGCAGTGCTTATGGAACCCCAAAAGAAGAGGGAGAAGGCTGAGTATAGGGAAATATAGGACCTTGTTAAGATCCAGGGTGGGACATACCTGGAAGCGCACCCGGAAAAAAGGTTGGGCCTACGTGGCTGACAGCCAGCACAGAGGTGTCCCAACCATAATGATGGGTGCTGGTGTTCCTCCCTCCGGATCGAAACAAGGGGGGAGGGTATGTGGTAGTGTGGTACCCCACCAGTGTATGAATACAGGATTCTCAACCAGGCAGGTTGAGGGGCTCCAGGGTATTTGCTTGTTTGGGAGGAAACTGGCTTTTCAGTTTCCTCATGATTTACTAAAATCCACTTTGGGACCCGGAGCTTGGGGATTTCTTAGAGATCCGGGTGGGATGAAATCCCCAGTCCTGGATCCGGGTTTTGAGACTCAACTGCACACTGATTGTTCAGGTGTGTGTGGGCCTGATAGTAGAATCAGGACCAGCATTCTGGGCCCCACCCTCCCGACGAGTGCAGGTGTGCACTGGGGAAGCCATAGAGTGCAAGTGTGCACTGGAGAAGTCAGAGAGTGCTTGTGTGCACAGTGGAAGCCAGAGACCCAGGTCTGAGGGTCAGAGCAGCAAGGGGCTGCTATCCAAATGGATGGTGTTGCAGATGGAATAGTCTATAGGAGACAGACAAGAGCCTGAAGTGGAAGGCCTGAGCAGCACTGCTATATGTATAAGCCAGGAGGCTGAATGTCAGTTTGTTGTTGAAAAGGAGTACTGAAACCCCTGCGAGGGAAACCTTTCATTTTGTTTTGACTTCTTTTAATAAAAATGGGCAAACAAAGCCCTTAAAAAGAAGAACCAGCGAGTGGCGGTGTCCTTCAAGCTCTACATTTAATGCTAGTCCTTCACAATATATATATATATATATATATATATATATATATATATATATATAGCGGGTGTCAAATTTAGTGGGGTGTATCTGGGCAATAGATGGCCCACATACATTGATTTTAGGGATTTATGGACACTTTGGAGTGTGAGAGGTATGAATGGTGTCATGTTCCCTGCGGTCCCTGGGTGGCGCTGTCACCTGGGACCGGGGTTGAACTACCATTCTAGAGCCGTGCCCTTTTTGTCTTCTCGCAGCAATAGTACGGCGGTGCGGGTAACCCACTGTGCCTGCTGGGGGAGGATATAAAAGGGGGCGGACATCTTGCGCACAAGGTCCATTCCCCAGGCACCTTCAGCCTGGGGGCTGCTGCGGTTCACCTGTGCCCAGGCGCCCTTGGCCTGGGCGCGTGGAGTCGAGTTCCATCACAGGCACCTTCAGCCTGGGGTGAGGTACTATACCAGGAGGCCTGGGGCCCAGTACCTTCGACTGGGTCCCGCGAGGGCGAAGCATCCCTAAGGTGCCCCCGGTATTGGGTGTCTGAATCCTGGGCGTAAGGGTCCGGAGACGTGACCTCCCCGTAGAGCCAGCACAGCATTTGCTGGTGCCGGTGGAGGCCTCTGGTGACCGTCCGGATGAATGTCTTCCTCTAACAGGGGCCGTTTGTTCTAAAGAAGGTACTTGATGTTCTCATGTTCTGTGGCAGGGACCCATCTTTCTCAGGTCAGTGGCAGGCCTCATCCAAGGCCTGTGGCAAGGGCCTCAACGTTCACCCAGGTCAGTGGCAGTGACCAAATTCACGGTCGGTGGCAGCGACTGTGCGCCAAGCCTGTTTGCACCAAACGGAACAGGAGAAACTTAGTTCATTAGTTGTGCCTGGACCTACTCTTCCCTACGCCTTGTCTGTTCTTTTAAAAGTCAACCAGTTTCAAGTCAATAAAACAGTGTTGGACTTTTCTAGGTGTGGAACTCGTGTTACTGGAAGCTAAGTGTCCCCGTCAGTGACAGTGGCAATCATCCTCCATAGGAGAAGTTGAGGTTCAGGCCTAAAACGCAGACCCGAGGGTAAATGGTTTAGCTCATATCTCTGCATCCTACATCAGAGAGCCGAGCTGGTGGTGTGCATCTTTCCCCCTTCTCCCAGATACCCCTAGACGAGTAAAACCAGCCGCAAAGAGAGGGGAGAAGCTGGGAGAGGACCGCTACACGTATATATATATATATATATATATATATATATATATATACACATTGTGAGGGGGTTAACTCGGCAGCGGGTGTGTGTGACCCCCGGGATGGGCTCCCCACACAAAACAGGCCCAGCAAACGGAGGTTGTGGTTTTCAAAATCAAAAAAAGGTGCGGTTTATTTTCTATTTACAGTGACAAAACACAGCAAAGCAAAAGAAACATAACCAAAATAAATCCTGGTCAAGTTGACCTCTGACTAAACATACAGGTTTCCTAACTAACAACTGGGATCAGCCTAGTGCTGTCCTAGTCCCTAAGTCCCTGGTTTTAAATGTCCAAGCAAATAGCCACACAGGCTTTTTCTCACCGCACAAGGGTTCACTCTCCCTAGACAGTCCACACAGGTCTGGTTCCAGGCATGAGCTAACACCTAATGAATCTGGGAGTTCTTATAGAGGCCTAAATGAGCTGACAAGCTTCAGCTGGTCTCATCAACTCCCTGTCTGCACGACGCCCAGCCCTCTCCCTAGAGGTATGAGTCATCCATGAGCCCACTAGCCTTATACAACTCTCCACCTAGTTGTATAAGTCGGCGTAAAGCCTGAATCTGGGCGAAATATATCTACCCCCCTGGATGCAACCAGGTGACTTTACCTTCCTGCTGTCACATACCCCCCCCTCTTGTTTTAACCTCGGGGTTGGAACACCAGCAATCAGGCATTCATGTACTCGAGACAAAGCATCCACATTCCCCATTTGAACGCCAGGGCGATGCTTTACTGTGAAGTTGAATTCCTGGAGGGCCAGGAACCACCTATTCACTCTTCTATTTGTTTCCTTGTTTTGAGCCATCCACTTTAACGGAGCGTGATCCGTAACCATGTCAAAGTGCCTACCTAGCAGGTAGTACCGAAGGGAATCTAGAGCCCACTTCACCGCTAAACACTCCTTTTCAACGGTGGCGTAATTTACCTCATGGGACTTCAACTTCCTGCTGAGGTAAATGACTGGGTGCTCTTCCCCGTTCCAGACCTGGGACAAGTACCAATATCCTATCCCCCGGGGAAAAGGTACGGGTCTTGGCTCCACGGTTGTACACTCTCTGCTGTGCCAACTGCGCTTGGGCCAAATGTTCCTTCACGATGGGCATTACCTGTGCAATTCGATCTTGCATCAGGGCGACATGCTCAATCACACTCCTGTGGGGAGAACTCTCACTTTCCCAAGTTTCCTTGGCAATATCCAACAGCCCTCTTGGGTGTCTCCCATACAGTAACTCAAAGGGGGAGAATCCCGTAGAGGATTGGGGCACCTCCCTAATAGCAAACATCAAATAAGGAAGTAAACAGTCCCAATCCTTTCCATCTCTATCCACCACTTTCTTCAACATTTGTTTTAGGGTTTTGTTGAATCTTTCAACCAGCCCATCGGTTTGGGGGTGATACACAGACGTACGCAATTGCGTCACTTTGAACAATTTACACAGCTCTTTCATAACCCGGGACATAAAGGGTGTACCTTGGTCCGTAAGCAGTTCTTTACAAATACCCACCCGGCTAAAAACAAGAGATAGCTCTTTGGCTATGGTTTTGGCCGAGGTATTTCGGAGAGGGATCGCTTCTGGATAACGGGTGGCATAGTCCATTATAACTAATATGTACTGGTGCCCCCTAGCGGACTTGATTATAGGACCTACCAAATCCATGGCGATCCTCTCAAACGGGACCTCAATGATGGGTAGAGGGACCAGCGGGCTACGGAAATGTGGCATCGGGGCCAACCTCTGACACACAGGGCAGGAGGAACAATAATTTTCTACGTCCTTCATCACCCCCGGCCAATAGAATCTCTGTAATACCCTCTCTCGGGTTTTCTCTGTCCCCAGATGACCTCCAAGAATGTGCCCATGGGCCAACTCCAACACCAACTTCCTGTAAGGTTTGGGCACCACAAGCTGCTCAACGGTTTCTTCTGCCCTTTTTGCCACCCGATACAGTAGGTCCTTCTCTACGCTGAAGTATGGGTAAGTGCAGGTATTATCTGGGTTCACTAACTCGCCATCTATTTTCACTACGTTTTCCCGTGCCTTTATTAGGGCGGGGTCTTTCAACTGTTCTGTGGCAAAGTTTTCCCTGTGAACCTCAAGATCAGAAAACTCCACAGACGGTAGGTTTTCGTCTGAGGAGGTGGGCTCCTCTCCAGTTTCTTGAGTCTCCCCTGCCAATACTGATAAGGGAAATTCCGGAGAGTCCTCACCACTCTCAGGGGAGTTCTGGCTATCACATTCCTGGTACATAGGGGCACCAGTGAGGGGCTCAGGATCATCCCACAGTTCCCAGAACTTCGGAAAATCCCTTCCCACAATGGCGTCATGCGGTAACTGAGATACTAAGCCCACTGGATGAGAGAGGGTACCTTTGGGGGTCTCGAAACACACTGTAGTCACTGGATACTCTCGGGTGTCCCCATGCACACAAATAACAGCTACCTTGCTATTCCCAGAGACCTCTGTTTTAACTAACTCAGCCTTTATCAGGGTCACAAGGCTACCTGAATCCAGCAATACCACAACATTTCTACCATTAACACACATTTTGCATAAATGTTTCTCAGTTCCTCGAATGGCAGTGCATGCGACTGTCGCACACAGCGACTGACGTCTGCCCGTCAGAAAGTCACACTGCATGGGTTCCTCCACAACCGGGCAATTGGCTGCAATATGTCCCGCTTGCCGGCAGCCGTAGCAAACGATCCTTCTTGCCGCCTCTTGAGCCGCTGATTTCCCAGGCTGTTCTCGCCAAACTTGGGGTAGAGCTCCCACCCTCTCACTCTCTCCACCCTCACCCCTTGGAATCCTCTTATCCGCCCCTGGGGATGGTCTGGTCTTAGGGTGGAAAGTCCGAGTGTCTCTGGAAGAGGCCGTCAGGTTCTCTGTAGCCAAGTATTTCTCCACACGATCCACAAGACCATCGGCCGTCTCTGGGTCTCCATGGCTTACCCACTTTTGGATGGCAGTAGGAAGAGCTCTCAAAAACCGATCCATTACAACACGTTCCACAATCTTTGGTGCGGACAAAGTCTCTGGCTGTAGCCACTTTCTGCTCAGGTGAATGAGATCATACATTTGAGACCTGGGGGGTTTTCCAAGCTGGAAAGTCCAGTTATGCACACGCTGAGCCCGGACAGCCTGGGTGACACCCAGCCTTGCCAATATTTCAGCTTTTAGCATCACATAGTCTTTTGCTTGGTTAGGCTCTAGGTCATAGTAAGCTTTCTGCGATTCACCAGTTAACAGAGGAGCCACCAGTCCAGCCCACTGCTCCTCAGGCCACTTTTCTCTTTCAGCGGTCCTTTCAAATGTGGTCAAAAATACCTCTGGGTCATCCTCTCCAGTCATTTTTGTCAATAAACGACTCACCCCAAAGGACGCGGTATTAGTGGGACGGCTTTCTTCACTGGTCTGCGGACGTTGCTGCATTACTGCTTCCATCTGTTGTTGTAGTCTCTGCTCTTGCTTCTGCAACAGGTCTATGAAGCGGGCCTCAGATTGCTGCTGGGCTCGTTGCTGAGCCTCCAGACTCTGTTGCAAAGTTGCGTTTGTCTGCTGCTGGGCTGCAAGGCTCCTTTGCAAACCTGCATTTGTCTGCTGTTGATTGGCATTTGCTAGAGCCAGCTGCTTCAGTATCTCCTCCATGCTGGCTTAAAAAAAAACTGCCTGCATTCTCCACCAACTGTGAGGGGGTTAACTCGGCAGCGGGTGTGTGTGACCCCCGGGATGGGCTCCCCACACAAAACAGGCCCAGCAAACGGAGGTTGTGGTTTTCAAAATCAAAAAAAGGTGCGGTTTATTTTCTATTTACAGTGACAAAACACAGCAAAGCAAAAGAAACATAACCAAAATAAATCCTGGTCAAGTTGACCTCTGACTAAACATACAGGTTTCCTAACTAACAACTGGGATCAGCCTAGTGCTGTCCTAGTCCCTAAGTCCCTGGTTTTAAATGTCCAAGCAAATAGCCACACAGGCTTTTTCTCACCGCACAAGGGTTCACTCTCCCTAGACAGTCCACACAGGTCTGGTTCCAGGCATGAGCTAACACCTAATGAATCTGGGAGTTCTTATAGAGGCCTAAATGAGCTGACAAGCTTCAGCTGGTCTCATCAACTCCCTGTCTGCACGACGCCCAGCCCTCTCCCTAGAGGTATGAGTCATCCATGAGCCCACTAGCCTTATACAACTCTCCACCTAGTTGTATAAGTCGGCGTAAAGCCTGAATCTGGGCGAAATATATCTACCCCCCTGGATGCAACCAGGTGACTTTACCTTCCTGCTGTCACAACATATACACACAGTATATAACTTTTTTTTTTCATTTTATTGGCTGAACTAGATGGCCTTGTGTCTTTTTTCAGCCAGACTAACTATGTTATTATGTAACTATGTGTAATGTTTCAAAAGCAGTAATCTAAGAAATTACAACAGCATATGGCAAACAAGAACATGCTGCATCAACAAAAAAGGGCACGGAGGTCTCAAACAGTAGCCCACCAACAGGTACTGATTGAGACTTAACAGGACAGTTACTATTTCACTCAAACATATGCATTAGATGATGAGGTAAACATTGTATAGTTGAAGTTTGTTTTTAAAGCATCTTTTAGGCATATTACAATTTTGCTTTCATTGCATCACTTACCATGGCATGCCTGTTTCTTAGCTTTATATATTTCCAGTCGATAATTCCCCCTATGCCTTTAATCATATTTAGGAGAAGGCACTGGAGACAGTGACATCATCTCTTGCTCTCCACTACCAGTAAATTTAGTTTCTCAGAGAAATTGACTCATCACTCAGACTAGACCTGGTCACAAACCTACAACTTGCGTAATGTTTTATTCATAGTTATGTCAGGTAAGACAGTTGATTAAAGTGTCACATGTCATTATATATTAAATACTGGTTAATATGTATCAACTAACAGACCAATGACTATTACTGTTGGGCCCACATTCTCTGCCAAATGTTCTATGTTTGCCAAGTGCCGTAGAAAGTGAAAAAAGTGAAGTAAATCAGTGACTATATTATGGTTTCAGATTTAGAGTTGAAATACCATGCTCACAAAACAAAAATTATATCCGTGACTGACACATTATTTTTCTTTAGAAACCCATGGATTGTATTGCAAATTAACAATGGAGCAAAACTCAGGAAAATGGCTGTAATTGGGTGGATCTGTTTGGGTAGATGTAAATCCCACTTCCTGGTCCAGATAATAAATACAAAATAAATCCTCCAATACCTCTACCTAAAAGATGAAATTCGGCTTTAAGGGTGCTTTGACTTTCACTGGCTTAGCAATAGTCAGTGCCATAAAGGTATGAACACACTTTAACACTGCAGTGCAGGCACAGAGTGCTACCTGCACTTACCTTTAGGTGTTCTTGTCTGCAGCATGGAAGCCCCTAATCCTAAACCAATGTAATCTCGAAATTTCAGTATTTCCTAATAGTGTCATTTCCTAGCTTCACTCCTCCAACACATTGCTAGCAGGACATCATATGGTATACACATATCGTATGGTGCATATGATGGGAGGCCTTAGTGATCAGTAAGAAAATGCAAAAGACAAGTGGGGATAGAGATCACCAATATTGGGAAGTGTCAAGCCTTGCCATTCACTATGAAGTGAACCTGTCAGGACAGAAATATGGAACTTACCTTTGCTAACTTGTTATGAAAACAAAAGCTTATTTTCTTGACTGCTTGGTGAGGTCTATATAATACTTGCAGCAGTAGAGACTCACGGATCGATAAAAAATAGGGTCTGAAAATGTATACAGGCAACCTTTATGCTCATCTAGGCATAACCATTTGACCCCATGGCCAATTCTGATACTTGAAAATTTTAATTGTAATCATGCTCATGGGTGAAATAAATTCAAGCTGCTAGCACGCCAACAGGTATCAATTGTTAAACAATTCACATAAACAAGTGGTGCACTAGTAAAAACTCATGTAATAACAAATTGTATGAAGTGTATAGAATAAAAAAATAAATAAAATAAAAATATAAAGTGTGCACAACAAACCCCCAAAAAAGGGGGAAAATAATCACCAATATACAGCACATCTGCAATATGAGTCCAAAAATCTGGTGTAGCTCTGCATGGTTGCCAATCAGCTTATAACTTTAACTTGTTCAATTAACCACTTAAGGACCGAGCATGTTTTTCAGACTCGGTGTTTACAAGTTAAAAACAAGTTTTTTTGTTAGAAAATTACTTAGAACCCCCAAACATTATACATTTTTTTTTCGAACACCCTAGAGAATAAAATGGAGGTCATTGCAATACTTTTTGTCACACCGTATTTGCGCAGCGGTCTTACAAGCGCACTTTTTTTGGAAAATCTTCACTTTTTTTAATAAAAAAATAAGACAACAGTAAAGTTAGCCCATTTTTTTTATATATTGCGAAAGAAAATGTTACGCTGAGTAAATTGATACCCAACATGTCACTCTTCAAAATTGCGCCCGCTCGTGGAATGGCGTCAAACTTTTACCCTTAAAAATCTCCATAGGCGACGTTTAAAAAATTCTACAGGTTGAATGTTTTCAGTTCTGCGCGCGAGCTCGTCGGGACGGGGCGCTTTACATTTTTTTTATTATTATTATTATTTATTTTACTTGATTTTATTTAATTTTACACTGTTTTAAAAAAAAAAAAATGGGTCACTTTTATTCCTATTACAAGGAATGTAAACATCTCTTGTAATAGAAAAAAGCATGACAGGTCCTCTTAAATATGAGATCTGATCAGATCTCATATTTAGACTAAAACGCAATAAAAAAAATTTGGTCATTTAAAAAAAATGACCAAAAAAATGTCCCTTGGGCGGAAGTGACGCCCTGCTATGGTATGGAGACGGGTGGGGGCCATCTTGCCCTCACTCGTATCCATACCCAGCCAGGAAGAGGACCCAATCGCCTCCGCCACTACCGACGGCTCCGGTAAGCGGCGGAGAGCGCGGGAGAGCGGCGGGAGGGGGGCCCTCTCCCGCCACCACCAATAACGCCACAGAGACCACCATTTTTTTTTCAAAACAATTCTAAGGCTCTGATTGGTAGCCTGTTTTCCCATCTTTCCTCTTATACGCACGCGTGGGTCCTGTTCATTTAGCTATGACTAAGCATCGATTGATGTGAAACGCGTTAGCTATTCTCCCCTGTTTCTCTATGATTTGACTGCAGTACACTGGATTTTCTTGTATTTTTTACAATAAAGATGCCTTTTTTACGGTGTGCGGCCGTCCAGGATATTTTTCCTCATCAAACTTGTGCAGAGCCAGCACCTGTCAGCTCCTAGTAGGGCGGGACACTTTCCTGTGAAGGTTCGGAAGCTTTGAGAGCGGCAATCCTTTTCTCTATTGCAGACCACCATTATCGTTAACTGAACCACCGCCTGAAGAGATGGATACCTCGGTTATGACATCAGCTGCTGCCATAACTGAGATATCCCTCTTCAAAGTGCCAACGTATATAGTCATGCAGAGGTCCGGAAGTGTTTAAGCTTTGACAAATTAAAAAAAAAACGAAGCTGATTGGCTTCTATGCAAAGCTGCAACAGATTTTGCGATCTCCAGTTTTAATAAATCAACCCCAGTATGTCCTTCTAATAAGTGCAACAAATAAATGTGAAACTCTTTAAAGTTAGAGCTGTTAGAATGCTGTTAACATACTTACCAGAACGATTTGATTCTCTTTATTAGAGAAGTCAAATAGCAGTTGGTGGAGCCAATGTTCATGATGTCACCACGCAATCAGAATCTGGAAGCAGCTCGCTTCGTTCCCGGGACTGGCTGTTTTTTTTGTGCTGCTTGTTTTTACTATATGTAAGTACCTTGACTTATTTTAATAAAATCAGTTTGGATGTTTTTATGCTATGTAGTAAGCTTGGTATTTCATTATTTTAGGCTGGATTCACACCTATGCATTTTTAGTGCTTTTTGCAGATTTGCACTACAGAACGTGTTCCATAGGAAACCATGTTAAATGGACAGTGGTGCAAATCTGCAAAATGCAAAAAGCACTAAAAATGCAAAGGGGTGAATCCAGCCTTAGTGCCATTGAGAATCGGAGAGTGCCCAGCAGACTTGAATGAAGGGATTACCATACCCTGTGACAGGAGCCTATTCGTTTCAAATGCTATTGTTTTTTTTTTCTAATAAAGAGGGTCAAATTGTTCTGGTAAGCGTGTTTAAAGGGGTTGTAAAGGTACAATTTTTTTTTCCTAAATAGCTTCCTTTACCTTAGTGCAGTCCTCCTTCACTTACCTCATCCTTTGATTTTGCTTTTAAATGTCCTTATTTCTTCTGAGAAATCCTCACTTCCTGTTCTTCTGTCTGTAACTCCACACAGTACTGCGAGGCTTTCTTCCTGGTGTGGAGTGTCGTGCTCGCCCCCTCCCTTGGACTACAGGAGAGTCAGGATGCCCACTAACACACAGCTTCTTTCTCTATCTGCAACATAGAGAGCGTCCTGACTCTCCTGTAGTCCAAGGGAGGGGACGAGCACGACACTCCACACCAGGAAGAAAGCCTTGCATTACTGTGTGGAGTTACAGACAGAAGAACAGGAAGTAAGGATTTCTCAGAAGAAATAAGGACATTTAAAAGCAAAATGGAAGGATGAGGTAAGTGTAGGAGGACTGCACTAAGGTAAAGGAAGCTATTTAGGAAAAAAAAATTGTACCTTTACAACCCCTTTAACATAGCGAGCAGTGGAGGAACATGTTGGTTATGTGGCTCTCGGTTTGAAGAGTTTCACATTTATTTGTTGCACTTATTGGAAGGAAACACTGCAATTTGTGTTTCAACACATTTGCTTGTGCATGGTTGACTCATCTTATATTGGTGGTAATTTCCCCCTTTTTTGGTGTTTATTGTGCACACTTTATTTTTTTATATTTTTTATTTGTTTCTTTTTTGGTCTAGAGTCTAGACTTTTTATACAATTTGTTCTTACATGAGTTTTTATATTAATATTTTTTTATATTTGATATAGTTGATGTATGTTTGTAAATCATTTGTTTTACTTGACAGAAAATATTAATGCTGTAATAACTCCTTCGAGGATCCTTCAAATGACCAATAAAAAAAAAAAAGAAAAGCCTGCTGCTGCTGACCTGTTGTAACCACCAGGGTTAAATCAAACTTCCTGCCAATCAACCACTACTTGACAATTCCTCAAGTAAGGTTAAGAAAACCTAAAAATCAGATCAATAGTCAGACTTGTATGCACTCCAGAGAATTTGTTTTTTCTTTTTTTCTTTTTCTAGAACGTACTCCAAACGACTTCATTAGACCAAGGCAGAAGAACAAAATTTAAAGATTTATATCACTAACAGTTTTTAAATACCAAAGTACAAAGTAATGTAAAAAATATGAATGAAAATAAAGTTTTTATTCAATAAATTAATATTTTAATTTAATAAAACACTAACGTCTGCAAAAATAGGGATGCTGTGCATTGTGGTGCCATTTATTTTTAAAGTAGAACTCTAACACACTATTACAATAGCATGCAAACCACCTGAATTGCAGCATTCCACAATGCAATATGGAGATCATATAGGATGGTAACAACTAATAGCTTAGCTTTTCAGCCAGTCATCATCAAGAACTAAACTGGCTGAAGCCTCGTACACACGCACGGTTTTCTTAGCAAGAAAGCTGCTGGGAGAGCTTTTTGCCGTGAAAACCGTGCGTGTGTATGCTTTCTCGACGAGAAAACTGCCGGGAATCCCGACGAGAAAAATAGAGACCCTGCTCTCTATTTTCTCGTCGGGATTCTCGGCAGAGTGTTTCCTGCTGAGAAAACCGTGAGTGTGTATGCTTACTTGTCCCCAGGTAAACCCGTGCATGCTCGAGTCGAAAAGACTTTGACGCATGCGTGGTAACATACAAGGGTAGTGTAAGGTGTAGCAAGATGGCGGCGACGGCATCGAATGTGACGAGCGCAGGCTCGTCGTAGTCGATGATGTCACAGCGTTCTTGCCATTCAAAAGAACGGCGGTTCTTTTGAATGGCCGTCTGTATGCACGGCTTGGCAAGGAAAGCTTGCCAGGAATCCCGTGAGGAAAAAAAACGAAGTTTTTTTCCTGACGGGATTCCCGCCCGTGTGTACGAGGCTTGATGGCATAAACCCATTTATCTGCAAATACCAGGAAAGCACAACATTTTAGGGTTCATTTACACTAGCATTTGACAGGTGGTAAGAAAGTGTTGTATTGCCTCCTTACCATCTGCTTTAATCAATCAAACCCTGGACTAGCGTGCCGCAGCCTTGTGCACTGCATGTGGTTGTGGGGCACTTGCGGAAGAGTCCTATTCACTTGAATGGGGTGCTTTTGGCAGGTGCTGTGCCCACAGAAAATGACATGGTGTGCCATTCCTACTGCAGCCAGGAAGCAAAGCATAGTGGCCATGGCATGTGTACACCCCCCAGCCACTGCCTCTTCAACTAAAAGGGGAGTCATTTGGGGTGGTAAAAAAGCAGCTCAACCACTGGGTTTTTACCGCATCTCAACCACTAGCGCGAACAAGCCCTTAAATTGCAAATTCTGTAAGGCTGGATTCCCACCTATGCAGTTTTAGTGCTTTTTGCATTTTGCAGATTTGCACTACAGTCCATTTAACATGGTTTCCTATAGAACACGTTCTGTAGTGCAAATCTGCAAAATGCAAAAAGCACTAAAAATGCATAGTTGTGAATCCAGCCTTAGAGTATAGCAGTGCATCTTTCATGCCAATGCATATTTTAACTGGTCTGGATCAGTGTTCTTAAACAGAAAACAGCTTAGGCCGGGTTCACACATGTGCAGTTTGCAGTCCGGTGCGTTCCTGTTTACCAAACCCCAAGAAACAAGAAACCGCGCCGCAGCAATCCTGGACATGTGTGAACTGGTCACATTCACATGTCATTCAAAATGGGTGCGGTTTAAAACGCATCCAACTCGCATATATGGGAAACCCAGCCTTATAAATTAAATACACTTTATTTATAGGATACATTCAAAATATTTTTTTTTGTTTTTAAAGATATGAGACTTTGTTAGTGATAATACACTTTGGGGGTTATTTCCGAAAGGCAAATCCACTTTGCACAACAAGTGCAAACTACAAGTGCAAAGTGCACTTGAAATTGCACTGAAAGTGCACTTTGAAGTTCAGTCGCTATAGATCCGATGGGGACATGCAAGGAAAATAAAAAACAAAATTTTAGCTTGCACATGATTGGATGATAAAATCAGCAGAGCTTTGCCTCATTTCAGATCTACCCCTCAGATTTACAGCGACTGCACTTCCAAGTGCACTTTCAGTGCAATTTCAAGTGCACTTTGCACTTGTAGTTTGCACTTGAAGTGCAAAGTGGATTTGCCTTTCGTAAATAACCCCCACTGAGTCATTATTAAATCAACCAGGTAGTCCTTGGCAACATGTCAAAAGCTTTTTATTTTTCCAGGTCGTGGTAAAGCTAGAAGTCGTTAGTCAAGTGTATCTATGGTCAAAATATTGTACTTCAATTATTTATACCCTACTCCTATTAATCTGAATGATCTTGAAGTTTGTAAACACATAAAATTCCTTATGCCCTGTGAGAAGTCCCTGCTGTGTCACACATTTCACAGAGCCCGCCTTCTAAACTACAGAGGTGCTGAGAGGAGGAGTTTCAGGAGGCAGAGTCAGTGCAGGAATCACTGCTTGTAGGCAGCAAGGTACCATGGGACATGTAATGTGTAGAAATGGAAGGTAAACAGCAGAGGAGAAGCTGCAAAGCTACCAGGAAGTTGTGGAAAGAGATGATTATCAGACAGGCAGAACTCATAGCATGAAAGAAATTTACTGATATGACACCCCAAATCTACTGACATAGCCAAGTTTTTACTGGCCTTTCCAAAAGTTGCAAAACTACAGTTTTAAGTGCACATTTTTGTATTTAGGCTACAAACAAGTACAATATGCCACTAGCAATGTGATTTAAAGCGGAGGTCCGCCTAAAAAAATAAATATTAAAAGCCAGCAGCTACAAATACTGCAGCTGCTGACTTTTAATATATGGACACTTATCTGTCCAGGGCGCCCGCGATGTCGGAACTCGAAGCCGATTTTTCCCTCGGCTCTCGGGTGGAGGCGCCGCCATCTTCGGTAAGGGAATCAGGAAGTGAAGCCTTGCGGCTTCACTTCCTGGTTCCCTACTGCGCATGCGCGAGTCGTGCTGCGCGTCCTCACTGGTCCCTACTGTCTTCTGGGACATGTGTGTCTCCCAGAAGACAGCGGGGGAGGACAGCGTAGGCGCCGGAAGTGGCGTAGGTCACCTCGATCGCCGAGGCAACCTATGCCCGGAAGTGGGAGCAAATAACTGTATTACACAGGTATCTGCTCCCTCCTCCCCCCTAAAAGGTGCCAAATGTGACACCGGAGGGGGGGGGGGTTCCGAAAAGTGGAAGTTCCATTTTTGGGTGGAACTCCACTTTAAGGTAGATATTAACCACTTAAAGACCAAGCTTTTTCTGGCACTTTTTGTTTACATATTCAAATTAGAATTTTTTGCTAAAAAATTACTTATAACCCCCAAACATTATACATTTTATTTTTAGCAAAGACCCTAAGGAATAAAATGGCGATTGTTGCAATTTTTCATGTCACATGTTATTTGCGCAGCAGTTTTGCTAACACAATTTATTTGGGCAAACATATACTTTAATGAATAATAAAAAAAAAACACAATAGTTACCCTTAATTTTTTTGTATAATATGAAAGATAATGTTACACTGAGTAAATAGATACCTAACATGTCCCACTTTAAAACTGTACACGCTTGTGGAATGGCAACAAGCTACGGTACTAAAAGATCTCCATAGGCGATGCTTTAAAAGACCTATACAAGTTACCTGTTTAGAGTTACAGAGGAGGTCTAGCATTAACATTATTGCTCACGGTCACATAGGGATGGGGCTCTTTACGTTTTTTTAATTTTTTATTCCTATCTATTTTACGTTTTATTTTTTATATTTAAACTGTCCTTTTAATTTTTTTTTTTTTTTTTATAACCTTTATTCCTCTTACAAAGAATGTAAACATCCCTTGTAATAGAAATAAAGATGACAGGGCTCCAAATCTCTTCTTTACCTTTTAAAGCAGGGGTGTCCAAACTTTTTTCAAAGAGGGCCCGTATTCCTGAATGCAGCACCCCCGTTGTCCTGAATGCAGCACCCCCGTTGTCATGAATGCAGCACCCCAGTTGTCGTGAATGCAGCACCCCCTTGCCATGAATGCAACACCCCCTTGCCATGAATGCAACACCCACTTGCCCTGAATGCAGCACCCTCTTGCCCTGAATGCAGCACCCCCTTGCCCTGAATGTAGCACCCCCCTTGCCATGAATGCAGCACCCCCTTGCCCTGAATGCAGCACCCCCTTGCCCTGAATGCAGCACCCCATTGCCATGAATGCAGCACCCCCCTTGCCATGAACGCAGCACCCCCTTTGCCATGAATGTAGACTCCCCATTGCAGCCTGATTCATTCATCTGCAGCATTGGAGGAGACGGGGGGGGGGGCGGGATGAGCACCGACAGACATACAGGAGAATTTCCTGTTTTCTTTGCGGCTACTTTAATCGAAATTCCCGCCTCCTGTGATGGGCAGAACAATGGTCGTCCAATGGTAGCGCAGAAGACGGGACTTCCTTTTACACAGGTCGCCGTGTAAACAGGAAGTACTCGTGACACAACACGTCGGGAGGAGCCTAGTGACGACATCTATCGTTTATGATTACACTGGATGTGGAGTGAGGAGGACACACGCTACCTGTGCCTGATTGTTTCACAAATATGCGCTGAACAATCTGTTTAAATGTGAGTGGATCGAAATGCACCGCAGACCTTTATGTTAGTTTACAACACTGCGCAATGATACATTTCTTTTTGTCTTATATGAGAAACAACACACATAAGAACACTCAGAGGAAAAACCTAAGGGGAAATAACAGGATCATTGGCAGATGAATTGACTGATAGCAGGAGTGCTTATTAGGAAGACTATCGTCTGAGAACCAACACCTGGCACTAAACAGGCCTAACTGATTGGTGGACTTATTTTATAATATTATTGGTGTTTTTATATGCTTCACTGGGATTTATTACCAGTTAATTTGCACATTTTTTCACACACATTCATATTTATCACATCCTGTGTTTAATAAGAGGTTGATTGTAGCGCATCATTTCCAATTTTATCACATTCATCACGGTGTCAGAACACTTTCTTAATGGTTGCAGCTTTTATCATTTATTTATCTTTTATTAATAATCATAATTAAATCTTTATACCAGCGCTTTAGTAAATTCTATATCACATCCCCAAACTGTTCCCACAAAGTTGGGAGCATGAAATTGGCCAAAATGTCTTGGTATGCTGACGACTTAAGAGTTCCCTTCACTGGAACTAGGGGGCCAAGCCCAACCTCTGAAAAACACCCCCACCCAATAATCCCCCCTCCACCAAATGATTCGGACCAGTGCACAAAGCAAGGTCCATAAAGACATGGATGAGCGAGTTTGGGGTAAAGGACTTGACTTGCCTGTACAGAGTCCTGACCTCAACCTGCTAGAACACCTTTGGGATGAATTAGAGAGGCAACTGCAAGCCAGGCCTTCTCGTTCAACATCGATGCCTGACCTCACAAATGCACTTCTGCAAGAATGGTCAAACATTCCCATAGACACACTCCTAAACCTTGTGGACAGCCTTCCCAGAAGAGTTGAAGCTGTTATAGCTGCAAAGGGTGGGCCGACTCAATATGGAACCCTACGGACTAAGACTAATGCCCCATACACACGATCGTTTTTCATGCCGTTAAAAATTGCATTTTTAAAAATGGACATTAAAACCGATCGTGTGTATGCTCCAGAGCATTTTTAACGACGTGAAAAATGGGCATTAAAAATTTCGAACATGCTCTATTTTTTCACGTCGTTTTTCATGTCGTTTTTTTTAACGACGTGAAAAACGATAGTGTGTATGCTTTTACGAGGTGAAAAAAAACGCCCATGCTCAGAATCAAGTATGAGACGGGAGCGCTCATTCTGATAAAACTAGCATTTGTAATGGAGATAGCACATTCGTCACGCTGTAACGGACTGAAAAGCACGAGGCTGAAAAGCGCGAATCGTCGCTCAACAAACTTTACTAACATGAAGGGTGGCGCCATCCGAACGGAACTTCCCCTTTATAGTGCCGTCGTACGTATTGTACGTCACTGCGCTTTGCTTGAATGTTTTTTAAAATGATCGTGTGTACGCAAGACAGGCTTGAGAGGAAACATGAAAAAAAAAAAACGACGAGAAAAACGTCGGTTTAAAAAATGGCATGAAAAACGATCGTGTGTACGCCGCATGAGATGCCATTAAAATTGATGTGTGTGTAAAGGCAGGTGTCCCAATACTTTTGACAATATAGCGTATTTCTTATTATATTTTCGATATAGTAAGTAAGGAGCTCAGGGATAGGACTCAGGCGGTCAAGAAATTAGAATGGCCAGGCACACACACATGAAATTGACTCTCACAGTGATACTGACAGCTGAGTGCAGCAGCACAGCTGATGATGACAGGTCCCCTCCTGAGTCACTGTGACAGTCTCTCTCCACGTTAGGTGGTCTCTTCAGTCCACTCCAGTCCAAACAGCACTGACAGTCCTACTCCTGGCTTGCCTTGCTCCCGTCTTGCAGACCCACACACGAGGCTCCGGATAGCTGCACTATGACACCACAAAACACACTTAGGCACCGCCTCTGACAGATCTGTCCCCCCGCCAGAACACACTGTAGCAGGCACTCAGATGGTCCCAGCCGGCTCCAGGCTATGCATGCGTAGTTCTGAGCCAAGCATCACAGACATATTTTTAACTGACAAACTTTTCCTGTCACTGGCATTTATTGGCAGGAGAAAAGTGTCTGTTTTTTACTGGCTGCTTGTAAAAAATACTGACGGTTGGCAACACTGCAGTGTACCTGTATCTGTGTGCTTTGTACAACTTCACAGTCTAATAATATACAATGATTGATTTATTTTATACACAAAGCGAAACAAGTCCACAGTTACATGAACAGTTTTAAGGGTGATTTAATAAAGTGTTTGCAATACTATTAGGATGTTATGGTTGTATTAGAAAGTCCTGCTGCAAATTCATAAAAGCTGTGCAACAATTGTATTGCTATTTCCGATACATTTAAGATGTGAGACATTTTTACATTGTGGCGCTATAGATGTGACAGAATCATCAAGAGATATCAGTGATAAGAAACAACCACCCATCCCCCCCCCCCCGAGTGGCACCCACCCCAGCTCTGTTTGCCGGTCGGTCCAGCACTTACCCCATCATGGCCAGTGGCGGGTGGCAGGCAGCGTGGTGCAGTGGCTTGGCTCCATGGCGGCTTCCAGCTCCTCTCCTCCTCCTAGTTGTCTAATAGGATTGCCTGTCCTTTCAGCCAATCGGGTGACCCGTGTCAAAACATGCTTCCTCATTGGCCGGGAGGCGGATCAGTGTTACAACAGCGAATATTGATTCGCTGTTGTAACACACCAGAGGCTCTAATAGGCTTCAATATAGGGTGAACTCGGGTCGCAGAGAGGGTGCTCCGAGCCCATCTTATATTGAAGCCTATTAGAGCCTCTGGCTCTAAATGGTGCTTCAAAAAAACAGGAATCCATGCGCTGGTGTCCTGAAAGGGGCCGAACGCATGGATAGGGGAGGCGGCTATTGACAGGGGGGGCAGTACCCATGCGCCCTTAATGAACAGGCTGCCCCTGCTGTCACTGTGCTCCTAACTAAATTATCAAGCCATCTAATGGTTGGTGTCATAACTGGTCACATGTGCAGCACCACGGCAACTGCAGATAAAAGGCTGAAATGGCAGCTTCCTTGGCTGTAAAGGATCTTGGATCTTTAAAGCGGAGTTCCACTCAAAAGTGGAAGCTCCCCTTATTTTCCTCCTCCCCACCACCCTCTCCCCCTGGTTTTGACAGGTACCTTCTCCCAATTCTGGGTGATCTCGCCGCAGTGAGATCATCCAGAAGTTTGGGCCCCTCCTCCTTCCCTGGGCCATTCAGAAAGCGCGCTTTGCGCATGTACAGTAGGCAAACGGCTGTGCTGCCATTGCTTAGAAGCAATGGCAGCACCCGAGAGCCGATGGAAAAATCAGCTGGGGTGCTGACATCAGCAGCTTCAGTATTTGTAGCTGCTGACTCTCTCTTATTCTCTTCTTCTTTATAATGGGATAATAATAAAAGCTGCTTTCCTGATACTGACGGAGTAATAACAAACGTCTTTCCTAAGGATTTGTGTTTTTTGTTATATGAATAAAAGATATTTCTTCATTTTTTTGGGGGTCAAGTTAGCACAACCCCATTATCCCCTAGTTTTTTTTATGCTCAAAGCACCTACTACTCTATTTGTGTCCCTTAATTTTAGAAATATACTGTATATACTCGAGTATAAGCCAACCAGAGTATAAGCCGAGGCACCTAATTTTACCACAAAAAACTGGGAAAACGTATTGACTCGAGTATAAGCCTAGGGTAAGAATGCAGCAGCTACTGTAAGCGGAAAAGAGGGTCAACAATGCCCATTTGCAGCTTCACTGTTCCCATTTGCATGCCTCACTGTGCCCATTTGCACGCCTCACTGTGCCCATTACCTCACTGTGCTCATTACCTCACTGTGCCCATCTCCTCACTGTTCCCATCTCCTCACTGTTCCCATCTCCTCACTGTGCCCATATCCACACTGTGCCCATATCCACACTGTGCCCATCTCCTCACTGTTCCCATCTCCTCACTGTGCCCATCTCCTCACTGTGCCCATCTCCTCAGTGTGCCCATCATCGCTGTGCCCATATCCTCACTGTGCCCATATCATCACTGTGCCCATCATATCTGTGCCCATCTCCTCACTGTGCCCATATCCTCACTGTGCCTATCATCACTGTGCCCATATCCTCACTGTGCCCATATCCTCACTGTGCCCATCGCAGCGTACCTGAAATTTATGACAGGCTGCGCTGCGGGCGTCCATTTTAACCGCACGGGAACAGGAGGAAGCCGCAAATTTTTAAAAATGGATGCCCAAGGTACACTGACTCGAGTATAAGCCGAGAGGGGTATTTTCAGCCCTAAAAAAAGAGCTGGAAAACTCGGCTTATACTCGAGTATATACGGTACCTGCCTACTCCCAAACTGTCATTATAATCTAAACACATAATCAAAAAATTTAGATAATATTCATTTTATTTTAAATAATAGTAAGCACAAGAATGGCATATTAAAATCAAGAGGAAGTAGGGCTGTGGAAATTAACTATTAATTCCTCGATTAATCGATTAATGTTTTTGATCGATCAAAATTCTTTTGATCGGTTCTCACCTCTCCGCCGGCTTCCGGGTCTTCAGGGAGTTCCGTCGGAGATCCGGTGACGTCACGGACACCGGCGGGGCTTACTGTGTCCATCTGAAGGGCTCCTTTGCTGTGCCTTCATATCTGCATGCTGGCGGGACCTTACTATCTGCCACACGCAAGGGCTGTTACACTTCCCTCTATCACTTCCCTCTATCAACCTGGGATTCTACAGCCATCCACTGGGAGTTGTGATCTTTCCCTTCACGGGACATCTACTGTACATGCCAACGGACTGATGATAACCCCTCCTCATCTGTATTCAGCAGTGGTATCGTTGTACACATTTTTATACCAGTATCATACTTAGCTACATGTTTTTATGACTGTTTTTGCTACCGTTAGGTATTCCTTGCTTTTTTAGATTTTTTAGATTTTATCTCCAGTGCAATATTTATTTTGTTACCTACTTGAAGACTATAAAAGTTTTAATGCTATTCCCATTGAGAGCTGCCTTTGTGTGATTTTTGTATCCTGCTATCCATTTTTCCAGTGGTTGGTATCTGCACTGGAAATTAGCCTGCAAGGAGATCAGCTAAAAGTAGTTGGATCTGTATGTGCGTTATAGTTAATCGAAATTAGTTGATTAATCAATTTAAAAAAAAAACTATTAATCGAACACAAATTTTTTAATCAGTAACAGCCCTAAGAGGAAGGCAACAATAGATCAACTGGTGGAATTGGCGAAGCCTCTGTACCCCAGGGCAGACATCAATTATGTGAAGATCAAAGTTAGGAACCTGAGGAGTACCTACAATATAGGGAGCACAAGAAGGTCGTGGACTCCAAAAGATGGCGAGCAGCAGCATATGCCGTATCTGTCCCCAGGCTGTGGTACTACAACGGGCTGTGATTTTGGTCACACCAGACTGAACCACGCACATCTCTCTCCACATTTCTATCGACATCAGCTGAGGCCATTTTGTTTCTTGTGCATTCACAACATAAAGAACACCAAAAAAATATTAGACATATTCTCTGTCATCCAAATGCAATTTTTTAAACCAAAAGTGCAAATGATACTCCGAAAACTATCAAAAGTATAACCAAGAAAAACAAAATTAAATAACGAATCCCCCTAAAAAAAATTGTAGGCCCTAAACTCCCCAGACCACTGGCCTTGTTGCGGATTCTGGGTCTGATTTGGCCACTGACCCCTATGCTGCTGAGGTGGGTTGGCTTGCTGAGGTGGGTGGGGTTGCTGAGGTGGGTGGGGTTACTGAGGTGGGTAGGTTGGCTGGGGTGGGTAGGTTTGCTGGGGTGGGTAGGTTTGTTGTGGGGGAGGTGGAGGTGTGTGGTCCAAATCACACACATGTGATTTAGGGGTTAGCTCACGTTTCCTGGCCTTGCTGAGGAGCTGGATCATTATCCCCTCACATAGATCCCTTTGATCCGCGTCAATCTCGAGGAGCTTTTTAGCTGTGAAACTGCCAAACCCTTCAGCACTATCGGGTGCTGTTGTGATGACTGATGTGGCCCTAGTAAGGAAGTCAGCTGTGGCCTCATCCAGGTGGTGGCTCTTCCTGGCCTTTTTGGTAGGAGGGCGCAGGGTAGGGACTCTGCACTTAGTTGTCTGGCTGCTGGGCCCGGCCTCTTCTTGGCTAAAAAGTTCCTGTGTCTGAAAAAGGAACCTCATTATATTTTTTTGCCATCAATCACAAACACTTTTCAGCTCATTACTTTTACAACTTGAATCATCTATCATTCGGACTCCAGCATTTCTCATTCTTGTCCAAATGTTTTTTGTTCACTACTGTCTATTTGATATATGCAACTCACTTTGTTTACGCTTTAAATTTTTAGCCATCATAACAACAAATTTACATTATTGTATATTTTACTTCCAATTTTTTTAACAATGCTATACCTGGGTCAAGCTGAGCTCCTCCTCCTCCTCTTCTTCTTGTGTAGGATCAGCCTCAGTATCGGTGGCCTCAGCTGATTCGGAGGGTAGTGTGGAGAGAGATTTGCGTGGTACAGTTTGATCCTTCAAAAATTGCAGACTGGAGAAGTACCACAGCTTGGGGACATAAACGTCTTCTGCTGCTGCTCCTGATTGTTTGGATTCCTCGATCTTCTTTCTCTCCCTGTTTTTTTTTTTTCTTTTTTTCTTTTTTTCCACCGCCTCAGACTCAACCATAGCAAGAGACTTGGTCATGCTTTTATTCGTTCATATCGTCTCTACTTCAGTTTTGCATCATTTGTGGTTTTCCTTGTTCCCATTTTTAATTTTTTTTTGTTCTTATTATTATTTAAATCTCTTTATTAACCACCTCGTGCCCGCCGTACGACTATGTACGGCCGCAAGATGGTTCTTAAATGCCGGGAGCCCGCCTTTTTACGGCCTCCGCTCCTCCGGCCACTGGGGGGCGCGTGAGCGCAGCCGGCGGCGCGCGCACGTGCCCGATGCGTCACTGTAATGCCGATGCGCGTGCCTGCCGGTCGCGATGTCCGCCATGTACCCGCGATCGGCCAGTACAGAGACAAGGACATGGATCTGTGTGTGTAAACACACAGATTCATGTCCTGTCAGGGAGAGAGGAGACCGATGCTGTGTCCTTGTACATAGGGACACAGATCGGTCACCTCCCCCAGTCAGTACCCTCCCCCCCACAGTAGTAATCACTCACAGGGCATACATTTAACCCCTTCCTCGCCCCCTAGTGTTAACCCCTTCCCTGCCACTCACATTTATACAGTAATCAGTGCATATTTATAGCACTGTTCGCTGTATAAATGTGAATGGTCCCAAAATAGTGTCAAACGTGTCCGCTGTGTCCGCCATAATGTCGCAGTCACGAAAAAAATCGCTGATCGCCGCCATTACTAGTAAAAAAATAAAAATGATAAAAATGCCATAAAACGACCCCCTATTTTGTAAACGCTATAACTTTTGCGCAAACCAATCAATAAACGGCAATTGCAATTTTTTTTACCAAAAATATGTAGAAGAATACATATCGGCCTAAACTGAGGAACATTTTATTTCTTTTAAATTGGGTTATTTATTATAGCAAAAATCTAAAAATATTGTGTTTTTTTTTAAATTATCGCTCTTTTTTGTTTATAGCGCAAAAAATAAAAACCGCAGAGATGATCAAATACCACCAAAAGAAAGCTATATTTGTGGGGAAAAAAGGACATCAATTTTGTTTGGGAGCCACGTTGCACGACCGCGCAATTGTCATTCAAAGCGTGACAGTGCCGAAAGATGAAATTTCGCCTGGGCAGGAAGGGGGTATATGTGCCCAGTAAGGAAGTGGTTAATTATTCATGTAAACACAACATTACATCTCTCCGTCTTCCTTGCTCTCTCTTTATTTATGCACTTTGTGTGGTTTTCCCCTCCTCTCCGTCTCTAATTAATTTCTTATTTCAGTATATTTCGTTTTTGTGTTTTCTTATTGTTATTCGGTTTGTATTGTTTGTTTTGTATTTTGTGTTATGCCCCCATAATTTCTGCATATCCCAATGTGTGTTTGTAGGCTATCCATTCCTTCCATTTTTCTTCAAATTCTTCCATTCCCTCCCTATCACTAAACCTTATGCCCCGTACACACGTTCGTTTTTAATGTCATTTTTTAAACCGACGTTTTTCTCCTCGTTTTTTTTCATGTTTCCTCTCAAGCCTGCCTTGCGTACACACCATCATTAAAAAAAACGATCAAGCAAAGCGCAGTGACGTTCAACACGTACGACGGCACTATAAAGGGGAAGTTCTGTTCGAATGACGCCACCCTTTGGGACGCTTTTGCTAATTCCGTGTTACCGCGTGTTAGTAAAAGTTTGGTGAGAGACGATTCGCGCTTTTCAGTCTTCGTGCTTTGAAGATCGTTTTCGGAAGTTCAGTTTGCGCCTGTGGGTTCGTATCTGTTTAGCACTGCTTGTAGTCAGTTCGTATCTGTTTATTCAGTGCGGCCTGCTCTGCACGTTCGTGTTTTTCAGCTTGTTCTTCATAGGCCTTGCTGTTCTTCCGTGCGTTCTTCTAGTTCGTTCTGTTCAGCCGACCGTTATCTAGCCATGTTGCGGCTACGTACTCGTCGTAGAGTTTGTGCTGTAGTTGGTGCAGGGGTTCATGCTGTATCCCGACTCCATGCCATGAGCAGGGTCAGGAGGAGTTCATGGACCAAGAATTGGTTGCTCCAGCGGCACCAATTCTGCCTTTGTTGCGGGAGATCAGGGAGAATAATCCTGATGATTTCAGGAATTTTCTCAGGATGTCTGACCCCGTATTTCAGCATCTGTTGGCTTTGGTGTCCCCCTATATTACCAGGCAGGACACCGTTATGCGGGAAGCCATCAGTGCTGAGCAGAGGCTCATCGCCACGTTGCGATACCTGGCGACTGGGAGAAGCCTGCAGGACCTTAAGTTCTGGGGATCATTATACCAGAGACTTGTTCTTCCATCCTTCAAGTTTTGCAGGAGGACTATATTAAGGTAAGTGTTCTTCTTCAAAAATTCACATTGTATGGTTTTTATTTTTGGATACTTTTTAATTTGCTTTATTTGCAGTCCCTAATTCACATGATTCTTAGCTGCAGGGAATGTCCCCTTTCTCCCCATGTTTTATTATTTAAAGTTTGGGGTTTGAGGCCTACCTGTAAATTTGGCTTACCTAACCTCTCCAGCATGCTATCCTGGGGCCATACCTACCTTGCCTAGTCATTTCCATGTTTTTTATTCTATGTTCCATCGTAGTGCTTTACCCAAAACGCACCCTAAATTTTGCCTAGGAATGTTTCATTTTTGTTAACTTCAATACAGAGTGCTTGTAACGCCGAGTGCTCCGGGTGTCCCATCCAGCCCGGAGCACTCACGGCGTCGTTCCCTCTGCGGCGCTCCGGCCAGCCCCCCTGGCCGTGAGCGCTGCTCCGCTCTCCTCCCCACTTACCTTCCTCTTCCTGCTGCCTCCCGGCGTGCGCGGCCCCGCTGTGTTCTAGGGCGCGCGCGCGCCGGCCTTCTAAAATTTAAAGGGCCAGTGCACCATTGATTGGTGCCCGGTCCAATTACGGTTCCTCTACCCAAAACCTATTTAAACCCACTTCCCCTTCCTGTCCTTGCCGGATCTTGTTGTCATAGTACCTTGTGGAAGTATTTTGAGTTACCTGGCCTGTGTACCTGACCTTCTGCCTTTGTCTCTGACCACGAACCATTGCCGCCTGCCCTGACCTTTTGCTACGTCTGACCTTGCCTCTGCCTAGTCCTTTTGTACCGCACCGGCCTCAGCCGCCAGAGAGGTGGAGTCGCTACTGGGGGACACGACCTGGTTGCTACCGCCGCAGCAAGTCCATCCTGCCTTGCGGCGGGCTCTAGTGAAAACCGGTAGCCGCTTAGAACCGGTCCCTCGGTGCGATTCATACCATCCCCTCTCTGGTACAGTGGATCCACCTCCTGCCTCCTCTATAGTCGCCTGCCCGGCCCGTGACAGTAGATCCGGCCATGGATGCTGCTGAGGTGCCGCTGCCCAATCTCGCTGATCTCACTACCGTGGTTGCCCAGCAGTCGCAATTGATTGCCCAACAAGGACAGCAGCTGGCGCAGTTGACCGCCATGGTCCAGCAGCGTCTGCCGCGACAAGCTCCAGCATCTCCTCCTCTCCGAGCAGCCGCGTCTAGTTCAAAGATCCGCTTGTCTCTTCCGGAGAAATTTGACGGGGATTCTAAGATGTGCCAGGGATTCTTGTCTCAATGTGCCCTGCATCTTGAAATGATGTCGGACCAGTTTTCCACAGAACGCTCTAAGGTGGCATTTGTGGTCTGTCTGTTGTCTGGGAAGGCCTTGGCCTGGGCCACGCCACTCTGGGACCGCAATGACCCTGCTACGGCCACCGTTCAGTCCTTCTTTGCTGAGGTTCGTAGCGTTTTTGAGGAACCAGCCCGAGCATCATCCGCGGAAACCGCCCTGCTTAACCTGGTCCAAGGAAACTCCTCTGTGGGCGAATATGCCATACAGTTCCGCACACTGGCCTCAGAGCTAGCCTGGAATAATGAGGCTCTCTGCGCAACCTTCAAGAAAGGCTTATCCAGCCACATCTCGGAGCTCTTTGACCGTCTGCGCGGAGCAAAGGTTTTTTCAAAATTAGACCTCAGGGGCGCTTATAACCTCATCAGAATCCGTAAAGGAGATGAATGGAAAACCGCATTTAACACCAGAGACGGCCACTTCGAATATCTCGTCATGCCTTTTGGACTTTGCAACGCCCCTGCAGTCTTTCAGGATTTTGTCAATGAAATCTTTCGGGACATACTGTATACCTGTGTGGTTGTCTATCTTGACGACATCCTAATTTTCTCTACCAACCTTGAGGAACATCGGCTCCATGTCCGTCAAGTACTCCAGCGCCTCCGTGTAAATCATCTTTACGCTAAATTTGAAAAATGCCTTTTTGAGTGTAGCAGCCTTCCTTTCCTAGGTTATCTGGTTTCAGGACAAGGTCTTCAAATGGATCCTGATAAGCTTTCCGCAGTCTTAGATTGGCCACGTCCCTCTGGACTCCGTGCTATCCAGCGCTTCCTTGGATTCGCCAACTACTATCGCCAGTTCATACCCCACTTCTCCACCATCGTTGCACCGATAGTGGTGCTGACTAAGAAAAACGCGAATCCAAGGTCCTGGCCACCTCAGGCGGAAGAAGCCTTTACTCACCTAAAAACCGCCTTCTCTTCGGCACCTGTTCTATCTCGACCAGACCCCACTAAGCCGTTCTTCCTTGAAGTTGACGCCTCCTCGGTAGGAGCCGGAGCCGTTCTTCTTCAAAGAAATGCTAAAGGAGGAAACGTCACGTGTGGTTTTTACTCTAAAACCTTCTCCCCTCCTGAAAAGAACTATTCCATAGGTGACCGTGAACTGTTGGCCATCAAGTTGGCATTAGAAGAGTGGAGACATCTCCTGGAAGGTTCTCTTCACCCCATCTCCATCTACACTGACCATAAAAATTTGTCTTACCTTCAGTCCGCTCAGCGCTTGAATCCTCGCCAGGCCAGGTGGTCATTGTTCTTTGCCCGGTTCAATTTTCAGATCCATTTTCGTTCCGCAGACAAGAATGTCAGGGCGGATGCCTTGTCCCGTTCCTCTGATGCCTCTGAGACCGGGAACCCCCCACAACACATCGTACCCCCTGAGTGCCTGATTTCCTCTGCTCCCGCTGCTCTGATGCCAGTCCCTCCAGGAAAAACTTTCGTTCCTCCAGGCCTTCGTCTCCAAATACTTAGGTGGGGCCATTCCTCCCATCTAGCCGGCCATGCTGGGATCAAAAAATCCTTACAATTGTTGGCCAGACACTATTGGTGGCCTACCCAGGAAAGAGATATGACTGACTTTGTACGGGCCTGCACTATCTGTGCACGTGACAAAACTCCATGCCAGAAGCCTGCAGGTCTTCTCCTTCCTCTACCGGTGCCTGAACTACCATGGTCCCACATTGCCATGGATTTCATCACGGACCTTCCGTTGTCTCATGGTAACACTGTCATTTGGGTGGTCGTTGACCGCTTTTCGAAAATGGCTCATTTTGTCCCTCTTCCTGGTCTGCCTACTGCACCTCAGTTGGCGAAGCACTTTTTTCTTCAAATTTTCCGTCTCCATGGCCTTCCCTCACATATCGTCTCGGATAGAGGCGTCCAATTTATCTCAAAATTTTGGAGAGCTCTCTGTACTCAACTAAAGATTAAATTGAATTTTTCTTCCGCTTATCACCCGCAATCCAATGGACAGGTGGAAAGAGTTAACCAGGTCCTTGGTGACTACTTACGACATTTTGTCTCCGCCCGTCAAGACGATTGGGTCGACCTATTGCCCTGGGCGGAATTCTCATACAATTTCAAGAACTCTGAATCGTCCTCCAAATCTCCTTTCTTTGTGGTCTACGGCCGCCACCCTTTGCCCCCCCTCCCCATTCCCACTTCTTCTGGAGTTCCTGCCGTGGATGAATTAACCCGGGACTTTACCTCTATCTGGAAAGAGACTCAAAACTCGCTATCACTGGCCTCTGCCCGCATGAAGAGACATGCAGATAAAAAGAGAAGAATTCCCCCTGTCTATGTCCCTGGTGACAAAGTGTGGCTCTCCTCCAAATATATTCGGTTTCGGGTACCTAGCTACAAGCTGGGCCCTCGTTACCTCAGACCTTATAAAATCAAAAACCAAATCAATTCTGTCTCTTACAAACTCCATCTTCCTCCTTCTCTTCGCATCCCCAACTCTTTTCACGTGTCTCTTCTTAAACCCCTCATTCTTAACCGATTTTCCCCCAAGGTCACCGCTCCTGCTCCTGTCTCTGGTTCCTCCGATGTCTTTTCGGTGAAAGATATCCTCGCCTCCAAGGTTGTCCGAGGTAAAAAATTATTTTTAATTGATTGGGAGAACTGTGGTCCTGAAGAGAGATCCTGGGAGCCTGAGACCAACATTTTAGACAAAGAGCTCATCCGTAGATTCTTGGGTTCCAAGAAAAGGGGGAGACCTAAGGGGGGGGTACTGTAACGCCGAGTGCTCCGGGTGTCCCATCCAGCCCGGAGCACTCACGGCGTCATCCCCTCTGCGGCGCTCCGGCCAGCCCCCCTGGCCGTGAGCGCTGCTCCGCTCTCCTCCCCACTTACCTTCCTCTTCCTGCTGCCTCCCGGCGCGCGCGGCCCCGCTGTGTTCTAGGGCGCGTGCGCGCCGGCCTTCTAAAATTTAAAGGGCCAGTGCACCATTGATTGGTGCCCGGTCCAATTATGGTTCCTCTACCCAAAACCTTTTTAAACCCACTTCCCCTTCCTGTCCTTGCCGGATCTTGTTGTCCTAGTACCTTGTGGAAGTATTTTGAGTTACCTTGCCTGTGTACCTGACCTTCTGCCTTTGTCTCTGACCACGAACCATTGCCGCCTGCCCTGACCTTTTGCTACATCTGACCTTGCCTCTGCCTAGTCCTTTTGTACCGCACCGGCCTCAGCCGCCAGAGAGGTGGAGTCGCTACTGGGGGACACGACCTGGTTGCTACCGCCGCAGCAAGTCCATCCTGCCTTGCGGCGGGCTCTGGTGAAAACCGGTAGCCGCTTTGAACCGGTCCCTCGGTGCGATTCGTACCATCCCCTCTCTGGTACAGTGGATCCACCTCCTGCCTCCTCTATAGTCGCCTGCCCAGCCCGTGACAGTGCTACAGCCTTCATGTGTGATATTCCCAACTCATCTTCAACCCCCCCCCCCCATAATTTTTTGGTTTGTTTGTTTTTTGTTGCTTCCAATTTTTTATGTTTTGAACAGTTTCTACCAATGTTGGCCATGAATGTGTGTATGAAATCAGCTTTCAATGTTTCTGGCTCCAAGTATTAATTTATTATTTCTTTAATTCCACAGTTCCCTTCTTCGCCACATGAATGGCAGAATGTGGCTTCCGAGTTTGCCCAGCGATGGAACTTTCCGAACTGTGGAGGAGCCATCGACGGCAAACATGTTCGGGTCGTCCCACCACCCCATTCGGGATCCTTTTATTATAATTATAAGGGGTTCCACAGCGTCGTGATGATGGCAGTGGTGTCGGCCACCTACGAGTTCCTCTATGTGGACGTTGGCAAGAATGGCAGGATGTCTGATGGAGGAGTTTTTGCCCAGACGGAGTTTGGGGAACGGCTCCTTTTTGGATCTGCTGGCCTTGCCACCAGCGGAGCAGAATGTGGAGGGACTACCTTTTGTCTTTGTGGCGGATGAGGCGTTTGGCCTGGGACCCCATTTGATGAGGCCATTCCCGCAATGCACCCTCACCCCTGAGAGGAGGGTGTTCAATTATCGGCTGGCCAGAGCCAGAAGGGTGGTGGAAAATGCGTTTGGGATCATGGCCAGCCGATTTCGCCTCTTCCTTACCTCCATCCACCTTGCCCCATACAAATGGAACCATGTGGTTATGACGTGCTGTGTGCTGCATAATTTCCTAAGGGTGCATTCAACGAGTTATATATCTTTGAGTGGGCCTGAGGCCTCTTTAATCAATGCAGAAACTTTGGTGGCCCTGGAACCTGGCCGTCCTGGCTTGGCCCCCCCAACCGGACGTGAGGTCCGTAACCAATATGTGGACTATTTTATGGGTAGAGGGGCCATTGAAATGCCAGACAATCTTTAATAATTTTATACCAAAAAAATAAAACTTTTTCTGGAGTAAAGATTGGTTTGGATTTTTTATTGTATAATGTTTGATGTTTCTGGTAGGTTTACCTAGTGCACTTGTTTTGCCATGTGGATTAAACAATCTTAATTAGCCTTCATTGTCAGTGTAAACACCAAACATTGATTAGTTCACTCAGCACCACATTTACATAATGAAGCCACAATTATTTGTTATGTAAAAATACCTTTATTTCTTTTTTTAGGTGGGAAACTTCCTTAGAAATGTGGATGTTCCCTTAATTTCGGGTGTATTAAAACGCATGACCAGCCATGCATAAACAAACTATATTCGTCAAAATTTTGAAAAAGCTAAACATGTGCTAGTCATTAACTACTTCCCACCCGGCCACTGTACATATACGGCCGGGTGGGTGCTCTCTCCTTCTGAGTGGATGTTCCTGAACGTCCTTCAGAAGGAGGGGGATCGCGCGCACCGCCAGCGGCGCGTGCGCGCGCCCGCCGCGTTACCAAGGACCCGGTGCGCGTGCCCGGCGGCCGCGATTGCCGCCGGGCACCCGCGATTGCCCAGGAACCAAGCAGGAAAGTGGATCTGTGTGTGTAAACACACAGATCCACGTCCTGTGAGGGAGAGGAGGCTGATGGTGTGTCCCTTGTACATAGGGACAACCATCGGTCACCTCCCCCAGTCAGTCCCCTCCCCCCACAGTTAGAACACATTGAGGGAACATATTTAACCCCTTCCCGCCCCCTAGTGGTTAACCCCTTCCCTGCCAGTCACATTTATACAGTAATCAATGCATTTTTATAGCAGGGATCGCTGTATAAATGTAAATGGTACCAAAAATGTGTCAAAAGTGTCCGATGTGTCCGCCACAATATCGCAGTCACAATAAAAATCACAGATCGCCGCCATTACTAATAAAAAATAAAAAATAAAAAAAAATGCTATAAAACTATCCCCTATTTTGTAGACGCTATAACTTTTGTGCAAACCAATCAATACGCGCTTATTGCGATTTTTTTTATACCAAAAATATGTAGAAGAATACGTATCGGCCTAAACTGAGGAAAATTTTAATTGAAAAAAAAATGGGTATTTATTATAGCAAAAAGTAAAAAATATTGTGTTTTTTTTCCAAACTGGACGCTCTTCTTTTGTTTATAGCGCAAAAAATAAAAACTGCAGAGGTGATTAAATACCACCAAAATAAAGCTCTATTTGTGGGAAAAAAAGGACGCAAATTTTGTTTGGGAGCCACGTCGCACGACCGCGCAATTGTCATTCAAAGTGTGACTGCGCTGAAGGCTGAAAAATGGCTTGGGCAGGAAGGGGGTTTTAGTGCCCAGTAGGGAGGTGGTTAAAGGGTAAAATAACAAAAATACTTATAAAACTCTGAAAGTAAAACGTTATTTGGTGTAAAAACATTAGACACGCCCAAGCACAGCCATGATATTTTGGAGCCTTTCCTCCACCCGCTTTGTATTTGCCCTGATCTCTAGCAAGTCTCCCTTAATTTTTTCGAGATCACGACAGCAGACCATCAGGTATTGGATCAGGATCTGGGCACTGTGATGTGTCAACTTATTGGGGTCTTCGGCCAGAACTGCACCTAAATGTAAAAAGAAATATGTAGGATAGAATATGTAGGCCTACATCTATTTAACATGCATGTGTCTGGTTTCTCTCTGACCTGTGGTGGTGCCACTTTCCACTTCCACAACATCACATTCCTCTCCATCCTGGGGTTCTGGGGGTATTGTTGTAGGTGTTGCAATTATCGTCTCATCTGAGGTAGCTTTTCGAATCCCTAGGGAGATTGAAATAAAAGGAATAGTTTCATTAGTAGCGACTCAATTTTGCTAAAATAAGAAACATAAAAAAATACTTTGTAATCATTCTTTTGAAGCATGCTCCATTTTAAATTTTACCCCCTGTGCCAACCGGGACAAATGATTGGATACATAGCCAAAACCAGAGCATATACATTTTGAACACAAATTTGACACATTGTAACACCCCAAAGTATCTACACAGGATCACCTGTGTGTGACACCCTCAAGCTTTTTGGCTTTAGGCCCACACTTGTACTACTGCGTTCAGATGTTTCATCAGCTGCTGAGCATTCACTCCCTTAACATTATCATGCATATCGTTTTTTCTAACGAACAAATGTCCTTTGGATTAGCACCCAAAAAATAAGTGAGGCCCAAATTTACTCCCCCAAATAAACCAAAATACATGGGTGTTCACACTGGATGATCCTAAAACATCGTTTGAGGAACTGTACGGAGAAAGAGGTTTAATACGTCCGTTTACTGTGCGGACGAACCTGAAAGATGGTATCTTTCAGTGTACTATATGAAAGTTAAAAATACACGACAGAATACAAGAAAATAATATGTACCATGGAAACTAAAAAAAAATTACTTACTTTTTACTATAACTTTGTTGATTCTTTTATATTGGTCGGCCTCCCGCAACTTCAGATCAGACTATCGTTTTCTGAGCTGTTCCTTCGTTCTGCACACCCCGAATTTTTTGTGAAGACTTTTGACCACTTTGCCCATAATTCTGGACTTGACCAGATTAGGCCTTTTATACGGACCATGCTTGGCATCATAATCCTCCTTCTTTAAAATGGCGACCATCTCCACCATTTCCTCGAATGACATGTTGGATGCCTTATATCTCCTGGGTCTTGATTTGGGCTCCTCTGGAATTTCATCCTCTGTAGAGGTAATCTCAGCCACCTGTGTCTCCGCCATGTTTTGTTCAGCACTACGAGCGAGAAGGGGCGGGGAAAGTACAATATCGAACGTCAGGGGCGGGGAAAGCGTGCGGAGTTTCACGCATGCGCTGTGTATATCAAGTGAAGATCCATGTCTGGGAAATACGTTCATTTGTCGGGAGAGGGAGTTAGCAACGAACGTCGTGACGAAGGTACCTAACAATTTTACTTTTTGAGGTTCATCAGACGAGGAGATTTGTGTGCTCAAAATATGTAGACAATGCACAGTTGAGGAATGTTGCCTGAAATATATATTTTTTTTGGTTTCTCGCTTTTACAGATATCATGAATACTTTTAAAAACCCAGACTTCATGGGGGAGTTCATCGACAAATGGCAAGAGCTCCCTATATTATGGCAAACAAAAAGTGGCGCTAATAAAAATAAAGACGCCAGGAAAGCAGCACTCTAGAGCCTGCTTGCATTTGTGCAAACAAAGATACACACAACAACTCTCCAAGATGTCAAAACCAAAATTGCGACCATCAGAGGGACATACAGGACCCAGAGGACTATGGTCCTGAGGTCCCAGAGGTCAGGTGCACCAGCAGATAAGGTTTATAAACCCAGTCTGTGGTACTACAGTAAGCTTGCTTTTCTGGATGACCAGCTGGAAGTGCGGGAATCTCTCTCCACCCTTCCCCCCAGAGGTCAATCCAGCCTTCCTTGTACCCAACCCTCCAGCCTTCCCTGCAGCCAGTCCTCCAGCCTTCCTGTCAACCCTGCTCTGGCTTCCTCTGAGGATCAAGATCAGGGCCTTGAGGAGGCAGATTTGGAGATATGGAGCCAGGTAAAGTATTGATATCTATATTGTGAGGGGGTTAGCTCGGCAGCGGGTGTGTGTGACCCCCGGGATGGGCTCCCCACACAAAAACAGGCCCAGCAAACGGAGGTTGTGGTTTTCAAAATCAAAAAAAGGTGCGGTTTATTTTCTATTTACAGTGACAAAACACAGCAAAGCCAAAAGAAACATAAACAAAATAAATCCTGGTCAAGTTGACCTCTGACTAAACATACAGGTTTCCTAACTAACAACTGGGATCAGCCTAGTGCTGTCCTAGTCCCTAAGTCCCTGGTTTAGTAAAAGTCCAAACAAATAGCCACACAGGCTTTGCCTCACCGCACAGGGGTTCACTCTCCCTAGACAGTCCACACAGGTCTGGTTCCAGGCATGAGCTAACATCTAATGAAGCTGGGAGTTCTTATAGAGGCCTAAATGAGCTGACAAGGTTCAGCTGGTCTCCTCATCTCTGTCTGCACGACGCCCCACACTCTCCCTAGAGGTATGAGTCATCCATGAGCCCACTAGCCTTATACAACTCTCCACCTAGTTGTATAAGTCGGCGTAAAGCCTGAATCTGGGCGAAATATATCTACCCCCCTGGATGCAACCAGGTGACTTTACCTTCCTGCTGTCACATACCCCCCCCTCTTGTTTTAACCTCGGGGTTGGAACACCAGCAATCAGGCATTCATGTACTCGAGACAAAGCATCCACATTCCCCATTTGAACGCCAGGGCGATGCTTTACTGTGAAGTTGAATTCCTGGAGGGCCAGGAACCACCTATTCACTCTTCTATTTGTTTCCTTGTTTTGAGCCATCCACTTTAACGGAGCGTGATCCGTAACCATGTCAAAGTGCCTACCTAGCAGGTAGTACCGAAGGGAATCTAGAGCCCACTTCACCGCTAAACACTCCTTTTCAACGGTGGCGTAATTTACCTCATGGGACTTCAACTTCCTGCTGAGGTAAATGACTGGGTGCTCTTCCCCGTTCCAGACCTGGGACAATACTGCTCCTAACCCCACATCTGACGCATCACTTTGTACGACAAAGTCTTTAGAGAAGTCGGGTGAGTACAACACTGGCTGGCTACATAAGGCTTGTTTCAAGAATTGGAATGCTGCCTCAGCCTCGGGGGTCCATTTAATCATGACCGACCCTTTCCCCTTCGTCAGGTTGGTTAGGGGCACAGCCTTAGAAGCAAAGTGGGGAATGAATCGCCGATAATACCCAGCGATTCCCAGAAAGGCTCGTACCTGCTTCTTGCTGTTGGGACGTGGCCAACTCTGGATGGCCTCGACTTTGTTGAGTTGGGGTTTTATTACTCCCCTCCCAATGGTGTACCCAAGATATTTGGCCTCCTCCTGCCCAATGGTACACTTCTTGGGGTTAGCCGTAAACCCCGCTTCCCGAACAGAGTCCAGGACTGCTTGCACTTTTGGCAGATGTGAGGCCCAATCTGTGCTATGGACAATTACGTCATCCAGGTAAGCCGCAGCATACTTCCGATGGGGCCTCAGCATCTGGTCCATTTTCCGCTGGAATGTGGCCGGCGCATTCTGTAACCCGAACGGCATTCTTTTATATTGGAACGCCCCGTCTGGGGTTACAAATGCGGTTTTCTCTTTGGCCGACTTGGCCAGGGGGATTTGCCAATACCCTTTTGTGAGGTCAAGAGTCGTCATGTATCGGGCTGTTCCCAGCCGGTCGATCAACTCATCTATACGTGGCATGGGGTAGGTGTCAAATTTTGTAACTTTGTTCAACTGACGAAAATCGTTACAAAATCGCCAGCTCCCATCCGGTTTAGGCACCAACACGATGGGACTAGACCAATCACTTTGGGACTCCTCTATCACCCCTAAGTTCAGCATTTTCTGTACTTCCTCCCGTATTGCCTCCCGTCGAGCCTCTGGGATCCGATAGGGTTTTAACTTCACCCTTTCACCGGGCGGGGTAATGATGTCATGCTCTACCCCAGATGTTTGTCCCGGCAGCTCAGAGAATACCTCCTTGTTGCGAAGCACAAACTCCTTAACCTCCTGTTGTTGGGGTTGTGACAAGGTGGCTGCTATTCCAACCTCAGGAATCACGCAACCAGTTTGAGCTGGTGACCAAGTGTCTGCGACTAGGGACTCTCTATCCCTCCAGGCTTTCAACAGATTAACGTGATAGATCTGTTCGGGCTTTCGCCTTCCTGGTTGTCTGACCTTGTAATTCACTTCGCTCACTTTTTCCATTATCTCGTAGGGGCCTTGCCATTTGGCAAGGAATTTACTTTCAACCGTAGGGACAAGTACCAATATCCTATCCCCCGGGGAAAAGGTACGGGTCTTGGCTCCACGGTTGTACACTCTCTGCTGTGCCAACTGCGCTTGGGCCAAATGTTCCTTCACGATGGGCATTACCTGTGCAATTCGATCTTGCATCAGGGCGACATGCTCAATCACACTCCTGTGGGGAGAACTCTCACTTTCCCAAGTTTCCTTGGCAATATCCAACAGCCCTCTTGGGTGTCTCCCATACAGTAACTCAAAGGGGGAGAATCCCGTAGAGGATTGGGGCACCTCCCTAATAGCAAACATCAAATAAGGAAGTAAACAGTCCCAATCCTTTCCATCTCTATCCACCACTTTCTTCAACATTTGTTTTAGGGTTTTGTTGAATCTTTCAACCAGCCCATCGGTTTGGGGGTGATACACAGACGTACGCAATTGCGTCACTTTGAACAATTTACACAGCTCTTTCATAACCCGGGACATAAAGGGTGTACCTTGGTCCGTAAGCAGTTCTTTACAAATACCCACCCGGCTAAAAACAAGAGATAGCTCTTTGGCTATGGTTTTGGCCGAGGTATTTCGGAGAGGGATCGCTTCTGGATAACGGGTGGCATAGTCCATTATAACTAATATGTACTGGTGCCCCCTAGCGGACTTGATTATAGGACCTACCAAATCCATGGCGATCCTCTCAAACGGGACCTCAATGATGGGTAGAGGGACCAGCGGGCTACGGAAATGTGGCATCGGGGCCAACCTCTGACACACAGGGCAGGAGGAACAATAATTTTCTACGTCCTTCATCACCCCCGGCCAATAGAATCTCTGTAATACCCTCTCTCGGGTTTTCTCTGTCCCCAGATGACCTCCAAGAATGTGCCCATGGGCCAACTCCAACACCAACTTCCTGTAAGGTTTGGGCACCACAAGCTGCTCAACGGTTTCTTCTGCCCTTTTTGCCACCCGATACAGTAGGTCCTTCTCTACGCTGAAGTATGGGTAAGTGCAGGTATTATCTGGGTTCACTAACTCACCATCTATTTTCACTACGTTTTCCCGTGCCTTTATTAGGGCGGGGTCTTTCAACTGTTCTGTGGCAAAGTTTTCCCTGTGAACCTCAAGATCAGAAAACTCCACAGACGGTAGGTTTTCGTCTGAGGAGGTGGGCTCCTCTCCAGTTTCTTGAGTCTCCCCTGCCAATACTGATAAGGGAAATTCCGGAGAGTCCTCACCACTCTCAGGGGAGTTCTGGCTATCACATTCCTGGTACATAGGGGCACCAGTGAGGGGCTCAGGATCATCCCACAGTTCCCAGAACTTCGGAAAATCCCTTCCCACAATGGCGTCATGCGGTAACTGAGATACTAAGCCCACTGGATGAGAGAGGGTACCTTTGGGGGTCTCGAAACACACTGTAGTCACTGGATACTCTCGGGTGTCCCCATGCACACAAATAACAGCTACCTTGCTATTCCCAGAGACCTCTGTTTTAACTAACTCAGCCTTTATCAGGGTCACAAGGCTACCTGAATCCAGCAATACCACAACATTTCTACCATTAACACACATTTTGCATAAATGTTTCTCAGTTCCTCGAATGGCAGTGCATGCGACTGTCGCACACAGCGACTGACGTCTGCCCGTCAGAAAGTCACACTGCATGGGTTCCTCCACAACCGGGCAATTGGCTGCAATATGTCCCGCTTGCCGGCAGCGGTAGCAAACGATCCTTCTTGCCGCCTCTTGAGCCGCTGATTTCCCAGGCTGTTCTCGCCAAACTTGGGGTAGAGCTCCCACCCTCTCACTCTCTCCACCCTCACCCCTTGGAATCCTCTTATCCGCCCCTGGGGATGGTCTGGTCTTAGGGTGGAAAGTCCGAGTGTCTCTGGAAGAGGCCGTCAGGTTCTCTGTAGCCAAGTATTTCTCCACACGATCCACAAGACCATCGGCCGTCTCTGGGTCTCCATGGCTTACCCACTTTTGGATGGCAGTAGGAAGAGCTCTCAAAAACCGATCCATTACAACACGTTCCACAATCTTTGGTGCGGACAAAGTCTCTGGCTGTAGCCACTTTCTGCTCAGGTGAATGAGATCATACATTTGAGACCTGGGGGGTTTTCCAAGCTGGAAAGTCCAGTTATGCACACGCTGAGCCCGGACAGCCTGGGTGACACCCAGCCTTGCCAATATCTCAGCTTTTAGCATCACATAGTCTTTTGCTTGGTCAGGCTCCAGGTCATAGTAAGCCTTCTGCGATTCACCAGTTAACAGAGGAGCCACCAGTCCAGCCCACTGCTCCTCAGGCCACTTTTCTCTTTCAGCAGTCCTTTCAAATGTGGTCAAAAATACCTCTGGATCATCCTCTCCAGTCATTTTTGTCAATAAACGACTCACCCCAAAGGACGCGGTATTAGTGGGACGGCTTTCCTCACTGGTCTGCGGACGTTGCTGCATTACTGCTTCCATTTGTTGTAGTCTCTGCTCTTGCTTCTGTAACAGGTCTATGAAGCGGGCCTCAGATTGCTGCTGGGCTTGTTGCTGAGCTTCCAGACTCTGTTGGTGAGCTTGCTGCTGGGCTGCAAGGCTCTGTTGATGAGCTTGCTGCTGGGCTGCGAAGTTCTGTTGTTGAGCTGCAAGGCTCTGTTGATGAGCTGCAAGGCTCTTTTGCAAACCTGCATTTGTCTGCTGTTGATTGGCATTTGCTAGAGCCAGCTGCTTCAGTATCTCCTCCATGCTGGCTTAAAAAAACTGCCACTGGTTCTCCACCAACTGTGAGGGGGTTAGCTCGGCAGCGGGTGTGTGTGACCCCCGGGATGGGCTCCCCACACAAAAACAGGCCCAGCAAACGGAGGTTGTGGTTTTCAAAATCAAAAAAAGGTGCGGTTTATTTTCTATTTACAGTGACAAAACACAGCAAAGCCAAAAGAAACATAAACAAAATAAATCCTGGTCAAGTTGACCTCTGACTAAACATACAGGTTTCCTAACTAACAACTGGGATCAGCCTAGTGCTGTCCTAGTCCCTAAGTCCCTGGTTTAGTAAAAGTCCAAACAAATAGCCACACAGGCTTTGCCTCACCGCACAGGGGTTCACTCTCCCTAGACAGTCCACACAGGTCTGGTTCCAGGCATGAGCTAACATCTAATGAAGCTGGGAGTTCTTATAGAGGCCTAAATGAGCTGACAAGGTTCAGCTGGTCTCCTCATCTCTGTCTGCACGACGCCCCACACTCTCCCTAGAGGTATGAGTCATCCATGAGCCCACTAGCCTTATACAACTCTCCACCTAGTTGTATAAGTCGGCGTAAAGCCTGAATCTGGGCGAAATATATCTACCCCCCTGGATGCAACCAGGTGACTTTACCTTCCTGCTGTCACAATATTTATATCTTACAAGATTGTAGAATTTAAATAGATGTTAGTATTGTTAGGTATGTACACTTCTACCAATAAAGTTTGTGAAGAGCAAGATACAGTAGCGGCCTAATTTTATGTGCACAAGACAACAAAACCAGGATGCGGAATCAATGAAAATGACATAACTTTTGGCATTGATTTCAACAATGTCTAGAGGTGAACAATGTCTGTGAATGATGATGTGGCAAAATAAATAATGTCCCTTTCTTTTTTTACAGCCAGAGCAGAGCCAGGAAGAGGGTGATGTTGGGGATCAGGAGGAGGCAGGGCCCAGTGGCACCCAGGAGGAGGCTGGGCCCAGTGGCACCCAGGAGGAGGCTGGGCCCAGCACAAGAGCCCAGATGCCTCCCCTGGTAGTTAAACCACGAGGGCCAAGGAGAGGTAGGCAGGTGGAGGAGGAAACCAGGGCCTTCCTCAGAGAGGCAACAGCGGCCCTCAGAGAGGCACCCTCTGTTGATGAGGGATTTGCCGCAGTCCTCGCCCACAAACTAGGGCAAATGGAGTTGCGGCAAAAAATTTACAGTGAGACCCTGCTATTGAAAGTCATCAATAAGGGTGTGCTGGGTGAACTCACTAGGTACACGGACATAACGGAGGTTGTCCCTACTCCTCCACCTCCTCCTCCTCCTCCTACTACTCCTCCTGCCACAACCTCTCCTCCTGATCCCCAGCCTCCAAGGAAGAAACCAACCAAGGCTGCAGAGAAGGCTGGAGAGAAGGCTACAAGGAAGAGGAGAAAATAATGCCTGCTGTAGTACCACAGACTGGGGACATATAGGACTTATCTGCTGTGGCTCCTGACCTCTGGGAGCTCAAGACAAGATTGGGCTCCTTTTTTTTGGGGATCTAATCTCTATTTTGGTTTTGACATCTTGGATGGTTGTTGTGGGGTCAAAGGGATGCACAAATGCAAGCAGGCTCTCCAGTGCTGCCTTCCACTTTAATTTGTTAATGTTCTGAAATAAAAAAAAAATTAGTGCCCTTAAAAAACTTGACTATGTGATTTGTATTTCAAAAGAGAGCTTGCTAGGGAGCAGGCAGGGACATCTCAAATTATATTATTGTTATTATCAGGGGACACAAACCTCCCTGAGGCCAAATGAGACACATTTGGAAGGTTGTTGTGGTAACTTTACACAAGAATAATTTAAGCCAAAATAATAAAAAAAAGGCCACAAAAAAAACACAATAGTAAAATATAATTTAAAGAAAAAAGGAGAATTACATTATTTTATTATTATTATTATTATTTATGAGGGAGGTCCGGCTTATAAATAATATTTTACTATCATTAGAGCAATTTGGAATTACTTTAGAAACAAGTTTGGCATAACTGTCAATGTCATTATCAAAAGAGGGTAATTTTAAAGCATTATCAAAAGAAGAACGGAATGCGCAGCATTAAAACGATGCTATTAATTCCGCGGTGACGAATGTGCCATCTCCATTTCCAACATTAGCTTTACCAAAACGAGCGCTCCCGTCTCATAGTTGCTTCTGAGCATGCGCGTTTTTTTTCACGTCGTAAAAGCATACACACTATCGTTTTTCACGTCGTTAAAAAAAACGACATGAAAAACGACGTGAAAAAAGAGAGCATGTCCGGAATTTTTAATGGCCGTTTTTCACGTCGTTAAAAATGCTCTGGAGCATACACACGATCATTTTTCAGGGCCATTTTTTAAAATGGCAGTTTTAACGGCATGAAAAACGATCGTGTGTACGGGGCATTAGATATTCCAATCCGTACGTTTCGTCTATTTTATTACACCAACCCTTCAGTGTCGGTCGTTCCGAGTTTTGCCAATAGATAGGAATTTGGCTCTTTGCAGCGTTTAGGAGCTGCGGGAGCAATGTTCTCAAATAGTGTTTATCTGGCATTCGAATACCATGTAATAAACATCCCCATGGGTCGTCCGGTACTTCCATTTTGGTAATTTCTCAATTTTTTTTTCGTATTTCACTCCAATATTTTTTAATTTTGGGACATGTCCACCAAATGTGAACCATAGTCCCAATTTCCTGACATCCCGGCCAGCATAACTGGGATGTTTGCGTGGAGCATTTATGTTAAATACCATCTAACCAGACATTTATAATTTAATTCCATTATATTAGAATTTACAGATGTTGAATGTACCCTTTTTATTAATTGTTTAATCTCCGAGTCATTAACCCATGTCCCCAACTCCTCCTTCCACTTCTTGATAAATCGCAGTATGCCCGGCTTTTTTACCTCATTTAATATCTTATAGATCTTTGAAATTACGCCCTTCCTGCCCCTTTCCTCATATAGTTTCTCAAAGGTTTTCTACTGTTCTAATCGGCTGTAGTAATTTTTCAAATAAATGTTTTAACTGGGTATACCGCCAGTCATCAATCAGCATCAGTCCACTATATTTTTTTAGTTCCTGGTATGTGCGTAGTTTGTTTTGCTCCATTACATCTTTTATTATTGGGCGTTATCTTTTATAATCCATTTTCCGAACATTTTTTCCCGTCCTGGTATAAAATATTTTGTCAGTTAACGGTATTAGGGGTGAATTGTAATCCCAATTTTCCTTTTTGTGAATCTTGTCCCAGATTTTTAATGCGTTCCTGGTGATGCAATGTGTATCAGTGCCCAGTTCTTGATATTGTGCCGGGATCTATATTACCCTCCCCAGTGCAGTTTTGCTAACTATAGATTCCCTATTTACCCATCTCTTTTCAGTATTATTTTTAGGCCATTCAATTATACGTGATATTACAATCGCATTGTAATAATTTTTCAAGTCAGGTGCCCCCAGACCCCCCTGTGCCTTTTCCCGTGTCAGTAATGTCAGTTTAATACGTGTTTTTTTACCTCGCCAGATGAATGTTGAGAATAGTGACTGTAATTTACCTGCGGTCGTGAAATCGGGAGCATTTGTATTTTGTAAACTATCTTCGGTAGAATTACCATTTTAAAAATGTTTATACGACCACTCCATGATAGTTGCCCCGGTGCGATTCTATTCAGTTCTAATTTGATGTTGTTTATTAATGGGTTAAAATTAACTTTATATAATGTTCTGTCTCAACTACAAAGCGATAAAGTTCATCTCCAGGTTGATGTAGGCCTTACACAAGCTGGTTTGCTATTATCCCTTGCATCGATACAGGCAGTTTAACTCAATGAATAAACTCACAGTTAGGACGACAGACGATGAATCCTTTCGAATGTTCCGTTTAATGATGGATATTCATAGGTAGAAAAACGTTGCAGTTGTAAGCCACATGTAAGATGTTAGCATGGAAGCAATACAGGAGTAATGACCAGAATCAGGAAGTGGAGGAGATATATAAAGAACTACGGTGAGAGAGAGAGTTCAGCTAGAAAGAAGGGGACAGATCTTAAAGACACAGAGCAAGAATAATCACATAGTGTAACACAACACTCCCCGTCTGAAATCTTTAGATTTCATAACCTTAAACTAATATATATATTTTCAAAAAGTCCAATACTGACGAATGTCCTGGAACCTGTAATAAAAAACATGCAACAAGCAAATAATAAACGTAAGTTCAACAGGATGAAGAACATAAAGTCACAGTATGATGTCTTCAAATAATTCCAAAGTTCTGAGTAGAACCTGTAGATGGCAGCAATGTACTCCCCGCTGTGCCAACAGCATGGCTAGTCCTTGCACAAGTCACTCACCTGGCAAAAGAAGTACTAACTCTGTAATTGGTCGACTAAAGGTTCGTGTCGATCCTCCCTTGGTTACCTTGACTTCTACCTTCCGGACTTTGTTATCGTCGCTGGGCATAACTTTTAGTAATAAGACCCATAGGCCACTCATTCCGACAAACTTCCTTGTCTTTTAGAAGGATGAGGTCTCCAACCTTAAGATTCGGCTTAGATGCTTGCCATTTGTTACGACCTTGAAGGTGGTGAAGATACTTTTTCTTCCAGCGATGCCAGAACACGTTGGCTAGATGCTGCACCTGCTTCCATTGATGCTCGTAATGGTGTGACCGCAGCTTCTGTTTTGTACTTACAGAAGTGTGGAGTGAGGTGTTCACAGTTCTTATTTCCTTATCATCTTCAGGGTTTACTAGCCCATAGGTGGTGTCAATAGGGAGTAAGTAAGAGTCCTCACACAGAAACCTTGGAGGTGACAGCCATAAGCTGTCCTGAAGAGCGGCAGGTGACACGGCTCTGGTCCCACAGTCAGCTGGGTTGAGTTCAGTGGGAACGTGATGCCATTGACTTGGTAGAGAGAATCTCTTGATACGTTCAACCCTGTTGCTGACGTACACATAAAATTGTTTTGTTTGGTTGTTTATGTAACCAAGTACTACCTTACTGTCTGTATAGAAGGTGAAAGAATCAATTCTAGTGTCCATTTCACTTCGTATGACCTCGGCAATTTCTACTGCTAGCACGGCTGCACAAAGTTCAAGTCTTGGTATGGTATGTGCAGGCTTGGGTGTGAGTTTTGCCTTGCCTAGGACAAAACTACAGTGTGATTCTCCATTCAGTTCAGAGGTCTTCAAATAGGCTACTGCAGCAATAGCTTCAACTGATGCATCAGAGAAAATATGAATCTCTCTCCGGTTAGCAGTTGAAGTGGATCCTGGAACATAGCAACGGGGAATCTGAAGTTTTTCTAGTGACTTCAAAGAATATCTCCACCTTTCCCACTTGTGTTGATTCTCACTAGGCAAGGGAGTATCCCAGTCTATGTTCTCAGTAGACAACTGTCTTAGTAAAATCTTACCTTGAATGGTAACTGGAGCAAGGAAACCCAGTGGGTCATAGATGCTATTCACCACGGACAGGACTCCTCTCTTAGTGAAGGGTTTGTCACAAGTTGACACCTGGAAGGTGAATTTGTCTTGCTTGATGTTCCACAACAAACCCAGACTTCGCTGTACAGGAGGCACATCTGTACCTAAGTCAAGGTTTTTTAGACTAGTGGCATAGTCCTCAGAGTGAAAGGCATTCATAAGTTCCTGGCTGTTGGATATAATCTTGTGCAGTCTAAGGTTTGCTACAGACAGCATCTCCTTTGTTCTGGTGAGACGATCAATTGCTTCTTTAGCAGTTGGAAAGGACTTAAGTGCGTCGTCAACGTAGAAGTTTCTTTCAACAAATTGACGGGCATCAGATCCATATTCAACTTCTCCAGTCTGAGCTGTTTTCCTTAGTCCATAAGTTGCCACTGCTGGGGAAGGACTGTTACCGAAGACATGTACCTTCATGCGATAATCTATAACTTCCTTGTTGAGGTCATTGTCCTTGTGCCATAGAAACCTGAGGTAGTTTCTGTTGTCTTCTCTGACGATGAAGCAGTGAAACATCTGTTGAATGTCGGCTATTACTGCTACAGGCTCTTGTCTGAAACTAATCAAGACTCCTATTAGACTGTTGTTCAAGTTGGGTCCCGTAAGGAGCATGTTGTTAAGAGAAACACCTTTGTGCTGAGCACTGGAATCAAAGACAACTCTGATTTGGTCTGGTTTGCGTGGGTGATACACGCCAAAGGATGGAAGGTACCAGCATTCTTCTCCATCCTTTAGTGGGGGAGCAGGCTCTGCATGATCTCTGTCAAATACATTTTGCATAAAGTCCACAAAGTGCTTTTGCATCTCTGGTTTCCTGCTTAAGTTTCGCTTTAAGGAGGAGAATCTACTGATGGCCTGCTGTAAGTTGTTGGGCAATCTCTCTCTTGGGAGACGAAAGGGTAGGGGTGCTACCCAGTTATTGGAGTCATCTTGAAAGAACTCATTGTCTATTACCTTGATGAATTCTTTGTCTTCCATTGAAGGAGCCAGTATGTCATCTTCACTGGTTGCTTTAAACACTGTAGAGCCGAAGTTGCCATCATGGCAGGAGAAAGGGCTTGTGTCACCTGAGATACCATGTTGCCATTCGTGGCTGGCTATCTTCTCTTTCACCCAGTAGTGATGTGGGCATGGCTCAAAGTAAGTGTTTCGGCCATTTGGCAGAACATTTGTCTTGAATGACGAAATGTTGGTAGGTCTTTTCATTTTGCCTATGCAGACATTGCCTATGATGACCCACCCTAGATCCGTGCACTGGGCAAATGGGGCATCTGGGGGTCCACTGACTTGTCTGTGTACCTTGTGAACTCTTAGAATGTCTCTTCCTAACAGAAGAAGGATCTGAGCATCTTTGTCAAGCGGCGGTATCTCATTTGCTATTACCTTGAGGTGAGGGTGATGGAAAGCAGCAGCTGGAGTAGGGATTTCTTCCCTGTTAGCAGGTATCTGATTGCACTCAACAAGTGTAGGTAAGGGTAATTGCAAGTTACCTTTGAGAGAAGATACCATGAGTCCATGAGCCCTTCTTCCAGAAACCTCTATAGTTCCACTACAGGTACCCAAGGTGTAAGGATGAGCTTCGCCTTTTATTTCAAATAGATTGAACAATTCCGATTTTGCAAGTGATCGATTGCTCTGATCGTCTAAGATAGCATATGCCTTTAGAGACTTTTCTGGTTGATCCTTGTGGTATATGTTCACCAAGCATATCTTAGCACAGGACTTACCACAGCGGTCTTCTCCACAAACTTCAGTGCAGGATGAAGAAATTATGGTAGAATTAGGCACTTGGTCTGTATTCTACCCGCCATGCGTTAACCTGGGAGGAGTGTTGGCAGGTTGTGCAGAGCTGGGCTCAAGAGGATGGAGGGCTTGCACATGTTCTTCAGAGCCACACTCTGACTCTATGCACTTGATGGACACATTACAGTCCCTTGCAAAATGTTCTGTAGAAGCACAGCACCTGAAACATACCCTAAATGTCTTTAAAAGCTCCTTGCGCTCTTCCAGAGGATTTTTCCTAAAGCCGATACATTTATTGAGGGGGTGTGGCTTCTTGTGTATGGGATACTCTCTGTTAGGGTTTTCAATCTTCCTACTCTGTTTGTTTGTGGCCAGAACTGTGGTAGGAGTGGGAAGGATGTCAGTCTTTTTCACGGACACTGGGCCTCTATGGTTTCTATAGTTGCCCTGAAGACTGGTACTCTTAGGAAAGGGTGAGAAGAGGCTGTACTCACCGTAGGAAAAACTTGGATCGTTCTTGGTCTCTGCAATTTTCCTGATGAATTCACAAAAAAAAGAGAATGGAGGGAAGGAAACCTTGTTCTCTCTTTTGTATGATGACCCTAGTGCAGTCCATTTCTCTTGCAAACCATTCGGGAGCTTGGAGACAATTGGGTTTACCCCTCTTGGAGTGTCAAGGTAACTGAGTCCAGGTAGTTTTGGGTCAGTCTTGGCTAGCTGAAGCTCAAGGAGAAGGTCACTCAGTCTCTGGAACTCCTTGTTGTCCTTACCGGATATCTTTGGGAAAGTTTCCTGACGCATGAACAAAGCATTTTCTATAGCTTCTGGACTGCCATAACTTTGCTCTAGTCGCTCCCATGCAGCTGTGAGGCCTGCAGTAGGATTGTCCATGAAAACCGATCTTAATGGCTTAACACGTGCAGCAGATAGAGGACCAAGCCATTTGATCAGTAGATTCAATTCTTGATCAGCTGTAATGCCAATATTGCTGATTGTAGTTCTGAAGGCACATTTCCAACTTCTGTAGTTCTCAGGTTGGTCATCAAAACTTGTAAGACCAGTCTTTGTGAGCTCTCTGCGAAGCATGTACCTCACAAACTCTTCTGTCTCAGTTGTCTCCGCCTTTATGTGAGATGCTGTTGGCTGTATGGTGCTGATTGCGTTATCTTTGACATTGTTGTTAAAGGACACAGGGAAATATGGTGCAGCAGATGCATCCAGGTGAGTTGCTTGCTTGAAGTCAGTTGTTCCAATGGTACGTTGATTCAAGGCTGTACCGATGACTGGAGATTGATGACTTGCCTGAAGCTTGCGCTGATGCTCTGTGATGTATGAAGGCAGGCAAGGTAGACAGGTAGGAAATGCAGTGGAGTGATTTTGAGTGCAGGAAGTTGCTGGAACCTCTTTAACTTGAAGCTGTGAAGGAGTCTCTATGTAGTCGGGAGCATTGGAGACAATGGAGTGTGCACTGCAGTGGCTTAGGACATAGTCTTTAGTGCGTTTGAGGGGGTCTTCCATATCTGCTATGTTTAGGTTAATGCTGTCTTTCTCACTTGCACCTTCGTCTGCACTGATAGCTTGCTGTAGGACCCTTAGCTTTGCCATAGCTGCGTCATGTTTACACTGTTCATTTAAGCTTTCCATTGTTGCTCTTTTACGTGCTGACGGCGCTTCCAACTCTGCCCTTTGACGTGCTGACTGCGCTTCCGACTCTGCTCTCTGAGCTTCCAACTCTGCTCTTTGACGTGCTGACTGCGCTTCTGACTCTGCTCTTTTTTCTGCATATGCCACCTGCACTTTGCTGGCTTCCACTTCAGCGCGGGCATTAATAAGTCGCTCACTGAGTGTTGAGTATCTTGAACTATGGGATCTTGACGAGTTTTTAGAACGTCTGGTGGAAACAGATCTGTGAGATGCAGTGTCCTGTAACAGCTTTATTTTTGCTTCTGCCTTTAATCTGGTTTGCTGGATAAAACTGTCTCTTTCAATATTGAGAGCATTGACGCGCTTTAATTGCATCATCGCATTTTCTGACTTCATGTTTTGTAAGACATTAGTGAATTTGATGCTGGTAAGCTGATAAAGCTCATATGAGGCAGAAAGTTGTTTAATGGCGCCCTCTAGTGTCAGTAGTTCACGTTCAACAGACACTGTATTGGCTTCAGCAAGGATTTTCTCCCAGACTAATTCCAAGCTATTTGACAATTCAGTCCTTGAAGCTTCATAATTCTCCATTACTTTCCAAGTGGGTTTAACTGAGCGTTTGGGTAACTCAGTTTCTTCAGGAACTTGTGAGGAGGTAGATGTGAGTTCACATGCAGAAGCTTGGTCACTCATGATAGCAGACTGACTGTGAAAGCAGGCAGGATCTGTGTGCTGAAATATGACACTGTGCAGATTGTCTCAGGCTATAAGGCTGCCATGTGCTGCTCTGTCCCTTCTGTCTTGCTATGAGGGCAGTAAATCTTGTCTGTATCAGTACTGACATGCAGAAATCTTGTAATTAGTCTGTGAAACTCCGTTTTTCTACTGTTCTGTCTCAACTACAAAGCGATAAAGTTCATCTCCAGGTTGATGTAGGCCTTACACAAGCTGGTTTGCTATTATCCCTTGCATCGATACAGGCAGTTTAACTCAATGAATAAACTCACAGTTAGGACGACAGACGATGAATCCTTTCGAATGTTCCGTTTAATGATGGATATTCATAGGTAGAAAAACGTTGCAGTTGTAAGCCACATGTAAGATGTTAGCATGGAAGCAATACAGGAGTAATGACCAGAATCAGGAAGTGGAGGAGATATATAAAGAACTACGGTGAGAGAGAGAGTTCAGCTAGAAAGAAGGGGACAGATCTTAAAGACACAGAGCAAGAATAATCACATAGTGTAACACAACATATAATGTCTCGGTAGTGGTTGTTATTTTAATTCCGAGGTAGTTTAGTTATTTTCTCCAGCTAAATGGGAAATCAGCTTGGTATATGTTCCTTTCTGATTTGGGTATGTTGAAACTCAGTATTTCAGATTTAGCTGAATTTATTTTGAAGTTGGACAATTTTCCGAATTCACTAAAGGATTTAATTAAGTTAGGTAAGGTTATTTTCGGGTTGGTTATAAAACATAGGATGTCATCCGCGTAAGCAGCAAGTTTATGGTCTTCTTCCCCGACTTCGATCCCCCTAATATCTACATTCCGCCTTATCCCCCTTAACAGGGGTTCTAATGCCAGCATGAACAATAGCGGTGACAAAGGACACCCTTGTCGGGTGCCGTTTTTCATCTCGAATGGCATTGAGAATGTCCCATATATTTTGATTCTCGCCGTAGGTCTGTTGTACAGGGATCCTATCCAATTGGTCATTCTTGGTCCTAAACCCACCGCCTCCAGTGTACTCTGCATGAAGCCCCAGTCTACCCTATCAAATGCTTTCTCTGCATCTATTGACAGGAGTAGACCTGGGGCCCCACTATCTTTAATTTTCTGTATGGCTAGGAGAGTTCTAATTCCATTATCCCTCCCCTCCCTTCCTGGGATAAATCCGACCTGATCAGCATGGACCACATCTTTCATTATTGTTTTCATCCTATTAGCGAGAATATTAGAAAAAATCTTAGTATCGATATTCAGAAGTGAAATCGGTCTATAGCTGGAACAGAGTGTGGTATCCTTGCCGTCTTTTGGAATTATAGTTATTATGGCTTCTAGTGCCTCTTTCCGCATCTCCCATTTCGCGCCTATCCGGTTCATGTAAGAACACAGTTTCGGTGTTAGAGTATCTACAAATTTTTTATAATACAATATCGTCAGGCCATCTGGTCCGGGACTCTTCCCATTTGGCAAATCATGTATGATTTTATTTATTTCCTCCTCTGTTATGGGATCCTCTAGGTGGCTAATTTTATCCTCTGGGATTTTGTCCAGGTCAATCTCCTTCAAGAAGGCTTTAATTTTCTCACCTTTTTGTTTTACCTCTTCATATGTGTCATTTATAATAATTGAATATAATTTGCTATAGAAATCATGGAAAATGTTAACTATTTCTGATGTTTTGTGTCTTAGTTCCCTGGTATTTGTTTGTATTTTCTCTATGTAATTAAGAGATTTTTTCTTTTTTAATATTTTCGCTAAATGCTTCCCCGACTTATTTCCCCATTGGTATCTCTCTTTCTTAATTCGGTTTAAGACTATACGAGATTCTAGTTCAATTACCTCTCTCATCTCCTCTCTTTTAATACACAGATTCAGTAGTAGTTATTTTCTTCCAGTTATCTTATGTTGCTGTTCTAATTCATATATTTATTTTGTTAATGTTATTTTTTTCTCCTTAGTTCTTCTCTTTTTTTACACCCCCTCTCTGATTAATATACCTCTAATGTAAGCCTTATGGGTTTCCCAGACTGTTGCCTCTGACACACCTTCTGTACTATTCTCCCTGAAGAACTGTTCTAGTTCGAACCTTATTCTTTGAACTATTTTTTTTTCCTGTAAAAGTTCTTCATTCAACCTCCAGCTGTTAAACTTGTTTTGTACCTCTCCCTTGTTCATTTGGAGTGTTATTGGTGCATGATCTGATTTTTTTTTTCCTCTTTCTCTCCCTGTTATACATGCTCCTGAGGCCCCCAATTTTGGTCTTTATCAAACTGTAGGTTGCCCTGGGGTACACAGTCTTTGCCAATTGCACCAGTTGTTTAATTGCTGCCTGCCCTTTATTTTTATTGGAATAGTCCTTATGTTTGACCTGCCACAGACAGGTGTGCGCCCTGTATTGTTCTATAAATTCTGTCATGAATTTGTGGGAATTCAAGTTCACCTTCATTTTTGTGTCAAGTATCAGATGGCTGCAAGAAATAACACAAGACAAACCATACTGGATTGCTTCTAGCTCATAAACTGCTTACAATATTGGCCTTTATCTAAGCAGTATATGCCACTAACCACCAGTGTCCCAATGTTGTCACTTACCTTTTTTTCGAGTCACCCTTCGGCTTGCGTTCGTCTCGCAACTATGTTTACGTCCATACGTCCGGTACATCGACCGCTCGTTATGGATTTATATTCCCTGCGCATGCGTGAAACTCCGCTCTCCGAGTGTCATGACGCTGGGGCGTGACCACATTCTTTATTCTGCATGCGACATACACGGCGGAACATTCGGGAAGGAGAACATGATGGCGGAATCAACGAAAATGACCAGGCCCCGCGATAGTGGAAATTATCGCAAACACAAGGCCACCCCCATGAGCAAGGGGGAGATGGTGGAGATGGTGCGCATATTTGACAAATATGATTATAACTGCAAGCTGAAGGACTATGATAGGCCCAACAGCGGTAAAGACTGGGTTTTTGAGAAGGTCCTTGCGGTATTGGAACGAGAATATGGGGTCAACCGAACGAAAGATCAAATTCGCAAACGCTGGTCAGATTTGAAACACAGAGAGAAAGAACTGTTGGACTCCTTTCACTGCATCATTATTAAAATAAGTAAGCACAATTGATGACTGTAATCATTATGTTGATGTTTTAATTAGCTGTCTGTACATTAGATGGATACAAGTAGGTTTTACAAACTATATTTTTTGGGGGTAATGAAGAAGTTAATTACATTTTCTGCAGATATGAACTATACTTGTTCTTTATGACTAGCCTTTTTTGGTGTAATAATTTATACTGTATGTAATGATTTCCACAGGAAAAAGGGACAGAGAAAGACATGAGACAAGCCACCAGAGGGGACAAAGGGAGGCTTGTCTTGGCCGGGCCCCAACAGGGGCAACAACAGGACCAGCATCACCCCCAATCATAAGTGTCAACTTAAAAAAAAATAATTTAGCCTCCGACAGGGGTGTTTCTAGGTGGGACAAAGGCCATGGGCTCAGGGCGTAACTTAAGGGGTAAATAACACTTTATGTTTGCTGTGTGGCTCATCACTGCCCATTAATGATGCATTTCCAGGGTAGACATAGGTAGAGGAGAGGCCCTGGGGGTCGCAGTCACACAGAGTCACGCCTGCTAGAATGATCATCATATATCCCATATATCCCCTATCCCATAATAGGAGACAAGAGTGGTGGGTGTCAACTGCATGAGTTGTTCAATGTGGGCATATCGACATTTTTTTAACATTTAAAATTACATCATCTTCCCTTTACAATGCATTTTTCGGATTTGAACAATGCATAGTGCAGCATGTTGTAGTCCACTAGTCTGTAGCAAACATTGTCACTAGTGCAAGGTTTGTCTACTAATTCAGCAAAAAGGTATTCTAGGAACAGATGTGACTTTTGGGGTGGCTTCATGAATGTTGTATTGTTTATTTCTAGAGGAACATGAGTGTGGTCAACTCCAACATTTGGAGGAGTGGGATCAGAGAGCTGGACCCAGCAAAGAGCCTCCACTGGACATAACATCCCCAGACACAAGACAGGCAGAAGGTGGAGGAGTGCATCAAATTGAAGATGATACTTTGGAGCCTGTTGTTTGCCCCAGTAAGTATTTTTTACATCTGGCTTCAAATGTCTAGACATGTCTACAGTAGTGTATTTAGGTTTTGTGCTGCCCTAGGCCTGACTAAAATCGTGCACCCCTAATTTAAATATGACCCACCCCTTCCTGTCAAGGCCACACCCCTTTCTGTTTAAGACCCGCCCTGAAATTTTCCAGTGGGGGCACTAGTTCTGAGGGCCTGGGGGAAGGGGGATGTATTACCTTAATTTTCATAGATTTCCTCTCACTTCCTGTTTAGCTATGGGGCAGGAAGTGAAGGGAAATCTCTGCAATGGGACAGGGATGGTAAAAAATAAACTGATAGGGGCTATAACCCTCCCTTACTCTATCCAAAATGGAAAAAAAAAGTGTTGCGTATAGTTCTGTTTTTAAAGCACAAATTTCTGATAATTTTATGGAGAGGACTAAGAAGATATAACCATGCCAATGGTGCAGCAGAAAATATATAGCACAGTGAGGAAGGTTTGTGATCCAGGATGATAGGACAGTCAAAATTATAAGCAGCGCCCCCCCCCCCCCCTCCCACACACACACACACACACACAGTTGCGGAATGCTGGCCGCCCGCATGCTAGAAGCAGTGCGGCTGCTTTATGGCGGCGCTAGACTAATTTGCCTCTCAGCCCAGTCCGCCCCATATGACTGGCGCTACACTAACAGTGTAGCGCAAGCCGGCGGGGACTCTTTCTGTGCTGCCCCCCTGCAAAGTGCTGCCCTAGGCCTGGGCCTTGTTGGCCTAGGCCAGGATACAGAATTGCATGTCTAGTGAATAGATGTCCAAAACAAACACACACACAACACAGGAGCAAAGTATGTAGTGCATTGAACATTAGCATGTAGATGGAAGAGGTGGAATGAGCTGGCAGTGTTGCTAGGTAGCCGAGTTTTGTAGACACAGGCACCAGGGCCAAGACTACAGAGTAGTTGCAGTGTGTACATCCCTAGTAGTGTAGGTGTCTGAAGGGGAAGCAGGTTGAAAGCAATAATTGACTGTCTAGGTAAGTATTTACACAGGTGTTTGGGTATAACTACCACCCAAACACTTCCCTTAAATTTAGCACCCCGCTACACTAGTGTAGCGGCCTCACCCCTCTCACCCCTTCTTCTTCTCGGCTTGTTGTCTTGTCTAGGGGGATCAGGGAGGAGGGATGCGGTACACTACGGCCTATGTCCTCTAATCTGTAGAGGTGAAAGCCAACACCTGTTTACCTTCGGGCTGTGTGCATAACCCAGAGCCAAGTCACAGATGACCCCCCTTGTTCCCAGTAACTGGAGTTCCACACCACTGAAAAGGTCCAACTCTCTTATTTATTCTCTGACAGCAATAAATCGTCCTTTAACAGCAGACAGGTTGTGACCCAAAGAACAGTTCAGTATAAATGGGGAGTAGGTCAAGGCACAATCCTCAAATAGAACTAACCATTGTAGTGTCACCAATGGTTATTACACACAGCCGCTGCCACCGACCGTGTAGAACAGGAACAGAATTACCTTCGCTAAGTGCAGCCCCTGTCAGAGGGAAGTCATCCTTCCAAGAGAGTTACCAGAGGCCCCAATGCTGCACCGGACTGTTCGGAGGGGTTACGCTCCCTGGCCTCCTCATCTCAGATTCGGGCGCCCAACACCTTTGGGCCCCTCGGACTCTTCCACCCTTGCGGAACCCAGTCGAAGGTACTGGGCCTCGGGCCTTCTCCGTAGTACCTCACCCCAGGCTAAAGGTGCCTAGGATGGACTCCATCTCCCGCTCCGGCTAGGTCAAGGGCACCTGGGCCCCGGAACTCCGGAACACCGGCACCCAGGCTGAAGGTGCCTGGGCGCGGCCGTGACCTCCGACTCTGAACCTCGTGGTGAGGACGTCCCTCCCCTTTATCTCCTCTCCCGACAGGCACAGCAGGTTTCCCGCCCCGCCGTACGGCTGCCGAAACAGGACAAAAAGGGAACAGCACTGCAGTGATTGTTCAACCCCGGCCCCGGGCGACAGCGCCACCCAGGGGCCGCAGGGAACTGAACACCACTGAAGTCCTCCACGAATAAAAAGGGTCCTAAATTCCCTAGCAATCAGTAAATCTGGGTCATACTACCACCCAGATGCTTCCCCTCGATTTAAATACCCGCTACACTAGTAAAAAAATAAATTAAAAAAATGCTCTAAATCTATCCCCTATTTTGTAGCTGCTATAATTTTGGCGCAAACCAATCAATATACGCTTTTTGCGACTTTTTTTACCAAAAATATGTAGAAGAATACATATCGGCCTAAACTGATGAAAAAATTTGTTTTAAAAAAAAAAAAAAGATATTTATTATAGCAAAAAGTAAAAAAAATTGTGCTTTTAACCCCCCCCCCCGCTAGCAGCCTAAAAAGGGTTAAAATCGCAGGGGAGCTTTAGGAGAGGTGCATACACCGCTCCTACAGCGCTGCAAAGATGCGGCTTGCAGGACTTTTTTTTACCGTCCTGCCAGCGCACCGCTCCAGTGTGAAAGCCCTCGGGCTTTCACATTGGAGTGAGAGGAGAGGCTCTTTACAGGAGCTATAGCGTCTGTAAAGCACCTCAGTGTGAAAGCAGCCTATGTGGTTAAATAACAAACATGTTGTATACTTACTTGCTCTGTGCAATGGTTTTGTTTGGTCCTGTAAGCGAAGGAAGAAGAGGTACAGAAGGGAAATCTTGCAATGGGGACACTAGTTCTGGTGCCAATCAGGGATCCCCTTATTTTGGAGAGATTTCCTCTCACTTCCTGTATTGGCCATTGGACAGGAAGTGAAGAATAATCTCCTCAATGGAACACATAGTAAAACAATAATGTGACAAGTTTATAACCCTCCTTTATTCTATACAAAATGAAAAACAAGTTTACTCTTTAGTATCACTTTAATGAATGTAGAAGAATGAAGGTGTGCTTTATGAACAGATCTCTGTAGTAGTAGTGTGTGGTGATTGTACATATAAAAGACGGAGAGGTCAGGTACAATGACAGGAGCTTCTCATACACACAGATCACTCTTGTGGTAGTCCACGTGACCCGGATCTCGCTCCCGGAGCACTTCGGATTGTTTACATGACGTCACCTCCGCCGTCAGAGGCACACCCGGAAGTGAGGAGGGAAGTGCACGTTGTGACTGGAAGTCCCGGAGTGACAGCCGGCTGGCGGTGTCCGGTGTGAGTATCCCGCTCAACGGTGTATGTGTGCAGGCTGGTGGGAGGGGGAGGGTTGTGGAGGAGAAGAAGCCGGGCTTCTCGCCAGTCACATAACACAGAGAGGCAGCAGCTGGAATGACAGGGGGCTCCTTGTACAGCTCTGTGATATTAGTGTCAGGGGGAGCTGACAGGAGGTATCTGTACTACAAGGCTACGGGTACACAGGGCTGTGTAGTGTGCAGACCTTGTGTGCAAGCATTCCTGGGACCTACCTCTGCTGTTTACAGCTCCCCATTGAGATGCATTGGAAGAGATGGCTGTATGCAGTCATGTACTAAGGGTTGTCTAGATCCTCATACACACAGGCAGAAAATAATGGCGCTTTTGGGCCTCATTTACACTTGTGCTTGATGGGCGGTAAAAATGCATTGCTAAGCCATGTTTTTACCTGCTTCCCCTCCCCCCCTTATGCTTCCACAGTGCCTTGAGTCACGGCAAGGCAAACATGCCCCCCACTGTTGCGTTCTGCAGGCCCGCTGACTGTGCCTCATTCCACTGAACAGGCGTGCCCCCCAACCGTACGACATCTGCGCACCATGCATGTGGTTGTGGTGCGCTAGTGCAGGGTTTAAGGTTCCATTGGCATCTGAGTGCTGCTATAGGTAGCTTTTTTGGCACGATAGTGTAGGGCAGAGCCCAATCACTTGAACAGTCGGCCTTGCATGCAAAAAATGCGACAAAACGCTTTTTTAACATTGTGTCTTTGCACATTTTTAATGCGTTTTTTGTTATGTGGCAATGTTTCCTTTTTTTTTTTTTTATTCTTTTTTTATAGTATGTTTCCGGTTCCAATAAGAATAAATGACACACACACACACGTTTTCACTTGCACACAGGTGTAAACAGGGCCCAAGGGCTAGGAAATTTGGAATAGCACAGGAATGTGGTGTGCACTTCACATGCAGTTCCGTGCAGTACAAATTCAGCCCATTCATTATGAAAGGGCCAAAACCGCATCGCACCAAAAGTGGTGCATGCACTTATTTTGGAAACGTACTGCAACCAGATCGCAATGGTACTTTTATACCATACATTGCGTGTGCGACCTGCGTTTGAGATGACGTAAACATTGCACACCTGCTGCAGATAGCAATCTGTAAGCCATGGTAATAATTGTCCTGAAGAATTCAAATCCTTTGCAGCAAGAAAATACAGGCTAGAGCATTTTTTTGGTAAGCGGTGGTTTACTAATGCTATAACATACAAGATCTTTTGTATGTAATAGCATTATGCACTCTGAAGAAACGGTCGCCCCCGCCGTTTCTTCAGGAGCATGTGCCATGACCGACAGCTCCCGCGCCCATCACAGAGCCGGAGTCTGCAGCTCCGGAAGGAAGACGGGTGAAGATCGATGTGGGCTTCGTTTGCAGGTAAGTGTCACATAATGTGCTAGTATGCAATGCATACTAGCACATTATGCCTTTACTTTGCAGGGAAGAAAAAAAAATTTGAGTTTACTTCCTCTTTAACAGAAAGTGGACGCACAATTGTAAAGCCTTACAGCGGCCATCTGAAAGTGAAAACGCCACAAGAGCTGTATAACTGGTCTCTGAATGAGGTGTGGGATACACACATGGAACGTGGGTTTTCTGCACCCATTTATAGTGTGAATGGGCACTTGTGGTTTAAAGCAGGCAGTGAGAAGGCGATATGACGCTTTCTCGCAACTTGTATCTGAAGAGCAATCTGAATGCAAATCACTCTTCAGAGAGCAACGCTAGTGTAAACTAGCCTATTTAAGCCTTTTTTTTTTTTTTGCTCCTGAACAATAGTAACAAATGTATCCATGTACAGTACATTGTGGCATTTAGCTTCATATCCTAGAGCAGGTTTAGGGGTATAAAAGAAAAAAAAATCCCAAACCTGTGTTAAGACAGAAGTGTACTGGCACAATTTATACATGTGTATGAAGTTTTTTTATTATAGTGTCTAGAACAAATGAATATCCTAGCCACCGGAGTGAAAGAATGCATGTACGCAGTGTCAAAGGAAAAGATCCATAAGCTGCACATCATGAGCAGACCCATGTGCATGAAGTGAAATGAATGAAGGCCTCAGCCACGCCCCCCAACACATTTCGCTCTGCCCCTTTGCAACTTAATCATGATCAAGCTCCAAGGGGCCGAGCGAAACTGTAGTCATTTAACTCAGTCTTTAAAGCGGAGTTCCAGCCTGGGGGAAAAAAGATGTATTAAATGTCAGCAGCTACAAATACTGTAGCTGCTGACATTTAATATAAGGACACTCGCCTGTCCAGGGATCCCGCAATGTCGGCATCCCAAACAAATCCGTCCATCTGCTCATGATGCAGGCGCTGGCATTTTCACTAAGGGAAACAGGAAGACTGTTTCTTACTGCTCATGCGTGACTTGTGCTGCGCTTTTTGAATGGTCCTGTCTTCCTGGACCTGTGTGTGTCCCTCAGAAGACAGCGGCAAGGAGGAGGGGTTGGAAATTTCATAGATCGCTACACAATGATTGCAGCGATCTTACCCGGAAGTGGGAGCAGGTACCTGGTTTTGAAAGCAAACAAGCGGAGCTTCCCCTTTTTTGGTGGAGCTCCGCTTTAACTCAGACCTTATGATGTTAAAAGTGTAGTAGAATACAAGTACAAAGTAGAAATTGTTAGTTCAGGTGATAATTCTGTGATGCATTCTCTGTACATCCTTTCTCATAGATTCATACAACTCTCACCATGACTGTGTGCTTTTCAAATCTGTCTAGAAACCACTGAGCCTCCATTATAAACAGCAGCAAGAAAATAAAATAAAACTAAAGCAAGTGTAGCGGGGGTCTAAATCTAGGGGGGTACACCTGGGTGGTAGTATGACCCAGGTGTGTATAAATCATAAGAGGATTTGGACCAATTTCAGTCGTGGAGGACTTTGGTGGTGTACTATTCTCCTTGGCCTGGGGTGGCGGTGTTCCCACAGGTCGAGGTAGAATCACTGCCGCAGGGCTGTCCTTTTTGTCCTGTTCCGGCCGTGGTACAGCGGGGGCGGAGAACCTGCTGTGGCGTCACGGGAGGAGATAAAGGGGAGAGACGCCCTCGCCACGAGGTCTTCTGCATCCGGCGCCCAGGCACCTTAGGCCTGGGTGCGGGTGGTCCGGAGTTCCAGCCCAGGCGCCCTAGGCCTGGTCGGAGCGGAGTTGGCATCCATCCCAGGCACCTTAAGCCTGGGGTGAGGTACTACACCGGAGGTCTGGAGCCAAGTGACTTTGACTGGGCTCCGCAAGGGCGGATGAGTCCGAGGGACCCTGAGGTGGATGGGGCCCATGTCTGAGGTGAGGAGGCCGGAGAGGTTACCCGTCTGAAGAGTCCGGAGCAGCATCAACCCGGTGACGGAGGGGCCTCTGGTAACTCCCTTGGAGGGACATCTTCACCCTGACAGGGGCCACAACGCAGCGAAGGTACTCCAATTCATATTCTTCAGAGTCACTGGTAGAGACTCACAAGTTTCAAGTTTCTCTCTCTAGCCAATGGCTATAGCAACCGCTGGTGAAACCACAGTGGTTTAGTTTTATCATTAGGACAGTGCCTTGACCTGCTCACCCCACCGTATTGAACTGTTTATGGGTCTCAACCTATCGGCTGATAAAGAACTGTTTTAATTGTGTGCTACAATAAAACAAGTGTTGGAACCTTATCGGTGTGTGGAACTCTGGTTAATGGGAGTGTCAGCACAGCAAGACTTGGTTTTTAATAGAAACACACAGGCCCGAGAAGAAGAACTGGTACTGGCCTTCACCTCACCTGCTGCAATGGGGAGGACATGGGCCGTAGCGCATCTCACCCTCACGTACAACATACCCCTAGACCAGAAAGAGGGGGTGAGGCCGCTACACAAGCTTTGCGTTTTGACCTACAAAACTTGTGAAGGCTTTTTGTAGTGTACTGTTTTTTTTTTTTTTTGCCCTCATTATAATAAAAAAAAGGCTTGCTGGTATCTGGACCTGCCTGTCGAGGATTATTTCCATGGCTAGTATAGATTGATTTGACTTCATCAGTGCTTCTAAGGTATTTATAATCACACCTAGACTATTCTAGCTGAACTCCAGGAATCAATCCATCCTTTCTTCTTTTTTTTTTTTTTTTTAAACTAGCGTTTTGTCCAGTCTGGTTGTATGTTATTCTTCGTATATCACATCGGGAGGGCTGTTGGGGATGCAAAAATTCAGCATTCTAGTCTGTGCTACATACAGTCAGTGCTGGCCTCTTTCCGGTGTAGCTTCACCTCAGGACATTGAACAAAGGGGGTCACTCGCTAAGGCTCGATTCACACCTAATGCATGTTGCTTTTGAGCGTTTTTGGCTTGCTTTTTGCGGTGCTTGCCGCGTTTTTCAACATGCGTTTTTACCGCGATTTGCTTTTTTTTTTTTTTTTTTTTTTTTTTTCCATTTCCTTTTAAAAATAACCCCCCAAAAAAATGGAATAAAAAAAAAAGGACAGATGCATATTTTTGGTACTTTGTGTATTAAATTTATTATTACAGGTACTTGTATAGCTCCGTCAATTTACACAAATATAATATTTTTGTTCTTCCAGGTGAAGGAGTGCCCACAGCTGGATTTATCCAACAATGTTGGAGTCCTATGTGACTCCGATTTTAATGAGCTATGTGAACCGCTACATAAAGAATTTGAAGCCTTCTGACTTACAGCTGTCCCTCTGGGGTGGAGATGTTGTCCTTAGCAAGCTGGAACTCAAACTTGATGTTCTGGAACAGGTACGTTATTTTTATGGATATAAATCGGCGTCACTTGAGTTAGCAGTTTATTAACTTTATACCTGCTTTAATTGCCCATCTGTAGATTAGCAAACTATAAACCAAAATGCTGTATTGTTCTTTTAAATTCCTGTTCTAATTACGTATTTACAATTGGTAAGGTAGCGCCTGGTGAGTGTAAAAACACCTCCTACTGTATATAGATGTAAACAATTATATAGGTTTAGCACAATGCTGATTTCAGATTTATGGGTTGTGAAAATACCATCTGCAAAAATAAACTTGTTTCCAAATAAAATCTAATAGGCATTTGTGTCAAAATAAAGACTTTTGAAAGAAACCTCCAATACCTTGTCTTTTCAACACTATCTCTTCACACCACTGTGTCAGTTCTGCAAATAAAGTTGTATCAATATTCCCATCACACATTTTCCTGGGTAAGGCTTGAGAGCCCATTCACACAGGGGAACACGACTTCCAGCTCGATTTTATGAGGCAACTCAGACAAGACCTGAGTATGAATCACCGCACGACCTGGAGCTATTTACAAGGCAACTCCAAGTTGCCTGCAGGACAGGAGACCTTCCAGTGGCCAATCAAACAAGAATCAGCTCTGTGGGAGGGAGGGGGGAGAGAGCGTTTTGCCTGATAAATGTATGTCATCTTCCTGGAGAGTTGCTCCTATTAAGACAGTGAGAGGCGACTCCCATTGAAATGAATGGGTACAGGTCGCCTAGGAGTCGGATTGAAGTAGTACAGGGACCTTTTTTGAAGTCGGAGCGACTGCAGTAGTGTGCATAAGGACGGCTCCATTAACTTACATTGATTTCTTCAGCCAGCGCGACCTGAGGCAACTAGGGGCGACCTGGGGCGATTTGGAGTCGGATCCAAAGACGCCCCTGTGTGAATGGGCTCTTAGGAGTAGCGGGTGCAGCAGCAACAACCAGCTGTAACTGGAGACAGTACAGATCAAATGTACATATTTGTCGGCACAATACGGATTGTCAGATGCATCCAAATCTTTTTCTGAAGAATGATCACATCACAAGTTACCTCGGCTAATGACTTTAGGATCTTTATTGTTGTGAGGCGGCACCAAGCCTTGAACATGCATATCTTCCTGACTTGTTCTTGATCAACATACAATGTAACCATCTAACTGTTGACTTTTATTTCCTGTATTGAACTTTAATAAAATCCTTTGTAAAAGAATAATGATCACATTACAAAAGACATGGTGCAATGTTTCGGAGCCACGCAGGACCCCTCAGTCAGACATGGTTCTGCGTGGCTCCGAAGCGTTGCACCATGTCTTTTGTGATGTGATCATTCCTCAATAAAAGATTTGTATGTATTTGATCATCCACGGTGTGCTGGCGAATATGTGCATTTTATCAGTACTAGTGACAAAACTGAGCCTAACACCTATGCTCGATTGAAACTAACTAGTCCAGGGATTCTTAACCTGTGATCCACTGACCCCTAAGTGTTTCATGGATGGGTTTCAGGGGGTCTGTGAGGGTCAGATATAAAAATAACATTTATGGTCTCTATACAGCTCGCTCCCTCCTTGTCCCAATCAATAATTTTCAATTGAAAGAAATAAAAGAAAATGCACCCTTTCACTGCTTATAGTGATAACCGTCTCTTGACTTGCTGTTGACCCTCAACCACCATCTTGTGCCGCTTTTATAATGGCAAGTGCTAATCCTTATGTAGTAGTAATATTAGTAGTAGTAGTAGTGCTGGTGATCACATTTAAATAAAATAAAGTACATATATTGCATGCAAAGTTGTGTTTACGTGAATATTTCTGCATAGGGGTCCATAGCTTTCATCAGATTATTAAAGGGGTCCGTGACTGAAAAAGGGGTTGAAAACCACTGCACTAGATTGTAATACTATAATGCAACGTAATGGAATATACCTCCTATATGTTGTTATAACATAAAAGCCAGTTGCTAAGGTGCTGATTAACGCTGGAACATGTACGTTCCCACACGGTTCGTTGCATTCCAGCTTTAATAGCCCGTTCATTGAAAAAGGCTACCGAACATGCAAAAGGTAGTGCAAGCACTAATTTTGCAAACTGACTTGCACCAAACTGCAAACGCTTGGTTGCCACAAACGCAGTTTGTTTGCGAGATGCAGTTGGGGTGCCATTAATAATGACACTCACATCTCTCACAAAGGCAGCATGGGTGGTGTGGGAATTGTGCATGGAACCCGCCTTTCCCACACTTAGTTCTAGTTTGAACCAGTCCATTCCAATACACTTGATATGTTGTGGTTCATAAACCTGCACTGGTGAATCTTGTGATATTTGTCAGTCAACTGGCTGCAGTGCTCTCTGTAACAGCCGTGAACCGTATCTCTCACCCACTCAGTGCTGACCTGGATTATCACAGTCATTGGCTCTCCACACCAACCTTAAGTGAATCTACAAGTGCTTGCTTGGGTTGACCCTGCTGATGCGTTTGGTCACACAGGATTCCTGGGGAAAAATCCAGAGTGACGAAATGTATTGGCAGGACGCTTATTAATCTGAATTTGCAGCAAGGTTAAATATGGCCTGGTGAGTTTTAATGGAGCACACACATTGGGCATTGCTTAATTTTTAGTACTGGCATAGTGACATGAAGATACAAAGTGGTAAAATAGTATTAAACCTGCAGATTTTAACACCTTGAGCATAATAAAATAAACCTTCCCCGTAAGCTATTTGCTAAAATTCTTAGCCCTGTAGTGTGCAAATTTTGGTGCTGCCAAATCCTGTCTCAGTGCTGCTGCATTCTGGTCTGCATTGGAAAGGTTAAGCAGTAGTAAACTTGTTTCCTAAAAATAAAAAAGCTGGTCCACCTACAGGTTTAAGTCATAATGTACTAGTATGCACCGCCGTGACAGGGAGTGGGGACGTTTATGACGGAAGAGATCACTAGGGTCTCTTCTGATTTAAAATACTCTGCCTGCCAGTGGATTATTGTCAGCAAGATTTTACTACCGCTTTAACAGTGAACAGTGTATTTGGGAGCCAGTCTGTTAGCTGAAAGAAGCTGGTCGGTATGTTGTCATTCTAGGTTACAGGGCTTTGTGTTTTCCATTGATGTAACAGTGTAAGGAGATACAACTCTGGTGTCTGCATTCAAGGCTGGCTGCATTGGATAGTGCAGAAAAAAGGAGCCACCCTGAAACAGGAAACCTAGGGCAGTAGTCATAAGTTTAAACAGGAGCATAGGCCAGAGCTAAAAGATAAAGGTTTATTTTGCTGTAATTCATTCTCTGTATTCAGGTGAGAAACTTTTTTTAATGGCTCCCCCAGCACCATCCCCCAAACACTTACCTAAATTCTTGATCCAGTGCCGTTCTGTCTGTAGCAGCTCTTCTTCCCTCTTTCTGGTCTCACAGGCTTTGCTGATGGCAGCCATTGGCTCCTGCTGTCAATCAAATCCTGTGAAGAGGGAGCTGGTGTCAGGGGCCAAACGGCACTGTGTCTGCCTATAGATGCGCACAGCCTGGCTTGGGATTGAGCCCACACGAGTGCCCCTCTAGCAAACGGCTTGCTATGAAAGCACTCGGAGAAGGAGGAGCAGAGAGCGCTAGTGGGGAACCCCAGAAGAGGAGATGAGGTTCAGGGCCACTCAGTGCAAAACCATTGCATAACCTGTTTTTATTTTAGGGAAAAAAAATGGACGTTTTTAGAACCGCTTTTAGAAGACGCACTTATTTTGATAATTGATTATAAGTATTTAGTTGGTTTGATTGGGTATGTTAGTTTTTGCTGATATATTGTAGGTTTATTTCTTTTGAAGGTGGATGCTACAACACTCGCATATCAGCACATAAACATGATCTAACAAAAGTAAATACACCCCTCACATTTTTGTAAATATTTTTATTACCGTATATACTCGAGTATAAGCCGTTTTTTGTGTGTGCTGAAAATGCCCCCCTCGGCTTATACTTGAGTCACCTTTTTGCGCCTGATCTCCCGGACTTTGGGGACCCGGTACCGGCTGGCCGTAAGTCCCCTGGACCCCAAACTTGGCACACATGTAGCCCCACTCTTCCTCTACAAGTGTGCAAAGTTTGTTGTCCGTGGGACCAACGATTTTTCAAACATGGGCACCCCTCCCATAGACTCCCATGTTAAACGGTAATTTCTCTGGTGAATTTGGGGACCAGGTACCAGCCCGTCATACGTCCCCTGGACCCGAAACTTTGCACACATGTAGCCCCATTTCTCCTCTACAAGTGTGCAAAGTTTGTTGTCTGGGGGACCTACAGCAGGGGAGCACCGATTTTTCAAAGCCGGGCACCCCTTCCATAGACTCCCATGTTAAACGTCAGTCTAGTCATGGACACAGTGAGGCATGCAGATGGACACCCTGGGCTTATACTCGAGTCAATACGTTTTCCCATTTTTTTTGTGGTAAAATTAGGTGCCTCAGCTTATATTCGAGTCGGCTTATACTCGAGTATATATGGTATATCTTTTCATGTGACAACACTGAAGAAATTACACTTTGCTACAATGTAAAGTATTGAGTGTACATCTTGTTTTAACAGTGTAAATTTTCTGTCCCCTCAAAATAACTCAACATACTGTCTAAACCGCTGGAAACAAAAGGGAGTACACGCCTAAGTGAAAATGTCCAAATTGGGCCCAATTAGCCATTTTCCCTCCCCGGTGTCATGTGACTCGTTAGTGTTGCAAGGTCTCAGGTGTGAATGGGGAGCAGGTGTGTTAAATTTGGTGTCATCGGTCTCACTCTCTCATACTGGTCAATGGAAGTTCAACATGGCACGTCATAGCAAAGAACTCTGAGGATCTGAAAAAAAAGAATTGTTGCTCTACATAAAGATGGCCTAGGCCAGTGGCCATCAACCCTGTCCTCAGGGCCCACTAACAGGCCAGGTTTTATGTATTACCTTGGGGAGATGCACACTAGAATACTGCAATCACCCAGCAGCAAATTATATAACCTGTGATGTATTTCAGTTATCTTGCAAACCTGGCCTGTTGGTGGGTCCTAAGGACAGGGTTGATGACCACTGGCCTAAGCTATAAGAAGATTGCCAAGACCCTGAGCTGCAGCACGTGGCCAAGACCATACAGCGGTTTAACAGGACAGGTTCCACTCAGAACAGGCCTCACCATGGTCGACCAAAAAAGTTGAGTGCACATGCTCAGTGTCATATCCAGAGGTTGTCTTTGGGAAATGGATGTTTGAGTGCTGCCAGTACTACTGCAGAGGTTGAAGGGGTGTGGGGGTCAGCCTGTCAGTGCTCAGACCATACGCTGCACACTGCATCAAATTGGTCTGCATGGCTGTCATCCCAGAAGGAAGCCTCTTCTAAAGATGATGCACAAGAAAGCCCGCAAACAGTTTGCTGAAGACAAGCAGACTAAGTACATGGAATACTGGAACCGTGTCCTGTTGTCTGATGAGACCAAGATGAACTTATTTGGTTCAGATGGTGTCAAGCGTGTGTGGCGGCAACCGGGTGAGGAGTACAAAGACAAGAAGCTGAGAGTAAAGGTGATGGACTGGCCAAGCACGTCTCCAGACCTAAACCCTATTGAGCATCTGTGGGGCATCCTCAAACAGAAGCTGAGGGAGCGTAAGGTCTCTACATCCAAACATCCACCAGCTCTGTGATTTCGTCATGTAGGAGTGGAAGAGGACTCCAGTGGCAACATGTGAAGCTCTGGTGAACTCCATGCCCAAGAGGGTTTAGGCAGTGCTGGAAAATAATGGTGGCCACAAAAAAATTTACACTTTGGGCCCATTTTGGACATTTTCACTTGAGGGGGGGAGGGGTGGGGTGTACTCACTTTTGTTGCCAGCAGTTTAATCATTAATGACTGTGAGTGGAGTTATTGAGAGGACAGCAAATTTACACTGTTATACAATCTGTACACTCACTATTTTACATTGTAGCAAAGTGTCATTTCTTAAAGTGGAGTTCCACCCTGAAAAAAATAATTTAACCAAAAATCTACAAAAAAATAGAAAAAATTCAATAAAAAATTTACTTACCAGAAATAGCCGTTGCTATGCAGAAGTTCCTAATCTGCCTCTTCCTAGTCCGCGGCTGGTCTTCTTCCTCGTCCTACGTGCAGTGTCTTCTGGTCAATGGGGCGCGCTGCCTTCTGGGAACTGTGTGTATCCCAGAGAGCAGCCGGCCCATTCACAAAGCGCAGTAGGAAACGGGCAGTGAAGCCGCATGGCTTCACTGCCTGTTTCCCTTGGTGAGGATGGCTGTGCGGGGACCTGCCGCGATCGAGAGATCGGCCTTCGGGGGGCGGGGGCGACTTCACGGGCGCCTAGGACAGGTAAGTGTCCTTATTAAAAGTGAGCAGCTACAGTGTTTGTAGCTGCTGACTTTAAAAAAAAAATAAAGCGAGGTTCCACCCGCAATTTATTTAAGTGTTGTCACATGAAAAGATATAATACAATATTTACAAAAATATGAGGGGTGTACTCACTTTTGTGAGATTCTGTTTTTATCAAAAGGGATTTACAGTGGGTACGGAAAGTATTCAGACCCCCTTAAATTTTTCACTGTTATATTGCAGCCATTTGCTAAAATCATTTAAGTTCATTTTTTTTCTCATTAATGTACACACAGCACTCCATATTGACAGAAAAACACAGAATTGTTGACATTTTTGCAGATTTATTAAAAAAGGAAAACTGAAATATCACATGGTCCTAAAGTATTCAGACCCTTTGCTGTGACACTCATATATTTAACTCAGGTGCTGTCCATTTCTTCTGATCATCCTTGAGATGTTTCTTCACCTTCATTTGAGCCCAGCTGTGTTTTGATTATACTGATTGGACCTGATTAGGTAAGCCACACACACACCTGTCTATATAAGACCTTACAGCTCACAGTGCATGTCGGAGCAAATGAGAATCATGAGGTCAAAGGAGCTGCCTGAAGAGCTCAGAGACAGAATTGTGGCAAGGCACAGATCTGGCCAAGGTTACAAAAAAATTTCTGCTGCACTTAAGGTTCCTAAGAGCACAGCGGCCTTAATAATCCTTAAATGAAAGACGTTTGGGACGACCAGAATCCTTCCTAGAGCTGGCCGTCCGGCCAAACTGAGCTATCGGGGGAGAAGAGCCTTGGTGAGAGAGGTAAAGAAGAACCCAAAGATCACTGTGGCTGAGCTCCAGAGATGCAGTCGGGAGATTGGAGAAAGTTGTAGAAAGTCTAACTTCACTGCAGCCCTCCACCAGTCGGGGATTTATGGCAGAGTTGCCCGACGGAAGCCTCTCCTCAGTGCAAGACACATGAAAGCCCGCATGGAGTTTGCTAAAAAAAAACACCTGAAGGACTCCAAGATGGTGAGAAATAAGATTCTCTGGTCTGATGAGACAAAGATAGAACTTTTTGGCCTTAATTCTAAGCGGTATGTGTGGAGAAAACCAGGCACTGCTCATCACCTGTCCTATACAGTCCCAAAAGTGAAGCATGGTGGGTGGCAGCATAATGCTGTGGGGGTGTTTTTCAGCTGCAGGGACAGGACGACTGGTTGCAATCGAAGGAAAGATGAATGCGGCCAATTACAGGGATATCTTGGACAAAAACCTTCTCCAGATTGCTCAGGACCTCAGGCTGGGCCGAAGGTTTACCTTCCAACAAGACATCGACCCTAAGCACACAGCTAAAATAAAGAAGGAGTGGCTTCACAACAACTCCGTGACTGTTCTTGAATGGCCCAGCCTGAGCCCTGACTTAAACCCAATTGAGCATCTCTGGAGAGACCTAAAAATGGCCGTCCACCAACGTTTACCATCCAACCTGACAGAACTGGAGATGATCTGCAAGGAGGAATGGCAGAAGATCCCCGAATCCTGGTGTGAAAAACTTGTTGCATCTTTCCCAAAATGATGCATGACTGTATTAGATCAAAAGGGTGCTTCTACTAAATACTGAGCAAAGGGTCTGAATACTTTGTGTGATATATCAGTTTTTCTTTAATAAATCTGAACGAATGTCAACAATTCTGTGTTTTTCTGTTTAATATGGGGTGCTGTGTGTACATTGAGGAAAAAAAAATAAACTTAAATGATTTTAGCAAATGGCTGCAATATAACAGAGTGAAAAATGTAAGGGGGTCTGAATACTTTCCGTACCCACTGTATATTCACAGCAGTGAAAACAGTCAACATTGTTCTAAACCTAATATAACTTCTTCTTTTTTTTTGATCACTATGATAGCCAATTTTATGGATTGTGGCATAGGTTTAGTTGGAAAACAGACATGCTGGCTCCGCTGCCATTGTGCCTCTCACAGAGAGAGGTCACAGTAAACCTCTTAGCTCTTTCTTCTCTAAATCCAGAATTAGAAGTTTTTAGGTCTGTGACTTGTATGTCCAGAAGATTCCTCATAGGTGTCCCCAGGACAGAAGGAGATGGGGAAAATCCAAAATTTATCCTTGTTGTAAGAAGTAGAGGGGAAAATTTTCCATTGGGGACACCTATTTCAATGACAATAGTCAGAGAAGGTTTTTAGATCACTTTGAAAATCTTTCCTCTATTGGGTCTCTTTTGACAGGAAGTAAAGAGAATGTTTCCTAACAGGACACAGACAGCACAAAATAAATTGACGAGTGTTTAAAGCGGGGGTTCTGCGGCCAAGCATTTATTTTTTATTTTTTTTCACCATTCCATCAGGTTTAACAATACTAAGGTACACTCACTTGTTTGGTCCCTGCAAATATCCACTGTCCATTTTCGTGGCAAAGAAGGAGTTATAAAATCCGTTGCAGGGAGTTTCCATTTTGCTTGTGGGCATTGTGAAGCCCACAAGCGATCACTTCCTGGAAGCGGTGAATGCTCATCTCCCAGCATTCCCACCGCTTATTTTCACGCCTGCGCAGTTTTTAAGGTGAGTAGCGGCGTAAACGAACTGGTTGCCATCACAACGGGCGACGTCATTGATCGTTCATGCCCCGTTGTGATGGTATGCCTTTTTTTAAATGGCGAAATTAGAGACGCCCTCGTCACGTGACCGGCGTCACTTCGTGTGTGAAATCTCTCGATTTCGCTGCACGGCGTTCCACAATGTATCTTGGGAAGCACGACACTGTGCTCCCAGAAGACATTGCAGTGAAGTCCCACATTGCAATGCTGCGCCGGCCGAAAGGCTTAGAAATGCCTACTCCCGCGGGAGGAAAATCCCGAAAGTGTCACTGTGAAAGGCAATACGGTATTCATCTATGAAAAAAAAAATTGTTGTGGCTTTTGATAATGTAGTTAGTGCAACGATTGTGTTTAGAATATAGTTGATTGTGGTCAACGGACCTCTAACAATCCTACAACCTTTGCTTATTTTACACTAAAATTGCTCCTTTAATTTATTATAATTACATACTAAATGTATTTTTATATACTCACGAGTAAGGTCTGCCACTTGATTATCTAAATATATATTTTTTTTTTTTTATTACTCTCCTTCTTTTTTTAACTTATTCACAACCTGATCTCCTCTTAACTATAATAAAAAGATAGTATATATGATCTTAGTTGGATTAACAAAATATATTGTTTATTGTACACCTGCTTTAATGAATACTACTTATGACAACTTGTAATACACATGTATTTATCTTTTCTTTATGTTTCAATAAACTTTTTGTGGGGGGGAAAAAAAAAAAAAAAGAATATAGTTGATATTTTGGTGAACCTCCGCTTTACCTTCCCTGTTCTTTCCAAAACTTTTTGTAATACAAAGCTTTCACTAAATCTTTTCCTGGGTATCCAGCCCTAAATGTCCTTGTTCATGCAATTCTGCTTATGAGGTGTCAACACCTTTTTTTTTTCTCTTGCATTGTCGCATATCTTTCAATGAAGACAACAACAGATGCATGCATAGGTATATTTCACTGTAGTCACCCCCTGGAAACTGGCCCTGAAAAATGTCATGCAACTGCATGGTTGTGGTGCATGCATGTAGACACTAAGAGGCTGCAATGAGGCTACAAGATATTAGCAGCACTGAGATGCAGCTTTTAGATGGGGGGGGGGGGGGGGGGGAAGTATTTTATTAAAAATAAAACTGCAAATTGTTTCTGATGCATAGTGCCTTGGCAAACTGTAATTAATTTAGGATTTACATGTACTTGGGGCCTAAATTTTAGCACTTTTGTTATGATAAAGCAATATTAAACCTAAAAGCAGACATTTTTTATATTGCAGCTTACTAATTCTTAGATGTGGTGGCTGCATCCGTTCGTGGTTTTTTTTTTTTTTTTTTTATGCTTTCTTTCTTCTATTTTAATTTGGTGACCCAGCCAGTAATTCTGTTTTTCCAAAGAACAAGCTCTCTCTTCCAGATGTATCATTTTACAGGAATAGGACAAACCATTTAGCACGTTCAGGTGTGATTGCAATGTTTGTTTGACTTTTATTTATGTAAAACCTTTATTCCAAAAAGAAAAGAAAAATGTGTGCTGTAACTAATTATAAGGTATTGGGTGGAGTTGGGCTTCAATTTGTTAGAAGTACTTGCAGATTTAGATACACCAACGTTCCCCTCCCCCCCCAGACTGACAGTGTTGCTGGCTGCTGTGCCCCCTGTTCTAATTTATCCAGAGTGGGGGCACTCTAATACAGGAGGTGTGTTACTGGCCAGATCACAAAGGTAAAAACAGAGGGATAATATGTTAAACAAAATCAAAAATGTATTATAAGTGTAATACTACTTTAAGCGCTTTTTGTAACGGGACAGTATTTATTTTTTTAATTTTTTTCTTAGCCCCTTAATGGTGAAGGTAAAAAACAAACGTAGTGTAGTCTGCTAAATTTTACCTTGTCTTTTTCAGGATCACTTTCTTTTGGTGATAAATCTCACCTAGATATCTCCTGATGGTAATATTATGACATAAAAACTTTCAGTTTTGAACAATAAAACCATAAGGTCTGAACATATATATTTAGGACGTCGGGGTCTCAATATACAGTATATGCTTAAACTGAAAAGCATGGACAACCTTTCCTTGTTCAGATAGCTGGCGCTGTCAGAATACAATAGCCTCAGGGTTATTCATTCATTTGTGCTGGTAATTTCAATTTAGAAGCCTATGAGTGTATGGCAAGCTTAACACTGACACTAAGAAAAACACAGGTCTCTGCAAGGGCACACAACTTCTTCTTCTTCTTTTTTTTTTGTGCATGTGTGTGAGTGATACTCAAAAAATTTGAATATCGTGCAAAAGTTTAATTTATTTCACTAAAAGGTGAAACTAATATGAGATAGACTCATTACATGCAAAGCAAGATGCTTCAAGCCGTGATTTGTCATAATTGTGATAATTATGGCTTACAGCTCATGAAAACCCCAAATCCACAATCTCAGAAAATTAGAATATTACATGCAATCAAAACAAGGATTGTACATAGGTCAATATCGGACCTCTGAAAAGTATAAGCATGCATATGTACTCAGTACTTGGTTTGGGCCCCTTTTGCACCAATTACTGCCTCAATGCGGCGTGGCATGGAAGCCATCAGCCTGTGGCTCTGCTGAGGTGTTATGGAAGACCAGGATGCTTCAATAGCAGCCTTCAGCTCTTCTGCTTTGTTCGGTCTCATGTCTCTCATCTTTCTCTTGGCAATGCCCCATAGATTCTCTATGGGGTTCAGGTCAGGCGAGTTTGCTGGTCAGTCAAGCACAGTAATCCCACAGTCATTGAACCAGGTTTTTGTGCTTTTGGCAGTGTGGGCAGGTGCCAAGTCCTGCTGGAAAATGAAGTCAGCATCCCCATAGAGCTCGTCATAGAAAGGACGCATGAAGTGCTCCAAATTCTCCTGGTAAGACGGCTGCGTTGAACCTGGACTTAATGAAGCACAGTGGACCAACACCAGCAGGTGACATGGCTCCCCAAATCAACACAGACTGTGGAAACTTCACACTGGACTTCAAGCATCTTGCAGTGTGTGCCTCTCCATTCTTCCTCCATACTCTGGGTCCTTGGTTTCCAAATGAGATGCAAAATTTGCGCTCATCAGAAAATAAGACTTTGGACCACTGAGCAACAAACCAGGTCTGTTTTTCTTTAGCCCAGGTAAGACGCTTCTGATATTTGCTGTTCAGGAGTGGCTTGACAAGAGGAATACGACATTTGAAGCCCATGTCCAGGATCCGTCTGTGTGTGGTGCCTCTTGATGCACTGACTCCAGCCTCAGTCCACTCCTTGTGAAAGCCCCCAACACTTTTAAATGGCCTTTTCCTGACAATCCTCTCCAGGTTGCGGTCATCCCTGCTGCTTGTGCACCTTTTTCTTCCACACTTTTCCCTTCCACATAACTTTCTATTAATGTGCTTTGATACAACACTTTGGGAACATCCAACTTCTTTTGCAATTACCTTTTTTTGAGGCTTTCCCTCCTTTTTATGGAGGGTGTTAATGATGGGTTTTCTGCACAACTGTAAGCCATAATCATCACAATTATGACAAATCACGGCTTGAACTATCTTGCTTTGCATGTAATGAGTCTATCTCATATATTAGTTTCACCTTTTTAAGTTGCATTAGTGAAATAAATTAACTTTTGCACGATATTCAAATTTTTCGAGTATCACCTGTGTGTGTGTGTGTGTGTGTGTGTGTGTGTGTGTGTGTGTTTATCTATTGTGACAGCAGGAAGGTAAAGTCACCTGGTTGCATCCAGGGGGGTAGATATATTTCTCCCAGATTCAGGCTTTATGCTGACTTATACAACTAGGGTGGAGAGTTGTATAAGCCCAGCTGAGGCTAGTAGGCTCATGGATGACTCATACCTCTAGGGAGAGTGTGGGGCGTCGTACAGACAGGGAGTTGATGAGGCCAGCTGAAGCTTGTCAGCTCATTTAGGCCTCTATAAGAACTCCCAGATTCATTAGGTGTTAGCTCATGCCTGGAACCAGACCTGTGTGGACTGTCTAGGGAGAGTGAACCCCTGTGCGGTGAGAAAAAGCCTGTGTGGCTATTTGCTTGGACATTTAAAACCAGGGACTTAGGGACTAGGACAGCACTAGGCTGATCCCAGTTGTTAGTTAGGAAACCTGTATGTTTAGTCAGAGGTCAAGTTGACCAGGATTTAATTTGTTTATGTTTCTTTTGGCTTTGCTGTGTTTTGTCACTGTAAATAGAAAATAAACCGCACCTTTTTTTTGATTTTGAAAACCACAACCTCCGTTTGCTGGGCCTGTTTTGTGTGGGGAGCCCATCCCGGGGGTCACACACACCCGCTGCCGAGCTAACCCCCTCACACTATATATTCACAGTATGCATAGTTAACAAACTGGAAAAAAAAAAAGGCACAGAAGAGAAATCAAAATCAAATCAATATTTGGTGTGACCACCCTTTTGCCTTCAAAATAGCATCAATTCTTCTAGGTACACTTGCACACAGTTTTTGAAGGCACTCGGCGGGTAGGTTGTTCCAAACATCTTGGAGAAGTAAGCACAGATCTTCTGTGGCTGTAGGCTGCCTCAAATCCTTCTGTCTCTTCATGTAATCCCAGACAGACTCGATAATGTTGACCAGTGCTCCATGGGGGGGCCAAACCATCGCTTTCAGGACTCCTTGTTCTTCTTTACACTAAAGATAGCTTTTAATGACATTGGCTGTTCGTTTGGGGTCATTGTTCTGCAGCGGGCTGTGTGCACAGTACACTAACCAGAGCAACGGTCTTTTATATAGTTTTAGATCACCCCAGCAGGCCACAATCCAGCAATGGATCCTCTCACACAGCATGCTGTGTCTCTCTATCCAAACACACTGCTCCTCCTGACATTTTCAGCTCAGCTGGCAATAAGCGGGTCTGAAGGGGAAGTACCTGCCGTCTTCAATTAACCTCTTCTTAACCCTGCTCCAGGCTGACTCTCTCTACATATCCCCCCTGTTCCAGGCCCAGGGCTGGACAATTTATTCCACAATGGCCATAGGCCTGGAAAAGAAGCTCCCTTTTTTTTTTTTTTTGGCCCAAATGCACGTGCCCAGGTCTATGCCCCCTTTCTACTCTGAATCCACATGATTTCCAGACCGGATTGCTGCTGTAAACCTATCAGTCATTTTTATCAGTTTTCATTAGGCGGTATACTTCCTGGTACTCCTCTGTGAGGAGCGGTTGCACCAATTCAGCCCAGCGGTTTCTGGGCCACCTTTTTTAAACGAGGCCATGTTTTTGAATTCAGCTAGGCAGTCCTCAATGTGGTCGTCCGGTAGCATCAGTTGTAAAGTCACCAGCACAGATTCTACCCTCGTTACCACTGAGAGCAGCACCAACCTTTTTCTAAGGGTTCCTGTCCCTCTGTGAGACACCTGCTCTCCACAGTAGGCTCAACCACTATCACTTGATCCCCAGGTTTAGACTCTCTGACCCTGGCAGACCTGTTGGCAACCCCCCCCCCCTCTGGGTCCTCGCTAATGGTTTAAGCACTTTGGGATTTCTTTATCGTACACCACGGGACACAGAGCCTGTCATTACATAATGGGTTAAGGGTCACAAGCGTTGATTGGACACTGGCACAACCAATCGAAGACAGTTCCCCTCCATATAACCCCTCCCTTCAGGGAAGTACCTCAGTTTTTTCGCCAGTGTCTAAGGTGTTGGACGCGATTAGGATGTGCTGAAGGAAGCTCTGCTAAAGAAACCCTCCGGGGGTAGAACTACACTTTCGGATACATCAAAGACGCCTACATTTTTTACGCCAAAACTGGATGGTATCTGGGCCTCGTGGACAAGGGGTCGCCTAGAATGTCTCTCTTCGGAGGACTGGGCTCTAGGGTCCAGCACTTTCGCTCTTAGGCTAAAAGTCCTGGCAGAGTCTTTTACAAGGCCCAGGGGAGAGGTCTACTTTAAGTAGGAACCCATATCCCTGAAGGTTGGCACATAAAACCCACCGTGAGGGGTGAAGATTGGTTCTCTCTGGTTTCAGCAGAAAAACCTGCGGCGGGGATAAGATAAGAGGAAAGGCGTCCTAAAAATAACTTCAGGACCTAAAAAATTGAGCAGGTGTCTTCATTTTTGCCGCCACTGGGGGGAGTAGAGAGTTGAGTTTTTGTACTTACCATGCTCCATACAGTGTCAAGTTCCTATGGACAAGCACGCTGAAAACCTCCGCTGCAGAGCTCTGCCTGATAGACGGCCGCCTCTCCCTTCTCTCAATTAGATTTCAGAGAGCTGTTGAACAGGCACTGGATATGAGAGATGCTTCCCTCACCCCAGCGCCGCCGTCATTTGCCTAGGTCGCGCGCACGGGGGTGCGCTTTATCGGTGGCATAGGGAGGAGGAACGGGGTCGCGAGCATGCACGTGCGCGGGTACACCTATGAAAAACGGCGCTGATCCATGATGTTGGAAGTGCTGCTGTTGAATGCTTGAAGCCTTTAAAAGACTGATGCTGGCAAGCTCTTTTCACTTGACAGGACACAGCAGCATTACGGGGGCACGTAAGACTCCATGTGGTTGGCTGAGCACTCCCAAAAGATACACCTATGCTCTATGCATGAAACTGTGTTAAGTTGCATACTTTATGTAGATTGCTAAACTAGCACGGTAGTATATGTGTTGTGGTACATCGACTTTGCTTAGTAGTATGCCTTCCCGGGGAAGAAATTCAGAGAAAAAAGACAAAAAAGCATCGCCGCCTGAGACGGGAGGCTCTAGCTTTGCCTGCTCGGTACCTTCCTCTCTTGTATTATCGGACGCACCTTTACAGGATGAGTCATTGCCGCGATCAGGAGTAGCAGCCTCTCCTGTGGTGCCTGGCCCGCATATGTCACTGAGGACGCTTTGACAGCTGCCCTAAGCAACTTTAGAAGAGAGAATCGCTACATTAATCGCAAAGTCCTCACAAAAGGACAAAAAGCGAAACGGATCTCCTTCTGTTTTAGACCTCCTTTCAGAAAGATCTGAGGATGATGAGGATAAGGTAACACCTGCAGAGGACGAGGAGTCAGAGGGATCAGGGATATCGGAAGAACCTTTTACTGCTTCCCAGATTCTGAAATCACAGGTGCAATGTTATGCTGAAACGGTGCGTTCTGCATTTAAGTTACCCTCGTCAGCGTTAACAGAATCACCTGTCTCCTCCCTGGGTTGACTAAGATCCCCGCAGGGTGCATGTTCTTTTCCGGTTCATCCGTTGCTAGAAAAGCTAATTTACGCAGACTGGCAACATCCAGATAAGCGTTTCTCTCCTCCTAGGAAGTTCGACATTCTCTATCCTATGGAGGAGAAGTTTTCCAAGAAGTGGAGTCTGCCTTCAGTAGATGCAGCGATTTCTTGTGTAAATAAAAGCCTGACTTGTCGGGTGGACAATGTGCAAGTGTTTAAAGATCCTTCTGAGAAAAAGTTGGAATCTTTACTAAAATCTTCATTCCTTTTAGCTGGTGCAGTTGCCCAATCTGCTGTAGCAGCAGTTGGTATGTGTCAGGTCCTCAAGGAACAGGTAAAACAGGGGCTGAAGGATCTGCCTCCAGATCAGGTCAAATTTTGGGAGAATTTACCTAAATTTAAAGCCTTTATGTTTTTTTTTTTTTTCAACTATAATTTTTATTCACGCCCAACATGGGCTAAGACAAGTCGGTACAAACATATACAAAGGGACACTCAAGAAACAAATAACAGAGAGAAGAAATATGGGGGGGGGGAAGTGCGGGACATCATCAGCAACATCACCAGGAGGAAGGGACAAAGCAGGGGTCCTGAACATTCTCATAAAGCTTATCGTATATCTACTGAGCAGTACCCCCGCAAGTCACACCGTAGGGCCGTGGGCCCCTGCTAACAGTAAGGCCTCCATGCAACAACAGCAAAGGCCCAAAAAACTCTGGTCACCCCACGCCCCCCCCCCAGCCGCCCAGGCGGAGCACATCTCCGTAGGTGGGGGGGGGCAGGAGGAGAGGGGGGGCCCCGGAGCAGGGAAGGGAAATCGGGGAGGGGAAGGGCCAGGCACGGGAAGGGTATCGGGGAAGGGTATCGGGGAAACCCTGGTTGAGTCAGGCCGGCCCACAAGATAATCTATATGTGAAATAATGGCTTCATCAAGAAGTTCTAAGGGCGATACCTTCTGATGAGAAGATGAAATGGTGCCATAGCTCCCATGTCTCCTTAAATTTTTCTTGTCTCGCAGTGAGCACCAAATCTTCCATTGCCCTAATATCCTCCACCCTCCGGATCCAGCTAGCTACCGTGGGTGGTGTTTGACTTTTCCATTGGAGTGGGATACAAGTTTTGCGACGTTCAATAAGTGACGTACAAGAAATTTTTTGTATCTCTTAGGTGATATTGTGTTAACGTGCAGTAGGAAGAAGTCTGGGTCATCCGGTATAGCGTAATCGGTAAACTTCTGAATGGTAAGCCTGACTGTGGACCAGAAATGGGACAGCTTTGGGGAGGACCAGAATATATGCAACAGCGTACCCCTGTCCCCCTGACCTCTCCAGCATAGTGCTGAGGAGTTTGGGTAGTAGGTTTGTAGGACATGTGGGGTCAGATACCACCTCGTCATGAGCTTATCGTTAGTTTCCTGTACCTTCGTACATATGGAAGATTTCAGAGCGAACGTTATGATACGCTGGGTCTGGTGCGGGGTGAATGTACAATTTAGGTCTCTTTCCCGCTTTAGTTAGTTAGGCCGGGTGTGTGCTTTCCATCTGGGAAAAAAGCCTTATGTTTTACAGTGGATGCCATGAGAGATTTGATTCAGCAAGCAACTCGCCTCACACTCCAGCTGGTGCATATGCACAGAATCCTTTGGCTAAAGCATTGGTCAGCAGAAGCCCCGTGCAAAAATCTCTTGGCCAGTTTCCCCTTCCATGGCGAACGCCTCTTTGGGGATGATCTGGAAAAAATATATCCAAAAGATATCGAGCGGTAAAACCACTCTTTTTCCAGAGAAGAGAAAGAACAAGCGGCCTTGTTTTAAACATTCTCTTTCCCCGGCTCCCGGAAAGTCTGCCTCCAGCCAGTGGCGACTGGGTTTTCAGCCAGCCACAAAAGCTAAGGAAAATCAAGCGCAGAAGAACAAGAAGCAGTGGGGTTCAAGAGCTAGTAAGCAAAACCCCAAAACCTCTTTGTGAAGAGGCACCCCTGCTCGGCCGAGTGGGGGGACAGCTTTGTCAGTTTTCAGCGGCATGGCAGACAGAAATCCAGGACAAGTGGGTAGTATCCACAGTATCCCTAGGGTACAAGCTGGAATTTCGAGAGATCCCATCTTCTCGGTTCCGAAGTTCAAGGCTCTCCAAAGATCCACTAAAAAGAGGGTCTTTCTTCAAAGGATTGGATCACTTGCTGTCTCAGGGGGTGATCACAGAAGTACCCCTAAAAGAGCAAGGTTCAGGTTTTTATTCAAACCTCTTTGTGATTCCAAAGCCAAATGGAGACGTCGGACCCATCCTGGATCTAAGATCTCTAAATCAGTTTCTGAACATTCGCCATTTCCAAATGGAAACTATTCGAACCGCGGTCGCCACCTTACGAGGTGGAGAATTTATGGCGTCTATAGACATCAAGGACGCATATTTACATGTGCCTATCCATTCCGCTCACCAAATATTCCTAAGGTTCGCGGTAGAACATTGCCACTTCCAGTTTGTGGCTCTGCCTTTGGTGTGGCAACCACGCCCAGAGTATTTACAAAGGTGTTGGCAAATCTGAGGACACCGGGCATAGCGGTAACAGCCTATCTAGACAATCTACTTGTGATAGATCAGTCAGTGGCAGGATTAGATCACGCTGTGCTCACTACAGTAAATTACTTGGAGCATTTAGGATGGATCGTAAACCGACAAAAGTCCTCTCTACCCTTCTTTGGACTTGTAGAATTTGGGCATGATCATACACACAGCCCAAAGCAGGGTATTCTTGCCAGAGCCAAAGATCAGGTCTCTAAGGACATGATCCACAACGTCAAGGCAAAGAGGGTGCCGTCTATTCGCCTTTGCATGAGGCTATTAGGGAAGATGGTGGCCTCCTTCGAGGCTGTCCCTTACGCCCAGTTTCATTCGAGACTACTTCAAGGCAGTATCTTAGCCGCCTGGAACAGGAAGATCCAAGCTCTGGACTTACCCATGCACCTGTCTCCACAAGTGCGCCAAAGCTTCAGTTGGTGGTTAAAAACCAAGAACTTGCGGAAAGGAAGATCCTTTCTCCCAGTCACCTGGAAGGTGGTGTCTTTGGATGCCAGCCTATTGGGCTGGGGAGCAGTGTTAGAAGAAGCTGCAGCCCAGGGAACCTGGGCCAAGACCGAAAGAGAACCTGCCCATTAACACACTGGAGATTTGGGCAGTACATCTAGCCCTCAAAACCTGGACACACAGGTTACAAGGCCACCCTGTTCGGATTCAATCTGACAATGCTACTGCAGTAGCTTGCATCAATCACCAAGGAGTCACCCGCAGTCAGGGTGCTCAGAAGGAGGTGAATCGGATTTTGGCATGGGCAGAAGATCATGTTCCTTGTCTCTCTGCAATCTTCATTCCAGGGGTAGAAAACTGGCAAGCGGAAAATCTGAGTCGCCAGCAGCTGTCACTAGGAGAGTGGTCTCTCCACCCCGATGTCTTTCAGGCAATATGTAGACCTGCTAGCTTCCAGGTTCAACAGGAAATTGGACAACTTTGTATCCAGGACAAGAGATCCTCTGGCCTACGGATCGGATGCTCTAATAATTCCCTGGAATCATTTTTCATTGATCTATGCATTTCCTCCGATCCCTCTCTTACAAAGGCCAATTTGCAGGATCAAGAAGGAGGGAATTCCAGTAATCCTAGTGGCCCCAAATTGGCCCAGAAGGCCTTGGTACGCCGAGATCATAAAGATGGTGGTAGGAAGACCTTGGAAGCTTCCGCTTTGTCATGACCTGCTGTCGCAGGGTCCAGTGTTCCACCCTTCCTTACAAAAGCTAAATTTGACGGTCTGGCTACTGAGAAGACCCTCATTTTGAAGAAACGAGGGATCTCAGGTCCAGTTCTTTCTACACTCATTTAATGCTAGAAAGCCAGCATCCAGGCTTATCTACTAAGAGTCTAGAAGGCATATGTTTCCTGGTGTGAAACCAGAGGATGGAATCCTCCAGAAGTATAACAAAAGTAGGATTCTCGCCTATTGCCAGTTAGGAGTGGCTATGAAATTAGCCCTTAGAGCCGATATTTGACCCTTGATGGTACTATCAGTCTTTTTTCAATAACTGCTGGCATCTCATTCCCTAGTTCGGGCTTTCATTCAGGGGGTACTGTGGATCAATCCGCCAGTCAAGTCTCCCTTGTGCCCTTGGGATTTGAATTTTTGGTATTGTCAGTATTGCAAAAGCAACCTTTTGAACCCATTTGCCATATTCCTTTGATCCTTTTGAGCAGGAAATTGGCCTTTTTGATTGCTATCTCTTCTGCTAGGAGAGTATCAGAATTAGCAGCTCTTTCTTGTAAAGCTAACAACATGGCCTGGGGAATGCCCAGGGAAAAACCAAGCCTACTTACCGACCAGCTCGCTGACAACCAATTAACCTGTCTAACAGTATGCGTTTAAAAACAGGGGTTTGTCCGCACGCATTTGCAAACGCATGCGTGAGCCACAGAGCCACGCCAAGGCCCCCTGGAGTCTGTGGTCCTACACTAACATTGAGTGTCCCCACAATGGAGGCACATGCATTCTGATGGTTTCTTGTAAAGAGCCTTATTTAATTTGTCACAAAGACAAAATTGTTCTACGACCCCATCCTACCTTTTTACCAAAGGTGGTGTCAGCGTTTCATTTGAATCAAGATATATTGTTCTACCTTCTTTTTTTTTTTCCTGATCCGCGGACAGCGGGGGAAAAGTTATTGCACTCTCTAGATGTAGTGAGAGCAGTAAAAGTGTATCTGCAGGCAACTGCTCAGAAACGTAAAACGGATGTTTTGTTTATTTTGCCGGATGGTCCCAAGAAGGGACAAGCAGCATAAAAATCCACAATTTTTAGGTGGATTCGACAAGTAATTATTCAAGCTTATGGTTTAAAGAACAGGATTCCTCCTTCTTCTTTTTTTTTTTTTTTCTGTTAACGTGCACTCTACCAGGGCGAAAAGTGCTTCATGGGCAGTGCATCACCAGGCTTCGATGGCTCAGATCTGTAAAGCTGCAACTTGGTCTTCAGTCCATACATTTTCCAAATTCTATCAAGTAGATGTGAAAGGACATGAGGCACTTCCCTGATGGGAGGGGTTATATGGAGGGGAACTGTCTTCGATTGGTTGTGCCAGTGTCCAATTACCGCTGGTGACCCTTAACCCATTATGTAATGACTGGCTCTGTGTCCCATGGTGGTGTACTCCAAGAAAAGGATTTTACATGTAAGCTGTTATAAAAATCCTATTTTTGGCCACCCTGTAGCATAGAGTATGATGCACAGCAGCTCAGGGAGAGTGCATATCTTCCGCAGGATGCTGTGGCTCACCAGTCAACGATGTGACCTGTTCCCTGACTGGGATTAAAGGAGTTCTTCCTCCTGAGCACCAAAGAAATAACCTCGGGAGCCCCCAAGATATGACAAGTCGGGCCCAGATGGAGAACTCTCTGCCTCCAATCCTACAAACACCTCCAGGGGATCTAGGTCCGCTCCTGCAGGTTCACACATTTGACATATTTCTTTACTGTTTACCTCCTGCAACACAGTATTTAACACTTCACATGGGGGGGTTTCTCCTTTTTAGGGGCGGCCCCTGAACCTTTGAACTTTTGTTCACACAAGTCCCAAAATAGGGGGCAGTCTCGCCCAATTGACAAATCATGAGGTAACCCTGGGATCACCCTAACTCTCAGTGTAGCCATTCATGCACTTGTGGAAAGGGTTACATGGGCCATTGAATAGTCCTCGACAACCCCATGTACAGAGACCACTCCAAACTTTTTCTTGGGTATCGGCTTTCCCCGAAACCTGTCCGATCGGAGCAGGGTAACCCCCACTCCCTGAGTCGAGAAGTTCTACAACCTCCTGCCCATTAACCCGCACCATACTCTCAAGTGGGCTTAGATTGTTCATGGGACCAGTGGCAAAAGCAAACACAGAGCCATGTCGCATTTCATTGTCTGTTGGGTCACCGCTTTTTCAGTCCTGCTAGATGTTCAACCAGTGAGCAGTTTGTTGCCTGCTGCACAGCGACTGCCTGGGCATTGGCCATTGCTAATTGTTTAATTCGCTCCCCATGTCTTGTTCTGAAGACTTCACAGCCTGTGCAGCTTTCACCCAGGACATGGGATTGGCCTGTACCCCTCTAAAAGGCCCGCTACCTCCACCAATTTGTAAGGGATCAGAGGGGTAAAAATGCGGCTCAGACAGTCCAGTAAAATAAAAATGGCTTTTTTTTTCAGCAAAACGTCAAAACAAACAGAAGAAATGACAGGCTTGTCTTGCAATACAAGTGCACATATAGGAAAATCTCAGTCTCTGCAGCCACAGGCTGGTGTGCACAGCACACAGCTCTAACCAAAGCAACAGTCTTTTGTATAGTTTAGCTCACCTCAGCAGGCCACAATCCAACAATGGATCCTCACACAGCATGTTGCTGTATCTCTCGCTCCAAACACACTGCTCCTCTGACATTTTCAGCTCGGCTGGCAATAAGCAGGTCTGAAGGGGAAGTACCTGCCCTCTTCAATTAACCCCTTCTTAACCCTGCCCCAGGCTGACCCTCTCTACACCACATATGAAATTGATGATCATCGGCACCTGCGTGGTATATAGGTTATTCATACACCTTACTGTAATCCTACAAAACCCCTCACTTTGTGCAAGTGTAAGAATTTATGCTGTTTTGAAGCCAAGGGCAAGGGATAGTCGCACCAAATATTGATTTTATTAAAAAATTTCTTCCGTTAGCTCACTTTGCATTTTGTAAATTTATAAAAATAAACAATAAAAAAGTAAATATATATATATATATATATATATATATATATATATATATATATATATATATATATATATATATACATTTTAGCATTACTGAACCAACAGTAGAGAAGCCAGGAATAGCCATCAGCTAAGAACTTCTAGGACTCTAGAAGAAATTAAAAATTTTCATGGATTTGTTCCCAATCAGAACACTAGCTCTTAATGACAGTGAACAGATTGTCCAGGAATTGAGAACAGAAATCTTTTGGAGCCTGAACACAGCACTGCAAGGATTGAAAGTAGTCTGAAGTATGAGATTTGTATTTTTTTTAGAGAGGAGGAGTGAAACTGGACTTTCAAACATTTAAGATAAGGTAGTAGACATAACAATTTAAGGATTGCGCTGTGAGGCAGCCAAAGTAAATTTCGAAAGGGAAATCTGCATAGTTCCTATAATGGAATGACTCAAAATTTTAAATTATTCTTGTTTGTTCTCATCAGTTCTGAAAAGTGTTTTTTTTATTATTTTTATTTTTTTTATACTCTGCTCCATAGCAGGTATTAATGGATGTTAGTATTTAGGGAATTGTTAGTTTCAGAACAACTAAAAAATGTAAAATTTTATTTTTCCAAATTCGTTTATCAACTATTTTATGTCTTTTAACCACTTGCCGACCAGCTCATGTACATATACGTCGGCACTTTAAAGATGGATATCTCGGTAACGGCAGCAGCTGCTGCCACAACCGAGATATCCATCTTTTCTGTAAGCGGTTTTGTTTACGATAATGGTCGTCTCTGCGCCGGATTCGCCACAAGATCACCGTTATCGGCGGCGGGAGAGGGGCCCACCCACGCCCTCCGCCGCTTTCCGGAGCCGTCGGTAGCAGCAGAGGCGATCAGGTCCTTGTCCCTCTGTGGTATGGAAACGAGTGAGGGGAAGATGGCCCCCACCTGTCTCCATACCATAGCAGGGCGGAAGTGACGTCAAAACGTCAGCTCCGCCCATAGGACTTTTTTTTGCATTTTAGTCTAAATATGAGATCTGAGGTCTTTTTGACCCCAGATCTCATATTTAAGAGGACCTGTCATGCTTTTTTCTATTACAAGGGATGTTTACATCCCTTGTAATAGGAATAAAAGTGACCCATTTATTTTATTTTTTTAAACAGTGTAAAAATAAATAAAATCAAGTAAAATAAATAAGAAAACAAATTTTTTTTTTTTTAAAGCGCCTTGTCCCGAGGAGCTCGCGCGCAGAAGCGAACGCATACTTGAGTAGCGCCCGCATATGAAAACGGTGTCCAAACCACACAAGTGAGGTATTGCCGCAATTGTTAGAGCGAGAGCAATAATTCTAGCCCCAGACCTCCTCTGTAACTCAAAAGATGCAACCTATAGAATTTTTTTAAACGTCACCTATGGAGATTTTTAAGGGTAAAAGTTTGACGCCATTCCACTAGCGGGCGCAATTTTGAAGCGTGACATGTTGGGTATCAATTTATTTGGCGTAACATTATCTTTCACAATCTAAAAAAAAAATTTGGCTAACTTGTTGTCTTATTTTTTTTATTCAAAAAAGTGAATTTTTTTCCAAAAAAAGTGCGCTTGTAAGACCGCTGCGCAAATACTGTGTGACCAAAGTATTGCAATGACGGCCATTTTATTCTCTAGGGTGTTAGAACCCCCAAACATTATATATTGTTTTTTTTCTAAGTAATTTTCTAGCAAACAAAACTGTTTTAAACTTGTAAACAGTCTGAAAAACAGGCAAGGTCCTTAAGTGGTTAACCACTTTATTTTGCAGCTAAAGGACCAGGCCCCTTCCTGCGATTTGGCACTGCGTCGCTTTAACTGACAATTGCGCGGTCGTGCGACATGGCTCCCAACCAAATTTGTCCTTTTTTTATTTTTTTTTCCCACAAATAGAGCTTTCTTTTGGTGGTATTTGATCACCCCTGCGGTTTTTATTTTTTGCGGTATAAACAAAAATAGGCAAAACAAAAGATCAAGTCGTCTGGACAGCAGCACTCCAATAAAAAGCCTTTTATTATGTAAAATCTTCAAAATTCAAAATACAGCACAGCAAGTCACAAAATTCTGGTTAGAGCTGACTAGTTTCACACTTTCTTAGTGTTTAATCATCATAGCTATGATTAAACACTAAAAGTGTCAAACTAGTCAGCTCTAACCAGAATTTTGTGACTTGCTGTGCTGTATTTTGGATTTTTGAAGATTTTACATAATAAAGGCTTTTTATTGGAGTGCTGCTGTCCAGAAGACTTGATCTTTTGTTTTGCCTGAAATTGCATTGCCTGCACCCTTGGCTGTTGGGAGGTGATAGTCACCTGGAGGACGTCTACACCTGAGCGGTTTCTGTTTTTGTTCGTCATAAACAAAAATAGAGCGACAATTTTGAAAAAGATTCAATATATTTTGCTATAATATCCCCCAAAAATATATAAAAAAAATTTTTTCCCTCGGTTTAGGCCGATACGTATTCTTCATATTTTTGGTAAAAAAAATCACAATAAGAGTTTATTGATTGGTTTGCGCAAACGTTATAGCATCTACAAAATAGGGGATAGTTTTATGGCATTTTTATTTATATTTTTTTACTAGTAATGGCAGCGATTTTTATCCTGACTGCGACATTATGGCGGACACATCGGACACTTTTGGCACATTTTTGGGACCATTGTCATTTTTACAGCGATCAGTGCTATAAAAATGCACTGAGTACTGTGAAAATGACACTGGCAGCGAAGGGGTTAACCACTAGGTGGCGCTGTAGGGGTTAAGTGTTCCCTATTGAGTGTTTCTTACTGTGGGGGGAATGGGCTGTGTGTCACATGACACTGATCTTCGTTTCGAGTACACGGAGCGGACATCCGTGTGAATGTCACTAGGCAAAGCGGGGAGATGCTTGTTTACACAAGCATCTCCCCACTCTATACCTCCGTGAGACGATCACGGGGATCCCCGCGGCAATCGAGTCCGCGGCACCCGCGGTCCGACTCACGGGGAAGGCGGCAGGGTCGCGAGCGCGGCCAAACGTCAGGCATTTAAATAGGGAACGTACAGGTACGTGATTGTGCCTGTTTGTGCCATTCTGCCGACGTATAAGTACAGGAGGCGGTCGGCAAGTGTTTAAAGAAGTACACCCAGAGCTTGTTTGGCTGTATTTCTGGATTACAGGATTGTAGTTCGTTCTGCACTACTCTGACGTGTTTTCAGATAACAGCGGGCGCCACAGAGCCAGTCCAGGCTCGGGAAAGATTAAGACCATATGGTCGGGATCCATTCAGGAGCCTGGACCAGCACCTGGCTCAGCCTCTCAGCGAACCACTTAGAGCCTGAGCTAGCTGCCCCTGCCCCTTCCACAGCTTAGCGCTCCTGAGAGCCGCTGACTTTGTCACCAGCTCTTTGCCCACAGAGCTCTGAGAACTAAGCAATCGGCAGTATTTCTCAGCCTTGGAGACAGCGGTGGGCAGATGCAGCGTCGCATCGATCATCCACCTAGGTAAGTAGGATTTAGAGAAAAAAAATAAAAACCTTCTCTTTTAAAGGTAACTAAGCTAAGAACAAAAAATACATGCGACTGCTTTTTTTCCCCAAAATAAAAATAAATTTTTCAGGAAATACCTGTTGATCTTGCCAGAAATGCGGTGTCATTGTCACCTCCTGGAAGCATTACAATCGAATACACAGTGGATACGGAAAGTATTCAGACCCCCTTAAATTTTTCACTCTTTGTTTATATTGCAGCCATTTGCTAAAATCATTTTAAGTTAATCTTTTTTTTCTCATTAATGTACACACAGCACCCCATATTGACAGAAACACAGAATTGTTGACATTTGTTCAGATTTATTAAAGAAAAACTGATATATCACATGGTCCTAAGTATTCAGACACTTTGCTCAGTATTTAGTAGAAGCACCCTTTTGATCTAATACAGCCAGGAGTCTTTTTGGGAAAGAAGCAACAAGTTTTTCACACCTGGATTAGGGGATCCTCTGCCATTCCTCCTTGCAGATCCTCTCCAGTTCTGTCAGGTTGGATGGTAAACGTTGGTAGACAGCCATTTTTAGGTCTCTCCAGAGATGCTCAATTGGGTTTAAGTCAGGGCTCTGGCTGGGCCATTCAAGAACAGTCACGGGGTTGTTATGAAGCCACTCCTTTATTTTAGCTGTGTGCTTAGGGTCATTGCCTTGTTGGAAGGTAAACCTTCGGCCCAGTCTGAGGTCCTGAGCACTCTGGAGAAGGTTTTCGACCAGGATATGCCTGTACCTGGCCGCATTCATCTTTCCCTCGATTGCAACCAGTCGTCCTGTCCCTGCAGCTGAAAAACACCCCAACAGCATGATGCTGCCACCACCATGCTTCAATGTTGGGACTGTATTGGACAGGCGATGAGCAGTGCCTGGTTTTTTCCACACATACCGCTTAAAATTAAGGGCAAAAAGTTCTATCTTGGTCTCATCAGACCAGAGAGTCTTATTTCTCACCATCTTGGAGTCTTCTCCACCGATAGCTCAGTTTGTCCGGACGGCCAGCTCTAAGAAGGGTTCGGGTCGTCCCAAACGTCTTCCATTTAAGGACTATGGAGGCCACTGTGCTCTTAGGAACCTTAAGTGCAGCAGAATTTTTTTTTGTAACCTTGGCCAGATCTGTGCCTTGCCAGAATTCTGTCTCTGAGCTCTTCAGGCAGTTCCTTTTGACCGCATGATTCTCATTTGTCCTGACATGCGCTGTGAGCTGTAAGGTCTTTTATATAGACAGGTGTGTGACTTTCCTAATCAGTATAATCAGTATAATCAAACACGGCTGGACTCGAAGGTGTAGAACCATCTCAAGGATGATTAGGAGAAATGGACAGCACCTGAGTTAAATATGAGTGTCACAGCAAAGGGTCTGAATACTTAGGACCGTATGATATTTCAGTTTTTCTTTTAATAAATCACCAAAAATGTCAACAATTCTGTGTTTTTCTGTCAATATGGGGTGCTATGTGCACATTAATGAGGAAAAAAATGAACTTAAATGATTTTATCAAATGGCTGCAACATAACGAAAAATTGAAGGGGGTCTGAATACTTTCTGTATCCACTGTATCTTCCCCCCCCAAATCATGTAATGGAAGTAAAGAGATACAGAGAGATATAGACATATTTGTCCCCAAAACACATTTTATCTATCAGTCCCATGGGACAAGTACAGTACGCAAGATGCATTCTTGTTATGGGAGCAAGTTTCTAAGAGGGATAATGTTTCCCTTCCTGGCTTATTTATCCTTGCCATATGAATAGTTGATTGTTAAAGATGGAAGTATTTGTACTCTATATCAGGAAAACAGACTAGGGTGACAATAGCTCCATCCATGGATACAGTGGAGGAATGACATAGCCACCCAGGGACACAAAGTGGGTACTTAGTGGTTCTACAAAGTGAAAACAAAGCAAGAGAGGCATGTAGCCATTTTTACACTTGAGCCTGTTGGTCGACAGGCCTGAATTTGCACATAACTGAAGGTCCTTTTTATAGAAACAACTGGTGCCTCAGAAAATAGAAGTCTAACACTGGCTATTTATTATACAATTTTTTTTCATTCAACAATGTAGTGCAAGGGACTGCCTGTTTGCATACGATTTGAAAGTGTTTAGGTCTGGTATTTTACCCCAGCTAGGATTGTGAAATGTCTACCATCATACCCGTTCAACTGCTTCCGAGGTTGCCTAGATTTGGGCGATATGAAACGTATATGGTGAACCTGTTCCAAGGTCCAGAGCGTATAGATTAGAGCAGGGATAAGCAATTAGCGCAGGGATAAGCAATTAGCGGACCTCCCAGCTGTTGCAGAACTACAACTCCCATGAGGCATAGCAAGACTCTGACAGCCACAAGCATGACACCCAGAGGCAGAGACATGATGGGACTTGTAGTTTTGCAACAGCTGGAGGTCCACTAATTGCATATCCCTGGATTAGAGTATACACATTGATCAATACGATTCTCCATGTAAATTTACCGAAAGACCCATAGGAAGCACTTTTACATAAGCCTATCACAGATGTTACCTGGCGCCAACGCACCCTAATTACTCCCATTTTCATGGCGACGATTAAGCGCGGTCATGGAAGACGCCACTTCTTAGCTTTTAAGAGGTTAAAAACCAGGTTCATGGTACGCTCATTAACGAAAGACTTAAGGACAAGTCTAACAAAGTCCAACAGACGTGGCAGCCCTGGATAGACAATTTCCCACCTTCTCAAATTACCTCCCGATTCCTAGAACTGTGAAGTCCCCCCCCCCCCCCCCCCTCCATTTCACTTTCTCTCTCGCTTTCTCTATTCTTCCTGCTGCTTGCCTTTTACATGCTTCCTCCCTTTGAGTTTCTTTAGGCTCCGGATGAACAGCGTAGCCGTCTAGTTTTGCCAGGACATCGGTGTAATTGGATTACAGTGGAACCTCTGATTGCGAGTAACGCGGTTAACGAGCGTTTCGCACTACAAGCACTGTATTGTTATTAAAAATCGTGACTCGGTTTGCGAGTGTTGACTCGCAAAACGAGCACTATTCAGGCCAAAGTGTGTGCAGTACCGCGTTTGGCCTGACGTAGGGGGGGCGCCTGAGCCGAGCAGAGCCGATCTCAGCTGATCGGCGCAGTTCGGAAATGCACGGAAAGGCCCGAGGACAGCACAGCTGACCTTGGCAAATCTCGGGAACAAAGTCTTTCCGAGGTTTGCAGAGGTCAGGCGACGTGTCCTCTGTCCTTTTTGGCCGTTTCCGAGGCTCTCCGGCGCCCCCCCCCCCCACTCTGGTCGAAGATGGTATTGCATCCCATTGAAATCTATGCGGAACAAATTATTTTCATTTCCATTGACTTCAATGGGAAAACTCGCTTTGATATGCGAGTGCTTTGGATTACAAGCATACTCCTGGAACGGATTATGCTCGTAATCCAAGGTTCCACTGTACATGATATTGATCCGATTGCCTAGATGTTGTCCTTTTTGGAATTTCTTGTGAATAAACGACCCTTATGTCATAGATGCTAAGTTTACGCTTACAAATTGATGTTTTCCGTAAGTCCTGCCTTATCCACACTCTATTATGGCATAAGAGTGTTGCCGCTCTCACTTTACATTTTGGGGAGCAATGCTTGTACATAGTACATTGATATTTTAGGTTTTACACACACACAGTATTTGTATCGCTTTTACTTCTCTTGTTATATTGAAAACTCAATAAAATTTCAGCAAAATAAAGTGTTTAGGTCTGACCTCATATTTATAGGGTTTTGGTAAATCTAAATGAATGTTGTACAAGAAAATTGTCTAATGTTTAGCCAGCTTTAGTCTTCATGGTAAATTTCTCAAATTGTGAGAAATTACCGTATTTGCCGGCGTATAAGGTGACTGGGCGTATTAGGCGACCCCCTAATTTTCCAGCTAAAATTTTGTTTTTGGGATATACTCGCCATATAAGACGACCCCCTTCCGACTAGCCATGCCTCACTGTGCCATTGCCTACCTCACTGTGCCATTGCCTACCTCACTGTGCCATTGCCTACCTCGACGATCCCATACCTTATCCCTGACATGTAGAATCTCAGTCAGACCACGGCCGTCCATTTTTCAAAAGCCGCGCCTCCTCCTCGTGCTGTTCTGTGATAGGCGGAACACTGAACAGAGGCTCTGCTGGGAAGCTGAGTGTTCCGCCTATCATGGAACAGCACGAGGAGGAGGCGCGGCTTTTGAAAAATGGACTGCCGCGGTCTGACTTGAGATTCTACATGTCAGGTACCGGCGTATAAGACGACCCCCGACTTTTGAGAAGATTTTTATGGGTTAAAAAGTCGTCTTACACGCCGGAAAATATGGTACAGTTTTTAGAGGACATCAACAACCTGCTTCTTTCCTTTTTTTTTACTTTCTGCCTCTAAACCTTGGCCATTAAAAAGCTTCCAGTGATGTTGTGTGTGTGTGTGTGTGTGTGTGTGTGTTTTTTTTTTTATTGTGTAAACTACAAGGAGAAGTGATGGAGTCTTTGCAAAGGTGCCATGACCTTTTTACACTCGCCCCAGCAGTTTTGCCCCACTGCTTTCACCTGTTACAACCAGTGACATTACCCAGCACTTCCAGATATAGGGAAACATGTGACATCCTCCCATAACTAAAGAATACTTTTATGAGATCACTCAAGGAACTACTGTACAAAAAGCTATGGCTATCCTGTGGTTAGCATTATGTTATGAATTGGGATATCGACATTCAGTGGTAATATATAATTTTTTGGTTTTCCTGATTGCAGCACATTAAATTTGTTTTCGATACAGAAGCAGATTCCCTTTGACATATTTGTGTGATGTGTTTTATTAGGAGCTGAAGCTTCCGTTCACCTTTCTCAGTGGTCATATACATGAGTTACGGATACACGTACCATGGACGAAACTTGGGTCAGAATCGGTAGTGATAACAATCAACACTATGGAGTGCATCCTGAAATTAAAGGATGGGGCTCAGGTAAGATGCATGGTTTTATTGCCAAGTTAGGTGCACAGATGATTAAAGAATAAGCATACCATTCTCTGCATTATGAAAGTATAACTAAAGGCAAAACTTTTTTTTTTTTATGTTTTGGATTGCGTGCAGAGGCATTGGCACGCTTGTCAGTATTAATTGCTGTCTGTACCCCCATTAGGGAGATTCACCCTCTCTATTTGTCCTATTTACCATTATCATTGCAAGTAAATCCCAAATTTTGTCCCCAAAAAGTAAGAGGGGAGATCTTTTAATGTGGTCCCTAGTTGTGGTGACCTGGGGGTACCCAAGAATTCATTTAATTTGCAGGGATTTCCTGTTTGGCTATGGGACAGGAAGTGAAGGGAAATCTTCACAATGGAACACAAAAGGTGAAATAAAATCTGACTGGAGTTATATTCCTCCCTTGCTCTATATATAAAAAAAAAGGGTTTGCCTATACAGTGGGGCAAACAAGTACTTAGTCAGCCACCATTGTGCAAGTTCTCCCTCTTAAAAAGATGAGAGAGGCCTATAATTGTCATCATCGGTATACCTCAACTATGAGTGACAAAATGTGGAAACAAATCCAGACAATCACATTGTCTGGTTTGAAAATAATTTATTTGCAAATTATGGTGGAAAATAAGTATTTGGTCACCTACAAACAAGCAAGATTTCTGGCTCTCACAGACCTGTATCTTCTTCTTTAAGAGGCTCATCTGTCCTCCACTCATTACCTGTATTAATGGCACCTGTTTGAACTTATCAGTATAAAAGACACCTGTCCACAACCTCAAACAGTCACACTCCAAACTCCAATATGGTGAAGACCAAAGAGCTGCCGAAGGACACCAAAAACAAAATTGTAGACCTGCACCAGGCTGGGAAGACCGAATCTGCAATAGGCAAGCAGATTGGTGTGAAGAAATCAACTGTGGGAGCAATAATTAGAAAATGGAAGACATACAAGACCACTGATGATCTCCCTTGATCTGGGGCTCCACGCAAGATCTCACCCGGTGGGGTCAAAATTATCACAAGAACGGTGAGCAAAAATCCCAGAACCACACGGGGGACCTAGTGAATGACCTGCAGAGAGCTGGGACCAACGTAACAAAGACTACCATCAGTAACACACTACGCCGCCAGGGATTCAGATCCTGCAGTGCCAGATGTGTCCCCCTGCTTAAGCCGGTCCATGTCCGGGCCTGTCTGAGGTTTGCTAGAGAGCATTTGGATGATCCAGAAGAGGATTGGGAGAATGTCATATGGTCAGATGAAACCAAAGTAGAACTGTTTGGTAGAAATACAACGCGTCGTGTTTGGAGGAGAGAGAATGCTGAGTTGCAACCAAAGAACACCATACCTTCTGTAAAGCATGGGGGTGGCAACATCATGCTTTGGGGCTGTTTCTCTGCAAAGGGAACAGGACGACTGATCCGTGTACATGAAAGAATGAATGGGGCCATGTATCGTGAGATTTTGTGTGCAAACCTCCTCCCATCAGCAAGGGCATTGAAGCTGAAACGTGGCTGGGTCTTTCAGCATGACAATGATCCCAAACTCACCGCCCGAGCAACGAAGGAGTGGCTTCGTAAGAAGCATTTCAAGGTCCTGGAGTGGCCTAGCCAGTCTCCAGATCTCAAACCCATAGAAAACCTTTGGAGGGAGTTGAAAGTCTGTGTTGCCCAGCGACAGCCCCAAAACATCACTGCTCTAGAGGAGATATGCATGGAGGAATGGGCCAACATACCAGCAACAGTGTGTGACAACCTTGTGAAGACTTACAGAAAACGTTTGACCTCTGTCATTGCCAACAAAGGATATATAACAAAGTATTGAGATGAACTTTTGATATTGACCAAATACTTATTTTCCACCATAATTTGCAAATAAATTCTTTCCAAATCAGACAATGTGATTGTCTGTCTGGATTTGTTTCCACATTTTTGTCTCTCATAATTGAGGTATACCTATGATGACAATTACAGGCCTCTCTTATCTTTTTAAGTGGGAGAACTTGCACAATTGGTGGCTGACTAAATACTTTTTTTGATCCACTGTAGTTCTACTTGAAGTCTAGAAATAAAGTGCTTTAAAAAAGTATTCCTACCCCTTGAAATTTTCCACATTTTGTGATGGTACAACCAAAAACATAAATGTATTTTATTGGGATTTTATGTGATAGACGAACACAAAGTGGCACATAATTGTGAAGTGGAGGGAAAATGATAAATGCTTTTAAATTTATTATTTTTTTGCAAATATCTGAAAAGTCTGGCGTGCATTTGTATTTAGCCCCCCCTGTGTCAATACTTTTGTAGAACCACCTTTCGCTGCAATTACAGCTGCAAGTCTTTTTGAAAAAGTTAGGTAAGTGGATGGTCTTTATGGGCACAACAAGTGATTTAAAATTCCTCAAGTTTTATCAAAAATTACAAAAAAATTATAACAACATTCAATTCAAATGAATAGTATAAACAACCATTCATCAAAAATATTGACACAATTGAGAACATCACCCAATAACCAAAAAACAACATAGAAAAATTATTATACTGTATTGAATGACAACAAGGTCGTTTCCTTCAGTATTTTGGATACCAGTAAACACCATTGGCATTGATTGGTGGTGTGTCATCAGTAAATTATTCCTAAACCCGACATGTTGCGCGATAATGATCGCTTCTTCTGGAGTTTTTTTGAATGTGTAGATTAGAAAGGTTTCAGGGCACAACTGAGGCTATAGTTGGTCAGGGAGGCAGCATTAGCAGAAGACAATGCTTCTGGGTGTTTTGGAAAACTAACGGCACAATGTGTAGCCGCGGTGTAGACCCTAGTATCTGTATTCAAACCCAGAGTAAGAAGGGGAAACAAATTGGTATGTGGGTACAGGTTCTGAGACTGATAGTTTCTAATGTGCCATCGAGAGATCCGTCTTGTCATAACTTCAAAATGTAGTTATGCCCAGTCTAAACTTGTAGCTGAACCTGTTGGTTATGCCTCCGTTAATAGGTATCAGCCCTCTGTACTAGGAAAATGCCTGCACGACTGCAGGCATTTCCCTAGTACAGAGGTCTGCTACCTATAAATGGAGGCATAACCAACAGCTTCAGCTGCAAGTTTAGACTGGGCATAACTACATTCAGAAGTTATGACAAGACGGATCTCTCGATGGCACATTAGGAACTATCAGTCTCAGAAACTGTACCCACATACCAATTTGTTTCCCCTTCTTACTCTGGGTTCAAATACGGATACTAGGGTCTACACTGCGGCTACACATTGTGCTGTTCGTTTTCCAAAACACCCAGAAGCATTGTCTTCTGCTAATGCTGCCTCCCTGACCAACTATAGCCTCCGTTGTGCCCTGAAACCTTTCTAATCTACACATTCAAAAATTCCAGAAGAAGCGATCATTATCGCGCAACATGTCGGGTTTAGGAATGATTTACTGATGACACACCACCAATCAATTCCAATGGTGTTTACTGGTATCGAATATACTGAAGGAAACGACCTTGTCATTCAATTCAGTATAATAATTTTTCTATGTTGTTTTTTGGTCATTGGGTGATGTTCTCAATTGTGTCAATATTTTTGATGAATGGTTGTTTTATACTATTCATTTGAATTCAATGTTATGTTATAATTTTTTTTACATTTTTAATAAAACTTGAGGAATTTTAAATCACTTGTTGTGCCCATAATGTCCATCCACTTACCTAACTTTTTCAATTTATCATTTCCGGGACGTGGCATTTTTCTATTATATTGTATTCCCAGTACCACTCTGGGCTGATATGACCCCCATTTTTGCAAGTCTTTTTGGGTATGTCTCTACCAGCTTTCAAAATAGCTTTCAAAATAGCTCAAGCTCTGTCAGATTGGATGGAGAACATCTGAACAGCAATTTGCAAGTCTTGCCACAGTTTCTCCATTGGATTTAGGTCTGGGCCCTTCTAACACATGAATATGCTTTTGCTCTATACCAGTGATGGCAAACCTTGGCACCCCAGATGTTTTGGAACTACATTTCCCATGATGCTCAACTACACTGCAGACTGCATGAGCATCATGGGAAATGTAGTTCCAAAACATCTGGGGTGCCAGGGTTCACCATCACTGCTCTAAACCATTCCATTGTAGATCTGGTTGTATGTTTAGGGTCATTGTCCTGCCGGGAAGATGAACCTCTGCCCCAGTCTCAAGTCTTTTGCAGATTCTAACAGGTTTTTATCTAAGACTGCCCTGTATTTGGTTCCAACCATCTTCCCATCAACTCTGACCAGCTTCCCTGTCCCTGCTGAAGAAAAGCATCCCCACCACATGATGCTGCCACCACCATGTTTCACGGTGGGGATGGTGTGTTCAGGGTAATGTGCAGTGTGAGTTTTCCCACCACACACAGCGTTTTTGCTTTTAGGCCAAAAAGTTAAATTTTGGTCTCATCTGACCAGAGTCTCTTCTTCCACATGTTTGCGGTGTCCCCCACATGGCTTCTCACAGACTGCAAACGGAAAATCTTATGGCTTTTTTTTCAACAATGGCTTTCTTCTTGCCACTCTTCCCTAAAGGCCAGATTTGTGGAGTGCACAACTAATAGTTGTCCTGTGGACAGATTCTCCCACCTTAGCTGTGGATCTCTGCAGCTACTCCAGCGTTACCATGGGCCTCTTGGCTGATTCTCTGATTTAATGCTCTCCCTGCCTGGCCTGTCAGTTTAGGTGGACGGCCATGTCTTGGTAGGTTTGCAGTTGTGCCATACTCTCCATTTTCGGAGGATGGGTTGAACAGTGCTCTGTGAGATGTTCAAACCTTGGGATATTATTTTTTTTTTTTTTTTTTTAACCTAACCCTGCTTTAAAGTTCTCCACAACTTTATCCCTGACCTGTCTGGTGTGTTTCTTGGCCTTCATGATGCTTTTTGTTCACTAAGGTTCTCTTACAAACCTATGACTGCTTCACAGAACAGATATACTGAGATTAAATTACACACGGGTGGACTCTATTTACTAATTAGGGGACTTCTGAAAGCAATTGGTTCCACTCGATTTTAGTTGGGGGTATTAGAGTAAAGGGGGCTGAATAAAAATGCACTCCACACTTTTCACATATTTATTTGTAAAAACAATTTAAAACCATTTATCATTTTCCTTCCACTTCACAATTACGTGCCACTTTGTGTTGGTCTATCACATAAAATCCCAATAAAATACATTTACGTTTTTGGTTATAAAATTACAATGTGGAAAATGTTAAGGGGGATGAATACTTTTTCAAGGCACTGTAGTTTATTTGTTTCAGCATACCCCCAGACTGTTAAAAAGTGATTTGTAAACCCAGCTATGTTTTTTTAAAGTAACAAACATGTCATACTTTTATGCACTGTTCAATAGTATTTCACAGAAGCAGCCCTGATCCTACAGAGCTCGGTTTGGTAACAGAAAAACTTTTTTGCTCTACCTCCTTTTTTGGGTGTGGGTACATTCACAGCTGTTATTTTGATTTAAACTGCTTGTTTCAAGTTCGACTTCAATTTTAACTCAGCTGGGATATTATGAGTGACAGTGGTGTCACTGCATTACGTATACGGTTTATGTCTGCAGATGCACCGCTTTACTCCTCAGTGCCCTCATCTAGGCATATGTGCATGTGTATGCCTTTGCGGGCTGGTTATGGGACTCTCCGGACAGCTAGCATGCTTAATGGTCATTAACATTTGGCATCTGTCTCACGATTAGCTGGGTCTAGGCTCAGTATGCAGGGTGATTGTGGTATCACCAATATGTCCCGCTTTAGCCTCTACTGTTTTTGGTCCACTCCAAGATGGCAGTAGTCTAAAGTAACCTGAATGTCATCATCGGGCGACGGCGGACGCCTAGCTGATGACGCAGGGAGCACGGCCAGCCTAAACCAACACTCCCCCATCACTGCCATAGTCATCGCCGCTGCCTTACCCTGTGTGGGAGGGTCACTGCCGGCTATAGACACCATACACCATGCAGCAAGTAAGTGGCACTAATTCGTTCACGTTCGTGCATCCAGTATGACACGGGTGCTTCCACTAATTCAGCTGCATCAGCGCTACTTCTGGAGGTAATGCTGTTACTTGTCCAATCTAATGATCTTTATGGGATCCCCAACTCGTGTACTATTATGGCCATCTGTAGTTTGTTGTGGTTTGGGTCCGCCATCTGGCCCCAGTGGGTGTCACGTATTGCCCTTGCAAGACCACCCACCTAAGTGGGAGGCGTCACCACGTCCCCTGGGAGGTCTCTTCCTTGCTCGATTGGCAGTTCACATGCTTGTATGCCTACTTAAAGGGTAGGTATGAGGGCTTTACACTGCTTGGCTCTGATGAAGAAGCTTTGCGCTTCGAAACGCGTCAGCCGGTAGTGTCTCCTATCACGTCCTGTATGATCGGTTGGCGTGTGGTTTGGGTTCTACATGTTGCAGACACTTATGGAACTATTTGTTCACTGCATACCTTTCTACTACCTTTTGTGAGTAGCCCTTACGTTGCTTTAAATAAACTATCCTAACGATAATACACTAGGCTGGTGCGCCCTTTGTGCTTTTTCTTTTAGAGCTCGGTTTGGCCCTGCTTCCCACTTCCTCCTGATTGGCTGTGGAAAACAAAGCAGCAGGAGCCAATGGCTACTACTGCTGTCTCTGAGCCTAGGAGGAGGGAGAGAGCCTCTGCTGTCATGCACATCGCTGGATCGAGCTTAGGTATATATTAGTTGGGGGTGAGCTGCACTCAGGTGTTAATGCAGAGAATGCATTAGGGTAAAAAAACTTCTGCGTTAAGAACTACTTTAAAGCGGAACTTCACCCAAACAGTGAAGTACTGCTGGTTCACTTCATCCTCCTAGCCTGTAACTGAGTTGTAGTTTTTGTTTAGGAGTGGGTGGGATGGAGCAGGTACCATTTTTTTTTTGTGCTACTGCCGCAGTCATCGCCTAGGCGAGGATAATGCTGCTTGCCCTGCCCCCTCCTGCTGCATGATTCACTGAGCTTTGCGCATGAGCATTGGGGACTAGCTATGACTCCTCAGGAAGCCATTGCTGGCTCCCGTGTTCAAGATGCCAGCACTCGAGATAAGTAGAAGTAAGTAGAACAGGCTATGGGAAGACTTCTTCTGCTTAAGTTGGGGTTGTGTCATGCCTCTTAACAGTTACCTGTTGAATTTCCAGAAATGGATGGTAGAGGCTCTGGCACTTGCCAATTACATGACAAAGATAGGGCTTCATGCCAAGGTGAGTTGTAATTTAAATCTGGTTTCAAGAAGCAATCAAAGTCCTTTTTTCGACCTGGGCTTAACATTTAAGGGACTTTACAGGGACAGGTGCCTGAACTACTTTTTTCTTTGTTACAAATATTTTAGCCCAGTACAGGTCTACTGTGAAAAGATTTGTGAAGAAAGTAAATTTTTATAACAGTTAACCATGTAGCAAGAACCCAGCTAGCCTCTATTTTATACTTTTCTTGCACTAAACATTTATTGACTTTGTTTGTGAGAGAAAACCAATTGCTCATTGCTTTTTTGAAGATTGCCTATATGTATTAAAATGGTTGAGTGCTTTGAAACAAGCTTAGACATAAATATGTTCTGTGCAATCTGCAATTTTTTTTGGGAGCTGGGTTGAAAAATAAAAATAAAATATTCTGACAAAATCCGGTGGCATGATGTCTAAAGTGCCAAAAAGATTATTGTCGGAACATGACATAACTGGAAAGCCATATGTACATGTTCAGCAGGTAATAAAATAAGTGGAAAACAGATCAATGTGGATTGTGTTCCATTTTCTCACTGAGGTCCGTGTGTGAGTTGTTCCACGTCCGGACGTTGTTAGTCATGTTGCCAAAATTCTTATATCATAAATAAATAGAGGCAGCAGTAAACGCGCAGTAACCCTTAACTGTTATCTTTCAGGAGGAGCAGATTATTCCAGCTTCTGTATCAGTCTATATTTCTGTATTGGTGGTATTTTTATTTTTTATTAATGCCTTATAAGACATCCATTATTGCAAGGATGTGGAAATGAATGTAGCGATCAGGAGGTAGTTAATCCAGTCTACGTGCCAGAAGGCAATTTTAAGCTACCAGGTAGTCTGCTTTCTTTGACATTAATAGAAATGACACAAACAATTTTTTTTTTTTTTTTTAAGTATTAGTGACTTGGTTCTTGAGATGTGTTCAGCTTTGCATTATAGAGAATTTGTATATTTAAAAGTGATTGTAAACGATCACGTTGTAAAACAACTTTTTGTATAGATATAAAAAAAACATTATAAATGCCTTTTTCTTTCCACCTTTTTTTATAAGTGATCACATTCCCTCTGTTCTCAGCTGCATAAAAGCTGGGGGAGGAGAAGCAGCAGCACACTGATCTCCCCAGTGAATGGCTGTGCAAGGCGGTGTGTCAGGACAAGTCTGATCATTGGAGGAGAGCACACAGAGTTCCCAGCATAACTAGAGAACTGATCACAATGTGCTCTCCTGCTTAGTGTGGTCAGTTTTTTTTTATAGGAAACCAGAGGGCCTAGCAGGAACACCAGGGATTTCACATAAAGGAAGCAATACAAAGAGAACAGGATACTTTCTCTTACAAATACATGGTACAGCAGGGACATATCAGGAACATGATTTGTTGGGGTAACAAACGCTTTAGGTAACGATGCATTTTTTATTTGTTGTAAAATTTACCTGAAAAGTAAATATGCTCTGTCTATGCAGGGCAAAGAAACAGATTTGCTTTGATTTAGCTCTACATAGCAGCATACGTATACCTTCTCTAACCATCTCTGGAACTCTGTTCATCCGTTGGGAGCAGGAACAAAACCATGTGCAAGCAATGTGTCCCTACAGTTGAAGCTTAATGCAGAACTTTAGACTCTTTTTTTTTTTTTTGTTGTTGTATAGATCCGTGTTTCAACTCCAGTCCTCAAGGCGCCCCAACAGGTCATGTTTTCAGGATTTCCCTCAGATGAAACAGCTGTGGGAATTACTAAAGCAGTTAAACTGATCAAATAACCTGTGCAAAACAATGGAGAGCCTGAAAACATGACCTGTTGGGGCACCTTGAGGACTGGAGTTGAGAAACACTGGGATTAAGGTTTGTATAGAAATAGTTTGTGTCATTTCTATTAATGTCAAAGAAAGCAGACTACCTGGTAGCTTAAAATTGCCTTCTGGCACGTAGACTGGATTAACTAGCTCCTGAATGCTACATTTAATTTCCACATCCTTGCAATAATGGATGCCTTATAAGGCATTAATAACCTTTTTAAGGGTTTATTTTTTGCCCTCTTTGTTCTATTAGGGATATTTACCTTCACTTCCTGTACCATAGCAAAACAGGAAGTGAGATGAAATCCCTGCAAATTAAGGGACTCTCTTGGGGACTCCCAGTTAACAAGAACTAGTGTCTTCAGTGGAAGCTTTCCCCCTCTATTTTTTTTTCTGCAACAGCTCAAAATTTGGGGATTTTCTTTCACTTTCAATGATAATGGTAAACATGACAAATCGAGAGGGTGAATCTCCCTAATTGGGACAGAGACAGCAGTAAAAACATAATAGGTGTTTTAATACCTCTCCACCCTATCCAAAAAAAGTTTTGCCTTTTTAGTTCTACTTTAAAGCAGAACTTGAAACATACATTTCTGTTGTCATCCATGGACTGACACAGCGTGTCTTTTACACCTTTACACGTGGGTTTATGTCCCTGCTTGCAGGAGAAGACCTAGGCAGAATGTGAGATGTTATACATACATTCTAAACAGCCAGAGCTGAACAGCCCCGCCCAGGGGGGCGGTCCCTCCGGACATAACCCTCCCACTGCAGTCAGCAGACCTCAGTTTTTTTTCTGCCTAGCAGAAGGAGAAGATGTGGCTCTCTCAGGAGCCAGTCTCCTGACCTATTTTTATTCCTTTTGGAATTTTTTCCTATTTTATTCTTTTGAGATCTTCTATCAACTGTCGGCTGGGCAACAGGTTGGGTACAAGATATCCTCGTAGTCTTCCCTGTCCGACCATCGAGCGTGCTGATCCTCGCCTTGTGTGCGTGAGACTCAGTTCACGACATGCCCCACGACTCCAGGGGTGGCCGGTGGGCTTCCAGCTCCGCGGTCCTCTCAAGATAGAACAGTCCGGCTGTATCTTTCGCGGTGGACCGGGCCGACAGCTACTCAGTACCGCACTGTGATAGTTCTGTCAGAAACACACCAGTGGGTCCCTCAGGGGATGGGTAAGTAGTCTCTCCTGGCTGCAGGTGAGTACATGCTGTGTGTTTCTTGTGTGGGGGATTTCCCTGTCTCCCCCTGTGTTTTTTAATGTCACTCTCTGTTCACTAGTGCTGGCGCTGTACTGTGTGGGGTGCCTGGGGGCCATACTGTCCTGGGGGGGGGCTCATGCTGCTCTGCATTCGCTGGGGCTGTTTGTTTTTGGATGTGAGGGGCCTGGGCGCCGTTCGGTGCCATGTTTGGTGTGTGTGCTGTTTTTTTTACATTGGCGCCCATCTTGCCGTGGTCCGCCGGAGCACATTGCGGCGGCCATTTTCTTGTAACTGCACGTTTTTCTAGCACTAGTTTGGCCTCTAGCGCCGCTGGGAACGGCGCGAATCTCCTCACACTCTCTCCTCTCAGCTCACTCACGCTGAGCAGCGCGGCGCAGAGAGACAGGGCAGCGGAACCGAGCGGTCCTGGTCAGGTTGGTGGGTTCCCTGGGCATTCCCCTACTTCAGTCAGCACAGCCTGTGGGTGGTCTCAGAGAGGGACATTATGGAGTCAGAGTCACCAGCTTCCCCTCACATGCCAGAGGCAGCAGCCAGTGCTCCAGCACCTGCGGTCCCTATGGACCAGTTGTCGGCAGTCCTGGAATCATTTCTGACCAGGATGGAAGCTGTGTGTGAGCACAAGGGAGCAAAAAAGCGCCCTCTCCCCACTTTATCTCCACAAGGGGAGTGCTCTGATTCAGATATGGGCCTAGCTATTGCTGCTCAGGACCCTAGCTCTGAATATTTGGATGGTTTTGAACAGGACATTCCTTGTGAGGAAGACTCCAGTTCTGAGTCAGTAAATGACAGGGCGCTTGTTAGTGAACTCATTGATGCTGTGAGGGACACTCTCAAGCTAAATGCTGCGACCGCAGAACCTCAGGCGGACACAGTCTCCTTTGGTTCTTTTAAGACCAAGCCTTCTAAAAAGGTTTTTCCATATATACCTTTCATTGACCAGGTCTGGGAAAAGCCGCAGAAGACTTTCATGGTCCCGCGGCGTTTGTCTATTAGATACCCCTTTGAAGACGCCCTGCTTAAAAAGTGGGCTTCACCTGCGGTGGTCGACCCTCCAGTCGCCCGTTTAAACAAGGGCACCACTCTCCCGATGGAGGGGACTCCTGCATTTAAGGACCCCACTGACAGGATGTCAGAAGTGGTGAGTAGAGCCATGTTCGCCTTGTTGGGATCCGCCCTACGGCCAGTAGTAGCGGCGACCCTTGTGTCTCAGACACTCACGGAATGGGCAAAAGTTTTGCACCAAACTGTGCAGGAGCATAACCTTCCTCCAGACACTATTGCTCTGGCCCACCAGATGGTGCAGGGTCTGATATATGTGTGTGACGCCACGTTGGACGCGGCCCCTTTAATATCCAGGGCCTCTGTCTCGGCGGTGGTATTGCGTCGTCTTATCTGGTTGAAATGCTGGTCTGCTGACCTAGCCTCTAAGAAGCTCCTGACGGATCTACCTTTTAAGGGTGGTAGACTTTTTGGTGCTGCTCTGGATGACATCATCAAGGATGTCACGGGAGGTAAAAGCACTCTCCTTCCTCAAACTATCAAGGGTAAGGAGGCCCGACGTAAACCGGGTCCTTCCTTTCCAGCAAAAAAGGGTTTTTTTCGTCGGTCAGAGTCCACGGGTAAGCCATCCCAGACTGACAACAGTGCGGCTGGCGGGCACAAGCTCCCCTGGGTGCGTAAGCCGAACAAGCCGGCTCCCAAGCCCGCCTCCGCGTGAAGTCTTGCCCCCGCCCGTCTCTGGGGTGGGGGGACGACTTTGCAGGTTCACGGATCGGTGGACCTCCCGGATCTCCGACCGGTGGGTGTGCGAGGTGGTCACCTCAGGATACCGAATAGAGTTCCGCTCCTGGCCCCCAGACAGATTCTTTCCCTCAAATCTCCCTCTCCTTCCTGCCCGTCGGGCAGCCATCTTGGGGGCTGTACAGGATTTGATCGGGTCCGGAGTAATTGTGCCGGTTCCGTCCCAGGAGAGGTTTCAGGGGTTCTACTCGAATCTGTTTGTTCCAAAAAAGGACGGGGTTCGGCCAATCCTGGACCTCAAGGCCCTGAATGCCTTCGTGAAGGTGCAAAAATTCCGCATGGAATCCATTCGCACGGTGATCGCTACACTCCATCAAGGGGATTTTCTGGCATCCTTGGACATCAAGGACGCCTACTTGCATGTTCCGATCTGCGCAAGCCACCAGAAGTTTCTGCGCTTTGCGGTCGGCGAAGTCCACTATCAATTTGTGGCTCTTCCCTTCGGCCTAGCCTCGGCACCAAGGGTGTTCACCAAGGTGCTTGCTCCGGTCCTAGCTTTGCTGAGACAGCGAGGCATTGCTATCGTGGGCTATCTGGACGATTTTCTTCTAAGAGCAGACAGTGGCTCAGAATTGGAAGAAAGTGTGACTATCGTCAGTCAGACCCTCAGGGAGTTTGGGTGGCTCCTGAACGTTCAGAAGTCGGTTCTAGTCCCGACTCAGCATCTGGAGTATCTAGGTCTGATTCTGGACTCCTTGGAGGCAAGAGTCTTCCTACCTCCAGACCAACTACTGACACTTCAGTCTGCAGTACGGGTGCTGACGTCCCGAAAATGGTCGTCAATCCGCTTTTGCATGAGAGTCCTGGGACTCATGGTGGCCTCCTTCGAGGCCGTTCCTTATGCCCAAGCGCACACCAGGGCTTTACAGAAAGAGATCTTGTCCACTTGGGACAAATCCCCATTGTCCTTGGATCTTCAGATCCAGGTGAGTCACCTGGTCAGGGCGTCCCTAACGTGGTGGTTGAGGTCCCCGGCTCTTCGGTCCGGGAAGTCGTTCCTCCCCATCCAATGGACGGTGATCACGATGGACGCCAGCCTGACGGGCTGGGGGGGAGTCTGGGGAGTCCTGTCGGCCCAAGGGCTTTGGACTCCGGACGAAGCCCTCTTACCGATCAATGTGCTGGAGATACGGGCAATCAGACTGTGCCTCTCCTCATGGTCTGAGAAATTACAGGGTCACTCCATCAGGATCCAATCGGACAACGCCACAGCAGTGGCGTATGTCAACCATCAAGGGGGGACTCGGAGCTCAGCTGCGGCTTCCGAGGTCGCCCGCATCCTGAGGTGGGCCGAAAGAAGCGTGCCGGCTCTGTCGGCCGTCTACATTCCGGGCGTAGACAATTGGCAGGCGGACTATCTAAGTCGCCAGACGCTGGACCAGGGAGAGTGGTCCTTGCACCCGGAGGTCTTTCAACTCCTTTGCAGACGGTGGGGCATGCCGGATGTGGACCTGATGGCCTCTCGACTCAATCGCAAGGTGTCGAGGTTTGTGGCCAGATCCAGGGATCCCTGGGCGGATGCCTCGGATGCGTTGGTGGCCCCATGGGGTCAGTATCACCTGATATACGTTTATCCTCCGCTGCAGTTGCTCCCTCGCCTGCTCCGCAGGGTAGCGACCGAGGGAATTCCGGTGATCCTCATTGCTCCGGATTGGCCTCAGCGTCACTGGTACGCCGATTTGGTACGTCTCGTCGCAGACGTTCCCTGGCGGTTACCATTACGGGGGGACCTTCTGTCTCAAGGTCCTATATTTCATCCTGCTTTACAGTCTCTGGCTTTAATGGCATGGTTATTGAAAGCCAGGTGCTGAGAGACCGAGGTCTCTCGGATTCGGTCATTTCGACCATGTTAAGGGCACGGAAGTCTTCCTCCAGAAAGATCTATCACCGTACTTGGAGAGCTTACATCGCCATGTGCGAAGAGCTGGACTGGCGCCCACGAACGTATTCCGTTCCCAGAATCCTGCGGTTCTTCTAGCGTGGCATGAACCATTAAGGGTCAGATTTCGGCCTTGGCCATCTTCTTTCAGCGACCGCTGGCGGGTCATCCCTTGGTTAGCACCTTTGTGCAGGGGGTTCGCCATGTGCTCCCCCCTGTCAAGCCTCCTCTCCCCCCGTGGGATCTGAATTTGGTGCTCTCGGTTCTCCAGGAACCTCCCTTTGAAAATATTAGAGATATTCCCCTCTTGACTTTGTCTCAGAAGGTGGCCTTCTTGGTGGCCATTACTTCCATTAGACGAGTGTCTGACTTGGCGGCCTTGTCCTGCAAGTCGCCCTTTTTGGTCATCCATAAGGATAAGGCGGTGTTACGTCCGCGACCTTCTTTTCTGCCAAAGGTGGTCTAGGCCTTCCACTTAAATGAGGACATTGTCCTCCCGTCCTTGTGTCCTCACCCATCGCATCCCAGAGAGTTTGCGCTTCACACTTTGGATGTGGTACGAGCCTTGCGGGTGTACCTGTCTGCTACTGCTTCTATTCGGAAGTCTGACTCACTATTTGTGGCGGTCTCTGGTCCAAAACAGGGCCAAGCGGTTTCGTCTGCCACCATTTCTAGGTGGATCAGACAAACCGTCATTCAAGCTTATGCTCTCAAGGGGCGGGCGCCTCCCTTTCCGGTTACGGCACATTCCACCAGGGCAATTGGTGCTTCCTGGGCTTTCCGACATCAAGCGTCGGTTGCACAAGTGTGCAAGGCGGCGACCTGGTCGTCTGTTCATACCTTTTCTAAGTTTTATAAGGTTGATGTGGCTACATCTTCGGATGCTTCCTTCGGCCGCAAGGTGTTGTAGGCCGCTGTTTGATGTTGCAACTCCTCCATTGAGGAGCTCTGCCTTGTTTGGAGTGAAGTTTTTGGTTTTCCATTTATACTGCTCCCATCCCTCTTGACACTGCTTTGGGACATCCCACGTGTAAAGGTGTAAAAGACACGCTGTGTCAGTCCATGGATGACAAGAGAAAATAGGATTTTTGTACTCACCGTAAAATCTGTTTCTCTGGCATCCATGGACTGATACAGCACCCACCCTTCTTTTTAAGTTTGTACTGCTTTGTTACGAACTGAGGTCTGCTGACTGCAGTGGGAGGGTTTTGTCCGGAGGGACCGCCCCCCTGGGTGGGGCTGTTCAGCTCTGGCTGTTTAGAATGTATGTATAACATCTCACATTCTGCCTAGGTCTTCTCCTGCAACATAAACCCACGTGTAAAGGTGTAAAAGACACGCTGTGTCAGTCCATGGATGCCAGAGAAACGGATTTTACGGTGAGTACAAAAATCCTATTTTTTTTTTTGGATAGAGTATGGGAGTGTTATACCCCTGTCACTTTTTTTTTTTTTGCCAGCTGTGTCCCACTAAGAGATTTATCTTTACTTGCTGTCCCATAGCCAAAACAGGAAGTGAGAGGAAATCCCTGCAAGTTATAGGAATCACTTGGGGCGCCCCAGGTCACCAGAACTAGTGTCCCCCATTGGAAGATTCTCCTGTTACTCTTCTGGGGACAATTCAAAATTTGGGATTTTCTTCTTTTACTTTTGATGATCATGGTAAACAGGACAAATAGAAAGGGTGAATCTCCCTAACGGGGCCACACACAGCAATAAAAACCTAATGGGGGGGGGGGTCTAATCTCTCTGCATGCTATTCAAAACGAATAAAGTTTTGCCTTTAGTTATACTTTAAATCCGTATTAAATCCAAAAGTAACAATTTTATTAAATTGCAGTTTACCAGTTCTTTGATATGGTGGCTTTATTAGTTTGCTTTTCTTCTTCCTTTTTTTTATTTTTTTTATTCCTTATTCACCCGATGATCCTGCCAGTAAGTCTCTTTTTCAACCTACTTTAACCACTTTGGCTAGTTAATGACCAGGCCCCTTTTTGCGATTCGGCACTGCGTCGTTTTAACTGACAATTGCGCGGTCGTGCGACGTGGCTCCCAAACAAAATTGACGTCTTTTTTTCCCCCACAAATAGAGCTTTCTTTTGGTGGTATTTGATCACCTCTGCGGTTTTTATTTTTTGCGCTATAAACAAAAATAGAGCAACAATTTTGAAAAAAATGCAATTTCTCTTATCCATGGACTGACACGGCGTCTCTTATTCACTGTACACGTGGGTTATGTCCCTGCTTGCAGGAGAAGACCGAAGCAGAATGTGAGATGTTATACATACATACATACATACATACATACATACATACATACATACATACATACATTCTAAAAGCCAGAGTTGAACAGCCCCGCCCAGGGGGGCGGTCCCTCCGGACATAACCCACCCCCTGCAGTCAGCAGACCTCAGTTTTTTTTCTGCCTAGCAGAAGGAGAAGACGTGGCTCTCTCAGGAGCCAGTCTCCTGGAAGATTTTACTTTTAATTTTTATTCCTTTTGGAATTTTATTATTTTATTTTTGAGACCTTCAATCAACTGTCGGCTGGGCAACAGGTTGGGTACACTAGTATCCTCGTAGTCTTCCCTGTCCGACCATCGAGCGTGCTGATCCTCGCCTTGTGTGCGTGAGACTCAGTTCACGACATGCCCCATGACTCCAGGGGTGGCCGGGTTGCTTTCATGCTCCCGCGGTCCTCTCAAGATTGAACAGTACCTGACGGACTGTATCTCTCGCAGTACTAATCTGTGATAGGTCTGTCAGAAACACACCAGTGGGTCCCTCAGGGGATGGGTAAGTAGTCTCTCCTGCCTGCAGGTGAGTACAAAATGCTGTGTGTGTTTCTCTGTGGGGGATTTTCCCTGTCTCCCCCTGTGTTTTATTGTCACTCTCTGTCACCATTGCTGGCGCTGTGCTGTGGGGGGTGCCTGGGGGTCATACTGTTCTGGGGGGGGGCTCATGCTGGTCTGCATATCGCTGGGGGCCTTTTGTGTGATTTTGGGGCCGGGGCGCTGTTTGACGCTGTGTGTGTGCTGTTTTCTATTTTTTAATTTTAACTGCGCATGGTGGCCATTTTGCTGCGGATCGCCTCAGTGAAGTGCGGCGGCCATTTTCTTGTAGGCCGCGTGCTTTTCAGCACTAGTTTTGCCTCTTATCGCTGCTGTAACAGCGCGACTCTCCTCACAGCTCACTCGCGCTGACACAGCGCGGTACAGACAGCGTATCTGAGTGGTCCTGGTCCGGTCTGGTGAGTCCCCCGGGCGCCCTCTCCTCAGTTCAGCACAGCCTGTGGGTGGACTTTTTTATCTGAGGAGTCTCAGAGAGGGGCAATATGGAGTCAGTGTCACAGCTTCCCCTTACATGTTTGAGGCAACTATGGACCAGTTGTCGGCAGTCCTGGACTCATTTCTGTCCAGGAGGGAAGCGGTGTGCGAGCGCAAAGGAGCAAAAAAGCACCTCTCCCCACTTTATTTCCATAAAAAAAACACAAAAAAAAAACAAAGGGGGTGTGCGCTGATTCAGATATGGGCCTAGCCACTACCGCTCAGGACCCTAGCTCTGAATATTTTGATGGTTTTGAACAGGAAATTCCTTGCGAGGAAGACTCCAGTTCTGAGTCCGTAAATGACAGGGCGCTTGTTAGTGAACTCATTGCTGCGGTGAGGGACACTCTCTCAAGCTGAAGGCTGCGGATGCAGAACCTCAGGCGGACAGTCTCCTTTGGTTCTTTTAAGGCCGGGCCTTCTAAAAATATGTACCTTTCTTTGACCAGCGCATTGATAAGGTCTGGGAAAAAGCCGCATTAGACTTTTTATGGTCCCGCGGCGTTTGTCTATCAGATACCCCTTTAAAGATGCCCTACTTAAAACGTGGGCTTCTCCCCCAGTGGTCGACCCTCCAGTCGCCCGGTTGAACAAGGCCACCACTCTCCCGATGGAGGGGACTCCTGCATTTTAAGGACCCCACTGACAGGAGGTCAGAAGTGGTGAGCAGAGCCATGTTTGCCTTGTTGGGGTCCGCCCTACGGCCTGTGGTAGCGGCCACTTTTGTGTCTCAGACACCTACGGGATGGGCAAAAGTTTTGCACCAAACTGTACTGGAGCATAATTTTCCTCCAGACACTATTGCTCTGGCCCACCAAATGGTGCAGGGCCTGGTTTATGTGTGCGATGCCACGTTAGATGCGGCCCCTTAATATCCAGGACCTCTGTCTCGGCGGTGGTATTGCGTCGTCTTATCTGGTTGAAATGCTGGTCTGCTGACCTAGCCTCTAAGAAGCTTCTGACGGATCTACCATTTAAAGGTGGTAGGCTTTTCGGTGCTGTGCTGGATGACATCATCAAGGATGTCACGGGAGGTAAAAGCACTCTTCTTCCTCAGACTAGCAAGGGTAAGGAGGCCCGCCGTAAGCAGGGTCCTTCCTTTCCAGCAAAAAAAGTTTTTTTTTCGTCAGTCAGAGTTCACGTGTAGGCCCTCCCAGACTGACAGCAGTGCGGCTGGTGGACACATGCGCCGCTGGGTGCGTAAGCCAAACAAGCCGGCTCCCAAGCCCGCCTCCGCGTGAAGTCTTGCCCCCACCCGACTCTGGGGTGAGGGGACGACTTCGCAGGTTCACGGATCGGTGGACCTCCCGGATCTCCTACCTGTGGGTGTGCGAGGTGGTCACCTCAGGTTACAGGATAGAGTTCCGTTACTGGTCCCAGACAGATTCTTCCCTCGAATCTTCCTCTCCTTCCTGCCCGTCAGGCAGCCCTATGGGGGCTGTTCAGGATTTGATCGGGTCCGGAGTGATTGTGCTGGTTCCGTCACAGGAGAGGTTTCAGGGATTCTGCTCGAATCCGTTTGTCGTCCCAAAAAAGGACGGGGTTCGGCCTATCCTGGACCTCGAGGCCCTGCATGCCTTTGTGAAGGTGCAAAAATTCCGCATGGAATCCATTCGCACAGTGATTGATACACTCCGTCAAGGGGATTTTATGGCGGCCTTGGACATCAAGGACGCCTACTTGCATGTTCCGATCTGCGCAAGTCACCAGATGTTTCTGCGCTTGTGATCGGCGAAGTCCACTATCAATTTGTGGCTCTTCCTTCGGCCTAGCCGCGGCACCGAGGGTGTTCACCAAGGTGCTTGCGCCGGTTCTAGCTTTGCTGAGACGGCGAGGCATTGCTGTCGTGGGCTATCTGGACGATCTTCTTCTAAGAGCAGAAAGTGGCTCAGAATTAGAAGACAGTGTGACTATCGTCAGTCGGACACTCAGGGACTTCGGGTGGCTCCTGAACATTCAGGAGTCAGTCCTGGTCCCGACTCAGCGTCTGGAGTATCTAGGTCTGATTCTGGACTCCTTGGAGGCAAAGGTATTCCTACCTCCGAGGGAAGTTACTGACACTTCAGTCTGCAGTGCGGGTGCTGACATCTCGACAATGGTTGTCACTCCGTTTTTGCATGAGAGTCCTGGGACTCATGGTGGCCTCCTTCGAGGCCATCCCGTATGCCCAATCACACACCAGGGCATTGCAGAAGGAGATCTTGCTCACTTGGGACAAATCCCTGTTGTCTTTTGGCTCTTCCGATCCAGGTGAATCACCTGATCAGGGCGTCCCTGACATGGTGGCTGGGGTCCCCGGCTCTTCGGTCCGGGAAGTCGTTCCTCCCCCATCCAATGGACGGTGTTCGCGACGGACGCCAGCCTGACGGGTTGGGGTGGAGTCTGGGGAGTCCTGTCGGCCCAAGGGCTTTGGACTCCAGACGAAGCCCGTTTACCGATCAATGTTCTGGATATATGGACCATCAGACTGTGCCTCTCCTCGTGGTCTGAGAGATTGCAGGATCGCTCCATCAGGATCCAGTCGGACAACGTCACGGCGGTGGTGTATGTCAACCATCGAGGGGGGACTCGGAGCTCAGCTGCGGCTTCCGAGGTCGCCCGTACCCTGAAGTGGGCTAAAAGAAGCGTGCCGGCTCTGTCGGCCGTTTACATTCCGGGCATAGACAATTGGCAGGCAGACTATTTGAGTCACCAGACGCTGGACCAGGGAGAGTGGTCCTTGCACCCGGGGGTATTTCAACTCCTTTGCCGATGGTGGGACATGCCGGATGTGGACCTGATGGCCTCTCGACTCAATCGCAAGGTGTCGACATTTGTGGCCAGATCCAGGGATCCTGGGTGGATGCCTTGGATGCGTTAGTGGCCCCATGGGGTCATTATCACCTGATATACGTTTTATCCTCCGCTGCAGTTGCTCCCTCGCCTGCTGCGCAGGGTGGCGACCGAGGGAATTCAGGTGATCCTCATTGCTCCGGATTGGCCTCGGCGTCACTGGTACGCCGATCTGGTACGTCTCGTCGTGGACGTTCCCTGGCGGTTGCCAATTAGGGAGGACCGTCTGTCTCAAGGTCCTATATATTTCATCCTGCTTTACAGTCTCTGGCTTTAACGGCATGGCTGTTGAGAGACCGAGGTCTCTCAGACTCGGTCATTTCGACCATGTTAAGGGCACGGAAGTCTTCCTCCCAGGATGATCTATCACCGTACCTGGAAACCTTACATCGCCATGTGCGAAGAGCTGGACTGGCGTCCTCTGACGTATTCCGTCCCTAGAATCCTGCGTTTTCTGCAGCGTGGAGTGGCCCAAAAGCTCGCTTTGAGTACCATTAAGGGTCAGATTTCGGCCTTGGCCGTCTTCTTTCAGCGACCACTAGCGGGTCATTCCTTGGTTAGCACCTTTTGTGCAGGGGGTTCGCCATGTGCTCCCTCCTGTCAAGCCTCCTCTCCCCCCGTGGGATCTGAATTGGTGCTCTCGGTTCTCCAGGGACCTCCCTTTGAGAATATCAGGGATATTCCCCTCTTGACTTGGTTTCAGAAGGTGGCCCCTTTTCAGTGGCAATTACTTCTGTTAGACGAGTGTCTGATTGGCGGCCTTGTCCTGCAAGTTGCCATATTGGGTCATCCATAAGGATAAGGCGGTGTTGCGTCCGCGACCTTCTTTTTTGCCAAAGATGGTCTCGGCCTTTCACCTAAATGAGGACATTGTCCTCCCGTCCTTGTGTCCTCACCCATCGCATCCCAGAGAGTTTGTGCTTCGCACATTGGACGTGGTACGAGCCTTGTGGGTGTACCCGTCTGCTACTGCTTCTATTCGGAAGTCTGACTCACTGTTTGCAACTGCCTCTGGTCCGAAAAAAACTGTCATTTAAGCCTATGCTCTCAAGTGGCGGGCGCCTCCCTTTCCGGGCACGGCGCTTTCCACCAGGGCAATTGGTGCTTCCTGGGCTTTCCGACATCAAGCGTCTGTTGCACAAGTGTGCAAGGCGGCGACCTGGTCGTCTGTTCATACCTTTTCTACGTTTTATAAGGTTAATGTGGCTGCATCTTCGAATGCTTCCTTCGGCCGCAAGGTGTTGCAGGCCGCTGTTTAGAGTTGCAACTCCTCCGAGCTCTGCCTTGTTTGGAGGCAAGTTTTGGGGTTTTTCCATTTATACTGCTCCCATCCCTCTTGACACTGCTTTGGGTCATCCCACGTGTACAGTGAATAAGAGACGCCGTGTCTGTCCATGGATGATAAGAGAAAATAGGATTTTTGTACTCACAGTAAAATCCTTTTCTCTGACATCCATGGACTGACACGGCACCCACGCTTCCTTTTTAAAGTTTGTACTGCTTTGTTACGAACTGAGGTCTGCTGACTGCAGGAGGGGGGGGGGGGTGGGTTATGCCTGGAGGGACCGCCCCCCTGGGCGGGGCTGTTCAACTCTGGCTTTTAGAATGTATGTATAACATCTCACATTCTGCCTAGGTCTTCTCCTGCAAGCAGGGACATAACCCACGTGTACAGTGAATAGGAGACGCCGTGTCAGTCCATGGATGTCAGAGAAAAGGATTTTACGGTGAGTACAAAAATCCTATTATTTTTCACTTTTTGCTATAATAAATATCCCCCAAAAATATATTTAAAAAAAACGTTTTTTTCCCCTCAGTTTAGACCGATACGTATTCTTCTACATATTTTTGGTAAAAAAAAACGCAATCAGCCTTTATTGATTGGTTTGCGCAAAAGTTATAGCGTTTACAAAATAGGGGATAGTTTTATGGCATTTTTATAAATTTTTTTTTTTTTTTTTTTACTAGTAATGGTAGATTTTTTTTCGTGACTGCGACATTATGGCAGAAACATCGGACTCTTAACACATTTTTGGGACCATTGTCATTTTTACAGCGATCAGTGCTATAAAAATGCACTGGTTATTGTAAAAATGACACTAGCGCTGAAGGGGTTAACCACTAGGGGCGTTGAAGGGGTTAACCACTAGGGGCGCTGAAGAGGTTAACCACTAGGGGCACTGAAGGGGTTCTGTAAAATAAATGATATGTGCAGCACAATAGCTAAGATAAAATAAAATATGACAGTCCAATTAAAAAAAAACAGATATTCAAATGTCCCATTGGATAATGATAAGACAAATTCCTCATAGAAGAGAGTGAGAAGAAATCTCTGCCGACTGGAATGACGATGCAATCCTCCCCCACACATACAATGTGCTTACCAGAATTGGTGGACCTCTCAATTAAGAGAAGGTCATGCGAGCATGTATCCACCCTGGGATAATGGGATGTGGCTGCTGCAGATAAATCCTTCCAATGTCAGGAGTGAGGAAAAGCCAGATATTGTCTCCAATGAGCAAACAAACGTCCACTGTAGGATGCTGAATGGATCTCCGTAAAGTTCAGGTGCCAAGAGAAAGATGAAGGGGACAATCTAAGTGTACTCCGTATGTACTTTATTAAAAATAGCGCTGATTTTATATGAGAACCTATCGCGCAATGCATAAAAGGCTGATACTGAACAGCAAGCCGGATCAACTATCCAGCAGAGAGATGGCAGCGGGTGACGTCCGTGCATAAGCTCTTCCCCCCCGTACGCGGTGTTAAGTCTAGAAGGACTTTGTCAGTGAGGGTGGAGCTTCAGTGTCACCCGGCTAACTGATATACCCAGCTGGTAACCATAGAAACGGAAATGCTAAAGCCGGAAGTCAGAGGAACAGACGGCTGATTTCCACCACAGTGTCACCAGCAAGTGAAAATACAATAAAGGTAAACAAGTGGTATGAAGTTTGTTACAATGCCCTAGGTCCTTATGTGTGATATAAAAATAAAAAAATAAAAATCGGACATAAAAATACCCGCGGCCATATTTAACATGGGACAATAAAAAATCAACAATAAAATAAAGGCAACCTAACTATTTGTCTGAAATAAAACAGTTGAGATCAAACTCAACGTTTAAGCCTCTAGGTACAGCAACCTTGGTCTCATGTATCCACATGGACTCACGCTGGCTCAGTTGCCTAATAAAGTTGCCCCCTCTCCAGTGTTTAGTCACTTTTTCCAAACCCCAAAATTTGAGGCATTTTGGATTCCTATCATGAAACATTCTAAAATGCTTGGACACATTATGAGACTTCACACCTCTTCTAATGTTACCTACATGTTCTGCTATGAGGACTCCCATGGGTCTAGAGGTCCTCCCCACATATTGGAGACCGCAGTCGCATTCAAGCATGTATACCACCCCAACAGTGTCACATGTAATGAGGTTCTTGATCTGGTATGTTTTTTTGGTGGCAAAAGCAATAAAATCCTTTCTCTTCTTTAGATTGAATTTACATTGCCTGCATGCTGGACATTTTCCGCATGCGTAGAATCCTGACAAAAAGTTGAAAATCCTATTTTCTCTAATAACAGGGGGGTCTACAACACTGGGAGCAAGAATATCCCTAAGAGTAGGTGTTTTTTTGTAGATGAATTTCGGGCGCAGAGGAAGCACTGCTCCCAAAACGCTATCTTTTCTTAAAATGTCCCAGTGTCGCAGGATGATTTTTTCAAATTTTTTGTGTTGTATATTGTAGTCGAGAATGATTTTATACTCTAATTTGTTCGCACCTCCTGCTTTTTTATCATTTTTATTTCTAATCTGTAATGAGGGTGGTTCGATCCATGTTCCCAACTACCTGGATATCACCCAAAATGTGATCCCTTTTGTATCCTTTTTGGAGAAAACGATCAGCCAATAAGGGGTTAACCACTAGGGGCGCTGAAGGGGTTAACCACTAGGGGCGCTGAAGGGGTTAACTACTAGGGGCGCTGAAGGGGTTAAGTGTGCCTAAGTGAGTGATTACTACTGTTAGGGGGCGTGGCTACGAGTGACACATCACACTGATCTCCGCTCTGATTACACAGAGCGGAAATCAGTGGCAGTAGGCGAGCGGGGAGATGTTGTGTTTACACTAACATCTCCCCGCTCCATCCCTCCGTGAGACCATCACGGGGATCCCCGCAGCGATCGAGTCCGCTGGACCCGCGGTCCGACTCACGGGCAAGGTAGCGGGGTCGCAAGCGACCCCCACGTCGGCAAGTTAAAGGGGACGTACAGGTACGTTGATGTGCCTGTACGAGCCCTCCTGCTGACGTATAGCTACTGGAGGCGGTCCTTAAGTGGTTAATAGACCAAGCTATCCAGACAAAGTAGCAGTTAGACTTGAAACAAACCATGTTACACTGAGAGGGGGCTCACAATGGTCAGCTTTTATTCCTTTACAGTTTGTAAAACCTTTACCCCAAACAGAAAAAAATGGTTTGCTGTTACTGCTTATAAAATATTAGCCGTAGTTCATCTTCAGTTTGTTAGTCAAGTCTATCTACAGTGGATATAAAAAGTCTACACACCCTTGTTAAAATTTCAGGTTTCTGTGTTGTAAAAAAGTTAGACAAAGATAAATAATTTCAGAACTTTTTACACCTTTTAATGTGACCTATAAACTGTTCAACTCAGTTAAACAACAAACAAATCTTTGAGGTGGAGGGAAGTAAAAATACGAAAAACTTAAATAATATGGTTGTCTAAGTGTGCACACCCTTAAACTAATACTTTGTTGAAGCACCTTTTGATTTTATTACAGCACTTGACTTTTCAAAATATTTGCCCACTCTTCTTTGCAAAAACACTCCAAATCTGTCAGATTGCGAGGGCATCTCCTGTGCACAGCCCTCTTCAGATCACCCCACAGATTTTCAATTGGATTCAGGTCTGGGCTCTGGCTGGGCCATTCCAAAACTTTAATCTTCTTCTGGTGAAGGCATTCCTTTGTTGATTTTGATGTAATCTTTGAGTCTTTTTCATTCTGAAAGATGAAGTTCCTCTTCATGTTCAGCTTTCTAGCAGAAGCCTGAAGGTTTTGTGCCAATATTGACTGGTATTTGGAACTGTAAAAAATTCCCTCTACCTTGACTAAGGCCCTTGTTCCAGCTGAAGAAAAACAGCCCCAAAGCATGATGCTGCCACCACCATGCTCCACGGTGGGTATGGTGTTATTTTGGGGATGTGCAGTATTGTTTTTGCGCCAAACATATCTTTTGGAATTATGGCCAAAAAGTTCAGCCTTGGTTTTGTTGGATCATAACACATTTTCCCACATGCTTTTGGGAGACTTCAGATGTGTTTTTGCTCAATTTAGCAGGGCTTGGATGTTTTTCTTCGTAAAGAAAATGCTTCCATATTACCACTCTACCCCATATCCCAGACATATGTAGAATATGGGAGATTGTTGTTGCATGTACCACACAGCCAGTACTTGCCAGATATTCCTGCAGCTCCTTTAATGTTGCTGTAGGCCTCTTGGCAGCCTCCCTGACCAGTTTTCTTCTCGTCTTTTCATCAATTTTGGAGGGAAGTCCAGTTCTTGGTAATGAACTTGATGATGACTGTCTTCACTGTGTTCCATGGTATAGCTAATGCCTTGGAAATGCTTTTGTACCCTTCTCCTGTTTGATACCTTTAACAATGAGATCCTCTGATGCTTTGGAAGCTTTCTGCTGACCATGGCTTTTGCTGTAGGATGTGACTAAGGCCCCTTTCACACTGGGGCGGGCAGGAGCGGTGGCGGTATAGCAGCGCGATTTTCAGCGCTGCTATACCGTCGTTCTTACCGCGGTATGCGGTCGCTAGGGATGTTAATTTAACCCCCGCTAGCGGCCGAAAAAGGGTTAATACCGCCCGCAAACCGCGGCTATTGCCGTGGTTTGCGGGCGGTATTACCGCGCTGTCCTATTGATTTCAATGGGAGACAGCGGTAAAGGAGCGGTGAACACACTGCTCCTTTACCGCTGTAAAGAAGCGGCTAGCAGGACTTTTGGAGCGGTCCTGCTAGCGCACCGCTTCAGTGTGAAAGCCTTCGGGCTTTCACATTGAAGGCACAGGGCAGGATTTTTTCATGCGGTATAACAGCGCTATTATTAGCGCTAAACCGCATGAAAAACGCCCCAGTGTGAAAGGGGCCTAAGAAAGGCCGGGTTCACACCGGTACGACACAACAGTTGTACGACTGTGGATCTGACTTTGCCCTGCGATTTTAAGTCCGACTTTGATCTCGACAATGCCAGGCTCTTTGTGACAGCCAGGCAACTAGGTTTATTCTAAACTGTCTAAACTGCCTGGATTTTGATGCATCTTTAAATAAGTGAATTTGCCAACAAGGAGAGAACTGTGGAAGAGGTAGGTAACACAAATTGTAATAAGAATTTTCTTGCAGCCACAAAAACTGCATTATACAGTTCTGTATGTCTTGAATGATGTAGCAGTGGCAGCATGTATCAATGCCTTGACATTTGTTAAACAGTTTTTTTTGTGATTTTGAGTGGTATTTTGCTCTATCCACTTTTGCTAAGTGAAAGTAAACACCATTAACTTTAATTCCGTGGCAATACAAATATATTAAGACTGGTGGAAAGTTATTTCCTTCTAATTTTCTTGTAAAAACTATAACTTGTTCATAGCTGGTTTCTTCCCATTGGCCCATCTTTTGCATGTATGTTTTCTGTAATAGTGGAGCATTTATGCAATGACTGGCTATTATTTTTCTTCCCTTCATTTTTCTAATTTTCTTTAATAGCTGGACATACTTTGTGTAGGTGTGGTGTAAGATTGCCCACTATGTATCAGGGAACATGCCTATGTCATTGAAGAAAAATAAGAGCTTTAAGCAGTAATGGCATTTTTTGTTTGTGGTAGTAATTACAGCATGACTAACAGTGGAAAGTTTTCACATCTAGTTTAGAGCTTTGTGAGTTACAGTAATGGCGAGAAATTACCTTTTTATGGTGGTTAATGATGATTATTTCCTTTGGGAGCTGGCGATCTTCTGGTCTTTCTGGATTGGCCTTCTGCTTTGTGCCTTGATGAGCCAAGTGCAGAAGAGGTCATATAGTTACATCCAGCTGAAGTTCTATGTTTTTACACATGCGCTAGACAAGTGGCATAAGTTGGAAGCTTAGATCTGTCATTGAGACATTGCTTAGCTTTTCCAGGATTTTAGCTTGTAATTCTGTTCAGAATAGATAGGCAGAATTCTTGCTTTCCAGCAACCTAGAAAAGGAAAGGAGGGTCATATGCAACAGACCCCAACGCCTACTGTACAAGAACAGTAATGTGGCACATAAAGCAGAACTCTGTCCAAAGTAACAAGATATATGTTCGTGTTAGTAAACCCACAACAGTAAAATCAGTCTGTATATGCAGTAAAGCATGCTTGTTATACTCACTGTGGAACCTAATGAGTTAATCCTCCGTTTTGGGAGGGTGCATGTGATCAGAACAAGGGCAATTGGCACTGTCCAGTTAGAAGGTCAGGAGTCCTGCAGCCTCATAGGACAGTTGGAGGAGAATGAAAACTCCTCCTACAAGCTTCAGCCAGTACTCAGCCGGACACTGGTAGAGGTCACAAGCTATTTACTGATGAGAAAGGGTATTTAGCAGTTTATATTTACTAAAATTAATTGCATCTCTTTGTTCTGTGTACCATGGGAAACCAGATATAGTGAATGCAGAGTCCTAGGTTTAGTAACACTTTAAAGGCTTTTTAAAAATAGAAATCAGTTTTTACTGCAGTATTGTCTTTCAATAGTGAAATGAGAAGCAGCGCAGACTCATGAGCTTATCTTAGTGTCACTCTGTTTTCTCCTCCTATCTGCTTGTTCCATTTTGGCACACAAGCACCACTTGGCTTCTCTTGCTCTGGAGTCCTGCTCTACAAGAACTTCAGCAGGTTGATACATTGATTGCATTTGATTGCAAAAACATTACCTGAATTTAATGATGTTTGTTGACAGAACAGCACTACTCTATGTACAGAGGTTCTTTGAAATGGGCACTGTGGCTTATGCATATATTTGCAAATGCGTTCAAACCGAAGCCTCTGTGTTTAATATAAAGTGTTATACAGGGCCAATTTGATTGCTTTGCAGGCTGGTTGGTAAGTGTGCTGGGAAATCTTTTGTTTGTGATGCGCATTGTCCTTCCATGTGCACCTTTCTGCAAAGGACAGTTAGATTGAGGTGGTTGTCACTTTTTTGTAAAGCATTACGCTGTGTGTTTTTATATCTGGCTGAAGTTCATCGTTAAATACATAAACTTAGCCATATTTATTATATTCTATTTAGACCTAAAAAAAAAAGTGATTTCTCTTTATCGTCCATGAACTGACACAGCTCTAATACTGAAACACGTGGGTATATGTCCCTGCTCGCAGGAGAAGATCTAGGCAGAGTGTGTCCAGGGGGGCGATCCCTCCAGACATAACCCTCCTACCTGCAGCTAGCAGCCTCCGTTTTTTTCTGCCTAGCAGAAGGAGAATACGTGGCTCTCTCAGGAGCCAGTCTCCTGGAAGATTTTATTTTTATTCCTTTGGGAATTTTAATATTTTAATTTTGAGACCTTCAATCAACTGTCGGCTGGGCAACAGTTTGGGTACACTGGTATCCCCGTAGTCTTCCCTGTCCGACCATCGAGCGTGATGATCCTCACCTTGTGTGCGTGAGACTCTGTTCACGACATGCCCCATGACTCCAGGGGTGGCCGGGTGGCTTTTATGCTCCCGCGGTCCTCACAAGATTGAACAGTACCTGCTGTATCTTTCGCGGTGGACCGGGCCGACAGCTACTCGGTACTACTCTGTGATAGGTCTGTCTGAAACAAGCCAGTGGGTCCCTATGGGACGGGTAAGTAGTCTCTCTTGCTTCAGGTGAGTACATGCTGGCTGTGTTTCTCTGTCTGGGGGATTTCTCCCTGTCTCCCCCCGGTTATTCTGCTCTCTGCACCCTGTACTGGCTCTGTGCTGTGTGGGGGTACTTGGGGGTCACTCTGGCCTGGCGGGGGCGCTCATGTCTGTGCGCTGGGGCTGTGAGGTGTGAGTGTTTGTAGAAGCCACTAGCTGACACATGGGGAGTGCTCTGATTCAGATATGGGCCTAGCTGCTGCTGCTCAGGACCCTAGCTCTGAATATTTTAATGTTTTTGAACAGGACATTCCTTGTGAGGAAGACTCCAGTTCTGAGTCGGTAAATGACAAGGCGCTTGTAAGTGAACTCCATGATGCTGTGAGGGACACACTCTCAAGCTGGATGCTGTGGCTGTGGTACCTCAGGTGGACACTTTATCCTTTTGGTTCTATTCAAGCTTTTCTATTACACAGCTTCCTCACTGTTTCTTCACACGCTGCGTCGAGAGCAGCATGGATGATACAGTGGTACAGACAGAGCAAAACAATAATAATAAGGTTATGGTAACATGCATAAACCCTCAACTTGTAAAAGAACCCATTACATTTAAAATAGAAATGTAAGTCAAAACATTTGTGTATAGATATAAATTACATTTATAAATGCCTTTTTTTTTTTTTTTTTTTTTTTTTTTCATTTTTATAAGTAATCACATAGTCACTGGTCTCCCCAGTGAATGGCTGTACAGGGGAAGCGTGTCAGGACAAGTCTGATCATTGGAGGAAAGCAGGCTGAGTTTGCAGCATAGCTAGAGAACTGACCACGGTGTGTCCTCCTGCTTAGTGTGGTCCATTTTTGATAGGAAAATAGAGGGAATGGCAGGAACGCCAGGAATTTCACACAAAGGAAGAAATACAAGGAGAACAGAATACTTTTTCGTACAAGTACATCGTACAGCAGACACATTTCAGGAATATGAAATGTTGGGTTTACTTATTCTTTAACAAAAGCAAAACTCTGTCAAATTGGAGCTTAGGCTGACTACAGTCCAGCAACACTAGAGACACTACTGCTCAGGGCATTGTACCTACGTTGCAAATTCCAATCCTTCAATTTTAATGTGATGAATTCTACTATAATTTGGGAAAATTGTTCACAAGATAGTGGAATCTACAAATGACATCCTAAAGAACATAAATGGCAAATGATGCCCTTGATCAGGGTTTTATAATTGAGTTGACCTGTAAAATGGTAAGGAAAATATTTGAACTTAACATTACGAATGTTTTTATAAATAGGTCATTTTAGCCATTGTTCTTCAACACTTTTTTTACTTTTTTTTTTTTTTTAATCTTTGACTTTATTTTTCTAATGTGTGTGTGTTCCACTTTCGGTGGTTTCCAAAGCTTCCATCTCACACAGATTTTGTTACACCTTGTAATAAGGTTCTATAATTTTCGAGACTTCTAGGTAATTGGAGGGAGCAGATTACTTTTTGTCAAATTATATAATAGCTCCATAATAATCTACGAGTAACACTGTGTAATAAGCAATATTTTCTTTTTCCTTGCCGATGGCGAAAAAGTTGTAAGTTTAAGGTCTCTTATGACTGAGCCTTGTGATATATGAATTCTCCGAAGAATTTCCAATGAATAGAACATTCTGGGGAGCTGTTGTGACAGCTGTGAGGAGTAGCAGGCTCGCTGTATCAATGACAAGTGTCGGAGAGTGTTCCATTTTGGAAAGTTCAGTTTATGGGTCATCTGTTGGGTAAAATAATATCACCCTCATATGTTAAAGGAAGGCTCATGTATGTGACCATTTTAACCTTTTTGAGTGGTAGGGAATTTGTAAAGACATAGAGGAAATTTGCTGGTGAAAGAAGTCATCAGTGTTTTGACAGATAATTTGTACAATATGAGGACAGCCTCTCATAACTAGACTTTCTCTAAACAAATGCATGTTGCCACATCATGACCATGGATAGTTGGATCAAATCCAGTTCCTTTTATATTTTAGAGGTAAATAGAAATACCTGAGACCTGATATTTAGGCAAGATCCATGTCTGGTTACCTCTTTTACTTAAAAAAAATAAGTAACAAAACTGTTGGGGATGGAGATTTACAGGAACTTAGTTCTCCACTCATAAAGCCAAAGTTTTACATTTAATTTGCTTATTATTTTTCTTCTCCAATACCTACCTCCCTTACCAAAGCTCTGTGTGCAGTGAAATCAAAGTAAGCAATGTCCGTACAGAAGAGGAGCCTGTACAAATGTGCAAGACTGTAGGGCTGGAGTTCAGCTTTAAATTGGAATAAAAGTTTAGTGTTAATCTCATGGATTGCTGTTCTTCACTTGCATAACAGAAATGTCTGCTCAGTGTGAGGCTATACAGTAGGGCCCTCCATGGAAACAGACTTATAGACTGACAACCGTCACCTTGTTAGACTGCTGAAGGAGTGAAAATCTATCTTTTAGTCTTTCTTTTATTCCTGATGGCAAAATTGTTATGACATACAACAGCAAAATGTAGAGATTCAGACCAAAATAGATAATCGTTTTTTCTTTAAAGCTGAAGTTTATAAAAATATTTTTTGGCGCCTATATCACCAGTCTAATAATATACCTCTAGTGAAGTGTATCACAGTATTTGGTTGCTGCTGGTTCGTGTAGTAAACCTCCCCTCAGTGGAGCTGGATACTCCCCACATCTGTTATCTTTTGGTGTTGTGGAATGGGATGCTACAAAAGTGCAAGATCCCGCCCTTTAAAAAAAAACAACTAATCTTTATTAAGTTCTCCGAAAAAAAGACATCAACGTCAGATATTTTTGTTTTCACCACTTCAGCTCCGGAAAGATTTACCCCAGGCCCAAACAGAAATCCTTAGAGAAGGAAGAAATCACAAAGGCTCGCAAAAAGAAAAAAAAAAGCCTACAGCACCTGGTATTCCCAGGCGGTCTCCCATCCAGGTACTAACCAGGCCCGACCCTGCTTAGCCTCCGAGATCAGACGAGATCGGGCGATTTCAGGGTGATGTGGCCGTAGGCACCCCCAAAAAAATGTCTATTTAGAAAAAATATATATATATATATCTTTCTGCTATAATGCATATCCCCAAAAAATATAAAAAATCTAATTTATTCATCAGTTTAGGCCAATATGTATTCTGCTATATATTTTTGGTAAAAAAAAATCACAATACACGTATATTGATTAGTTTGCGCAAAAGTTGTAGCGGCTACAAAATAGGGAAAACATTTAGGGACTTTTATTGTTTTTGCTAATAATGAAGGCGATCTGCTATTTATTTATTTTCAGCAGTATTGTGGTGGACATACTGTATGTGACTCTTTTTGGTGACCAGAGACACCAATACAGGGATCAGTGCTATAAAAATGCATTGATCGCTGTATAAATGGCATTGGCAGAGAAGGGGTTAAAGCGTTTGTTAATCCGAAAAAAAAAAATATTGATCCTGTTTCTGTAAAGCATGTTATACAGCACAGTGCTTGTGCTGTGTAATTTGACCCCTGTATCACCTTAAATACCTGGCTGATCCTGCCAGTTTCTGCCCTCCCCACTGTAAACTGACTATGATAATCAGGGCTACTGAGCCCCGATACCGTGGTCAGAGTACATGCCTCCGTCATCTGCAGCCTGCTCTCCTGTGTCTGTGTCTCCCTCTGTCCTCCCCCCCCCCTGCCTGTCTGCCCCCCGATCCGCCTAACCTGCTCCTAAATATAACAGCATTTTTCTTATATAGTTCCCACTGATGCAGTATCTCACAAACGTGAGTACACCCCTCACATGTGTGTAAATATTTTATTATATCTTTTCATGTGACAACACTGAAGAAATGACCCTTTGCTACAATGTAAAGTAGTGAGTGTACAGCTTGTATAACGGTGTAAATTTGATGTCCCCTTACAATAACTCAACACACGGCCATTATTGTCTAAACCAGTGTTTCTCAACTCCAGTCCTCAAGGCGCCCCAACAGGTCATGTTTTCAGGATTTTCCTCAGTTGAAAGGGCTGTGGTAATTACTAAGGCAGTGAAACTGATCAAATCACCTGTGCAAAATAATGGAAAGCCTGAAAACATGAGCTGTTGGGGCGCCTTGAGGACTGGAGTTGAGAAACACTGGTCTAAACTACTGGCAACAAAAGTGAGTACACCGCTAAGTGAAAATGTCCTAATTGGGCCCAAAATGTCAATATTTTATGTGGCCACCATTATTTTCAAGCACTGCCTTAACCCTCTTGGGCTTGGAGTTCACCAGAGCTTCAAAGGTTTCTATTGGAGTCCTCTGTCACTCCTCCATGACAACATCACGGAGCTGGTGGATGTTAGAAATCTTGTGCTCCTCCACCTTCCATTTGAGGATGCCCCACAGATACTTAACAGGGTTTAGGTCTGGAAACATGCTTGGCCGGTCCATCACCTTTACCCTCAGCTTCTTTAGCAAGGCAGTGGTCGTCTTGGAGGTGTGTCTGGGGTCGTTATCATGTTGAAAAACTGCCCTGCGGCCCAGTCTCCGAAGGGAGGGGATCATGCTCTGCTTCAGTATGTCACAGTACATGTTGGCATTCATGGTTCCCTTGAACGGTAGCTCCCCAATGCTGGCAGCACTCATGCAGCCCCAGACCAGGACACTCCCACCACCATGCTTGACTGTAGGCAAGACACACTTGTCTTTGTACTACTCACCTGTTTGTTTATCTTGGTCTCCTCAAAACCACAGGACATGGCTCCAGTAATCCATGTCCTTAGTCTGCTTGTCTTTGGCAAACTGTTTGCGGCTTGTGCATCATCTTTAGAAGAAGCTTCCTTCTGTCACGACAGCCATGCAGACCAATTTGATGCAGTGTGCGGCGTATGGTCTGAGCACTGACAGACTGACCCCCCACCTCTGCAGCAATGCTGGCAGCACTCCTACATCTGTTTCCCAAAGACAACCTCTGGATATGACGCTGAGCACGTGCACTCGACTTCCTTGATCGACCATGGCGAGGCCTGTTCTGAGTGGAACCTGTCCTGTTAAACCGCTGTATGGTCTTGGCCACCGTGCTGCAGCTCAGTTTCAGGGTCTTGGCAATCTTCTTATAGCCTAGGCCATCTTTATGTAGAGCAACAATTAGAGTTGAGTGGACACCTGGATGTTCAGGTTCGGCCGAACTTTGCAAAAAAGTTAGTTTGGGACCCGAACTTGAACCCGAACCCCATTGAAGTCAAGGGGGACACAAACTTTCGAGGACTAAAATGGCTCTAAAAAAGTAATGGAAAGGGCTAGAGGGCTGCAAATGGCAGTAAAATGTTGAGAGCATGGCAATTGCTCTGCAAACGTGGATAGGGAAATAACTTAAAATAACATAAAATACATAAAAACAAAAAATAATAATCTTGACCTAAGAGGACGAGGTCCATATGGAGGTTGAGGTGGCGGTGTAGGTGGAAGCGGCGGTGGAGGAGGACGAGGTAGCCAACACTGGTTTTTGTTTTTCATTTTTTTTTTTTTTTATTAGGGTACACCCCAAAAGAGTGAGAAAGATCAAAAATACACGAAAGGCAGGTATACATGTCTATTCTGCACAAGGTACGGTCAAGTCCTGTGGGATCCATGCCTGGTTCATTTTAATGAACGTGAGCTTTTCCACATTGGCTCTGGACAGGCGGCTGCGCTTGTCTGTGAGAACGCCCCCTGCCGTGCTAAATATACGTTCAGATAATACACTGTCTGCCTTCTGAGGTGCTGGCGGTGCCCCGGCTGCATTGGCGACCTCTTCCTCCTCCTCTGCCTTCGCCTTGTGCTTCCACTGTGCCCCCGCTGTCAGGTGGGAATGCCACCAGCAGCGCGTCTACCAGCGTGCGCTTGTACTCGCACATCTTACGATCACGCTCCAGTGAGGGAATTGAGGATGGTACATTGTCCTTGTAACGGGGATCCAGCAGCATGGCCACCCAGTAATCAGCACCAGATAGAATGTGGGCAACTCAGTGGTCGTTGCGGAGACACTGCAGCATGTAATCGCTCATGTGTGCCAGGCTGCCCAGAGGCAACGAAAAGCTGTCCTCTGTGGGAGGTGTATCGTCTGTGTCCTCTGCATCCCCCCCCAGCCACGCACCAGTGATGGCCATGAGCTGGTCTGGGTGCCACCTTGCTGTGAACATGGTTCCTCCTCCTCGTCATCCTCCAGAACTGTGCCCTTGCTGGACAATTGTGTACCTGGCGTTTGTTGGTGCAGGAACCCACCCTCGGAGCCACTTGTGAATGACTGCCCTGAAAGCCTTGGAAATGATTCCTCCTCCTCCTCCTCCTGTGCCACATCCTCTTTCATCATCGCCCGAATCGTTTTTTCAAGGAGGCACAGAACTGGGATAGTAACGATGAGAACGGCGTCATCGGCACTGGCCATGTTGGTGGAGTGCTCGAAACAGCGCAACAAGGCACACGGGTCTCGCATGGAGGCCCAGTTATTGGTGGTGAAGTGGTGCTGTTCCGCAGAGCGACTCACGCGTGCGTGCTGCAGCTGAAACTCCACTATCGTCTGCTGCTCGCACAGTCTGGCCAGCATGTGCAAGGTGGAGTTCCACCTTGTGGGCACGTCACATATGAGGCGGTGAGCGGGAAGGCCGAAGTTATGCTGCAGCGCTGACAGGCGAGCAGCAGCAGGGTGAGAACGCCGAAAGTGCACACAGACTGCCCGCACTTTCTGCAGCAGCTCTGGCATATCGGGGTAATTTTTAAGGAACCTCTGCACCACCAAATTCAGCACATGCGCCAGGCAAGGGATATGCGTCAAACCAGCTAGGCCCAGAGCTGCTACAAGATTTTGCCCGTTATCGCACACCACCAGGCCGGGCTTGAGGCTCACTGCCACCAACCACTCATCGGTCTGTTGTTCCATGTCCCTCCACAACTCCTGCGCGGTGTGGGGTTATTCCCCTAAACAGCAAAGTTAAAACTGCAAGCTGTCGTTTACCCCTGGCTGTGCTGAAGTTGGTGGTGAAGGTGTTACGCTGATCGGATGAAGAGGCAGTAGAGGATGAGGAAGCGTAGTAGGAGGAGTAAGCAACAGGAGGCAAACTGAAGCGCACTGCAATCCTCGGTGGTGGAAGGACATGCGCCAAACTGCTATCCGCCTCAGGCCCAGCCGCCACTGCATTTACCCAGTGTGCTGTTAGGGAGATAAAACGTCCCTGACCGTGCTTACTGGTCCACTTATCCGTAGTTAGGTGGACCTTGCCACAGATGGCGTTGCGCAGTGCACACCTGATTTTGTCCCCCACTTGGTTGTGCAGGGAAGGGATGGCTCGCCTGGAAAAGTAGTGGCGGCTGGGCACGACGTACTGTGGGACAGCCAATGTCATCAGGCTTTTAAAACTCTGCGTCTCCACCAGACAGAATGACAGCATTTCAAAGGCCAGGAATTTTGAAATGCTAGCATTCAGGGCCAGGGATCGTGGGTGGGTGGGGGTGGTACTTCCTCTTCCGCTCCAATGTTTGGGAGATAGAGAGCTGAACGCTTCCATGGGACATTGTGGAGATGGTTGGTGACCCAGGTGGTAGTGTTGCTGGCAGATCCTCTGTTTGCGGGGTGGCAGGTGCCACTGTCACTACAGAGGTGGATGAAGAGGCAGAGACTGCAGCAGAAGAGGAAGCAGGAGGAGCCAGAGACCTTTCTTTGTTTTTGAGGTGTCTACTCCACTGCAGCTCGTGCTTTGCACTTGTATGCCTGGTCATGCAGGTTGTGCTCAGGTTGAGAATGTTTATGCCTCGCTTTGGGCTCTGATTGCACAGCGTGCAAACCACTAGTGTCTTGTCATCAGCACATTGTCTGAAGAACTGCCATGCTAGGGAACTCCTTGGACCTGGCTTTGGTGTGCTCGGTCCCTTGCTGCGTTGGGCAGTAGCAGGCCTACTGTCTAGGGGACGGACGCTCCGCTTTTGCACCCTGCTCCCTCTTCTGCTGTGCTGGTGGCTCTGTGCGACCACCGCCTCCTTCCTCCGAACTACACAGGTCACCTGCATGATGTTGATTCCATGTGGGGTCGAGGACCTCATCGTCCTCCACATCATCTTCCACCCAGTCTTCACCCCTGCCCTCCTTGTTGGTCTACACAGTTGCGAAAGCAGCAGCAGTTGGCACCTGTGTTTCTTCATCATCCGAGACGTGCTGCGATGGTCCTCCCATGTACTCATCTTGAAACATAAGTGGTTGGGCATCGGTGCACTCAATCTCTTCCACTTCTGGGGCAGGGCTAGGTGGATGGCCCTGGGAAACCCTGCTAACAGTGTCATCAAAAAGCAGAAGAGACTGCTGCATGACGTGGGGCTCAGACTGCTTGTCTGATTTGCAAGGGGGTGAGGTGAAAGACTGATGGACATCGGCTACAGGTGCCAACTCTGATCTTTCAGCAGTAGAGACAATGGGTGGGAGACAATGTGAAGGAGCTGGAGGCACTGTCAGCAACCCAATCTACTATCGCCTGTACTTGTCCTGGCCTCAACATTCGTAGAGCCTCATTAGGCCCGACCAAATACCACTGCAGGCTCTGCCGCCTACTCGCACCTGAGGAAGGTGTTTCACTTGTGCGTGTAGCTGGCACAGATCGACCACGTCCTCTCCCTGCAACAGGAGCTCCACCAGCAGCACCACGACCAGGGCCACGTCCCTTATTTGACGTTCTCATATTTTTCAAATTTAGGATCTTGCCCTAAATGGGTGTTTTTTGAATAGCAGAATAGAGCAACAGTTTCTAAAGGGTGTATCTCACAGGTACAAATTATGCAGAAAACGCACCAAAATTTTTTTTTTTGCCCTAAATGATTATTTTTTTGAATAGCAGAATAGGAGAACAGTATCTAAAGTGTGTATCTCACACGTACAGATATGCAGAAAACGTTGCCAAAAACATTTTTTTGGCCTACATTTCTTTTTTTTAAATAGCAGAATAAAACAGTATCCAAAGTGTGTATCTCACTAAATACAGTTATGCAGGAAATGCAGCAAAATATCTTTTTTTTTTTTATTTATTTTTGCCCTAAATGGGTGTTTTTAGAATAGCAGAATAGACCAACAGTATCTAAAGGGTGTATCTCACAGTAACATATGCAGTGCTGGCGCACTGAGCTTGCATAAAATGCCTGCCGACGCCAACCTAACTAACAGATGGATAAAAGTTATCTTTTCTCTGGCACTGGGCTCAGGGTAGGGTAAAAAGATTGTACACTGCACCCACACAAGATCGCTGAGTAATTTGATTTCTGAATCGGGACTCCTATCTAATTCTCTCCCTCAAAGCAGCAGCCGCAGCAACCTTTCCCTACACTATCTAAATCAGAGTGATGTGCTGTGCTATGTGCCTCTAGCTTATATAGAGGCTGGGTCACATGCTGCACTGGCCAATCACAGCCATGCCATTAGTAGGCATGGCTGTAATGGCTTCTAAGAGCACACAAGCTAAATAAATGTTGATTGGCTGCCCTGCAGCTTTTTAAAATGCGCCATTACATTGCCGAACACCGAACTCGAACCCGAACATACAGTAAATTGTCCGGGTACCAAAAACCCAAAAGTCCGGTACCCTAGCAACAATTATTTTTTTCAGATCCCCAGAGTTCTTTGCCATAAGGTGCCATGTTGAACTTTCAGTGACCAGTATGAGAGAGTGAGAGCGATAACACCAAATTTAACACGCCTGTTTCCCATTCACACCTGAGACCTTGTAACACCGAGTCACATGACACTGGGGAGGGTGTACTCACTTTTGTTGCCAGCGGTTTAGACATCAATGGCTGTGTGTTTGAGTTATTTTGAGGGGACAGCAAATTTACACTGTTATACAAGCTGTACACTCACTACTTTACATTGTAGCAAAGTGTCATTACTTCAGTGTTGTTGCATGAGAAGATTTAATAAAATATTTACAAAAATGTGAGGGGTGTACCCCATTTTGTGAGGTACTGTATATGACACTAAGCTCCAAGTGCATGTCATTCCTAAAATATGCGGTAAAATAGCTTACTTAAGAGTGCCGTTCTGCGCTTACGTGACTACCCGCCGGTCTCTTCCTCTCCTCGTCTCGGCTGACGTCAGCGGGAGTTTCCCAGCACCTCCCCCTGCAGCTATCGCATCGGGAGAGGAGACGAGCGGGCAGTGAACTGAGTGCAGAACAGCACTCTGAAGTGAGCTATTATACCACATAATTTTTGTACCTTAACAAATACTTTTAACAATAGTGGTTAAGTGTTCCCGAGGGAGATGCTTTCTAACTGTCAGGGGATGGGCTCACTGGGAGTAGAGAGAGCTCGCTGTTCCTGATCACTAGGAACAGTCTCTCTCTCTCTCTCTCTCCCTCTCCCTCTCCCTCTCCCTCTCCCCCTCTCCCCCTCTCTCCCTCTCCCCCTCTCTCCCTCTCTCCCTCTCTCCCTCTCTCCCTCTCTCCCTCTCTCCCTCTCTCCCTCTCTCCCTCTCTCCCTCTCTCCCTCTCTCCTCTCCCTCTCCCTCTCTCTCCCCCTCTCCCTCTCCCTCTCTCTCCCCCTCTCCCTCTCCCTCTCCCCCTCTCCCCCTCTCCCCCTCTCCCCCTCTCCCCCTCTCTCTCCCTCTCTCCCTCTCTCCCTCTCCCCCTCTCCCCCTCTCCCCCTCTCCCCCTCTCCCCCTCTCCCCCTCTCTCCCTCTCTCCCTCTCTCCCTCTCTCCCTCTCCCTCCCTTGTTTACATAGGCAGATCCCCGTTTTTGCAGGGACTCCGGCATGCGACAGGCACGCTCCCCCTGTATCTAATGCACGGACCGACGTAGAGGTACGTCGGTTCGCGCAAACTGAAAGTGGTTGTAAAGTCAGACTTTTTTTTTTCTTAATGCATTAAGATAAACTTTCTGTGTGGAGCAGCAGCCCCAGCACCCCCCAATGTTTGGCTGAGCCCCATCTCTCTCCAGCGATGTCCACCAGTGTCTTGGCTGTCCAGGACTATTTTCCTGACGCCATTGGCTCCCACTGCTGTCAATTAAATTCCGTTAGTCAATCAGGAGAGAGAGAGGGAGTGGGGCCGAATCAGGGCTCCATTTCTGAATGGACACAGGAAGCTGTGACTTGGCTCGGTTGTGCCCATAGCAAGCTGCTTGCTGTGTGGGCACTCAACAGGAGGAAGGGGCCAGGGGAACAAAAGTGGGGCCCGAGAATAGGAGGATCTGCGCTGCCCCGTGCAAACCAAACTGTACAAAGCAGGTAAGTATAACATGTTTGTTATTTTTAGAGAAAATAAAAAAGATGCCGCATGCACACGATCGGAATTTCCGACAACAAAACCGTGTTTGTTTTTTGTTTTTTTTCCCCGACGGATGTTCGCTCAAACTTGTCTTGGATACACACGTCGCACAAATGTTGCTCGGAAATTCCGATGGTTAAGAACGCGGAGACGTACAACACTACGACGAGCCGAGAAAAATGAAGTACAATGATTCCGAGCATGCGTCAAATTGGTTCCAAGCATGCGCAGCACTTTTGTGCGTCGGAAATGGCTACACACGATCGGAATTTCCGACAAGAACTTTTGTTGTCGGAAAAATTTGAAAACCAGCTCTCAAACATTTGTTGTCGGAAATTCCGACAGCAAATGTCCGATGGAGCCTACACACGGTCGGAATATCCGACCAAAAGCTCACATCGAACATTTGTTGTCGGAAATTCCGATCGTGTATACGCGGCATGAGACTTTACAATCGCTTTAACCACATAAGCCAGCAAGGTTACACTGTCAACATCAAACAATGCAGATGATCAGAACCAATAAATTGTAATTCTTGATGTTAAACATGTGAAGGACTCCTTGCTCAAATAGGGAACACTAACTAGTGTGGTAGGGGGAGACCCTAACCACAGAAAACAAAAAGGGGGAAAAAATAACACATTTTTGGTAATATGGAGAATGAGGGGAGGACAGAATGGGGGTTGGGAAGAGGTTCAACCAGGGTAATGTGGCTTCTGCATGCCTAAAGTACCTTGCAAAATTCACGTTTGACATATGACCAGTATTGAGAGGCAAGTCGAAATTGCACAGAGTAAAACCATTTCTTCATATATTCCTCCGACTTATTTCTAAGGGCTGAAGTAAGATTCTCCATGTTTTGTATTCTCTAGCAAACCATTGGCTTTCTTTTATTGGGCTTTGCCCACCACTTTTTGTCCCCTTGACCATTCACAAAATTCCTGGAATTATTAGTCGTAAAAAAATGCAAGGCATTTTGTGAATGGAGGAGGGGGGCAGATGAATGACAGGTTTCTGGGAAAATAATACTAGTTTTGTGAATGCTCAAGAGAACTAAAAAGGGGAGGGTCCTTCACATGGACAGACTTTCATTCCTGTAGCACCAAAAGATAACAGTTGTGTATAGTATCCAGCATCACTGAGGGAAGGTTTATTATTTATTCATCAACTTATTTATTAAAGGGTAACTCCACTTTCATGGGAGAAAAAAAAATGTGCAAATTAAAAGAAAATATAGCATATACAATTGCGACACAAGTCATATTGTAATTGAATGTTATGAAAAATAACCTTTCCTTTTCAAACTGCAGCTCCTATAATTCTCTGTAACATGCAATATGGCTACATGGAGGTGTTCTGTACACAGATGGTGTACAAAACTCCCCCCAGCAATGTAATTTCCTGCTTGTGTGATTGGCTTACTCATTTTCCCAGAAGTCTGCAGTAAGATACAAAATTGATTTTGTGCATCCCCTGCAACAAAAATTGCATTTTTGGTGAGCTCTTCCCAAAGGAACCCATGCCTAAAGGCATGCTGACCCTGAAATTTTCCTCTTTAGAGCCATGCAGGATGCAGCAGCTGATTTTATAAATACTAAATCCCTCCCATACAGACTCACAGTGCACAGGGGCACAGACAAACAATTACCGTATATACTCGAGTATAAGCCGAGTTTTTCAGACCTTTTTTTATGGCTGAAAATACCCCCCTCGGCTTATACTCGTCAGTGTTTTTTTTTGTACCTGAATTCTTGACAGGCGTCCATTTTTTTGAAAGTTGCGGCTTCCTCCTGGCGTTCCGTGATAGGCATTTGACACTGTGTTCTGCCTATCACGGATGTCCTCTCATCCTCGGACTCAGTTTCCCAGCAGACACTGTGTTCAGTGTTCCGCCAATCACGGACATTCTTTCATCCTCGGACAAGAGGACATCCGTGATTGGCGGAACACTGAACACTGTCTGCTGGGAAACTGTCCGAGGATGAGAGGACCTCCGTGATAGGGCAGAACACAGTGTCAAATGCCTATCACGGAACGGAATGCCAGGAGGAAGCCGTGATTTTTTTTTTTTTTAAATGGATGCCTTTCAAGAAGTCAGGTACTCGGGCACAGTGACGTATGGCACAGTGGGGTTGCAATGGGCACAGTGAGGTATGGCACAGTGAGACTGCAATGGGCACAGTGAGGTATGGCACAGAGTGAGGTTATGGCACAGTGAGACTGCAATGGGCACAGTGAGGTTGCAAATGGGCAAAGGGAGGTGTGCAAATGGGCATTGTTGACCCTCTTTTCCGCTTACAGTAGCTGCTGCATTCTCACCCTTGGCTTATACTCGAGTCAATAAGTTTTTCCGTTTTTTTTGTGTGGTGAAATTAGGTCCTCGGCTTATACTCGGGTCGGCTTATACTCAAGTATATACGGTACTTCTCCAGAATAACAAAAAGTAGGACTCTGCAACCAAGAGAAGTATGGGTATTTTTTACCCTCGTACCTAGGTGGATGCAGCATCGGCCCCCTGCCGGCTCTAAGACTGAAAACCAAGGAATCAAAGACCCCTGATCGCTCAGTTCTAAGTGCTCTGTGTGTCTGGAAGGCAGCACTGGTGGACACAGATTGCTAGATCTGGTGGGCATTGTTGGGACTGCACTGATAATTAGGACACTGATAATCAATGCCCTGATTATTAGTGTAGATGTCTCTTTTAGAGAAGCCGGTTATCGACTTTTCTCCTCATGCTGTCAGCATGAGGAAAGGAGTGCCAATGACCAGCTACTGTTTACATCCCTGATCAGCTGTTACCTCAATCTGTGATCAGCAGTGTCCTCCAGACACTGCGATCAGAGCGTGCCGCTCACACCCCTCAGTGGGCACGTGGCAGGAGCTATCACGACATGCCATCATATGACGCCGTCCCAGAACTAGCTGTCATTTGGCTATAGCACAGTTGGCAAGTGGATAAGTGGCCAAGGTCTCTTTTTGAGAGGTATAGGAATCTAGTGGATGATTCGGCCATGCATTATCCCAAAAGAACTGATATTCACTTGGGATGGCCAAGCCCTCTACACATACAATTTGAAATTTTTCCAGTAAAGATATGCCTCTTTCGCTGGGGAAATGTAACCCCTCACCTGTAAAATAGAAAAGATGTGATGCTACAACCTTAATGAAAAATATAGTAAGATAAAGAAAATTGCATGTGCCAGGACTGCTGCATGTTTTGTCCAATAATGTAAGAAGATGAGGAGTCCGGCAACACGATGTAATGTCAAGTAAGAATTTGTAGAACCTTTTATTAACATTTCCCCTTTTTGTCTTGTTGGAATAATAATAAAGGTTCTACAGATTTTACTTGACATTGCATTGTTTTCCTGAACTAATTTTTCCCCACACCTGCCCTTTCTGAAAATGTTTGTTTGTTGGACTAAGGAACTGACCTTTTGACATGTGTGATCTGCCCCACAGATGCAGGTTAAAATCTGCTCTGATTTAGCATGTAAAATCCCATTCACACTTTACTTTATGGATGAAAGCTTTGAGCTGGGACAGATCGCAAGATTTTGGCAAATATCAGAATGGCGTGGCTGTTGAGTAATGAAACAATAACACATTGAAATGGGGTTCATTTTCCAAGCCAATAAACAGGTCTTAAATATCGATGTAGGTGTTGATAGGCAAAGTAGGAAAAAAGCGAACTTTCAAGATATGTCCGGATTAGAAATTAAAGATTAGAAGCATTGTTGCTGAAACTAGCAGAACCTAAAAGGCTGCAGAAGAAAATCCATATACATACTCTCCTGTAAAGAGCAATTGTGTACACCTGGCACCAATTTTTTTGGCTGCTGAAATAGTTTTTAAGAGAATTTTTAAAAGGCTTTTAAATTTCAAAGTATATGTAAAGCCAAAGTTTTTAACCACAGCTTTAAATACAAGAAGGATTAAAACCCCTATCGGGTTATATTTTCCTGCCCATGTCCCCCTGGGCAGATTTTCCTTAACTTCCTAGCTTTGAGACAAAACAAGAGGAAGTCCCTGTAAGGTGAACTGAATTCCCACCTTGGAGCGGTATCACAGGAAAAGGTGTCTACCCTGGAGGATTTTTCCTCATTTATTTCTCTGGTAACATCTCTGAACTTTTTGCATTTCCTCTCAATCCCTGTCTTGGGGACAACGGTCTCCAGGATGAACAGAGGGTTGGATCTCCCCAGCCTGCCTTAAGTAACGAAACTTTTCTAAATGTTCTTTGTGGGTTGGAGCCTTTATTGTAGTGCAGAACGTCATAACCAACAAGGGTTTCTTTTTTTTTTTTTTTCCCCCTTATATCAAAATACTGGGTACAGGTCAGATTTTTTTTTTTCATGTACTTCCATCAACGTTTTAAAAATGCTGCTTTAGCTAGTCTCTACACAGCAGCACCTCTTTTCCACCATTTGACTTTGAGGAAACATCATCACTCTGCTCCTGAAGCATCAAGTGGATTAACTAGTATACTTAACAATTCATGTAAAAAAGAAATCAAAAAATTACACAATATACAGTGCGGGGGGAAAAGTATTTTATCCCCTGCTGATTTTGTATGTTTACCCACTGACAAAGAAGTGACCAGTCTATAATTTTAATGGTATGTTTATTTTAACAGATATGCCGCGTACACACAACCGTTTTTAATGTCATGGAAAAAAACGTTTTTCTCGATGTGATTCTTCTCAAGCCTGCCTTGCATACACACTATCGTGAAAAAAAATGCTCGAGCAAAGCGCGGTGACGTACAACACGTACGATGGCACTATAAAGGGGAAGTTCCATTCGGATGGCGCCACCCTTTGGGCAGCTTTTTGCTGATTTTGTGTTACCGCGTGTTAGTAAAAGTTTGGTGTTAGCCGATTCTCGCTTTTCAGTCTCTGTGCTTTTCAGTCCGTTACAGCATGACGAATGTGCTATCTCGATTACGAACGCTAGTTTTACCAGAACGAGTGCTCCCATCTCATAACTTGCTTCTGAGCATGCCCGTTTTTTTCCCGTCGTTAAAGCGTACACACGACCGTTTTTCACGATGAGAAAAACGACGATGTGAAAAACTACGAGAAAAAATAGAGCAGGTTCTAAATTTTTAATGCCCATTTTTCTCGTCGAGAAAAATGCTCTGGAGCCTACACACGACCGTTTTTCACAACCAATTTAAAAAATGGCATGTTTCTCGTCATGAAAAATGGTTGTGTGTACGCGGCATGAGAGACAGAATAACAACAAAAAATCCCATAAAAACGCATTTCAAAAAAGCTATTAATTTGCATTTTAATGAGTGCGATAAGTATTTTGACCCCTTCTCAAAACATGAATTAGTACTTGGTGGCAAAGCCCTTGTTGGCAATCAGGCCAGACGTTTGTTGTCTTTGGCCACCATGTTTGCACACATCTCAGAGGGGATTTTGTCCTATTTATTTCAGGTACTTATATAGCACCGTCAATCTATGCAGCGCTTTACATATACATTGTACATTCACATCAGTCCCTGCCCTCAAGGAGCTTACAACCTAAGGTCCCTAACATACATTCATACATAATAGGGCCAATTTAGACAGGATCCGATTTACCTACCTTACTCCTCTTTGCAGATCCTCTTCAAGTCATTAAGGTTTCAAAGCTGACATTTGGTAACTCAAACCTTCAGCTCCCTCCACATATTTTCTATGGAATTAAGGTCTGGAGACTGGCTAGGCCACTCCAGGACCTTAATGTGCTTCTTCTTGAGCCACTCCTTTGTTGCCTTGGCCATGTGTTTTGCGTCATTGTCATGCTGGAATACCATCCACGACCCATTTTCAATGGCCTGGCTGGGAGAAGGAGATTCTCACCCAAAATTTGATGGTAGATGGCCCCGTCCATTGTCCCTTTTTGATGCAGTGAAGTTGTCCTGTCCCCTTAGCAGAAAACCCCCCCCCCCAAGGCATAATGATTACACCTCTATGTTTGATGGTGGGGATGGTGTTCTTGGGGTCATAGGCAGCATTCCTCCTCCTCTAAACACAGCGAGTTAAGTTGATACCAAAGAGTTCCATTGTGGTCTCATCTGACCGCAACACATTCACCCAGTTCTCTAAATCATTCAGATGTTCATTAGCAAGCCTCAGATGGGCCGATACATGTGCTTTCTTGAGCAGGGGGATGTTGCGAGCGCTGCAGGATTGCAGTCCTTCAAGGCGTAGTGTCTTACCAATTGTTTTCTTGGTGACTATGGTCCCACCTGCCTTGAGATCATTGACAAGATTCCCCCATGAAGTTCTAGGCTGATTCCTCAGTTTTCATGATCATTGAAACTCCACAAGGCCATATCGTGCACGGAGCCAAAGACCAAGGTAGATTCAGTTATTTTGTGTTTCTTCCATTTGCAAATAATCGCACCAACTGTTGTCACCCTTTTACCAAGCTGCTTGGTGATGGTCTTGTAGCCCATTCCAGCCTTGTGTAGGTCTACAATCTTGTCCCTGACATCCTTGGACAGCTCTTTGGTCTTGTCCTTGAAGAGATTGGATACGGATTGCTTCTGTGGACAGGTGTCTTATACAGGTAACAAGCTGAGAGTAGGAGCACTCTCTTTAACAGAGTGCTCCTAATCTCAGCTCGTTACCTAAAAAGAAGACACCTGGGAGACAGAAATCTTGCTGACGTGATCAAAAACCTATTTCACTTATTAAAATGCAAATCAATTTATAACTTTTTTGTTCTGTCTCTCACTGTTAAAACCAACCTACCATTAAAATTATAGACTGAACTGTCACACTGGTACTGTTGTGAGCCCACAGGCGAGCAGGTGACACGGGATCCCCCAGGGCGTGGAATCTAAGGGCCAGCCGGTATTCCGCCAGGGACCCCCTCACGAGGGTTTGGGCTTAGCTGCGTGCTGACCCCAGGTCACGACCCCCAGGTTCACCCTGCTCGCGAGGAGAGTACCAGAAGACACGGATGGAAGAATGAAGCAAAAGGAAAGCCGGACAGCGAGCCAAGGTCGGGGCGGGCAGCAGACAACGTAATCAGAAGAACTAGCCGATTCGGTACACAAGAGATCAGTTCACGAGAAGTCAGGTAAGCAGGTTACAGGAGGGGTGCTCAGAAACAAGTGTTGCTCAAGCAACCAGAAACTGGTCTGAGTGGAATTTAAATAGTGAGGCACGTGAGGGGCTGGACAGGAAGTAGCAGGAAGGATATATTAAGCAACAGGTGAAGCCGGCGACACCCATAGCTGCTGAGTGCAGCCAGAGCTGAACACAAGCTTGTGGAACAGGTGCCAGTCGACCTACAGCAGTAAAGGTAAGACACAGATCAGCTCCGCAGCTGATCTGTGACATGAACATTTCTTTGTCAGTGGGAAAACGTACAAAATCAGCAGGGGATAAAATGCTGTTTTCCCCCTCACTGTATAGCATATGCGAATTCAGTGCAAAAAGATTATCTTCACACTTCGTGAACAGTCGGTGATCGACATTATTGTCTGTTGGTGTATAGGCTACCCCGACCAAACGTGCAACACAGCTCCTTACCAGAACTAATGGACCACTATAAAATAGATGGTCATAGAGTGCTATAGAGATTAAGGACTCCCTCCAAGCCACAAGCTTCCTCCGCTAGTCAACGAGTCGTACCGCCAGGTATTGCACAAAAGTAGAATATAAAAAAACACTTCCATAGTGTTAAACCCCAAATCAAGCATTTTATTAAAATTATAAAAAGTATGTACTCACATGGTAAAATGCAATAACCGCTTTGCAAACAGATAAAGCAGCCAATTGCATTCCTATGGGCTTGCAGCGACCTGTGTACCGAGCATCCAATATGGTCTGTGTGCGTAGTGACATCACTATCGTAGGCCACACCCTCTTTTAGCTGTCTGAAACCCTTGTTGGCACCAGCTGCCCTGGTTTGTGAGTCTTGAGGCCTTTGTCCTAGTTGATGACCGCCATGCAGCATATGTCTCCTCAAAGGCACACAGAAGATACTCTGCTATGGCTGACCTTGGCTCATACTCCATTATTGTTTCTGGACGCGTTTTGCGGTATTCACAGATGGAAGCCATGTCAATACAGGGTCTTCCCTACAGACTTTATTTCAGCTCAGTTAGGCTAGGTCGAGGTCTTTCTCAAGTCTACTAGGAACTTCCTAGTTACTTGTGTCCAACTACTGGATCATTCTATCAATTAGGGGGTCTAAGCTTGCTCTGCTGCCATCCCAAGCGAAGTGTGACTCTGACCTTACTGTCACTGTGGGTCTGCAGCCTATGTTGTGATTAAGAATCCCAACAGTTTTGATAGGCTGTTTTTGGTCACTTCAGGCTCCATCAGTAGACTCTGATGTATAAGGGGTTGTTTCAGACCTTATTGACTCTGCATTTGGAGGAGCAGCCTGGGTCTTTTAAAACTTCTGCTGCAAAGATCTTTGCTACACTCACTGTTTGAGGACTTACATTATCTGAGCTAGAAGTACACTGAGAAATCCTGGGCCCCACCTGAGACTGTGCCAGAATTTTTTGAGAAGAGATTCACTAATAGATGGCCTAGGCTCAATCTGGATGCTCTAGTGAGCCACGTTAGCATAGACACCTCAGAGGCCTGACTGGATGTTGAGGTGAGAGGCTGTAGCAGCCCGGCCCTCACACCCGCTCCCATGGTACATGCCGACTGAGGAGTAGTATTGTTGGAGGAAGCTGGGACGAGACACAAGTGGGACTGACCAGCTGACCTTCACGGCCTGACTCGCGTGACTCCTGTGTCGGTGCACAGCCCGCTGAACCTGGCTGTTTGTGGAGCCGCCTGGACATACGGCGTCATCCCGCCAACGCCACGGCCTGGTCCGTGTGACCTCCGTCCCGGTATACAACCTGCTGACCCCGGCTGCACGTGGGACAGACCAGCTGATCTTCACGGTTCGACTCGCGTGACTCCTTTGTTGGCGCACAACCCGCTGAACCTGGCCATTTGTGGAGCTGCCCAGACATACCGCGTCATCCCGCCAATGCCACGGCCTGGCCCGTGTGACCTCCATCCCGGTATACACGAGCGCGTCATACCCATACTGTCTACACTGCCTGCATGTTGAGGGAGGCTGGGGGAGGACACTGCTGGGCCATGCTGGGACTTGCATCACTGGAACTTGAGGTGAGCGGGTTAACCAGGCTGTTTATCTGTCTGTTGGAGGAGGCTGGGGAGAATGGACTTTGCTGAACCCTGCAGGGATCCATCCAGCTGCCGGAGCCTGCTGGGGACTAATCCTTGGAGGGCTGCAGCAGTAGTAGCTGGAGGGAAAAATACATAATACCGATGCTTCACACATTAGGGCAAGCTGGGAAGCCCAAGCATATTAGTGTGGGAGAGATCTTGACAGCAGTGGTGATCGGAGGGGGGCGGACAGATTGCACACCCATTGAAAATGCCGGGCACGCTGTCTGATAAGGAAGCGAGGGGAGGAAAATGCCTCCCAGGAGAAGACCAGTATGGGCAACGGAACACTGATACAGCCTCAGCCACAGATGCAGTCAGTGCGGGGGACAAAAGCAAGCCAGGCTGCGGCGGCGGCCAAATTAGAAAAATATGCACATACCCCGGCACACATAGCAGTTCATACACCTACAAAAGGACAAGGGGTGCAACAGCCGAACCCCCAGCGAAAGAGTCAGGGCCCGGCAACGGCGACACCAGCATCTGTGACAAGCGACCAGGGGTCCAAGAAAAAGGCACCGGAAGAAGTGACGGAGACAACTACAGGACCAGTGAAGGAGGGTGAGCCTTCTATGAAAGATTTTTTTTTTTTGCAATTAACTGTAACTCCTCATCTGAAATATTTAATCAACTGAAGGGTATAAAGAGGACATGTCTGTGCTTAAACATGATGTACAGGGGATTGGTACGCGGACTAATGCTTTAGAGGAGAGACTTAGTCAGGTCGAAGATGTTAACCCTATGATAAACGAGATGAAAGTAATGAGGGAACAATTGAATATGTGCAATAATAAGATTGACAATATGGAAAATATATTACACAGGAAAAATATAAGGGTACTAGGCCTCCCAGAGAAAAGGTAACCACCCCACTGAATTCATGGAAGATTGGCTTAAAGGAGTGATTGGCAAGGACTGTTTATCAAAATTCTTCTCAATTGAGCAGGCCCATAGAGTCCCTTTTAGGGCTCCAGCTGCTGGAGGCCAATCAAGACCTGTCCTCATTAAACTCCTACATTTTACAGATAAAATCACTATTCTTCAAAAGGCAAGAGAGATGAAAGAAATACAATATAATGGTGCAAGAATTTCAATTTACCCAGATTTTCCCCCGAACTACAGAGACAAAGGGCAAAATTTACTGAGTGTAAACGTAGACTGCAGTAAAACAGAATCAAATATGCAATGTTCTATCCGACACGCCTGCGGATAACAGTAAAAGGGGAAAATATGTTCTTTAATGCACCGGCTGAACTGATATCATGGATGAATATAAACTAAGGGAAGATACAGCAGGGAGGAGATGAACAGTAAACATTAAAATTAAGAGGCACCCCCCTTTTTGTTTTTGTTTTGGGGGGCGAAGGGGACCTCTTTAAAGGGACACCTTCTTTTTTTTCTCTGACATGGGAGCGGGGGGGGGTGGGAGGGGGGAAGGGTTGATTAAAGTGTATTTCCTGTTAGGACTGGCACAAAGGTGGGGAAATAAGAATGTATTTCAAAATGTATGGAAGGGACAAATCAACAGGAGCGAAGGAGGGAGCTTTCACCTTTTAAAGGGTAGATATGGTCACTTTAGAAGTCTCCAACATGGGCCCCAAGAAGGGCAAGGGATGGGGAGTGGAGGAGGTGGGGCGGGAGAAGAGGGGGAAGGGGGAGAGGAGTGGGAGGGAAGGTAAGGTATGTTTGGGTAGATCCACTAAAACACGATTTCTTAAAGGGAAACAAAAAGAAGAAAACCGGAAAGCACTACTAAGGTACACTATCACAAGATGGAAAATACACTGATAAGGAAGAAATTATAAGAGGGGCAGATGACGGATAACAGAGGATAAAAAGAGAACCCCAAATCAAGCTAAAGGCATAAAGCTGTGCTATAAAGATGCTGTGTCTGCAGGAGACACATCTGGATAAAGAAACCATTAACATATTAAAACATAGGAAATACCAAGTTCAATATCATTCCACTCACACCTCTTATTCTAGGGGGGTGAGCGTACTGATAGACTCTGGAATGGTGTTCTCCTGCAGACAGAGTAAGGTAGATATCTAAAGGACGCTATGTGTTTCTTTACTGCCGGATAGAGACAAAGGAATATGTGGTGGCTAACGTATATATCCCCCCCCCCGTTTAGTACAGAAATCCTGTGGGATTTAATAGTTTGTCATGGATAAGTCGGGAGTGCCAGTTATAGTGGCGGGAGACTTTAACATGACTATGAATAAAAAGCTGGACAGATTCCTGGCAGGTGTCTCTGTTGAACATGCGGTTGGCACCCCTCTCTTCTCCAATTTTGTGGGGAGGTGGGACTGGTGGAGGGGGAGGCACCCGGGGGAAAAACAATTCTCCTGCCACTCGAGGACGCACGCGACTTTGTCCAGGATAGATCTTGTACTTTGCAATGAAGAGGCCCTGGGTGAGGTGGGGGCGGTGGAATATGAACCAAGAAGCATCTCTGACCATTCCTCAGTGATTTTTGAAATTAAGATAAACAGAGGGTATAGTAAGGGGGACTGGAAAATAAACACATTTTGGCTTAAAGTAATTATAGATTCGGGGGGGGGGGGGGGGGTTATGCGCTAGTTTGAAAGAATTTATAATAACCAACACCTGATCAGCCTCAAGGGGGGTGATATGGGACACTCTAAAGGCGTTTCTGCAGGGAATTTTATTTCCAAAAAATATCATCTATTAAAAAGCAAACACGTGCCAAGTAGGTTGCAGCAAGAGAAAAGGTGAAAAGGTCAGAGATGAGCTACATAGAGAACCCAACCATAGAGAAACAAAAGGAATGGCTAGAGAAACAGGAAGACCCGATTCACACAGGGGCGACTCGTCAGGCGTCTCAGCCGCCTGACGAGTCGCGTCCCATTCTGTACAATGGAACCGTTCTAAGCGGCGCGACTGGTGTCGCTCCGACTTAGAAAAAGGTTACTGTACTACTTCAAGACGACTTCAAGGCAATTTCCATTGACTTCAATACAGAAGTCATTTTGGAAGTCTGCTTTGAAGTCGTCTTGAGATCGCCCAGCACAGTCGCGGCACAAGTTGTGCCGCCCCTGTGTGAATGGGCTCGAAGAGTATAAAAAATTGGTAATAAAAAAGGCGGAAAATAAAAAGCTATTTCAAAAACAGAATTTTTTTGGGGAGGGAGAGAGAGTGGGGAGAATTTTGGCCCTAAATAGCTAGGGCCAGTGCTCCCCTATCTGTCATCCCAGCAGTCTGTAATGAGGAAGGTTAAATTTAAGAGAGGTACACTGGAAATAACAGGTTTTTAAAAAGTATTATCAGAACCTGTATAGTAGTACACCCCATAGTAATATAGAGTGTGAGATGGAAACCTTTTTTCTAGGGCTGCAGATCCCCCGGTTGTCAGGGGAAGATAGAGAGGGATTGGAGGCAACACTTACACTGGAAGAGCTACAGTTGGCAATTGCTGACATGGCAAACCAAAAGGCCTCAGGGCCCGATGGTTTGCCAATAGAAATATATAAAACCTACGGTTAGCTGCTGCTTCCAAAACTTCTGTATTTATTTCATTGGGCAGCGGAGGAAGGGAGTTACCTGTGTCCATGACGGAAGCAACAATTATTGTATTATTAAAAGAGGGGAAAGACCAACTTGAGACAGCCTCATACAGGCCGATATCTCTTCTATGTGCAGACGTAAAGATCTTGGCCAAAATATTGGCAATGAGGCTAAATAAGATCGTTCTGAAACTGGTACATCCGGACCAGATGGGATTTATCCCAGGCAGGTCCACTAGTATTAATATAAGAAGAACATATTTAAATATTTAGCTGCCAACAGAAGAAGAGGGGTCAAGAGCTATTCTATCCTTAGATGCAACCAAGGCGTTTGACAGCCTTGAGTGGCACTATTTGTGGAAAGTCCTGGCAGAATTCCAGTTTGGTCCCAATTTTATCCAATGGATCAAAATCTTGTATAAAAGTCCCAGGGCGAAAGTAAGGATCAATGGTGAATGCTCAGACTGGTTCCAGTTGGCAAGGGGGACAAGGCAGGGGTGTCCGTTATTGCCCCTGCTTTTCGCCCTTGCAATGGAGCCTCTAGCCATCACCATAAGGGCATCCCCGGAAGTACAGGGCTTCAAGAGGAGGCTGGGGGAAGAGAAGGTCGCAATGTATGTGGACGATGTATTACTTTTTCTAGGGGACACGCAATCCTCACTGGAGACAGCAATGGGTATAATAGGTAAATTTGGTAAATTTTCGGGACTGACAATTGGGACAAATCGCTACTTCTGCTGATAGACCCACTGTTACGGCAGATAGATTAAGTGAAGGTGGTGAGCCAAATGAGATACTTGGGAATAAATATAACAAGGGTTCCAGGGCAGTATATAGCCGGAAACTTGGTACCACTAGTGACAAAGCTGAGATAAAAATGCTGAGTTTGGAACCGGCTCCCACTTTCAGTGGCTGGCCGGTGTAACCTGGTTAAAATGGTCTGGATGCCGCAAATACTATATGTTCTGCACAATTCCCCAGTATGGATTCCAAGACACTGGTTTAAAAAATTGGAGAGGGTGTTCAGGGAACTGATTTGGAAGAATGGAGCAGCAAGGATCCACCTACAACAACCAAGAGAGAAGGGGGGACTGGCTCTTCCGAATCCAAGACATTATTTTTTAGCCGCTCAAATGCAGCACATGCGGGGTTGTAACCGAACAGCAGGAAGAGAAACGGCAAAGGGGTTAATTTTGATGACACCAGTCACGATACAGAAGTAGAGGCAGTGGAGGCGGACTCTTTGCTCTAGGTGCCCTACAGCTCAATTGATGGTAAAATGTGGGGAAAATGTTAAGAAAATTCTGGGATATAGTGGATTCTCAGAATTTTCACCCATATGGGATAACAGTAATCTGAAAGAACTTAAAGTTAATGGGAATATTGAGGAGTGGGATAGATTGGGTATACATCTCCTGGCACAACTTTTTAAAGTGGGGAGAATAAAATTATTTCAAGAAATAAGGGAAGACTATGCGGTCCCGAATAGATCCTTCTATAGATACCTCCAAATTAGGCATGCGTTGAACGCACAGTTTGGACAGGGTCCACCAGAATGGAACGATATACCCCTTCTCCGTAAATTTTGTAAATGCAGAGGCCTCTAGAGCAGTGGTTCTCAACCTGGGGGTCGAATGATGATTTGCCAGGGGTCACTGAAGCCTGCACCACTCTCCAAGCCTTTTTGCGGCCGCCCAGCTGGGCTGTTCCTGGAGCCCGCAGCCGCCCACTCAGCCTCTTCGCAGCCGCCCATTCAGTTCAAGGGATGGCTGGGGGGCAAAGACTAGAGGTCAGCTGACTGATGAGGAACGTGAAGTGGGAGGGGCTGAGGAGACCCTATCTCCTGATTTCGGCATAGGTGTCACTGCTACGAGACACCACAAAGTCGGAGACACAGTGAAGCTGGAGACACAGTGAGTAACACTACCTGTGATTATAATTGCCATTAAAAGGACTCCGGGAGCGCTAAATGTTTGTGGGTTAGGGGCGCAAATTACTTGTCTTGCCTTGGGTGCTGACAACCCACGCTATAAATAATTTTACTGTTAGGGGTCCCCACAACTTGAGAAATTTTATCAAGGGGTCACGGCACTAGAAGGTTGAGAATCGCTGCTCTAGAGGGATGATTTCAGACATGTACGGATATCTAGAAGAGGCCGATCAGGGAGAAAAATCGGTTGTTAAAAATAAGGATAAATGGGAGAGATGTGGGCCCACTATCACAGGAACAATTGGAACGTATATTAGCAACAGGACCCAGAGTGTCATCATCTCCCTCCCAAATAGTGTCCCACCTCTATTTGATACAGAGAGTGTATTATACACCTCAAAAGATGTTCCAGTTTGGCCGGAGGCCAGATGTGGGGATGATAGGGGAGACCTAATATGGTTTGGAGGTGTTCTAAGTTATATCAATACTGGAAACAGATTGTAGAAAAGATAAATGCCGTGTTCGAGACATCTCTGCAACCGGGGGTCAAACTGTGTGTATTGGGTCTCCTGGAAGAAAGGGGAATGTCAGGAGACATATACAAATGGCAATAATGAGGTGTTTGTTTTCAAGGAAGGAAACTTATTGCGCTGAAGTGGCAAGTGGAAAACGCCCCTACAGTGACAGAATGGAGGAGAGTAATAGATGATACTGTTGTAAAAGAGGAATTTATATACCGTACACTAAAAGGGCAAATAAAAATAAATTTAATAACATGTGGAAACAATGGATAGAAGTGGAAGCACGTTCAAGGGTGGGTGACGGATAAGTGAGGAGGGTGTGGTTGAGGGAGAGGAGTATGGAAGGGTAGAATGATTGAGGGATAGAGGGTAGGGGAATATGGGTTCTTTTTGGGGTATTTTTTATACATGTATTATTGCATATGAAAGGAAAATGGCTGTATGGTTGTATGTTGAAAAAAGAAAATAAAGAATATTTGATAAAAAAAAAAACATAGACACCTCTAGAAGGGCTGAAGGTATACTTTACTTTTTGGGACTTCACTGACAGGAAGTTGAATTCCTTGCTTTGATCCCCATTTTAGTTAACCAGCTTAACCCTAAACTGTCAAACCATGTCAGAATAGAATAAACTACTCAGAGTGAATCCTTCCACAGCTTGGGTGTGGCTCGATTTAGCCTGCAATTTTCCTGCCTGTGTATTCTTACCGCCTTGCTGCAGTGTTTCTCCTAGACCTGTGCTTCCTTTCACATGTGTTGTTTGGGGTCTGTGATCACCTATGGGCGCCAGCCTTGCCTTTCCGTCACTTTCTGACCCACCTCCCTATTTGCTTTTTTTTTATTTAAGGCATGCTCAGTGCACCTCGTAATGCCTGAGCAACTTCCCAGTTCTCTGAGCTCCTGTTTGCCCTCTATTTTACATGTAATCAGTGTCTGACTTGATGTGTACTGACCCCGGATTCATCTACAGTCTGTGTTTGTCTGCCGCCCACTCTGACCTTGCCTTGTTAAGTGGATTTCCTTCTGTCTCCTGCTGTTTGTACTCCCATTTTGCACACGCGAGTGGTTTTCGCATGCTCAGCTAGGCGTACCTGGGGGCCGCCATCTGGTTCCAGATTGCTGCAAGTCCATTCCCACCATCAGGGGCCCTGGTGACGAATCAGGCTGGGGCATAGACTCCATGCCCTGGGGAACCCCCGAGTTGGCAATCTACAAGGGCTCACTATCAGACACCTGACAGGGTGGATTCCCATTTTCTAATCTAGACTGCCTGGAGCAGATTTAAAGAGCCTTGTGCTTTAACTGTAACAGTCTATTACAAGCCTCTGAACTTGTGTTTTACGTAGAACTGATATCTGTACAAATGCATAGGGCATGTAGGCTACGTGTGAAGGATAACGATGAGATGTCCAAGTAAGAACCGATTCTTCCATTTTGAGAGATGTCTCTTTGGACTGGCTCTTGTTAGTAATGCCTTGGGCAGCCACAGTATGATCCTACCAGAGAGCAGGAGATCTGTGGAAATGTCACAGAAACCCTATCCTTATACCTATTCTGCCTTAGCAGTGCGTTCTTACCGATCCTCTAAATCTAGCTCTCACTTAGACTTTTAGATCCAGAAGCTGGAGATCTTCTAACACCACTGACAAGCCATTGGCATTAATATGTTCCCCCGCTTCTACAAGTGAGGGTCTGTTCTCACAACTGGCTGACTCCCCCAATATCTCTTTGGTAGTGGGAGATATTAATGGTCACCCTGGCTTTCTTTCAACTCAAAAGTTTCACACATCTCTATCGTTTTGGTGTTCACTCAACATTTGTTGCTCGTGATTCCAATACTAAATTAAACCATTTTTTCCCAGACTTTTTTCAGATAATCGCACTCGTAAATACTGTAGCATTTGCTGGTATTATCACACATTTCCTGGAGTGAAAGGTTCACATAATTCCTAGGTGGCTAGTAAAATGGCTTACTAGAGCAATTAGAAAATGAAGAAACCTTATGAGGTGATGGTTGTTTAGTTTGGATAATATTTTATTTAAGTTGTAAGAGACTTTGCCAGAGCTTGTCTTCTGAAATCTAAAACTGATAGAATGCTTTTATTGACATAAAAAGTTGTGTATTTCCTGTGAATCAGGGATTTTGCTATTCTTATCTCAACGCAAGCAATGGATAGCTTGACATAACGTTGGATTTTAGCAGTTTTTTTTCTGCATGCACAAATTACAGATGTGGACAATTTTGTTGGTGCCCTTACAGCACATTTAAACAATGCTTCATTTCTCTTTTCTTTACTTTGACATACCAAAGGAAGCAGGTATACATGAAACTATTAATTTAAATGTGTGAACAGAGATACATTACTGCTTATTCTAAAAAAAAAAATAATCTAAAATAGCCTGAACAGATTTCCTGATTCACCTAGAAAAGATTATAGTAATACTTCAAACTAACTGTTTTCTGCAATTAGTATCTAATGTCTTAAACCTTTGTAATCAGTCGGTCTTGTTAAATGGAGACAAGCAGTCACTCTGCTGTATGGTATTATTGTGTGCACTGTACTAAACGGGGACCAGAGACAGCAAAGGAGGGAGTTATAAACCAGCATGTCAAAGGTAATGGCTAATGGATTGTCTCCAAGCAGCTAGATGTTCCTGCGACTACAGTTACAAATACTACAAAGAACTTTAAAGTCCAAAGGAGTGTAACCATCCTCCCTGGATTTGGCCGCAAAAGGAAAATCGGCCCCAAATTGAGCAGCAAGATATTGTGAATGGTAGACCAACAACCTAGGAAAACCTACAAAGAAATGCAAGCTAAACTCCGATGTCAGGGTACATCCATGTCTGATCCATCATTTTTTGAGCAACAGTGTGCTCAGAGAGGACGCCACTGCTGAAAGGAAAACCTAAAAAAGCCAGACTTGAATTTTCTAAAATGCATATTGACAGGTCACAACTGAGAATGCCCTTTGGACAGATAAGACAAAACTATAGCTATTTGGCAAGTCCTGTTAGCTTTATGTTCAGGTGATAGAATGAAGCTTTTAAGAAAAGAACACCGTACCTACTATGAACATGGAGAAGGCTTGGTTTCGGAGCTGCTGTTCTCTGTCTGGCACAGGGTGCTTTGAATTATGCTCCAAAATTCCTTGATAGTCTTATTTCATACTCTAAGAAAGTTGTCTGTCACAGGAAATTAGTCTTCCAAAAGGATGAAGACCTGAAAAGCACATTGATTAACTTTAAAGCATAACTCCACTTTTGTTGAGAGAAAAAAAAAAATTCCCTTCTGGGTGTTCTATATACATTAGAAGGATTTTAACAAACTTTGTTGCAGATTCCTACCTTTTTGTAATTCTGAAGAAATCCCAGTGTGTTTTCTGTATCCATGTGGGAAAGTGAGTCTAATGGGAGTGGTTTTTATATTTATCAGTCAGCTGTGGCACCTGCAGGGCACCAATAAGGAAAATTGCAGGTTCTGCATCCCTTCCTGCTGGGAGTATCTTGGCAAAAATGTAATTTTTGTTGCAGGGGATGTCTAAAATTTTGACTTGCAGACTTCTGGGAAAATTGGGGAGACCATCACACAAGCAGGAAATTGTTTCTGGGGGGCATTCTGTACATTCTGTGTACAGAACACCTCCAGGTAGCCATATTGCATTGCATTTACATAAAATTACAGAGCAGATTGAAAAAGGAAAGGTAATTTTTGATCACATTCAATTACAATATGACTTTTCGCAATTTGTATACGCCATATAATTTTTTCTTTATTTGCTATATTTTTTTCCCCACATAGATAGAGTTACCCTTTTAACTACTTGCTGACCAGCTCACGTAGGAGTACAGTGGCAGAGCGGCTCTCCTGTGCCGGGTCACATATCTAATACATATCCAGCACTTCTGGGTACAGAGCATGCATGCCCGCCGCACCCGCTGTGATTAGTCACAGCACAAGGTGATCAGCTGGTGCTGGTCAATGATTTTTTTAAATTTTATTTTTTCAAAATTTTGTATTTTTTTGTTTATAGCGATCAAATATCCAAAAGAAAGCTCTATTTGTGTGAAAAAAAATGTATATAAATTTAATTTGTGTACAGCTTTGTATGACCGTGCAATTGTCAGTTAAAAATAAGATCCCAGTTACTTTGGCCAGTTTCAAGTTGTATTAGAGGAGATTGTGGGTTCTTTTTCTTTAATGGAAGGGTACCAACACATTTGTCCATGGATGTGGACTCTTACAGACTTTGTCTATTGTCTTGTTTTGTTGATATAGGAACATCAGTATTCAAATTGTGATTTGTGCAGATTTAGAAGTTTGGGGTTAAAGCATAAGTAAAGAGTGGTAGGGTGGCCAGCATTTGCCATATGCATAGCGCATACTTAAAGTGGTTTTAAACTCTTAGAAATACCCACAGAGTAACTAGCCTCAGGTGTGATGAAACAAATCTTCCTATACAAGTTAAACCTGTTTATTTGCAGCCCTCTCTTCTCTACTGCTTTTCAATGTGCAAAATGTAGACAGCGTTTCTGAGCTTCAGAAGGCAGAGGGCGGGATCTGATGTTACACACTGCACAACATAGAGCAGGAAGCAAAGTGTAATCTGAGTTGAGCGAAATAGGGGGATGGGATGGGAAAATGTCATATATTCTGTAGTCCCCAAGAACTTATGCACAAAATATTTTTAATAGCTCAAAGTAAACCTGTTGCTAGTTGAAAGAGTATTTAAAATGCCTTTCCTGCAAAGAAAGGGGTTGGTACTTATCCCTCCTACATCCCATGTCACCAGTTACCCATATCTACAGGAGCTTTATTGACCAAAGCATCTTTAGTATCTGGCTCACTTCTGGATGTGTCGGATCCCTGGTGTTCATTGCACGCTGTTATGTCACAAACAAATGTGTATTTAATATACAACAATTTGGGGCTAATTTTCACTATACACTACAGAAACTCATTTATAACAGAGAATGGATATTGTTACAGGCCCTGTTACACTGCTTTTCTTCGCACACTATAGCCCATCCGTTTTATCTATATTAAGTTGCAAGTTGTTAAATGTTTTTAGAACTGATGGCTTCAAAAATTTATGGCGTCGCAAAGGTGAGGAGTATAAAGAAAAATGCACGGTGCCTACAGTGAAACGTGATGGTGGCAGTGTCCTTCTGTGGGGCTGCATGAGTGCTGCTGGTGTTGGGGAGCTACATTTCATTGATGGTATCATGAATAAACAGATGTACTGCTCTATATTGAAAGAGAAGATGCTGCCATCACTCCGTGCTCTTGGTCTTTGCACTTTTCCAACATGACGATGATCTAAAACACACTAAGGCCACTGTTGCATTTTTTGAAGAACAGAGTGAAAGTGATTCAGTGGCCAAGTATGTCTCCTGATCTGAACCCAATTGAACACCTATGGGGAATTCTGAAGAGTCTGAAGTTTCGAAGTTGAGCATCACTCTCCATCCAGCATCCAGGCTCTAAAAGAGGTCATTCTTGAAGAATATAGCTGTTTCAATATGTCACCAACTTGTTTATTCCATGCCTAGAAGACATGGTGCTGTCCTTACAGATCATGGAGGTTATACAAAATACTAGATGTAGTCGTTTTTGTTGTAGGGTGTATTAATTTTTGCATCAGCTAATTTGAGTAAGGCTGAAGATTTTGTAATTGAAATTATATCAACCTTACTTTCATGTAATGAGCTAAACATATGTACTCCTAAAACTCAGTTTTGTCAAAATTTTGGGAATTGTTCTTGTGTTCATTGACATATTGATTAAAATCTTACTTTTCATTAGGGGTGTACTCATTAATGCTGAGCAGTGTGTGTTTTTTTTATATATACAGTGGGGAAAAAAAGTATTTAGTCAGCCACCAATTGTGCAAGTTCTCCCACTTAAAAAGATGAGAGGCCTGTAATTGTCATCATAAGTATACCTCAACTATGAGAGGCAAAATGTGGAAACAAATCCAGACAATCACGTTGTCTGATTTGGAAAGAATTTTGTTTGCAAATTATGGTGGAAAATAAGTATTTGGTCACCTACAAACAAGCAAAATTTCTGGCTCTCACAGACCTGTATCTTCTTATTTAAGAGGCTCATCTGTCCTCCACTCATTACCTGTATTAATGGCACCTGTTTGAACTTGTTATCAGTATAAAAGGCACCGGTCCACAACCTCAAACAGTCCCACTCCAAACTCCACTATGGTGAATATCAAAGAGCTGCCGAAGGACACCAGAAACAAAATTGTAGACCTGCACCAGGCTGGGAAGACCGAATCTGCAATAGGCAAGCAGCTTGGTGTGAAGAAATCAACTGTGGGAGCAATAATTAGAAAATGGAAGACATACAAGATCACTGATGATCTCCCTCGATCTGGGGCTCCACGCAAGATCTCACCCCGTGGGGTCAAAATGATCACAAGAACGGTGAGCAAAAATCCCAGAACCACACGGGGGACCTAGTGAATGACCTGCAGAGAGCTGGGACCAACGTAACAAAGGCTACCATCAGTAACACACTAAGCCGCCAGGGACTCAGATCCTGCAGTGCCAGACGTGTCCCCCTGCTTAAGCCAGTACATGTCCGGGCCCGTCTGAGGTTTGCTAGAGAGCATTTGGATGATCCAGAAGAGGATTGGGAGAATGTCATATGGTCAGATGAAACCAAAGTAGAACTGTTTGGTAGAAACACAACTCGTCGTGTTTGGAGGAGAGAGAATGCCGAGTTGCAACCAAAGAGCACCATACCTACTGTGAAGCATGGGGGTGGCAACATCATGCTTTGAGGCTTTTTCTCTGCAAAGGGAACAGGACGACTGATCCGTGTACATGAAAAAATGAATGGGGCCATGTATTGTGAGATTTTGAGTGCAAACCTCCTCCCATCAGCAAGGGCATTGAAGATGAAACATGGCTGGGTCTTTCATAATGACAATGATCCCAAACACACCACCCGGGCAACGAAGGAGTGGCTTCGTAAGAAGCATTTTAAGGTCCTGGAGTGGCCTAGCCAGTCTCCAGATCTCAACCCCATAGAAAACCTTTGGAGGGAGTTGAAAGTCCGTGTTGCCCAGCAACAGCCCCAAAACATCACTGCTCTAGAAGAGATCTGCATGGAGGAATGGGCCAACATACCAGCAACAGTGTGTGACACCCTTGTGAAGACTTACAGAAAATGTTTGACCTCTGTCATTGCCAACAAAGGATATATAACAAACTATTGAGATGAACTTTTAATATTGACCAAATACTTATTTTCCACCATAATTTGCAAAAAAAAATCTTTCCAAATCAGACAATATGATTGTCTGGATTTGTTTCCACATTTTGTCTCTCATGGCATCATAGGTATACCTCAACTAATTACAGGCCTCTCATCTTTTTAAGTGGGAGAACTTGCACAATTGGTGGCTGACTAAATACTTTTTTTGCCTCACTGTGTGTGTGTGTATGTATGTATGTATGTATGTATGTATGTATGTATGTATACATACAGTGAGTACGGAAAGTGTTCAGACCCCCTTACATTTTTCAATCTTTGTTATATTGCAGCCATTTGCTAAAATCATTTAAGTTAATTTTTTTCCTCATTAATGTACACACAGCACCCCATATTGACAAAAAAAACACAGAATTGTTGAAATTTTTGCAGATTTATTAAAAAAGAAAAACTGAACTATCACATGGTCCTAACTATTCAGACCCTTTGCTGTGACACTCATATATTTAACTCAGGTGCTGTCCATTTCTTCTGATCATCCTTGAGATGGTTCTACACCTTCATTTGAGTCCAGCTGTGTTTGATTATACTGATTGGACCTGATTAGGTAAGCCACACACACCTGTCTATATAAGACCTTACAGCTCACAGTGCATGTCAGAGCAAATGAGAATCATGAGGTCAAAGGAACTGCCTGAAGAGCTCAGAGACAGAATTGTGGCAAGGCACAGATCTGGCCAAGGTTACAAAAACATTTCTGCTGCACTTAAGGTTCCTAAGAGCACAGCGGCCTCCATAATTCTTAAATCGAAGACGTTTGGGACGACCAGAACCCTTCCTAGAGCTGGCCGTCTGGCCAAACTGAGTTATCAGGGGAGAAGAGCTTTGGTGAGAGAGGTAAAGAAGAACCCAAAGATCACTGTGGCTGAGCTCCAGAGATGCAGTCGGGAGATGGGAGAAAGTTGTAGAAAGTCAACCATCACTGCAGCCCTCCACCAGTCAGGGCTTTATGGCAGAGTGGCCCGATGGAAGCCTCTCCTCCAGTGCAAGACACATGAAAGCCCGCATGAAGTTTGCTAAAAAAACACCTGAAGGACTCCAAGATGGTGAGAAATAAGATTCTTTGGTCTGATGAGACCAAGAATAGAACTTTCTGGCCTTAATTCTAAGCGGTATGTGTGGAGAAAACCAGGCACTGCTCATCACCTGTCCAATACAGTCCCAACAGTGAAGCATGGTGCTGGCAGCATCATGCTGTGGGGGTGTTTTTCAGCTGTAGGGACAGGATGACAGGTTGTAATCGAGGGAAAGATGAATGCGGCCAAGTACAGGGATATGTACATGGACGAAAACCTTCTCCGGAGTGCTCAGAACCTCAGACTGGGCCGAAGGTTTACCTTCCAACAAGACAATTACCCTAAGCACACAGCTAAAATAACGGAGTGGCTTCACAAGAACTCCATGACTGTTCTTGAATGGCCCAGCCAGAACCCTGACTTAAACCCAATTGAGCATCTCTGGAGAGACCTAAAAATGGCTGTCCACCAACGTTTACCATCCAACCTGACAGAACTGGAGAGGATCTGCAAGGAGGAATGGCAGAGGATCCCCAAATCCAGGTGTGAAAAACCTTGTTGCTTCTTTCCCCAAAAAGACTCATGGCTGTATTAGATCAAAAGGGTCTGAATACTTAGGACCATGTGATAATTTAGTTTTTTTTAAATAAATCTGCAAAAATGTCAACAATTCTGTGTTTTTCTGTCAATATGGGGTGCTGTGCGTACATTGAGGAAAAAAAATTTACATAAATGATTTTGGCAAATCGGTGCAATATAACAGAGTGAAATTTAAGGGGGTCCGAATACTTTCCATACCCACTGTATATGTGTGTGTGTGTGTATGTATGTATGTGTAATATATATATATATATATATACAATTATACAGTTGTGCTCATAAGTTAACATACCCTGGCAGAATTTATGATTTCTTGGCCATTTTTCAGAGAATGAATGATAACACAAAAACTTTTCTTTCACTCATGGCTAGTGTTTGACTGAAGCCATTTATTATCAATCAACTGTGTTTACTCTTTTTAACCACTTAACGACCGCTCACTGTATATATACGTCGGCAGAATGGCACCGACAGGCACAATCACGTAGAGTGTACGTGATTGCCTTTGTACAGTTGGGGGGTCCAATCGGACCCCCCTCCTATACAGTGAGCGGTGGCTAAGTGTCCGGGAGCGTTCCGGGATGAGGGGGCAGCCATTCGTTTCTGGCCACCCCCTCGCGATCGCTCCCGGCGAATGGAAATGCCCCCTCTGTCTGTGTCAGACAGAGGGAGCAGGAGGAAGTGATGTCATCTCTGGTGCGGCGCTCACATATACCGAGCGCCGTACAAGAGAAGACATCAGGTCAGTGCACACAACACTACACTGACACCAGGACACATAGGGACATAAATCGCCCCCCAGGCCCCCCCAGACACCCCAGATCACCCCCCCAGCCCCCAGTCACAGTGTCACTGATTGCAGTGACCATTTATTTAGTGATCACTGCAATCAGTGACATTTGTGACTGTAAAAGTGTCACCAAAGTTTAGTCTTAGGTCCAGTGTAGCCCCCTAACCCCCCTAATAAAGGTTTAACCCTCTGATCACCCCCAGATAACCCTTTCACCCCCTATCACCACTGTCGCTAAGCGATCATTTTTCTGATCGCTGTCTTAGCGTCAGTGATGCCGATCGGCAGCCAGTAATTTTTTTAGGTTCACCGCATGTTTTTATCGCGTCGGGTACCCCAATATATTATCTAATAAAGGTTTAACCCCCTTGATCGCCCCCCAGGTAACCCTTTCACCCCCTATCACCACTGTCACTAAGCGATCGTTTTTCTAAACGCTGTCTTAGTGTCTGTGATGCAGATCGGTAGCCGGTAATTTTTTTAAGGTTCGCCGCAGGTTTTTATAGCGTCAGGTACCCCAATATATTATCTAATAAAGGTTTAACCCCCTTGATCGCCCCCCAGGTAACCCTTTCACCCCCTATCACCACTGTCGCTAAGCAATTGTTTTTCTAAACGCTGTCTTAGTGTCGGTGATGCAGATCGGTAGCCAGTAATTTTTTTTAGGTTCGCCGCATGTTTTTATAGCATCAGGTACCCCAATATATTATCTAATAAAGGTTTAACCCCCTTGATCGCCCCCCAGGTAACCCTTTCACCCCCATCACCACTGTCACTAAGCGATCGTTTTTCTAAACGCTGTCTTAGTGTCGGTGATGCAGATCGGTAGCTGGTAATTTTTTTTAGGTTTGCCGCAGGTTTTTATAGCGTCAGGTACCCCCATATATTATCTAATAAAGGTTTTAACCCCCTGATTGCCCCTAGTTAACCCTTTCACCAGTGATCATCATATAAGTGTTACGGGTGACGCTGGTTAGTTAGTTTGCTTTTTATAGTGTCAGGGCACCCGCCGTGTATATAACCCAATAAAGGTTTAACCCCCTGATCGCCCGGCGGGTGATATCAATTAGGTTTTAGCGTCAGAGAGGGTCTGCGTCACACCCCAGGCAGCGTCAGGTTAGTGCCAGTAACGCTAACACCCACGCGTGAAGCATACACCCCCCTTAGTGGTATAGTATCTGAACAGATCAAGATCTGATCAGATCTATACTAGCGTCCCCAGCAGTTTAGGGTTCCCAAAAACGCAGTGTTAGCGGGATCAGCCCAGATACCTGCTGGCACCTGCGTTTTGCCCCTCCGTCCAGCCCAGGCCACCCAAGTGCAGTATCGATCGATCACTGTCACTTACAAAACAAAAACACACATAACTGCAGCGTTCGCAGAGACAGGCCTGATCCCTGCGACTCCAGTGCTGTAGAAGGTGATTTCACTACCACAGTTAAAAAAAAAAAAAGCAAATATGCCGAAGCATTGGGGCAGTAGGGGCGGAGGAGCAATTTTGCTCCTAATGCCGCGTACATACGGTCGAAATTCCGACGGAGGCTTGCCCGTGGAAAAGTCCGACCATGTGTGTGCGGCATAACTTTTTTGCGGGAGGATGCCCCCATGCTTCGGCATATATAAATGGTGCGTGTATGCCCATCATTGGAAGTGGGTGAATGAAGGGCGGTATTCTAATGGTGGGCATACCCACCGATCAATCTCTTTTTTCGTTCAGCCAACTGGCTGCATGAAAAAAAAAAGATTACAATACATGTCCAACAAGGACCAGCAATGTACTGGTATGTTGCTGGACTTTGAATGTTTATACCAGAATGATGCCTGCGGGTTTAGGTATCATCTTGGTATCATTCTTTTCAGCCTGCGGCCGGCTTTCATGTAAAAGCAATCCTAGCGGCTAATTAGCCTCTGGACTGCTTTTACAAGCAGTGGGAGGGAATGCCCCCCCCCCCGGATATAAAAAGCGCCATTGGGAAATTGGGAAAGCATTTTATCACACCGATCTTGGTGTGGTCAGATGCTTTGAGGGCAGAGGAAAAATCTAGGGTCTAGAAGACCCCAGTTTTTTCAAAAAAAGAGTACCTGTCACTACCTATTGCTATCATAGGGGATATTTACATTCCCTGAGATAACAATAAAAATGATAAAAAAAAAAAAATACTTGGAAGGAACAATTTAAAAATAAAATAAAAAAGCAAAATTAATAATAAAAAAAAAAGAAAAAAAAAAGCACCCCTGTCCTGCCCTGCTCTTGCCCAATGGCGAACGCAAGCGTCGGTCTGGCGTCATATGTAAACAGCAATTGCACCATGCATGTGAGGTATCACCGCGAAGTTCAGATCGAGGGCAATCATTTTAGCAGTAGACCTCCTCTGTAAATCTACTGGGGTAACCTGTAAAGGCTTTTAAAGGCTTTTAAAAATGTATGTAGTTTGTCGCCAATGCGCGTTTGTGCGAAATTTTAAAGCATGTCGTGTTTGGTATCTATGTACTCGGCCTAAGATCATCTTTTTTATTTCATCAAACATTTGGGCAATATAGTGTGTTTTAGTGCATTAAAATTAAAAAAAGTGTATTTTTTAACCCAAAAAATGCGTTTGAAAAATCGCTGCGCAAATACTGTGTAGAAAAAAAAATGCAACACCCACCATTTTAATCTGTAGGGCCTTTGCTTTAAAAATATATATAATGTTTGGGGGTTCAACATAATTTTCTTGCAAAAAAAAAAAATGTTTTCATGTAAACAAAAAGTGTCAAAAAGGGCTTTGTCTTCAAGTGGTTAGAAGAGTGGATGTAAGCTTCCTAATGTTGTGTATAAAATGCCAGAACAGTTCAAAACCCCCCCAAATGACCCCATTTTGGAAAGTAGACACCCCAAGCTATATACTGAGAGGCATGTCGAGTCCATGGAATATTTTATATGTTGACACAAGTTGCGGAAAAACAACAATTTTATTTTTTTATTTTTGCACAAAGTTGTCACTAAATGATATATTGCTCAAACATGTCATGGGCATATGTGGAATTACACCCCAAAATACATTCTGTTGCTTCTCCTGAGTACGGGGATACCACATGTGTGAGACTTTTTGGGAGCCTAGCCACGTACGGGACCCCAAAAACCAAGCACCGCCTTCAGGCTTTCTAAGGGTGTCAATTTTTGATTTCACTTCTCACTGCCTATCACAGTTTCGGAGGCCATGGAATGCCCAGATAGCACAAAACCCCCCCAAATGACCCCATTTTGGAAAGTAGACACCCCAAGCTATTTGCTGAGAGGTATTGTGAGTATTTTGCAGATCTCGCTTTTTGTCACAAAGTTTTGAAAATTGAAAAAAAAAATATATATATATATATATTTTCTTTCTTCATTTTCAAAACAAATTAGAGCTGTAAAATACTCACCATGCCTCTCAGCAAATAGCTTGGGGTGTCTATATTCCAAAATGGGGTCATTTGGGGGGGTTTTGTGCGATTTTGGCATTTTATGGCCTTCGAAACTGTGATAGGTAGTGAGGAGTGAAATCAAAAATTTGTGCCTAGAAATCCTGAAGGCGGTGCTTGGTTTTCGGGGTCCCGTACGCGGCTAGGCTCCTAAAAAGTCCCACACATGTGGTATCCTCGTACTCAGGAGAAGCAGAAAAATGTATTTTGGGGTGTAATTCCACATATAACCATGGCATGTGTGAGCAATATATCATTTAGTGACAACTTTTTGTAATTTTTTTTTTTTTTTTGTCATTATTCAATCACTTGGGACAAAAAAATATATATATTCAATGGGCTCAACAGGCCTCTCAGCAATTTCCTTGGGGTGTCTACTTTCTAAAATGGGGTCATTTGGGGGGGTTTTGTGCTATTTTGGCATTTTATGGCCTTCAAAACTGTGATAGGTAGTGAGGAGTGAAATCAAAAATTTGCGCCCTTAGAAATCCTGAAGGCGGTGCTTGGTTTCCGGGGTCCCGTACGCGGCTAGGCTCCCAAAAAGTCCCACACATGTGGTATCCCCGTACTCAGGAGAAGCAGCAAAATGTATTTTGGGGTGAAATTCCACATATAACCATGGCATGTGTGAGCAATATATCATTTAGTGACAACTTTTTGTAATTTTTATTTTTTTTATTTTTTTTAGTCATTATTCAATCATTATTCAATCACTTGGGACAAAAAATAAAAAATTCAATGGGCTCAACATGCCTCTCAGCAATTTCCTTGGGGTGTCTACTTTCCAAAATGGGGTCATTTGGGGGGGTTTTGTACTGCCCTGTCATTTTAGCACCTCAAGAAATGAGATAGGCAGTCATAAATTTAAAGCTGTGTAAATTTCAGAAAATGTACCCTAGTTTGTAAACTCTATAACTTTTGCGCAAACCAATAAATATACGCTTATTGACATTTTTTTTACTAAAAACATGTGGCTGAATACATTTTGGCCTAAATGTATGACTACAATTGAGTTTATTCGATTTTTCTTATAACAAAAATTAGAAAATATAATTTTTTTAAAAAAATTTCGGTCTTTTTCCGTTTATATCGCAAAAAATAAAAATCGCAGAGGCAATCAAATACCATTAAAAGAAAGCTCTATTTGTGGGAAGAAAAGGACGCAAATTTCGTTTGGGTACAACATTGCATGTCCGCACAATTTACAGTTAAAGCAGCGCAGTGCAAAATTCTGAATTCACCTCTGGTCCTTTAGCTACCAAATGGTCCGGGGCTTAAGTGGTTAAATCATAATGAATAAACGACCCAAATGAGCCTGATCGAAAGTTTATATACCCTGGTGATTTTGGCCTGATAAGATGCACACAATTTGACACAAAGGCGTTTGAATGGCTATTAAAGGTAACCATCCTCACCTGTGATCTGTTTGCTTGTAATTAGTATGTGTGTATAAAAGGTCAATGAGTTTCTGGACTCCTGACAGACCCTTGCATCTTTCATCCAGTGCTGCACTGATGTTTCTGGATTCTGAGTCATGGGGAAAGCAAAAGAATTGTCAAAGGATCTGCGGGAAAAGGTAGTTGAACTGTTTAAAACAGGAAAGGGATAAAAAAAAGATATCCAAGGAATTGAGAATGCCAATCGGCAGTGTTCAAACTCTAATCAAGAAGTGGAAAATGAGGGGTTCTGTTGAATCCAAACCACGGTCAGGTAGACCAACTAAAATTTCAGCCACAACTGCCAGGAAAATTGTTCGGGATGCAAAGAAAAACCCGGAAATAACCTCAGGTTAAATACAGGACTCTCTGAAAACATGTGGTGTGGCTGTTTTAACTACTTCCCACCCGGCCACTGTACATATACGGCCGGGTGGGCGCTCTCTCCTGAGTGGACATTCAGGAACGTCCCTCAGAAGGAGGGGGATTGCGCGCGCGTTCCCGATGCACTCGTGTCACCCGGACACGGCGCATCTCGATTCGGCAGGAGGGCTCTGTGATTGGCCCTCCTGATCACATGACGCCGTGTCCAATCACAGCCGTCGTGATGTAAACAGAGAGCCGGTTGCTAGGCAATCAGCTCTCCTCTCCTCACACAGAAGTCGTCGGTGAGGAGAGCGGATCGCTGCAGCTGGCTGGTGATCAGTGAGTATGAGCTGTTTTTTTCAGCTTTTTACTCACTGATCACCAGCCTAGTGTTCCCCACACATAAAGTAAAAAAACATGCCCCCAAAATACATGTCCCCACACACACATGTCCCCACATAGTAAAAACACCTGTCCCCCACATATGTGACAGTAAAATCATATGTCCCGATGATCATTTGCACACATGTCCGTGATCACCTGCGCACATCTGTACATGATCTTTGCGTACATATGTCCGTGATCACACGAACCAATTATTATACACTTAACAGATTTTTTTTTTTACCAAAAACATGTAGTAGAGAATAAATTTTGCCTTAAATTTATGACAAAATTCAATTTTATTGGATTTTTTTTTAAATAGAAAGATGAAAATATTTTTCTGCTCTTTTTTCGCTTATATCGCAAAAAATAAAAACGTAGTCGTGAATAAATACCACCAAAAGAAAGCACTATTTGTGTGAACAAAATGATAAAAAATTCATTGGGTACAGTGTAGCATGACCGCGCAATTGTCATTGAAATAGCGAGAGCGCTGAAAGCTGAAAATTGGTCTGGGAAGGAAGGGGGCTAAAGTGCCCAGTATTGATGTGGTTAAAGATGTACAATAAGGAGGCACTTGAAGAAAGATGGGCTTCATGGTCGAGTCGCCAAAAGGAAGCCATTACAATAAAAATGCCACAAAGTATCCTGCTTACAATACGCCAAACCGCACAGAGACAAGCCTCAAACCTTCTGGCACAAAGTTATTTGGCATCATGAGACCAAAATTTTGCTTTTTGGCCACAACCATAAAGGCTACATTTGGAGAGGAGTCAGCAAGACCTATGATGAAAGGTACGGAGGTGGATCTCTGATGTTTTGGTTATGTGTGAGCTACAAAGGCACAGGAAATTTGGTCAAAATTGATGAAGATGCAGTATGTTACCAAAAAATACTGGAGGAACATTTGCAGTCATCAGCCAGGAAGCTGCTCATGGGACGTACTTGGAGATTCCAACATGACAATGATCCAAAACACAAGGCCAAGTCGACCTGTCATTGGTTACAGCAGAATAAAGTGAAGGTTCTGGAGTGGCCATCTCAGTCTCCTAAACAAAAACTAAAACTCGCGCTTATGGAGACATACAAAAATAAATGACAAGTGAAAAGAAATTATTATATGCGCAGCTGCTACAGCATAAGGCACTAACACCTTGAGAGATAAAAAAATTATAAAATGCAGCGCTAGCGAATATAAATGTGCTCAATACAAACGTATGTGTAAATGTCAACCATCTAAACCTTTCGGGATGATGGTACACACTATTAGTGTAAAGATTATACACCAGCGATTGGTGTCACCAGAAATGCAGTAGGTCTAATACTAAATGTTACCACTAAAAAGTGATCAACTGAGTAAAACCAGAAAATATACTGTGCAAAACATTAAATTAACTGAACAACCAGGCAAATGGCTCTAGGAGTAATTCACAGTACTACAGATGGTTTTCAACATCAAAGAAATAATGTCCCATATGCAACAGTGGTTGCAATATAGAAGGAAGGAAAAAAAATTGATTTAACCACTTAAGCCCCGGACCATTTGGTAGCTAAAGGACCAGAGGTGAATTCAGAATTTTGCACTGCGCTGCTTTAACTGTAAATTGTGCGGACATGCAATGTTGTACCCAAACGAAATTTGCGTCCTTTTCTTCCCACAAATAGAGCTTTCTTTTAATGGTATTTGATTGCCTCTGCGATTTTTATTTTTTGCGATATAAACGGAAAAAGACCGAAAATTGTGAAAAAAAATGATATTTTCTACTTTTTGTTATAAGAAAAATCGAATAAACTCAATTTTAGTCATACATTTAGGCCAAAATGTATTCAGCCACATGTCTTTAGTAAAAAAAATGTCAATAAGCGTATATTTATTGGTTTGCGCAAAAGTTATAGCGTTTACAAACTAGGGTACATTTTCTGGAATTTACACAGCTTTTAATTTATGACTGCCTATCTCATTTCTTGAGGTGCTAAAATGACAGGGCAGTACAAAACCCCCCAAATGACCCCATTTTAGAAAGTAGACACCCCAAGGAAATTGCTGAGAGGCATGTTGAGCCCATTGAATATTTTTTTTTTGTCCCAAGTGATTGAATAATGACAAAAAAATAAAAATAAAATAAAATTACAAAAAGTTGTCACTAAATGATATATTGCTCACACATGCCATGGTTATATGTGGAATTGCACCCCAAAATACATTTTGCTGCTTCTCCTGAGTACGGGGATACCACATGTGTGGGAATTTTTAGGAGCCTAGCCATGTACGGGACCCCGGAAACCAAGCACCGCCTTCAGGATTTCTAAGGGCGCAAATTTTTGATTTCACTCCTCACTACCTATCACAGTTTTGAAGGCCATAAAATGCCAAAATAGCACAAAACCCCCCCAAATGACCCCATTTTAGAAAGTAGACACCCCAAGGAAATTGCTGAGAGGCCTGTTGAGCCCATTGAATATTTTTTTTTTTGTCCCAAGTGATTGAATAATGACAAAAAAATAAAAATAAAATAAAATTACAAAAAGTTGTCACTAAATGATATATTGCTCACACATGCCATGGTTATATGTGAAATTGCACCCCAAAATACATTCTGCTGCTTCTCCTGAGTACGGGGATACCACATGTGTGGGACTTTTTAGGAGCCTAGCCACGTACGGGACCCCGGAAACCAAGCACCGCCTCCAGGATTTCTAAGGGCGCAAATTTTTGATTTCACTCCTCACTACCTATCACCGTTTTGAAGGCCATAAAATGCCAAAATAGCACAAAACCCCCCCAAATGACCCCATTTTGGAGAGTAGACACCCCAAGCTGTTTGCTGAGAGGCATGGTGAGTATTTTACAGCTCTCATTTGTTTTTGAAAATGAAGAAAGAACATTTTTTTTTTTTTCTTTTTTTTTTTCAATTTTCAAAACTTTGTGACAAAAAGCGAGATCTGCAAAATACTCACAATACCTCTCAGCAAATAGCTTGGGGTGTCTACTTTCCAAAATGGGGTCATTTGGGGGGGGTTTGTGCCATCTGGGCATTCCATGGCCTCCGAAACTGTGATAGGCAGTGAGAAGTGAAATCAAAAATTGACACCCTTAGAAAGCCTGAAGGCGGTGATTGGTTTTTGTGGTCCCGTACGCGGCTAGGCTCCCAAAAAGTCTCACACATGTGGTATCCCCATACTCAGGAGAAGCAACAGAATGTATTTTGGGGTGTAATTCCACATATGCCCATGGCATGTTTGAGCAATATATCATTTAGTGACAACTTTGTGCAAAAAAAAAATTGTATTTTTTCCGCAACTTGTGTCGACATATAAAATATTCCATGGACTCGACATGCCTCTCAGTATATAGCTTGGGGTGTCTACTTTCCAAAATGGGGTCATTTGGGGGGGTTTTGAACTGTTCTGGCATTTTATACACAACATTAGGAAGCTTACATCCACTCTTCTAACCACTTGAAGACAAAGCCCTTTTTGACACTTTTTGTTTACATGAAAACATATTTTTTTTTTTGCAAGAAAATTATGTTGAACCCCCAAACATTATATATATTTTTAAAGCAAAGGCCCTACAGAATAAAATGGTGGGTGTTGCATTTTTTTTTTCTACACAGTATTTGCGCAGCGATTTTTCAAACGCATTTTTTGGGGAAAAAATACACTTTTTTTTATTTTAATGCACTAAAACACACTATATTGCCCAAATGTTTGATGAAATAAAAAAGATGATCTTAGGCCGAGTACATAGATACCAAACACGACATGCTTTAAAATTTCGCACAAACGCGCATTGGCGACAAACTACATACATTTTTAAAAGCCTTTAAAAGCATTTACAGGTTACCCCGTTAGATTTACAGAGGAGGTCTACTGCTAAAATTACTGCCCTCGATCTGACCTTCGCGGTGATACCTCACATGCATGGTGGAATTGCTGTTTACATATGACGCCATACTGTTGCTTCCATATTTATTTATTTTTATCACTTTTATTGTTATCTCAGGGAATGTAAATATCCCCTATGATAGCAATAGGTAATGACAGGTACTCTTTTTTGAAAAAACTGGGGTCTATTGGACCCTAGATCTTTCCTCTGCCCTCAAAGCATCTGACCACACCAAGATCGGTGTGATAAAATGCTTTCCCAATTTCCCAATGGCGCTTTTTATATCCGGGGGGGGGGACATTCCCTCCCACTGCTTGTAAAAGCAGTCCAGAGGCTAATTAGCCACTAGGATTGCTTTTACATGAAAGCCGGCCGCTGGCTGAAAAGAATGATACCAAGATGATACCTAAACCCGCAGGCATCATTCTGGTATAAACATTCAAAGTCCAGCAACATACCAGTACGTTGCTGGTCCTTGTTGGACATGTATTGTAATCTTTTTTTTCATGCAGCCTGTTGGCTGAACGAAAAAAAAAGATTGATCGGTGGGTATGCCCACCATTAGAATACCGCCCTTCATCCACCCACTTCTAATGATGGGCATACATGCACCATTTATATATGCCGAAGCATGGGGGCATCTTCTCGCAAAAGTTATGCCGCGTACACATGGTCAGACTTTATCACGGGCAAGCCTCCGTCGGAATTTCGACCGTATGTACGCGGCATTAGGAGCAAAATCGCTCCTCCGCTCCTGCTGCCCCAATGCTTCGGCATATATGCTTTTTTTTTTTAACTGTGGTGGTGAAATCACCTCCTACAGCACTGGAGTCGCAGGGATCAGGCCTGTCTCTGCGAACGCTGCAGTTATGTGTGTTGTGTTTTGCAAGTGACAGTGATCGATCGATACTGCACTTGGGTGGCCTGGGCTGGACGGAGGGGCAAAACGCAGGTGCTAGCAGGTATCTGGGCTGATCCCGCTAACACTGCGTTTTTGGGAACCCTAAACTGCTGGGGACGCTAGTATAGATCTGATCAGATCAGATATTGATCTGTTCAGATACTATACCACTAAGGGGGGTGTATGCTTCACGCGTGGGTGTTAGTGCTACTGGCACTAACCTGACGCTGCCTGGGGTGTGACGCAGGCCCTCTCTGACGCTAAAACCTAATTGATATCACCCGCCGGGAGATCAGGGGGTTAAACCTTTATTGGGTTATATACGGCGAGTGCCCTGACACTATAAAAAGCAAACTAACTAACCAGCGTCACCCGTAACACTTATATGATGATCACTGGTGAAAGGGTTAACTAGGGGCAATTAGGGGGTTAAAACCTTTATTAGGTAATATATGGGGGTACCTGACGCTATATAAAAACCTGACGGCGAACCTAAAAAAAAATTACTGGCTACCTATCGGCATCACCGACACTAAGACAACGATCATAAAAACGATCGCTTAGCGACAGTGGTGATAGGGGGTGAAAGGGTTACCTGGGGGGCGATCAGGGGGTTAAACCTTTATTAGATAATATATGGGGGTACCTGACGCTATAAAAACCTGCGGCGAACCTAAAAAAAATTACTGGCTACCGATCAGCATTACCGACGCTAAGACATCGATCAGAAAAATGATCGCATAGCGACGGCGGTGCTAGGGGGTGAAAGGGTTACCTGGGGGGTGATCAAGGGGGTTAAACCTTTATTAGGTAATATATGGGGGTACCCGACGCTATAAAAACCTGTGGCGAACCAAAAAAAAATTACTGGCTACCGATCAGCATCGCCGACGCTAAGACATCGATCAGAAAAATTATCGCTTAGTGACAGTGGTGATAGGGGGTGAAAGGGTTACCTGGGGGGTGATCAAGGGGGTTAAACCTTTATTAGGTAATATATGGGGGTACCCGACGCTATAAAAACCTGCGGCGAACCTAAAAAAAATTACTGGCTACCGATCAGCATCGCCGACGCTAAGACATCGATCAGAAAAACTATTGCTTAGTGACAGTGGTGATAGGGGGTGAAAGGGTTACCTGGGGGGCGATCAAGGGGGTTAAACCTTTATTAGGTAATATATGGGGGTACCCGACGCTATAAAAACCTGCGGCGAACCTAAAAAAAATTACTGGCTACCGATCAGCATCACCGACGCTAAGACATCGATCAGAAAAATGATTGCTTAGCGACGGCGGTGCTAGGGGGTGAAAGGGTTACCTGGGGGGTGATCAGGGGGTTAAACCTTTATTAGGGGGGGGGGTTAGGGGGCTACACTGGACCTAAAACTAAATGTAGTGACACTTTTACAGTCACAAATGTCACTGATTGCAGTGATCACTAAATAAATGGTCACTGCAATCAGTGACACTGTGACTGGGGGCTGGGGGGTGATCTGGGGGTGTCTGAGGGGGCCTGGGGGGGCGATTTATGTGCCTATGTGTCCTGGTGTCAGTGTGCTGTTTTTGTGTACTAACCTGCATCTTCTCCTGTACGGCGCTCGGTATATGTGAGCGCCGCAGGAGAGATGACATCAGTTCCTCCAGCCTGTGTAAACAAGCACACAGGCAGGGGAAGCTCTCATTCGCCGGGAGCGATCGAGAGGGGGTGGCCGGAATCGAGCGGCCGTCCCCTCATGCCGGATCGCTCCCGAAGGTAAAACGACCACCCACTGTAAAGAAGGGGGGTCCGATCGGACCCCCCAACTATACAAAGGCAATCACGTACATATACGTGATTCTGCCTGTCGGTGCCATTCTGCTGACGTATATTTACAGTGGGCGGTCGTTAAGTGGTTAAAATAAAATAAAAGTCACACAACATCCGACATCTAGGACCGATAATGTTCGGTGAAATTCAACAGTTGGCTCAAAAACAGCAGAGATCAGAGGACCATTTGGGGAATAAAAAGAAAAAGCAACTTGTGAAGTACCGCTTAGGAACAGATTAACAATATGCTGTTATTGGGAAAACTCACAAGCCTTCAAGTCCTTGATGATGCCCTGGAGGAGGGGTGAAATGCATTGACGAATTTCCGGTCAACACTAAGAACCAGTGACGCTGCTTCCGGTTCTTGTGGAACACACGCCGTTGTGAACCCGGAACACACTGACGCTCGGTTATCATTGAAGGCTTGTGAGTTTTCCCAATAACAGCGTATTGTTAATCTGTTCCTAAGCGGTACTTCACAAGTTGCTTTTTCTTTTTATTCCCAACATGGTCCTCTGATCTCTGCTGTTATTGAGCCAACTGTTGAATTTCACCGAACATTATCGGTCCTAAATGTCGGATGTTGTGTGACTTTTATTTTATTTTAAATCAATTTTTTTTCCTTCCTTCTATATTGCAACCACTGTTGCATATGGGACATTATTTCTTTGATGTTAAAAACCATCTGTAGTACTGTGAATTACTCCTAGAGCTATTGGCCTGGTTGTTCAGTTCATTTAATGTTTTGCACAGTATATTTTCTGGTTTTACTCAGTTGATCACTTTTTAGTGGTAACATTTAGTATTAGACCTACTGCATTTCTGGTGACACCAATCACTGGTGTATAATCTGTACACTAATAGTGTGTACCATCATCCCGAAAGGTTTAGATGGTTGACATTTACACATACGTTTGTATTGAGCACATTTATATTCACTAGCGCTGCATTTTATAATTTTTTTATCTCAGTCTCCTGACCTCAATATCATTGAGCCACTCGGGGAGATCTCAAATGTGCAGTTCATGCAACACAGCCCAAGAATTTACAGAAACTGGAGGCTTTTTGCCAAGAGGAATGGGCAGCTTTACCATCTGAGAAGATAAAGAGCCTCATCCAGAAATACCACAAAAGAGTTCAAGCTGTCATTGATGTCAAAGGGGGCAATACACGGTATTAAGAACTGGGGTATGTAAACTTTTGATCAGGGTCACTTGGGAAGTTTCTGTTGTCCATTATGATTTAAAAAGAGTAAACACAGTTGATCATAAATGGCTTCAGGCAAACGCTAACCATGAGTGAAAGAAACGCTTTTGTTATTCATAAAATGGCCAAGAAATCATAAATTCTGTTTGGGTATGTAAATTTATGAGCACAACTGTGTGTGTGTGTGTGTGTATGTATGTGTGTGTGTGTATGTATATATATATATATATATATATATATTATTGTGACAGCAGGGAGGTAAAATCACCAGGTTGCATCCAGGATGGGAGGTATATATGTCCTAGATTCAGGCTTTATGCCGATTTATACCACTAGAGGGAGTGCTGGGAGTCTTGCAGGGGAAGAGTTAATGAGCCCAGCTGAATCAAGTGGCTCATTGAGGCCTCTACAAGAACTCCCAGCATGCTAAGGGAGATGCTCCAACCTGGAACCAGATCTTTGTGAATAGTCTGGGGAGTGTGATCTCTGTGCGGTGAGCCAAAGCCTGTGTGGTTATTGTAAGAACTTCAAAAAAGCAGGGAGCTAGGGACTGGGACAGCACAAGGCTGTACCCAGTTGTTAGTTAGGGACACCAACGTGTGTAGTAAGCGGTCAAGTTGACCAGGATTTCTTTTCATGTTTCTTTTTGTTTTGCTGTTTTTCCCTTGTAAATAGTTTGAATAAACCGTACCTTTCGTTTTTGCAACTATAAACTCTGTTTGCTGTGCCTGTTTTGTGTAGTGAACCCATCCAGGGGGTCACACACACCCGCTGCCGAGTTAACCCCCTCACAATATATATATATATATATATATATATATATATATATATATATATATATATATATATATATATATATTGTATGTGTATTATACTTTTTTTTATGACTGCAGGGTAAAAATACATTTAGGAAGTGGAGTGTGTGGCTGTGTAGCTAAATGTAGTCTTTTGGTTAGAGTTAAATGATTTCATAGAGGCCCATGACCACATGTTGTTAATAAGTGTGTGGCAGCCCCAGCAGTTAATGGGAGGATATCCCTTTTAGACTGATCCACAGACCACTTTGAAGTGGAATAAGATGAGGGTTTAATGTGGGATTCTTTGGTATCCCATACATTTTACAGCACATGACTCTATGCATACAAAGAACAGAGTAGGTGTGGAGATTTGGCGCATGAAAGAGAAATGTATTTATTACATAAACAGGGAACCATTTCAAAAGTTCACAAGTCAGGCAGCATGATCCCTATAGCGAGAAATGTTTTGCAACACATTGAAATGGTTTTCCATCATCCATCTGCATTTTTAGGCTCTGATATGTGAACCTGGACGACATGTGCATGATGTGGACTAAGAGTGTTTTACCAGTGTGAGGACAGCAGAATTGTAGCTAGAATCAACGCTATGTAGTTGCAGAAAAACGTAATCCTGTAATGGTAATATGTAGTAAAAATGTTTTGTAGTATTTAGCTGTAGAAACCAACAACGCATCTGTGAGCTTTGGCAGATCCTCACAAATCACTGGTTGTTCAAACTTTGAGGAAAAATTGTTGGGAATTGTTGGATTTTTTTAATTTAACTGCTGTTTTATCTTCACTTCCTGTTTATTTCATTGGTTGCAAACAGAATAGGAAATGATGGTAAATCTCTGCAATAGAGATGGCAGCAAAAAGAGATTTTTTTTGTTTTTTGTTGAATGCCCTCCTAAATGGACTAATTGAAAACACTGATTGCTAAAATAATTGGAAAGACTTAGCCTTCATAATTTTTCCCCTTTTAACCACTTGCTTACTGGGCACTTAAACCCCCCTCCTGCCCAGACCAATTTTTAGCTTTCAGCACTTTGAATGACAATTGCGCGGTAATACAACGCTTTACCCAAATGAAATTTTTATTATTTTTTCCCCACAAATAGAGCTTTCTTTTGGTGGTATTTGATAACCTCTGCGGTTTTTATTTTTTGTTAAAAAAAGAAGAAAAAGACTGATAAAATTATATATCTATTATTTATATTTTGTTATAAAATTTTGTAAATGGGTAATTTATCTCCTTCATTGATGTACGCTGATAAGGCGGCACTGGTGGGCACCGTTAAGGTGGCACTAATAGGTGGCACTGATGGGTGGCAATAATGGGCAGCATTGCTAGGTGGCACTGTGGGCATTGATAGGTGGCACTGTGGGCATTGATAGGTGGCACTGTGGGCATTGATAGGTGGCACTGTGGGCACTGATGAGGCACATCTTCCTCCTTTTTTCTTCGGGACCGATGTCCCTTGTGAAAGAGCTGGTGATCAACTTTGTTACCTCCTCACACTGTCAGTGTGAGGAGAAAAAAAAAAGATTACAGATTCTTTGTTTACATCACGTGATCCGCTGTCATTGGCTGACAGCTGATCACGTGGTAAGGGGTCGGGATCGGCCCCTTACTCTGATTGGTGATCACCAGAGTCTCAGTGACGACCTCCCCGGATTTTCAGGTCCACGCTGAAGCGGTCATTTGGCTATAGCGCGGGCCTCAAGTAGTTAAAGAAAATGTAAGGATCTTTTATCTTTTGTATTATTTTTAAAGTGATTGTAAAGTCTCTATGAGATACTTTTGCTGTGTTTGTTGTGTATAGGGCAGCCCATCAAAATCAGTGTGGAATCAGATGCGTGCAAAAAGTGTACTCCCACTATGGTAGGTGTGAAAGGGACCTGAAAGTGCAATTGGTGTTAAAAAAAAAAAAAAAACTCCCACTCTCCCTCTCTGAGCTGCAGTTGAATTACAAGGACAATGACAGCTAAGTACAATTTCTGTACAATTTTTCCTTTAGATTTACCAAACCTATGTAATCGGAAGACTCGCCTGAAAAATCCATTCAATTTGTATCAAATTTGGCAAGCCCTTGCACTATATATTTGATGATGGATCTAAAGGAGATTGTGCATTTAGATTATGCAGTGTAAAGCCACCTTAAAGGAAGAAGTAGGAAAGTGGGTGAAAATAAAAAAAGGTGATACAGCAATGAGGAAAGTGTGTCCAGAGAGGTAAAACACACCCTATTCTGTGATGCAGTAAGGCATGATGGCATATAAAGTTTCCTGGATTTTCACATGCTACGGGAAGTCAGGGCCTTGGGTGCATCTTTTGACTATTAATAACAGGGGTGCAGATTGAAGGCTGCCATGGACTAAGTAAGTAAGAGATGCATGCTTTGGGATGGCTTGGCCAAAAAATACATTAAAAAAGGCTTCTGTTTATTATGAAAAGTCAAATTCAGCCTTAAAGTAAATGTATCCTTTAACCTGTAAGATAATTGCCCCTTTGTTCTGGCACCTCCTTTTGTAGTTCTCAGACAAAGTTGCTGATGACAGTTTTATGCATCAAGAGGCTGCAGTCCTAATCGGTGATAAGCAGTGTTAATCTTGAAGTACCAGCCAAAGCTCGTTTGGCTGTACTTTTCCTGTGGATCACAGAAGTGCAGTTTGTTCTGCACTTCAGTGACCCATTTTTAGCAGACAGCTGACATCACAGAGCCGTTTCAGGCTACGGAAAGATTGCAACCATATGGTCGCAATCTGCCCACATGCCTGGACCGGGACCCAGCTCAGTGTTTCTGCGGGCCGCTGAGAGCCTGAGCCGGCCGTTCCTGCCCCCTCCACAGCCCGGCTCTCTGCTCACGGAGCTGTGAGAACCGAGCGATCGGTGGTGTTTGATCGATTGGTTCTCAACGTTGGAGCCGGTGGGGGACAGATGCTGCGTCCAGCTGGGAAGTATGATTTAAAAAAATAAAATAAAATTCTCTTTCAAATGCATTGTATTTTTATAAAACTAAATGCTAGATTGCAGGGCTTGGAACAGACTTCTCACTTCAGGACAGTTGACTTATTTCTTGGTTTAGCATTAGGTATTCCGTGATTGATGTTAGTTTCTCCCTGGAATAGTACTTAAGCGTAAAAGGCAGGAGTTCCCCTAGGGGTAGACACATATTTAGGGAGGAATGGTAACCAATCTGTTCATTTATATCATATTATTATCCTTTCTGGCTTGTGGCTTTGTATGAACATCATTTGTCACTTTCTGCGCATAAATATTCGTAGAAAGTATTTGGGTGGCCTATAGATGATTCTCAGTTGTGCATCATCTGAGCTATCCATCCCTGAATTACGATCGCTCCGTGAATAAAGTTTTTTATATGAGCGATATCTGGGTCTGCAAGCTTTATCTACAGTTTGTAGACTTTTTTTTTTGTATCGTTGCCTAGACAACAACACAATTACATCTGTAATACCGCCACATTTATCCTGTCTTCAGTTTAAACTACGATGCATTCTTTCTGTCTTACACACTAAGTGCTCCCTCTGCTTCACTGTTTGGCATTATATAAGATGAATAGAAAATGCGTCCAGAAATTTCAAGTTTTCCCACACTCATATCTTTTTTTCCCTAGTTACTCTTTAAATCTTGTTTTCTTCACCAAGTTGACCTGATTTTAACCTTTATAACTTTTGAATATGCTCATAAAATACAACTCCTTTTACTTTCCTCTCTTAAAGTGGCACTAAACCCTCCTGTCCTTTCCAGTCAAGGAAGCTGCCATCTTATCCTCTGTTTGATCTGCAGTTGCCATGGTGCTGCACATGATATCAGTAATGACACCAACCATTTCATGGTTTTGTTAGTTTGCTTGACAGCAGAAGCAAATGTGACAATAACTGTTTGGGGAAACATTGCTTTAAAGCCGAACTATATCTCCTAGAATCCATGGATGCGCTGCCCCCGGAACTTATCACCGACACTTTTGGGCAGCTGCTTTCTCAGTCTCGATCGCTGTCATTAGCCAGGCCAAGATGACGTTACTTCCATGCGTGCATGGGATTTCATCAGATTCGGCATTGCTAAATGCGTATGGTAAGCTTGCACAGCTTTATTGTACAGGGGTGGGCAGACGGGCAAGTAACTTTAATGCAGAAGAGACAAAGGATGTCTCTTCTGCATTAAAAATGCTGCCTGTCCAACCATTTTCTTTGTGGAGCCTAAAGTTCCACTTTAAGCAGATGTGTTCTGCCACAATGTTACTTTTTTAATAATATTTTTTGTTTGGAGGGCTGCTGTACTACTGTCAGGTCCTGTTAGGCCCCCGTTCGCACCTAAGCATATCGGAAGCATGGGCAGAATCGCTCAAATCTGCCCACAATTACAGAATTGAGGCATGACGCGGTTTCAGTGTCAGAGCACTTTTGCAGCAATTGAGACAAAATGTGCAAAAACCATGGCAAAATGTGCATCACCAAATGTGCCTGGCTCTGTGGCAAAATTTGGTACCTGAGCTTGTTTCTGGACACGTGGTTTTACTGTGATTTTACAGCGATTTGCGTGTTTGTTTGTTTTTTACACAGTATATAGCTGGTTGCTAAGGAGGGGGCCGGGAAGCCGGCCGCTGCATCCTTAACAACCGATGAGTCATCGGTTGTCAGCGGGCTTCCCGCTGAATGTAAAGAAAAAAATTGCTGGCTAAAAAAAAAAAAAAAAAACAGAAAAAAAACATGCCAAAATGTAAAAAAAAAATTGGGGTGGGGGTCCCCCCAAAATCCATACCAGACCCTTATCCAAGCATGCAGCCCGGCAGGTCAGGAAAGGGAGGGGACGAGCGAGCGCCCCCCCTCCTGAACCATACCAGGCCGCATGCCCTCAACATGGAGAGATGGGTGCTTTGGGGCAGGGGGGCTCTGCGCCCCCTCACCCCAAAACACATTGCCCCCATGTTGATGGGGGCAAGGGCCTCTTCCCGACAACCCTTGCCCGGTAGTTGCCAGGGTCTGGGGGCGGTGGGCTTTTTGGTATCTAGAAGCCCCCTTTAACAAGGAGGCCCCCGGATCCCGGCCCCCCTTATGTGACTGAGTATGGGGTACATTGTACCCCTACCCATTCACTAAAAAAAAAGTAGTAGTGTTAAAAAATACAGTAGACAGTTTTTGACAAGTCTTTTATTAAAAATATCTTCCTCTTCCTTCAGTCTTCCTCCATTTTCTCCCACATCTTCATCCTCCGGTCTTCTCCTTCTCTCCCGCTTCTTCTTCCGCTTTTCTTCTGTCTTCTTTGTCCGCTGTTCTTCTTCCTCTGCCACCGCTCCCGACGGCGACCCTCCTCCGATACTGCGTCCAGCTGATCTGTCTGCATCGATGTCCTGCATTTCTTAAATAATGATGGGGCGTGGCAATCGGATTACGCCATCCGGAGGCCACGCCCCCTTGTGACGTCATCACCTGGGGCATGATGGGTCTGTGACGTCACAAGGGGGCATGGCCTCCAGTTGATGTAATCTGATTGCCACGCTCCCATCGTTTATCAGATTACGTCAACCGGAGGCCGCGCCCCCTTGTGAAGTCACAGACCCATCATGCCCCGGGCGGTGAGGTCACACGTGGGCGTGGCCTCTGGATGACATAATCTGATTGCCACGCCCCCATCATTTAAGAAATGCATGACATCGGCGCAGAAAGATCAGATGGACGCAGTATCAGAGGAGGGTCGCCGGCTGGCGCGGTGGCAGAGGAAGAACACCGGACAAGGAAGACAGAAGCAGAGCGGAAGAAGAAGCAGGGGGAGGAGAAGACCGGGGGATGAAAATGTGGGAGAAGATGAAAGAAGATGATCTTTTTAATAAAAGACTTGTCAAAAACTGTCTACTGTATTTTCATTACCCCATAATCATCCACATAGGGGAGGCGGGATCTGGGGGCTTCCAGATTCCGATGAGCCCCCCGCCCGCAGACCCCGACAACCACCGGGCAAGGGTTTTCGGGAAGAGGCCCTTGTCCCTTGGTCTTTGTCCCCATCAACATGGGGGCAAGGTGCTTTGCCCCCAAAGCACCCATCCCCCCATGTTAAGGGCATGCGGCCTGGTATGGTTCAGGAGGGGGGGCGCTCGCTCATCCCCTCCCTTTCCTGACCTGCAGGGCTGCATGCTTGGATAAGGGTCTGGTATGGATTTTGGGGGGACCCCCATGCCATTTAAAAAAAAAATGGCATGGGGGTCCCCTCCGAATCCATACTAGACCCAAGGGCCTGGTATGGACCTGGGGGGGGCCCCCACGCTGTTTTTTTAGCCAGCAATTTTTTATTTATTTTTTTACATTCAGCGGGAAGCCCCCTGACAGCTGATGACTCATCGGTTCTAAGGATGCGGCGGCCAGCTTACCGACCCCCTCCTTAGCAACCAGCTATATACAGTGTAAAAAAAAACGCAAAACGCGGTACTTAAGTTTTGGATACGGGTCCATTGAAGTCTATTACATGCAAAACGCTGCATTTTGCGGGGAAAAAAAAGTCCCTGACCCTTTCCAAAAACTCAGAGGCACAAAAATGCATTGATGTGAACATGTTCCATAGGAGCCCATGTTAAATTTCCCTGCATTTTTGCAAAATACAAAAAGCACCAAAAAAACGCATTAGTGTGACTAGAGATTTAGTGAATGGGCTGCCCTGTGTGCAATACAAAAAACGTATAAACTCAAGCGGGAACACTCGTTACCGGTGCCTGACTGTCACTGTTATGGAGAATTTTTCTCCTTCTCCTTCTCTGCCCTGGAGACCGTGACCATTGATTGAAGTATGGGGCATAGCAGTAAAAACCTAATAGAGGTTTTAAGCCCCATTAATGGCTCCTGGTGGCCTGGAACAAGAGAGGTTCCCCAGTAAGGATGTGAAAGGCTTGAGAGATGTCCTCTAAAGCCTCGTACATACGGCCGGTTTTCTCGTTAAACGACAAGAAAACTGCCGGGAGAGCTTTCTTGCCGAGAAAACCGGCCGTGTGTACGAGGCTTTCAGGTTTCTCGTCATGAAAACTGGCCAGAATCTCGACGAGAAAAATAGAGAACCTGCTCTCTATTTTCTCGTCGAGATTCTCGTCGGCCTGTTTCCTGACGAGAAACCCGAGAGTGTGTACGCTTACCTGCTGCAGTGGAAACCCGCGCATGCTCGAAATGACTGACGCATGTGGTAGCTTCCTAAGTAGGGTGTAGCAAGATGGCCGCGGCGGCGGCATCGAATGTGACGAGCGCATGCTCGTCGTAGTCGATGACGTCACTGCGTTCGTTCCATTCAAAAGAACGGCGGTTATTTTGAATCGAGCGTGTGTACACTTGGCCGGGACAAGATTCTTGTTTAGAATCTCGTCAGGAAAAACTTCATGTTTTTTCCTGACGAGATTCTCCGCCGTACGAGGCTTAAGTGTTTTGGATGCACAGTTGATAATCGGAACATAAAATGATAGGCATTCTCTACTTTCCTTCAAATAGGTATTAACTTTTTTTTTGTAGCAGAACGAATGACATGTGAAGAAGACCTTCTGTTTTAACCACTTCTTCCCTACCGGGCCTATTCTGGCACTTCTCTCCTTCATGTAAAAATCATCATTTTTTTGCTTGCAAATTACTCAGAACCCCCAAACATTATATAGGTTTTTTTTAGCAGACACCCTAGAGAAAAAAGTGGCAGTCATTGCAACTTTTTATCTTGCACGGTATTTGCGCAATCATTTTTCAAACACCTTTTTTTGGGAAAAAAAACGGTTTCATAAATTAAACAATACCAAAACAGTAAAGTTAGCCCAATTTTTTTGTGTGAAAAATGTTACGACGAGTAAATAGATACCTAACATGTCACGCTTGAAAATTGCGCACATTCATGGAATGGCGCCAAACTTCGGTACTTAAAAATCTCCATAGGCGACGCTTTAATTTTTTTTACAGGTTACCTGTTTAGAGTTAGAGGAGGTCTAGTTCTATAATTGTTGCACACGCTCTAACGCACGTGGCGATACCTCACATGTGTGGTTTACATGTGTGACTTACCTGTGTGTTCGCTTCTGAATGCGAGCTACCGGGGACAGGGGTGTTTATTTTTTATTTTATTTTTTTCATATTTTGGTCACTTTTATTCCTATTACAAGGGATGTAAACATCCCTTGTAATAGGAATTTATTGTGACAGGTCCTCTTTATGGAGAGATGCAGGGTCAAATAAAACCCCACATCTCTCCTCCAGGCTGGAAAGCTGGAGATTGAGGAAAATAAATTCACTGCTCTCATGCTGACAGCCCCGATCGCGGCTTTGTTTACATCTGGGATCCTGGGCGTGACGTCATAACGTCGTGCCCGGGCCTCCGACGGTCATAGAGATGACTGGTGACCATCTAGTTACCAGAAATCTCTGTCGTCGTTCTCCGGGCCCCCGATGGCACGAGAGAGCCCGGAGACAGACGTCCCCTCCCGTTGCCTATAAGAACGATCAAGCGGTGGATCTGCCGCTATGATCTTTCTTATCGTGCACAGAATCGCTGGCTGCAAAGAATGATATCTGAATAATGCCTGTAGCTGCAGGCATCATTCAGATATCCCCCCCCCCCCCCCCCCCGAAAGTCCAGGACGTCATATGACGGCCGGCGGTGGGGAAGTGGTTAAAGAAAACTTGTCTCAATTCTCAAACCTAGGCAACTCAAACTGAGCACATGATCATGAAAAGCTGCACAACAGAGATTGCCTTCAGTAAATCAATATGTCAAAGCAATCTTCAGAATCACAAATCTTGGCAGCTGAGATTATCTGCAGTCTATACTTTCAGTAATCTGTAAGAAGGGTATTGCCTTTCTGATCTTTCAAGTTGGGTTGCCCACCACAATGCGAACACCCAATTAAAACCCTCAAGGACCCTTGGTAGGTACTAAGGGTCAGTTAAAACTTTTTACAGGGAGAATCAAAATGTTATCTCTGCTAGGTATTTTGTTATTCTGTGTTCAGTTGAATTGCCCAGACTTGTTAACAGGTTTATTTTTTTGAAGACCATGCTATAAATCACATTTTGTCTTTGATCACATTTGCAATGCTGTACAGGCTTCTGTGGGGAAAAAAATAATAAATACACATTTTTTTCCTGCAAAAATACATGCTTTAATTATTTTTTCCATACCGATGAACTTGGCCCTTAAATCCACTGCCAGCAATTACATTTATTTGTGACTTTATGCACCAGTAAAGAAATGTATGTAATGTAAAAATGGTGATATATTCTAAATTTATTACACACTGTGCACTGCTGGGAAGGTTACACGATACAGCGTAGAGAAAGCTGGCACTAGCAGTGTGCGTAGTTCAGTGGGTCACCTGACTGACGAGAGGGTCTGAGTAGTGGAGTTTCAGGACTACTGGACATGTTGGTTGTCTGTAGAATTTTCCCAGCTGCCATGGTGGCTTGGTGACTAAAATTTGCAGATCCTTGTTTAAAGAATAATTTCACCTTTAGTAACATATTATGCCTATATTTAGGGTGTAACATGTTACTAAATCACCTGGTGCCACCTCAACCCTCCATTGTGACAGTGGGCAGGGGATCTTCTCCCCACTCCTGCTGTCACAGTTTAAATACAGTGTGGACGTGCGGGGCTCCACCCACATGGTTGCATCATTCATTCACAGAGTTCTGTGAATGAATGAACTTCAACTACCATCAGCCATTGCAGCAGATTGGTTGTAGTTTTCAATGCACTGATGAGCACTCTCAGGCCGGGTTCACATATGTGCGGATGCAGGTTCGTGCTTGGGGTCTGTTGCGTGTCAGTTCACTGATTCATGTGCCATTCAGGTCTGAATTTTTGCCTTAATTTGCATCTGAACCAGGCCCAAACATGCACAAGGACTCTTTTTCAATCCAGACCACGGCCGCCCTGGACCTGTGTGAACCGGCTCCATTGAAAGCCTGTCGCACTCGCATGTCATGCAAATTGGATGTGGGGAAACCAGCATCCAATTGATCTTGCAGGACTTAAAGCAGAGTTCCACCCAAAAATTTAACTTCTGCTTTTAGGAACCCTCCCCCCCCCCTCCGGTGTCACATTTGGCACCTTTAGGGGGGGAGGGGGATCAGATACCTGTGTAATACAGGTATTTTGCTCCCACTTCTGGGCATAGATTCCTGAGCCACCCGCAGGTATCTACACCACTTCCGGTGCCTTCTCTATCCCCCCCTGCTGTCTTCTGGGAGACACACGTCCCAGAAGACAGCAGGGACTAGTGGGACAGCGCAGCACGAGTCGCGCATGTGCAGTAGGGAACCCGGAAGAGAAGCTTCACTTCCTGATTCCCTTACCAAAGATGGCGGCGGCAGCACACGAGAGCCGAGCGATAGATCGGCTTCGGGTGCTGACATCGCGGGCGCCCTGGACAGGTAAGTGTCCTTATTTTAAAAGTCAGCAGCTACAGTATTTGTAGCTGCTGACTTTAAAAAAAAATAATAAAATTGGCGGACCTCCGCTTTCAGTAACTGCCTACCATATTTGAGGTAGGAGCAGACCGCTCTACTGACAGTCTGCAGGAGCCTGGCATTTCACACACGATCTGATCAATAGGTAAAATTCTTTTTTTTTTTTTAAAGGGTATAATTTTATGGGTGAAATTCTTTACAGGCTGCTAAGAAAAAAGAAATGCAAATTTTTTTACCTGCAAAAAAAAAAAAAGTGCATTTATTATTAAGGTGAACTTAGCCTTTAAAACTGTTTTTATTACTGTTTTTCTTATTTATTAAAAATTTGTTTTACCCAAATACGAAGAACACCTATGAGACGATGTTCTCGGAGCATTTTATTTTTTCTAAAGGAAGGGCACAGCATACTCTTGCTCTCTCTGGTTCTATAAAATGGAAACTTGTGGGATCTAGAGCTCTATCTTCCCAGTTTAAATTAAAGCACGAATTGTCAATATGAAGTATTTAATATTTACCTTATTAAAATTTTTAGAAATGTATTGTATTATACATTTCTTTTTGAATGCATTTTAATTCCAGGTTGTAGCATTCATGAGGGGTGAATACTTATACAAGTCAGTCATCCTAATGATCATTAAATGCTTGTAGATAAGGCATTCATGCAGTTTGTTTTCAGTGCAATTCAAACTAAAGCGGAGCTCCACCCATTTAAAAGTCAGCAGCTACAAAAAGTGTAGCTGCTGATTTTTAACTATCAGACACCTGTCCTACGATACAGCGATGCGGGTGCACAAAGTCCCGCTCCTCTCCACGTCCTCTTCATGGTGCCGGCATTATTACTGTGCGCGCCCGGCTGTGGCTTCACAGCCGGGCACACACTGCGCATGCATGAGCCGCGTTGCGCACTGTGATTGGCCGGGCAATCTTCTGGGACCTATGATTTGTCCCAGAAGATTGCAGGGAGCGAGGGGGGAGAGGTGATCCTTCCGGTGCCAGGGAGGAAGTGGGAGCTGGGTGCCCGTAAAAACTGGGTACCCACTCCTCCCCCCCAAAAAAAATGACATGCCAAATGTGGCATGTCAGGGGGTCACCTACACTTAAAGCGGAAGTTCAATTTTTGGGTGGAACTCCGCTTTAAGAATGTTTTTAAGCGCACTCTCTTGACCCATTTTAAACGTTTTCCCCCATTAGTGTCTCCATTTTCTCTGTAATGATTTGTAACATATTGTTAGACTTCAGGTTTTTTGGACCATAAGAATATCACATCTTTTTACTTGATCTTTTGGAGAGGAACTGGGCCACTCATGCTCAATTATAGCCTCCTGTGTTAAAACAACATTTAAAATCCTTTGTAGCTGTTAAAAACGATCTTAAGCTGGACTTTAGGGGTCTCAAAAGCCCGCCTGTAACAACATCCACAAAGAATTTTAGCCATTGGCCCAATAAAAGCGTTCCATCGAGCAGAGAACCAGCCAGGTTACGTTTCCTGAACTGTTAAGGTAGCTCCAAAAAGCCTTTCTCTTTAGTGTTCAGAGGGGAATGCTGGGAAAGCTAGAAGTTGATATGTTGTGGCAAAAGACAGAAAGAAAAGTTTTTTTTTTTTTCTTCTTTTGCTTCTCAATCTTTCACATCTGGCCATAAAATCTGTTCGAGTCACAGCTTATCCTTCATTCTCATTAGTTTAAATCAAACCTTGCCAAAAACCCGTCAGGGACTGCTACTCTTTACATCTGTATCCTAATGCAAGCATCTGGGTGGGGGAAGCCCCCGATAACACCAGAGTATTTGGGCCTAAGGTCTAGCTTTGTTTTTATTTTTTATATTTTTTTCAAACTTGGTAATTTTCACTGTGGTTCAGTACGTAAGCTGTGCCTGAGTTTCCTGTGGTTATTACTCCTGCGGTTCTTGTTGTGTTTGCAGGTGCAGATGGATATGGTGTTCTTGGTTATTAAGAAGTCCATGACGGACGATTAGAGGAATGTGCCTATTCCATTGCTTTGGCTTTGTGATAAATAAATGTTTTTTCTTTCTTCGTTTGCATGGGAAGTTTGTCATTTATGAGGAGAGAAGTTGGCATCTTTCTAAATGGTATTAGCAAAACATTGGTCTATGTCTCAAACTTTAGTGTTTGCTTTCCTTTTTACAGTAATTTTGTGCAACAGTCAGATCTATATTGTTGATAATAGCATTAGCGCAACTTCAAAGTTGCACGACTTCCAGTGCGATTTGGAGCGTGATTTTTTTACAATTTTTGATGTGACTTTGATCCGACTTTACATTCTCTGGAAAAAAGTCACATCAAAAGTGGCACCAAAGTAGTGCAGACCCCTTTTCAAAATCGCTGTGGCTTTAAATCACACCGATTTGAACTAGTGCCATTGAAAAGAATGGGCTGCGATTTGTCATGCAAATTTAATGTCCAAAGTCTTATCATAAGTCGCACAATGGTGACCGGAGCCTAATACTTTTATTATTATTATTATTATTATTATTTATTTATTTTTATAATTATTTAAAGTTGAACCCATAACAAAATGGAATTTAGTTTGTCAAATACTGTGTACCCTAAACCAGTGGTCTCCAACCTTTTTGGCACCGGGGACTGGCGTTGTTGAAGAAAATTGTGCCAAGGCCCAGGGGGGTGTATGTGGCTTTTCGCAGGCAATTTATCGGGGCAATGGCTGGTGTTGGCGCTTCAATCATCCCGGGACCATGATTGGATATGTCAGGATAAGTGAAGCGCATTATTTCTATTATTACATTGTAATATACAATGAGATAGTTCAACTCACCATAATGTAGAATGTGCCAGTGTCGCCTGCCACGTTACTTACCACGTCGCCTGACTTCAGATGTTGCTTGTCACTTGCCATGTCGCTTGTCACCAGATGCATTTTGTCCCTTGCCACGTCGCTTGCCACCAGATGCTTTTTGTCCCTTGCCATGTCACCTGCCACCAGATGCGGATTGTCACTTGCCTTGTCGCCTGCCTTCATATGCTGCTTGTAACTTGCCATGTCGCCTGCCACCAGATGCATTTTGTCCCTTGCCACGTCGCCTGCCACCAGATGTGGAATGTCACCTGCCACCACATGATGATTGTCACTGCAATGGCAGCAAAGGTGTGCACATTTAGTTCAGAGGCAAGCCTGAAGTAGTGGGTAGTGAGGGAGAACAGTGGTAATGGGAGCGGGGCGGGTGGTGAGAGATGATCACATCTCTCTGCTCCCCTCCCTTACCTCCAGCAGTGTATCGGTATTCTGCCGCACTGTGTCGGCAGAGGAGCAGTTATGTGGATGGGCAGTGAGAGATGATCTCATCTCTCTGCTCCCCCGCCTCACCTCCAGCATTAAAGCAGCCCCGCTGTGAGCGTGGAAGAGCGGTGATGCAGGCGGGCGGTGAGTGATGATCTCATCTCTCGCCTCAGTATAGCGGCCCCGCTGTGAGCATGGAATAGCATTGATGCCGATTGTGAGAGATGATGTCCTCTCTCTGCTCGCTCCGCCGCCGCACGTCAGACAGTGCAGCCTTCACGGCCCGGGTTTTGATGACCCCTGCTCTTAACAATTGCCATTTTGTAAAATAATTGTATTTATTTTTTGCATCAGTGTTGCTGCTCTACTGCAGCCATTTTCTATATTCATGCGTGTTCTGTGATGGCTGCATGGCATTTCTCAAGACAGGCTTCTGGGTGCAACATCAGTAGACCCTGGATGTGTAATGAGTGGTGAAACAGCCACCTGTTGTCTCCAATTCGAAGCCCATGTGTCAGGCTAATAACTCAAAGAGTGCAATTTGGAAATGGAGACAAAGTGGTGACCCCTGTGAATGAGGTAGAGGGTAGGGAGTCTTATAATCCAGCTTTTTTTGCCATCTGTGTCCCATTGGGGAGATTGCCTTTCACTTCCTGTTCCATAGCCAAAACAGGAAGTGAGAGGGGTTCCTGGAGTCTCACCACAACTAGTGTTTTCATTGGAAGTTTCCCCCTCTATTAATAGAGGGGAAATCTTCCAATGAGAACAGTAGTTCTTTTTACTTTGACTTGTGATGATACCAGGAGAAATAGAAAAGGTGAATCTCCCTAACAAGGGCACAGACGGCAATAATATTGTAGTCCCTCTCCACTCCACTTTTTTTTGCCTTTAGTTACACTTTAACCAATTCTGCTCCAGACCCCCCCCCTTTTTTTTTTTTTTTGCACACATGTAAAATATCTTAATTTTTGGCAATACAATTACTTAAACCACCAGAACAATATACAGTATATATTTTCTGAAAGCAGAGAATAAAAGAATGATAGTTGCAATTTTAATGTCACGTGATTTTTGCACACCTGTTTATTAAATGCAAATTTTCAGGAAAAATATATTTAAATACCAGTAAATTTTAGTGCAAACACGCACAATATAATACCCATTTTTTGGGCAAAATATAAAAGATAAGGTTGCGTTGAGTAAATAGATACATTACATGTCAAGTTTTAAAATTGCATGCGCCCGTGATATCGCAAAAAATTACGGTTCCCAAAAGTCAGCATAGGTAACGCCTGGTTCACACCTATGCAGGTTGCAGTTTGCATATTGCAGGTGCATTTTCCATTTTTTCAATACACACTTTTGACCCATTGAAGTCTATGGAACTAAAAACCAGTTAAGGCTCTATTTACACCAATGTGTGTTATCATGCTTTTTGCAGAAACGCAGGATTTTTTTTTAACATGGGTTCCTATGGAACTCATTCGCATCAATGCATTTTTGTGCCTCTGCTTTTTGGAAAGGGTCAGGGACGCAAAACTGTGCTTTTTTGCATTTTTTTGGGTCAATAGACTTCAATGAAGAAGCTGCAGAAAAGCATGTAGTGCATTTTTTTTACCGCGATTTTGCTGTTATTTGCATTTTTAAATCTGTCCAACAACAAATTTTCAATAGAAAAACTAAATTGCAAAACGCGACAAAATCGCTGTAAAAAATAAAAAGCAGGAAGCACTGCCGAAATGCTCAAAAGCAACTTGCGTAGATGTGAATCAAGCCTAAAAGTCCCTGGCCCTTTCCATCAAATGCACAGATGTGAACGTGACCCATAGGAAACCATGTTAAATGGACTGCAGTGTGTGTCTGTAAAAATTAAAATGCACTAAAGTGCATAGGTGTGAACCAGGCCTTTAGGCCTCATGCCCACGGACGTTTTAAAAAATGGGCTGTAAAGCTAGTACAGAAGCCAGGAAAAAAGCAGCGTTTTTAACGCGATTTTTTCCGCGTTTTGCATTGAATTCAATGCACGTTTCCTCGCGCTAGCTTTCAACCACGTTTTTCTTTCTCTTTTCCAAATCAATGGCTCCCTATGGGAGCCCATTGATTTGAATAGAGGTCCCACCAGAAGTCGGATCAAGATGATCCGACTTGCGGGGCGACCCGTGTGCAGAGAATCTTGAAGGGGAACCCCGCGAAAATAAAAAAAATTTTGCGTGAGGTTCCCCCTCAGGATGATACCAGACCCTTCGGTCTGGTATGGATCTTGAGGGGGAACCCCCACACCAAAAAAAAATGGCGCGGGGTTCCCCCCAGGATCCATACCAGACCCTTATCCGAGCACGCAGCCCGGCCAGTCAGGAAGGGGGGGTGCCCTCCCTCCTGAACGGTACCAAGCCGCATGCCCTCAACATGGGGGGTGGGTGCTTTGGGGCAGGGGGGCTCCCTGCGGCCCCCCCACCCCAAAGCACCTTGTTGATGGGGACAAGGGCCTCTTCCCGACAACCCTGGTTGTTGGGGTCTGCGGGCGGGGGGCTTATCGGAATCTGGGAGCCCCTTTTAATAAGGGGGCACCAGATCCGGCCCCCCACCCTATGTGAATGAGTATGGGGTACATCGTACCCCTACCCATTCACTTGGGGGGAAAAGTGTCAATAAAAAAAACACACTAGACAGCTTTTTAAAGTAATTTTATTAGGCAGCTCCAGGGGTCTTCTACCGACTTCGGGGGTCTTCTACCGACTTCGGGGGTCTTCTACCGACTTCTCCGCTCTCTCCGGTTCTTCTCCCGCTCTCCGGTGCTTTCTGTCGGGCACCTCCGCTATCTTCTGCCAGCTCTTTTGCTAGCGGGGGCCCGGTCTTCATCGTCGTCTTATTCCCTCTTCTCTTCTTGAGGTGTTGACACGACGAGGTCTGCCGCTGTAATGCTGTGTGCCCGGCGCGCAACGACTTATATAGGCATGGGACGTGGTCACCGGGTGATGTGACCCCGCCCCCTTATGACGTTGCAGTCCCATCATGCCCCGGGACTGCGACGTCATAAGGGGCGGGGTCACATCACCCGGTGACCACGCACCATGTCTATATAAGTCTTTGCGGCCCTATTTTATTTTATTTATTTTTTTATTTATTTTTTTTAGTTTATATTTACTTGATTCCTATCAGAAGGGGAAATAAACCCCCATGTGATAACATTGGGCAGCTAACAGGTACTCTTTTTGGAGACATTAGTGGGTCTAATTATTATTACTTAGGTACTTTATATAGCGCTGTCAATTTACGCAGACCTTTACATATACATTGTACATTCACATCGGTCCCTACCCTCAAGGAGCTTACAATCTAAGGTCCCTAACTCACATTCATATACTAGGGCCAATTTAGACAGAAGCCAATTAACCTATCAGCATGTCTTTGGAGTAATAGTAATAGAGCCCAATGTCTCCCCTGTGCTTCACACCATCTAACCGAGATCTGCTTGGTTAAATGTATCCTCTGGCTGTACTGGCCAGGAAATGGTGGATCTCAAATTTCTCCCCCTTAGACTCCTTTCACACTGAGCCGCCCATAGCGTCGGTGGTAAAATGCCGCTATTTTTACCGCCGACGCTATGGGCGGGTTAAAACCGCCCGCAATGCGCTGCTGAAGCACCGCATTGCGGGCGGTATAGCCGCGCTGTCCCATTGATTTCAATGGGCAGGAGCGGTAAACACACCTCTCCTTCACCTCTCCAAAGATTCGGCTAGCAGGACTTTTTTTACCGTCCTGCTAGCGCAACGCTCCAGTGTGAAAGCCCTCGGGCTTTCACACTGGAGACAATGGAGCAGCTGTTTGAGGGCGGATTGCAGGTGCTATTTTTAACGCTATAGCGCCTGCTATACGCCCTCAGTGTGAAAGGGGTCTTAACCACTTAAGCCCCGGACCATTTGGTAGCTAAAGGACCAGAGGTGAATTCAGAATTTTGCACTGCGCTGCTTTAACTGTAAATTGTGCGGACATGCAATGTTGTACCCAAACGAAATTTGCGTCCTTTTCTTCCCACAAATAGAGCTTTCTTTTAATGGTATTTGATTGCCTCTGCGATTTTTATTTTTTGCGATATAAACGGAAAAAGACCGAAAATTTGGAAAAAAAATGATATTTTCTACTTTTTGTTATAAGAAAAATCGAATAAACTCAATTTTAGTCATACATTTAAGCCAAAATGTATTCAGCCACATGTCTTTAGTAAAAAAAATGTCAATAAGCGTATATTTATCGGTTTGCGCAAAAGTTATAGCGTTTACAAACTAGGGTACATTTTCTGGAATTTACACAGCTTTTAATTTATGACTGCCTATCTCATTTCTTGAGGTGCTAAAATGACAGGGCAGTACAAAACCCCCCCAAATGACCCCATTTTAGAAAGTAGACACCCCAAGGAAATTGCTGAGAGGCATGTTGAGCCCATTGAATATTTTTTTTTTTTGTCCCAAGTGATTGAATAATGACAAAAAATAAATAAAAAATTACAAAAAGTTGTCACTAAATGATATATTGCTCACACATGCCATGGTTATATGTGGAATTGCACCCCAAAATACATTCTGCTGCTTCTCCTGAGTACGGGGATACCATATGTGTGGGACTTTTTAGGAGCCTAGCCACGTACGGGACCCCGGAAACCAAGCACCGCCTCCAGGATTTCTAAGGGCGCAAATTTTTGATTTCACTCCTCACTACCTATCACAGTTTTGAAGGCCATAAAATGCCAAAATAGCACAAAACCCCCCCAAATGACCCCATTTTGGAAAGTAGACACCCCAAGCTGTTTGCTGAGAGGCATGGTGAGTATTTTACAGCTCTCATTTGTTTTTGAAAATGAAGAAAGAACTTTTTTTTTTTTTTCTTTTTTTTTTCAATTTTCAAAACTTTGTGACAAAAAGCGAGATCTGCAAAATACTCACAATACCTCTCAGCAAATAGCTTGGGGTGTCTACTTTCCAAAATGGGGTCATTTGGGGGGGTTTTGTGCCATCTGGGCATTCCATGGCCTCCGAAACTGTGATAGGCAGTGAGAAGTGAAATCAAAAATTGACACCCTTAGAAAGCCTGAAGGCGGTGCTTGGTTTTTGGGGTCCCGTACGCGGCTAGGCTCCCAAAAAGTCTCACACATGTGGTATCCCCGTACTCAGGAGAAGCAACAGAATGTATTTTGGGGTGTAATTCCACATATGCCCATGGCATGTTTGAGCAATATATCATTTAGTGACAACTTTGTGCAAAAAAAAATAAAAAAATAAAAAAATTGTATTTTTTCCGCAACTTGTGTCAACATATAAAATATTCCATGGACTCGACATGCCTCTCAGTATATAGCTTGGGGTGTCTACTTTCCAAAATGGGGTCATTTGGGGGGGTTTTGAACTGTTCTGGCATTTTATACACAACATTAGGAAGCTTACATCCACTCTTCTAACCACTTGAAGACAAAGCCCTTTTTGACACTTTTTGTTTACATGAAAACATATTTTTTTTTGCAAGAAAATTATGTTGAACCCCCAAACATTATATATATTTTTAAAGCAAAGGCCCTACAGAATAAAATGGTGGGTGTTGCATTTTTTTTTTCTACACAGTATTTGCGCAGCGATTTTTCAGACGCATTTTTTTGGGAAAAAATACACTTTTTTTAATTTTAATGCACTAAAACACACTATATTGCCCAAATGTTTGATGAAATAAAAAAGATGATCTTAGGCCGAGTACATAGATACCAAACACGACATGCTTTAAAATTTCGCACAAACGCGCATTGGCGACAAACTACATACATTTTTAAAAGCCTTTAAAAGCATTTACAGGTTACCCCGTTAGATTTACAGAGGAGGTCTACTGCTAAAATTACTGCCCTCGATCTGACCTTCGCGGTGATACCTCACATGCATGGTGCAATTGCTGTTTACATATGACGCCAGACCGACGGTTGCGTTCGCCATTGGGCAAGAGCTTTTTTATTTTATTTTTAAACTGTTGCTTCCATATTTATTTATGTTTATCACTTTTATTGTTATCTCAGGGAATGTAAATATCCCCTATGATAGCAATAGGTAATGACAGGTACTCTTTTTTGAAAAAACTGGGGTCTATTGGACCCTAGATCTTTCCTCTGCCCTCAAAGCATCTGACCACACCAAGATCGGTGTGATAAAATGCTTTCCCAATTTCCCAATGGCGCTTTTTATATCCGGGGGGGGGGGGGACATTCCCTCCCACTGCTTGTAAAAGCAGTCCAGAGGCTAATTAGCCACTAGGATTGCTTTTACATGAAAGCCGGCCGCTGGCTGAAAAGAATGATACCAAGATGATACCTAAACCCGCAGGCATCATTCTGGTATAAACATTCAAAGTCCAGCAACATACCAGTACGTTGCTGGTCCTTGTTGGACATGTATTGTAATCTTTTTTTTCATGCAGCCTGTTGGCTGAACGAAAAAAAAAGATTGATCGGTGGGTATGCCCACCATTAGAATACCGCCCTTCATCCACCCACTTCTAATGATGGGCATACATGCACCATTTATATATGCCGAAGCATGGGGGCATCTTCTCGCAAAAGTTATGCCGCGTACACATGGTCAGACTTTTCCACGGGCAAGCCTCCGTCGGAATTTCGACCGTATATACGCGGCATTAGGAGCAAAATCGCTCCTCCGCCCCTGCTGCCCCAATGCTTCGGCATATATGCTTTTTTTTTTTTAACTGTGGTGGTGAAATTACCTCCTACAGCACTGGAGTCGCAGGGATCAGGCCTGTCTGTGCGAACGCTGCAGTTATGTGTGTTGTGTTTTGCAAGTGACAGTGATCGATCGATACTGCACTTCGGTGGCCTGGGCTGGACGGAGGGGCAAAACGCAGGTGCTAGCAGGTATCTGGGCTGATCCCACTAACAGTGCGTTTTTGGGAACCCTAAACTGCTGGGGACGCTAGTATAGATCTGATCAGATCAGATATTGAGCTGATCAGATACTATACCACTAAGGGGGGTGTATGCTTCACGTGTGGGTGTTAGCGCTACTGGCACTAGCCTGACGCTGCCTGGGGTGTGACGCAGACCCTCTCTGACGCTAAAACCTAACTGATATCACCCGCCGGGCGATCAGGGGGTTAAACCTTTATTGGGTTATATACGGCGGGTGCCCTGACACTATAAAAAGCAAACTAACTAACCAGCGTCACCCGTAACACTTATATGATGATCACTGGTGAAAGGGTTAACTAGGGGCAATTAGGGGGTTAAAACCTTTATTAGGTAATATATGGGGGTACCTGACGCTATATAAAAACCTGACGGCGAACCTAAAAAAAAATTACTGGCTACCTATCGGCATCACCGACACTAAGACAACGATCATAAAAACGATTGCTTAGAGACAGTGGTGATAGGGGGTGAAAGGGTTACCTGGGGGGCGATCAAGGGGGTTAAACCTTCATTAGGTAATATATGGGGGTACCCAACGCTATAAAAACCTGCGGCGAACCTAAAAAAAATTACTGGCTACCGATCAGCATCACCGACGCTAAGACATCGATCAGAAAAATGATTGCTTAGTGACAGTGGTGATAGGGGGTGAAAGGGTTATCTGGGGGGTGATCAGGGGGTTAAACCTTTATTAGGGGGGGGTTAGGGGGCTACACTGGACCTAAAACTAAATGTAGTGACACTTTTACAGTCACAAATGTCACTGATTGCAGTGATCACTAAATAAATGGTCACTGCAATCAGTGACACTGTGACTGGGGGCTGGGGGGTGATCTGGGGGGGCCTGGGGGGGCGATTTATGTGCCTATGTGTCCTGGTGTCAGTGTGCTGTTTTGTGTACTAACCTGGCATCTTCTCCTGTACGGCGCTCGGTATATGTGAGCGCCCCAGGAGAGATGACATCACTTCCTCCTTCCTGGCAGGCAGGGGAAGCTCTCTCATTCGCCGGGAGCGATCGAGAGGGGGTGGCCGGAATCGAACGGGCGTCCCCTCATGCCGGATCGCTCCCGAAGGTAAAACGACCGCTCACTGTAAAGAAGGGGGGTCCGATCGGACCCCCCCAACTATACAAAGGCAATCACGTACATATACGTGATTCTGCCTGTCGGTGCCATTCTGCTGACGTATATTTACAGTGGGCGGTCGTTAAGTGGTTAAAGCCAGGTTTTGTGGTCCCTGCTTCCTGGTAAGAGTGGGAGAGCCATCGGCTTGTGAATAAAGGTTATCTCTATGGACGTATGTAGTACGTCCAAAGAGCTGAACTAGGTAAAGAAGATCTCTGGTCACATCATTCACCTACATTTTATATAATCAGTATTGTAAAAACAATACAATCAATAGCTATATTTCACAATCCAATAAAAGCTTACTTGAAAAATCTCCTATCATGTTGTGAGTTTTGCCTGTCTGTTCTGCCATGTTTTCCAGCTTTTCCCTTGCTGTTTACTTTTAATCTAAATTCTTATTCTTTCTCCCCGATCAGTGGTTACGTGACCGCCCATTGCTCTCTAACTCCGATGTATGCACTACAGAGGGAGGTCACGTGACCACCCAGCAGACGCCAGAGGGAGATCTCAGCCCTTCCCTCCCTAGTACATACAGGGGAGGAAGAGCGATTGCCGGTTATGCGACCTCTAATCGGGGAGAAGAAATCAGGGATTTAGAATTAGAATTTTACAAAAAAGCATGTAGTATACAAAAGCAGTGGGGCTGGCAGTGCTTGTGTGCACTGCCTTAACAACCCCTTTTATGAGTTATTCGCCATCAATTGTCCCACCCAACACCTACCCTGCCCCGCCCCTAAACACTCCCTTGTAAATTATCATATTTTATCCTTATTTTGTTTATCGCTGTCAGATCAATGAAATATGATTGCCGATTGCTGGTATTGGTTATTTTTTTCCTTATTCAGTGTAATTACCGTATATACTCAAGTATAAGCTGACTCGAGTATAAGCCGAGGTACCTACTTTTACCACAAAAAACTGGGAAAATTTATTGACTCGAGTATAAGCCGAGGGGGGGGGGGGGAGGATGTGCCCATTGCCCAATGCCCAACCTTACTGTGCCCATTGCCATCTCACTGTGCCCATTGCCATCTCACTGTGCCCATTGTCACCTCACTGTGCCCATTGTCACCTCACTGTGCCCATTGTCTTCTCACTGTGCCCATTGCCATCTCACTGCCCATTGTCACCTCACTGTGCCCCCTTACTGTGTCCATTGCAGCCTCCCTGTGCCCGAGTCAGTGTACCTCAAAATCTTGTAATTCCGCGGCCGGCGTCCATTGTTCAAATCTCGCGCCGTTCTCCCTGTCCCTTCCGTGATAGGCGTTTCCAGCAAACACTGTGTTGAGTGTTTGCGCCTATCACGGAGGTCCTCTCATTCGCCGACTCCGTTTCCCAGCAGGCACTGTGTTCAGTGCTTGGCCAATCACGGACGTCGGACAAGAGGACCTCCGTGATAGGCGCAAACACTCATCACAGTGTTTTCTGGAAACGCCTATCACGGAAGGGACAGGGAGAAGGGCGCAAGATTTGAACAATGGACGCCGGCCGCGGAATTTCACGATTTTGAGGTACTGACTCGAGTATAAGCCGAGGGGTATACTTTCAGCCCTAAAAAAAGGGCTGAAAAACTCGGCTTATACTCGAGTATATATGGTATTACAAATTAAACTGACAGCGATTTTGGGGCTCCTTATACAGTTCATTAGCTTTGAGGGCTAAATTCACTCTGATTTGTCAGATTTAGGTGGAAGCCTACAATATTAGAAACCTGATGGCAAATTGGGGGTTATTTATGGGGGTTGGGGGTTATTTATGAAAGGCAAATCCACTTTGCACTACAAGTGCAAACTGCACTTGAAATTGCACTGAAAGTGCACTTGGAAGTTCAGTCGCTGTAGATCCGAGGGAGAAAATAAAAAACAGCATTTTAGCTTGCACATGATTGGATGATAAATTCAGCAGAGCTTCCCCTCATTTCAGATCTACCCCTCAGATTTACAGCGACTGCACTTCCAAGTGCACTTTCAGTGCAATTTCAAGTGCACTTTGCACTTGTAGTGCAAAGTGGCTTTGCCTTTCGTAAATAACCCCCATTGCCTGTTTTGTGATCTTGGATTACTGAGAATCAGTTGTCCCTAAGATATCCTGGCTTGATCATTCATTCAAATCCATACATATACCCTCTTGTTCTGGACCTTATCCTCTTGTATGGAAATGCCTGGAAAACTCTTATGATGTCACTAAACTCCAGTCCAGGTCTTGAAAGCAAAATACTTTGTTAGATCAGAACAGCATTCATCTCCTGGAGAGGCTTTTAAATCTTAAGCCTCGTACACACGTTCAGATTTTTAGACGACTGTTCGCCCCTTGTTTGTTGCATGCTAGTCTCATGTCGAAAGTGAAGATGTTACTCATCATACGAAAATTCTCATACCACAGAATACAACTTCAGAAGTGACGTAATGTGTTGCATAGTTTTGTATGTATTCTTTTGTTTCTGAGCATGCGTAGTCTTGCTCTTATGATTTTTTTTCATACGAAAACCGTACTATTATAGGAAAATCGGATGTTGTGTTCACATCTGCCAACATTTTTATAGTCTGCACATCTAGCTCTTGTCAGACGAAAAACCTGAATCAGCTGTCGAAAGCATCATACGAACAATCCGAAAATCGACAGATTGTTCGGACTAAATTTTACTTTCGATTTCCGTCTTGTGTGTATGGGCCTTAAGACTCAATTATTTGCAAGTCTCTAAGGCATGGAGGCAATGCTTCAATGGTTGATAAAATAACAGTGTGCAGATTATAAAAAAAATTATTATTCTCAATCAAATCTAATAAAAATATGTATTTGAAACTGGATAAACACAATCTGAATGTGGCCTATGGATTTAAAGGAGAAGTTTGGGGTACTCGACGTACATACTCGCCTCATTGCTGTGATGACAGAGAACTGAGAGATCACATGACCACTGATTGCTTAGCTCTCAGTCTTCTCTTCTCACTGGAGCATCGGCCTGGATGGGTCGCGGACACAGCTGGCTTCTGCTCTCAGCTGTGCACTGAGAGTCGAAGCCAGCGGTCATTAAGGCAGATGGGTAGATCCAGACAATATAGTCAGGATTAGGGATGAGCCGAACACCCCCCGGTTCGCACCAGAACCTGTGAACAGACCTAAAGTTTGCGCAAACTTTAGAACCCTATTAAATACAATGGACTCGAACGTTCGAAATCAAAAGTGCTATTTATCAAGGCTAATATGCAAGTTATTGTCCTAAAAAGGGTTTGGGAACCCGGGTCCTGCCCCAGGGGACATGTATCAATGAAAAAAAAAGTTTTAAAAACTGCTGTTTTTTCAGGAGCAGTGATTTTAATAATGCTTAAAGTGAAACAATAAAAGTGAAATATTCCTTGAAATTTCGTACCTGGGGGGGTGTTTAGTATGCCTGTAAAGCAGCGCTTGTTTCCCGTGCTTAGAACTGTCCCTGCACAAAGTGTCATTTCTGAAGGAAAAAAGTAATTTAAAAGCACTTGCGGCTATAATGAATTGTCGGCTCCCGGCAATACAGAGAAAAGTCCCTTCAGGTCTGGTACCCCACCAGTTCACAAAGAAAGTGTAAAAAAACACACAGACACAGTTGGGAAAGTCCTTTATTAAAAATAAAAAACCCATTCCAGCGATGTAATCCAGTCTGTCCAGCTTTTTTCTCTATGTCCAGCGCTGCAGTCTCCTCCAGTCTCCACTCCACATGAAACCCCCATGACGTACGAGGGGGCGGGGTCACCCGTCACATCATAGGGTAAGCCCCAGCTTTCCCCGCAAGCGGGGAAAGCCGGGGCTTACTCCCATAGACTTTTACTGGGTGTTCCGCTGCTTTTCGAATTTGCAGCGAACACCCCAAATTGTTCGTTGTTGGGCGAACAGGCAATGTTCGAGTCGAACATGAGTTTTTGACTCGAAGCTCATCCCTAGTCAGGATCCTTCCAGAGCCTGGAGCTGCCTGTGACATCGTTGGCTGATATTGGCTCGCTGGGTTGCAAAGGTAGGTGCAAAAAATCTTTAGCCGTACTTCTCCTTTAAAGTTGCCCCATTTTCAATGATTAACATGTTTGTGTGTGTGTGTGTGTGTGTGTGTATATATATATATATATATATATATATATATATAGAATTAGAACCTGTTTGAGGTTTTTTATGTAGTCCCAATTGTCTGTTCCAACCTTTCCCAACATAAAAATATATTTCTCTTTATCGTCCATGGACTGACACAGCTGGATACTGTAAACGTGTGGGTATATGTCCCTGCTCGCAGGAGAAGATCTAGGCAGAATGTTAGATGTATAAATTCTAGAACAAACCAGAGCTGAACAGCCCCGCCCAGGGGGGCGGTCCCTCCGGACATTACCCTCCCACCTGCAGCTAGCAGCCTCAGTTTTTTTCTCCTGGAAGATTTTACTTTTAAATTTTATTCCTTTGGGAATTTTATTATTTTATTTTTGAGACCTTCAATCCACTGTCGGCTGGGCAACAGGTTGGGTACACTATAAAACAAGAAAAACCCTTGCGCTAGCTAAGTAGTGGCACAGATGAGAGGTGTAAGGGGAACGGATGGGGTACTGCAGCAGTCACCGGAAGGTCTGGTCCAAGTGAACAATAAAATATATATAAAACGTGATGGTGACTGCGCTGTAGTGTGTAAAAATAGAATGATGGAAAGGGAGAGAAATTAAGCTCGGAGGGAATGTGGCAAGGAAGGGTAGGGTGTGGAGGTGTGGAGAGGAGGGGGAAGGGGAGGGGAAGAGGGAGAGACTGGGAGACGAAGTGGGTGAGTAATAAGCTAGTACTGGGCTAACTAGCAGTGATGTGCAATGTGCACAGTGACACAAATGAAAATACACTAATAAAAGACTGATCAATGATAATCAGAAAAAAATGTAACACAGTGAATAATAGACAAAAATGTGACATATAAAACCAGTATCCAAATGATCGAGGTATGCTACACGTGATAAAGATAAACCACTTAGACATAATAATAATCCACAAACAAATCCATGAATGGGAAAAGTGAAATGGATGGGATGAATGAAAACACACACTCAGTGAATGAATGAACTGTACTAATAAGGAGAGGCAGTCCCAAATAAGTCCTGGTGATGACTTCCCAATCCTTCCAAAATAACTATATGGTATATGAATAAATCATATGTGGATAAAGTCCCGTCACCAATGAAGTGCTAGAAAAGAATCCTGTGGCATCCACCCTGTGATCACACCTGGCTTACCTCCCTATTGGAAGGGGGGACAGTATACAGCAATTCTCTGTAGTGAAGGGGGGTATCACGTCCTTATGGCCTGATCTTTATGGCACCGTTACTCATTGGAGTATATAAGAGAAAATTGTGATGGAATGAGCATGGACCTCAATCCAAACGAGCGCCGAGCTCGTGCCAATGGGAAAGAGTGTGACATCTATGGTGCATCCGATGCAACCCTCAGGAGGCAAGTGTCAGCAGCGGCAATCACAGAGTTGGAATGTAGAGGAAACAAAGGACGGAGAAATAGTGTGGGTCTGAAACCGCTAAACGTTTTATTAAAACTAAAGTAAAAAACTCACATTTGGAAGTAAAAACCGGGTATTGAATCCTTACGAGCAGCGAGCTCGTCTCCTCTCGGATCTACTGGCAGTGTGTCTCACTGGTGGGTACACTGGTATCCTCGTAGTCTTCCCTGTCCGACCATCGAGCGCGCTGATCCTCGCCTTGTGTGTGTGAGACTCAGTTCACGACATGCCCCATGACTCCAGGGGTGGCCGGGTTGCTTTTAGCTCCCGCGGTCCTCTCAAGATTGAACAGTACCTGACTGACTGTATCTCTCGCGGTGGACCAGGCCAACAGCTACGCAGTACTGCTCTGTGATGGGTCTGTCTGAAACAAGCCAGTGGGTCCCTGAAAGGGACGGGTAAGTAGTCTCTCCTACTGCAGGTGAGTACATGCTGGCTGTGTTTCTTTATATGGGGGGTTTCTCCCTGTCTCCCCCCTGTTATGCTGCTCTCTGCACCCTGTACTGGTGCTGTGCTGGGGGGGTGCTTGGGGGTCACTCTGGCCTGGCTGGGCGCTCATGTCAGTAGTGGGTTCTGGGGAAGAGGGGCAGTTTTTTCTGGCGGGTGAGGTGGTTATTGTGTGCGCCACTAGCGCGCACATTAGAGCTGTTTGACCTTTGAATTTCGCGCTCAGCGGCCATCTTGGCGTGGTTCAATGGCGCAGTTATAGCTGCGGCCGGCGGCCATTTTCTTGTAGCTGCCGCGCATTTACTTTCGGTTTCGGCCTATAGCGGCGCCTCTGCTGCGGCGCAAATCTCCTCACAATCTCCTCAGATTCTTCACTCTCCTCAGGCTCACAGCGCGGTTTCTTCGGCAGGACGGAGCGGTCCTTAAGGGTTGGTGAGTCCTCCGGGTATCCCCTCCTCAGCCTCAGCGTAGCCAGTGGGTGGACTGTATATTCACTGTAGTAGTGTATAAGGTCTCAGAGGGTGGCGATATGGAGTCTGATACACCTGCTTCTCCACACTTGCCTGGGGCAACTGGCAGTGCTGCACAGTTAAACATGTTCATGTGTTTCCTGCACCTGTGGTCCTTATGGACCAGTTGTAGGCAGTCCTGGAATCCTTCCTTGTCAGAATGGAAGCCGTGTGCGAGCGAAGGGAGCTATAAGCCCCCTCTCCCCACAAAAATCTTTAGTGAAGGAGTGCTCTGATTCAGATATGGGCCTAGCTACTGTGCTCAGGACCCTAGCTCTGAATATTTTAATGTTTATGAACAGGACATTCCCTTGTGAGGAAGACTCCAGTTCTGTGTCAGTGAATGACAGGGCGCTTGTAAGTGAACTCATTGATGATGTGAGGAACACTCTCAAGCTGGGTGCTGTGACTGTGGCACTTCAGGTGGACGCTGTTTCCCTTGGTTCCTTCAGGCCTTTCTTTTACACAGCTTCCTCACTGTTTTCCTCACACGCTGCGTCAAGAGCAGCATGGATGATACAGTGGTACACAGTGTTTCCCTCCCCCTGGTCGGTGCAGCATGGTGGGGGTGGGGCTGGGGGCTTTATTCATTTATGTCTCTAGTCCCTGTGAGCCTTCTGTGTGATGTCCTGAGGCAACAACAGGGTCTCTGCACCTGTGGTTTCCCGCCATTTCCTGGGGAACGCTCTGAGCTCTGACAGACACACGGTCTGAGGATCAGAGGTTACCTGTTACCTGCATGCTGCTTCGGCAGCACAGTCAAGCAGGTTGGAATGATACAGAGAAGATTATGCGCCTCTGCGCCATAATTTAAACTCATCCCATACCTCTACACTGCATATATTCACAGTGTGTGTATGTGTTATTGGTCTCTGTGTCTGCGTGGGTGTCCCCCACGTTCCAATGCTGTGTTTCAGTGCCATACATGATATAAACGTACAAAATATGTTTATGCACGACTCTAGATACATGCACAGTATATGTATGTATTAAACTCTGAGTCAGCGCGGGTTTCCGCCGGGGACTCCGGTGTCCTCCCGCGCTCTCATGGTATGTGCGCTTCGGCTCTCTGCACAGTATAGACATGTTCAATATGTTTATTGCACATACTATACATATTTACAGTATGGGTATACTGTTTGTGTGGGGTTCCTCCGGGTACTCCGGTTTCCCCCCACGCTCCAATGGAAATGTACAGCATTAACATGTGCAATATGTTTATTCACATGCTATCATTCCTACACAGTATCTGTGTGTGGTCTGCGTGGGGTTCTTCCGGGTGTTCCTGTTTCCTCCCACGCGCTGACGGTATGTGCGCCTTTGGCCCTCTGCACAGTTAAACATGTTCAATGTTTATCACGCATGCTAAAATACCTACACGGTATGTGTATGCAGTCTGTGTGGGTTTCCTCCGGGTACTCCAGTTCCCTCCCACACCCCATTGGTATGGGCGCTTCGGTGCTATGCACAGCCTAAATTTGTGCGATTTGATATCCACATACTAACATACCTACCCGGTATGTCTGTGTGGGTTTCCTCCGGGTTTCCGCCCACGCTACATGACATGCGTGCCTTTGGTGCAATACACGGTGTAAACATACACATTATGTTTATAGACAACACTGCATACATTCACAGTAGTTGTAGGTATTGCATTCTCTGGGTATGCGTGGGGTACTTCGGTGCCTCCCACGTGCTAACGGTGTGCGCGCCTTCGGTGTTATGCACACATAGGCTTGTGGAAAATGTTTAGCACACATACTATAATACCTACACGGTATGCGTATGCAGTCTGCGTGGGTTTCATCCGGGTGCTCCGGTTTCTCCCCCGCGCTCCAATGGTGTGCGCATTTTCACCGCTATGCACAGTATAAACATGTGCAATTTGTTCATTCGCAGGCTAACATACCTACACGGTTGTGTACGCAATCTGCGTGGCTGGTTTAAGTCCAAGCCCCGATGATGTGCGCGCCTTCGTCGCTGGCACAGTATAAACGTGTTAAATAGGTTTATCCACACATACTAAACTACATACGCCGTATGTGGTTGTATTATGCGCTTTGTGGCTATTGCGCGTTTGATGCAATACATAGTATAAACTATGTTTGTGCAATCGGCACTTATCTATGGGTAGCTGCTGGATGGAGCATTGTCATAAGGATCCCTGGTTTCAGGGGTACCACTTTCCACCTGCTTTCAGTGGTGATCAGAAGCGCTGGCTTGGACTGTGTTCGCCAAGCTGAGGTTAGCGTTACGCCCGTTAGTGGCTGCGTCCCTGGCGTTTCTGTAGCTCAATGACTGGGCAGAAGCCTCTGCTTCATCTATCAGTCGACTAGCAGGTGCACTGCAACTGCTTTAGCCTTCAGGGTCTCTGTGCCCGGGGTGGGTTTGCGCCACCTGTGGAGGCTGAGGTAATGGTCCTATGACAGTTCCTAGGGAAGCTCTGTCAAGTTGCCTTTATTGGCCAACAGTTGAGGCACCCTGTACTCCGGGGCCTCTCTTCTCCGATACATTGCGGAGTCTCTTTGGGATTTTCATACATCTCGCTGCAAGATGGTCCTGTCGGCCGTGTGCATTGCAGGGGAAGGGTCCTTGCATCCGGAGGTGTTCCACCTCCTTTACCGGAGGTGGGGCACCGGATGTGGACCTTACGGCCTCTCGACTCACTCGCAAGGTGGCAAGATCGTGGCCAGGTCCAGGGACCCCTGGGCAGACGCGTCAGATGGGCTGGAAGCCCGTGGAGGCAGTATCGCCTGATATATGCTTACCCTCCGCTACTGTTGTTGCCTCGCCTGCTTCGCAAAGTAGGGGCTGAGGCCATTCCGGTGATCCTCATTGCTCCGGAACGGCGACATTGGTACGCCGATCTACTTCGGCTGGTCGCAGACGTTCCTTGGCGACTGCCTATTGGGGTGGACCTTCTGTCTCATGATCCCATACTGCATCCTGCTTTACAGTCCTTGGCTTTAATGGCATGGCTGTTTAAAGCCAGGTGCTGAAGGACCGCGTTTTCTCGGATTCGGTAATTTCTCTATGTTGTTGGAACGGGAATCTTCCTCCAGAAAGATACATCACAGTACCTGGAAGGCTTACATCGCTATATGCGAGGTACTTGAGTGGCGTCCTCGGACGTATTCCGTTCCCAAGAGTTTGCTGTTCTTACAGCGTGGGGTGACCCAAAAGCTGGCCTTGCATACCTTTTTGAGGGTCGGATTTCGGCCCGGGCTGTCCTTTTCAACGACCACAATCGGGCCATTCCTTGATTAGCACCTTTTGTGCAGGGGGTTCCCCATGTGATCCCCCCTGTCAAGCCTCCTCTCCCTCTCTGAATTTGATGCATCTCGGTTCTCCAAGAACATTCATTTGAGAATATCAGAGAGATTCCTCTCTTGACCTTGTCCCAGAAGGTGGCCTTAGTGGCCATTACTTCGGTTAGACGGGTGTCTGAGTTGGCGGCCTTGTCCTGCAAGTCGCCTTACTTGGTCCTCCATAAGGATATGGCGGTGTGCGCCCACGACCAACCTTCTTTTCAAAAGATGGTCTCGGCCTTTCACCTTAAGGATGACATTGTTCTTCCATCCTTGTGTCCTCACCCATCGCATCCCTGAGAGTTAGCGCTTCATACATTAAGATTGGTACAAGCCTTAAGGGTGTACCTGTCTGCTACTGTTTCCATTCGGAAGTCTGACTCACTGTTTGTGTCTGTCTCTGGTCCAAAACAGGGCCGAGCGGTGTCGTCTGCCACCGTCTCTAGGTGGATCAGGCAGACCGTCATACAGGCCTATGCCCTTAAAGGGCGGGCGCCTCCCTTTCTGGTTGCGGCGCATTCCACCAAGGCAATTGGTGCTTCCTGGGCTTTCCGACATCAAGCGTCGGTTGCACAAGTGTGCAAGGCGGCGACCTGGTCGTCCGTTCATACCTTTTCAAAATTTTATAAGGTTGATGTGGCTGCATCTTCGGATACTCCCTTCGGCCGCAAAGCATTGCAGGCCGCTGTTTAATGTTGCAACTCCTCCGTTGGGGAGCTCTGCTTGTTTGGAGTGAAGTTTTGGTTGTTCCTTCACTACTGCTCCCACCCTTCTGATACTGCTTTGGGACGTCCCACACGTTTACAGCTGTGTCAGTCCATGGACGATGAGAGAAAATAGGATTTTTGTTACTCACCGTAAAATCCGTTTCTCTGACGTCCATGGACTGACACAGCACCCACCCTTCCTTCTAAGGTTTGTACTGCTTTGTTCCGAACTGAGGCTGCTAGCTGCAGGTGGGAGGGTAATGTCCGGAGGGACCGCCCTCCTGGGTGGGGCTGTTCAGCTCTGGTTTGTTCTAGAATGTATGTTTCTAACATCTAACATTCTGCCTAGATCTTCTCCTGCGAGCAGGGACATATACCCACATGTTTACAGTATCCAGCTGTGTCAGTCCATGGACGTCAGAGAAACGGATTTTACGGTGAGTACAAAAATCCTATTTTGAAATTCCATTTTTTTTTTCTTCAGAGATTGTGTTTTCACTAAGGCCCCGTCCACACCTATGCAAATTGATTGCGGCTTACACCGCATCCAATTCGCATAACATTTTAACCACTTAAGCCACGGACCATAATGACCAGAGGTGTTTTCAGAATTTTGCACTGCGATGCTTTAACTGGAAATTGTGCGGACATGCAATGTTGTACCCAAACGAAATTTGCGTCCTTTTCTTCCCACAAATAGAGCTTTCTTTTAATGGTATTTGATTACCTCTGCGATTTTTTTTTTATTTTGCGATATAAACGGAAAAAGACTGAACATTTTGAAAAAAAAATATTTTCTACTTTTTGTTATAAGAAAAATCGAATAAACTAAGTTTTAGTCATACATTTAGGCCAAAATGTATTCAGCCACATGTCTTTAGTAAAAAAAATGTCGATAAGCGTATATTTATTGGTTTGCGCAAAAGTTATAGCGTCTACAAACTAGGGTACATTTTCTGGAATTTACACAGCTTTTATTTATGACTGCCTATCTCATTTCTTGAGGTGCTAAAATGGCAGGGCAGTACAAACCCCCCCCAAATGACCCCATTTTGGAAAGTAGACACCCCAAGGAAATTGCTGAGAGGCATGTTGAGCCCATTGAATATTTTTTTTTGTCCCAAGTGATTGACTAATGACTAAAAAAAAAAAAAAAATTCAAAAAGTTGTCACTAAATGATATATTGCTCACACATGCCATGGTTATATGTGGAATTGCACTCCAAAATACATTTTGCTGCTTCTCCTGAGTTTTTGGGGTCCCGTACGCGGCTAGGCTCCCAAAAAGTCTCACATGTGGTATCCCCGTACTCAGGAGAAGCAACAGAATGTATTTTGGGGTGTAATTCCACATATGCCCATGGCATGTTTGAGCAATATATCATTTAGTGACAACTTTGTGCAAAAAAAATAAAAAATAAATTGTCTTTTTTCCGCAACTTGTGTCAACATATAAAATATTCCATGGACTCGACGTGCCTCTCAGTATATAGCTTGGGGTGTCTGCTTTCCAAAATGGGGTCATTTGGGGGGGGTTTTGAACTGTCCTGGCATTTTATACACAACATTAGGAAGCTTACATCCACTCTTCTAACCACTTGAAGACAAAGCCCTTTTGACACTTTTTGTTTACATGAAAGCATATTTTTTTTTTTTTGCAATAAAATTATGTTGAACCCCCAAACATTATATATTTTTTTAAAGCAAAGGCCCTACAGATTAAAATGGTGGGTGTTGCATTTTTTTTTCGACACAGTATTTGCGCAGCGATTTTTCAATCGCATTTTATGGGGAAAAAATACACTTTTTTTAATTTTAATGCACTAAAACGCACTATATATTGCCCAAATGTTTGATGAAATAAAAAAAGATGATCCTAGGCCGAGTACGTAGATACCAAACACGACATGATTTAAAATTTCGCACAAACGCGCAGTGGCGACAAACTACATACATTTTTAAAATCCTTTACAGGGTACCACGTTAGATTTACAGAGGAGGTCTACTGCTAAAATGACTGCCCTCGATCTGACCTTCACGGTGATACCCCACATGCATGATGCAATTGCTGTTTACATATGACGCCAGACCGACGCTTGCGTTCGCCATTGCCCAAGAGCAGGGCGGGACAGGGGTGCTTTTTTTTTTTTTTTTTTTTTATATTAATTTTGCTTTTTTATTTTATTTTTAAACTGTTCTTTCCATATTTTTTTTAATATTTTTTTTATCATTTTTATTGTTATTGCAGGGAATGTAAATATCCCCTATGATAGCAATAGGTAGTGACAGGTACTCTTTTTTTTGAAAAAACTGGGGTCTATTGGACCCTAGATCTTTCCTCTGCCCTCAAAGCATCTGACCACACCAAGATCGGTGTGATAAAAGGATTTCCCAATGGCGCTTTTTATATCCGGGGGGGGGGGGCATTCCCTCCCACTGCTTGTAAAAGCAGTCCAGAGGCTAATTAGCCACTAGGATTGCTTTTACATGAAAGTCGGCCGCTGGCTGAAAAGAATGATACCAAGATGATGCCTAAACCCGCAGGCATCCATCTGGTATAACCAAAGTCCAGCAACATACAAGTACGTTGCTGATCCTTGTTGGACATGTATTGTAATCGTTTTTTCATGCAGCCTGTTGGCTGAACGAAAAAAAGAGATTGATTGGTGGGTATGCCCACCATTAGAATACCTCCCTTCATTCACCCACTTCTAATGATGGGCATACATGCACCATTAATATATGCCGAAGCATGGGGGCATCCTCCCGCAAAAGTTATGCCGCACACACAAATGTTTGGACTTTTCCACGGGCATGCCTCAGTCAGAATTTTGACCGTATGTACGCGGCATTAGAAGCAAAATCGCTCCTCCGCCCCTGCTGCCCTAATGCTTCGGCATATATGCTCTTTTTTTTTTAACTGTGGTGGTGAAATCACCTCCTACAGCACTGGAGTCGCAGGGATCAGGCCTGTCTCTGCGAACGCTGCAGTTATGTGTGTTGTGTAAGTGACAGTGATCGATCGATACTGCACTTGGGTGGCCTGGGCTGGACGGAGAGGCAAAATGCAGGTGCTAGCAGGTATCTGGGCTGATCCCGCTAACACTGCGTTTTTGGGAACCCTAAACTGCTGGGGACGCTAGTATAGATCTGATCAGATATTGATCTGTTCAGATACTATACCACTAAGGGAGGTGTATGCTTCACGCGTGGGTGTTAGCGTTACTGGCACTAACCTGACGCTGCCTGGGGCAACGCAGACCCTCTCTGACACTAAAACCTAATTGATATCACCCGCCGGGCGATCAGGGGGTTAAACTTTTATTGGGTTATATACGGCGGGTGCCCTGACACTATAAAAAGCAAACTAACTAACCAGCGTCACCCGCAACACTTATATGGTGATCACTGGTGAAAGGGTTAACTAGGGGCAATCAGGGGGTTAAACCTTTATTAGGTAATATATGGGGGTACCTGACGCTATATAAAAACCTGACGGGGAACCTAAAAAAAATAACTGGCTACCTATCGTCATCACCGACACTAAGACAGTGATCAGAAAAACGATCGCTTAGTGACACTGGCAAAAGGGGGTGAAAGGGTTACCTGGGGGGCGATCAAGGGGTTAAACCTTTATTAGGTTATATATGGGGGTACCTGACGCTATAAAAACCTGCGGCGAACCTATAAACAATAACTGGCTACCTATCGGCATCACCGACACTAAGACAGCGATCAGAAAAACGATCGCTTAGTGACAGCGGTGAAAGGGTTACCTGGGGGGCGATCAAGGGGTTAAACCTTTATTGGGGGGGGTTAGGGGGCTACACTGGACCTAAAACACTCTGCCCTGACACTTTTACAGTCACAAATGTCACTGATTGCAGTGATCACTAAATAAATGGTCACTGCAATCAGTGACACTGTGACTGGGGGGTGATCTGGGGGGGCCTGGGGGGGCGATCGTGTGCCTATGTGTGTGGTGTCAGTGTGCTGTTATGTGCCTTAACCTCTGTCTTCTCTCATGCGGCGCTCGGTATATGTGAGCGCCGCATGAGAGATGACATCACTTCCTCCTGCCTGTGTAAACACTACACAGGCAGAGGAAGCTTTTCATTCGCTGGGAGCGATCGCGAGGGGGTGGCCAGAATCGAATGGCGGCCCCCTCATCACGGATCGCTCCCGAAGCGTCCCGGCCGCTCACTGTACCGGAGGGGGGTCGGATCGGACCCCCCACCCATACAAAGGCAGGCACGTACAGGTACGTGATTGTGCCTGTCCGTGCCATTCTGCCGACGTATATATACAGTGAGCGGTCGTTCAGTGGTTAAAATACATTGATTTCAATGAGGCTGGTTCACATATGTGCGATGCATTCACGCTGCGCATTGCCCAAAAAACGTGTGCATTTTCTAGGCATTGCAGTGCGAATTGTCTGCCCATTATGTTCTATGGGGAAGCATCTGATTCGCAGATGTTTTGCGTTCTGAACACAGTACGTATGAATCATGAGGGGGAACTCCACGCCAAAATTAAATAAAAAACTGGCATGGGTTTCCCTCCAGGAGCATACTAGGCCCTTAGGTCTGATATGGATTTTAAGAGGAACCCCCTACGCCAGGGATATGCAATTAGCGGACCTCCTGCTGTTGCAAAACTACAAGTCCCATCATGCCTTTGCCTCTGGGTGTCATGCTTGCTGCTGTCAGAGTCTCGCTATGCCTCATGGGACTTGTAGTTTGGCAATAGCTGGAGGTCCGCTAATTGCATATCCCTGCCCTACTCCGGAAAAACGGCGTGGGGGTCTCCCCAAAATCCATACCAGACCCTTATCCGAGCACGCAGCCCGGCCGGTCAGGAAAGGGGATGGGGACGAGCGAGCCCCCCCTCCTGAACTGTACCAGGCCGCATGCCCTCAACATGGGGGGTGGGTTCTTGTTGATGAGGACAAGGGCCTCTACCCGACAACCCTGGCCTTTGGTTGTCGGTCTGCAGCGGGGGGCTAATCGGAATCCGGGAGCCCCCTTTAATAAGGAGGCCCCCAGATCCTGGCCCTCCACCCTATGTGAATGAGTATGGGGTACATCGTACCCCTACCCATTCACCTTGTGGAAAAAAAAATCAGTAAAAAAACACCACAGGTTTTTAAAGTAATTTATTAGGCAGCTTCGGGGGTCTTCTTCCGACTTCGGGGGTCTTCTCCCGACTTCAGGGGGTCTCTTCTTCGCTCTCTCTGGTTCTTCTCCCGCTCTACGGTTCCTTCTGCCGGGCGCCTCGGCTATCTTCTTCCAGCTCTTTTGCTAACGGGGGCCCGGTCTCCATCGTCGTCTTCTTCCCTCTTCTCACCGATGTTGACTCTACGCTCTCTGCCGCTATAGTGTCGTGTGCGCGGAGCGCAACGACTTATATAGGCATGGGCATGGTCACCGGTTGATGCCACCCAGTGACCCCGCCCTCGCATGACGTCACAGTCCCATCATTCCCTGTGATGTCATACGAGGGCGGGGTCACCGGGTGGCATCACCCGGTGACCTTGCCTCATGCCTATATAAGTCGTTGCGCTCCGCGCACACAGCATTATAACGGCAGAGAGCGTTGAGTCAACATCAGGAGGAGAGAAGAGGGAAGAAGACGACGATGAATACCGGGCCCCCGCTAGCAAAAGAGCTGGAAGAAGATAGCTGAGGCGCCCGGTAGAAGGAAGAAGGCACCAGAGAGCGTGGAGACGACACCGGAGAACAGAAGAACAACACCCCTGAAGTCGGAAAAAGACCCCGGAGCTGCCTAATAAATTACTTTAAAAACCTGTGAATTTTTTTTTTTTTTACCCCATACTCCTTCTCATAGGGTGGGGGGCCGGGATTTGGGGCCCACTTATTAAAGGGGGCTCCCGGATTCCGATAAGCCCCCGCCTGCCGACAACCAACGGCCAGGGTTGTCGGGTAGAGGCCCTTGTCCTCATCAACATGGGGGCAGGGTGCTTTGGCGTGGGGGGCTGCAGGGCGCCCCCTTGCCCCAAAGCACCCACCCCCCCCATGTTGAGGGCATGCGGCCTGGTTACAGTTCAGGAGGGGGGGCGCTCGCTCGTCCCCACCCCTTTTCCTGACCGGCCAGGCTGCGTGCTCAGATAAGGGTCTTGTATGAATTTTGGGGGGACCCCCACACCGTTTTTTCGGTGTAGGGGGTTCCCCTTAAAATACATACCAGACCTAAGGGCCTGGTATGCTCCTGGAGGGGAACCCATGCCGGGTTTTTATTTAAAATTTGGCATGGAGTTCCCCCTCATGATAACAGCGGCGAGATCGCGGTCAGCCACTGTACACTTCCCTCTCCTCTCCCAGGTCAGCAAATCCGCAGCTGAAACGTAAAGGAACCACTGAACGACTGATTGCGAACTTGACAAAGACTCCAGAGCTCAAAAACGCAACGCACAAGTCTGAACCCAGCCTTAAAGTATCAATGGAACAGGTGTAAGCAAGGGTGCCCAGATTTTTGCAAACAACCATGTATATTTCAGATACTCATTTCTCTCTTACCCAATTTTTTCCCTCCCCTTTTTTTTTCTCCTACGTATCTTTTTTAAAACAAGTCGTTTTGGAAACAAAGGCCTACACATAGAATAGATTGATAAATGTGTAGCCGTTAAACTGTGCAGTATTCTGGAACATACCCTAATGTTGAGCTTCCTGGTCAGATTGTTAAAATATACAATTGAGCAAAATGACACCATGAGCGGCTGGCTTAACTTCCACGTTGTCTGTATACCATGGTGTCAAAACGAGCCGCAAATTTATTTTTATTTCTCAACACAAGGTTTTACATTACAGCGGCAGACCATTAGCCTGGCATAACTATCCATTCAAGCAATTTTACTCCCTAATTAGCAGTTTAGCCTCTGTGATTAAGACTTCCTGCATGCTCTCTGGAATGTGGCAAGTGTTGTGAGATGTGGACCAATTTGAATGGGTTGCCAAAGGTGCAGGAATCTCCCATCACTTGTCTCTTTAGGCTGTCACCATTTGTTGAGTCTTCTGTACATGCATATTTCATGGATCATCTTATGTATAATTGGAATGCCTTTTCCTTTTTTTTTTCTTTTTTAGTTTCACATGTTTATTGTCATCTAGTGTAGGCCAGATTTATGGCAGTGCAGTAGTTTTAGTAGTTTTGGCCAAGCCGTTTTTAATGACATCACCTTGATCTATATTCAGTGTGTGATTTCAGTTGGTCCCAGTGTTAAATATTTTCATAATTATGCTGGTTTTGGCAGTTTGCTTGGAATTTTTTTCACGTCTCTTTAATGAACATGTTTTACCTCTGGGCTTATGAGACAAGCACAGGGTTTGAAAAATTAATAGTGTAGCTCTAATGCTTAGATTACGCACAAATGTTTTACTGCAGAAGCTTTTTTTTTTTTTTTTTTTTTAATTCTCCTCTTTTACAAGTAAATAGAAGCTCACAGAGTGAACTTCCCTCTTGGGGATAACCACTGGATAGTCACTTAATTAAACTGCGACATTTGTTTTGAATAAGTGTTTACGTTTCATATACTACTTTTTCTTGGTAGTTATCCTTGATTTTAGCCAATTATAACTTGACCTGTGTTCTGTTTTGCACTTCCACAAATGTATTTTTCCATACAACTGCCATAAAACTGGTTTTATGAGTAGACTGGCCAGTTTTCCAGCTGTTGAAACAAATCTTCAAGTCACTTTTGCAAATTTCTTTCTTTGGGACTCGGGCAGCTCATGTTAGGACTGGCAAGCAGGCTCACTCTTTAATCGGCTTTAAGTATATCCTCCACTGCTCTCTGCCCATTCAAGAGGATGTTCTACATAATCCCCACCCCCCCTTCCATTTTTGGAAAACGGGTCTGTCTCTGCTATCAAGTTATTGGACTTTGGTATATAAATTATAAGTCTACAAGCCATTCAAAGGGGGCTCCATACTACTGTTTTGTGCTCTGTGTATGGTTCTTTCATCCAAGGCAGCTTGGGTACTCCCTTTTTTAGATGTAGGGCTATATAAATGTGATTGTGGTGATAAGATTTGGTCTCCTGATGAAGCGACTAAACCATGAAATGTGTTGAGTCCAACTACCATTATCCTGTATTTCTGCCACTTAAATCTGTATACATTGAATAATATTGCATGTATACAGTTGTGCTGATAAGTTAGAATACCCTGGCAGAAATTGTGAAGTTTTGGCATTGATATTAAAAATATGACTGATCATGAGGTTACCTGTGGGTTTTTCTTTGTATCCCAAATAATTCCTCTGGCAGTTGTGGCTGTCATCTTTCTTGGTCTTCCTGACCTTGACGTGGTATCCAGAGATCCCCGAATTTTCCACTTTTCAATAAGTGATTGAACAGCACTGACTGGCATATTTCAAGGCTTTGGATATTTATTTTTTTATATTCTTTTCCATCTTTATAAAGTTCCATTACCTTGTTATGCAGGTTTTTTGAAAAAAAAATTCTGCTCCTCATGTGCATTCACATAAAAACTAACAAACTCTTTAATTTATACACAGACACTAATTGCAATTTACCCACTTCTTACCCGGGCCATTTCTGACACTTCGCTCGTACATGTAAAAATCTACTTTTTTGTGGGCTAGAAAATGATTTAGAACACCCCAAACATTATATATATTTTTTCAGCAGAGACCCTATAAAGTAAAATGGGTGTTGCAATTCAATTTTTTCGGTCATACGGAATTTTTTTGGGGGAAAAAAACACTTTCTGGAATAAAAAATAAAACATTAAATTTAGCCCAATTTTTTTGTATAATGTAAAAGATTACACAGAGTAAGTAGATACCAAACATCTCACGCTTTTAAAGTTGCGCCTGCAACTATGGTGATTAAAATTCTCCATAGGCGCCGCTTTAAACGACTATACAGGTTACCAGTTTAGATGTGCACTGGAGGTCTGGTGCTAGAATTATTGATCTTGCTCTGACGTTCGTGACAATACCTTGAGTGTGGTGCGATCACTGTTTACATATGTGTGTGGGAGTAACGTATGCATCCTCACACTGCTATGATGGCAAAGTCAAACTACTTTGCCCTGCAACTAACTTACAAATTGAATGCTATTTATGAGCCCTTAGAAGGGCTGAAATTGTGCCCAAGTCAGGCCAAAATAGTGCAGGAACCTTTTCTAAAGTTGAAACGACTTGTGTAGTATCAGTTAAGATGGCTCCCATAGGGAAACGATTAATTTTACATGTCATACTGTCTAACAAGCCAGACCTCGTGCCACAGCAGTGTGAACCGAGCCTTAACAAGAACCTTCATTGCCAGGTTTTATTTTCTTGTTCAGTATTTTTATTGGTTTGATTCAAGTATACAGAAACAATCTAACGTTGCAAAAGGCTTCTGCAAAGAAAATGAAGATGCTACAAGAAGTTTTAGAGTGCATTATAGCAAGTATAAGTTTAAGAGGCTTGTTAGCCTGGCAAACAAAAACATATTTAAAGCGTTTCAATATGTGAGAATGGTAACTGCTATTGACAACATCGATACCACATGGCCCAAGATATGGGCATGGCACATTCAAAGGGATGAAACAGGCAATCATTTAAATAATAGAGAGACTAAAGAAGAATAAGGAAAGAGAAAGGAAGGAGGGGGAATGGGATGAGGGGATAGAAAAGGAGGGGGGATTGAGTGGAGGGGATGATGAGGGGGGCTCCGAGATGGCATGTAGTGTACTTGTCTTGACATATTGATAGAAAAAATGAAAAAACACCATTACATTTACGTTAGTATGTTAATATGTATATGGCATTTTATCATATCATCATACTGCCACTGAAGTCTTTAGAAACCCCACTGATGAATAGTAATGGACTCGGGCGTGTTCGGGATCTTAGTCCCAACCCACCTGAGCAATCCTGCCGGGAAGCTGACACTGCACACTGCCAATTGTAGGCAGGGAGGCATTTCCTGGTCTGTGCAGCTGTGGACCTGGAAAAAGCCTCACTGCCATGATTGGCGGTGTGCAAAGGCGGCTTCCTGGTGGCATTGCTTAGGTGGGTTGGGACTACGATTCGGAACACGCCTGAGCCCATCACTACAGATGGAACAGCCAATGGGAATCTTCCATGTCACCAGGTGGCAACATTGGTAACCCAATTAGAAAACTCCCACTCTGCAGTCCAGAGTAAGAATTTGTGTCATTCAGTTTATTTTTTTTAGTTACTCAGGCGATTTAGCTAGAGGACGTGTTTAGAGGGGTAGGTCCCTAGCCAGAATTAAGCTTCATATTGTATGTCATGTTTCAGTAAGATTTTCCAAAAATCCCTCTATCGATTCCATATCCTGTGATTAGTACATACTGTACCACGCCTTCTGTCCTTTTATTACAGATGCATCTGTTGGGGGAACTCTCTACTAAAACCAATCCCCCCTCAACACACAAAAGGCAAGACAGGCTTAACATTTACAATAACATGCCGCTCCAAACCTTCAAACGGAGCTCAGTAGTGGCTGCTCCAGGCCAGGTAAACTCTATGCATCCACTGCACATTCTAAGTTTCTAGCCCCCCCCAAATATATCCCACTTTAACCACCGGACCATTTTGGCTAGTTAATGACCAGGCCCCTTTTTGCGATTCGGCACTGCGTTGCTTTAACTGACAATTGCGCAGTCGTGCGACGTGGCTCCCCAAAAAATTGGCGTCCTTTTTTTCCCCACAAATAGGGCTTTCTTTTGGTGGTATTTGATAGGGCTGGGAAAAAAATCGATTTTAATCTTGAATCGAGTTTTGAGTTCAAATCGATTCAGATTTGAAGAAAATCGTTTTTTTTAGATTTTTTTTTTCCTTCAGCGTTTCCGTAGCAGGGCTGCAGGGGACGTATCCGGAATGGCACTAGGCGGCGTTACCCCAATTACATCTACTCGCCGCAGCCGCTGCGAGTAGATGTAATGTAACACTAACTAACCGCAAGCCACCGTCTGCCTACGTTATCAGCGTGTCATGCAGACAGACGGCGGCCATTGCAGTGTTCAAAAGCCGTGCCTCCCGAGTCCTCGTCGTCTGTGATAGGCGGATCACTCAATTTCACAGCAGGCAGTGTTCCGCCTATCACGGACATCCTCGTCTGTATTATAAGGATGAACGGATGTCCGTGATAGGCGGAACACTGAATGCTGGGAAATTGAGTGTTCCGCCTATCAGACGAGGAGGAGGCGCGGCTTTTGAATACTGGAATGGCCGCCGGTGTAGCAGTAAAATCTGTATCCCATGAAAATCTGCATCAGGTACGGGCACAGTGATTGAAGCATGGGCACAGTGAGGCATTGGGCACAGTGAGACACGGGCACAGTGAAGCATGGGCACAGTTCAATTCAACTAAGAGTAACCTCAGGATTTTTTGTTGTTTTATTAGCTAAATCCAAATACAGTATTAATAATTTGGATGTTTATTAATCTTTGTTGCACACTGACTTTGCAGTTAGAGAAAGGGTTTGTTTGTTGATGCACTTTAATATAATAAAAAGAAATCGAATCGAATCGTAAATCGAGTTTATAAAAAAATCGCAGATTTTTTTTGGGGGGGAAATCCCCCAGCCCTAGTATTTGATCATCTCTGCGGTTTTTATTTTTTGCGCTATAAACAAAAATAGAGCGACAATTTAGAAAAAAAAAGCAATATTTTTTACTTTTTGCTATAATAAATATCCCCCAAAAACATATAAAAATATATTTTTCTTCAGTTTAGGCAGATACGTATTCTTCTACATATTTTTGGTAAAAAAAAAACGCAATCGGCATTTATTGATTGGTTTGCGCAAAAGTTATAGCGTTTACAAAATAAGGGATAGTTTTATGGCATTTTTATATATTTTTTTTTTACTAGTAATGGCAGCGATCAACATCGGACACTTTTGACACATTTTTGGGACCGTTGTCATTTTTACAATGATCAGTTCTATAAAAATGCACTGGTTACTGTAAAAATGACACTGGCAGTGAAGGGGTTAACCACTAGGGGCGCTGATGGGGTTAGGTGTGCAGAGCGGAAATCAGTGACGGTGTCAGTAGGCGAGCGGAGAGATGTTGTGTTTACACTAACATCATCCCGCTCCATCCCTCCATGAGACGATCGCGGAGATTCCCGCGGCGATCGAGTCCGCAGGACCTGTGGTCCGACTCACGGGTAAGGTAGTGGGGTCGCGAGCGTGCCCCTCACGACGGGCAGTTAAAGGGGACGTACAGGTGCATTGATGTGCCTGTACGTGCCATTCTGCCGACGTATATCTACTGGAGGCGGTCCTTAAGTAGTTAAATACTGCCTAAAATTAAAGCTTTTATTAAAATAAAATGCATAGATACTTACCTCAGTCCGAGCTTTCATTCCCTGTCTGTAGTTGGCAGTGGCTGGGCCCCACTGCTGCCCACTAGGAAAGTTGTGCATCTGAAATCTTTCGAGCATGCACATCAGCATTTTTTTTTTTTTTAAAAGCCGGACTTTTGGCAGGCTTTTTTATTTTTTAAGTGTTTTGTATTAAGGGGGCTGTCGGTAAAGCAAACCTTGCATTTTTATGCAAGGTCTGTTTTAAATTGAATATTCATAGGTGGTTATGTTCTGTTGCTTTCACATGTATACTCAGAAACTTTGAGACCGTTATTCTTGTCAGTGGTATTCCATAGTACCATGCAGTACGTTTTACTAAAACATTACATTATTTCAACACATTTTCTGCTTATGTAAGGGGCATAAACCTTTATAAATTCTTTGTTTTAGTTCGTTTCTCACGTCTTTTATTGCAATATGTAAATAATCATAACTGCATTTATTAGATCAAATCAATGGTGTATATAAATTTTGCAAGACCGCAGTGTGAGGGTAGAAGAGTTTACAAAAGCGGCCTGAATGTTTTCCTTCAGCTATGGATAAAGGTGTGTTAGTGATTAATAACATCTGAAGGGGAACATAGAGCCAAGAATCACATCTAATGATATATGGAGAGACTTGCATAAGCCGTTGATGCTTTATCAGTATAGCCCTTTTTACCCGAACATATGTGGATGTGTGTGTGTGTGTTGTTTCACCAATTTTGTTCTTGTTTTCATTAAGATTAGGCAGTACATGCCTTGCGGATAGGATTGGACTTAAATAATGTTTATTTTTTGTCCGTTGTATTTGTCTTAATTGTGTCTAGATCCTTTTCCGTATTACATTGTTCTTTACAAGGCTGAGTGGGATCACAGGCACCTTTGATTAGAGTGTATACTCTGCTCCTTGCGTTAATCCCTTACTAACCAGTTTGGTCAGATGCAGTGGAAAATGGTAACTGAGCACCTGCTGTAATAATTCTAATGAATAGCCTCACTAGTCTCTAAAGAGCTAAAAGCTGCATTTTTCTGTGCTCACTGGCAATTGCTACCGATTTGCTTTCAGTGCTTTCTTAAATACTGGGTTAATTTAAATATTGTTTCTATGGGAAACTTAAGTGACTACATACAGGATAACTCTAGTAGGCAAAATAATGAAAAGTTCAGATAAATCTGGGGCCCACAGAGATCTTTAAAGGGTTGATTTGGGATAAAACCTCACTTAAGACCTGGAATTAAAAAAATAACAATCTTTGTAAGAGCCACACTAAAAATATGGGATGCAGTATTAAAAAAAGGGAAACTATCCACTATGATGGGACCTATGACCCCACTGTTCTCCAATCCATATTTTCCGCCAGCCTTAGCAACCACAAATGACTTTAAATGGAATCTAGTGGGGAACGCAAGGGTGGCCCAGATCCTAGTGGATGGAAAAATACCAAAAATGCAAGAAATGGGATCTAAACATAAACAAACATAAATGGCTACAGTACCACCAATTAAATACATATATTAAAACAAAAATAGAACTACCTTTTAATAAACAGAACTAAAACTACATTTGAACAAATACTATTGCATGAACAAAAGCCAACTAAAATACTATCTAAGATATATGGATTATTACTCCCTTCTGGAGTTATCAGGAATGAAAAAATGGGAAGGGGAAATAGGGAGAACAATATCAGAGACAGAATGGGAGAAAATATTTGCAATAATTCATAAAACATCTATAGCAATTAAATATCAAGAGAGAAACTACAAAATAGTAATGAGATGGTATTGGAGTCCAATAGCGTTAAATAAAATAAACAATGAAAATACAGAGATGTGTTAGAGATGTAAGGTCGATAAGGGTACTATGGATCATATTTGGTATGGATGCCATCTGGTGAGAAATTTTTGGAATAAAATAAAGGAGATATATCAGAAAGTGTTGGGAGTAGACAAGAACTTAAGAATAGATATCTCATTGTTATCTCTGATGCCAGAATCAATAAAGAATATTAAAACTGATATTCTTCATCATATGACAATGGCAGCAAGAACAATAGTAGCTCACAAATGGAGGGATAACAAAAGCCCAAACTTTACAGAATGGGTATGTGAAATGAATGCGTCTTAGGCAAATAATAAAAGGTAGAGATACGAGGGAATTTGGGGAGAAGGAATTCCAACGTATCCTTTTCAATGAGGCCTGAGAAAAAGGCCTCAGTGCAAAGAATCCGGAGTTCAGAAAGAAAGGAGGAAACAAGAGAATAGGAGATGGGACAATACCAATTGGGATTCTTGAGGATAGAAAGGCACATGTTTTGGTAATGGCTGTTTCTTTCCTGCGTGAGCAGGAGCGAACCTCCTGGCCCCTCAATGAGTTTATCCTTAAGTTTTTGCATTTTATCTTAACCAAGAACTATTTTACTTTCAATGATCAACTTTTTTTACAGACCCAGGGGGTCACAATGGGGACCTCCTGTGCCCTGGCCTATGCCAATCTTTATTTGGGTGGGTGGGAGTGACTCATAAATGCAGATGGTAAATACATAGAATTCCTTGAGCACACACTGGTCTGGTATAGGTACATTGATGACCTGTTCCTAGTCTGGACCGGGACTAGTGCACAACTACTACAGTTTGTTAATCTGCTTAATAAGAATGATCTCAATCTTAGCTTTACGGTCCAGTTTGATGATGTTCAGATCCCATTTTTGGATCTGGTCATCCACAAACAAATGGACGGCACCTTAAGTACCAACCTATACCAGAAGCCAACGGCCAGCAACACCCTGCTCTATGCAACTAGTGCTCGCCCTCAACCACTTATACGGCGCATCCCATTTGCACAAAACCTGCGACTCCGCAGGAATTGTACATTGCAAAGCAACTTTAAAATCCAAGCTAATGCCCTACGGGAACGCTTATTATTAAGAGGTTATTCACGTACCAATCTAAACGCCTACAACAAGGCCTGTCTCCGTTCTAGACAATCATTGCTTTATCCCCCTCCTAAGCCTAAATCTACTTCTGAATCGGTTAGATTTATTACTACCTTTTCTCTTATCGTCCATGGACTGACACAGCTCTCATACTGTTTACGTGTGGGTATATGTCCCTGCTTGCAGGAGAAGATCTAGGCAGAATGTTAGATGTTAGAAACATTCTAGAACAAAACCAGAGCTGAACAGCCCCGCCCAGGGGGGTGGCCCCTCCGGACACAACCCTCCTACCAGCAGCCTCAGCCCCAGTTTTTTTCTGCCTAGCAGAAGGAGAAGACGTGGCTCTCTCAGGAGCCAGTCTCCTGGAAGATTTTACTTTTCAATATTATTCCTTTGGGAATTTTAATTTTATTTTTGAGGCCATCAATCAACTGTTGGCTGGGCAACAGGTTGGGTACACTGGTATCCTCGTAGTCTTCCCTGTCTGACCATCGAGCGTGCTGATCCTCGCCTTGTGTGCGTGAGACTCAGTTCACGACATACCCCATGACTCCAGGGGTGGCCGGGTTGCTTTTATACTCCCCCGGTCCTCACAAGATTGAACAGTACCTGTCTGTATCTTTCACGGTGGACCGGGCCGACAGCTACTCAGTACTACTCTGTGATAGGTCTGTCTGAAACAAGACAGTGGGTCCCTCTGGGACGGGTAAGTCGTCTCTCCTGCTGCAGGTGAGTACATGCTGGCTGTGTATCTTTATCTGGGGGATTTCTCCCCGTCTCCCCCCTGTTATGCTGCTCTCTGCAACCTGTACTGGTGCTGTACTGTGTGGGGGTGCTTGGGGGTCGCTCTGGCCTGGCGGGGTGCGCTCATCTCTTTTTAGTGGACTCTGGTAGAGGAGCAGTGTTCTGGTGTGTGAGTGTGGGGTCTTTATTGCGTGCGCCATTAGCGCTGTATTGTGAATTTAAAAAATGTACTCGGTGGCCATCTTGCTGTGGTTCAATGGCACAGTTATACATGCGGCCGGCGGCCATTTTCTTGTAGCCTCGGCGCTTTCACTTTCGGTTTCGGCCTCTAGCGGCGCTGCTGCGGCGCAAATCTCCTCACAGGATTTCTGCACACTCTCCTCAGGCTTCACTTGCGCTGCAGCGCGGTTACTTACAGCGGAATTGAGCAGTCCTTAAGGGTTGGTGAGACCTCCGGGTATCCCCTCCTCAGCCTCAGCGTAGCCAGTGGGTGGACTGTGTTATTCACTGTTATAGTGTCTATAACACTCCACCAAGGGGATTTTTTGGCGTCCTTGGGTATCAAGGACGCCTTATTTGCACGTTCCAATCTGCGCAAGTCACCAGAGGTTTCTGCGCTTTGCCATAGGAGAAGTCCACTATCAGTTCGTGGCTCTTCCCTTCGGCCTAGCATCGGCACCACGGGTTTTCACCAAAGTGCTTGCCCCCGTTCTACAGTAGGTGCCGCCGATATTGTGTCAATCTCGCCGCTTCTAGCGGTGAGATTGACACTCTACGAGCCCGTCGCGAGAGCCAGCGCGGAGCTGTCTCGTCATCGGGAAAGGAAAAATTTTGTTTTTCCTTTCACAATGAGCGACACGCATTGCCGGTAGACGGAGATCCGACGTGGATTCCCGCCAATACCAGGCACTGTGTTTGGTATGAATCCTGAGCGGGAACTCCACGCCAGATTTTAAATAAAAAACCGGCATGGGTTCCCCCTCCAGGAGCATACCAGGCCCTTCGGTCTGGTATGGATTTGAAGGGGACTCCCCTAAGCCAAAAAATCGGCGTGGGGGCCCCCCTCAAAATTCAAACCAGACCCTTATCCAAGCACGCAACCTGGCAGGCCGCAGGGTCAGAGGGGGGACGAGAGAGCCGCCCCCCTCCCTCCTGAACCGTACCAGGCCGCATGCCCTCAACATGGGGGGGTTTGGTGCTCTGGGGCAAGGGGGTTGCGTGCTCGGATAAGGGTCTGGTTTGGATTTTGAGGGTGACCCCCACACCGAAGGGCCTGGTATGCTCCTGGAGGGGGAACCCATGCCGTTTTTTTTTCTTTAAAAATTGGCGTGGAGTTCCCGCTCAGGATTCATACCAAACACAGTGCCTGGTATTGGCGGGAATCCACGTCGGATCCCGTTCAATACAGTGCCGCGTCTCCTCGCTATTGCAGCGAGTGCGAGATGTGTCGCCAACCTGTCGCCGAGATGTCGGCACCCGTCGCAGAGAATCTCCGTGATAGGATTGCGATGAATATACAATGTCGGCGGCACCTACTGTAGCTTTGCTGAGACAGCAAGGAATTGTTATCGTGGGCTATCTGGACGATCTCCTTCTACGAGCAGAAAATGGCTCAGAATTGGAGGAAAATGTAACAATAGTCAGTCAGACCCTCCGGGACTTTGGGTGGCTTCTGAACATGCAGAAGTCGGTTCTAGTCACGACTCAACGATTGGAGTATCTGGGTCTGATCCTGGACACTTCAGCAGCGAAGGTGTTTCTACCCTCAGAGGAGTTACTGACACTTAAGTCGGCAGTGCGGGTTCTGACGTCCTGAAAATGGTCGTCAATTCGTTTCTGCATGAGAGTCCTGGGACTAATGGTGGCCTCCTTCAAGGTGGTTCCGTATGCCCAATCACACACTTGGGCATTGCAGAAGGGAATTCTGTCTGTCTGGGACAAGTTCCCATTATCATTGGATCTTCAGATCCAGGTGAGTCACTCTGTCAAGGCGTCCCTGACGTGGTGGCTGAGATCCCCGGATTTTCGGGCCGGGAAGTCGTTCCTCCCCATCCAGTGGACGGTGGTCACAACAGATGCCAGCTTGACTGGCTGGGGAGGAGTTTAGGGAGTCCTGTCAGCTCAAGGACTCTGGACGAATCTCGTCTACCAATCAACGTCCTGGAATTGGGGGCGATCAGACTGTGTCTCTCCGCGTGGTCGAAGATGCTACAGGGCCGTTCGATCAGAATTCAGTCGGATAACGCCACGGCCATGGCGTATGTCAACCATCAGGGGGGAGCTCGGCTGCAGCATCCAAGGTCGCCCACATCCTAAGGTGGGCGGAATGAAGTGTACCAGCGCTGTCGGCCGTATACATTCCGGGCGTAGAAAACTGGCAGGCGGACTATCTAAGTTGCCAGTCCCTGGACTAGGGGGAGGGGTCCTTGCATCCGGAGGTGTTTCAACTCCTTTGTCGGCGGTGGGGCACACCGGATGTAGACCTGATGGCACCTCGACTCAATCGCAAGGTGTCAAGGTTTGTGGCCAGGTCCAAGGACCCCTGGGCGGATGCCTCGGACGCGTTGGTGGCCCCGTGGGGTCAGTATCGCTTAATGTGTGCTTACCCTCCGCTGCAGTTGATTCCTCGTCTGCTGCGCAGGGTAGCGGCCGAGGGCATTCCGGTGATCCTCATTGCCCCGGACAGGCCTCGGCGTCACTGGTACGCCGACCTGGTACGTCTCATCGCGGACATCCCTTGGCGCCTACCCTCGAGGGAGGACCTTCTGTCTATTTTCATCCTGCTTTACAGTCTCTGGCTTTAACGGCATGGCATATTGAGAGCCAGGCACTGAAGGACCGAAGCCTGTCGGATTCGGTAATTTCAACCATGCTTAGGGCACGGAAGTCTTCTTTTAGAAAGATCTATCACCGTACCTGGAGAGCTTACATCGCTATGTGCGAAGAGCTAGACTGGCGTCCACGGACGCACTCTGCCCCCAGAATCCTGCGGTTCTTGCAGCGTGGTGTGGCCCAAAGGCTGGCTTTGAGCACAATTAAGGGTCAGATTTCAGCCTTGGCCGTTTTTCTTTTAAAGACCCCTAGCAAGTCATTCCTTAGTTAGCACTTTTGTGCAGGGGGTTCGCCATGTGATTCCACCTGCCAAGCCTCCGCTCCCTCCTTGGGATCTGAACTTAGTGCTCTCGGCTCTTCAGGAACCTCCTTTTGAAAATATCAGAGATATTCCTCTTTTAACTTTGTCTCAGAAGGTGGCTTTCTTAGTGGCCATCACTTCTGTTAGACGGGTGTCTGGGTTGGCGGCTCTGTCATGCAAGTCACCTTACTTGGTCCTCCATAAGGATAAGGCGGTGTTGCGACCGCGACCTTCTTTCCTTCCAAAGGTGGTTTCGGCTTTTCACCTTAATGAGGACATTGTCCGTCCTTGTGCCCTCACCCATCGCATCCTAGAGAGTTTGCACTTCACAATTTAGATGTGGTTGCGAGCCTTACGGGTGTACCTAGCGGCTACTGCTTCTATTCGGAAGTCTGACTCGCTGTTTGTATGTGTCTCTGGTCCGAAACAGGGCCAAGCGGTGTCGTCTGCCACCATTTCTAGGTGGATCAGACAGACTGTTATACAGGCCTATGCCATTAAGGGGCGGGCGCCTCCCTTTCCAGTTACAGCGCATTCCACCAGGGCAATTGGAGCTTCCTGGGTTTTCCGACATCAAGCGTCGGTTGCACAAGTGTGCAAGGCGGCGACGTGGTCGTCCGTTTATACCTTTTCAAAATTCTATAAGGTTGATGTGGCTGCATCTTTGGATGCTTCCTTCGGCCGCAAAGTGTTGCAGGCCGCTGTTTAATGTTGCAACTCCTCCATTAAGGAGCTCTGCTGGTTTGGAGTGAAGTTTTGGTTGTTCCTTTACTATTTGCTCCCACCCTTTTCTTATACTGCTTTGGGACGTCCCACACGTAAACGGTACAAGAGCTGTGTCCGTCCATGGACGATAAGAGAAAATAGGATTTTTGTACTCACCGTGAAATGCGTTTCTCTGACGTCCATGGACTGACACAGCACCCACCCTTCTTTTAAGGTTTGTACTGCTTTGTTACGAACTGAGGCTGCTGGCTGTGGGTAGGAGGGTTGTGTCCGGAGGGGCCGCCCCCCTGGGCGGGGCTGTTCAGCTCTGGTTTTGTTCTAGAATGTTTCTAACATCTAACATTCTGCCTAGATCTACTCATGCAAGCAGGGACATATACCCACACGTAAACAGTATGAGAGCTGTGTTAGTCCATGGACGTCAGAGAAACAGATTTTACGGTGAGTACAAAAATCCTATTTTCTGCTCCTCACAATATGCTCCGGACCATTTTAACTAAACATTGGCACTTACTTATACTTACCGAACACAATACTTTGCATAAACATTTGAAACCCAATCCTGAATTGGTCTTCCGCAGAGCCCATTCATGGTGTGACCGCTTGACTCAGTCACTACACATCTCATAATGTTCCTAAACTGGGACCTAATGGTAGATTTAAATGTGGCAATTGTCCCCGTTGCCCTTGGGTTTTGGAGGGTAGGAACTTTATTCTTCCCAATGGAGAGTATTTCCGTCCCTCCACATATGCTGATTGTGGCACCAAGGGCGTTATATATCTGATGGTATGTAACTGTAAAGCCTTTTACATAGGTAAAATATTAGGGAATTCAGACAACGCATTGGGGACCATTTGTATTATTCCAGTAGCGGTAAACTTACCACTATTGGGCGACACATTGGTCTGTACCATCGATGTGACCTGTCGGCGGTTCGGTTCCTGGTCCTTAAGGCCGTAGCACCTAACCCCAGGGGGATGACTCGGAATAAGGCTATCCTACAGAGGGAAACCCTGTGGATAGAACATCTCAATGCTACCATACCCCCCGGGGTTAAATGAGATGAATTCATACAAACCTTTTTTGTAAAATAACCAAATAATGATCTTTTTACCATTAATTTCTCCCTCTTTTTTTTTTCCCCCCTTTCCCTTTTTTCTCCTTCCCCTCACCTCCCCCTCCTTCCCCTCACCTCCCCCCTTCTTCCCCTCACCTCCCCCCTCCTTCCCCCTCACCATGATGATCTGTACAGGTTGATCCATCTTTGCCCCACTGTGCCAGTTTTGACCATTGGCTGCAGTTTTCCCCTCATTAAATGTCCCTGGTTCATCCGTAGATTCGCAATTGGTGATTATTATTATTAGAGTTTTTCCTCTAATTGTTAAATTGTTTGTTTACGTTGCTTCCTTAATTAGACTTCATAATGATTGTATGATGGTTTACAGCCTTTGTTTTTGTTTTTCTGCTGCCGATGTGTCATGTGACATGGCTTCCGCTCTCTGTTCCACCCTATCGGCGAACGAGTGCCCTTCCTGGTCGGGACAGCCAATCGCTGTCCCTAACTTGCACCAGCAGACCTGGCCTTGCGGCCAATGGGTTCTGCTGTTGCGCACCTGCGCAGGAGCCTACACACGCTCTGCCGAGTGTGGAGGGGCTGACCCCGTGACATCACACGCCGCACGTTGCATGCGGCGCTGTGTATGGCGGGGTTGGGGATCACATATAAACGGCTCCGTTGCGAGCCACTTGTGTGAGTGGTGATCACTCTCCCTGGGGTACTGTGCTATTGGAATCGTCACTCTGCTTGATACACTCGATGGAGAATCATCCATGATATGTCACATATGTGTGTGTTTCTCAACACCGCTGTGTTTTCTCTCCCTTATTCTGCAGTTATCAGTTTTGGCTCCTTCTGCGCCCTCCTCTGGTGCTGGTCTGGTCAGCCTTTCCTTGTGCTGGCTGCACTCCAGAATCTGTATATCATGTCCACTTGTACATTGTTGCCATTACCCCAGTAAAATCGAGTCTCTCCATATTGTGGTAAGATCCACCATTAATTTAATTATCTATGGTGGCGGTCTTTTCTAGAGCATATCAATTGGTATATGGGTGTTACTGTTCTTCCCTTTTTCCCCTCCCCCCCCTCTCATTTTCCCCCTTCTCTCCACTCCCCTCCCCCCTTCCTCCAATCCTTCCCCCCCCCCTCTCTTCCCTTTTTCTTTCCCTTCCCATCTCCCATCCCTCACTCAATCCCTCGCCTCTCTCCACCCTAAACAGATATGTGACGGTTGTTCCGTTAACAACAAATGCTGTTTTCCTGTTTTGGGGTTTGGCTCAAATGTTTTTAACTGTATAGTGTTTTTTATGTAATAAATATATTTTTATATGATTTCTTGTTGTGTTATCAGTGCCTAGAAAAATCAAACCAACATCCCCATTCCTGGTGACCACTGGTGGGTGAGATGGCGCTAGCAGCCATCACCCTATGCTCATCCGGTCTTTTCTCATTACTTATTATGGATGATGGCACTATTTATATATTTTATTGATTACACCCTTTTAACTGAGGCTATACTCAAAATTTTGTTATCACCAGTCCATATGAGTGGACCTTCTGATCCAGTTCGCCTGAAAATCTGACTGATGGACCTGATCGTAACGGTCACGTGAAAGTGGCTTAAAAAAGTAAAGTTAAAGTGATTAGTCTCTGTGTAAAGTCTCGTTTTTTTTTCTCTAAAAATAACAAACCTGTTATACTAACCTGTTCTGTTGCAGTGGATTTGCACAGAGCAGCCCAGGTCCTCCTCCCTGGTCCCTCTTCTGTGCTCCTGGCCCCTCCCTCCTTTCGAGTGCCCCCACGGCAAGTAGCTTGCTATGGGGGCACCCGAGCAGAGTCAAGCTCCCTGTGTCCATTCAGACATGGAGGCCCAGCAATGCCCCCTCTCTCTCCTGATTGACTGACTGACTTCGATTGACAGTGGGAGCTGTGTCTCAGCCAATCAGGAGGAGCGTCTCGGAAGGCCAAGGCACTCGTGAACATCGCTGGATAGAGATGGGACTTGGGTAAGTATTAGGGGGTGCTGAAGGGCGACTGTTGCACACAGAAGGCTACTTTAACACTGCAGCGCCCGGCCATTAGCGCTAAAGTGATGCTTGTGCGGTGCTTTTTCAGATGCTAGCGGGGTGCTTTTAACCTCAAAGAAGGGGTTAAAAGTGCCCGTGTTGTGGCGCTTGCGAATCACTTTTCAGGTGCTTTGGAAGTACTGCCCATTAATTTCAATGAGCAGGACATTTTGGAAGTGCTGTATACAGTGTTTTGGCAGAAAAATTCCAGATGGACATAAATGTGTGTAAACTTGCCTAGGCGTATAAAGCACTGTAACATTTATTAATTTCATTGGCCAGAATTAATTTAAATTCTGGCCAATTAAATTAACAAACCCCTAAGTGCTTGATGCTCCTAAACATGTTTACAAATCTGGCATTTAGAAGAGCTGGGCAAACGCCCAGTGTGCATGAGACCAAAGCCTAGATTTCACCCACCCCACAAAAAAAGTTTTTGATCGGTGCGAGAGCTGGAGTGGTTAAAAATTTTGTTGATGGCAAAGGATAACAGGTGGCCGCTTGGGGGAGAATTGATTGGCTGAGCTGGGTTTCCAGCTAAATGAAAGGTTTCCGTGCATTTGCCTTTCTACCTCCCATAGACTCTAACTACACTTATGACTGATGAGAAGTTTATGGATAGATTTTTCATTAATTAGATTGTTTCTGTATGTCAAACATTTTTTTATTTATTTTAGTGTTTTAAAGTAAGCAAAATAATAATTTGTAAGGTAAATTTTTAGATGTGGAAAACGTATGGGTAGTCTGTCATATGACCGGGGCAGTGACCTGATCCTTGGTTTTCTTTTTAAGATCTCTTTTTTCCCAGGCACAAATGGTCTTTGCTGTATGAAACATCTAAGTTCACTAACTGTACAGAAATAACAGATTTGGATTCAGTGATCTGAGATATCGTTAAGAAACAAATTGTAGGATTGAGCTGATAAAACGGGATTGAGTTTCTAACGTTTATTTAGGCAGGTCAGAGATGTTACTTTTCCACAAGACTCTTTACCCTCCTGACCCTTAATTGGCTTTTATTCAGCATTTGTTTGGCACTGTCAATTTAAGAAGCTGTGTATTTTAGGATGCTTGAATGATCTCAAGTAAAAAAAATACATACCGGTTTAGTGAGAACTTGGTTGTGTAAAGTGATGTCTGTTGCTAGTAGTTGTCAGACAATGTAATGTTTCCTCATGCCATCACTCTGTTTAGCTAATCTTTCTTTATTCAATTCCCCTTTTCCCACAGATTCTTCCTGCCAGGGCTCTACATGCCATGCCACCATTTTTAAAAATAACGGCCCCTGTAGCTGGCTACTTCTACCTAGTTCTGTGACGATAATGTCAAGACAGATTTTGTGCATTCCCCCTAAGAGATCTAGGGAGGCTTGTTATTCACTAACAAGTCACCTCAATCACATACAGGGCATGCCCCAAACTAGATCTGCGGTGGCTTGTTATCCAATAAGAAGCTGCCCCAGATCTTCTCTGGATAATGCACAAGATTTGGTGATGTTTCCCTGGAAGGCACTGGTGAGGTGATCTTCTGTGAAGTTGGGCTATGTCACCAGTGCCTCAGGAAAACCAGGAAAATAGGAAAAATATATGTAGGTTTTTCAAAAATGATTTGCTTTTACAAATTACTCTTATGTTTTTGGATGGGCCTGCGGTGCTGCATGCCCCGTGGCTTTTTGGGTTTCAGAAGGTAAATGTCCATTTTAAATAATCGACACCCCCCTGTTTAAAAAACGGTTACATTCCCAGCATCCCAGGAATGCTAACTGTCATATATGCTTGTGCCTTCAACCAAACTGTCAAACCTTTAAATGGCTGGTGTCATAACTGATCACGTGTCCTGAGTTGTCTACATGTGAAATGTGTAAATTATACTGCGCTGTCCAATTAGTGAGAAATAAATCACTCATGTAGTGAAGGTGAATCTACCTCTCCAATAACAATGCTGCAACTTCTATGTGAGACACACATAATAAAATAGTAGTAGAAAAAATAATAAAGCTGCGCAAATTATAAAATATTTGATTACACCACTGATTGTATCAAATGATGATATGTACAGAGCTCAGTCTCTATTGCCAAAAGATGACAACTTTATATGATAAGAGGTCCTGACAATATACCAGACACCTACATCACATTCAGCAAGAGGGCAAAGTCCTGTATTGTGAAGAAAAAAATATATATAATATATATATTTTTTCAAACTATAAAGTCCTGAAAACCAAATCAACAACGAAGTGTGGATGAAAATCTTCTTGTTCAGCTATTTGGTGACTTCAAACATAAACACCCAATGAAAAGTGCCGTACACTTGATAGAGATTCCACCACCACCAGTTCTTACTACCGCTTACCAGAACTGTTGATCCCTTCAGAGATCAGTGCAAACAGATGGCTATTCCCCTGCCAGGGTCACTAGGTGAATAATCAATATCAGCTTTTTTCCCGGATTCTAAGCCACTCCTCTCCACTGAGCACCTTCTCACTCCCCCCTCAGAGCACACACCACACCTGTAGGACCTTGTCTACATGTGTCTGTTTGCATTCCATTATGCCTACAGATCTCCTGAGTGTAAACACACTATTTCATTTAAATCGCAGGCCAGTCAGTTGTGTTTCAGGCTGGGTTCACACTTGTGCGACACGACAGCCGTCCTACTTTGGATCCGACTTTGCCCTGCGACATGAAGCCGACATATGTCCGACTTGGATCCCCGCCAATACCAGGCATTGTGTTTGGTATGAATCTTGAGGGGAAACTCCACGCCAAATTTTAAATAAAAAACCGGCATGGGTTCCCTCTCCAGGAGCATACCAGGCCCTTCGGTCTGGTATGGATTTTAAAGGGAACCCCCTAAGCCGAAAAAACAGCGTGGGGGTCCCCCCAAAATCCAACCCAGACCCTTATCCGAGCACACAACCTGGCAGGCCGCAGGAGAAGAGGGTGGGACAAGAGAGCGGCCCCCCTTCCTCCTGAACCGTACCAGGCCGCATGCCCTCAACATGGGGGCTTGGTGCTTTGGGGCAGGGGGGCGACCTGTGGCCCCCCCACCCCAAAGCACGCTGCCCCCATGTTGATGAGGACAGGGCCTCTTCCCGACAACCCTGGCCGTTGGTTGTCGGGGTCTGCGGGCGGGGGCTTATGCCCCCTTTAATAAGGGGGCCCCCAGATCCCGGCCCCCCACCCTATGTGAATGAGTATGGGGTACATCGTACCCTTACCCATTCACCTGGTGGAAAAAAATGTCAATAAAAAAACACTACACAGGTTTTTAAAGTAATTTATTACACAGCTCCGGAGGTCTTCTTCCGACTTCGGGGGTCTCCAGTGTCGTCTCCGGTTCTTCTCTCGCTCTCCAGTTCTTTCTTCTGCCGGGCCTCCGCTATCTTCTTCCAGCTCTTTTGCTAGCGGGGCCCGGTCTTCTCTGTAGTCTTCTTCCCTCTTCTTCCCTCTTCTCTCGCTCTCCGGTTCTTTCTTCCTTCTGCCGGGCCTCCGCTATCTTCTTCCAGCTCTTTCCAGGTCTTCTCCGTCGCCTTCTTCCCTCTTCTCCTCTTCGATGTTGACACGTCGCTTCCTCCCGGTGTGCGGTGCGCTCCGATTTATATAGGCCTCTCATGACGTCACAGTCACAAGCTCCGAGCATGTGACTGTGACGTCATGAGAGGCCTATATAAATCGGAGCGCACCGCACACCCAGCATTACAGCGGGAGGAAGCGACGTGTCAACATCGAAGAGGAGAAGAGGGAAGAAGGCGACGGAGAAGACCGGGCCCCGCTAGCAAAAGAGCTGGAAGAAGATAGCGGAGGCCCGGCAGAAGGAAGAAAGAACCAGAGAGCGAGAGAAGAACCGGAGAGCGTGGAGACGACACCGGAGACCCCCGAAGTCGGAAGAAGACCCCCGGAGCTGTGTAATAAATTACTTTAAAAACCTGTGTAGTGTTTTTTATTGACATTTTTTTCCACCAGGTGAATGGGTAGGGGTACGATGTACCCCATACTCATTCACATAGGGTGGGGGGCCGGGATCTGGGGGCCCCCTTATTAAAGGGGGCTCCCGGATTCCGATAAGCCCCCGCCCGCAGACACCGACAACCAACGGCCAGGGTTGTCGGGAAGAGGCCCTGTTTCAACATGGGGGCAGGGTGCTTTGGGGTAGGGCCGTGCCCCAAAGCACCAAACCCCCCATGTTGAGGGCATGCGGCCTGGTGCGGTTCAGGAGGGGGGGGCTGCTCTCTCGCCCTCCCCCTCTTTTCCTGTGGCCTGCCAGGTTGCGTGCTCGGATAAGGGTCTGGTTTGGATTTTTGGGGGACCCCCGCGCCGTTTTTTCGGCTTGGGGGGGTTCCCCTTAAAACCCATATCAGACCGAAGGGCCTAGTATGCTCCTGGAGGGGAACCCATGCCGTTTTTTTTTATTTAAAATTTGGCGTGGAGTTCCCCCCTCAAGATCAGCAGAGCACAAGTCGCATGCCAAAGTCGGATCATGCAAGACTGCGGTCCGAACTTTGATCCAACTTCAATGATAGTCAATGGGCTGAAGTAATATCAAAGTCGGACCAAAGTAGTAAAGGGAGCATTTTCAAAGTCGGACCGACATGTGTCGGACCAGTTAAGATGGCTCCCATAGGGAAACATTGATTTTCACACGTCATGCGACATAAGCTCCCAATGTCGGAGCGTTTGTCGGACAAGTGTGAACCCGGCCTCAAGGTGGATGTCCAGGTAATGTTGGTGCATACCGTCATACATCAATATTAAAAAAAACGTTAATAAGATCATGCATGGGCAACTAGCCTCCAAGCCAACTTTAAGGACACTCTCATTTGTTCTTATTCGCTAACCCCAGTTAGAAATCAGTGAGACATTCTATCCTGACTAGTTAGTCTTAAGGCCCGTACACACGATCAAATTTTCCGACGGGAATTGTGTGATGGCAGGCTGTTGTTGGAAAATCCACCAACAAATGTGGGATAGCATGCTTTAAAATTTTCCGACAACAAATGTGTCTTGTCGGATTATCCGTTCGTGTGTACACATGTCTGTCAGAAATAAATCCAAAGTACAAACACGCATGCTCCGAACCGATGCTAACCATAGCACAACAGTAGCAGAAGTTGCCCGAAGGGTGGCGCTAAAGAGCTGAAAAACCACGTAGTTTCGCGTACGTAGGCTGAAAAAGTTCTGCCGTCTGTATGCATACCAAATTCACGGCCAACGCCCTTCGCACAAAATTCCATGTATTGGTCCAATGTAGATCCGATCGTGTGTACAAGGCTTTGGAATGTATGGTGGATGGCAAGACAACGGTAGTCCTTTAATGCCTTCCACCTTTGAAAACACTTATTTATTTTCTATTTTTTGAAGATGATATTTGTAAATTGAAAGTACTATGGTCTGTTGCCTTAAGACATTGTAAATGTTGTGTTGTTGCAGAAAAACGATTTTAATTGAAACAACCGAAAGCTAATTTATTTTTCTAATATCGGCATTAATATTTATTTTACAGGATGACCATGAAAGCTGTGGATCCAGTTCTACCAGTCGCAGCAACACAGACAGTGCCAAGTCTGCAATTAAACCGAAGAAGATACAGCAGACAGCTCCCAGCGATCCTGACCTACCACCAGGTATTACTTCAGCGTTGGCTCCGTGTATTATACCGCACCATCATTATGGTGGTGGATTTGAAATGGTGGTAGATGGCAGAATATTCCAACCTTCGCAAACCTTTACTTGAAATATCTACATGATGATTATGTCTGTAGCAATTATACAGACTTATGGGCTGTTATTCTCTTATTATGTCATGATTTTTGTCCTTTATTTTTTATTTTTTTAAACCAGATCTTAACGCATCTATGAGTCCATGCGTGCAGCTGCATAAAGATCAACAAACCTGAGCTGTGTTCAGATCCATAAGAAAAATAATGTAAATATCTGTATCATAGGTTCTGCGTAAAGACAGTATTTTATACTGCACGCATGTAAACAGCTATGCTAATAGTTAAAGTGCAAATGCACTTTACTGGTGCTGCTTGTGTCCTAGGAACAGAAGGACACTAGGTTGCCAAAGCTGCCTGCATACCAGCAGCAGAAGGACGCTAGGAGGCAGAAGCCGTTTGCATCCTAGCAACAGAAGGATGCTAGGAGGCAGAAGCCGTTTGCAACCTAGCAACAGAAGAATGCTAGGAGGCAGAAGCTGACTGCATTTCATGTGAATGGTTCCTCTGACTGGGCTTGGACAAAGATAGTTTTCACCCAGGGACAGCCTTTCTGGCTGGCCACAGCTAATTGGCCTTTTTGTTTGTGGCTATAGTAGTGAGTGTTGCTGCGTCCAGGGGTTGAATTTAGATGCCTCTGAGAGCAAACTGCCTATCCATTGTCATTTACCGTACTTGTCTGAAGTTTTGCATTAGACTTGTTTTCTAAAGTTATTATGGGTTTAAAGTGGGTTAAAGACTTACTTTTCCTTTAAAGCCAGTTTTGAATTTTTTTTATTTATTTTTACATTTTTATTATTCCTACACTCAGAATAAACGACATTGCTGTAATTTTCGTCACAGGTTTGCTTTTTTCATTCTCATTAGCTGCTCGTTTTGACTCAGCACTTCCTGCTAACCTATAAGGTGACACTAGGGGAGAAGGGCAGACACAGTTAATGGAAGGGTCAGCTCATGGTGGGTAACTGAAAGTGGGATGTCTTCTTATTGACAGCTCTCACACCAGAGCCCTCTGCATTCCATCATGCTTCCCTGCACAGAGGAGGACTTCTTCCACCCAGACTCCTTCACTCAATGTTTATTATACTCTAACACTGCCGTAGCAGCTTGACATTGATGAAATAATAGAAATAGGTTTGAAAAATTGCTCTTCAGGGATCCTCTGCTCCTTTTTCATGTGATTTATTGCAGGTCTTAATTGAAGTGTATTATCTGGCTTAGACTTGCTTTACGGAATGACCTACTCTTCTGCCAAAAGCCAAATTCCTCCCAGAATTAGTTTTATTGTTGGGGTACCAAAAGGACACAGTAGTGACAATTTTGGTTCATATACAAGTCCTTAAATGTTGAACATAACATTTGTTGTTTTAGGTTGCTTATTAAAATGTTTAATATTTAAATTGCCATTTTCTTAAAGTTTACTTTAAAACTGATAAATTCTACACAGAGGTAAAGCATTCATGTGTAGCCTTGACATATGTTTATAGGTTTTAGAGCATCCCTGCATCACACAATGCTGCTTTCCACACAGTTACGGTACTATTATTTATTGCAGGTATTTACTCCTGCCAATTTAAAGCAGAGTTCAACCCATTTTTGTAAGTTGATTTCATCCACATGCTCACCCGCATTGCAGTCCTAAGTGGATATTAATTTTGTTTTTTATTATGGCTGAATACCTTTTATTTTAAATGTGCTGGCGGCACTTCCTGTCCCAGCTGCCTAGGCGATGTCGTAATCGCCCGTTTCATTTGGACTCCTGGGATATTGGCGTCATCAATCCCAGAAGTCCAAAGAAAAAGCTTTCATTGTTTTTTGATTGACAAATTTGCGGGGTGGGAACTTTTACTGCTATGGCAACCTGCAATCAACAAACTGCACTGTGCAGTGTCATTGCTGCGCAGGCGCAAGATCGGGAAGTGCATGCTGGGTAGCCAGCTGCACCCAATCCCGGAAATAGGCATGAGCGGTCTTCAGTTGCCCAAAATCGCGATGACTGCTGCATGCTTCCAATATAACGTAATTTTTAACAGATTAAAAAAACACACACATAATTACATTTGCAACCGTATCCAAATAATAATGTGCAATCTCTGCCAATCATGGGGGTGCTTTTAGAAAACAACTGAATATGGTGACTAGAGCTCTGCTTTTAACCCCTTAACACCAATTGTACGCATATATGCGACCCCAGGTTTAAGGGGTTATACTGCTGGCATCATCCCGGTACCGTTTTCTAGAGCGGGCGGTCGACTCTTTAGGGACAACAACGGATGCGGCTAAAAGCCGCTTGGCTGTTATCCCAAAGGAGCGAGAGGGGATGTCCCCCCCCCTCCGTCCCACCGCCACTCTTCCTGAGCCTCCCGTTCCACCGGGAGACCTGATCTATGATCTGGCACTTCCGCCGACTAGAGTGAGACTGGAAGGAAGCTGGAAATGGCTTTGTTCCAGTCTCCTATGGCTGCCAATGACGGCGGCTTAAAAAAAAAATTACAGTATTCAGAATCGCTGTTTTTGGCGATCTGAATACTTTGAAGTGCGAAGGAGGGATTTTGGGGTATTTTAGACCCCCAATCCCTCCATAAAGAGTACCTGTCGCCACCTATTACTGTCACAAGGGATGTTTACATTTTTTAAAGAGACAATGTAAAAACGTTAGATTTTTATTCCAAAAGCATTTTATTAAAATTAGATGAAAATCAAAAAAATCTGATTTAAATTAAAATCATCAATTTTTATCCACCCTGCTTTAATATAATTTTGCCAAAATTCTGTAAAACAATAAGGATGATTGCTCAATTAAATTGCATGATCAACCATATAGATATTGCTCAGACAGTCGCTCAAAAAGAATGGCTATAGATCAGGGGTCTCCAAACTTTTTAAACAAAGGGCCAGTTTATTTTCCTTTAGACTTTAGGAGGGCCGGATTGTGGCCAGTAGGGGCAACATTTTTTGACATCAGTGAGAATAAATATGGCCTCAGGATTGGTGGTCAATAGGAGGAGTAGTGCCCATATTAGTAGGAGGAATAGTATCCCATCATTGGTATCAGTGGAGGAAAGAGTGCCCCATTGTTGGTGTGAGTGGGAGGAATAATGCCTCATATCAGTGGTAGGAATAGTGCCACAAGGGCCAGATAGAAGCTAGCAAAAGGCCACATCTGGTCCTCGGGCCACAGTTTGGAGATCCCTGCTATAGATCATGCCTACCAAAAGCAGTTCTTCCTCAGAGTAATGAGTCAGCTCAAGGGTTGTAGTGCAGTTTCAGAGTAACATGGTTTTTGAGTGGTATAGCATTCACTCGCACACTACAGTGAATATTTTGTGCAGCTGACAGCAATGTTAAAGCAGCCAGGCACATGTGTTGAAGATAGGAGTGCTCTGCTCTCAGTATTGCTAACTGTCTGTAAAATTAGAGTCTGTAAAAATGCCCTTAAATTGATACTGCCTGTCCATGATCTCTTTAAGTATGAGCAAGCTGGCCATAAAAACCAAAGTTTATAATGCTTCAGGCAGTAAATGCATGAGAATCTAGTGCATGCAGACAACCAGGGATCAGCTCAGCATACTCATTTTAACTTGGCAAATAGGTCCTTGCAAAGATCAGCTCTTCTGTAAAGTTTACTACACATGGTGCAATCTCACTCTACAATGTTCTTTAGATCCACTGACAACTATATAGTGCAAGGGCCTGTCTGAGTTGATAAAATTTGCTTGAATGGTTAAGTAAGTCTTCATGTTACGTAGGTATGGTAAATGTAAAGCAGATTGTACAAAGATTGTTCAGTCAAGTGTATAGAGAGATTTAGATGTATGGGTATAGTTACCTTTAAGTACGAACCCAAAGCAGAAGAGGAGTATTGAGAAACCTGGTTGGGAGTCTGGTAAACTACTGAGCATTTATTTGGCAACATGGTAGGACTTGCCAGCATCTACCAGCTATTGCCTTTAAAACATGCTGCCTGCTCTGTTAATACCAATGGCGTTAAACTGCAATTATCAGGAGGAATAGAGCACCCTTAAGCTGGATATATACGTTCGAATTTAGTTTGAACATGTTTGTTTCCTAAATGTTCATTCAATTTTCCACGGGTTAATGGGAACACATTGATGCTCGTATTTGACTGCATTAAAGACAAAAATCGAAGGCGAAGGATGGAATTATTATTTTTTTTTAACTGAATGGACAAAATTCTAACTGTTAATGTGGTCCTCAGTCAGAAAAAAATCGTATTTAATACGCACGTGGTAGAAAAGGTTTAATCCGGGCTGGGAACTTTCATGGTAACAAACATTTGTTCTTTTAAACCAGGGGTCTCCAAACTTTTATTATCAAATAGGGGGGGGGGGGGCCCAGACTGTGGCCAGTGAGAGCGGAAAATGCCCCTAGACTTGGATGTCAGTGGGAATAAGAAAATTGCATGGCACCTGTGGTAAGTAGAAGGAGAAATAGCGCCTCATCATTGGTATTCATGGGAGGAATATTGCCCTGTCATTGGCGTCAGTGGAAGAAATGTTTATTATTGTGCTTTGCAAGCTCTTCGGCAGCGCTGCCCATTCATTTCAATGGGCAGGGTGTTTTGGGAGCGCTGTATACACCGCTCCCACAACCGCCCCAAAGATGCTGCTTGCAGGACTTTTTTTCTCATCCTGCAAGCGCACCGCCCCAATGTGAAAGAACTGGGAAAGCATGAGGGGCGCTTTACAGGTGCCATTTTTAGTGCTAAAACGCCTGAAAAGCGCCTCAGTGTGAAAGTAGCCTCAGGCCCCTTTCACACTGAGGCGTTGCATTTTTACTGTGATTTTTTTTACCGCGATTTTACCGTGATAGCGTTAAAAATAGAGCTAACACCTATGCGTTTTTACCGCGGTACTCATTCATTTCAATGGGGATAGGCGTTTTTACAGCGCTATTTTATGCGCCCCAAAGATGCTCCAAAAAAGCTGTTGTGCTGGCTGTGCGTTGGAAAAAATTCTGCAAACGCCTCAGTGTGAAAGCCCTCAGGGCTTTCACATTGAGAATGCTGGGGCAGGATTATTTCAGGCGTTTTTACAGCGCTACTTTTAGCGCTAAAACGCCTGAAAAACGCCTCACTGTGTGAAAGGTGCCTTAGTGGGAAGAATACTGGCCCATTGCTGGTGTCGGTGGAAGGAATGGTGCCCCAAGGGTTGGATAAAGGCAAGCAAAGGGACGCAGTTTGGAAACCACTGCTTTAAACAATTATGTATGGTATTGGAATGTATGAAGGAACAATACAAATAAAGGTTTCTGTATTAGGGTTGTCCCGATACCGATACTAGTATCGGGACCGATACCAAGCATTTGCGCGAGTACTTGTACTCGCGCAAATGCTCCCGATGCCCAGTCCGATACTTATTTTTTTTTCCAGAGCGGACGCAGAGAGGGGGTGGAGAGCGGGGGCGGAGAGCAGGGCGGAGAGCGTGGCGGGGGCGGAGACCAGGGCAGAGAGCGGGACGGAGAGTGCGGCGGGGGGCGGGGGGCGGAGAGTGGGGCGGGGGGTGGAGACCAAGGCGGAGAGCGGGACGGAGAGTGCGGCGGGGGGCGGAGACCAGGGCGGAGAGCGAGTCCCTCACCTGCAGTTGAAACGGGTAAGCTGGCAGGGGTGCAGGGCGCAGCCGCATCAGGATCGGTGACCGGTGATGTCGCATTCGGTCGCCGTCAGCGGCTGAACGTCCCCACACCCATCTTGGTACACCCTGCACTTGGCTGCAGTAAGCAGCAGACATCTTGTTACACCCAGCCCGAGCTATATGGGCTGGGTGTAACAAGATGTCTGCTGCTGCTTACTTCAGCCGAGTGCAGGGTGTACCAAGATGGGCGTTGCAGCAGTTTTTTTTTTTTTAAATCCTGTGTCATTTTTTTTCCCCGCAGCATTTCAGTGCCAGCCACCTATCAGTACCCACAAGTGCTACCTATCAGTGCAATCAGTGCCATCTACCAGTGCCACCTATCAGGTGGCACTGGTAGATGGCACTGATTGCACTGATAGGTGGCACTGATGTGGCACTTGTGGGCACTGATATGTGGCACTTGTGGGCACTGATGGCACTGAAAGGTGACACTTGTGGGCACTGATAGATGGCACTGATTGCACTGAAAGGTGGCACTTGTGGGCACTGATATGTGGCACTTGTGGGCACTGATATGTGGCACTTGTGGGCACTGAAAGGTGGCACTTGTGGGCACTGATAGCACTGAAAGGTGGCACTTGTGGGCACTGATAGGTGGCACTGATAGATGGCACTTGTGGGCACTGACAGCACTGATAGGTGGCACTTGGTGGCACTGATTGCACTATCAGTGCTGTCAGTGCCCACAAGTGCCATCTATCAGTGCCACCTATCAGTGCCCACAAGTGCCACCTTTTAGTGCTATCAGTGCCCACAAGTGCCACATATCAGTGCCCACAAGTGCCACCTTTCAGTGCAATCAGTGCCATCTATCAGTGCCCACAAGTGCCACCTATAAGTGCCACCTATAAGTGCCCATAAGTGCCACCTATCAGTGCAATCAGTGCCATCTATCAGTGCCAGCCACCTATTAGTGCCCATCAGAGCCAGTCACCAGTCAGTGCCCATAAGTGCCACCTGTCAGTGCCACCTATCAGTCCCCATCTTTCAAACTGTCACATGACATTGAAAAAAAAGTATCGGTATCGGCGAGTACTTGGAAAAAAGTATCGGTACTTGTACTCGGTCCTAAAAAAGTGGTATCGGGACAGCCCTACTGTATAGTGTATGCAAAGTTGGATTTAATAATGCTTGAATACAAATAATACCTGCTAACTGAACCCCCATTAACTAAGGTGTTTATACATACATATATATATATATATTAGAGCTGCAACTAACGATTATTTTTTATGTCGACTAATCTAGCGATTATTTTTTCGATTAGTCATCGACTATAACGATTATTTTTATTTTATTTTTTTACTTAATCTAGTGTTCTTTTTTTTGATTAGCTAATTAATCCTTTGGATAACTTTCCAAAAAATAAGTACATAAAAAAAAAAAAGGTAAGATAAAAGAATATAACTACATACATATATATTATATATATGTATGTAGTTATATTATATTATCTTACCTTTTTATTTATGTTCTGTTTTTCTTTTCTGTTCAGAAGTTAATGAATGTTTATAATTTTATTTTTATTTTTTACAATGCTTTCTTTTTTTAAGGGGGGGATGTGGGGACAGTGTTGGTGTGTTTTTTTTTTATCAGTCCTGTTGGGGGGCTGTAGTGAGATATCAGGGGTCTTAACAGACCTCTGACATCTCCCATTTGAGACAGGGAAAGGGACTAGGGACACAGATTCCCCAGTCCCTTTCTCAGCAGCCTCAGTTGCACTGATAATGAATGGAGAGAAGACAACGGCTTCTCTTCATTCATTAACTGAGACATCGTAATCACAGGAGGTTACAATGTTTCAGTTATGTGAATGGACAGAGTCAGTGATCACTGACTCTGTCCATTCAGAAAACGAAGGAGCCGGGTTTACCGGCTCCTACCTCCGCTTTCTATCCTGAGATACCGAGGGGGACGGCAGCATGGAGTGGGAGAAGAGAGGGGGACAGATGAACGGTAAAAGAGAGAGGGGGACAGCAGCATGGAGGAGGACACGGAGAAGAGAGGGAGACACGAAGCAGCATGGAGGGGGACAGCAGCATGGAGAAGGACGGATGGGGACTGGAGGAGGATAGGGGACAGTCAGCGGTGATCGTGTGTGGGAGAGAAGCACCACGCTGAAAGCCGCGGTGGGGGTGTATTGACCTGCAACGTGTGACGCATCGACGCCTTCCGCGCATGTCAACGTATTTCCGTAGTCTACGTAATCGATTACGTCGACGCGTCGTGGCAGCTCTAATGCACACGGTACGGAAAGTATTCAGACCCCCTTAAATTTTTCACTCTTTGTTATATTGCAGCCATTTGCTAAAATCATTTAAGTTCATTTTTTTTTCCTCAATGTACACACACCACCCCATATTGACAGAAAAACACAGAATTGTTGACATTTTTGCAGATTTATTAAAAAAGAAAAACTGAAATATCACATGGTCCTAACTTTCCTAAGTATTCAGACCCTTTTCTCAGTTTTTAGTAGAAGCACCCTTTTGATCTAATACAGCCATGAGTCTTTTTGGGAAAGATGCAACAAGTTTTTCACACCTGGATTTGGGGATCCTCTGCCATTCCTCCTCGCAGATCCTCTCCAGTTCTGTGAGGTTGGATGGTAAACGTTGGTGGACAGCCATTTTTAGGTCTCTCCAGAGATGCTCAATTGGGTTTAAGTCGGGGCTCTGGCTGGGCCATTCAAGAACAGTCATGGAGTTGTTGTGAAGCCACTCCGTTATTTTAGCTGTGTGCTTAGGGTCATTGTCTTGTTGGAAGGTAAACCTTTGGCCCAATCTGAGGTCATGAGCACTCTGGAGAAGGTTTTCGTCCAGGATATCCCTATACTTGGCCGCATTCATCTTTCCCTCGATTGCAACCAGTCGTCCTGTCCCTGCAGCTGAAAAACACCCCCACAGCATGATGCTGCCACCACCATGCATCACTGTTGGGACTGTATTGGACAGGTGATGAGCAGTGCCTGGTTTTCTCCACACATACTGCTTAGAATTAAGGCCAAAAAGTTATTTCTTTCTCGTACATCACGGGACACAGAGCGACATAGTCATTACTAATGGGTTATATAGATACCGTCAGGTGCTGGCACTGGCAACTTCCAAAACCGGAAGTACCCTCCCCTATATAAGCCCCTCCCATCCGGGAGCACCTCAGTTTTTTGCCAGTGTCTAAGGTGTTGGCCAAGAAGAAACATGTGTTTTTCACTGAGCTTGCGTACAGGTTCTTTTGGGCCTCAGTAAGCTATTCCGGATCCGACCAAAAAAGCTTCATAGCTAAACGGTCGGTACCCGGGCCTTGCAGAGAAGAGCAAGGTTTTGCCTGTAATGCTTCTCTTAGGAGAGCTGGACCCTGGGATCCAGAGCTCTGGTCATACCCACGACCAAGATGTTTTCTGTGCAGGGTGCTATACAGGTCCAGGGGAGTGGAATCCTTGGGAACCCGGTCCCTGAAGGTTTGATTACAATGCCTGCCGTGATAGGTGAAGTTTGGGCTTTTGTGGACCAAACAAAGTCCTGCGGCGGGGAACAGGTAAGTGGGGGCCCCCAGGAACTTGGTTCTATTGGGGGACCCCCAAGCCTAATTTGTCTTTCTGTCTGTTACCTAATGGTATTCCCGCAAAATTCTGTGCATGCCTGTAACTACTAAAAAAATGTAATAATTTTTAATGGTGGTCAAGAAAAAAAAAAAAAAAAAATGTTTTTATATATATTTAATATATTAGACTGCGGTACCTGTGTTTGTCCACTAGAGGCCGCTGTGGAATGTTTTCTTGTCATGTGGACTAGCTTCTTCTCAGCAGAGCAAAGTCCAGGCAGATGGTGAGTTCTCTTATAGGAAACTGCTTCCTCTGCCATGTTGCAGTGCTCGTCCATCCCCCGGCCTGCGGCAAAGAGGGGCCCTGGCTCCTGTCCCTTGTTACCATATTTGAAATTAGCGCCGAAGGCGCACGTGACCGCGCGCGTGCGCGTGCACGCGCCTCTATATATAGAGGTGAGCCGGGAAAGGGGGCGGAGCCTGGGGGATGACGCTCTGTGCGCGCCGCAGTGCTTCTGCGCATGTGCGGGCGTCCCAGCAGTTTAAAAAAACCACAATATTGTAGTGAGCTGGCTATGAAGTACAGAGACAGAGCTGGCAACATTTAAAGGCATACAGCAAGCGGTTGATACAGGCATCCCCTAGAAAGGCACATTAGTAGACACCAACTGTGATATAGCAGCAATTGTGCTAGACTATTCTCAGTAAAAGTGGTGTATTACGGCTGGAATACCTCAGCTTTAGGCTTAGGAATATGCCGTCCAGAAGCTCCGGAACTGAATCTTCCAGGAAGCGAAGGGGGTCTCATCGGGCTCGGAGGATCTTGGGCATACTCCTGCTGCACCAGTCTCCCCTGAAGTTCAGAGGTAAGTGACCGTAGAGACCCCGCAGGGTACTTGGTACTGTGGCTGTCCTCAGTTCACCTGCTCCTGTGTATGTAACAGAGGAGGATTTTCCTCAGCTCTGGGAGGATTAGAGAGAGATTGTCAACATTTATCGCTGCCTCCCTGTCAGGGAAAGCACGCCCGATCTCCGTCTCCTCCTTCAGAGTGCCTGTTAGCAGAGCAACAGTCCCATACAGGGATCGACCTGCCTGAAGGGGATCAGGATGAGGTTGATTCTGTTATAGAGGAATCAACAGTGGGGGAACCTTTTCTCAGCATCTTAAGCTGAAAGATTATGGGTTCAGTCTCTGACTAACATGGTCCGATCAGCATTTAAAAATGCACCTTGCGGAACCATCAACCACTACTGTATCCTCGTTGGGGTCGCTAGAAGCCCCCAGACTGTTTGTTCTTTTCCACTTCACCCTTTACTGAAAGGGCTCATTTACCAGGATTGGGAACGTCCTGAGAAAATATTTATTCCCCCAAGAGATTTCCGGTGGTCTATCCCATGGAGGATAAGTTCATCAAAAAAAAAAAAAAAAAAAAAATGGAAGGTCCCTACAGTGGACGCAGCCATCTCTTGTATGTATAAATCACTGACATGTCCAGTGGATAATGTCCAAATGTTCAAGAACCCAATAGATAAAAGATTGGAGTCCTTATGAAAATCTGCTTGGTGATACAACCAGCAGTAGCAGCTATTGGGGTCTGCTAAGCAGTGAAGGATCAGTTGAAACAGGTCTTGAGGGACTTGACAGATCAGCAGGCTTTGCCCTAGCTGATCTACCTAGAGCCTTAGGCTTTGCGGTTGACGCCATAGAGGATTCAGTCCATCAGGCCTCCCGCCTTACGCTGTCTATAGTACATATGCGTAGGCTCCTATGGCTCAAAAACTGGTCTGCTGAAGCTCCCTGTAAAGAATGGCTGGTTAGCGTCCCATTTCATGGTGAACGCTTATTCAGGGAAAACCTGGACAAATATATCCAGAAAATTTCCAGCGGTAAAAATACGCTCTTACCGGTTAAAAGCAGAGTTAGAGGTCCCTCTTTAAGAGGCCTGCTTCTCCAGTCCCTGGGGCATCGGCTGTGTAACAGTTCCGACGGCCTCCTCGGTCAAATCCCGGGGGTAAAAAACAGGGACAGTAGCAGGGTAATGAGAAACCCTGGGTCAGGGGAGGTACAAAACCTCCCCCAAAGTTAAATTCATTGAAGCCCCCACTCAGTCGGGTGGGGGGAGGACTCCAGTTGTTCGCAAGAGACCTGGCGGGACACGATCAAGACAGATAGGTGCTCTCCGCAGTAGGTTTGGGATACAGTTTGGAGTTAAAAGACTCTCCTCCTTCCCATTTTTGAGGTCAAACGTGCCAAGGGATCCCCGGAAGAGAGAGTCCCTCCTGTTGGCACTAGAACAACTATTGCTCCAAGGAGTAATTATGGAGGTTCCCCTGGAAGAATGAGGGTTCGAGTTTTACTCAAACCTCTTTACAGTCCCGAAGCAAACGCGGTCGGGAGGCCCATATTAATTCTAAAAGGGCTATACAAATTCCTGTATATCAGGACTTTCCGATGGAGTCGATCCGATCGGTGGCCACTGCCCTACAAGGGGAGGATTGGTTAGCCACGATCGACATCAAAGATGCTTATTTGCACATTCCCATCTTTCCAGTCCACCAAAAATTTCTACGCTTTGCAGTAGAAGGGCGCCATTTTCAGTTCAGAGCCTTACCCTTCGGTTTGGCCACAGCACCACGAGTGTTTACAAAAATTCTGGCCCTTTATTGGCCAATCTAAGAACACAAGGTGTAATGATAATGGCATATCTGGATGACTTGTTGCTGATAGACCACTCAGTGAAAAAACTAGACGTGGTCGTTCACAAGACGATCAAGTATCTGGAATCTCATGGTTGGATTATCAACCGAGACAAGTCAGCCCTAAAAACCAGTCAAAAGTCTGGAATACTTGGGGCTAAGGTTGGATTCAGGCCAGAGAAAAATATTCTTGCCTCGAGGAAAGGTGTTGTCTTTGAAAGATTTGATCCACTTAGTGGGTACAAAAAAGACAGCCGTCCATACGCCTGTATATGAGGCTGCTGGGAAAAATGGTGGCATCATTCGAAGCAGTACCCTACGGTCAATTCCATTCAAGGAATTTGCAAGGGGCCATACTGTCAGCCTGGAACAAAAAAGTTCAGGCCCTAGACTTACAATGTCCTTGTCCCCTTCCGTTCGGAAGAGCCTCCGTTGGTGGTGGGTTCCCCAGAATCTGGAAAAAAGGAAATCCTTCAGTCCGATTTCTTGGAAGGTGGTCACTACAGATGCCAGCCTTATAGGCTGGGGAACAGTACTGGAGCAATAGTCTCTCCAGGGCAGATGGTCGGATGCAGAAAAGGCCCTGCCCATCAATCTCTTAGAGATACGAGCAGCCCGGTATGCCCTAGTAGCATGGACATCCAAACTCCAAGGGTCCCCTGTCAGAATTCAATCAGACAATGCCACAGCAGTGGCATATATCAATCATCAGGGGGGCACCAGGAGTCGTGCAGCCCAGAGGGAAGTAAATTACATCCTGAAATGGGCAGGAAAAATATGTCCCAGCCATATCTGCGGTATTCATTCCAGGAGTGGAGAATTGGAAGGCGGACTTTCTAAGTCGCCAGCAATTAGGCCCAGAGGAAGGGTCCCTTCACCCCGAGGTTTTCTGGACAATATGTCAGCGGTGGGGAACATCGGATGTAGATCTTCTAGCATCCAGATTCAACGCAAAGGGGGATAGGTTTGTCTCTCGGACAAGGGATCCCCTAGCTTGCGGCTCGGATGCCCTAGTGTTCCCTGGGGATCAGTTCAAGCTGATATATGCATTCACACCGCCACAATGGTTACCTCGATTACTCCGCAGAATCAGGGTAGAAAAGAAACCAGTGATTCCGGTGGCTCCAGCGTGGTACGCGGAGATTGTAAAATTTCAGTGGGGAGTCCTTGGACTCTCCCACGTCGTCCGGCTTTCGCAAGGACCGATATACCACCCTTCCTTACCAGCCCTAGGTTTGACGGCCTGGCTATTGAAGCCCACATTCTAAAAAAGAGAGGGCTCTCTAATGCTGTGGTATCTACCATGATCAATGCCAGGAAGCCGGTATCCAGGCAGATCTACTATGGAATCTGGAAGGCGTACATCGCGTGGTGTGAGGCCAAGAAATGGCATCCACATAAGTACGTAATAGGTAGGATTCTGGACTTCCTACAGTGGGCTGTAGATAGGAAGCTTGCCTTGAGTACTATCAAGGGTCAGATTTCGGCCTTGTCAATATTTTTTCAAAGGCCCTTGGCTTCGCATTCACTAGTCAAAGCCTTTATACAAGGAGTGATGCGTATTAGGCCTCCGGTTAATATTCCCATATGTCCATGGGATCTAAACTTGGTTCTGTCGGTTCTACAGAAACAACCATTTGAACCATTACAGCATATTTCCTTGGTGCTTCTCACCAGGAAATTGATTTTTCTAGTAGCCATTTGTTCGGCTAAAAGAGTATCGGAATTAGCAGCTATGTCCTGTAAGGAGCCATATCTGGTTATCCATAAGGACAGAGTAGTGTTACGTCCTCATCCAGCCTTTCTTCCTAGGGTGGTACCGAGGTTTCATTTGAACCAAGATGTGGTTCTTCCTTCTTTTTTCCCCAAACCTACTTCGGTAGAGGAAAAGTTATTGCATTCTTTGGATGTAGTAAGAGCAGTTAAAGCTTATCTAAAAGCCACTGCTCAGATTCGCAGAACGGATACTTTGTTTATTCTGCCGGAAGGCCCCAGAAAGGGTCAGGCAGCGTCAAAGTCTACTTTAGCCAAGTGGATTCGACAGGTCATTATGCAAGCTTATGGCTTGAGAAGGAGACCGCCTCCGTTCAAAGTTAGAGCGCACTCCACGAGAGCAGTTGGAACTTCATGGGCAGTGCATCACCAGGCCTCCCTGGCTCAAATCTGTAAGGCCGCAACATGGTCTTCGGTACACACGTTTACTAGGTCCTACCAGGTGGACGTTAGAAGTCAGGAGGATGTCGCCTTTGGGCGCAGTGTGTTGCAGGCCGCAAAAGATCCTCATGTCTGATAGCGCTCAGCTTATATATGGTGTATCCCCCCCTCATTTGGCATTGCTTTAGGACATCCCATTAGTAATGACTATGTCGCTCTGTGTCCCGTGATGTACGAGAAAGAAAATAGGATTTTTATAACAGCTTACCTGTAAAATCCTTTTCTTGGAGTACATCACGGGACACAGAGCTCCCGCCCCTCTTTAGGGACACTTATTGCTTTGCTACAAAACTGAGGTGCTCCCGGATGGGAGGGGCTTATATAGGGGAGGGTACTTCCGGTTTTGGAAGTTGCCAGTGCCAGCACCTGACGGTATCTATATAACCCATTAGTAATGACTATGTCGCTCTGTGTCCCGTGATGTACTCCAAGAAAAGGATTTTACAGGTAAGCTGTTATAAAAATCCTATTATATTGGTCTCGTCAGACCAGAAAATCTTATTTCTCACCATCTTGGAGTCCTTCAGGTGTTTTTAGCAAACTCCATGCAGGCTTTCATGTGTCTTGCACTGAGGAGAGGCTTCCGTCGGGCCACTCTGCCATAAAGCCCTGACTAATGGAGGGCTGCAGTGATGGTTGACTTTCTACAACTTTCTCCCATCTCCCGACTGCATCTGTGGAGCTCAGCCACAGTGATCTTTGGGTTCTTCTTTACCTCTCTCACCAAGGCTCTTCTCCCCCGATAGTTCGGTTTGGCCTGACAGCCAGCTCTAGGAAGGGTTCTGGTCGTCCCAAACATCTTCCATTTAAGGATTATGGAGGCCACTGTGCTCTTAGGAACCTTAAGAGCAGCAGAATTTTTTTTTGTAACCTTGGCCAGATCTTTGCCCTGCCACAATTATGGCAGTTCCTTTGACCTCATGATTCTCATTTGCTCTGACATGCACTGTGAGCTGTAAGGTCTTATATAGACAGGTGTGTGGCTTTCCTAATCAAGTCCAATCCGTATAATCAAACACAGCTGGACTCAAACGAAGGTGTAGAACCATCTCAAGGATGATCAGAAGAAATGGACAGCATGTGAGTTAAATATGAGTGTCACAGCAAAAGGTCTGAATACTTAGGACAATGTGATATTTCAGTTTTTCTTTTTTAATAAATCTGCAAACATTTTCTGTCAATATGGGGTGCTGTGTGTACATTAATGAGGAAAAAAATTAACTTAAATGATTTTAGCAAATGGCTGCAATACAGGTCCTTCTCAAAAAATTAGCATATTGTGATAAAGTTCATTATTTTCTGTAATGTACTGATAAACATTAGACTTTCATATATTTTAGATTCATTACACACAACTGAAGTAGTTCAAGCCTTTTCTTGTTTTAATATTGATGATTTTGGCATACAGCTCATGACAACCCAAAATTCCTATCTCAAAAAATTAGCATATCATGAAAAGGTTCTCTAAACGAGCTATTAACCTAATCATCTGAATCAACTAATTAACTCTAAACACCTGCAAAAGATTCCTAAGGCTTTTAAAAACTCCCAGCCTGGTTCATTACTCAAAACCGCAATCATGGGTAAGACTGCCGACCTGACTGCTGTCCAGAAGGCCATCATTGACACCCTCAAGCAAGAGGGTAAGACACAGAAAGAAATTTCTGAACGAATAGGCTGTTCCCAGAGTTCTGTATCAAGGCACCTCAGTGGGAAGTCTGTGGGAAGGAAAAAGTGTGGCAGAAAACACTGCACAACGAGAAGAGGTGGCCGGACCCTGAAGAAGATTGTGGAGAAGGACCGATTCCAGACCTTGGAGGACCTGCGGAAGCAGTGGACTGAGTCTGGAGTAGAAACATCCAGAGCCACCGTGAACAGGCGTGTGCAGGAAATGGGCTACAGGTGCCGCATTCCCCAGGTCAAGCCACTTTTGAACCAGAAACAGCGGCAGAAGCGCCTGACCTGGGCTACAGAGAAGCAGCACTGGACTGTTGCTCAGTGGTCCAAAGTACTTTTTTCGGATGAAAGCAAATTTTGCATGTCATTCGGAAATCAAGGTGCCAGAGTCTGGAGGAAGACTGGGGAGAGGGAAATGCCAAAATGCCTGAAGTCCAGTGTCAAGTACCCACAGTCAGTGATGGTCTGGGGTGCCATGTCAGCTGCTGGTGTTGGTCCACTGTGTTTTATCAAGGGCAAGGTCAATGCAGCTAGCTATCAGGAGATTTTGGAGCACTTCATGCTTCCATCTGCTGAAAAGCTTTATGGAGATGAAGATTTCATTTTTCAGCACGACCTGGCACCTGCTCACAGTGCCAAAACCACTGGTAAATGGTTTACTGACCATGGTATTACTGTGCTCAATTGGCCTGCCAACTCTCCTGACCTGAACCCCATAGAGAATCTGTGGGATATTGGGAAGAGAAAGTTGAGAGACGCAAGACCCAACACTCTGGATGAGCTTAAGGCCGCTATCGAAGCATCCTGGGCCTCCATAACACCTCAGCAGTGCCACAGGCTGGTTGCCTCCATGCCACGCCGCATTGAAGCAGTCATTTCTGCAAAAGGATTCCCGACCAAGTATTGAGTTCATAACTGAACATAATTATTTAAAGGTTGACTTTTTTTGTATTAAAAACACTTTTCTTTTATTGGTCGGATGAAATATGCTAATTTTTTGAGATAGGATTTTTGGGTTTTCATGAGCTGTATGCCAAAATCATCAATATTAAAACAAGAAAAGGCTTGAACTACTTCAGTTGTGTGTAATGAATCTAAAATATATGAAAGTCTAATGTTTATCAGTACATTACAGAAAATAATGAACTTTATCACAATATGCTAATTTTTTGAGAAGGACCTGTATAACAGAGTGAAAAATGTAAGGGGGTCTGAATACTTTCCGTACCCACTGTGTGTGTGTATATATGTGTGTATATATATATATATGTATATATATATATATATATGTATATGTGTTTACATACCCTGGCAGAATTTATGATTTCTTGGCCATTCTTCAGACAATATGAATGATAACACAAGCTTTTCTTTCACTCATGGTTAGTGTTTGCCTGAAGCCATTTAATATCATTCAACTGTGTTTTACTCTTTTTTTAAATCGTAATGGCAACATAAACTACCCAAATGACCCTGATCAAAAGTTTACATACTCTAGTTCTTAATACCGTGTATTTCCCCCTTTAACATCAATGACAGCTTGAAGTCTTTTGTGGATGAGGCTCTTTATCTTCTCAGATGATAAAGCTGCCCATTCCTCTTGGCAAAAAGCCTCCAGTTCCTGTAAATTCTTTGGCTGTCTTGTATGAACTGCACTTTTGAGATCTCCCCAGAGTGGCTCAATGATATTGAGGTCAGGAGACTGAGATGGCCACTCCAGAACTTTCACTTCATTCTGCTGTAGCCAATGACAGGTCGAATTGGACTTGTGTTTTGGATCATTGTCCTGTTGGAATGTCCAAGAACGTCCCATGCGCAGCTTCCTGGCTGATGAATGCAAATGTTACTCCAGTATTTTTTGATAACATACTGCATTCATCTTGCCATCAATTTTGACCAAATTTCCTGTGCCTTTGTAGCTCACACATTCCCAAAACATCAGCGATCCACCTCCGTACCTTTCATCATAGACCTTGTTGACTCCTGTCCAAATGTAGTGTTTATGGTTGTGGCCAAAAAGCTAACTTTTGGTCTCATCACTCCAAATGACTTGGTGCCAGAAGGTTTGAGGCTTGTCTCTGTGCTGTTTGGCGTATTGTAAGTGGGATACTTTGTGGCATTTGTGTAGTAATGGCTTTCTTCTGGCGACTCGACCATGCAGCCCATCTTTCTTCAAGTGCCTCCTTATTGTGCATCTTGAAACAGCCGCACCACATGTTTTCAGAGAGGCCTGTATTTCACCTGAAGTTATTTGTGGGTTTTTCTTTGGATCCCGAACAATTTTCCTGGCAGTTGTGGCTTAAATTTTAGTTGGTCTACCTGACCGTGGTTTAGTTTCAACAGAACCCCTCATTTTCCTGTTCTTGATTAGAGTTTGAACACTGCTGATTGGCATTCTCAATTCATTGGGTGTCTTTTTGTTTTCCTGTTTTATACAGTTCAACCACCTTTTCCTGCAGTTCCTTTGACAATTCTTTTGCTTTCCCCATTACTCAGAATCCAAAAACGTCAGTGCAGCACCAGATGAAAGAAGCAAGGGTCTTTCAGGAGTCCAGAAACTCATTGACCTTTTATACACACACACACACACACACTAATTACAAGCAAACAGATCACAGGTGAGGATGGTTACCTTTAATAGCCATTCAAACCACTTTGTGTCAACTTGTGGTACATGTTATCAGGCCAAAATCATCAGGGTATGTAAACTTTTTTGTTTAGGGTCATTTGTGTAGTTTCTGTTGCCATTATGATTTAAAAAGAGTAAACACAGTTGATAATAAATGGCTTCAGCCAAACACTAACCATGAGTGAAAGAAATGATTTTGTGTTATTTATATTCTCTGAAAAATGGCCAAGAAATCATAAAGTCTGCCAGGGTATGTAAACTTATGAGCACAACTGTGTGTGTGTGTGTGTGTGTATAAATTGCATTTAACTTTTGTTTTTGCATTCATTGATTTCATAAGCAATAAAAGCTGATAAGGGCCTTCGATGGGATGAGTTAACTCAAAGGCATCATTGAATTTGAATGGTCGAACAGAAATCAAACTGTGTGTGGTCAGCTTTAGAGGAAAGGAAAGATACCTCCCTTTCTTTTCCGTTTGTTTGGTACTTAACAAAAATCAGATATACCACTTTAATTTTCATGATTTCTTCTTGTATGGAAAAGACTGGGTGCACTAAGCAATGCCTTTAGGCACTTTTTCTGTGAAAAGCAAAAAGCGCCAATATGCATTGCAAAATGTTTGAACAATCCAGACAGTTACTGTGTGGTTAACATTGGAAGGTGCCTCCATAATACAGGCTGAGCCTGTTCAATGAAATAGTGATTTGGCCAGGAAGAAAAAACATACACATTTGCAGAAGGCTTTTTCATTGGAACGTTTAGTCGCCATATTGTGCATGCAAGAGTAGTTGGTGTCTATTATTTCTCAACAATGTAAAGGAAATTTTCTTTTTGGGAGCTCTGCTTTTAGTATTCATGAATGAACCCAAACTTTTGAGAAGCTGTGCTTTCTAAATGCTTAAATTCGAGAAGATGTCATAATAAAAGAATAAATTGAACATAGATTTTTTTTGGATGATTTGCATGTGCTGTAACTTTGTAGCAAAAAAAAAAAAAAATCGAAAAAAGTATTGAGTTTCAGATGGCCATATAGAGACTGAAGCCATAAATTACTCTGTATCCTTCCTGCCAAGTCATAGGGGTCATATCACTAAGAGTGGAGGTCAAGTAAACACTTAAATGCCCATATGCAGCTCTACAAAGACTACCCTGAAGCTATACAGTATATATGCACTTGACATGCTGTGTCTTTCTTGAACCCTTGCACTGAATATCTGCCATGTTACATGATTGTGTTAATTTTAAACTGATTACTGTCACTCGCTGGTTTGGTAATACCGTTTTGAAACGCCAAACCACCATACAAAATCAACGGTTAAGCCTAGTTGGTACACACGATTAGAAAATGGGACAAAACATACAGCTTTCGAAGAGATCGTACAATAATCTGATTGTTGGTAAACAGCTTTCGAGAGCCGACTCAGACCGTTCATCTGAAATTATCTGAAGAGAAAACCATGAAAATATTTCTAGTACGATTTTGGATCATACAGTATTCATCCGAAAAAAAATCGTAAGAGTAAGTCCACGCATGCTCAGAATACATTACAACACATTACTTTACTTCCGAAGTTCTATTCTGTCGTACGAGAATTTGTATAAGTTTAGTAACCTCTTCATTTTCAATATGAGACCAGCATGCAAAAAAATAACGATATTCTCATCGTCTGTAAGAGGCTTTAGACTCTGATAGACCATTATTTTATTAGGGATTAAATTTAGTTTTGTGTGAGGTTTTTATGTGAAATACAACCTTCCACTAAAATCAGCTGATAATAATGCTACTACTACTAATGATATTAATAAAAGCCTTGTCTCTAATTTTGATTTTAATTACATTTTTTGGTGACTGTATAATTTTTGAATGTGCAGTACAGTATATGTATAATAAGCAGAGGGCAACAGTGTAATCTGTGTCATATACGTCACCTAAGTAAAGAATGGACTATAAAGTGTATACAGTGTGTGTGTGTATATAGAGATAGTTTGTAAAGTCCTACTGGAAAATCCAGGGTGAAATCTTGCTGGTCTCCAAACACTCTGTGCAACACCTTTAGGAGACCGAAGTATCTATAGGAGTACAAATAAAACAGAGGGAGCGATCTGAGTATATCTGATTATAGTAGGTATTGGAATATATATTTTACAAATAACAAATTGGCAACTCGCATGTAACCAAGCGCCTCTCTGGTTCTCAGCTGGCCACTGTTATTCATTTTGCGATTGGATGCCATGGAGCTGCAGACCCAAATCATTGAATATATTATTATTATTATTATTATTATACACGATTTATATAGCGCCAACAGTTTACGTATCGCTTTACAATGTATAGGGGCGACAACACAATTACAGTACAGTTCAATACAGAGGGTACAGGAGGGTGCTGCTCATAGAGCTTACATTCTAAAGGGAGGGGGTGGTGGTACAAAAGTTAATAGCTGCAGAGAATTTGATGGGGTTGGTTCGGGGATAGTTGTTAGGTGGGTGTGGAATAGGCTTCCCTGAATAAATGAGTTTTCAGGGATCTCCTGAAGGTGGACAGGGTAGGGGCTGATTGGACATACTGGGGCAGGGAGTTCCAGAGGAAGGGAGAGGCTCTGGAGAAGCCTTGAAGGCGAGCATGGGAGAAGGTAACAATGGAGCTAGAGAGCAGGAGGTAATATACACTGATTCCTCCCCTAATCTGTTTGTGTGTGTGCGTGTTCACCATGTTTTCATATGCTGCATTTAGTCTGACACCAGTGTTCTCTTGGCCTTATGTGTTTTTAAAGGGGTTGTAAAGGTTCGTTTTTTATTTTCTAAATAGGTTCCTTTAAGCTAGTGCATTGTTGGGTCACTTACCTTTTCCTTAGATTTTTTCTTTCTGAATTTCTCACTTCCTGTTCCTCCTCAGTAAGCTGTTCTGGCTGATTCCACACCACTCGGATGATGTTGTGAAGTTTACTGAGGAGAAACGGGAAGTGAGAAATTCAGACAAAGAAAAAAAACATTTAGAAGGTAAATCAAAATAAAAGGTAAGTTGACCAACAATGCATTAGCTTAAAGGAACCTATTTAGAAAATAAAAAACGAACCTTTACAACCCCTTTAAGCTAAACAGTGCTGAGACCCACACAACCTAGCCTTAATTTGATGATGAGTTGCCAATCTGTTGACAGTAAATGTACTAATACTTGCTACACTCAGATACCGCCCTCTGTTATTTTATTTAATTGATAAACAGTCTGCCTGTGAAACAAAACCTCAACTCCTTTCTTTGTCGAGCCAGGGAATTGCTCACAGATGGGTCCTTTCATTTCCCCTCCAGTGTCAGCAGTGGGTGGTCCCACGTGCTGCAGTGAATAGCACTTATTCTGTGACCTGAGTCTTTCTGTGCAGCATTCTCCTGTGATCCCAGGCTAGAGTGGGCTCGTGGGCATTTGGTTGGATGACATGGGCCCATAATCTGCAACTGGACCCTAAATGTAGAATTATTTTTAATTTATCTTAAATATGCAAAAGACAAAGTTGTGTTTTGTGTGTCTGTACTCACACTGTAGCTGACTTCAAAAGGAAAAGAAAGTGACTTCTGGAAGCAGCACTCCGATTAAAAAGCCTTTATTCCAAAAGGTTCAGGAAACAAAACACACTGCACGACACAGCAAACTGATCACATCTGGCTAACGCGTTTCACACTATTGTAGTGCTTACTCATAGCTGATTATTGTACAAATGTTACATAAGATATACCCTAAAACAGGGTCTCAGAATCAAGAAGTTCCCCACGTCTGACCTCTTGAATGAGGCTTTAAAACAAGAATGGACAGATACACTCAGCTCATGTTCTCTTAAATTAATGGAGATACTCCTTAAATCAAAGAGCCAAGAAATAAGTACCATACAATCAGAAATGGCAGACATTCAGAGCAGCCTCACGGAACTACAGACACATCCTGAGTTTGCGGAACTAGATAGCCGCTTGAACAAAAGACTAGATAAATTGGAAAGGCATGTCATCTCCACCAAAACCACCAAAATGACCCGAGATAAGGTCGACTACGAAAGCGGGAATGTATACACATGGAAGAAGATGCGTTTTCAATCTGGTCGATCACGGAAAAACCAACCCAAGAGAGTTAGCTTTTCCGATTTAGAACATGATCCGGGCAATGACACCATGGCTACATCCGCATCGGATTCTTCACTCGAACGTCCGCTGAGGTCTCCCATTCTGGATCATTCACAAGACGGAATTCCATCTGGAAACCCTCGGGGGTCCCACACAAAAGCCAAATTGAAGGACGCAACAAGAAAACCCGGAGAGGAGGGAAAAGACATTCGTACATCAAAGAAAACCCCATACATTTTGCGGGGGAGAAAGAAATAGAGGTCACCAATGTTATCAACATCTCGAGTAGAACTTTAAGTGACGAAGAGAAATGTATTTTATCCAAGGGACTAAACTTTTGCCCTACCAGGCATTTTGACCTTTTTAACACCCTATTGGACGTTAACAAGTTCTCCCGTAGCCTAACGCTCAAGAAACACTACTTTAATCTCCCCACGGAAACAGAAGACACCTCCTCCGGCGATCGGGATATGGGTGAGTGTCCTTCTTCCCCAGTGCTGTTTTCTGAAGTATGCGCCCTCCAAGAGCCATTTGGCCACTGAGTCCAGTCCTTGCCCCGTTGACCCCACTGATGTCCCTAACAGTATTTCATTTAAACTTAGATCTGACTTTTATCCGGTGGAGTCGCGGGGCAAGGATCTCGACCTTTTTCAACGAATGGTCGAGAAGGATCTCACCCATCTGGCTCGCGATTGCCGTAGGAGGTCTGTTTCCCACAACCTGTCTCCATTAGAACATAAGGCCCTTAGGAATTTAGAAATGGACAGGAACATTGTCATTCGTAATGCGGATAAGGGTGGGCTGGTGGTGGTTCTTGATTCTGACACCTATGAAAGTGAGGCTCTACGTCAGCTGTCTGATAGCAATACTTACACTTCACTCAAAGGTGACCCCACCATCACTTTCTCTGCTAAACTTTCCTCTTTGTTGGACACAGCAGTCCATGCGGGAATTTTTTCAGAAAAAGAAAAACTGTTATTCATTCCCATTAATCCCGTGATGCCAGTGTTCCATCACCTGCCAAAAGTTCACAAAGGCCTGGACCCACTTATGGGCAGGCCCATAGTGGCAGGTATTGGATCGCTTAACGAGCGCCTGGGAGAGTGGATCGATGGCCAACTCCAGCCATTGGTAGTCAACCTCCCAGGGTATCTACGTGACACCAAACAACTACTTATAAAACTTAGGGACTTCCAGTGGAAAGCAGAGTATAGGTGGATCACATGCGATGTTACTAGTCTTTATTCGAGTATTCCTCATTACCTGGGTGTTTTGGCTGTGTCCACTTTTCTTAAAGAATCCGGGAGGTATTCATTTGCATTACAGGAGTTCATCTTGTTGTCATTGAACTACCTACTTACACACAATTTTTTTATGTTCGACGGGGGATATTCTCTCCAAAAATGCGGGGCCTCTATGGGAGCGAAATTTTCGCCTTGCCAAATGGGATTTTGGGAGAGGTCCTGCATTTTTGGACATGACAGCCCCCGTCGTTCAGACACGGTTTTCTTTTGCAGGTTCATTGATGACCTCCTGTTTGTTTCCTCTCATGAGGAGACAAACTTACAGGATTGGTTGGATCACTTCAATGACAATTCCATGAATCTTCGTTTCACTGGGAAACTAGGCATTACTTCCATAGATTTTTTGGACGTTAATTTGTCGGCTGCCAATGATGTGGTAGTCACAGGCATTTACAGAAAACCCACAGCTGGCAATGCCCTCCTTAGAGCAGATTCGGGTCACCCCAGCCATACCATTCGCGGGGTCCCGGTCGGACAATTCCTCAGGCTCCGTCGTTTGTGCAGCAGACCTGAGGATTTTGCCACTGAGGCTGCGAACATGACCCAACGGTTCATTAGCAGGGGCTATGCCCCTAACATTGTAAAAAGAGCCTCCAAAGCTGCGAGTGCCATCCCTAGAGAGACTTTACTTCGGAATCATCCGAATAAATATAAAAACCAAGTGGCATTGTCTTTCAGTGGAATTCCGGTATTCTCCACACCGTACAGCTTTGAATTCAGTAAAATAAAATCTACTATCGAGAAATACCTTCCCATTCTACTGAATGACCCTGCCTATCACAAAATACTCTCTAGGGGGGTTAAATCAGTGTCCCGTAGAGCCCCTACCTTGGGCAGTCGCCTTTCCCCCAGCCTTTTCTCAAGTAAATCTTCGGCCACTAATTGGTTGCACTTTCAGGGCACCTTTTAGATGTGGAATGCCTCACTGTAATTACTGTAGACATATAAAAACAGGTGACACAGTTCAGTCAAGCACCAATCACAATTCTTTTGACATCAAGCAATTCATTAATTGCAATACCAAGTTTTTGGTATATGTGATTAAATGCGAACAGTGCGATATCCAATATGTCGGAAGAACAACCAGGAGACTTAAGGATAGACTGTACGATCACCTGTACGATATACAGAAAGACAGGAATACAAATGTTGCTAGGCACTGGGCATCTGAACATCAGAAAAATGTCTCATGCCTCTCTATACAAGGCATAGAAAAAATCGGTTCACCTGCAAGAGGGGGAGACAAGTTCAGGACACTGTGCAGGCGTGAAGTCTATTGGATCTTCTCGTTGGATACTAGGATACCGGCGGGCCTCAACTTTGAATGGGATGTATCCCACTACTATGACTAGTTCTCACGTCCTGCACAGTGTCCTTTTCAACGTCTGTCATCTATGTATGTTGGCTGAGGTCTGTACTGTGCTTTGTCCCTGCATATGACACATCTATTGACGTGCATTTATACACTCGGAATGCTGTCAGAGGGTTCCATTTTTATTTTATCTTATTTTATTCAGTTACCATGATACTGATTGCTCTTTGCATGTTTTAATCTTCATGGTTTCTGTAACATTATCTACAATATTCATGTAACATGAAAGTTCTACTATTTCATTGAGACCAGTTTCCTTTCTTTTTTCTTCTTTTACTCCTTTTTTAGCATTGAATCATAATTCATATGGTTTTGAAGAAATAATATGGACTTGGGCTCTCATTTGCACAAATTATCATCTAGTGGTAGATTGTAACGATTAGGTTGTGTCATTATATGTTCCACACATCCTTTTTGTTTTGAGTGTTCCATAGTCTCTTTTTCTATTCTTTTAACTCATGTTGGTACTGTTATGTCATTTTCGATAGTATGCATTGTTTTGGATTTATACAAACACATTTATGCATATGTAGGCGATACAACCATAATCTTCCATTTTGGAAGCAATAATTATATATATATATATATATATGCAGGAAAATTGTATTTCAAACTGTATTTTGAACTATATCACAGATGCAACATTGTATTGGTATGGCCTCATGCCCACTGGCGTTTTTACAGCTGCGTTTTTTGCAGCTTAAAAACGCCTGTCCATGTTATTGTAAATTTTTTTATTTATTATTTATTTATTTTTTTGGAAAAAAAAAAAGTCGGAGCTAAAAACGCGACCCGCGTTAGTGCGCGTTTTTGCACGTTTTTTGACGCTCGCGTTTTTTTCTGCCTAATTCTGACGCTGAGGAACGCACTGGTCCTGGGTTTTTTTTACAGCTTAAAAACGTCTATGCTATTTGCAGCTCAAAAACGTCTAGGTGGGCATGAAGCTATAGACTAACATGGACAGGCGTTTTTAAGCTGTAAAAAACGCTCAAAAACGCGGCTGTAAAAACGTCCGTGGGCATGAGGCCTATTTGTTGAGTGCCCACACTTATGTCGGCATCATGTATGTTTATTCTAGTTAGGATCCAACCACAAGGTTATTGTTATTATTGTTATTACTTTTAAACAAACATTTTCACACAGACACTTGCTCTAGTGTGAATTGTTCACACAGAACCATTTTGTGCATCTTTCCACACTCTGATTGGATATATTGACTTCCATCGAGGTGTCTATAGTTGGACGTGTACCTCAACCGATACACACAATTTTGGAACGACCACACACATAGACACATCTTTTTAGTGGGCTATCTATGTGTGCACATTGATCTGTATGTTCATAATGACATATTCTTGTTGGTCTGGGATTCATATGCACTTTGTCCCGAAACAGACAGGCATATATGTACACGCACTCTTGTTATCTTTACCATTCATTACTCATACATATGGGCATACTTATAGTCCCTGTAGTTCTTCTAATTCGTCAATGCATACTCATACCTTAAATTACATAAAATATTCCACGCATTATTCCATTGAGACCTTTTATGTACGTTTCATATAGATTGGTGATGGTTATGGACATCGGTTAATTACAACCAATCTAAACCAATTTGTCCATGCATGCATGCCCATTTATTATGCACGTTGCATGGGTTCTATGTCCCTCTACACCATACTATATTTGCATTTATATATAATTCCAGTCTGTCTTAAATTTCCCGTTTGAAATATTTGCTGAGAAATTTTGTACTCAGGGCTCCAGGGGAGGTGAATATATATCGAGTACCTTTGTGCAATTTTAAAACTACAGTGCCTTGCGAAAGTATTCGGCCCCCTTGAACTTTTCATCCTTTTGCCACATTTCAGGCTTCAAACATAAAGATATAAAATTTTAATTTTTTGTGAAGAATCACCAACAAGTGGGACACAATTGTGAGGTGGAACGAAATCTATTGGATATTTTAAACTTTTTTAGCAAATAAAAAACTGAAAAGTGGTGCGTGCAAAATTATTCGGCCCCTTTACTTTCAGTGCAGCAAACTCACTCCAGAAGTTCAGCGAGGATCTCTTAATGATCCAATGTTGTCCTAAATGACTGATGGTGATAAATAGAATCCACCTGTGTGTAATCAAGTCTCTGTATAAATGCACCTGCTCTGTGATAGTCTCAGGGTTCTGTTGAAAGTGCAGAGAGCATCATGAAGACCGAGGAACACACCAGGCAGGTCCGTAATACTGTTGTGGAGAAGTTTAAAGCCGGATTTGGATACAAAAAGATTTCCCAAGCTTTAAACATCCCAAGGATCACTGTGCAAGCGATCATTTTGAAATGGAAGGAGTATCAGACCACTGCAAATCTACCAAGACCTGGCTGTCCCTCTAAACTTTCAGCTCAGACAAGGAGAAGACTGATCAGAGATGCAGCCAAGAGGCCCATGATCACTCTGGATGAACTGCAGAGAACTACAGCTGAGGTGGGAGAGTCTGTCCACAGGACAACAATCAGTCGTACACTGCACAAATCTGGCCTTTATGGAAGAGTGGCAAGAAGAAAGCCATTTCTCAAAGATATCCATAAAAAGTCTTGTCTAAAGTTTGCCACAAGCCAGCTGAGAGACACACCAAACATGTGGAAGAAGGTGCCCTGGTCCGATGAAACCAAAATCGAACTTTTTGGCCACAATGCAAAACGATATGTTTGGCGTAAAAGCAACACAGCTCATCACCCTCAACACACCATCCCCACTGTCAAACATGGTGGTGGCAGCATCATGGTTTGGGCCTGCTTTTCTTCAGCAGGGACAGGGAAGATGGTTAAAATTGAGGGGAAGATGGATGCAGCCAAATACAGGACCATTCTGGATGAAAACCTGTTGGAGTCTGCAAAAGACCTGAGACTGGGACGGAGATTTATCTTCCAACAAGACAATGATCCCAAACATACAGCAAAATCTACAAAGGAATGGTTCACAAATAAACGTATCCAGGTGTTAGAATGGCCAAGTCAAAGTCCAGACCTGAATCCAATCGAGAATCTGTGGAAGGAGCTGAAAACTGCTGTTCACAAACGCTCTCCATCCAACCTCACTGAGCTTGAGCTGTTTTGCAAGGAAGAATGGGCAAGAATTTCAGTCTCTCGATGTGCAAAACTGATAGAGACATACCCCAAGCGACTTGCAGCTGTAATCGCAGCAAAAGGTGGCTCTACAAAGTATTAACGCAAGGGGGCCAAATAATTTTGCACGCCCCACTTTTCATTTTTTTCTTAGTTAAAAAAGTTTCAAAAATCCAATAGATTTCGTTCCACTTCACAATTGTGTCCCACTTGTTGGTGATTCTTCACAAAAAAATAAAATTTTATATCTTTATGTTTGAAGCCTAAAATGTGGCAAAAGGATGAAAAGTTCAAGGGGGCCGAATACTTTCGCAAGGCACTGTGTATATATATATATATATATATATATATATCTCTCTCTCTACATATGCGCTTTGTTTATTCGTATATATCCATCTACTGCATGTTCATACAACAGCTCACTGTTATGTACCGCATACCCCCCCCCCCCCGGGATGACCTTTATCCCAACAGACAAAAGAGACATACACTCATACACAAATACAATTTGTTCAGATATTGGTTTAATTTAAAACACTTGTTTTTTCTTCACAGTATTTTTACTCCACAAATCACCAATAAAATAGAAACAACAAAAAATAGAAAATAAAATGGAAATAAAAATAGTGTATATACCACTATGGACCAATCAATATTAATGCAAATTAAATGGTCTAGATTAATCAAGCACATTATACACATTTTTTATTGACAATTTTCAACATATTTTTTTATTAATATATACATGTTTTTATTGGATATCTTTTCACTTCACTACCACACACTTTATACTTTACACATACACCCTTACACACATTTTCCATAAGATTGCATGCATGGTGAGGCACTTTTTCCGTTTTTTTCTTTTCATTGTGGTTAGTGAACCACACCTATTTCACCTGTTGCTGCACTGACCGAGGTGGGGGGAATACCCAGAGGGCTCACCGCCTGCGTCAGGCATCAGAGGTTCCTGCGCTTTGCTAGCAGCGAAGACCACTATCAGTTTGTGGCTCTTCCCTTTGGACTAGCATCAGCACCAAGGTGCTCGCCCTGATTATAGCTTTGCTGAGACAGCGCGGCATTGCTATCGTAGGCTACTTGGACGACCTTCTTCTGAGAGCTGCTTCAAGCTCAGAATTAGAGGAGGACGTGTCTATAGTCAGCCAGACCCTACGGTTGTTTGGTTGGATACTGAACCTCCAGAAGTCGGTGTTAGTTTTGACCCAGCGTCTAGAGTACCTGGGGATGATTCTGGACTCCTCGGAGGCCAGAGTCTTTCTTCCCTTAGAGAAGTTGCAGACACTCCAGTCGGCAGTCAGGTTGTTGACATCCCGCAAATGGTCGTCTCTCCGTTTCTGCATGCAAGTTTTGGGCCTCATGGTAGCCTCTTTCGAGGCAGTACCGTATGCCCAATTTCACACTCAGGTCTTGCAGAAGGAGATGCTCTCCAAATGGAACAAATCTCCGTTGTCTCTGGATCGTCAGATTCAGTTAAGTCACATGGTCCGGTCTTCTCTGAGTTGCTGGCTGAGATCCCCGGCTCTTCGGTCCGGGAAGTCCTTCCTCCCTTTTCATTGGACTGTGATCACGACGGACGCCAGCCTGACCTGTGGGGGGGGGAGTATGGGGGGTTCAGGTGGCTCAGGGCCACTGGTCCCCGACCGAATCTCAACTGTCGATCAATGTTCTGGAACTCCGGGCGATCAGGCTGTGCCTCTCCAAGTGGTCTCGGAGACTGCAGGGGGCATCCAGTCAGGATCCAGTCAGACAACGCCACGGCTGTGGCGTACGTCAACCATCAAGGAGGAACAAGAAGTTCATTTGTAGCGTTGGAAGTCGCTCACATCCTACGGTGGGCGGAAAGGAGCGTGCCGGCCCTATCGGCAGTTTACATCCCAGGCGCGGAAAACTGGCAGGCGGACTATCTGAGTCGCCAGATGCTGGACCACGGGGAATGGTCGTTAGATCCGGAGGTTTTTCAACTCCTTTGCCGGAGATGGGGCACGCCGGACGTGAATCTGCTGGCCTCTCAATCGCAAGGTGTTGAGGTTTGTGGCCAGGTGCAGAGATCTCTGGGCAGACGCGTCAGATGCGTTGGTGGCCCTGTGGCGTCAGTATCGGTTAATTTATACCTTTTCCTCACTGAAGTTGCTTCCTCGTCTACTCCGCAGGGTAGAGACCGAGGGAATTCCAGTGATTCTCATCGCCCCAGATTGGCCCAGGCGTTCCTAGTACGCCGACCTCGTGTGGCTGGTGGCCGACGTGTCCTGGCGACTACCAATGAGGGAGGACCTTCTCGCAAGGTCCCATTCTTCATCCTGCTTTACAGTCACTGGCTTTAACGGCGTGGCTATTGAAACCCAGGTACTGAGGGACCGGGGCCTGTTGGATTCGGTCATTTCAACTATGTTGAGAGCACGAAAATCTTCTTCTAGGAAGATCTACCATCGCACATGGAGAGCCTACATCTCTATGTGTGAGGAGATGGAATGGCATCCACTGACTTATTTGGTTTCTTACAGCGTGGAGTAGATCAGAAACTTGCCTTAAGCACCATTAAGGGGCAGATTTCAGCCTTGGCTGTTTTCTTTCAGCGACCCCTGGCAGCTCATTCACTAGTAAGTACGTTTGTGCAAGTGGTTCGACATGTGGCTCCTCCGGTGCACCCACCACTACCTCCGTGGGATTTGAATCTGGTGTTCTCGGCGCTTTAGAAACCTCCTTTTGAGGACATTCGGGAAATTCCTCTTTTGACACTCTCAGAAGGTGGCCTTCCTGGTAGCCATCACATCCATTAGGACGGTTTCTGAATTGGCGGCCTTGTCTTGCATGTCCCCGTATTTGGTTCTCCATAAGGACAAAGCGGTGCTACGCCCGCAGCCGCCTTTTCTTCCAAAAGTGGTTTCGGCCTTTCACCTGAATGAGGACATTGTGCTCCCATCCTTGTTTCCTCGGCCATCGCATGCCAAGGAGGTTGCGTTACATTCCTTGGACGTGGTACGTGCCCTGCGGTTGTACCTGTTTGCCACGGCTCCGTTCCGGAGGTCTGACTCACTGTTAGTGTCAGTGTCTGGTCCGCAGAAGGGCCTGACGGTCTCGTCGGCCACCATTTCTCGGTGGATCAGGCAGACTGTCATTCAGGCCTATGCCCTTAAAGGGCGGGCGCCTCCCTTTCCCGTTACAGCGCATTCAACCAGGGCTCTTGGTGCCTCTTGGGCTTTCCGACATCAAGCGTCTGTATCTCAAGTGTGTAAGGCGGCAACCTGGTCGTCCGTTGACACCTTTTCAAAATTTTACAAGGTTGATGTGTGTGAATCTTCGGATGCTAGCTTCGGCCGCAAAGTTTTACAGGCGGCTGTTTGAGGTTGCAACTCCACCGTTGAGGAGCTCTGCCTGTTTGGGGTGAAACTGGTTTCTTTTGATTGTTGTGCCCACCCCTCGTTTTTTTTACACTGCTTTGGGACGTCCCAACAGTCAAGATTGAAGGAGCTGTGTCCGTCCATGGACGAAAAAAGAAAGTAGGACGGACACAGCACCCACCCCTCCTTTTTTTGGTTTGTACTACTTTTCTTCAAACTGAGGCTGCTGGCTGCCGGGTGGAGGGTTATGTTCAGAAAGACCGCCCCCTGGGCGGGGCTGTTTCAACAGTTTTTTCAATTGTTACAACTGTTACAAATGTTTTAATAACATGTATGCATATCTAACATGTTCTGCCTAGTCCTCTCCTAATAGACAGAACATACCCAACAGTCAAGATTGAAGGAGCTGTGTCCGTCCATGGACGACAGAGAAAAGGATTTTACGGTGAGTACAAAAAAATCCTATTACTCTTTCGTCCATGGACCGACACAGCTTCTCTATTGACAAAGTGGGTATTATCCGTTAATTACGAGTGACTAGGCAGAAAACTTGTAAAAAGTATTGCATCACACCTTCTACAGTACCACCCAGGGGGCGGACCCTCTGGGTATATCCCCTCAGTCTGCATCTCGCAGATCAGTTTTTTTCTGTCTAGCAAGGAGTAGGACATGGCTCCCTTCGGGCCTATTGGTCCGGGGGAAAAAAATATTTTTTTGCTAAATTTTTTTGTTTCCTGCAATCTCCGATCAATTGCCGACTGGGTGACAGGCTGGATCCTCGATCCTTGTAGTCTCCCCAGTTTCGGCCATCGAGCGTGTGCCGACCCTAGCTACGCGCTGGGTTTTCCACGACATACCCGTCGCTCCACGGGTGGCCAGTGAGCCTACGCTCCAGGGCCTGCATCGGACCGCTCAGCTTCGGCTGACCTTACGGCCGAGTCGCAGCAGCCTGGCCGGTGAGCTTACGCTCCAAGGCTTGCATCGGACCGCTCAGCTTCGGCTGACCTTACGGCCGAGTCGCAGCAGCCTGTCCGGTGAGCGTCACGCTCCAGGGCATACATATGATCGTCCCCTTGGGTCCAATCACAGCATGCCTGGCCAACAGTCACCTTCCGTGCGCGGACGATGATCTGTTTGGGATGTCTTCCAGCATGATACATGCAGGATAGGTAAGTAAACTCCCGTGCCTCGGCTGGGTGATTTGGCTGGACATTCCTGGAGAGACCAAGTAAGTGGTTGTGGCCCCTTTCTTCCCTCTCTCCTTGCCCTTCCCTCCTCCCTGGGCTTCTAGCTAAGGGTGCTGGGGGTTCCACTGGAGCAGGGCTGGCTGTAACTAACATTTAAAAGAAATGTCATTTCTGCTTACCTGCATGTGCTTCCTCCTCCATGCTGTCGGTGGCCATTTTGCGGTGGTCCATGCCGGGTTCGGCCTCTAGTGACTGCCCGGTGGCCATCTTCCTGTGGTTTCGGCACCATTTTCTTGTAGTTCCACAACCACTGGCCTCTATCGACTGATCGTCGGCCATGTTTGTAATAATCCACGCTGTATGTATTGTGAGGGAGTTAGCTCGGTAGCGGGTGTGTGTGACCCCCTGGATGGGCTCCCCACACAAAAACAGGCCCAGCAGACGGAGGTTGTGGTTTTCAAGATCAAAAGGTGCGGTTTATTTCTCTATTTACAGTGACAAAAACACAGCAAAGCAAAAAGAAACATAAACAAAATAAATCCTGGTCAGCTTGACCTCTGACTAAACATGCAGGTTTCCCTAACTAACAACTGGGATCAGCCTGGTGCTGTCCTAGTCCCTAAGTCCCTGGTTTAGTAAATGTCCAAACAAATAGCCACACAGGCTTTGTCTCACCGCACAGGGGTTCACTCTCCCTAGACAGTCCACACAGGTCTGGGTCCAGGCATGAGCAAACACCTAATGAAGCTGGGAGTTTTTATAGAGGCCTTAAACGAGCTGACAAGCTTCAGCTGGTCTCATCAACTCCCTGCCTGCACAACGCCCAGCACTCTCCCTAGAGGTATGAATCATCCATGAGCCCACTAGCCTCAGCTGGGCTTCATCAACTCTCTCCCTAGTTGTATAAGTCGGCATAAAGCCTGAATCTGGGAGAAATATACCTACCCCCCTGGATGCAACCAGGTGACTTTACCTTCCTGCTGTCACATACCCCCCCCTCTTGTTTTAACCTTGGGGTTGGAACACCAGCAATCAGGCATTCATGTACTCGAGACAAAGCATCCACATTCCCCATTTGAACGCCAGGGCGATGCTTTACTGTGAAGTTGAATTCCTGTAGGGCCAGGAACCACCTATTTACTCTTCTATTTGTCTCCTTGTTTTGAGCCATCCACTTTAACGGAGCGTGATCCGTAACCATGTCAAAGTGCCTACCTAGCAGATAGTACCGAAGGGAATCTAGAGCCCACTTCACCGCTAAACACTCCTTTTCAACCGTGGCATAATTTACCTCATGGGACTTCAACTTCCTGCTGAGGTAAATGACTGGGTGCTCTTCCCCGTTCCAGACCTGGGACAATACTGCTCCTAACCCCACATCTGACGCATCACTTTGTACGACAAAGTCTTTAGAGAAGTCGGGTGAGTACAACACTGGCTGGCTACATAAGGCTTGTTTCAAGAATTGGAATGCTGCCTCAGCCTCGGGGGTCCATTTAATCATGACCGACCCTTTCCCTTTCGTCAGGTTGGTTAGGGGCACAGCCTTAGAAGCAAAGTGGGGAATGAAGCGCCGATAATAACCCGCGATTCCCAGAAAGGCTCGTACCTGCTTCTTGCTGTTGGGACGTGGCCAACTCTGGATGGCCTCGACTTTGTTGAGTTGGGGTTTTATTACTCCCCTGCCAATGGTGTACCCAAGATATTTGGCCTCCTCCTGCCCAATGGTACACTTCTTGGGGTTAGCCTTAAACCCCGCTTCCCGGATAGAGTCTAGGACGGCTTGCACTTTTGGCAGATGTGAGGCCCAATCTGTGCTATGGACAATTACGTCATCCAGGTAAGCCGCAGCATACTTCCGATGGGGCCTCAGTATCTGGTCCATTTTCCGCTGGAATGTGGCCGGCGCATTCTGTAACCCGAACGGCATTCTCTTATATTGGAACGCGCCCCGTCTGGGGTTACAAATGCGGTTTTCTCTTTGGCCGACTTGGCCAGGGGAATTTGCCAATACCCTTTTGTGAGGTCAAGAGTCGTCATGTATCGGGCTGTTCCCAGCCGGTCGATCAACTCATCTATACGTGGCATGGGGTAGGTGTCAAATTTTGTAACTTTGTTCAACTGACGAAAATCGTTACAAAATCGCCAGCTCCCATCCGGTTTAGGCACCAACACAATGGGACTAGACCAATCACTTTGGGACTCCTCTATCACCCCTAAGTTCAGCATTTTCTGTACTTCCTCCCGTATTGCCTCCCGTCGGGCCTCTGGGATCCGATAGGGTTTTAACTTCACCCTTTCACCGGGCGGGGTAATAATATCATGCTCTACCCCAGATGTTTGTCCCGGCAGCTCAGAGAACACCTTGTTGCGAAGCACAAACTCCTTAACCTCCTGTTGTTGGGGTTGTGACAAGGTGGCTGCTATTCCAACCTCCGGAATCACGCAACCAGTTTGAGCTGGTGACCAAGTTTCTGCGACTAGGGACTCTCTATCCCTCCAGGCTTTCAACAGATTAACGTGATAGATCTGTTCGGGCTTTCGCCTTCCTGGTTGTCTGACCTTGTAATTCACTTCGCTCACTTTTTCCATTATCTCGTAGGGGCCTTGCCATTTGGCAAGGAATTTACTTTCAACCGTAGGGACAAGTACCAATATCCTATCCCCTGGGGAAAAGGTACGGGTCTTGGCTCCACGGTTGTACACTCTCTGCTGTGCCAACTGCGCTTGGGCCAAATGTTCCTTCACGATGGGCATTACCTGTGCAATTTGATCTTGCATCAGGGCGACATGCTCAATCACACTCCTGTGGGGAGAACTCTCACTTCCCCAAGTTTCCTTGGCAATATCCAACAGCCCTCTTGGGTGTCTCCCATACAGTAACTCAAAGGGGGAGAATCCCGTAGAGGATTGGGGCACCTCCCTAATAGCAAACATCAAATAAGGAAGTAGACAGTCCCAATCCTTTCCATCTCTATCCACCACTTTCTTCAACATTTGTTTTAGGGTTTTGTTGAATCTTTCAACCAGCCCATCGGTTTGGGGGTGATACACAGACGTACGCAATTGCGTCACTTTGAACAATTTACACAGCTCTTTCATAACCCGGGACATAAAGGGTGTACCTTGGTCCGTAAGCAGTTCTTTACAAATACCCACCCGGCTAAAAACAAGAGATAGCTCTTTGGCTATGGTTTTGGCCGAGGTATTTCGGAGAGGGATCGCTTCTGGATAACGGGTGGCATAGTCCATTATAACTGATATGTACTGGTGCCCCCTAGCGGACTTGATTATAGGACCTACCAAATCCATTGCGATCCTCTCAAACGGGACCTCAATGATGGGTAGAGGGACCAGCGGGCTACAGAAATGTGGCATCGGGGCCGACCTCTGACACACAGGGCAGGAGGAACAATAATTTTCTATGTCCTTCATCACCCCAGGCCAATAGAATCTCTGTAATACCCTCTCTCGGGTTTTCTCTGTCCCCAGATGACCTCCAAGAATGTGCCCATGGGCCAACTCCAACACCAACTTCCTGTAAAGGTTTGGGCACCACAAGCTGCTCAACGGTTTCTTCTGCCCTTTTTGCCACCCGATACAGTAGGTCCTTCTCTACGCTGAAGTATGGGTAAGTGCAGGTATTATCTGGGTTCACTAACTCGCCATCTATTTCCACTACGTTTTCCCGTGCCTTTATTAGGGCGGGGTCTTTTAACTGTTCTGTGGCAAAATTTTCCCTGTGAACCTCAAGATCAGAAAACTCCACAGACGGTAGGTTTTCGTCTGAGGAGGTGGGCTCCTCTCCAGTTTCTTGAGTCTCGCCTGCCAATACTGACAAGGGAAATTCTGGAGAGTCCTCACCACTCTCAGAGGAGTTCTGGCTATCACCTTCCTGGTACATAGGGGCACCAGTGGGGGGCTCAGGATCATCCCACAGTTCCCAGAACTTCGGAAAATCCCTTCCCACAATGGCATCATGCGGTAGTTGAGATACTAACCCCACTGGATGAGAGAGGGTACCTTTGGGGGTCTTGAAACACACTGTAGTCACTGGATACTCTCGGGTGTCCCCATGCACACAAATAACAGCTACCTTGCTATTCCCAGAGACCTCTGTTTTAACTAATTCAGCCTTTATCAGGGTCACAAGGCTACCTGAATCCAGTAATACCACAACATTTCTACCATTAATACACATTTTGCATAAATGTTTCTCAGTTCCCCGAATGGCAGTGCATGCGACTGTCGCACACAGCGACTGACGTCTGTCCATCAGAAAGTCACATTGCATGGGTTCCTCCACAACCGGGCAATTTGCTGCAATATGTCCCGCTTGCCGGCAGCGGTAGCAAACCATCCTTTTGGCTGCCTCTTGAGCCCCCGACTTCCCAGGCTGTTCTCGCCAAACCCTGGGCAGAGCTCCCACCCTCTCACTCTCTCCACCCTCACCCCTTGGAATCATCTTATCCGCCCCTGGGGATGGTCTGGTCTTAGGGTGGAAAGTCCGAGAGTCTCTGGAAGAGGCCGTCAGGTTCTCTGCAGCCAAGTATCTCTCTACACGATCCACAAGTTTACCGGCCGTTTCTGGGTCTCCATGGCTTACCCACTTTTGAATGGCGGTAGGAAGAGCTCTCAAGAAACGATCCATCACAACACGTTCCACAATCTCCGGTGCGGACAAAGTCTCTGGCTGTAGCCACTTCCTGCTCAGGTGAATGAGATCATACATTTGAGACCTGGGGGGTTTTCCAAGCTGGAAAGTCAAGTTATGCACACGCTGAGCCCGGACAGCCAGGGTGACACCCAGCCTTGCCAATATTTCAGCTTTTAGCATCACATAGTCTTTTGCTTGGTCAGGCTCTAGGTCATAGTAAGCTTTCTGCGATTCACCAGTTAACAGAGGAGCCACCAGTCCAGCCCACTGCTCCTCAGGCCACTTTTCTCTTTCAGCAGTCCTTTCAAATGTGGTCAAAAATACCTCTGGATCATCCTCTCCAGTCATTTTTGTCAATAAACGACTCACCCCAAAGGACGCGGTATTAGTGGGACGGCTTTCCTCACTGGTCTGCGGACGTTGCTGCATTACTGCTTCCATCTGTTGTTGTAGTCTCTGCTCTTGCTTCTGCAACAGGTCTATGAAGCGGGCCTCAGATTGCTGCTGGGCTTGTTGCTGGGCTGCGAAGCTCTGTTGTTGAGCTGCAAGGCTCTTTTGCAAACCTGCATTTGTCTGCTGTTGATTGGCATTTGCTAGAGCCAGCTGTTTCAGTATCTCCTCCATGCTGGCTTAAAAAAAAACTGCCACTGGTTCTCCACCAACTGTGAGGGAGTTAGCTCGGTAGCGGGTGTGTGTGACCCCCTGGATGGGCTCCCCACACAAAAACAGGCCCAGCAGACGGAGGTTGTGGTTTTCAAGATCAAAAGGTGCGGTTTATTTCTCTATTTACAGTGACAAAAACACAGCAAAGCAAAAAGAAACATAAACAAAATAAATCCTGGTCAGCTTGACCTCTGACTAAACATGCAGGTTTCCCTAACTAACAACTGGGATCAGCCTGGTGCTGTCCTAGTCCCTAAGTCCCTGGTTTAGTAAATGTCCAAACAAATAGCCACACAGGCTTTGTCTCACCGCACAGGGGTTCACTCTCCCTAGACAGTCCACACAGGTCTGGGTCCAGGCATGAGCAAACACCTAATGAAGCTGGGAGTTTTTATAGAGGCCTTAAACGAGCTGACAAGCTTCAGCTGGTCTCATCAACTCCCTGCCTGCACGATGCCCAGCACTCTCCCTAGAGGTATGAATCATCCATGAGCCCACTAGCCTCAGCTGGGCTTCATCAACTCTCTCCCTAGTTGTATAAGTCGGCATAAAGCCTGAATCTGGGAGAAATATACCTACCCCCCTGGATGCAACCAGGTGACTTTACCTTCCTGCTGTCACAGTATCTATTGCCGTTCGGCGGCCATATTTTTGTGGTCTACGGCTGCTTTGGCCTCTATCTTCGGCTCGGCGGCCATTTTCTTAGAGCCCACATTATCTTCCATACAGATGTTTTGGCGGCCATTTTGCGAGAGTTTCCAGCCTCTAGGGTGCATTACACTGGCGCGAAAAATTCACACAGGAAGCGCTGATAAAAGAAGCAGACTGACACAGCAGCGGTGGGACAGCATCACAGGCGCAGCACACGGCAGGATAGCGGTACCAGTCCAGGGTGGTGAGTCCTCTGGGTGACCCAGCATCTCTGCAGCGCAGGAGAGGGGCCTATTGATATCTTGCCTGGAGCCCTGTGGGTGTCAGCGTGTGGTCAGCATGGCATCTGAGCCAGATGTCTTCTCCCCTGAAACACCAGATTTAGCAGCTGGTGCCCCTGAGGTGTCTATGGACGCTATGTCGGCAATCCTAGAGGCGTTTGCTGCCAGGGTGGAAGCAGCACATGGGAATACAGGGGTTAGTAAACGCCCCCGTCCCCTGCAATCTTCTGGTGATATTTCTGAGACAGAACCCGGTCCAGCTACGGCTCATAGCCCAGATTCTGACTCATCAGAGACTGCCGACCGTGACCGATCAGACAGTGAGGATGACTCTAAGTCCAGGTCAGTACGCGAGACGGCTTTGGTATCTGACCTTATTACTGCAGTGCGGGATACGCTAAAGTTGGAAAATACTGCAGAAGCAGCAGAGACTCTGGTCCCCTTTGGGTTTCGTAAACCTGCCCGCACTGCTAAGGTGTTCCCTTGTGTCTTATTTTGATAAACTCTTATACAAGGAATGGGAGAACCCACTGAGGGGCTTTACAGCCCCGAAGAGGTTTGTGGTACGGTACCCCTTTGAGGAGAGTTTTCTGAAGAAATGGACCTCTCCCCCTATAGTGGACCCTCCGGTGTCCAGACTTAATAGAGCTACCACTATTCCAGTAGAAGGGGCTCCTGTTTTCAAGGACCCTGTGGATTAGAAGGCTGAAGCACTCACTCGCTACCCATACTCAGTGGTAGGCTCGGTAGTACGCCCGGCATTGGCGGGGGCCCTGGTGTCTCAGACACTTGCTGAATGGGCAAAATTGCTACTCCTGGGGTTAAAGGAGCGAGATGCTCCTCCTGATGAGATAACTTTGGCCGACCAGTTGGTCCAGGGCCTTAAGTTTGTCAGCGAGTCAGACATGGATACTATTCCCCTGCTGTCAAAACCTTCGGTTTATGCAGTAGCAATATGCCGCCTGATCTGGCTAAAGGGCTGGTCTGCGGACCAGACTTCCAAGAAAGCCCTGTTGAATCTGCCTTTTAAGGGCGACAGACTTTTTGGGGCTTCTCTGGATGACATCATCAAGGATGCCACAGGAGGTAAAAGCACTTTGCTTCCCCAAACTAGCAAGGGTAAGGGGTTACGCCAAGGGCAAGGGCCCTCCTTTACTGCACGCAAGCGTTTTTTTCGCCCCCCTAGGGCGACAGAGAAAAGACCCCAGACCGACAAGGCGCCTGCCCAAGAACAAAAGCGTCCTTGGTCCCGCAGACCCAACAAGCCTGCGGACAAATCTGCGTCAGCATGAAGGTCCCCCCCACCCAGCTGTCGGGTGGGGGGACGTCTTCGCAAATTCGCGACTCAGTGGACAGCTCTAGTCTCCGACAGGTGGGTTTGCGAAGTAATCTCCTCAGGCTACAAGATAGAGTTTCTCTCTTGTCCACCGGACAGATTCGTCACCTCCACTCTCCAGCTACTACCGACCCGTCGGGAGGCCCTGTATGGGGCGGTCCAGGGTCTACTGGAACGCGGGGTAGTTATTCCAGTTCCAGAACAGGAACGGGGTCAGGGTTTTTACTCAAATCTGTTCATTGTGCCGAAGGAGGGGGTTCGACCAATCTTGGATCTCAGAGCCCTCAATTGCTTTGTGAAGGTACAAAAATTTCGGATGGAGTCGGTTCGATCTGTAGTCATGGCTCTCCATCCGGGGGACTTTCTGGCCTCCTTGGACATCAAGGACGCATACCTGCATGTCCCCATATACTCCAGACACCAGAGGTTTCTGCGATTTGCTATCGGGAAGAACCACTACCAGTTTGTGGACCTCCCGTTTGGCCTTGCCTCAGCACCCAGGACGTTCACCAAGGTGCTCGCTCCGATTCTGGCACTTCTAAGACAGCGGGGTATCGCTATCATGGGCTACTTGGATGACCTTCTACTGAAGGTCCCTTCAAGCTCAGAATTAGAGGTAAGCGGGTCTATTACCTGTCAGACTCTTCGAGACTGTGGTTGGATACTAAACACGCAAAAGTCAGTATTGGTGCCCACTCACGTGCACCTGGGGTTGATTCTGGATTCCTCAGAGGCAAAGGTATTCCTCCCTGTGGAGAAGTTGCAGACCCTCCGGGCTGCAGTACGGCAGCTGACTTCCAGGAATTGGTCGTCACTCCGTTTTTGCATGCGAGTGTTAGGCCTCATGGCAGCCTCCTTCGAGGCGGTCCCATATGCTCAATACCACACTCGAGTGTTACAGAAGGAAGTTCTGTCCAGATGTAACAGATGTCCATCATCTCTGGATTCTCAAATCCGAGCGAGCCACCTAGTCAGGAGATCCCTGGTATGGTGGCTGACAGCACCGGCTCTAATGGCCGGGAAGTAATTTCTTCCGGTTTACTGGATAGTGATCATGACGGACACCAGCCTTGCAGGTTGGGGGGGGGAGTCTGGGGTGTTCAGGCGGCGCAAGGTCGCTGAACCCCAGAGGAAGCCCTCCTGCCAATCAATGCCCTGGAAATCCGGGTGATCAGGCTGTGCCTCTTCAAATGGTCTCAGAGGCTGCAAGGGCGTCCAGTCAGGATCCAGTCAGACAACGCCACAGCAGTGGCATATGTCAATCATCAAGGAGGAAGATCAGCTGCAGCATCAGAGGTTGCTCGCATCCTGAAGTGGGCAGAGAAGAGCGTACCGGCACTATCGGCCATGTCCATTCCGGGTGTGGAAAACTGTCAGGTGGACTACCTGAGCCGCTAGATGCTGGACCAGGGAAAATGGTCCTTACACCCGGAGGTGTTCCAACTCTTCTGCCAACGATGGGGCACACCAGACGTAGATCTTCTGGCTTCCCGACTCAATCGAAAGGTATTGAGGTTTGTGGCCCGGTCAAGAGACCCATGGGCAGACGCAACAGACGCGTTGGTGGCATCGTGGGGTCAGTATCGCCTAATCTAGGCCTTCCCTCCCTTAAGGCTTCTTCCTCTTCTGCTCCTCAGAGTGGAGGCAGAGGGAATTCCAATGATCCTAATCGCTCCAGATTGGCCTCAGCGTCCTTGGTACGCCGATCTAGTACGTCTGGTAGCAGACGTCCCCTGGCGCCTACCACTACGGAAGGACCTGCTATCGCAAGGTCCCATACTCAATCCTGCTTTACGGTCACTGGCTTTAACGGCATGGCTGTTGAGAACCAGGTACTGAGAGACTGGGGCCTGTCAGATTCAGTAATCTCTACTATGAGAAGTGCTCGGAAACCGTCCTATAGGAAGGTTTATCACCGCACTTGGAAGGCCTACATCTCCATGTGTGAGGAAATGAAATGGCATCCGCGTACTTATTTGGTTTTTACAGCATGGGGTGGACCAAAGGCTTGCCTTAAGTACGATTAAGGGACAGATATCTGCTCTGGCTGTCTTTTTTTTCAGCGACCCCTGGCTACTCACTCTCTCTCGTACATTTGTGCAGGGGGTTCGACATGTGGCTCCTCCGGTCCGTCCCCCGATACCTCCATGGGACTTGAACCTGGTCCTCTCGGTACTTCAGAAGGCACTGTTTGAGAATATCAGAGATATTCCCCTGTTGACACTTTCTCAGAAAGTGGATGTTGCATCAGTTAGACGAGTCTCTGAGCTGGCAGCCTTGTCCTGCAAGGCTCCCTATTTGATTTTCAACAAGGATAAGGTGGTGCTGCGGCCGCAGCCTTCCTTTCTTCCGAAAGTCGTTTCGGCTTTTCATCTCAATGAAGACATTGTACTTCCATCCTGGTGTCCTCATCCGTCGAATCCTAAGGAGTCGGCGTTGCATTCCTTGGACGTTGTCCGAGCTTTGAGAGTATACCTATCTGCTACTTCCCTGTTCCGGAAGTCAGACTCACTGTTTGTTTCGGTGGCTGGTCCCAAGAAGGGCCAAGCAGTCTCGCCGGCCACCATGTCTAGGTGGATCCGACAGATAGTAATCCAGGCTTACGCCTTAAAGGGTCAAGCGCCCCCCTTCCCGGTCACGGCGCATTTCACCAGGGCAATAGGTGCCTCTTGGGCTTTCCGACATCAAGCGTCTGTTTCCCAATTATGTAAAGCGGCGACTTGGTCGTCCGCTCACACTTTCACAAAATTCTACAAGGTTGATGTAGGTGCATCTTCGGATGCCTCTTTCGGCCGCAAAGTTTTGCAGGCGACCGTTTAGAGTTGCAACTCCTCCGTTGGAGGAGTGCTGTTTTGTGTTTGGGGTGAAGTTTATTTTTATGCGGTTACCACCCCTCGTTTTTTCTCTGACACTGCTTTGGGACATCCCACTTTGTCAATAGAGAAGCTGTGTCGGTCCATGGACGAAAGAGTAAATAGGATTTTTTACTCACCGTAAAATCCTTTTGTCTGAGTCCATGGACCGACACAGCACCCACCCCTCCTTTTAAGTTTGTACTGCTTTTTGACGAACTGATCTGCGAGATGCAGACTGAGGGGATATACCCAGAGGGTCCGCCCTCTGGGCGGTACTGTAGAAGGTGTGATGTAACACTTTTTATAAGTTTTCTGCCTAGTCACTCCTAATTAACGGATAATACCCACTTTGTCAATAGAGAAGCTGTGTCGGTCCATGGACTCAGAAAAGGATTTTACGGTGAGTAAAAAATCCTATTTTCTCTTACCGTCCATGGACTGACACAGCATCTTCAATCTTGACAAAGTGGGTTGTGTTCCTGCTCATAGGAGAAGTCTAGGCAGAATGTTAGATGTTTTAACATACATTCCCTTACCAGAGCTGAACAGCCCCGCCCAGGGGGCGGTCCCTCCGGACATAACCCTCCTACCTGCTGCCAGCAGCCTCAGTTTTTTTTCTTCTGCCTAGCAGAGGAGAGGACGTGGATCTCTTCAGAGCCAGTCTCTTGAAGAAATGTCTTGTTCTTTTTTTGAACTTTTATTATTTTATTTTTGTGATTCTTCTATCAACTGTCGGCTGGGCAACAGGTTGGGTAGTTCGCTATCCTCGTCTTCCCAGTCGGACCATTGAGCATGCTGATCCTCGCTCTGCGTGATATCAGTTCACGACATGCCCCATGGCTCCGGGGTTGGCCGGTGAGCTTTTTGCTCCAGGGTCCACATAAGATTGAACAGTTTTGCTGTATCTTAAGCGGTGGACTGGCCGACAGCTACTCAGTACTGCACTGTGATAGGCCTGTCAGGAACACACCAGTGGGTCCTAGCTGGACAGGTAAGTACTGTTTCTCTGTCTCAGCAGGTGAGTACATGCTGTGTGTTCCTACGGTAGGGGGTTTTCCCTGTCTCCTCGTTTTTTTTGCTGCTCTCTGTCACCTACACTATGGCAGTGCGCTGACTGGGGGTGCCTGGGGGGTCTCTCTGTCCCGGTGGGGGTCCACAGGGGTCTGCATTGAGGTGTGGGGGTTTAGCTGTGTCAGCTGTTTGGCGCCATGTTTTTCCTGTGTTTTACTTTACATTGAAAACCGCATTGGCGGCCATCTTGCCGTAGCCGCCCTATGATGCATTTGTAATTGTGGCGGCCATTTTCTTGTAGCCGTGCGCTCTTTTGTGCTGGTTTGGCCTCTATCGCTGACTGGAACGGCGCGATTTTCCTCCGTCTCCTCGCTCTTCACTCGCTGAGCGCAGACACAGGCAGCGGAACCGAGCGGTCCTGGCCGGGTTGGTGAGTCACCTGGGTAACCCCCCCCCCCCCCAGTCAGTGCGGCTGGAGGGTGGACTTTCTCTCTCATAAGGACAAAGTCTCAGAGGGTGGTGGTATCATGGAGTCAGTGTCACCTGCTTCCCCTTTCATGTCAGAAGCAACTGGCAGTGCTGCTGCACCTGCGGTCCCTATGGACCAGTTGTCGGCAGTCCTGGAATCATTTGTTGCCAGGATGGAAACGGCGTGCGAGCGCAAGGGGGCTGTAAAGCGCCCTCTCTCCCCACCATCTCCAAGGGAGTGCTCTGATTCAGATATGGGCATTGCTGCGGCACAGGACCCTAGCTCTGAATTTTTGGATATTTTTGACCAGGACATTCCTTGTGAGGAAGACTCCTTATCTGGGTCAGTACATGACAGGATACTTGTTAGTGAACTCATTGATGCTGTGAGGGACACTCTCAAGCTTGGATGCTGAGGAACCTGTGGTGGAGTCAGTCTCCTTTGGTTCTTTTCAAGCTAAGCCTTCTAAAACGTTTTTTCCCTATACACCTTTTTTTGACACATTCATAGTCCAGGTTTGGGACAAACCACAGAAGACCTTTGCGGTCTTGCAGCGTCTGGCGGTTAGGTACCCCTTTGAGGACAGCCTGATTAAAAAATGGGCCTCTCCTCCGGTGGTCGGGACTGACAGGGGGGGGGGGGGCTGGGGGATAGAAGCGTTCCAGGTTCACTTTGGACCTGAAAAAATAGAAAAGTTGAAATCATAGGTAGTTGATTTTTGCACCATTGAATACAGGCCAGTACACCCTGCAATTTATAGCTTCCTACTTCAATTTTTTTGGGGGTAAGGCTCAATACTTATCAGCACCCTTTGTATAGATTTGTCTCCCCCTGAACAAGTGCCCAGTTGGATTTCATTTTTTACATTTTTTTTAATTTTGGGTGATGAATCTTCCCCATTAACAGAAGGCCTAACCCTTCCGTGCTCTTTCAAAAGTACTGTACATCGTTTTCAGGGGCGAATCAGGTCTGAATTTTTGCCTGAATTCTTGCCTGAAACTGAGCCAAAGACGCACAGGACCCTTCTGCTGTGCGCTCCGCGGCCGCCTCTCCATTGCGAGCCAGTAACTCTCTCCTGTAATGCGAATTAGATGTGGGGAATCCGGCATCCAATTTGCATTAGTGTGAACCCAGCCTTAACCTTCTAACGTTTTTAGACTTTAGAACCACTTTTAAGTACAAACATCAAAAAAATAATTTAAGCTCACAAGTGGCAACACGTGAAGAAACATTTCATATATAAAAGTAAATGGACAAAGACGAGGAAAGCTTTTATGCTGTAAATACAGTAATTTATTGTACATTTTACAAAGCTTACTTGCTTACAAGTTTTATTAAAGTTAGCAGCTCATAATCAGTACTTGCTGAAAATAAATCCTTCCTTAAGTAATGCAAGAGTCCCTGTATAAGTTTCTTATCATGTGATGGAAGGGACCTACAGAAACACCAGCCTTTTACAAGAAAGTAGGAAATTGAGATGCAGCTGCAGGGTCCTTGACTTGCTAATAAATTTTTATGCTGCATTTTTTCCCACCCTGAGCAATTGTCATCCATGGGGGAAAGAGTGAAACAAAGTTGGAAACGATTTAGAAAATAAAACGTACAGCACTTCTTAAATCACTGCTAATGCCTTGGACAGAAGTGGTTGCTTGACTACTTGAGTCATACTGTTGTGCTGTGTGAACACCGATGCACAGAATGGGAAATATTTATGGATGCACGTTGCCAGGAATGTAATTTTTTGTAATGTAATATCTTAAACTTGTCTTTTTTTCCCCATTTGTGGACTCTACAAACAGAATTTGTGATACAATGGCTATTTTGTGTATTTGTTTGGAAATAATTAGAAAGGATGACTATGAAATTCCTGTAATATAATTAAACTTTTCATATTAAAAAACAGAGCTAAATTCTGTCCCTCAAGACGAGTACCAGCACAGGAAATTCTTTGGTACTGCCCCCTGAGCATTTAGGCAAATACTGACTTTTTTTAGCAGAGTTGTCCTTTAGGTATGCCCTCTGCATTGTAGGTGCCAATTAGATTTGCCGACATTACATTATGTAATGCTTGTGTATTAAGGCCCTGGCTTCCAGAAGAACCATTTGAAGACTGGATTTACAGAAGAGCATATTTTAAGAGTCTGTTTACATTTGTTCAGTGTGTTAATGTGTAGGGTGGTAATGAGCTGCCAACGCACCCGAGCTTTCCCAAAATCAGGTGTCTCAAAATTTGTAATTCAGCGCTTTATGGTGTGTTACCATGCCTTGAAGTGTGCTGCAACAGATGTAGGTGGCCTTACTGCTTTGGGGTGCCACTCAATTTAATGGGCACAGACACATTTTGCATTATTGCTTTCATTGCCAAAACGAAAAGATGCAAATGGGCCCTGAAGATGCCACAGTCATGTATAGATACCTGTTTTCATAGGTGTGTTTTTTTTGTTTTTTAATAGGACAACTTTTATCCGACATTGTTTCTCACATAAAAAAAAAATGCAGTGATGATGGCGAATACCCATTTTATATTTTGGTCCCCTGCTATGCTTGGCTCAATCCACTGTTATGCTGCGTACACACGATCAGAAAATCAGACAAGAAAACCGTGGATTTTTTTCAGACGGAATGTTGGCTCAAATTTGTGTTGCATACACACGGTCACACCGAATTCTGACCGTCAAGAACGCGGTGACGTACAACACTATAACGAGCCGAGAAAAATTAAGTTCAATGATTCCGAGCATGCGTCGAATTGATTCAGAGCATGCATGTTTTTTTGCGCATCGGAATTGCATACAGACAATCGGAATTTCCGAGCAGAACTTTTCTTGTTGGAAAATTTGAGAACCAGCGCTCAAATTTTTCTTGCCGGAATTTCCGACAGAAAAATTTCGATGGGGCCTACGCACGGTCGGAATTTCCGACCAAAAGCTCTGACTTTTCTTGTCGGAATTTCCGACCGTGTGTACGCGGTGTTACGTTTTTTTTTTTTGTTTGTTTTTTGTAAGAGGTAAAACAGTCTAGCATTTTGACACAGTTGTTCTCTTTGTACATATAAAAGTTTTTCAATAAACCTCCTGGTTCATTAAAAACACTGTTTTGGCCTATGACTTAAGTTTTACAAGCACTCCAGTCTATTGAAGAAGGTTGGATACTATTTTTAAAATATGGAGCTGTTGTGAATGTACCTGTAGGTAGAGCAGTTAATATACATACCAGTGCTTGACACCTTCAAAAACAGTGACAATATGCCTACTGGCTGCACAGCTTAAACCAAACAAGCAAGGCCTTTATTGCAGCTAGATAGGATTTTTTTTTGCACATGCAAATGGTTAGAAGGAAACCCTTAAAGTAATTTCTGTATCGTCCATTGAGCGACAGCCTGGTGTAAGAAACCTAGGGTCATACTGCAGCCTACAGGAGAAATGAACACTAGAAAATATAAGTGGAACACCAACCCCCTTGAGACTGAAACCCTTCCCAAACCACACTTGCTCAGGTTCGCTTAGTGGTTTCTGTTTCAAAACGTATTGTTACTTTCACTGTGTACTGTATCAGTTTACCCCATGGAGGTTTCTCTCCGTTGTCATTGATGTGGTGTGGGTTGTCACGGTTTACCTTTCTGTTGCTACTTATTCAGGCAGACTGATTGTCAATTTCTCCTGTAGACAGCAGTATAGCCCCAGGTTAAATCTTATCCAGCTATGTCCTTCAATGGACTGCGAAAAAAAGATTTTAGGGTGAAAATCCTTTTTTTTTTTTTCCGCTTTTAGTTTTTTTTTTCTTTTATAAGAGATAAAACATAGGATATACTACAATACCAATATGTGGGTATGCTATTGTGGGTCTTTGATACACCTAAGCCAGGGGTGTCCAAACTTTTTTCAAAGAGGGCCAGATTTGATGAAGTGAACATGCGTGAGAGCCGACCATTTTGCCTGATATTCTTTGAACCATTAAAGTTCGGTCTAAGTGTGTTCGTCCGAGCAATTCTCTTGACTTTGTCACACTCGTTCCCGACACACAGACGAATGCTCTGCTCTTTAGGGGGTACCGTTAATTCTTAATGGTACCCCACACATTGGAAAACGTGGGGTGCTTTTGATGCAGTGCAATAAAAAAAAAGGTCGGGGACTTCTTTCCGTGCATTTTTTGTGGGTAGGGAAGCCCATTAAAATGAATGGGCTGCCCTGCACGCAGCCACGCAGATGTGAACCAAGGGCTTGTTCACATTTCAGGTTGGAGGGGCAGTAGAACCACATGGTTGAGCTGTTTTTCCCACCCCAACTTCTCCCCCTCCAGAGAGCCCCCCATACAGCAAGGTCCCCAGAGAGCCCCCCCATACATCAGGGTTTCCAGAGCCCCCCCCATACATCAGGGTTTCCAGAGCCCCCCCCATACATCAGGGTTTCCAGAGCCCCCCCCATACATCAGGGTTTCCAGAGCCCCCCCCATACATCAGGGTTTCCAGAGCCCCCCCCATACATCAGGGTTTCCAGAGCCACCCCATACATCAGGGTTTCCAGAGCCCCCCCAGGCATCAGGGTTCCCAGAGAGCCCCCCCATACATCAGGGTTTTCAGAGAGCCCCCCCATACATCAGGGTTCCCAGAGCCCCCCCCCATACATCAGGGTTCCCAGAGAGCCCCCCCATACATCAGGGTTCCCAGAGAGCCCCCCCATACATCAGGGTTCACAGAGAGCCCCCCCATACATCAGGGTTCACAGAGAGCCTCCCCATATATCAGGGTTCACAGAGAGCCCCCCATACATCAGGGTTCACAGAGAGCCCCCCCATACATCAGGGTTCACAGAGAGCCCCCCCATACATCAGGGTTCACAGAGAGCCCCCCCATACATCAGGGTTCACAGAGAGCCCCCCATACATCAGGGTTCACAGAGAGCCCCCCCATACATCAGGGTTCACAGAGAGCCCCCCCATACATCAGGGTTCACAGAGAGCCCCCCCATACATCAGGGTTCACAGAGAGCCCCCCCATACATCAGGGTTCACAGAGAGCCCCCCCATACATCAGGGTTCACAGAGAGCCCCCCATACATCAGGGTTCACAGAGAGCCCCCCCATACATCAGGGTTCACAGAGAGCCCCCCCATACATCAGGGTTCACAGAGAGCCCCCCATACATCAGGGTTCACAGAGAGCCCCCCCCATACATCAGGGTTCACAGAGAGCCCCCCATACATCAGGGTTCACAGAGAGCCCCCCCATACATCAGGGTTTCCAGAGCCCCCCCATACATCAGGGTTTCCAGAGCCCCCCAGGCATCAGGGTTTTCAGAGAGCCCCCCCATACATCAGGGTTCACAGAGAGCCCCCCCCATACATCAGGGTTCACAGAGAGCCCCCCCCATACATCAGGGTTCACAGAGAGCCCCCCATACATCAGGGTTCACAGAGAGCCCCCCCATGCATCAGGGTTCACAGAGAGCCCCCCCATGCATCAGGGTTCACAGAGAGCCCCCCCATGCATCAGGGTTCACAGAGAGCCCCCCCATGCATCAGGGTTCACAGAGAGCCCCCCATGCATCAGGGTTCACAGAGAGCCCCCCCATGCATCAGGGTTCACAGAGAGCCCCCCCATGCATCAGGGTTCACAGAGAGCCCCCCCATGCATCAGGGTTCACGGAGAGCCCCCCATACATCAGGGTTCACGGAGAGCCCCCCCCCATACATCTGGGTTCACAGAGAGCCCCCCCCCCATACATCAGGGTTCAGAGAGCCCCCCCATACATCAGGGTTCATAGCCCCCCATACATCAGGGTTCATAGCCCCCCATACATCAGGGTTCACAGCCCCCCATACATCAGGGTTCACAGCCCCCCATACATCAGGGTTCACAGCCCCCCATACATCAGGGTTCACAGAGAGCCCCCCCATACATCAGGGTTCACAGAGAGCCCCCCCATACATCAGGGTTCTCAGAGAGCCCCCCATACAGAGTCCACAGAGAGCCCCCCAATACATCAGGGTCCACAAAGCCCCCCCAATACATCAGGGTCCCCAGAGAGCCCCCCAATACATCAGGGTCCCCAGAGAGCCCCCCAATACATCAGGGTCCCCAGAGAGCCCCCCAATACATCAGGGTCCCCAGAGAGCCCCCCAATACATCAGGGTCCCCAGAGAGCCCCCCAATACATCAGGGTCCCCAGAGAGCCCCCCAATACATCAGGGTCCCCAGAGAGCCCCCCAATATATCAGGGTCCCCAGAGAGCCCCCCAATATATCAGGGTCCCCAGAGAGCCCCCCAATACATCAGGGTCCCCAGAGAGCCCCCCAATACATCAGGGTCCCCAGAGAGCCCCCCAATACATCAGGGTCCCCAGAGAGCCCCCCAATACATCAGGGTCCCCAGAGAGCCCCCCCCAATACATCAGGGTCCCCAGAGAGCCCCCCCAATACATCAGGGTCCCCAGAGAGCCCCCCCAATACATCAGGGAGCCCCCCAATACATCAGGGAGCCCCCCAATACATCAGGGAGCCCCCCAATACATCAGGGAGCCCCCCCAATACATCAGAGAGCCCCCCCAATACATCAGAGAGCCCCCCCCAATACATCAGAGAGCCCCCCCAATACATCAGAGAGCCCCCCCCCAATACATCAGAGAGCCCCCCCAATACATCAGAGCCCCCCCAATACATCAGAGAGCCCCCCCAATACATCAGAGAGCCCCCCAATACATCAGAGAGCCCCCCAATACATCAGAGAGCCCCCCAATACATCAGAGAGCCCCCCCCCAATACATCAGAGAGCCCCCCCCAATACATCAGAGAGCCCCCCCCCAATACATCAGAGAGCCCCCCCCAATACATCAGAGAGCCCCCCCCAATACATCAGAGAGCCCCCCCAATACATCAGGGTCCCCAGAGAGCCCCCCAATACATCAGGGTCCCCAGAGAGCCCCCCCCAATACATCAGGGTCCCCAGACTTAAACATTGGCACAATACCTTGTTTCCTCATTCAGCCAGGTACTGCACTGTAGGGGGAAGCAGAGAGCACAGCACATTCCCCTGCACAGTTTACTTTCGCTTTTGAGGCTGACGCTTCTCACAGTGCCGATGTATAGTTCGGCAGGGGGTTGGGCTCATCTGACTCTCCTCTGATCCCACGGCACACTAGTTGAGAAAGGCTGGTTTAGATAACCAGGCCGGTGGGCCGGACTTTGGACATACCTGACCTAAGCACTGCATCATACCCACACCCAAGTACCAAAACTTAAATCTGTAAATCTTTTTGCTTTTCGGGTTCCTTTGTTGTTGCCATTCACTACTTTTTGGTTCATTTAGAAAACCAGAGAAATGTTTGCTGTCTGTAGTGTTTTATTTCGAATGTTTAAATTTCGAACTTTCTCCTAAAATTTTACACCTGGAATCACATTGATTACCTTAGTCAAAACCCTCACATTGTTCTGAGACCCTTTTATTGCATATCTTCAGAGGAAGTTGACCTTGTATTACCGCCTGAGTGGGGACTGTGTGGCATTAGTGTATCGTCCTAAAGAGGAACTGCAGTCTGCTCACATAATTTGTAATAAAAACATCTTTGCCATTCTGAAGCTTCTCTCCAACCACTTTGCATATTATTTTATATATACACTGATTCTATACTTGCCAAATATGCTGCAGAAATCTCCCTCAACTGAGTCTGGCTGCAACCATTTTAACTGTGGGCAGCTGAAGCTGCTACCTGTTCACTTCCTGGATTTACACAAACACACAGAGGCACACCTCCAGCTCTGCAGCCCTGCAGCTTTCATTGGCCCTCTTATGACTCGCCCCCTCCCTTCCTGGCAAACTCTCACGAGAGATGATGTCCTAAGTCTATGCTAATCACCAGACAAGAAACGTCCGGGGGACCTATGGCTGGGGAGCACCGATTTTTTCAAAGCCGGGCACCCCTTCCATAGACTCCATGTTAAATGTCACTCTAGTCATGGACACAGTGAGGCATGCAGATGGACACCCTAGGCTTATACTCGAGTCAATACGTTTTCCCATTTTTTGTGGTAAAATTAGGTGCCTCTGCTTATATTCGGGTCGACTTATACTCGAGTATATACGGTAATACTTATATTTTCGAACACAATTCTACAAACGGTTAAATTCTTTTGTCACTTTTTTTTTTATTATTGCTACATTTTACAAAAGTGTTATTTCTCTTTCAGGATATGTGCAGAGTTTAATTCGACGTGTCGTCAATAATGTGAATATCGTGGTAAACAACCTAATCTTAAAATACGTTGAGGATGATATTGTTTTGTCAGTCAATATTACTTGTGCGGAATGTTGCACAGTGGATGAGTTCTGGGATCGAGCATTTATGGATATATCTGGTGAGCTTTTATTGATGATTGATTGTCTGTTGCTTTAACCTTTGTGTGTCTTTCTTGGAGTGAACCTCTACTAAAGGAAAACGTGTAAACTACTCTTTACTAGAGAACACGATCAGTGCCTCCAGGGTACCTGTGAAAATCAACTTCCTGAAGTCAGTGCTTAAGCAACGTTATGGCAGACCTGTGCATTGCCATGTGGGCCGCATAGGCAACATGACTATGATCTGGTGCCTATGAAATTATGCTCTTGGTTCAGCCATGGTCATTTTGACTTTGATTGGCAACCATTATTCTGGTTTGATAACTGCCTGCTTTAGCCAAAGAATCATTTGAAAATATTAACTCCCACAGAAAGAAGATAATTGATTTGATGTTTTTGGCATCTATGTTGTACATTGTGTGCTACCTTTAGGCTTACTAAAATGGGCTGACACCTGTTTTACCTTTCCTTTTTATGTATGATTTTTCATAACCTTTATGTACTGGTCCATTCCTGTATTCTCTCTAGGATTTGTCTGTTTTGGATCCATTTTGGTCAGCTGTTCCACACACCATCTTTGGAAATTTATCTTTCCCGAGTGTTATGTGCAGCTCTTTGTCATTAATGAATTTTCCTGGAAAATTGGAGAGAGCGTTTTACAGAGCTGTTCTGTTTTCTGCTCCTAAATGATCACATTCATGTGGATATAAAATGTGCCACATGCTATCCCTTAATTTAAAAATTTTGTTACTAATTCTCTGCCACGCTATAAGTCATGCTATGAAAGTTACGGTTGTCAAAATAAATTTGATGGGCGTGGGCTGACTCGCCCTCAACAGCAGAGAAAAGGACTTGGTAGAAAATCTGTTCACTGAATATCCACTTTATTTTCTAAACTATTACTATTTATCATCTGACAAAGTTGAAATGCATATACTGTATAGTAAGTTGTTTCCAAAAGCTCTGTATTGTAACACATGCTTATATACTCTTTGTGTGCTCTATAGCTGCAAAACAGAATGGGGATAACACCTTTACTACTGCCCTGCTTCCTACCTGCTGTATGGACTATTAGTGAAAATTGCTACAATTCTTAAGGCCCGTAAACACGGTCAGACTTTTTGCCAACAAACTTCAAAATTAGCAAGTTTGACAAAAAATCAGACCGTGTGTACGCTCCATCGGACAAACTTTTTTGGTTTTCATCGGACAAATGTTTGGTCTGCAAACGGACAAACTTTTCGCCAACAAAAGTCCGATGGAGCAAAGTCCGACCGTGTGTATAGAAATCCATCGGACTTTTGTCCGATGGACAAATAAGCATGCCCAGAGCCAATATTAAAATCAACCAACAATAGCAGAAGCTGACCAAAGGGTGGCGGTAAAGAGCAGAAAAGAGCAGAAAAACCACGTGATGTTGGAAAAGTTTTGGGAAAGTTTGCAGGAAAGTCTGAGCATGTGTATGCTATGGGTGTGCCCGGCCAACTCCCTTAGGACAAAAATCCACAGAAAAGTTTGTTTGAAGTCCGACCGTGTGTACGAGGACGAGGCTTTATATCACCCTGTGCTTTCCTTTTTAAACTTTTAAATGTGACCTGTGCTTTGCCTCTGCAGCAGTGTTAATTTTGGCAGCAAATTTCAATTTAGTTTTAGTCTTGGGACTAAAATGGCATTTTAGTTCCATTTTAGTCTTCTGCAATTGTTTTAGTTGTATTTCGTCTACTAAAATCTCCAGGGACAATGTATTTTAGTCATCTAAAATCTAATGGGTGTAGTTAAATTGTAATGCATTATTTAAGCATTTCTTTACAATTTTCAAACTCCTTATATACTGCTGGTCTGAAAAATCGAATATGTAATTATTTATGTTATTGAGGTATGAACATCCACTACAGACCAGTGTTAATTTTGACTTCAAATTTCAATTCAGTTTTAGTCTGTCTTTTGACTAAAATGCCATTTTAGTTTTAGTCGTATTTTAGTTGACTAAAATGGTATTCAGTCGACTAAAATGTTTTAGTCAATGAAATGAACATTGCTCTGCAGGTTCCCTTAACTATTATCTTTCCAATTTTTACAGCTCTAAGCTGCTAGGAAGGGGAATAGATCATTCTCTTTGTATCTGGAGGTACCAGTTATTTCTCTTCACTGATTGAAGCAAGCATCATGGGAGCCAAGGGAAGATGAGCATGTGGAACTGCATAAGGGATGGAGAGTGGAAGTTAGGTGGACCTGTTGGTGTGCATTGGATTGGTAAAGCATTGGTTTACTTTAAGGCTCAGTTCACATATATGCGAATCGGATGCATTTTGAACTGCATCTGATTTGCATAACATGTAAACTAGACCAGCTTTCAATGGAGTCGGTTTGCATATATGTGGGCTGGTTGTGGTACAAATGAAAAAAGGGCCCTGTGCATTTTTCAGTCTGGTTTAGGTGTGATTTTAAGTGTCAAATTTGCACCTGAATCGCTGAATGGAAAACTCAATGGACTCAGCACAGAGACCAACCCCGCATATATGTGAACCCAGCCTTAAGAAAACCTGGAGGCTGACATTGCTGACCTTTCCTACTGAAGTGTTAGTTGCGTGAATACTGAGCTGATAAAACAGCTTCATTAGAAACGCACACCACTGCTTTTGTATTATATATGGTCCACCATATTTGTTTAGTTAACTACTTTCTTAGAGAGATCTTGTAAAAGCCTTTCCTGTGTGGACTTCCAAAAGCCCTGAGAATACAGCTGGGCACTGCCCTCTTGGATATGGCAGCAGCCCCAGCAGACTCAAAGTTGTTCCTCAAATGGAGCTTTGCTGAACCCTGGCAACTGCACAAAAAGTTATGTAGAGAGGTGAAGGGAAGAGGTGGAGAAATTGGGCCAGCACAGAGCATATGAAGACATCACCAAATTAAGAGAGGGCTATGACGTGCAAAAAGGGAGGGAGCTGTGCCAGGGAATTGACTATCCTTATAGCAACTTCAAAATCACATTCCAAAGGAGCAAAAAAATGTATGGAAAGGAAAAAGAGTGCAAGTAAACGTTTCTAGATTTTACTGTGCACATTAGTGTGTGTGTGTGTGTGTGTGTGTGTGCACTCATCCAGTGCCTTTGCTTTGTCTGTGGCTTCTTAACCTGTATCTTCGAAGGTGGGAATGCTAATTAGCGCAATACAAATAAATGGCACTGCAGCATCACAAATGCCTAGATGTAGATGAGCACCTATTTGTATGGTTCCGCATGCACAAGGAACATATGTCATTCACTTCATTTTGGCACTTGTTTGGGTACAGACTAACAGCTTCCTGACATTTTACAACATTTATTATTATAGTTTTCGCACATGATTGCATGTGACATCACTAATTTTCTTTGCTTTATCTTTCAGCTACCGAACTGGTCCTTAGGAAAGTTATTAATTTCTCTGATTGCACAGTTTGTCTTGACAAGCGGAACGCTAGTGGAAAGATAGAGTTTTACCAGGACCCACTTCTATACAAGTGTTCCTTCCGAACCCGTTTGCACTTTACCTATGACAGCCTTAATTCTAAAATGCCAGCTGTGATCAAGGTAATTTTCTATAAGCTGCACATATCTACTTAGAGACTCAGTAAGTAGGTGTTTTTTTAATTGTGTGAACAGAGAAAATATACAAGAAAATTACAACAGTATCATTAGCAGTAATCAGCATGGATTCATGAAGAATCTTTCTTGCCAAACCAATCTATTAACCTTCTATAAGGGAGGTGAGCTGCCATTTAGATAAAGGAAGGCCCGTAGACGTGGTTTATCTGGCATGGACCATAGGGCGAGTACATGGATTGAAAACTGGCTACAGGGGCGAGTTCAGAGGTTGGCGATAAATGGGGAGTTCTCTGAATCGTCTGGGGCGGAAAGTGGGGTCCCCCAGGGTTCTGTCCTGGGACCAATCCTATTTAATTTATTCATAAACGATCTGGAGGATGGGGCAAACGGCTCAATCTCTGTATTTGCAATCAATACTAAGCTAAGCAGGGCAATAACTTCTCCGCAGGATGTGGAAACCTTGCAGGAAGATCTGAACAAATTAATGGGGTGGGCAACTACATGGCAAATGTGGTTTAATGTAGAAAATTTTAAAATAATGCATTTGGGTGGCAAAAATTTGAATGCAATCTACTTACTAGGGAGAGAACCTCTGGGGGAATCTAGGATGGAAAAAGACCTGTGGGTCCTAGTAGATGACAGGCTCAGCAATGGCATGCAATGCCAAGCTGCTGCAAGCAAAGCGAACAGAATATTGGCATGCATTAAAAAGGGGATTAACTCCAGAGATAAAACAATAATTCTCCCGCTCTACAAGACCCTGGTCTGGCCACACCTGGAGTATTCTGTCCAGTGGGGCTGCAACTAACGATTATTTTCATAACCGATTAGTTGGCCGATTATTTTGATTAATCGGATAATGACCTTAAAAAAAAGTCTGGTGTATAATTTAATGTTAAGTTTAAAATAAAAAAGGCAATTTATTCTTAAATATCTATTTGCAGCGGTAAATATAAATAACCAACTACCGTATTTATCGGCGTATAACACGCACTTTTTTCCCCTTAAAATCAGGGGAAAATCGTGGGTGCGTGTTATACGCCGATACTCCGTTGAATTCCCCTGCTGAAAACGAGCGAGAGGAGCGAGCGGAGCCGAAGCCGAAGTACAATCGGCTTTACTCGGCTCCTCTCGCAGTCCCGCCCAGCTCTGACTGCGCCGCTGACATAGAGAAAGCCGAGTGTACTTCGGCTAGTCTCGGCTCCTCTCGCAGTCCTGCCTGTGACTGTGAGCAGAGCCGAGTCTAGCCGAAGTACACTCGGCTTTCTCCGTCAGCGGCGCAGTCAGTGGAGATGGGCGGAACTGCGAGAGGAGCCGAGTCTAGCCGAAGTACACTCGGCCCCGCTCGCTCCTCTCCACAGAAATCGGCGCCAAATTTTAAAAACCGCCGGGACTGACACGATCGCAAAGGCACTGGGCAAGGCTGCAGATGGACAGATGGACACTGGGCAAGGCTGCAGATGGACAGATGGACACTGGGCAAGGCTGCAGATGGACAGATGGACACTGGGCACGGCTGCAGATGGACAGATGGACACTGGACACTGGGCAAGGCTGCAGATGGACAGATGGACACTGGGCAAGGCTGCAGATGGACAGATGGACACTGGGCACGGCTGCAGATGGACACTGGGCAAGGCTGCAGATGGACAGATGGACACTGGGCACGGCTGCAGATGGACAGATGGACACTGGGCAAGGCTGCAGATGGACACTGGGCAAGGCTGCATGCTGCATTTAAATGTAAGTTTTTTTTCCTTGAATTTCCCTCCTAAAAGTTTTTTTCCTTAAAATTCCCTCCTAAACTTGGGGTGCGTGTTATACGCCGGTGCGTGTTATACGCCGATAAATACGGTATATGGTTAGGGAGCAAAATCTCTAATCCACTCTGAGAATAACAACAGGAGAGAGATACTGTATATACTATTAGAGGTTGAATCTGGTAAATATCATCAGACTCAGAGATCACATTTTTTATTTAAAAAAAAAAAAAAGTATTTTTTGCCGATTTTCAGGCAGAACTGTAATATATTATATGCTGTCTATACAAAAGTGCAATGTCTTGCTTCAAAAAATAAATAAAAAAAATGCCATTTTAAGAACGTTCATTCAATTTTCTAAATGTTAGTGGGGGTCAACTCAACTTTCTTTTCGACCACAATGATGGGAAAATTAGAAGGAGCAGAATAGAAAACTTCTTGGTCAAAGGAATTTTCAGACAGTGTATGTGGTTTTCTTTCACAAGTTACATTCATTTTAAAACTGAATGTTAAAAGCAAGTAAAATGTTCAAATTGCGTTCTTTCATTCAGCGAATGTACAAAGACTTTTCATAATGAATATTCTCATCCGAAAATTGATACGTGTGGCCAGCATAAGGCTCGGGTCACAACTATGCAGTTTGTTTTGATCCGTTTCTGCAGTGCTTTTTGCATTTTTGCACAAGCGATTTTGCTGTGATTTGCATTTTGTCCAATTTGTTGTTGCAATTTGCAAATTGCTGCAAAAACTCACTACATGCTTTTCTGCAGCTTCTCCATTGAAGTCTATTGAGCCAAAAAAACACAAAAAGCACTGTTTTGCGTTATAAAAAGTCCTTGACCCATTCCAAATACGCAACGGCCATAGGAAACCATGTTAAATGAACTGTAGTGCGTTTCTGCAAAAAGCACCAAAACACGCATTGGTGTGAAGCAGGCCTAAGACGTTTAGTAGCAGCAGCATACTTTTTTTTTTTTTTTTTTTTTTTTGTATCACCTGTCCTGATGGGGTTCAAAAAAACGAAAATTAGCCCCTTATAGTACAAAAATAGCATATAATCGCTACTATAAGAGGGGTTCATTTATACTGTGAAACCGTGAAAGTAATAATATATATTACTTATATCATATATAATAATAATAAATACACTCAGAAGTAGGATATATGGGCATTTTAACTAGGAGTCAGACAAGTGTACATGAAGCCTTAGGCCCCTTTCACACTTATACGACTTGTCCCACGATTTGTGATGGCAAAGTAGCATGACAAGTCGTTTCCCATGATTTCTAATGACAACCATTCATATTAGTATGACTTCAAGTCGTTCCGACTTCAAAGTAGTCCCTGCACTACTTTGCCCCGATTTTGATGCCACTTAAACAGGCATTCCCTGAAATAGCGGCAAAATCGCGCGACTTTGAAGTCGCAGTAGTGTGAAAGGGGCCTAAGGGGAATAATTGAGGTTTAACAGCCATGTACCAACTAGAAGCAAAAGTGGGTCGACCGAGAATAGGTCAGGTGAATATACAAGGAGTGGTTGGGTGAGCAGAGGAGGACAGTGTTGGAAGAAAGGAGGGTGGGTTTGTCAGGCCCAGCTGGGGTACCCAAGCCTACATGTTTTATAGGATACGTTCAGAGCTACAGCAAAGATCTAGGTTCATATGGTGGATGCAGTCCAGCCATGAAGACCATAGAATTTTTAATGAGTATAACTTAGAATGGCCAGAAGCGTCTTATGTTTCATTGTGCTTATTCTCTACTTAACCTTCATGGAGTAAGGCTGGGTTCACACTGGTACGACACTACAGTCATACAACTTTCATCCTACTTTGCTCTGCGACATCGGTCCTACATTGATCCGACATCCATCCGACTTCATGAACAGGATACTACTTTGATCCGACTTTGTGCTAGTCTGACTTGTCCTTTGACCAATCAAAAGAATCCCAAGGTGAGATAAATTCCTTTTACTGCTGCTGTAATCACCATGTTGGATGTCAAAAGTCGTATGGTTAGGACAAGGATCCTACTTTGATCCGACTTCAATGATATTCAGTGGGCTGAAGTAGGATCAAAGTCGGACCAAAGTAGTACAGGGAGCATTTTCAAAGTCGAACCGACTTGTTTCGGACCAGTTAAGACAGCTCTCATAGGGAAACATTGATTTTCACACGTCAAGCGACATGAGCTCCCAATGTCGGAGCGTTTGTCGGTGCAGTGTGAACCCAGCCTTAAAGTTGGCTGCTTCCAGGCTTTAGCAATTGTCTGCTGAGTGGCTTCTTGCAAGGTCAGAGGTTGGACTATTTTAATAAGGCTTCCCAAGGATTGGGGGATAAGTCTTGATTTAAGACATCTGAATTAATTGTGTACTCGTATCCAGAGCATTTTTGCCTAGGAACACTGCCACTTTACATTGTAGAGCACAGGTGTCAAACACAAGGCCCGTGGGCCGAATCCGGCCCTCCAGGCCATTTCATGTGGCCCTCATACCTCTCCTGCAGCTGCAGGAGATTTCCAGCCCTCCTCTGGTCCTCCTCCAGAACCCTACTTTCTGCTTTCAAGCAATGCATCCAGCTTCTTCCCAGCAGCAGCATAAGGAAAGGGGGTGCAATGTGATGGAAGGGAGAGTAAGGGGACTCAACTTCTCATGGTGGGGTAGCTCTTAACATCTAATGTAAGGGGAGGGGATGCGCTGGACATCTAATGTTACAGATACAACTGGCCCTTTTGAGGACAATCCTAATACTGATGCAGCCCACGATGAAATTGAGTTTGACACCCCTGTTGTAGAGCATGCAGTATGCCCTACATCCATAAAAGCATAATAATAAAGCACTGGGGGCAAATTTGGGTATGCAGTCAGGATCATACAGCAGCAGTAAAGTACTTTATGTTCATTTTCTTGAGCTAAAGTGTTGGCTAAGCATTGTGCTTAACTGTCCAAATTTTGCCCAACTTGGTTATGTTCAGGTCATATTCCTGTTTAAGCATATATGGAAATTTAGTGACGTTCGCTGGGTATGTGAAAGCCATGTACAATTAAGATACCCAGAAGTATATGGAAAGGGTTTGTGTCACAGTCATGCTTGTGCATCTTTGGTTGTTTTTTAAAAAAAATTTTTGAGTGGTTGTACAGGCAATTTTTTTTGTTTTTGCAGGCTTTTTTTTTTGCCAATGGAAAGCTAGTTGTTTAAGTACAAAAATTGTAGCGAAGCTATATTATACCATCATGCTTCTGGGAGTTGTTCCAGTCTTGCATTGCCTTTTGGGACTTGTAGTTCCACAACAGCTGGACTACTGAGGTTGCCTACCACTGGAATAAGCTGATGTTCGAAGGGATAGCCCCAACAATATTTGATGCCTGTGATTTGCAGGAGCAGGAAGTATGGCTGGGAGTGCTTGGCATTTCAAGATATCGACTGGACCAGCTCAGCATACAGGCTGTAGGCATGGCCTTGTAATGTCAGACTAAGTATGCTCCTGGCCAACTAAAGAAACTATTCTTAATGAGAAAGAACTGATGTTTTGTAGTGCCATCTTGTGACGGGCCATCTGGTCTTTTGGGGCCAAGAACCATGTGGACCCTGTCTGTTTCAAGCCTTTCCAATGGCAGGGCAGGGATTGTTCTTGGAATAGGGCTGTGGCTAAGCTCTGCAGGTCCTCAGCAGTCTCTAGTATGCTCCGGATATATATCAATTTGCTGCATGATTCTTGTAATCTTTTATTTGGTCAAAATAAGGAGGGCTCATTCATACTGTGTCATTTCCAGGTATTGCATCTGTCCCTCTAGTAAAGGGGTCTCCAAACTATGGCCCTCCAGTTGTTGAGGAACTACAATTCCCATCATGCCTAGTCATGTCTGGGAATGTCAGAGTTATACAATGTTTCATGGGACACATAGTTCCACAACAGCTGGAGGGCCGTAGTTTGGAGATCCCTGCTCTAGTACGACATCATTCACCCTCCCCTCAAGGGAAGGCAGTGTGGTGGCCTATTTCCTGAATCTCTCTAGAGTTCAGGAAATAATCTCTCGCTGGAGTTCAAGGCCTAAAATTTTATATTTTAGGCCTTAGCAAATTGTTCTCACACTACATCTAATTTTTGCTAGGAGGGTGGTTTGTAAGGTACCCAGATTCCCCAGTAGCAAGTCTGCCAAAGTCCGTCTCGGGGGGGTGGGAGCGTTGGATGTTTTAGCAGATTTAAATACACTAACAAATTGGAGCCAAACTCCAGCTAATACTTTTCTTTTTCGTACATCACGGGACACAGAGCGACATAGTCATTACTAATGGGTTATATAGATACCGTCAGGTGCTGGCACTGGCAACTTCCAAAACCGGAAGTACCCTCCCCTATATAAGCCCCTCCCATCCGGGAGCACCTCAGTTTTTTGCCAGTGTCTAAGGTGTTGGCCAAGAAGAAACATGTGTTTTTCACTGAGCTTGCGTACAGGTTCTCTTGGGCCTCAGTAAGCTATTCCGGATCCGACCAAAAAAGCTTCATAGCTAAACGGTCGGTACCCGGGCCTTGCAGAGAAGAGCAAGGTTTTGCCTGTAATGCTTCTCTTAGGAGAGCTGGACCCTGGGATCCAGAGCTCTGGTCATACCCACGACCAAGATGTTTTCTGTGCAGGGTGCTATACAGGTCCAGGGGAGTGGAATCCTTGGGAACCCGGTCCCTGAAGGTTTGATTACAATGCCTGCCGTGATAGGTGAAGTTTGGGCTTTTGTGGACCAAACAAAGTCCTGCGGCGGGGAACAGGTAAGTGGGGGCCCCCAGGAACTTGGTTCTATTGGGGGACCCCCAAGCCTAATTTGTCTTTCTGTCTGTTACCTAATGGTATTCCCGCAAGATTCTGTGCATGCCTGTAACTACTAAAAAAAATGTAATAATTTTTAATGGTGGTCAAGAAAAAAAAAAAAAAAAATTTTTTTATATATATATTTAATATATTAGACTGCGGTACCTGTGTTTGTCCACTAGAGGCCGCTGTGGAATGTTTTCTTGTCATGTGGACTAGTTTCTTCTCAGCAGAGCAAAGTCCAGGCAGTTGGTGAGTTCTCTTATAGGAAACTGCTTCCTCTGCCATGTTGCAGTGCTCGTCCATCCCCCGGCCTGCGGCAAAGAGGGGCCCTGGCTCCTGTCCCTTTGTTTCCATTTTGAAATTAGCGCCGAAGGCGCACGTGGCCGCGCGCGTGCGCGTGCACGCGCCTCTATATATAGAGGTGAGCCGCGGAAAAGGGGGCGGAGCCTGGGGATGACGCTCTGTGCGCGCCGCAGCGCTTCTGCGCATGTGCGGGCGTCCCAGCAGGTTTAAAAACCACAATATTGTAGTAAGCTGGCTATGAAGTACAGAGACAGAGCTGGCAACATTTAAAGGCATACAGCAAGCGGTTGATACAGGCATCCCCTAGAAAGGCACATTAGTAGACACCAACTGTTTCTTATAGCAGCATTTATGCTAGACTATTATCAGTAACTGGTGTATTTCGGCTGGAATACCTCAGCTTTGTGGCTTAGGAATATGCTGTCTAAAAACTCCGGGACTAGAAATTCCAGGAGGAATAGGGGGTCTCCATCGGGCTCTGAGGATCTTGGGCATGCTTTGGCTGCACCAGTCTCCCCTGAAGAATCAGAGGTTAGTGACCGTAGGGCACCCCCAGGAGTACCTGGTACTGTGGCTGTCCTCAGTTCACCTGCTCCTGTGTATGTAACAGAGGAGGTTTTTTCCTCAGCTCTGGGAGGGCTGGAAGAGAGATTGTCAGCATTGATCGCTGCTTCCCTGTCACAGGAGAAAAGCGCTCGATCTCCGTCTCCTCCCTCAGAGTGCCTGTTAACAGAGCAACAGTCCCATACAGAGGTCGACCTACCTGAGGGGGATCAGGATGAGGTCGATTCGGTTGCAGAGGAATCAACAGTGGAAGAGCCGTTCTCAGCATCACATGCTGAAAGGTTATGGGTTCAGTCCCTGACTAATATGGTCCGATCAGCATTTAAAATGCCACTTGCGGAGCCATCCTCCACTTCTGTCTCCTCGTTGGGGTCGCTAAAAGCTCCCCAGACTGTCTGTTCCTTTCCGATCCATCCTTTACTGGAGGGGCTCATTTACCAGGATTGGGAGCATCCTGACAAAATATTTACTCCTCCCAAGAGATTTCCGGTGGTCTATCCTATGGAGGATAAGTTCATCAGAAAATGGAGGGTCCCTACAGTGGACGCAGCCATCTCTTGTGTGAATAAATCACTGACATGTCCGGTGGAAAAGGTCCAAATGTTCAAGGACCCAATAGATAAAAAATTGGAGTCCTTATTGAAATCTGCTTTTTCTACAGCAGGATTGGTGACACAACCAGCAGTGGCAGCTATTGGGGTCTGCCAAGCAGTGAAGGATCAGTTGAAACAGGTCTTAAGGGACTTGCCAGATCAGCAGGCTCTTGCCCTAGCTGATCTACCTAGAGCCTTATGCTTTGCGGTGGACGCTATAAAGGATTCAATCCATCAGGCCTCCCGCCTTACGCTGTCTGTAGTACATATGCGCAGGCTTCTATGGCTCAAAAACTGGTCTGCTGAAGCTCCCTGTAAAAAATTGCTGGTCAGCTTCCCATTTCATGGGGAGCGCATATTCGGGGAAGACCTGGACAAGTATATCCAGAGAATTTCCAGCGGTAAAAGTACACTTTTGCCGGTTAAAAATAGAGTTAGAGGTCCCTCTTTTAAGAGGCCGGCTTCTCCAGTCCCTAGGACATCGGCTGTGAAACAGTTCCGACGGCCTCCTCGATCAAATCCCGGAGGTAGAAATCAGGGACAGTTGCAGGGTAACAAGAAGCCCTGGAGCAGGAGAGGTACAAAACCTCCCCCAAAGTCAAATGTATGAAGGGTTGCCCCCACCCAATCGGGTGGGGGGAAGACTTCAGTTGTTCACAGAGACCTGGCGGGACACGATCCGAGACAGATGGGTGCTCTCCGCAGTAAATCTGGGATACAAATTGGAGTTAAAAAACTCCCCTTCTTCCCGCTTTATAAGGTCAAACGTGCCAAGGGATCCCCAGAAGAGAGGATCCCTCCTGTTGGCACTAGAACAATTATTGCTTCAAGCAGTAATTATAGAGGTTCCCCTGGAAGAGTGGGGGTTCGGGTTTTACTCAAACCTCTTTACAGTTCCGAAGCCAAACGGGGACGTGAGGCCCATACTAAATCTAAAAGGGCTAAACAAATTCCTGCATATCAGGACTTTCCGGATGGAGTCGATCCGATCGGTAGCCACTGCCCTACAAGGGGAGGAATGGTTAGCCTCAATCGACATCAAGGATGCTTATTTGCACATTCCCATCTTTCCAGCCCACCAAAAATTTCTACGCTTTGCGGTAGAAGGCCGCCATTTTCAGTTCAGAGCCTTACCCTTCGGTCTGGCCACAGCACCAAGAGTGTTCACAAAAATTTTGGCCCCGTTATTGGCCAATCTAAGAACACGAGGTGTAACGATAATGGCATATCTAGACGACTTGTTGCTGATAGACCACTCAGTGGAAAAACTAGAAGTGGTTGTTCACGAGACAATCAAGTATCTGGAATATCACGGTTGGATTATCAACCGAGACAAGTCAGCCCTAAAACCAGTCAAAAGTCTGGAATACTTGGGGCTAAGGCTGGATTCAGACCAGAGAAAAATTTTCTTGCCTCAAGAAAAGGGGTCGTCTTTGAGAGATTTGATCCACTTAGTGGGCTCAAAAAGACAGCCATCCATACGCCTGTGTATGAGGCTGCTGGGAAAGATGGTGGCATCATTCGAAGCAGTACCCTACGGTCAATTCCATTCAAGGAAGTTGCAAAGGGCCATACTGTCAGCCTGGAACAAAAAAGTTCAGGCTCTGGACTTACCAATGTCCTTGTCCCCTTCCGTTCGCAGGAGCCTCCGCTGGTGGTTGGTTCCCCAGAATCTGGAAAGAGGGAAATCCTTCAGTCCGATTTCCTGGAAGGTGGTCACTACAGATGCCAGCCTTGTAGGCTGGGGAGCAGTACTGGAGCAATGGTCTCTCCAGGGCAAGTGGTCAGAAGCAGAAAAGGCCCTGCCCATCAATCTCTTAGAGATACGAGCAGCCCGGTATGCCCTAGTAGCATGGACATCCAAACTCCAAGGGTCCCCTGTCAGAGTTCAATCAGACAATGCCACAGCAGTGGCATATATCAATCGTCAGGGGGGCACCAGGAGTCGTGCAGCCCAAAGGGAAGTAAATTACATCCTGAGATGGGCAGAAAGATATGTCCCAGCCATATCTGCGGTATTCATTCCAGGAGTGGAGAATTGGAAGGCGGACTTTCTAAGTCGCCAACAATTATGCCCAGGGGAATGGTCCCTTCATCCCGAGGTTTTCCGGACAATATGTCAGCGGTGGGGAACACCGGATGTAGATCTGCTAGCATCCAGATTCAACACAAAAGTGGACAGGTTTGTCTCTTGGACAAGGGATCCCCTAGCTTGCGGCTCGGATGCCCTAGTGTTCCCTTGGGATCAGTTCAAGCTGATATATGCATTCCCACCGCCACAATTGTTACCTCGATTACTCCGCAGAATCAGGGTAGAAAAGAAACCAGTGATTCTGGTGGCTCCAGCGTGGCCCCGAAGAGCATGGTACGCGGAGATTGTAAAAATGTCTGTGGGGAGTCCTTGGACCCTCCCACATCGTCCGGACCTGCTTTCGCAGGGACCGATATACCACCCTTCCTTACCAGCCCTAGGTTTGACGGCCTGGCTATTGAAGCCCACATTCTAAAGAAGAGAGGGCTCTCTAATGCTGTGGTGTCTACCATGATCAATGCCAGGAAACCGGTATCCAGGCAGATCTACTATAGAATCTGGAAGGCGTACATCGCCTGGTGTGAGGCCAGAAAATGGCATCCACGTAAATACGTAATAGGTAGGATTCTGGACTTCCTACAATGGGCTGTAGATAGGAAGCTTGCCTTGAGTACTATCAAGGGTCAGATTTCGGCCTTGTCAATATTTTTTCAAAGGCCCTTGGCTTCGCATTCACTAGTCAAAGCCTTTATACAAGGAGTGATGCGTATTAGTCCTCCGGTTAATATTCCCATATGTCCATGGGATCTAAACTTGGTTCTGTCAGTTCTACAGAAACAACCATTTGAACCATTACAGCATATTTCCTTGGTGCTTCTCACCAGGAAATTGATTTTTCTAGTAGCCATTTGTTCGGCTAAAAGAGTGTCGGAATTAGCAGCTATGTCCTGTAAGGAGCCATATCTGGTTATCCATAAGGACAGAGTAGTGTTACGTCCTCATCCAGCCTTTCTTCCTAAGGTGGTATCGAGGTTTCATTTGAACCAAGATGTGGTTCTTCCTTCGTTTTTTCCCAAGCCTACTTCGGTAGAAGAAAAGTTATTGCATTCTTTGGATGTAGTAAGAGCAGTTAAAGCTTATCTAAAAGCCACTGCTCAGATTCGCAGAACGGATACTTTGTTTATTCTGCCGGAAGGCCCCAGAAGGGGTCAGGCAGCGTCAAAATCTACTTTAGCCAAGTGGATTCGACAGGTCATAATACAAGCCTATGGCTTGAGAAGTAGACCGCCTCCGTTCAGAGTTAGGGCGCACTCCACGAGAGCAGTTGGAACTTCATGGGCAGTGCATCACCAGGCCTCCCTGGCTCAAATCTGTAAGGCCGCAACATGGTCTTCAGTACACACGTTTACTAGGTTCTACCAGGTGGACGTTAGAAGTCAGGAGGATGTCGCCTTTGGGCGCAGTGTGTTGCAGGCCGCAAAAGATCCTCATGTCTGATAGCGCTCAGCTTATATATGGTGTATCCCCCCCCCTCATTTGGCATTGCTTTAGGACATCCCATTAGTAATGACTATGTCGCTCTGTGTCCCGTGATGTACGAAAAAGAAAATAGGATTTTTATAACAGCTTACCTGTAAAATCCTTTTCTTGGAGTACATCACGGGACACAGAGCTCCCACCCCTCTTTGGGGACACTTATTGCTTTGCTACAAAACTGAGGTGCTCCCGGATGGGAGGGGCTTATATAGGGGAGGGTACTTCCGGTTTTGGAAGTTGCCAGTGCCAGCACCTGACGGTATCTATATAACCCATTAGTAATGACTATGTCGCTCTGTGTCCCGTGATGTACTCCAAGAAAAGGAATTTACAGGTAAGCTGTTATAAAAATCCTATTTCTAATCAGTTACAGCTAACAGCTTTTTCCTTTGGGGATAAATATTCTACATAAATAAGACAAGCACACCATTGTAAGCGCTCCCTGTCAGTGTTAAAGCGGGATTCCACCCGCAAATTTGTTTTTTAAAAAGTCAGCAGCTACAAACACTGTAGCTGCTGACTTTTAATAAGGACACTTACCTGTCCTACTCGCCCGCTATGTCGGCCCCCCGAGACCGATCCTGGCAGCTCCCGGCGCCAACATCCTCACTAAGGGAAACAGGCAGTGAAGCCTTGCGGCTTCACTGCCCGTTTCCTACTGCGCATGCGTGAGTCTCGCAGTGTTTCCTGAATTGGCGGCTGCTCTCTGGGATACACACAGTTCCCAGAAGGCAGCGCGCACCATTCCCCAGAAGACAACGCGAGGATGAAGACCAGCCGTGGAGGATGAAGAGGCAGATTAGGAAGATCCGCATAGCAACCGGTATTTCTAGTAAGTAAAAAAAATCTTATCCCTGTAACTGATACATCTTCAAGAGAGCTTGTTCATTTGAAAAACAGACTTTTTGGCTTGATTACCAGGTGAAAATAGAAGAAATAAAGCCTAAAAAAATAAATAAAACTAATGCAGCTATCATATCGAAGAATTGGTAAGCTGCAATATAATAAATGTATGCTCTTGGGTTTAATACTGTTTTTTAGGTTTAAATGGCATCTGTATATATTTAAAACTGACTTTTTCATATATATTTTTTTTCTGTTTTAGATTCACACAATGGTGGATAGTCTAAAACTCTCGCTTACCGACCAGCAACTCCCAATGTTCATTCGCATAATGCAGTTAGGTATTGCCCTGTACTATGGTGAAATGGGAAACACTAAGGAAGAAGTGGAGGATTCACCAAGCCAGGTTAAGGACACCGTAATTAATATGCCTGGTAAGCTGCTGACATGTGCAGGCGGAGGAGAAAATACACAAACTGAAGCAATTGCCCATTGTAGCCAGATTCTTTGTGTAGTTTAAATAATTACTGATTCATTGCAATGAGCAAGTACGCCACTTTTGTACTAGCTTTTTTTTTTGGTCCATTTTGTATTTTAAGTTGATCTTCAGGCAGGTATCCAAAACACCATTTAGCATTTAGTCTGCTTTTGTATTTGTTACAAATGACTGAATGTGCATTTAAATATGGATAGTGTAATTATGTAAATATTGCCTGTAGCTTTGACTTTCTGCAGTCTAATGCAGAGTCGAGTTCAGACTAGGAGAGGGAGAGGCAGGTCTCAACATTCTTACAAATTGGGAAAGCAAAAGAAATGACCTTATCTATTCGGTGCTGGACCAAGCCTTATGCCGCGTACACACAACCGTTTTTCCTGTCATGCAAAAAAAACGATGTTTTTCTTGACGTGATTCGTCGTGATTCCTCTCAAGCCTGCCTTGCATACACATGTAAAGGAAAAAAAACGCTTGCGCAAAGCACGGTGACGTACGACATCCTTTACGACGGCACTATAAAGGGGAAGTTCCATTCGAATGGCGCCGCCCTTTGGGCTGCTTTTGCTGATCTCGTGTTAGTAAAAGTTTGGTGAGAGACGATTCGCGCTTTTCAGCCTCGTGCTTTTCAGTCCGTTACAGCGTGACGAATTTGCTATCTCCTCCATTACAACCGCTAGTTTTACCAGAACGAGCGATCCCCTCCCATACTTGATTCTGAGCATGCGCGTATTTTTTCCCCTCGTAAAAGCATACACACAAGCTTTTTTTCGCGATGAGAAAAAACGACGAGAAAAAATAGAGCAAGTTCTAATTCTTTTGCGGGCAGTTTTCTCGTCGAGAAAACTGCTATGGAGCATACACACGACCGGTTTTCACGATCAATCTAAAAAATGGCAGTTTTCTCGTCATGAAAAACGGTCGTGTGTACGCGGCATTAGGCCCCATGTACACGGGACGCTGCTAAACGTATGTTCTGAGGCAGTTGGACACTTTTTTTCAACTGCCCCTGAATACATTCATTGTTATCCTATGTGACCATGTACACAGTCTAGTTTATTGCCGTTTTTATGCAGTTGCGTTTAACAGCGTTTCTTTGAAAGCAAAAAAATGGGTTCAGATGCAGAAGATTTCCACGTTTCAGATGCTAAACGCGGTACCCGCGTTTAGACGCATTTTCGTTTATAAGCGTTTTTAAAGGTACCCCATTTTCTCTTACCGTCCATGGACTGACACAGTCTCTTCATACTTGACAAGTGGGTTTATGTCCCTGCTCATAGGAGAAGACTAGGCAGAATGTTAAATGTTACAACATGCATTCCAATACCAGAGCTGAGCAGCCCCACCCAGGGGGCGGTCCCTCCAGACATAACCCTCCTACCTGCAGCCAGCAGCCTCAGTTTTTTTCTGCCTAGAAGAGGAGGGGACGTGGCTCTCTTTTCGGAGCCAGTCTCCTGAAGATCTTTTTTATTCCTTTTGGAATTTTATTATTTTATTTTTGAGATCTTCTATCAACTGTCGGCTGGGCAACAGGTTGGGTACAAGATATCCTCGTAGTCTTCCCTGTCCGACCATCAAGCGCGCTGATCCTCGCTTTGCGTGAGACTCAGTTCACGACATGCCCCACGATTCCAGGGGTGGCCGGTGCTTTTATGCTCGGCGGTCCGCACAAGATTGAGCAGTTCTGCTGTATCTTTTGCGGTGGACTGGGCCGGCAGCTACTCAGTACCGCACTGTGATAGGTCTGTCTGTCAGGAACACACCAGTGGGTCCTTCTAGGATGGTAAGTAGTCTCTCCTGCCTCCGCAAGTGAGTACATGCTGTGTGTTCCTCTGTTATGGGGGATTTTCCCTGTCTCCCCCTTGTTGGTTGTTGCTCTGTCACCTCACTCTGGCGCTGTGCTGTCTGGGGGTTCCTGGGGGTCACTCTGTCCCGGGGGGGGGCCTGATGATGTCTGCATTGAGCTGGGGAATGTTTTCAGTATTTTGGGGTCTGGTGCGCCATGTTTTTTCTCATACTGTATGTTTTTCCATCTTGCCGTGGATCGCTATGACGCAGTTACAATTCGGCGGGCATTTTCTTGGAGCCGCGTGCGTTTTTTGTGCTGTTTGGCCTCTATATCGCTGCTGACACGGCGCGATTCACCTCACACTCTCCTCACTGCTTACTTGCGCTGTAAGCACAGCACAGGCTGCGGAGATGAGCGGTCCTATCCGGGTTGATGAGTCCCCTGGGTAACCCCCCCCACAGCCAACGCAGCCAGAGGGTGGGCTTTTCTTTTACTATTGACAAAAGTCTTAATAGCGTGGGAAGCGAAGGTGTTCCTTCCCTTGGAGAAGTTACAGACTCTTCAATCTGCGGTTCGGGTTCTGATATCCCGAAAATGGTCGTCGATCCGTTTATGCATGAGGGTCCTGGGACTCATGGTGGCCTCCACTTGGGACAAGTCCCCGTTCTCGTTGGATCGTCAGATCCAGGTGAGTCACCTGGTCAGGGCATCCCTGACGTGGTGGTTGAGATCCCCGGCCCTTCGGTCCAGGAAGTCGTTCCTTCCTATACAGTGGATGGTGATCACGACGGACGCCAGCCTTACGGGCTGGGGTGGAGTTTTTTTGGAGTCCTATCAGCCAGAGGGCTTTGGACTCCGGTCAAATCTCGTCTACCGATCAATGTCCTGCAACTCCGGGCAATCAGACTCTGCCTCTCCTCGTGGTCGGAGAGGCTACAGGGACACTCGGTCAGAATCCAGTCGGACAACGCCACAGCAGTGGCTTATGTCAACCATCAGGGGGGAACTCGGAGCTCAGCTGCGACGTCCGAGGTCGCTCACATTCTTTTTTTTTTTTTTTTTCAAATATAAATTTTATTGATTTTTTTTTTTTTTTTTTTTTTTTTAAAAGAGCCGGGGTAAAGCCCCACAAGATACAAAAAAGACACAAAAACAGTGAAGGTCGCAGCCTCCAGAATCTATAGTACAGTAGGTGATGTTAAATAAGATCGCATTTCAGGTGTTCCTATCGTTAATACAGTCTTGCCTGGGTCTGGTAGGACCTCCGCTCAACATCAGTGAGTATTCTGTCTCACACACCCTCAAGTAAACACCCTACGGAAAGCTTGTGTTAGATACGTTTGAGTCAACTGACAAGAGTAGAGAAAAAGAAAGTAGGAAAAGTAAGATAAGAAGAAGAGAGAAGTGGGGTGAAGGGGGGAGTGGAGTGGGGGTGGGTGGCAAGGTGGGGAAAGGGGAGGGGGGGGTTGGCATCTCTGGTATGTTATTCTGTATTCCGACTTAAAGGTTGCTCAGGTTCCGAGAAGGGTTGTACCTTCGTCCGATTAAATAAACATGTTCCACATAGTCCAAGTCTCTTTGTAAACTTCATGTCTGTCCTGGGCTGTCAGTATCAGATCTTCCAGTCTGTTCATATCTTCCACTTTACGCAACCACATTGCTATGGTCGGTGGAGTTTGTTATTTCCATAGTATGGGAATGCAAGACTTAGCTGCATTTGTCAGGTGACGTAGTAGGGACTTTTTGTATGTTCTGTGGGAAAGAGTCGATACATGCAGTAGGAAGAAAGCTGGGTCATGTGGGATTTGGTATTCTGTGAATTTTTGGGATATAGTTCGGACCCCCGTCCAGAATGCTGTTAGCTTGGGGCAGGACCAAAATACATGCAGCAGTGTTCCCTTTTCTGTCCCGCATCGCTAACAGTACTCTGAGGTGTCTGGGAAAATCACATGTAGGCGGCTGGGTGTTAAATACCACCTCGTGAGAATTTTGAAATTTGTCTCCTGTATTTTCGTACATAGGGAGGACTTGAAAGAGAATTGTATTATGCTTTGTACTTGGGGCGCCGTAAAGGTGCGGTTTAGGTCTGTCTCCCACTTTGTAATTCCCGGAAGTTGTGGTTGCTGGGTTGGTGTATTGAGGAGAGAATACATTTTGGAGAGGACCCGGGGTAAAGGCTCCATCCCCGAGCAGTATTCCTCGAATGTGGTCATGGGTCTGGAGTATTCTTGTGGGTGTGGGATTGTCTGAAGGAAGTGGTGTAGTTGAACCGCGTTCCAAAAGGGGAGTTGGAAAGGGCCTGTTGTGTCCGTCAGTTCAGGAATGGAGGGCCATCTATCTCTTATCACATATTGAGACGCTGTGGTATGGCCCGAGGCTCGTAGTGTCTGAAATTGTGTGGTTACCATTCCTGGGGAAAACCTGGGGTTTTCCAAGATCGGTGTTAATGGTGACAATTTGGTTGTCAGGGCAGTTTGTAAAGCCGCTTGTAGGCCTTGGCGAATAGTATTGCCTATCAGCGGGTGTAATTTTGTCTCTGATGTCAATGCTTCGCTACACCACATCGTTGTTTTCAATGGAATGTCAGCCTGGTGTTGTTCTATCTGTACCCACAACTTAAATTATTGGTGGCGGCTCCAGTCTATAACCCTGCCTAAGTGTATTGCCTGGTAGTATCGCTTTATATCTGGCAGTGCCAACCCTCCACATTGTTTTGGCATTGACAGCTGAGTGCGTGAGATCCGTGGTTTTTTGTGTCCCCAGACAAAGCGGGTAAACAAGGCCTGTACCCGCTTAAAGTATGAGGGTGGTATTTTAATGGGTAGGGCCTGGAAGAGGTATAAGAATTTAGGCAGTATGCACATTTTCAGTAAGTTACATCTTCCAAACCAGGAATGAATTCCCTTGTGCCACGAGTCTAGAAGTTTTACGTTTGACAGTAGAGGAGGAAAGTTCCGTTCATATATTCCGGAGAGTTCGGGTGGGATATTAGTCCCCAGATAAGTCAGGGAGGAGGATGTCCATTTAAATTGAAAATTTGATCGTACCGTAGGGATCATATGCAGTGGTATAGATATTGCCATTGCCTCTGACTTGGAAAAGTTTATATTTAAGTTCGATAATTTCCCATATGTATCGAATTCTCTAAGCAGATTCGGGAGGGACACCCCTGGGTTGGTAAGTGAAAAGAGCAAGTCATCTGCGTATGCTGATATCTTGTGTTGCGTTTGCCCTATAGTCACGCCTTGTATGTCGGGGTTCCGTCTGATTGTGGCCAGGAAGGGTTCCAGTGAGAGGGCGAACAAGAGAGGGGATAAAGGACATCCCTGTCTTGTCCCATTCAATATTGGGAAGGGGTCCGATAGTACCCCATTTGCCTTCACCTGTGCTGTCGGACTGGTGTAAATTCCGGTTATCCTATTTCACATTACCTCTCCCAGGCCTACGTGTCGAAGAACTGTAAACATGAACGACCAATTCACCCGGTCGAAGGCCTTCTCGGCGTCGGTGTTCAGTAGTACGCGCACTGGGTTTTTGTGATCTTCACTCTATGTAATAAGTTCAGCACCTTAATGGTGCTGTCCCTTGCCTCCCTAGATGGGATAAAGCCTACCTGGTCTAGATGAACAAGATGGTGAAGGTGTCTCGCAAGTCTGGTGGCAATGATCTTGGTATAAATTTTTAAATCAACGTTTAGGAGCGATATCGGCCTGTAGCCTACTGCATGCTGTCGGGTCCTTTCCTTCCTTGTGTATTACTGAGATGTGGGCACTTAAACTATCTCTGGCAAATACTTTGCCGGATCCTATGGCGTTAAACAGCCCAAGCATGCGCGGCCCCAGTATCTCTGTGAGTTTCTTATAGTACTGTAGGGTGTACCCGTCGGGTCCTGGGGCCTTACCCGGCTTCATTGTTTTGATAGCTTGTTGAAGTTCTAATAATGTTATTGGGGAATCTAGTTCCTCCCGGGACTCTGGTGTAAGTGAGGGCATTGCGGACGAAGTAATGTAGTGTGTCATGTCTGCTTGGGAAGGCGAAGCCGCTGGGAGGTTATATAATTTGGAGTAGAAATCTTTAAATTCTTGTGTGATTTGTGAGGGTAGAGTTACTTTCTGACCTCCTGCCTTGGCAATGTGGGGAATGTATGTCGATAATTTATGTTCCCTGACTGTTTTCGCTAATAGCTTTCCACATTTATCCCCTGATTCGTATGCCATTTTCCGACACGACTGTATGGCTGCCTTGGCTCTGTATTGTAGAATGTCAGTAATCTGTTTCCTGATAATTGTCAACTCCGCCTCAGAGGTTTGCGTGGGGGCGTGCTTATGTCTGGATTCAGTGATGTTAAATTTTTTCAATAACTGGGTAAGCTGTGCAGTGCGTTCCCGTTTAATACGGGCTCCGTGCTTGATGAAAATCCCTCTCATGACTGATTTGTGTGCTTCCCACAATATCCCCGGGTCACACTCTGGCTGGTCGTTTTCCTGAAAGTAGTGATTTAAAGCCGAGGTAATCTCCGCGAGCACCTCTGGTGTTTGCAGTAGACTTTCATTAAGTCTCCAGAATTTATGTCTAGGTGAGGATACGTCAGAAAGCTTGTAAAAAAGAAAGATTGGTACATGGTCAGACCACGTCCTGTTTCCTATGGATGTGCTTTCTACTGCATGAAGTTGTGTATGGGGGATCATAAAGTAATCTATTCTGCTATATACCTGATGTACAGGTGAATAAAACGTATAGTCACGGTCTCCCGTATGTTGCAGTCGCCAGATATCAATAAGTTGTGATTTATGTAGTGCCTTTGCTATGCGTTTGAGTTGATTCACTGGCATAGAAGATTTGCCTGCTGAGGTGTCTACCAAAGGAATCAATGGAGCGTTAAAGTCTCCACCGATCAGTAATTGTCCTGCCCTAAAGTCCTGGAGTTTCTCCAAAGTATGCTCCAAGAATGTCGCCTGCAGGTCGTTGGGGGCATATAATGTTGCTATCGTAACTTGTACGTTGCCTATGAGTCCCTTAAGGAAAATGTATCTTCCAGAGGGATCGATTAGTGAGTCCTGACATTGCCATGGGACTTTGCTGGAAATTAATATGGAGACTCCTTTAGATTTGGCTGTGGGGTTAACAGAGTGGTATGTCATCGGGTAATGTCTGTTGCGTAAATACGGTAATTTATTGTGCTTAAAGTGTGTCTCTTGGATCAGAGCCACATCCGTTTGGGATCTTTTCAGGTCATCTAACAGTATGCGCCTTTTTTCTGGCGTGTTAAGGCCTTTCACATTAAGTGACTGAATTTTGAGATGGTGTAACGCCATAATTGGGTAGGGGGTAGGGGGAAGGAAGTGGAGACTGGGTTCGGGTTAGAGAGGGGGGGGGCAAGGGTGCGGGTCAGAGATAGGGGTGACGTAAAGGGTGACGGGAGGAGGACAGAGGGGGGGTAGCAGGTGAAAGAGAAAGTAAGAAAGAGGAGAGTAAGAGTGAAAGAGCAAATGTAGAGGGTTGGGCTTAGTGCCCGTAGTCCTCTAAGTAACTTGTTATTTGTATATAATGCCTGGGGGTCAACGTTGTACCCCCCGGCAGAACACACTAGCCTATTTGGGGTTCGGGTAGGACAAGGCTCGGGGAAGAACGAGTTCCCGACTCTTGTCTCCCAATCCAACAAAACTCTGCTGTAACGTCCAGTCAGCAATAATACACCATTGTAACATAAGGAACCAAAATAAGAAAATGAAATGAGCGAGGAGGACCATACATGTAACATAAAGAAGTACATACATAAAATAACGGATATCAATCCTGCGGTCAACATTAAACGACGGGAATATTTTTCCCCCTCAACCATGCCCGTCTCTATAGGTCGCCTCCTCAACCCCAGGCCCCCTACCCCTCCCCCCCACCACACGCAGGCGGACACCCCCCCCAAAATTCTACAGGGACGTGGGTCCAGCGCGCGGCCGGCCACCCCGGCCCGTATACTCTCCACTCCATATCCCCACCGCATCCCCCCATCCCCCGCCCCCCAGGGTCTCTCCCATCAATATATCTAGATGTTTTTGTACGTGAGGTAGAGCTGGACTATCCCCCGTGTTCTGGTCTGGACAGTGTGTCTTTGCTGCTCCAGATTGCATGACCCCCCTTATGTAGGTCAAGTAGATACATTCAAATTCCCCCCACAGATCTGGTTGGTCTGCTCACTCTGGCTCCCAAAATGCTGATATAGTGGAGGGTATCTGTGCCTCAACATCTGAGGCTACCGTGGCTGGAGTAATAATGGGCATTATATATCAAGAATCTACAGATGTGCAATAAATGTATTAACAATGCTCAGTGTCATAATTCAGATATACCTCCTTCCACTTTCCCAAGAATACCCTCCCACCACATCCCCAACTGAGTGCCCAGTACACCTGGTCCTTCTTTAAAGGTGTAGTCTATTGCAAGGATTACTAAGTTGCAGATGCAGCGCATACCTATCCCTATTGTCTCTGGGGTTTGTAAACTTCTGGGAGTTCAGGAGAGCCGCAGGGTGTTCCGGGTCCGGTGCATCCCCATGGAGCCAGCTACTGTCAATAGCCTATTATGCAGGGGTCTCTGTGGGGGCTGCGTCATACATCATGGGTCCAGGCCAAAACGCCTAGACCCGGGGACTGGAATATCAGGGTCCTACACCAGGCTGATGATGTCAGGTAATGCAGAAGAGACCGTCTCGGGTAAGGCCCGCAAACGGAAGCAACAAATGTTCCCCTCCATCCAGGTGGGTCTCCAGCTGCCTTGTCTATAAGGGAAAGCCCTGTTCATCTAGCGCTGGCAAGCATGGGGGGGGGGGCGTCAACGCCGCTCCAGCGCCAACAGGGGACGGAGGGGACAGGCAGGGGACAAGGGTGTCAACAGGTCAGGCAGGCATAATTACCGGTGTCCATTTCGCTCCGTCACAGTTCCCGTTCTCCCTCCTGGGACGGCGCTCTAGGTCTCCTCCGGCTCCGTTGCTGTCTGGGCGGTGGATCTCCACGCAGTCTCTGGAAGTTGCCATGGTCTTGAGCTCTAGGTAGGAGGGTAAGCCAGTCTGGGACCACAATAGGTTCTGCGTCGAGGAAAATGAAAAGATCCGGCAGTGCCTCTGGCTTTCTGAGCGTGAAGAATCTTTGGTCTCTCCGGAACGTGATGGACAACGGGTATCCCCAGCGGTACGTTGCTCCTCTACTGCGGGCCAGCTCCAGGAGAGGTTTCAGTATCGCACGTCTCTGTAGCGTGGCGCGAGATAGATCCGGAAGTATTTTGATCGCTACACCGTCGAATTCCGGGCTTTCCGCCTCCCAAGACTTCCGGATAATTTCTTCTCTGTGCTTGTAGTGGTGCAACCTACATACCACATCCCTGGGTCTGGCTGGATCAGAGGATTTTGGCCCCAGCGCTCTGTGAATCCTGTCAAATTCCAGGCGGGGTGGCAATTCAATCCCCTCTATAGTGCGGAAAATAGCCGTTACCGTGTCCGCTAGATCTTCCGGACCAGTTGCTTCTGGGAGTCCCCGTATACGCAGGTTATTCCTGCGACTGCAGTCCTCCATTTCCTCGAGGCGCAGCTGCTGTTCTGTGAGAGCTTCCATCTGACTGTCCTGGGTCTCCTCCATCGCCTCCACCCGGCGCTCCAGGGCTGTTAGTGAGGACTCACCTTTAGTGAGTCTGGTGGACAGGTCTTTCACCTCCGTCTTCACCACTGCAAGTTCTTTACGGTGTGCAGCTTCCACCATTCCCATAAGGGCTGTAATATCTGCCTTAGTGGGAAGTGCTTGTAGTAACAAACGCAGCTCTGGATCCATCGTGACCGATTGAGAGGCTGGTCTCGGAATATCCCCTAGGTCAGGGTGAAGGTCCAGGGGGGCTCCAAGGTATCGGCTAGTAAGTGGAGCTTCCATACTTAAGTCCGGAGAGCGGCAGGTTTCTCGGTCTCCCTCCGTGTCCCCTCGTGGTGACGCCATCTTGGTTCCCGGCGAGTGTAGTTGGGAGAGTTGGAAAAGTCTCTCTATCTCGCCCGGCTGTGGGATCTGGTAGATCTATTGTTCCTCTTTGCAGTTCTCTTTTTAGAAGTGTACATATTGCGCTGACTTATTGTAAATCATCAGTTAGGATGGGAGACGGCCGGGAGCTCTGCAAGTTCACGTCTCTATCCTTCCATGTCCAGGCCACGCCCCCCGCTCACATTCTAAGGTGGGCGGAAAGAAGCGTGCCGGCTCTGTCGGCCGTTTTATATTCCAGGAATAGACAACTGGCAGGCAGACTATCTGAGTCGCCAGGTGTTGGACCAGGGGGAGTGGTCCTTGCATCCGGAGGGGTTTCAACTCCTTTGCCGGCGGTGGGGCACGCCGGATGTGGACCTGTTGGCCTCTCCACTCAATCGCAAGGTGTCGAGATTCGTGGCCAGGTTCAGGGATCCCTGGACAGATGCCTCAGACCCGTTGGTTTCCTTGTGGGGTCAGTATCGCCTGATGTATGCCTACCCTCCGCTACAGTTGCTTCTTCGCCTGCTTCGGGGTGGAGGCCGAGGGCTTTCCGGTGATTCTCATTGCTCTGGATTGGCCACGGCGTCATTGGTACGCCGATCTTGTGTGCCTCGTCGCGGACGTTCCCTGGCGTCTGCCATTGCGGGAGGACCTTCTGTCTCAAGGTCCCCCATACTTCATCCTGCTTTACAGTCGCTGGCTTTAACAGCAAGTCTATTGAAAGCCAGGTGCTGAGACACTAAGGTCTCTCGGATTCGGTCATCTCGACCATGCTGAGGGCACGGAAATCTTCCTCAAGAAAGATATATCACCGTGCCTGGAAAGCTTACATCGCGCTGTGCGAGGAGCTGGATTGGCGTCCACGGACGTATTCCGTTCCTAGGATCCTGCTCTTCTTGCAGCGTGGTGTGGCCCAAAAGCTTGCTTTAAGTACCATCAAAGGTCAGATTTCGGCCTTGGCTGTCTTCTTTCAATGACCGCTGGCAGGCCATTCCCTGATTGGCACCTTTTGTGCAGGGGGTTCGCCATGTGCTCCCCCCTGTTAAACCTCCTCTCCCTCCTTGGGATCTGAATTTGGTGCTCTCAGTTCTTTAAGAACCGCCCTTTAAAAACATCAGAGATATCCCTCTCTTGACTTTGTCTCAGAAGGTGGCTTTCCTGGTGGCCATTACTTCTGTCAGGCGGGTGTCTGAGTTGGCGGCATTGTCTTGCAAGCTGCCTTACCTGGTCCTCCATAAGGATAAGGCGGTGTTGCGTCCGCGGCCTTCTTTACTTCCGAAGGTGGTCTCGGGCTTTCACCTTAACGAGGACTTTGTTCTTCCATCCTCATCCATCGCATCCCATAGAGTTTGCGCTTCACACGTTAGACGTGGTTCGTGCCTAGTGGGTGTACCGGTCTGTTACTGCTCCCATTCGGAAGTCTGACTCACTGTTTGTGGCTGTGTCTGGTCCACAACAGGGCCAAGCGGTGTCGTCTGCCACCGTTTCTAGGTGGATCAGGCAGACCGTCATACAGGCCTATGCCCTTAAGGGGCGGGCACCTCCCTTTCCGGTTACGGCGCATTTAACCAGGGCAATTGGTGCTTCCTGGGCTTTCCGACATCAATCGTCGGTTGCACAAGTGTGCAAGGCGGCGACCTGGTCGTCCGCACATACCTTTTCAAAGTTTTACAAGGTTGATGTGGCTGCATCTTCTGATGCTTCCTTCAGCGCAAGGTTTTGCAGGCGGCTGTTTTAAAGTTGTAACTCCTCTGTTGAGGAGCTCTGCTTGTTTGGAGTGAAGTTTTTTTTTTTTTCCGTTTTTAAAACTTCTCCCACCCCTCTTTTTTGACACTGCTTTGGGACGTCCCACTTGTCAAGTATGAAGAGGCTGTGTCAGTCCATGGACGGTAAGAGAAAATAGGATTTTTGTACTCACCGTAAAATTAGTTTCTCTGACGTCCATGGACTGACACAGCACCCACCCTTCCTTTTTAAGCTGCTTTGTTATGAACTGAGGCTGCTGGCTGCAGGTAGGAGGGTTATGTCTGGAGGGACCGCCCCCTGGGCGAGGCTGTTCAGCTCTGGTATTGGAATGTATGTTGTAACGTTTAACATTCTGCCTAGTCTTCTCCTATGAGCAGGGACATAAACCCAATTGTCAAGTATGAAGAGGCTGTGTCAGTCCATGGACGTCAGAGAAACGGATTTTACGATGAGTACAAAAATCAATTTTTTTTTTTTACCTGAAAAGACAAAAATATGATGGGAAAACAATGAAAAAACATTAACCACTTAAAGACCGCCCACTGTAAATATACGTCGGCAGAATGGCACCGACAGGCAGAATCACGTACATATACGTGATTGCCTTTGTATAGTGGGGGGGTCCGATCAGACCCCCCTTCTTTACAGTGGGTGGTCGTTTTACCTTCGGGAGCGATCCGGCATGAGGGGACGGCCGTTCGATTCCGTCCACCCCCTCTCGATCGCTCCCGGCGAATGAGAGCTTCCCCTGCCTGTGTACTGTTTACACAGGCTGGAGGAAGTGATGTCATCTCTCCTGCGGCGCTCACATATACCGAGCGCCGTACAGGAGAAGATGCAGGTTAGTGCACACAACACTACACTGACACCAGGACACATAGGCACATAAATCGCCCCCCCAGATCACCCCCCAGATCACCCCCCAGCCCCCAGTCACAGTGTCACTGATTGCAGTGACCATTTATTTAGTGATCACTGCAATCAGTGACATTTGTGACTGTAAAAGTGTCACTACATTTAGTTTTAGGTCCAGTGTAGCCCCCTAACCCCCCCCCTAATAAAGGTTTAACCCCCTGATCACCCCCCAGATAACCCTTTCACCCCTAGCACCGCCGTCGCTAAGCGATCATTTTTCTGATCGATGTCTTAGCGTCGGTGATGCTGATCGGTAGCCAGTAATTTTTTTTAGGTTCGCCGCAGGTTTTTATAGCGGCGGGTACCCCCATATATTACCTAATAAAGGTTTAACCCCCTTGATCACCCCCCAGGTAACCCTTTCACCCCCTAGCACCGCCGTCACTAAGCGATCATTTTTCTGATCGATGTCTTAGCGTCGGTGATGCTGATCGGTAGCCAGTAATTTTTTTTAGGTTCGCCGCAGGTTTTTATAGCGTCGGGTACCCCCATATATTACCTAATAAAGGTTTAACCCCCTTGATCGCCCCCCAGGTAACCCTTTCACCCCCTATCACCACTGTCACTAAGCGATAATTTTTCTGATCGCTGTCTTAGCGTCATTGATGCAGATCGGTAGCCAGTAATTTTTTTTAGGTTTGCCGCAGGTTTTTATAGCGTCAGGTACCCCAATATATTACCTAATAAAGGTTTAACCCCCTTGATCGCCCCCCCAGGTAACCCTTTCACCCCCTATCACCACTGTCGCTAAGCGATCATTTTTCTGAACGCTGTCTTAGCGTCGGTGATGCAGATCGGTAGCCAGTAATTTTTTTTAGGTTCGCCGCAGGTTTTTATAGCGTCAGGTACCCCCATATATTATCTAATAAAGGTTTAACCCCCTGATCGCCCCCCAGGTAACCCTTTCACCCCCTATCACCACTGTCGCTAAGCGATCATTTTTATGATCGTTGTCTTAGTGTCGGTGATGCAGATCGGTAGCCAGTAATTTTTCTTTATCGTACACCACGGGACACAGAGCTAGTCATTACATAATGGGTTAAGGGTCACCAGCGGTGATTGGACACTGGCACAACCAATGGAAGACAGTTCCCCTCCATATAACCCCTCCCATCAGGGAAGTACCTCAGTTTTTTCGCCAGTGTCGAAAGGTGTTGGACGCGTTAGGAGGTGCTAAAGGAAAGCTCTACCAAAGAGACCCTCTGGGGGTAAAAGAGCTATGCTTTCGGATCCATCCAAGACGCCTACAAATGAGCTGAATCTGGATGGGATCCGGGCCTCATCCATGAGGCGTCGCCTGTAATGTCTCTCTTCGGAGGACTGGGCTCTAAGATCCAGCACTTTCGCTATTTCGCTATAAAGTCCTGGTAAGAGTCTTGTACAAGGCCCAGGGGAGAGGTATCCTTTAAATAGGAACCCATATCCCTGAAGGTTGGCACACATAGCCCACCGTGAAGGGTGAAGTTTGGTATCTGTCTGAAAACTTTCAGCAGAAAAACCTGCGGCGTGGATAAGGTGAGATTAGAAGGTCCATAACTAGGTTGGGACCTTTTTCAAAAAGTGGATGTCTTCTTTTTTTCCACCACTGGGGGGAGTAAAGAGCTGAATATACTCACCTCACTCTGTTCAGTGTCGGCTTCGGCGAAGTACACTGCTCGTCACCTCCGCTGCTGAGCTTGCTTGAGCACCCCGCTCCTCCTTCCGGTGGCCGATACAGACACCTGCAGATGCAGGTAAGTGGGGACAGGGGCTGATGAGAGTCCTCTCTCACTATGGCCACCACCATAGCGCTAAGGGCCGCGCGCGCGGGAGCACGCTTTATCGGAGGGGGGGGGGCCGAGGCGTGCGCGGGCACGTGGCGCGCGCAGGCACAGAAACGGCGCCAAATTTAAAAGACTGTCAGTGTAAAAAGCACTGCAGCAGCAAGCAAGCTCGTTAGTTCTCTTGTTCCTGGCAGAGAAACACAGCAGCTATACAGGGACGTAAGACTCCATGTGGTTGGATTGGGTACTTCCTAGAAGACATCCATGTTATGCATAGTTATGTGTTAAAAGTTGCATACTTAATGTATTTGCTAAACTGAACACGGTAGTATATGCATTTAGGTACCTTGTATTTTGTCTAAACAGTAAGCCTTCCAGGGGAAGTAATGCGGACAAAAAGAGATAAAAGAGCACCGCCGCCTGAGACAGGGGGCTCTAGCTGTGCTGACTCGGTACCTTCCTCTCCTGTGTTGCCAAAAGCACCTGTACAGGATGAGCCATTACCTCTGTCAGGTATGGCGGCTTCCCCAGTGAAGCCTGGGCCTGCATATGTCACTGAGGACACTTTATCAGCTGCCCTAAATAATCTGGAGGAGAAAATTGCTACTTTAATCGCTAAATCCTCTAAAAAGGACAATAAGCGAAGCAGATCTCCTCCAGTATTGGACCTCCCTTCAGAAGTACCTGAGGAGGAGGAGGATGAGGAGGAGGCTACATCAGCAGAGGATGAGGAGTCAGACGGATCAGGGATATCGGATGAGCCTTTTTCGGTATCCCAGATTTTAAAGTCACAGGTGCAATGCTATGCAGGAGCCGTGCGAGCTGCATTTAGGTTACCCTCTTTGGAAGTAACAGAATCACCTGTCTCCTCCCTAGGATCATTAAGATCCCTGCAAGGTGCATGCTCCTTCCCGGTTCATCCGTTACTAGAGGATCTATTGTACGCAGACTGGCAACATCCAGATAAGCGTTTTTCACCTCCAAAAAAGTTTAACATTCTTTATCCTATGGAGGAAAATTTTTTAAAGAAATGGAGCCTGCCTACAGTAGATGCGGCTATTTCTTGTGTAAATAAAAACCTGACATGTCCAGTGGATAATGTACAAGTGTTTAAAGATCCTTCTGAGAAGAAGTTGGAATCCTTACTGAAATCCTCCTTCCTTTTGGCCGGCTCAATTATCCAACCTGCAGTAGCAGCAGTCGGTATGTGTCAGGTCGTCAGCCAACAGGTAAAGCAGGGGCTGAAGGAGCTGCCTTCAGAGCAGGCTAAAAATTGGGAGAATTTGCCTAAAGCCTTATGCTTCACAGTGGATGCCATGAGAGATTCTATCATACAGGCATCACGCCTTACACTCCAGCTGGTACAGATGCGCAGAGTACTTTGGCTTAAGCATTGGTCAGCGGAAGCCCCATGCAAAAAGTTGTTGGCAAGTTTCCCGTTCCATGGCGAACGCCTTTTTGGGGAAGATTTAGAAAGATATATCCAAAAGATATCAAGTGGTAAAACGACACTTTTACCTGAGAGAAAGAAAAACAAGAGACCTTGTTTTAAACACACTCTCTCCCCAGCTCCCGGGAAATCTGACTCCAGCCAGTGGCGACGGCCTTTTCAGCCGCCCAAAAAAGCCAAAGAACAGGCTCAGAAGAACAAGAAGCCGTGGGGTTCAAGAGCTAATAAGCAAGCCCCCAAAACCTCTCATTGAAGGGGCGCCCCCGCTCGGCCGAGTGGGGGGAAGGCTTCATCAGTTCTCAGCGACTTGGCGGACAGAAACCCAGGACAAATGGGTGGTATCCACAATATCCTCAGGGTACAGACTGGAATTTCGAGAGATCCCATCTTCTCAATTCCGAAGTTCAAGACTCTCCAAGGATCCACAAAAAAGAGGATCCTTCTTCAAAGGTTTGAATCACTTAATAGCTCAAGGTGTGGTTACAGAGGTACCCCAAAAGGAGCAAGGTTCAGGTTTTTACTCAAACCTCTTTGTGATTCCAAAACCGAACGGAGAAGTCAGACCCATCCTGGATCTAAAAAATCTAAACCAGTTTCTGAACGTTCGCCATTTTCGAATGGAAACGATTCGATCCGTGGTCGCTACTTTAAAAGGCGGAGAATTCATTGCGTCCATAGATATCAAAGACGCATATCTACACATACCAATCCTCCCCGCTCACCAAAGATTCCTAAGGTTTGCGGTAGAAGATCGCCACTTTCAATTTGTGGCCCTGCCATTTGGTGTAGCCACCACGCCCAGAGTATTCACAAAGGTGCTAGCTCCTCTGTTAGCAAACCTAAGAACACGGGGCATTGCGGTAACAGCCTATCTAGACGATCTACTATTAATAGATCAGTCAAAGGAGGGATTGGATCACGCTGTAGACACTACAGTAGGATACCTGGAGCATTTAGGATGGATTATAAACTTACAAAAATCCTCTCTCCAGGCCCAAAGAAGGATAGTGTACCTGGGCATGATCATAGATACAGCCCAAAACAGGGTATACCTGCCAGAGCCAAAGATACAGTCTCTGAAAGACCTGATCCACAAGGTCAAAGCAAACAAGAGGCCGTCTATTCGCCTTTGCATGAGACTATTGGGAAAGATGGTAGCCTCCTTCGAGGCGGTCCCTTACGCCCAGTTTCATTCGAGACTACTTCAAGGCAATATTTTAGCCTCCTGGAACAGGAAGAGCCAAGCTCTGGATATACCCATGCGCCTGTCCTCACAAGTACGCCACAGCTTCAATTGGTGGCTAGAAGCCAGGAATTTACGGAAGGGAAAGTCCTTCCTCCCAGTGGCCTGGAAGGTGGTATCTACGGATGCCAGCCTATCGGGCTGGGGTGCAGTATTCGAGGAGGCTTCTACCCAGGGAACCTGGGCCAAGACTCAGGGGATCCTGCCCATCAATGTGCTAGAGATCCGGGCGGTATATCTAGCCCTCAAAACCTGGACATACAGGTTACAGGGCTACCCAGTTCGGGTTCAATCCGACAATGCTACGGCAGTAGCTTACATCAATCACCAAGGAGGCACCCACAGTCGGGCAGCCCAAAGAGAGGTGAACCGGATCTTGGCATGGGCAGAAGAGCATGTACCTTGCATCTCTGCAATCTTCATTCCAGGGATAGAAAACTGGCAAGCAGACTACCTGAGTCGTCAGCAGCTGCTACCAGGAGAGTGGTCTCTTCACCCAGAGATCTTTCAGGCCATATGTCTGAGATGGGGAAACCCAGATGTAGACCTGCTAGCTTCCAGGTTCAACAAGAAATTGGACAACTTTGTGTCCAGAACGAGAGATCCTCTAGCCTACGGGACAGACGCTCTAATAACTCCATGGAATCAGTTCTCACTGATCTATGCATTCCCTCCGATCCCTCTTCTACAAAGACTGCTTCGCAGGATCAAGGAGGAGGGAATACCAGTAATCCTAGTGGCCCCAAACTGGCCCAGGAGGCCTTGGTATGCCGAGATCGTAAAAATGGCGATAGGAAGGCCCTGGAAGCTTCCACTTCGACACGACCTGTTGTCACAGGGTCCAGTATTCCACCCTTCCTTACAAAGGCTAAATTTGACGGCCTGGCTGCTGAGACCCACATTTTGAAAAAGAGAGGGGTCTCTGGCCTGGTTCTTTCTACGCTCATTAATGCTAGAAAGCCAGCCTCCAGACTCATCTATCATAGAGTCTGGAAAGCATACGTTTCCTGGTGTGAATCCAGAAGTTGGAATCCTCTGAAATATGAAATAAGTAGGATTCTTGCTTTTTGCCAGTTAGGAGTGGATATGAAATTAGCCCTTAGCACCATCAAAGGGCAAATATCGGCTCTATCAGTCTTCTTTCAGAGACCATTGGCATCTCACTCCCTAGTTCGGACATTCATTCAGGGGGTACTGAGGATAAATCCTCCAGTCAGGTCTCCCTTGTGTCCATGGGATTTGAATTTGGTATTGTCAGTGTTGCAAAAGCAACCTTTTGAACCTATTCGCCATATTCCTTTAATTATATTAAGTAGGAAATTGGCCTTTCTGATTGCTATAGCTTCTGCTTGGAGAGTATCAGAGCTAGCAGCTCTTTCTTGTAAAGAGCCTTATCTAATTTGTCACAAGGACAAGATCGTACTACGACCCCATCCGGCTTTTCTGCCTAAGGTGGTGTCGGCTTTTCACTTGAATCAAGACATTGTTCTGCCTTCCTTTTTTCCAAACCCGCGGACGGCGGGGGAAAAATTATTACACTCTCTAGATCTAGTGAGAGCGGTAAGGGTGTATCTGCAAGCAACCGCTCAGATACGTAAAACAGATGTTTTGTTTATTTTACCAGATGGTCCCAAGAAGGGCCAAGCGGTATCAAAATCCACCATTTCCAGGTGGATTAGACAAGTAATTGTTCAAGCTTATGGTTTAAAGAACAGGACTCCTCCTTTTCCTGTTAAGGCGCACTCTACCAGGGCGATAAGTGCTTCATGGGCAGTGCACCACCAGGCTTCGATGGCTCAGATCTGTAAGGCTGCAACTTGGTCCTCAGTCCATACATTTTCCAAATTCTATCAAATAGATGTGAAAGGACATGAGGATTCCGCCTTCGGGCGAAGTGTGCTGCAGGCAGCAGTATAGGGCTTCTGGTCCGCAAGCGGTCGGTTTGATCTGTGTCTCCCCCCCTTCATATGAGCATTGCTCTGGGACGTCCCATTATGTAATGACTAGCTCTGTGTCCCGTGGTGTACGATAAAGAAAATAGGATTTTTATAACAGCTTACCTGTAAAATCCTTTTCTTGGAGTACACCACGGGACACAGAGGTCCCACCCTTCTTATGGGAACCTTACTGCTTTGCTACAAAACTGAGGTACTTCCCTGATGGGAGGGGTTATATGGAGGGGAACTGTCTTCCATTGGTTGTGCCAGTGTCCAATCACCGCTGGTGACCCTTAACCCATTATGTAATGACTAGCTCTGTGTCCCGTGGTGTACTCCAAGAAAAGGATTTTACAGGTAAGCTGTTATAAAAATCCTATTTTTTTTAGGTTCGCCGTCAGGTTTTTATGTAGCGTCAGGTACCCCCATATATTACCTAATAAAGGTTTTAACCCCCTAATTGCCCCTAGTTAACCCTTTCACCAGTGATCATCATATAAGTGTTACGGGTGACGCTGGTTAGTTAGTTTGCTTTTTATAGTGTCAGGGCACCCGCCGTATATAACCCAATAAAGGTTTAACCCCCTGATCGCCCGGCGGGTGATATCAATTAGGTTTTAGCGTCAGAGAGGGTCTGCGTCGCACCCCAGGCAGCGTCAGGTTAGTGCCAGTAACGCTAACACCCACGCGTGAAGCATACACCTCCCTTAGTGGTATAGTATCTGAACAGATCAATATCTGATCTGATCAGATCTATACTAGCGTCCCCAGCAGTTTAGGGTTCCCAAAAACGCAGTGTTAGCGGGATCAGCCCAGATACCTGCTAGCACCTGCGTTTTGCCCCTCCGTCCAGCCCAGGCCACCCAAGTGCAGGATCAATCGATCACTGTCACTTACAAAACACAACACACATAACTGCAGCGTTCGCAGAGACAGGCCTGATCCCTGCGACTCCAGTGCTGTAGGAGGTGATTTCACCACCACAGTTAAAAAAAAAAAGCAAATATGCCGAAGCATTGGGGCAGCAGGGGCGGAGGAGCGATTTTGCTCCTAATGCCGCGTACATACGGTCGAAATTGCGATGGAGGCTTGCCCGTGGAAAAGTCTGACCATGTGTACGCGGCATAACTTTTGCGGGTTGATGCCCCCATGCTTCGGCATATATAAATGGTGCATGTATGCCCATCATTAGAAGTGGGTGGATGAAGGGCGGTATTCTAATGGTGGGCATACCCACCGATCAATCTTTTTTTTTCGTTCAGCCAACAGGCTGCATGAAAAAAAAGATTACAATACATGTCCAACAAGGACCAGCAACGTACTGGTATGTTGCTGGACTTTGAATGTTTATACCAGAATGATGCCTGCGGGTTTAGGTATCATCTTGGTATCATTCTTTTCAGCCAGCGGCCGGCTTTCATGTAAAAGCAATCCTAGTGGCTAATTAGCCTCTGGACTGCTTTTACAAGCAGTGGGAGGGAATGTCCCCCCCCGGATATAAAAAGCGCCATTGGGAAATTGGGAAAGCATTTTATCACACCGATCTTGGTGTGGTCAGATGCTTTGAGGGCAGAGGAAAGATCTAGGGTCCAATAGACTCCAGTTTTTTCAAAAAAGAGTACCTGTCATTACCTATAGCTATCATAGGGGATATTTACATTCCCTGAGATAACAATAAAAATGATAAAAAATAAATAAAATATGGAAGCAACACTTTAAAAATAAAATAAAAAAGCAAAATTAATAATAAAAAAAAAAAAAAAGCACCCCTGTCCTGCCCTGCTCTTGCCCAATGGCGAACGCAAGCGTCGGTCTGGCGTCATATGTAAACAGCAATTGCACCATGCATGTGAGGTATCACTGCGAAGGTCAGATCGAGGGCAGTAATTTTAGCAGTAGACCTCCTCTGTAAATCTAACGGGGTAACCTGTAAAGGCTTTTAAAGGCTTTTAAAAATGTATGTAGTTTGTCGCCAATGCGCGTTTGTGCGAAATTTTAAAGCATGTCGTGTTTGGTATCTATGTACTCGGCCTAAGATCATCTTTTTTATTTCATCAAACATTTGAGCAATATAGTGTGTTTTAGTGCATTAAAATTAAAAAAAGTGTATTTTTTCCCCAAAAAATGCGTTTGAAAAATCGCTGCGCAAATACTGTGTAGAAAAAAAAAATGCAACACCCACCATTTTATTCTGTAGGGCCTTTGCTTTAAAAATATATATAATGTTTGGGGGTTCAACATAATTTTCTTGCAAAAAAAATATGTTTTCATGTAAACAAAAAGTGTCAAAAAGGGCTTTGTCTTCAAGTGGTTAGAAGAGTGGATGTAAGCTTCCTAATGTTGTGTATAAAATGCCAGAACAGTTCAAAACCCCCCCAAATGACCCCATTTTGGAAAGTAGACACCCCAAGCTATATACTGAGAGCCATGTCGAGTCCATGGAATATTTTATATGTTGACACAAGTTGCGGAAAAAAGACAATTTTTAAAAAAAAAAAATTTTTTTGCACAAAGTTGTCACTAAATGATATATTGCTCAAACATGCCATGGGCATATGTGGAATTACACCCCAAAATACATTCTGTTGCTTCTCCTGAGTACGGTGATACCACATGTGAGACTTTTTGGGAGCCTAGCCGCGTACGGGACCCCAAAAACCAATCACCGCCTTCAGGCTTTCTAAGGGTGTAAATTTTTGATTTCACTTCTCACTGCCTATCACAGTTTCAGAGGCCATGGAATGCCCAGATGGCACAAACCCCCCCCCAAATGACCCCATTTTGGAAAGTAGACACCCCAAGCTATTTGCTGAGAGGTATTGTGAGTATTTTGCAGATCTCGCTTTTTGTCACAAAGTTTTGAAAATTGAAAAAAAAAAAGAAAAAAAAAATGTTCTTTCTTCATTTTCAAAAACAAATGAGAGCTGTAAAATACTCACCATGCCTCTCAGCAAACAGCTTGGGGTGTCTACTTTTCAAAATGGGGTCATTTGGGGGGGTTTTGTGCTATTTTGGCATTTTATGGCCTTCGAAACTGTGATAGGTAGTGAGGAGTCAAATCAAAAATTTGTGCCTAGAAATCCTGAAGGCGGTGATTGGTTTTCGGGGTCCCGTACGCGGCTAGGCTCCTAAAAAGTCCCACACATGTGGTATCCCCGTACTCAGGAGAAGCAGCAAAATTTATTTTGGGGTGCAATTCCACATATAACCATGGCATGTGTGAGCAATATATCATTTAGTGACAACTTTTTGTAATTTTTTATTTATTTTTATTTTTGTCATTATTCAATCACTTGGGACAAAAAAAAAAAATATTCAATGGGCTCAACAGGCCTCTCAGCAATTTCCTTGGGGTGTCTACTTTCTAAAATGGGGTCATTTGGGGGGGGGGGTTTTGTGCTATTTTGGCATTTTATGGCCTTCAAAACTGTGATAGGTAGTGAGGAGTGAAATCAAAAATTTACACCCTTAGAAATCCTGAAAGCGGTGCTTGGTTTCCGGGGTCCCGTACGTGGCTAGGCTCCTAAAAAGTCCCACACATGTGGTATCCCCGTACTCAGGAGAAGCAGCAGAATGTATTTTGGGGTGCAATTCCACATATAACCATGGCATGTGTGAGCAATATATCATTTAGTGACAACTTTTTGTAATTTTTTTTTTTTTTTTTTTGTCATTATTCAATCACTTGGGACAAAAAAAAAAAAAATATTCAATGGGCTCAACATGCCTCTCAGCAATTTCCTTGGGGTGTCTACTTTCTAAAATGGGGTCATTTGGGGAGGTTTTGTACTGCCCTGCCATTTTAGCACCTCAAGAAATGAGATAGGCAGTCATAAATTTAAAGCTGTGTAAATTCTAGAAAATGTACCCTAGTTTGTAAACGCTATAACTTTTGCGCAAACCAATAAATATACGCTTATTGACATTTTTTTTACTAAAGACATGTGGCTGAATACATTTTGGCCTAAATGTATGACTACAATTGAGTTTATTCGATTTTTCTTATAACAAAAAGTAGAAAATATCATTTTTTTTCAAAATTTTCGGTCTTTTTCCGTTTATATCGCAAAAAATAAAAATCGCAGAGGCAATCAAATACCATTAAAAGAAAGCTCTATTTGTGGGAAGAAAAGGACGCAAATTTCGTTTGGGTACAACATTGCATGTCCGCACAATTTACAGTTAAAGCAGCGCAGTGCAAAATTCTGAATTCACCTCTGGTCCTTTAGCTACCAAATGGTCCGGGGCTTAAGTGGTTAAAAAAAAGTTTAAAATGTTTTAAATCACTTGCAATGCTTTATAGACCATATATAAAAAATATATAATAAAAAAATTGCCAAATTTTTTTTTATTTATTATAAAAAATGGAATTAACATTTAAATTTGCATAAAATAGACCAAATATTTTTATTTTAAAAAGTAATTTAAAAACAAAAATAATACCATATACAGCTGGAAAAAAACAAATTAATATTTAAGTATTAAAAATATAAAAAAAAAATGCAATTATATATATATTATAAAAAATGGAATTAATGTTTACGGTAAATCTGCATAATATAGACCAAATATTTTTATTTTAAAAAGTAATTAAAAAACAAAAATAATACCATATACAGCTTTAAAAAATATTCATATATATATTAATCAATAAATATTAAAAATATTTAAAATTTTGCCAAAAAATTAGTTTTTTTTAGATCTAAAAAAATTTAATTAACGGTTACATTTGCATAAAATAGACAATATTTTTTTCTTCAAAAAATAAAGGAACGACAAAAATAATACATCTGTACATCTATAGATAGATATATATATATATATAAATATATGCACATACCTGATCGTCACCAACAGACGTTCCTCTGGTGACACACTCTTCCTCATGTTGGTGTCCATGCGTGTCAGACTGGGTCGTAGTTTTTCTAGTAGAAGATCAAATGTGGCAATGGATATGCGTGTGAAATTAAAAAAATTGTCGATAGGTACGCAGCTGTACGTACATTTTTGTGAAGCGAATATCGGTAGGATATTTTTCAATCAATGGATGGGTCCAATAACGACAAACTCTGACTCTGGACCTCGTACGCAATTTTCTACGTCGTTCTAGCCTCATCAAGAGCAACGTCAGGAGCATTTCCTCACAGATGCTCATTATGGGATCCATTGCAAAAGAAAAGCACAGAAATAGAGGCAAATACAAGTATACAGCTGCTCTCTTTTCTTCTGCTACTCCCTCTGGTCAAAATGGCTGAAATAGTTAAAATAACAATGTTTTTGGAGTTTGAGGAGGGTCCTATGAGGTTATCCTAATAAACGCTTCTAGACGCAAACGTGGCATGCAAATGAAGCAAAACGGGCGTTTCTGAAAGGGGTTGTAAAGGTTTGTTTTTTATTTTCTAAATAGGTTCCTTTAAGCTAGTGCATTGTTTTTTGTTTTTTTTTTTGATTTATTTATTTTATTGGAAAATTATTAGACATACAACACACACCCACATTGGTGTAATAACAAAACTGGTACAAAAATAGATAAACTTAGATATTTCCTCAGTTTCCCTTTTTCCCATACCCCCCCCCTCCTTTTGGTAAGATCATCATCTTCAGTATGTTGATCCTTCCTATCCAGGAAATGGGTTTCCTAGAGGTATTTTTTAGTTCTAATTTAATTTATTAAAGGAATGAAGTTAGCCGGGTACAGTTCTTCTAGCGTTGATGTTATTTTAATTCCTAAATATGTTAATGTTTTCATCTCCCAAGTAAACGGGAATTCTTTCTGTAGTTGTCTCTCTTCTTTCTTATCTATTCCTAAGTTTAATATCAACGTTTTAGTTGGATTAATCTTAAAATTTGAAAGATCACCATATTTTTTTTATTTCTTTTACTACATTGGACAGTGATAGCCTTGGCTTTTTAGGTATAGGAGTATGTCGTCTGCGTATGCAGCCACCTTATGTTCTTCCTCTCCCACTCTCACTCCCCCCTATATCCCGACTGTTCCGTATATTTGATAACAGTGGTTCAAGTGCCAGCACATACAGAAGGGGCAAGAGCGGGCACCCCTGTCTCGTTCCATTATGCATCTCAAATACAGGCGACACACTCCCATTGACCTTTACCCTGGCCGTAGGGTGGCTATATACATTTTTGATCATCTCATGTATTTAGGTCCCAGCCCTATGTTACGTAATGTTTCCATCATAAACCCCCAGTCGACTCGGTCAAATGCTTTTTCAGCATCTATTGACATGAGTACGACTGGGGGTTTCTTCTCCTTCCCTTTCCGCATTAGTAATAAAGTTCTTATACTATTATCTCTCCCCTCCCTTCCTGCTACAAAACCCGCCTGGTCTGCATCTATTAATTCTGGCATTAGAGGGTTTAGTCTCGTTGCCAATACTTTTGCATATAACTTTGTATCTGTATTAAGTAGCGCTATAGGCCGGTAGCTGGAACATATAGTTCCATCCTTTCCTACTTTTGGTATAACAGAAATATTGGCAAGTAGAGATTCTTTTCTTATTTCTACGTCTTCCCCTATTCCATTAAAGTAGTTACCGTACATAGTTCTAGAACCAGCTGTAGTTCTTTAAATTTTTTGTAATACATAATCTGAAATCCGTCCGGTCCTGGGCTTTTCCCCCCTGGTGTTTCTTGGAGTGCTTTATTTATTTCTTCTTGTGTGATTAGGTCTTCTAGTAGCTCTACTCTATCCGATGTTATCTTTGGTAAATTGGTTTCCTCTAGGTATTCCTGTATTCTAAGTTTTCTACTTTCTTCTTCCTGTTGTGTCTCTTTTGCTCTGATGTTATATAGTGCGCTATAATAAGTCTTAAAAACTTCTGCTATTTCTGATGTTTTATATTTCATATTCCCTCTCTGGTTCTTTATTTTATCTATATAGGTATCTATATCGTTTTTTTCTCTTTTTGCCACTCTTGCTAAGTATTTCCCGGGCTTATTCCCCCATTTATACCTTTCTTTTGCTACATTTTTGAATACTTTTCTGGTTTCTTGCTCCATCAGATCTCTAAGTTGACCCCACTTACCGTATATACTCGAGTATAAGCCGAGTTTTTAAGCACAATTTTTTGTGCTGAAAATGCCCCCCTCGGCTTATACTCGAGTCACCTTTTTGTGCCTGATCTCCCTTTGGGGAGCCGGTACCGGCCGGCCGTAGGTCCCCTGGACCCCAAACTTGGCACACATGTAGCCCCACTCTTCCTCTACAGGTTTGCAAAGGTTCTTGTCCGGGGGACCTACGGCCGGGAAGCACCGATTTTTCAAAGCTGGGCACCCCTTCCATAGACTCCCATGTTAAACGTCAGTCTAGTCATGGACACAGTGAAGCATGGACACAGTGAGGCACACCCTAGGCTTATACTCGAGTCAATACGTTTTCCCAGTTTTTGTGGTAAAATTAGGTGCCTCGGCTTAGATTCGGGTCGGCTTATACTCGAGTATATACGGTAATTACGATCGTTTGGTGTATTTCTCTATCTAGTTGTTTTTTATCTTTTTGTTCCAGATCGTACAGTTCCTTTAACAACTTTTTTCTATTTAAATCTCTTTCTTTTTCCCCGCCCCTATGGAGATTAATTTACCCCTTATAAATGCCTTGTGGGCTTCCCATATCGTTGCTACGCTTACTTCTGGAGTATTATTTATTCTAAAGTATTCTTCTATTTCCCTCGATATTATCTCGCCTACTTCTTTATTCTCTAATAGATCCTCATTTAATCTCCATGTACCCTTTTTTTGTTCTAAATTATTAAATCTTATTTTTACTATTACCGGGGCGTGGTCTGATATTGAAATTACACCTATCTTGGCGTCCACTACAAATTCCAAGAGTCCATGATCCATTAGCATGTAGTCTAACCTCGAGTACGTGTCGTGGACCGATGAATAAGAAGTATAATCTTTTTTACTTGGATGTGTCACTCTCCAAGGGTCTACTAGTTGATGATTATATTATTTTTTTTCTTGACCGATTTTAATTGTTTATTATCTCGTATCGGTGCACCAGACGTATTATCGAGCTTGTGTTCCATTTCGAAATTAAAATCTCCTGCAAGAATTGCATGACCTTGTTTAAAGTCCATTAAGGCGTTTAAAATCCCGCTCAGATATTTTTTAGGGTGATTATTCGGACAGTATACATTCGCTAATGTGTATTTTTTTCCCCTGAAGATTCCCTTTTGGGAACAAGTAGCGACCTTCTGGGTCTACTCTTCTTTCTTCAACTATAAAGCTTATGTTCTTCCCCAAGCCTATAGCTACTCCCTTTGCTCTTTTATTTGGGGAATCTCCATAGTACCAGGTTGGTATCGCACGCGAATATATTTTGGTATTAGACTCTAACACTAAATGTGTCTCCTGTAGGAAAACTAGTTCTGCAGAGTACCTTTCCAGCTCCTTTAACACCATGTGCCTTTTTTTTGGAGAGTTAAGTCCTCTCACATTATATGTGATGAAATTTACCTCAGCCATATAGGTTTCTTTTTCCTAGATTTTTTTATTTTTTTTCCCTTGAGATGTACAGATCCAGATTCCTCCCTCCCTACTACCGTACCAACCCACCCTTCTATCCATCCGCCTCCCTCTCCCTTCCCTCCTTTCCTGCCCCCACCCTCTCTCCCCCCCCTCCAACCCCCCTCTCCCTCTCCCTTTGACCTCATGGTCTTAATGCAGACTGTTCTCCTTTTGAGCCCGTATTTGGCTCTCTACACTCCTTGGCGTAAGGTGGAGTTCTGTTTGGCACCGGCAGTCCCCTCTCCCCTATAGCTGGAGAGATGGTGTCAAAACAGAAAACGAGCCCAGGTCTCCCTGCCCCACTCCATGCCTGTATTTATTTATTTACTTTACCCGCCTCCTCACCGCCTAAAAAAAAAAAAAAAAAAACGGGGGGGGGGGGGGAAGAGAGGGGGAACAAAAAAAACCAAGGGAAAACCCCCCTCCCTCTCTCATCCCGTCCCCCCTCCCCGGCCCTTTTACTACTTTCCCCTTTTTTCTTTTTTCTTTCCCCTTTCCCTTTTTCCTCCTCCCTCTACCCCTCCTCATTTTTCCTCTATGCTGATACTTTCATTTTTTAATTATTTGGTACAGGAATGTCAATTTTTTTTTACAGAATTCCAGTATTTCTTCTATGAATCTCAGTCTTGCCGAGATACCGTTTTTTTCTCCCAATCAGGCATGCTGGGAAACCCCAATTATATTGTGTTCCTGCAGTACTTTCAGTAAGGGTTTTAAATTTCTTCTTCTTTTTAATGTTTCTTGGGACAAGTCCTGATAGATTTGAAGAGTATTTTCTCCCAGTTTTATTAGCGACTTTCCCCTGAGGTTTCTCCATAATTGATTCTTCTCCTCCCAACTTTCAAATCGCACTATAATGTCTTTCGGGTTCTTTTGGCCTTCTTATTCTGTTAGCTCTTTCTATTCCTATTGGGGAAGTTATTTCTCTGTCCAGCAATGGGTTACAAATTTTCATTATTATTTCTGACAAATTTTTAGACTGTAATGATTCGGGAACCCCACGCATTCTGATATTCTTCCTTCTGTCTCGATTTTCTTGATCTTCTAATTTGTATGCTTGTTCCTGTTCTCTTTTTATACGTTTTATTTCTCCCTCCAGTTTTTTTTTATAGTGGTTGCATTGCAATCTGATTTTTTGTTCCACTTCCTCCACCCTTTCACGCATGTGCCCCATGTTTTTTCGTATTATCTCCATTTGCGTTTTTAGCGATTTTTCCAATGCCGAGAACTAGGGTTGTCCCGATACCACTTTTTTAAGACCGAGTACAAGTACGATACTTTTTTCCAAGTACTCGCCGATACCGAATACCGATACTTTTTTTTTATCTCTTTTAAAAAAAAAAAATTATTTTTTTTACAATTTTTTTTATTTATTTATTGATTGATTTTTTATAATGTTTTCTTTTTTTAAGGGGTGGGGGGTGGACAGTGTCAGTGTGTTTTTTCTTCTATTTTATTTTATTTATTTTTTACAATTCATTTCTTTATTATTTATTTTTTTATTAAATTTTTTATTTTTTTATCAGCCCTGTTGGGGGGCTTTGGTGAGATATCAGGGGTCTTAACAGACCTCTGACATCTCCCCTTTGAGACAGAGAAAGGGACTAGGGACAGATTCCCCAGTCCCTTTCTCAGCAGCCTCAACTGCGCTGAAAATGAATGGAGAGAAGACAGCGGCTCCTCTCCATTCATAAACTGAAACATTGTAACACAGTTTACGATGTTTCAGTTTTGTGAATGAACAGAGTCAGTGATCACTGACTCTGTTCATTCGGAACAGTAAGGAGCCGGGTTTACCGGCTCCTACCTCCGCTCTCCATCCTGACAGTAAGAGGGGGTGGAGGAGGAGAACGGAAGGGGATGGCAGCACGGAGGGAGACACCAGAGTGGAGGGGGTCACGGACGGAGGGAGACACCAGAGTGGAGGGGGTCACGGACAGAGGGAGACACCAGAGTGGAGGGGACACGAGACCGCAGAACAGAGGGGGGCTGGAGGAGGATGCGAGGACAGTCAGCGGTGATCGTGTGTGAGTTACAAGCACCGATCACCGCTGATTTCACTACAGCAGCTTAAAGGGGGGGGAAAGGCGGAGAGACTTTTAAATCTATACAGCGGTGATCTCCCACGCACTGATCACCGCTGACTGTCCAGGTATCGGGTGAAGCATCGGGAGCATTTGTCCGAGTACAAGTACTTGGGCAAATGCTCTGTATCGGTACCGATACCGATACTAGTATCGTTATCGGGACAACCCTACCGAGAACATAGCTTCTATTTCTTTTTTTGTTGGAAGTAGTGCATTATTTTGCTGTTCCTCTTCTGTTCTCTGCTCAGACTCTATTTCAACCTCTTGTTCTATTCTAGGATCTGATAGTGTGTCAGTATCTGTAGGTAGTTTATTCTGGGCTTTTTTCTTTTCTTTTTTCTTCTCTTTATTTTCTATCTGATTATTTTTGGCTCCTTGTTTTTCCACCGCCTGCTTCTCTCCATTTCCGTTTCCTCCGTGGGTTACATACCTGTTCATTGGGCCTGGACTGGGAGTCAGGCTCGTGCGGGGGGATTTTGGGATCGCCCCCCCCTTGTTCCTCTTCCCCTTGTGCTCATATTTTTAACAAGCTCAATACCAAGCTCAATTCTACTCTTTTCTACTCTTTTCTCTTTTTTCCTGCTGCAATTCCTCCTTCACTTATTGCCTTACTGTCCTTGGGCACGTTCCCAAGTTCAAGGATGAGTATTTTTTCCTTGCCCCTTTTTTTTTTCCGGAGATCCCCTTTTGTTCTTGGGGGGTGGGGAGGAGAGGTGGTGGTATGTTGCTTCTTTAGGCTCTCTAAGTCGTCATTCCGCGGATAAATCCGTCAAATAGAAGGAACGTTTTTAGGTTATCTTGTTGTTACTTACTCACAGCCCAAAGTCCTCCGACGGCTTTTCTCTAGGGAGAAAGAGCTGACTGTGGAAGTGTAGCTATGACCTTTTGTTGTAATCACCACTGTCCCACAAATAAAAATGTCTCAAGGCAGGTAAAGGCAATTAAAAGCGTACATTATTTTTAAGTTTTTAGTACTTTATGGTACTCACCGCCTCCCAGTATGCAGAGGGGGGGTTGACACCAACAGTTGAGGACAGGCGACTTTGGTTAGTGGGGGAGAGAAAAACAAAAATCAGTTTAGGCAGCAAGAGATTCCTATGGTTGTCTGTGCCTGGAGAGCGGGCTCAGTGCTGTGGCTCTGCCGAGCTGCGTTATCTGACCTCCGCCAGAGGGCTCAGGGCTGCACACAAACAAATACGTTTTTTTTTTTTTGCTTTTATAATGCTCACTGCTGGGACACTATATCAGCGCCGAACATCACTAAAGGGTATAAGCAGGTAAAAGTTACTAGTTTTCTGTGTTTTTGTAATAGACACTGTCCGTGCACAGTTGCGATTCAGAACATCTCACACAGGGGGGGAGTGGTATCTCTTTGCTATCCGCCCAACATTTCAGTATTGGAACTGAAGTAAATGTTCAACACAGTCACAGTATGCAAAGATACGGCAGACAGAGAATAATGCGTTTTTTTTTTTTTCAGTACTTTTATAGTACTCACGTTTTTTTTTTTTTTTTTTGGAGAAGCGTCGGTCGCTGCACAAGCAAGGCGAGGCGATGTAGTAGAGGGGGATTCCCGCGATTTCCCTCTGTGTTTTCTGCCCTCCTGAGGGTTCAGGTCTGCAGCTCTATTCGGCTCTCCCCGTCTGCTTCAGAGTAGCTGAGTGACTTTAGTTCTTTCCGGGAGCCGTCCTGCTTCTCTGTGTCCTCCCCTTCAGATCCGTGCACCTTTGTGCACCTTCGTCCTACAGCGTGGCTCAACCCTCCACGGTTTAGGAGAGAGACATCTCCCTCAGTGTCTTCCTTTGCCGAAGATCGAGCCTGCCTGCCTCTCCCTGGATTAGGCACCTGGTTTAGGAAGCCCGGTATCTGGAGCCTGCGAGGAACCGCTGTATGTTTGTTTTTTTTGCCTTGTTCTCAGGGTCAGGTGTCAGGTGTCCGTTGTAGCAGGGGGGGGAAGGATCTCACAACCACGGGGTGAGGGTCCGGGTGATCAGTCTTTAATTTCACGGAGCGGGGCCGGAGACCTGCTCACTCGTCTACGTGCTCCGGCACGATCGCAGCGCCATTACTAGACTCCTCCCTCTGATTTTCGATTTCCCTTCTAAATGTTTTTTTTTTTTTTGTCTGAATTTCTCACTTCCTGTTCCTCCTCAGTAAGCTTGCCCCCATCATCTGAGCCGTTCTAGCTTGGGGTTAGCCAGAGTGCTCGCCCCCTCCCTTGGGACTACATCCCTGCGGGGAGACGCTTTGAATGCTGCGGCGAGATCTCTCGGAAGTGGGGGCAGGCACCTGTCAAAACCAGGTACCCCCCCCCCCCCCAAAGGTGCCAAATGTGGAGGGGGCCGAACTTTCGAGTAATCGCACTGCGGCAGGATTTCCCGAGCGTGGGGACAGGTACCTGTCAAAACCAGGTACCTGCTCCCACCCTCCCCACCCGAAAGGTGGCCCTGCTCCCACCCTCCCCACCCAAAAGGTGGCAAATGTGGCACCGGAGGGGGGGGGGGTAGTCAGATAAGCAGAGCTTCCACTTTGTGGTAATGAGGTTTTTACACCTGCCAACAGGTAGTTTTGCCTCTTCTTAAGAAAACTTCTCCAGCTGTCTCAGGTTTTAAAGTGGTTGTAACCCTAAAAAATTATTTAAAAAAAAGAGAGATCCTGTTCCCTTATAGCATATTAAACAGCACAGTGCTTGTGCTGTCTAAGCTGTAAAAAAAAACTGTTCCTGTGTCACCCTGTGTGAGCTGTCCATGGTAATTTTGGCTTCTGATCAATGATTACCATTGTCAGTTTACGTGACTCCGTCATCCTGCTGCTCTCCTCTCTCCCTGCCCCTCTCCTACTGCTGTTAGTAGCTGGCAGTAAAAAGGTAAAGAAATATTTACAGCCCCTCGGTTCTAGCAATCTGTCCTACACTGTGTAAATGTTTTTATAAAACATTGCCTGTAAATACTTTATCTCATATCTTTTATCGCTCGTCACCCCTCCTCTGATCTAAGGGCTACAGTGGGAGGGGCCGAGATTCTCCTCTGACCTCAGCTGGGGAGGTCACGTGACCGCCGTGCTGGCCACACAGCCCCTCCTGCAGTAGCCTTTAGATCGGAGGAGGGCAGCCAGATGTCATGTGACCGGCCATAAAAGATATGAGATAAGGTATTTACAGGCATCGTTTAATAAAAACATTTACACAGTCTACAATAGATTGATGGAACAGGGGGGCTGTAAATATGCAGATATTTTTCTTTACCTTTACAACCACTTTGAGTGCTTTCTCCAGACTGCACGTTTCTTTTCTTTTCATAGATGAGATTCAGATCAGAGTTCATAGAAGACAACTTTAGAATAGTCCAATGTTTTGTTCTTTGCGATTCTTGCATGCTATTAGCAGTCTGCTTTGGGTCATTATCCTGTTGTTGGGGGAGCTATGACCTGCGACTGAGACAGAGCTTTCTGACACTGGGCAGTGCATTTTTCTCCAGAATTCCTTGTTGGACCTTGATATTTCCTTGTATCCTGGTCCTGGACAGCTACAAAGCACTCTGTACTAGTACATGGCTGCGCAGCCCAAAACATAATCAACTCTCCTCCATGTTTCACAGTAGGTACAGTGTTCTTTTCTTTGGAAACGTAATGTTTTTGAAGTGCCAAAAAGCTCCAGTTTTTTCTCTCAACTGCAGTAGTAGAGAGAATGCTGGATTGTTTGAAGATACAAAGAACTAAGCTATACTAGTATACATCTTGGGTAAATCTGGCACAGGTATTAACCGGGTCAGTGCTGGAGGAATACCCTGGACTCTTGCAGGCTTGCAGTCTAATGTTTAGGACAAACATGGGCAGCCTAATGCGCATCAAACTTTGGCTTACTGCTGCAGATATTAGCAAGCTCTCTTAGTCAGTAGTTGGCATAGCGTCTTGAAATATGAAGTACTTTATCACCTAGATTATTCTTGTTAAGGACCTGTGCCTACCCACTAAATCACTACCCATCCCTAAAATAGAACAAGCACAGACAAATTTTCTGTGACACTGTCTCTTCACAGACTGATAACTTGACTATACATGGATGACATTATGGCATGGTTGAAACTTACTCCCTGCACTTGTAAATATATCGATGTCTACGACTATGCATTCGAAATTGATGTTTGCAAGGTGACTGATTATAACTGTTTTGAAATAAACATTCTGGTAAGGTTGCTTAATAAGCTATCTCTGTGGCAATACTTGTAAGGAAATACCCACAGCGTGGGCCTGATTCCCAAGCCCAGTTTTTTGTTGTTTTCCAGAGCCTGAGTAAGCCTTTGTTTGAAATGTGCTTCATGTTTAATAGGCTCTCTTGATGTCCACTTCATTTAAAAACTGAAAGAGTGATTAGAGTAGAAATAAAGTAACTTAGGCAGCTGTAGCTATCATCTACTGGAAGCTCAGATTTTCACCCATTTCTGTTGTTCGTGATTACAGGCACAGTTCATCTTTGATCACGATTTCAGTCCTGTAAAAGCAGGGTTCAAGATGAGGGATGGGCCCAGTACATCTGGTTTTAACAGCTTACAGATACGGCAACTGCCCAACATGACTATCCCAATTACTGCTGATAATTGATTGGTGACATGGTCTTGAAATGAGATGATACAGGGATTAAGTAATAGTCCATGTGCTGGGATAGGAAGCACCTTTTTCTGATGGAAAATTTAATTGAAAGGATGGTTAGGCTAGGTAGTAATTTTGAACACATGTTAATGCTTCCTTGCATTTTCATTTAATCTATGGCTACTTTTCCTTCAATGCATCAAAATCCATTAGACTACCTATAAGTTTTTAAAATACAAGCATATTTTAGATTGCTCATCTAGCTGAAGAAAGAGAGGACGTTTTTAAATCTGAATTGAAATGCCATTGGGTTTCTTAAGCTTTTATTATTTAACTATAAAACAAGATATTGTTTTTAGATTGCGGGATCATTTGGCACAGTTGTAACTGGTTTAAAGTCCAACTCTAGGATATAAAAATAATGTAAATGAAGTTGTCCAGCAGGTTCAAAACTTTTGCTACAGTAGTCACCTTCTTTTCAGTTTCGGGTCCCTCAAATTCCCCCACGGCACGGGTCCTCTTTCTGGTTAAATGACACTTAGGGGTTGATTTGGTAAAACTAGAGAGTGCAAAGTTTGGTGCAGTTGTGCATGGTAGCCAATCGGCTTCTAACTTCAGCTTGTTCAATTAAGCTTTGACAAAAAAATAAACGTGAAGCTGATTGGTTTCTATGCAGAGCTGCAACAGATTTTAGTCTTTCCAGTTAGTAAACCAACCTCACGGTGACATTCAACCCTGTGTCCTGTGGGTTCAGGGCATTGTGAGCACACACCCTTGGAATGCATCCCACTTTCAGTCTGGGCTTGCGTTACTGCTACGCAGAATGGCGTTCACAAGTCATTACTTTAGCAGTGAGGAAGAACCAGGCACTCCTGTTTTTGTAGCCTAATTTTTTGATATCTGTAGTGTGAGAGGATATAGTGGTTGCTGTATCTTATCACTGACTTTCATAAGATTTAGAGTTGGAGATGATGATGTTAGTACAGTGCTTCTTACTGTTCCCCTTGCTGGTGAGGAAACCTGTTCCTGAGGACAAGTCGTGAAATGATCTCTCTGCTTCATTTATTTTCTGTATCGGATCGGATCTTTGTATTCTGCAGCTCTCCTGCTGCTTCTTGATCATCTCCCCCCCCCCCCAAGCATCAGATCACCAGTTATCAGAGGGGCAGCTCTGACTTGACAAGTAAAGTCAAGCTACTCATCCACAAAGAGACACAGTGCAGAACAAGGGTATGTTAAGTCAGTAACAAGGAAAATATTAGATGCATAAAGCCAACATGCAAAACTAGTTACTAGTTCTTTGCCATCTGCTTGCTTTTTTCTTGAAAGGCTAAGGGGGGTACAACTTTAACAGTTCATATCCTTTTTAACAGCAGTGTAAAATATGCAGAATTATGTATTGATCGATCAGCAATCCACTTTCATTGTTTTGACTTCTCAAAGCTTGAAGGGGGGAATTCAGTTGACGTAAGTGATATACTTCTGACAACACTACAGGGGGTCCCCGGGTTATAAACAAGATAGGGACTGTAGGTTTGTTCTTAAGTTGAATTTGTTTGTAAGTCGGTCATCACCCCTGTGACATTTGTTTTGCTGTCTGTGCCCCTGTTCAGAAGATTTCACCTCACTTTCCATCCCAATGACAAATGGATTTTGAAAATTTTTGGTTGTTAGGGAAACATGGACTTGTGATAAAGCTCCAGTGGAGGTATTTTTTTCCCATAAAAAATGCTTACAGGAGTGAATTTCCCTTCCTAGGGGTAGATTTCCTCTCACTTCCTGTTATCTCCCTCCGTTTGTAAGTAGGAGTCGTTTGTAAGTCGGATGTTTGTAAGTAGGGGACCCCCTGTACTTTGTGCACTGCTCTTTTACTTGGTGACTTGCTTTAGTCCCGCTGCGTTGATAAGAATGATAGTATTAGGGAAAGAATTTTCAGTGGGAGATATTGGTATACTTGTGGGAAATACATTGATGTATTACTCTGTGACAGAAGATGCTGGAAGTTGTAGTTCAATGAAGAACTGCTGAGCCCTGAACTGAGTGTCTTTGATCACAGCAGAAACATAAAAGGCTGAAACAGGAGGAGATGATTAGTTTAGTTTAGCCCACTGTGTGAGGAAACCGATATAATGTTTCCTTTTTCTATCTGCCACTGTACATTACTCAAACTGACTCTCAGCAGCAGAATCATTCTCTTTCCCAACACATAATCCTCCCGTGCTTCTGTTCTATTGGCAGCACGCATATTTGGAGCTTCTTTACTTGCTGTGAGTATTGAAGCTTCTGTTTTGTCAAAATTTCCACTATAAAAAAAAAGTCCTTTCTCTGTTCTCAGGGAAAAGTCAACATAACTGACACAAAAAATAAATAATAATAAATAAATATATATATATAAATTAGAGCTGCACGATTCTGGGAAAAATGAGAATCGCGATTCTTTTGCTTAGAACAAAGATCACGATTCTCTCACGATTCTTTAAAATGGTAAATTAAAAAAATAAAATAATAATTTGCTTGTCGTTTTAACTTTTTTTTATTTTTGCATAATTTTCTTATTTTTAATATTTTTCTTATTCTTTACTTTTTAATTACTTTATTTTATTAAAATAATTATTTCTTTTTTTTTTATTTATCTTTTTTTTTCACTTAACTTTATTGCTATCACACAGAAGAAAACAATTCCCTGTGTGATAGCAATTGGAGGAGACAGGTTCTCTTTATTGACCCTGTCACTTCCAGAAACAGTAGTCCTGTCCTGTAGCCCTGTCACAGCTGAGATGGGAAGAGCACAGCTCTCCCCTCACTGTGTACATAGGCGGCAGGGACAGGAGACAGACTCGGCGGCCGGGGGGATGGAGGGGAGGGGGGGTGGGGAGGACGGAGTACCAAAGATAGAGCCAGCAAAGTGTGGTATGTGGGGGGGGAGAGGGGAGGACGGAAGGCAGCACGCATTTTCTCCTAGAAAGCAACTCACCGCCCGTATGTTGAAACGGTCTCACACAGCCCCACCTCCTCCTAACCTCGTGCTGTGATAGACAGAACGCATTCCAGCATTGGACCCGCATTCTGTCTATCACAGTGCAGGGTTAGGAGGAGGCGGGGCTGTGTGCGAGCAGAGCGGAAACAGTTTCAATGCATCACGCTCTATGATCCATTTGCTTTCCACGCTGGTTACGTGGAACCGGCGGGGATTTAAGAAAATCGCGGTAATCCAAGATCGAGATCGTGCGGGGGGGTGAATCGAAATCGCGATTAATCGTGCAGCTCTAATATATATATATATATATATATATATATATATATATATATATATATATATATATATAATTTTTTATTTTTTTTTGCTGTGAAAAAGTGCCCCCTTTCTGAAAGACTCAGATCATCAAAGATAACTCATGTAAATACAAAATGCAGTTTTTAAATGGTTTCATTTATTTGGCCAAAAAAGCTGTCCAAACTTGCCTGGCTTTATGTGAAAAAGTAATTGCCCCCTAAACCTAATAACTGGCTGTGCCACCCTTGTCAGCAACAGTTGCAATCAAGCATTTGTGATGACTGGCAATGAGTCTTTCACATTGCTGTAGAGAAATTTTAGGCCCACGCTTCTTTGCAGAATTGTTTTAATTCAGTCACATTCAACGGCCTGTGTAAGGTCATAATACAGGATCTCATTTGGATTTAAGTCCGGGCTTTGACTAGGCCACTCCAAAACCTAAATTTTGCTTTGTTCGAACCATTTGGAGGTGGATTTGCTGTTGTGTTTCTGATCATTGTCCTGCTGCATAACCCAAGTGCACTTGAGCTTGAGGTCACGAACTGATGGCCAGACATTCTCCTTTAGGATTTTCTGATAGAGGTCAGAATTCATGGTTCCATCAATTATGGTAAGTCGTCCAGGTCCTGAAGCTGCAAAGCAGCCCCAGACCATCACGGTTGGTATGGTGGTGTTCTTATGAAATGCTGTATTCGTTTTATGCCAGATTTAATGGGCGCACACCTTCCAAAAAGTTAAATTTCTCTTGTGTTCATGGACGGACACAGCAGCATATTCTTGACAGCAGGGTATTAGCCTTCTAACAGGAGAGGACTAGGCAGAAAGCATGTTAAAGTGTTAAAACAGCATTAAACGGTACAGTACCGCCCAGGGGGCGGTCCCTCTGAGTACAACCTTTCTCCCTGCATCCAGCAGCTCCGTTTTTTTCTGCCTAGCATAGGAGAAGGACCTGGTTCCCTGTGGGCCCATTGGTCCTGGAGTTTTTTTTCTGCTTTTTTTCTATTTTTTTCTACTTTGATCCTGTGATCTACTATCAACTGCTGACTGGGCGACAGGCTGGATGTCCTAGATCCTTGTAGTCACCCCAGTTTCAGCCATCGAGCGTGTGCAGACCTTTAGCTATGCGCTGGGTCGGCCACGACATGCCTCGTCTGCTCCAGGGGTGGCTGGTGAGCTACGCGCTCCAGGGCACACATATGACCGGGCTATTACTGTCTGTGCCACAGTGTGTCAGGCCGACAGCTACCTCTGTATTACTCGGTTGGTGGATCTGTCCGGAATGCTTCCAGCAGTCCACGCAGGACAGGTAAGTAGCAGTTCCCCCTGTCTCGGCAGGTTCGAACGGCTGGACATTCCCGGGGAGGTCGATTAGGGTTTTTTTCCACCTTTCCTTTATTCTCTCCCTCCCTTACCTCCTCACTAGGCTCTGTGAGCTAGGCTTGCTGTGTGTGGCCGGGGGTCTGCCTGGGCGGGGCTCCACTCTCTAGCGGGGGCTGTGCTGTGGGTCAGCTCTCCTAGGGGTGCTATCCGACACTCATGTGTGGTGGGGACCTCCGTTAGGGAGCCCCGGGGTGTTCGCTGCCATGTTCTGTGTGCTTTCTTTTATTTTACTTGTGTCCGCTGCTCTATTGCGGTTTTTCACAACGGGGGCCATTTTCTTGTAGCCTGCACGCTTTTTCTACAGGGCGGCCGTCCGGCTGCCATTTTCTTGGAGTCCACGCGCTTTTCTGCAGGGCAGCCAACCGGCGGCCATTTTCTTGTGGGTTTTTTGGCCCCTAGCGGTGGTATAGGTATCTGAATGGCGCGAACAGCCGGAGCACATCTCAGAAAGAGAGTGACGTGTGTGGGAGAGCACCTCAGACGGGACAGTGCGGACGGCAGCTGTGCAGCGCCTGCTTGGGTGGTGAGTCCTCTGGGGGGGCCCCTCGGCATCTGTAGCAGCTAGGAGGGTGGGCTGTGTGTGTGTCTTGTCTTGCGTCCCTAAGGGTGTCAGGCGCGTGGGTCAGCATGACGTCGGAAGCTGATGCCTCTTCCCCGGACGTACCTGTGTTAGCAACTGGTGCCCCTGCACCTGCTGTTTCTGTGGACGCTATGTCGGCAGTCCTGGAGGCTTTTGTTGCCAGGGTGGAAGAGTTGTGCGGGCGAAAGGGGGGTAAAAAATGCCCCCTCTCCCCACCATCTTCCGGGGATAACTCTGATTCAGATTCAGGCCCAGCTACTGCTCCCGGCCCTGGTTCTGATGTGTCAGAGGATGTGGACCACGACCATTCGGACAATGAGGATGACTCCGGGTCAGCGCATGATAGGGCGCTTGTTGGAGCACTTATCACTGCGGTGCGGGATACTCTTAAATTGGAGGATAAGGCGGACGCATCTACAGAGATGTCGGTCCCTTTCGCGTTCCTTGTGTACCTTATCTTGATAAACTTTTATGCAAGGAATGGGAACGACTGCAGAGGGTCTTTTCGGTCCCTAAATATATGGCGGTCCGTTACTCTTTTGAGGAGAGTTTCCTGAAGAAATGGACTTCTTCTCTGATAGTGGACCCACCTGTGTCCAGGTTAAACAAGGTGACCACGCTTCCGGTGGAGGGGGCTCCTGCTTTCAAGGACCCTGTGGACAGGAGAGCTGAGGCAGTGGCCCGCTCCCTGTTCACAGTGGTGGGGTCGGCTGTGGCCGGGACCTGGGTGTCTCAGACACTTGATGAATGGGCAAAAATGCTGCACCACGAGTTGAAAGGGCAACAGGCTCCCCTGGCCTGTGTGGAACTGGCCGACCAGTTGGTGCAGGGCCTTAAGTTCGCTTGCGAGTCAGCCTTGGATACGATTACCTTGCTGTCCAGGGCCTCGGTCTCTGCGGTGGTACTGCGCCGCCTGATTTGGCTGAAGTGTTGGTCCGCGGACCAAGCTTCTAAGAAGGCCTTGCTTGATTTACCTTTTAAGGGTGAGAGGCTTTTTGGAGCATCGCTGGATGACATTATCAAGGATGCCACAGGAGGTAAGAGTACTCTGCTCCCGCAATCCAAGAAGGGTAAGGAGTTGCATCGTAGACATGGGCCCTCCTCCGCGCATAAGGTTTTTTTTCATCCGCCCGGAGCTGCAGGTAAGCGCTTCCATGCCGATAAGGCACCTGCTGAGGGACAAAAACGTCCCTGGTTTCGCAAGCCTGCGAACAAACCTGCGACCGCATGAAGGTCTGCCCCGCCCGACACTCGGGTGGGAGGTCATCTTTGCACATTCCCGGCTGGGTGGACTTCACTGCTCTCCGACCGGTGGGTTTACGAAGTAGTTTCCTTAGGGTACAAGATAGTTTCTCTCTTGCCCACCGAACAAATTTTTTTCCCTCCAACTTCCTCCGACTCGTCGGGTTGCCCTGTTTGGGGCAGTGCAGGATCTGCTGGCGCGCGGAGTGATCATACCCGTGCCATTGCAGGAAAGGTTTCAGGGTTTTTATTCAAACCTGTTTGTAGTCCCAAAGAAGGAGGGGGTCCGACCGATCCTGGATCTCAAGGCCCTCAACTGCTTTGTAAAAGTTCAAAGGTTTAGGATGGAATCAGTGGGCTCTGTAGTCGCGGCACTCCATCCGGGAGTTTTTCTGGCGTCCTTGGACATCAAGGACGCATACTTACATGTCCCCATATTTGTCAGACATCAGAGGTTTCTGCGTTTTGCAGTCGGGGACGACCACTACCAATTTGTGGCTCTCCCTTTTGGCCTGGCATCGGCACTAAGGGTTTTCACCAAGGTGCTCGCCCTGATTCTGGCCTTGCTGAGACAGCGAGGGATCGCTATCGTGGGCTACCTGGTTGACCTTCTTCTGAGAGCTGCTTCAGAATTAGGGGAGGATGTGGCGATTGCCACTCAGTCCCTTCAAGACTTTGGTTGGGTTTTGAACCTCCAGAAGTCGGTATTGGTGCCAACTCAGCGCCTGGAATACCTGGGCTTGGTTCTAGACTCCTTGGACGTGAGAGTTTTTCTTCCTGGAGACAAATTGCAAACTCTTCAGGCGGCGGTGAAGCTGGTCGTCACTGCGTTTTTGCATGCGAGTCCTGGGTCTCATGGTAGCCTCCTTTGAGGCAGTACTATATGCTCAATTCCACACTCAAGTCTTACAGAGGGAGATCCTGTCCAAATGGGACATATCTCCATTGTCCCTGGAGCCATATAGTTGGGACTTCCCTGGTCTGGTGGCTAGATCTCCAGCCCTTCAGTCCGGAAAGTCGTTCCTTTCTTTTCACTGGACGGTGATCACGATGGACGCCAGCCTGACCAGTTGGGGGGAGGGCACAGGGTTGCTGGACGCAGGAAGAATCCCGCCTACCGATCAATGTGCTGGAGCTCCGGGCGATCAGGCATTGCCTCTCCACATGGTCAGAGGCTACAAGGGCATCCAGTCAGGATCCAGTCGGACAACGCCACGGCGGTGGCGTATGTCCACCATCAAGGGGGGACAAGAAGCTCGTCTGCAGCCTCGGAGGTCACTCACATCCTGCGGTGGGCACAACAGAGCGTGCCGGCTCTATCGGCCGTATACATTCCGGGCGTAGAAAACTGGCAAGCGGACTACCTAAGTCAACAAAGAAAAAACTGTGCCACTTTTAACCAAAGTCTATTAGGAATTCGGAACTTATTTAGATGTGTATGGAAATCTATCAGGCATCACACCAGACTAGTCCAGTGGCATTTAACCAATCATCTACATTAGTCCATAGGTCATTAGGGTGACCCCAAGTTTCACACCACCGTGATTACTCAAAGCAAGCCGTGAAAATTCCACCACCAAAGAGAGGGGGAGCAGCTTACCAGAAGCCAAACGGTTAATGGCATTGAACTTTTGACCCAGCTGCAGCCTTTGGTGATGCAAAACGTCCCTTCCACAGCCAGTATTCTCACTCGGATGGTCCGTACACACAGTATCCAAATCATACACCCAGCATGGAAGGTTGCCTCCGCTCTGACGTGTTTGCGCAACTTATATGAATCTTCGGCCCGTTCATATGCGGGTAAATTGTCATGTGATTTAGAGGAGCAGAGGGGTCATTTTAGCCACTTCCTCCTCCTCCTCTGGAACCGCTGCTTAAAGTTGTCCAAATCTGCCGGCAAGATTTTAGAAGTTTTTTAACTGTTTGCTAGCGCAGTTGTTACCTTTTATGGACTACCTAAGTCGCCAGATGCTGGACCAAGGAGAGTGGTCACTACACCCGGATGTTTTTCAACTCATTTGCCAAAGATGGGGCACACCAGATGTGGATCTCCTGGCTTCTTGACTCAATCAGAAGGTGTTGAGGTTTGTGGACAGGTCCAAAGACCCCTGGGCAGACGCGACAGACGCATTGGTGGCTCCGTGGGGGCAGTATCGGCTAATTTATGCCTCCCCCCCTCTAAAGCTTCTCCCTCATCTACTACGCAGGGTGCAGACCAAGGGGATCCCGTTGTGAGAAGACCTTCTGTCGCAAGGTCCCATACTTCATCCTGCTTTACAATCGCTGGCTTTAACGGCATGGCTATTGAAAGGCAGGTGTTGAGGGACCGAGGCCTGTCGGATTCGGTTATTTCTACCATGCTGAGGGCACGGAAGTCTTCCTCTCTGAAGATTTATCATTGTACATGGAAGGCCTACATCTCTGTGTGAGGAGCTGAAGTGGCGTCCACGTGCATGCTCGGTTTCCAGGATCCTGCTTTTTTTACAGCATGGAGTGGACCAAAAGCTTGCCTTAAGTACGATTAAGGGGCAGATTTCAGTCTTGGCTGTCTTCTTTCAACGGCCCTTGGCGGCTCACTCACTGGTGAGTGCATTTGTACAGGGGTTTCGACATGTGGCCGCCCCGGTACAACCACCGCTACCTCCGTGGGACTTGAATCTGGTCCTCTCAGTACTTCAGAAACCGTCGTTTGAAAACATTAGAGAGATTCCCGTATTGACGCTCTCTCAGAAGGTAGCCTTTTTGGTGGCTATAACGTCGGGTTTCTGAGCTGGCGGTCTTGCCTTGCAAGGCTCCTTATCTGATCCTCCACAAGGATAAGGCGGTGCTGCGCCCGCAGCCTTAATTTCTTCCTAAGGTAGTTTCGGCTTTTCATCTCAATGAGGACATTGTACTTCCGTCCTTGTGTCCTCGACCATCGCAACCAAAAGAGGCTACGTTGCATTCCTTGGACATTGTCCGAGCTCTGCGGGTGTACCTGTCTGCTACTATTCCGTTCCGGAGGTCGGATTCACTGTTTGTTTCGGTGGCTGGTCTGAAGAAGGGCCTGGCGGTCTCGTCGACCACCATCTCTAGACAGATTGTGATTCAGGCTTATGAAGGGCGCCTCCCTTTCCTGTCACGGCGCATTCAACCAGGGCGATAGGTGCCTATTGGGCTTTCCGACATCAAGTGCCTGTTTCCCAGGTGTGTAAGGCGGCGACCTGGTTGTCCGTTCACACCTTCACAAAATTTTACAAGGTTCATGTGAGTGCATCTTCGGATGATTGCTTCGGTTGCGAGGTTTTGCAGGCGGCTGTTCAAGGTTGCAACTCCTCCGTTGAGGAGCTCTGTTTTATGTTTGGGGTGAAGTTTGTTTGTTTGCTGTTCCCACTCCTCTTCTTCTTTTTTTTTTTTACACTGCTTGGGAACATCCCTACTGTCAAGAATATGCTGCTGTGTCCGTTCATGAACACAAGAGAAAATAGGAGTTTTGTACTCACAGTAAAATCCTTTTCTCTGTAGTTCAGGACGGACATAGCACCCACCCCTCCTTTTTATGTGTGTACTGCTTTTTGACGAACTGAGCTGCTGGATGCAGGGAGAGGGGTTATACCCAGAGGGACCGCGCTTTGGGCGGTACTGTACTGTTTAATGCTGTTTTAACACTTTAACATGCCTTCTGCCTTCTGCCTAGTCCTCTCCTTTTAGGCTAATACCCTACTGTCAATAATATGCTGCTGTGTTTGTCCATGAACAACAGAGAAAAGGATTTCACGGTGAGTACAAAAATCCTATTTTTTGTCTCCTCAGTCAACAGCTTTTCCTAAAAGTTTTGGGGATAATCCAAATGTTTTTTGGTAAATGTAAGATGAGCCTTTGTGTTCTTTTTGGTCAGCAATGGCTTTGGCCTTGGAACTCACCCATGGATGCCATTTTTGCCCAGTCTCTTATTGTTGAATCATGAACACTGATCTTACCTGAGGCAAGTGAGGCCTGCAGTTTTTTAGATGTTGTTCTGGGTTCTTTTATGATCTCCTGGATGAGCCATCGTCATGCTCTTGGAGTAATTTTTGTAGGCTGGCCACTCCTGGGAAGGTTTACCACTGTTCCAAGTTATCTCCATTTGTGGATAATGGCTCTTTCGGTGGTTCACTGGAGTTCCAAAGCCTTATGCCCCGTACACACGGTCGGATTTTTCGACAGCAAAAGTCCAATGTGAGCTTTTGGTCGGAAATTCCGACCGCGTGTATGCTCCATTGGAATTTTGCTCTTGGAATTTCCGCCAGCAAAAGATTGAGAGCAGGTTCTCAGTTTTTCCGACGGTACAAATTCCGATTGGAAATTCCGATCGTCTGTAGCAATTCCGACGCGCAAAATTCCGACGCATGCTCGGAAGCATTGAACTTCATTTTTTCGGCTCGTCGTAGTGTTGTACATCACTGCGTTCTTGACGGTCGAAAGTTCAGAGAACTTTTGTGTGACCGTGTGTATGCAAGCCAAGCTTGAGCGGAATTCCGTCGGAAAAACCATCCAAGGTTTTTCCGACGGAAAATCCGATAGTGTGTACGGGGCATAAGAAATGGCTTTGAAACCCTTCCTAGACTTATGCATGTACATTACTTTGTTTCTAATATGTTCTTGAATTCTTTTAGATTGTGGCATGATGTGTGGCTTTTTGTGATCTGTTGGCATGCTTCACTTTGGCAGACAGCTTCTATTTATGTGAATTTTTGACTCAACAGGTCTGGCAGTAATCAGGCCTGGGTGTGGCAAGTGCAATTTAACTCGGTTTTCCAACAAAATTGTGGTTAATCACAGTTCGTTCATGATTCAGCATGGGAGGTGGCAATTAATTTTTCACATAGGGCCAGGCAGGTTTGAACAGTTTTTTTTCCCTTAATAAATTAAATAATAATTTAAAAACTGCATCTTGGATTTACTCGGGTTATCTTTGTGTAATATTAAAATTAGTTTGATGCTCTGAATCATTTAAGTGTAAGAAATATGCAAAAAAAAAAATCGAGAAGGGGGCAAATACTTTTTTCACAGCACTGTATATTCCTGATGAAGAAGAGCTGGTGTCTTGTTGAAACGTTTAAATAAAATTCACTGAGCGTTCACCTCTCAAGACCTGTGAGTTCCGCTCTCTCTTTTGGAATGTACACTCACTGGGCACTTTACAAGGTACACCTGGCTAGTACTGGGTTGGATCCCTTTTGCCTTCAGAGCTGCCTTAATTTTTCAGGCATAGATTCAACAAGGTGCTCTTATAATAACAAAGTGGCTGGTTAACCGCTCCGGTTGTTATTACAAGAGAGCCAACTGTCGGCTCTAAAAAACAGTACCGGGGTGATGCATCGCCACGGTACAACCATTTGAAGTCAAATGATGTACCAGGTATGTGATTTAGTGGCATGTGGTTAAAAAATGCTTGCTTATATCAATACTCAATAGCAATGACCTAGCATAAGAATGCTCACCAAGAGTTCTGACTTTTTGGTTATGTTTTTTTTTACTGTTTTTCAAATAATAAAATATTGAAAGCGGACACAGCCAGGCGACTGGCAATTTGCATAGGAGGTTACTAAAGACAGCCTACACATTTTCTCATGATGGATTTCCTTTACAGAAGCACACTAATTGTTTCACATTTTAGTGAAGACCTCTGGCAAACATGATTTGTCAGTCATCCCAGAATACTGGTTTGGAAACCCCTGTTCTAGAAATACGTCTCCTTGAAACGCCAATTCTCCAGCAGCTGCTCAGGTCAGCTTGGGGAACTAAATATTGCTTTAACTCTTTTGTAAAATGTTTATTTGGTCCTCTGAGTCAAACATGAAAAAGCAGAACTCGTACACCCTATTTCTTTTAAAGAGGTCTCGTAAGATAAAGTATCAGCTCTAACATCTGCGAGCCAGTAGCCTTGTTGCTAGTCTCGTATAAACTTCCATATGCATCTTTGGTTTCTCAGGAATTAATTCTGAGAAAATCTTCAAAGTGCTGGCTTGTCGGCAGTCCCCCCGACAGAACAGCCCAATTGAATACCAAAAACATTTTGAGTAATTTATTTTATGTATTTTTTTTCCCCCAAGCAGTTTATATTATACCGGAGCCCAGTTCTTATAAAATAAAGAATATTAATTCCTAAAGATTTGCAAGAGATTTTTATATCTGAGTTCTTGCATTAAAATAGTTTTTGACAAGTTAGGATTGTCATGTTTGTTACATTAGTTGTAATAAACTCTTGTCTTATTTTCACAATCGTTTATTCATTTTAGGAGTCAAAGGTGCAGCCTCTTATCAGTTAGTTTTAAAACTATTTATTCAATTAAATAATACATTGACATTTTTGCTAGAATTTGTATTCAATAATAATAATTAAAAAAAAATTAACGTTTTTGAAAAAGTCTTAACTATAGACAGCACAGCGCTTTTATAAATGTGTTTCCATAAACCAATTAAGTCAAACTAAAGGCAAAACTTTTTTTTTTTGGGGGAGGCTAGAGTAAAGAAGGGTTATGAGCCCAGTAAGGTTTATTTTTGCCATCTTTGTCCCATTGGGAAGATTTCCCTTCACTTTCTGTCCCATAGCCAAAACAGAAAGGGAAAGAAAAACCCATCTAAACTGAGGGAATCCCTGCTGTCTCCAAGGTGACCAGAACTATTGTCCTGGGGACAACCCATAATTTGGAATGTTCTTTTACTTTCACTTTTGATGATAATGTTAAACAGGACAAATAGAGGATGAATCTTCTTTACAGGAGCACAGACGGCAATAGAAACCTGATAGGTGTTCTTATCCCTCTCCACTAAAAAATGTTTTATACTTTACATTAGGTTGAAACCCTAAACTAGCTATACACTAGAACAGGGGTCTCCAAACTTTCTAAGCAAAGGGCCAGGTTCCTGTATTACAGTGTGGTCAGTGGGAGTAGCAAATGCCCCGGCATCAGTGCTCCATCATTGAATTATTGGGAGAAATAGTGCCCCATGGTTGATATCAATGAGAAGAACAGTGCCCTATTTTTGGTGTCAGTAGGGGGAATAGTGCTCCATTGCTGCTGTCATTTGGTGGAATGACTCGCCCCAAGGGCCAGATAACGGCAAGTGAAGGGCCATGTCCGGCCTCCGGGCAACAGTTTGGAGACCACTGCACTAGCAGAACTGATTTAGAAAGTTTTTTGCCTTAAGTTATACTTTAAACTGGCTTTGTTTTGTAAGTTTTTTTCCCCTTGTTTTTGTTCTCTTGCTGACCAATGTAACACATATGTTTGACATCAAAGAGGGTGGTCTTTACTAACACATAAACATCCATGGTTGCCAAGGTTTCTGTGCTGTGAGCGCATCCATTGCGCAATGCCTGCGCAGTGACAGAGCTTTCACAGACAGCTACCAGTCTCGGTTTGTGATCGGACGTCTGTCCTGCCAGAGTGCAGAGTAACATCTAGTTTCAGTGATCTCGTGATCCTGAAGATCTTCCTACCCTGGGAAGGGGTTAATCCTGCTACTAGCAGGATTTTTCAGTCCTATGGCTCCTGTAAAAAATACTAGTGCAAGGGAGATGGTAGGGGTTTTATTCATTTGTATGGACCAAATTATAGCTATAAAGCAATAAATAGTTGTTGTTTTCAGCATCTCATTTAGACAAGAGAGGCAGCTGTTTGTAGAAATAGACACATTTAGGCCTTTGTTAAAGGGCTTTAGTTCACTTAAAGTGGTTGTAAAGTCAGCAGTTTTTTTTATCTGTCAAATACAAGTCATAAGGAGGTCAACTGCAGATATACCTGTCAATGAATTCTGATCTCACAATTGTCTCAAACGCAGACTGAATGCACCTGAAAGTATGGGCGGTTTGCTCATTAAAATCCTACGCAGTCCAGACTTCAGTTTATTTTATTTTTTTACACAAAGACTTCTGTGTTTGGTGGGTAATGTGAATAATAGTAATAATCTGGTTATCAAACTATTGGCGTATTCCATTAAGTGCTTTGACTTTGTCTGGCTGACAGGTACACTTTAAAGTTAATTGCAAAATGTTATTTTTTTTTTTTTTTTAATTGTGAATATCCTGCATGGCAGAGGTCAGTGCAGTATCGCTATGGTAGCATGTGGGTTTATAAGACCTGAAATGTTTGGAAGCAAGATAAATGTGTGTATGTGTTTAAATGCATATAAATATACATAGCACAGCTGCACCATTTACACATTAATTGATCTATTTGGGTTGTTTGGACTCTGTTCTTTTCTTTAGATTGCAAACATTTCTTCCACATGACAGGTTTCGTATAGTTAACCCTTTAAACCATAATGCCTGAAAAGCATACAGAACATTTTTGGTGTTTTCTCCTTCTTCAACCCCACATTTTGTATAAATTGCATTTGCTATATGCAAAGTAGAAGGAATGATACATAGACACATTGTTTACATTTGAAAATTGTCTCTAGTTTTACATCAGTGCATTGCGGTATCACACAATATATAGTGGTACCATCTGTGAAATAAATGCATCTGGTTGAATGGGCTGCCCTAATAACCCACCTCTGTGTGCATATGGCAATGCACTGGAGCAGTGTGAAGGGAACCTAAAACATGCTAAATCTCGCTCTTAGCGACAGGTTCTTAACCACTTGCAACCTGGGCCATTTCTTACACTTCGCTCCTTCATGTAAAAATGTTCTTTTTTTGTTCTAAAATTAAGGCTAGTTTACACTTGCATCAAAACATGGCGTTGGACACGTTTTGTTAAAGCTCTCTGAACGCCAGTCAAAGCTCCTGCCACTAAATAAAATGGTTAGCTTTCAGTCCTGTTTACACCTTTCTTTTGCTTGGTGCTTCAATAAGGCTTTGGTGAGGTTTTGGTGGAGCTTCGATGGGGCTTTGATGAGGCTTCGTGGGTCTTCAAGCAAATTTTGCCATAGACTTCTATGAAGGCACAACTAAAGCGACATGGGGTATAAATTTTGAAGCAAAAGCAAGGTGTAAACAGGACTGTAAGCTAACCATTTTATTTAGTGACAGGGGCTTTGACTGGCGTTCAGAGAGCTTTAACAAAGTGTTTCCGAAGCCTTGTTTTACCGCCAACAGTTTGGCATTATTGAATTCCCCAGAATTTTTTACATGAGTTGTTACCAAGGTGCAAAAGGAGACACTTGAAATATAACTTAAACAATGGATACACCAATAATTTTAGTGGAGCAAACATAGCCATCCACATTTTTTTTTTTTTTTAACCGTTCAACCAGCTCTGGGAAACTCCATGCCCAAGAGTGTTAAAGCAGTGCTGAAAAATAATGGTGGCCACACAAAAAATTTACACTTTGGGACATTTTCACTTAGGAGTGTACTCACTTTTGTTGCCAGCGGTTTAGACAATAATGGGGGTGTGATGCGTTATTTTGAGGGGGCAGCAAATTGACACTGTTATACAAGCTGTACACTCACTACTTTACATTGTAACAAAGTGTAATTTTTTTTCAGTGTTGTAACATGAAAAAATATAAAATATTTTCAAAAATGTCAGGGGTGTGCTCACTTTTGTTAGATACTGTGTGTATATGTTTGTATATATATATATATATATATATATATATATATGTGTGTGTGTGTGTGTGTGTGTGTATATATATATATATATATATATATATATATATATATATATATACTATGTAGTGGGATTAGTTATTTTATTACCTAAAGGTGGGCGGTCTCCTCTGAGAATGCCTGTGCACTGAGCATACTCTTGCTATGTCTCATGAGATTACAGTAACAGGAGGTGCTCTCTTCTGTTCGACGCGTTTGTAGATTGCTTCACTTCACAAAAGGAGAAGCGATCTACACTGCTTCATAAACTGGCACTCAGAGGAGAACGATCTCTACTGTGAATGCCGGAGAACGGAGCAGTGGATATTTTCCACTGCTTCATAAACGGACACCTAAACACATGAATCATATCACCACCTAGGGGCATTCACATAACAGTTCAATTACTCTAGTGGAAAACTTCCATTTGGACTTTTTCTTTTCAACCTAATTAATAATGTGACCATGACCTACTGTGGGTATAATTTATCCTACAAACAAAAGCAAGCCCAGTCTGTTTTCCATTCATTTTAGTATTTCCATGTGGATTCTGAGAGTTAGGTGGCTTTTTATGACCCTTGTATCCTGATTCACCCTCCACTTCAACTTTGCTTGGAAAACAACTGAAATTATGAGCAGCGAAGTGGCTAGGACTTCTTGCTAGCAACACTAGGGTCGTCAGTTCAAATCCCAACCATGGCACTACCTGCACAGAGTTTGAATGTTCTCCCTGTTCTTGCATGAGGTCCTAGTATGTATGAATGTGAGTTGGGAAGCTTAGACTGTAAGCTCCTCGAGGGCAGTGGCTAATGTGAATGTAATAAATATTATGTGTAAAGTGCTGCATGTTATGGCACTATACAAGTACCTGTAATAATAAAATGTTGATCAGTGAGGTCCTACAAATGACAATTATCTGTGTACAAGAACAACAAAAATATAGCTCACATGTTGCAGTATGACCTCTCAAAATTTACACCACACCTGTTTTTTTTTTTTTTTTTTTTTTTTTTTTTAAAACAGCAGCTTACCTTTTATAACTTTATATTTGCAAGCCAAAGTTTGCAGAGGCTTGGCTTGCTTGAGTTTTAATATTTTGGTTACTTTTTAAAGTTTTTGTTTTCCTAAATGGCCTCCTTTAATTGTATTTTGGAAGTTATTGGCTCCAAATCAAGATAAGTAAAATAGTTGAATGACCTGTGGATTATTTTAACCCGTGTGGCAGAACCTCTGGCTGTAGAGGGTTAAAACAACTCAGTATGTAAGTTGTCTTTCTGCACACAAATGAGGTCATTCCTGTGTCTTGGCAAACAGCTGTGCTCTCCCTAACCTTTACGGTTTGAAGGTAGTTCATTATATGTCTGTCAAAAGTGATCTTTTTCTGATCTAGAAGCAACAAGCAGGAACAGTTTAATTGCTCTCTCACCCCTACGGTGGTTGGTTGCCTTGCTAGTCAGAGGTGATGTCAATGATGATGTTTGTGTGTGTGTGTGTGAGATGTGTTTGACTATGCTTGTATATGGAGGAGGAGAAGGAAACCTGTAGTAGTTCCATAGCAGAGGGAACTTTACCTTTCATCTAATGCAGATGTTGCCACATTTTCTAACTTTTTTTTTTTTTAACAAGAACAACACTGGTATATAATGTAAAATATAATGGGGGAGAAAAATAAATGTTTGTTAAACTGTTGGCATTTTTAAAACAAATGTACTGCTTCTGTTGATTTCCATCCTTACTTGATTATGAAGGGAGACCTGATAAGGAATGAGCAGTTACCCACCTAATCAAAGTAACCAAGTCTTGGGGGGGGGGTTATTTACTAAAGGCAAATCCACTTTGCACTACAAGTGCAAAGTGCACATGGAAGTGCAGTCGCTGTAGATCTGAGGGGGACATGCAAGGAAAATAAAAAACAGCATTTTAGCTTGCACAAGATTGGATGATAAAATCAGCAGAGCCTCCCCTAATTTCAGATCTACCCCCTCAGATTTACAGCGACTGCACTTCCAAGTGCACTTTCAGTGCAAATTCAACTTTGCACTTGTAGTGCAAAATGGATTTGCCTTTCGTAAATAACCCCCTTGGTGTACTCCCAGCCCATCTGTCACTCACATTCACTTTACAAGTAAGAGATTTAAGAGAACTCATGTGCTGACCTTTGAATCTTTAACAACATTGGAGCAGTGAGAGAGAAGTTCATTTAAAGCTCACATGGGTGCCTTTAACCTCCTCTTGGATGGCAGACTGAGTCTGTGGATCTGTTGCCTAAAGCCCCTTTCACACAGGTGGACCAATAGTGTCCGGCTGTCTGTTTTTAGGTGGACCTAATCGGGACTATTCATTGCCCTCTATGGAGTGGCAGAATCAAATGGACATGTGTTTGTTTACACCCACCGACATCCAATCCTATCCACTAAAAACAGATGGCTGGGGGATCCATTTTCCATCCATCTGGTGGATCGAATGACAGTTGAATGAAAATGGACGGGTGGTCCTTTACATCTGACAGCCCATAAAGAAAAGTGGGCTGTGTTCATGTCCGCTCTGCAATAATATGTTATCCGCCTGCTCAGCAGGGATCAGGGTGCAGATCCCCTTCTGAACAGGCGGATTTGCTGGCTGAATCCGCCCTTGTGAAAGAGCCCATATATGCAATTTTTTAGATAGCTGAGCCTGGCTTGTTTGGAGCTTTTTTATTATTTTTATTTTATTAAAATGTTATGTATTTTTGTTTGCTCGTAACATTTGTACATGGCAATGTATTTAAGTTTCTATAATATATATGTGTGTGTATATATATATATGTGTGTGTATATATATATATATATGTGTGTGTATATATATATATATATATACATATATATTAGGGCTGTGGAAATTAACTATCAATTCCTCGATTAATCGATTAATTTTTTTGATCAATCAAAATTCTTTTGATCGGTACTCACCTCTCCGCCGGCTTCCGGGTCTTCAGGGAGTTCCGTCGGAGATCTGGTGGCGTCACGGACACCGGCAGGGCTTGCCGTGTCCATCTGAAGGGCTCCTTATATATCTGCATGCCGGCGGGACTTTACGATCTGCCGCACGCAAGGGCTGTTACACTTCCCTCTATCAACCTGGGATTCTACAGCCATCCACTGGGAGTTGTGATAGTTCCCTTCACGGGACATCTACATGCCGACGGACTGATGTTAACCCCTCCTCATCTGAGTTCAGCAGCGGTATCATTGTACACATTTTTATACCAGTATCATAATTAGCTACATGTTTTTATGACTGCTTTTGCTACCGTTTGGTATTACTCGCACCATTTTTACAGTTTAGGTAGCTACATTGATTTTATCTCCAGTGCAATATTTATTTTGTTACCTACTTGAAGACTATAAAAGTTTTAATGCTATTCCCATCGAGCGCTGCCTTTGTGTGTTTTTTGTATCCTGCTATCCATTTTTCCAGTGGTTGGTAGCTGGTAGCCTGCAAGGAGATCAGCTAAAATTAGTTGGATCTGTATGTGCGTTATAATGAATCAAAATTAGTCGATTAATCGATTAAAAAAAAAAGTCGATTAATCGAACAAGAAAATTTTAATCAGTAACAGCCCTAATATATATATATATATATATATATCGTATATACTCGAGTATAAGCCGACCCGAATATAAGCCGAGGCACCTAATTTTACCACAAAAACTGGGGAAACGTATTGACTCGAGTATAAGCCTAGGGTGTGCCTCACTTTGCCTCACTGTGTCCATGCCTCACTGTGTCCATGACTAGACTGACGTTTAACATGAGAGTCTATGGAAGGGGTGCCCGGTTTTGAAAAATGGGTGCTCCCCGGCCGTAGGTCCCCCGGACAAGAAACTTTGCACACTTGTAGAGGAAGAGTGGGGCTATATGTGTGCCAAGTTTGGGGTCCATAGGACTTACGGTCGGCCGGTATCGGCTCCCCAAATCTGGGAGATCAGGCGCAAAAAGGTTACTCGAGTATAAGCCGAGGGGGGCATTTTCAGCACAAAAAAATGTGCTTAAAAACTCGGCTTATACTCGAGTATATACGGGGTGTGTGTATATATATATATATATATATATATATATATTATACAGGATTTTATAGTGCCAACAGTTTGGGCAGCGCTTTACAACAATATATTTAACCACTTCCCGACCGCGCCATGTACAAAAGACGTCCACAGCGCGGTCGCGTTATCCTGAGTGGACGTCCCAGGGACGTCCTCACAGAATCTTGCTCCCGCGCGCCCCCTGGGGCGCGCTCCAGGATATGTCCGTGACCGCCGGGTACGGAAGACCCGGCGCATCACGGATCACGGTAGATGGCAGCTAATCGCGGCCGTTTACCACGTGATCGCTCCGTCAAATGACGAAGCGATCACTTGTAAACAAACCGGCGTCATGTGATGACGCCGGTTCCTCCCTCCCCTCTCTGTACCGATCGGTACAGTGTGAGAGGAGAGGGGAGGGAGCGGATCATGTCAGCTCCCTCCCCCATGTCAGCTGTGGGCTGGATCTGTGACAATTGCAGTCACAGATCCAGCCATCCATCCATCCCTGCTCAGCCATCCCTGTGCAATACTCTGCCAATACTCTGCAATACACCTTGTGCAATACTCTGCAATACACCCTGTGCAATACTCTGCAATACACCCTGTGCAATACTCTGCAATACACCCTGTGCAATACTCTGCAATACACCCTGTGCAATACTCTGCAATACACCCTGTGCAATACTCTGCAATACCCTGTGCAATACTCTGCAATACCCTGTGCAATACTCTGCAATACCCTGTGCAATACTCTGCAATACCCTGTGCAATACTCTGCAATACACCCTGTGCAATACTCTGCAATACACCCTGTGCAATACTCTGCAATACACCCTGTGCAATACTCTGCAATACACCCTGTGCAATACTCTGCAATACACCCTGTGCAATACTCTGCAATACCCTGTGCAATACTCTGCAATACCCTGTGCAATACTCTGCAATACACCCTGCCAATACTCTGCAATACACCCTGCCAATACTCTACAATACCCTGTGCAATACTCTGTGCAATACCCTGTGCAATACCCTGCCCATACTGTGCAATACCCTGCCCATACTGTGCAATACCCTGCCCATACTGTGCAATACCCTGCCCATACTGTGCAATACTTCTCAATACCCTGCAATACTCCTCAATACCCTGCAATACTCCACAATACCCTGCAATACTCCACAATACCCGGCAATACTCCACAATACCCGGCAATACTCCACAATACCCGGCAATACCCCTCAATACCCGGCAATACTCCTCAATACCCGGCAATACTCCACAATACCCGGCAATACTCCACAATACCCGGCAATACTCTGCAATAACCACTTCCCGCCCGCCGGCCGTCATATGACGTCCTTGACTTTGTGCGGAGATATCTGAATGATGGGAGCAGCTACAGGCATCATTCAGATATTCGCTTTTTCAGCTGGCGATTCCCTGCACCATAAGAACGATCATAGCGGCTGTTCCACCGCTTGATTGCTCTTACGGAAGGTGAGAGGGGATGCCCCCCCCTCCCGCTGCCCTGCGGTGCTTCTACCGACTCACCGCTACGATCAAAGCCAGGATTGTTTTTTTTTTTGTTTTTTTTTTCAGGCTTCCCAGCCTAGAGGTGAGATGTGGGGTCTTATTGACCCCATATCTCACTGTAAAGAGGACCTGTCATGCCATATTCCTATTACAAGGGATGTTTACATTCCTTGTAATAGGAATAAAAGTGATCAAAAAAAAATTTGGAGCGGAAAAACATGTCAAACTAAAATAAATAAAGTAAAATGAACAATAAAATATATATATTTTTTTTTAAAGCGCCCCTGCCCCCGCGAGCTCGCATGCAGAAGTGAACGCATACGTAAGCCCCGCCCACATATGAAAACGGTGTTCAAACCACACATGTGAGGTATCGTTGCGAACGTTAGAGCGAGAGCAATAATTTTGGCCCTAGACCTCCTCTGTAACTCAAAACATGTAACCAGTAAAAATATTTAAAGCGTTGCCTATGGGGATTTTTAAGTAGCGAAGTTTGGCGCCATTCCACGAGCGTGTGCAATTTTGAAGGGTGACATGTTAGGTATCTATTTACTCGGCGTAACTTCATCTTTCACATTATGCAAAAACATTGGGCTAATTTACAGTTTTTTTTTTCTTTTAGGCACAAAAGTTTTTTTCCGTAAAAAACGCGTTAGAAAAATTTCTGCGCAAATACCGTGCAAGATAAAAAGTTGCAATGACCACCATTATATTCTCTAAGGTCTTTGCTAAAAAAACATATATAATGTTTTGGGGTTCTATGTAATTTTCTAGCAAACAAATTATGATTTTTACATGTAGGAGAGAAATGTCAGAATTGGCCTGGGTTCTCCAGAACGCCTGATGGTGCTCCCTGCATGTTGGGCCTCTGTATGTGGCCACGCTGTGTAAAAGTCTCACACATGTGGTATCGCCATACTCGGGAGGAATAGCAGAATGTGTTTTGGGGTGTAATTTGTGGTATGCATATGCTGTGTGTGAGAAATAACCTGCTAATATGACAATTTTGTGGAAAAAAAAAGAAAAGAAAAAAAAATCTTGATTTTTGCAAAGAATTGTGGGAAAAAATGACAACTTCAAAAAACTCACAATGACTCTTTCTAAATACCTTGGAATGTCTTCTTTCCAAAAAGGGGGGTATTTGTACTTTTCTGGCATGTTAGGGTCTCAAGAAATGAGATAGGCCGTCAGTACTTCAGGTGTGATCAATTTTCAGATATTGGCACCATAGCTTGTGGACTCTATAACTTTCACAAAGACCAAAAAATATGCACCAATTTGTACTTATTTTTACCAAAGATATGTAGCAGTATAAATTTTGGCCAAAATGTATGAAAAAAAAATACTAATTTGCAAAATTTTATAACGGAAACAAAGAAAAATGCATTTTTTTACAAAATTTTCAGTCTTTTTTCTCTTATAGCGCAAAAAATAAAAAACCCAACAGTGATTAAATACCACCAAAAGAAAGCTCTATTTGTGTGAAAAAAAGGACAAAAATTTCATATGGGTACAGTGTTGTATGACTGAGTAATTGTCATTCAAAATGTGAGAGCACCGAAAGCTGAAAATTCGTCTGGTTAGGAAGGGGGTTTAAGTGCCCAGTTGTCAAGTGGTTAAACACACACACACACACACACTGTAGGGTTGATTTACCAAAACTGGAGAGTGCAAAATCTGGTGCAGCTCTACATGGTAGCCAATTGGCTTTTAACTTCAGCTTGCTCAATTAACAATAAACCTGGAAGCTGATTGGTTTCTATGCAGAGCTGCACCAGGTTTGGCACTCTTCAGTTTTAGCCCTGGTTCACACTGATGCCATTTGACAATGTCAAATCGGCGGCAATTGCCAGCAATGGCACCTACCTGATCGGTGCGACGCCGCATATGCGGCGCTGCACCAATTTCAAAAAGTAGTTTCTGTACTACTTTTTGCGATTTTGGCCCACGATTTACATTGACATCTGCACATATGTCTCTGTAATTGCGGCCGAAATCGGGACCGACAAGCGGAGTTAAATCGCGCGAGTTCAGCTGAATTTGCACGGCTTCATTCCCGCAGCCCAGTGTGAACCTGGGCTCAGTAAATCAACCCCTGTGTGTGTATAAAGCTACAACAAGCTCAGTATGGTATGTACATACTGTATATTAATATTACTGAAAAATATTTACAGGAAACCTGTAGTGGGAAATTCAAATGGGCTGCCTTTGTAGAACTGTACATTCCAAAATGATGGCGAGTGCTTTAAATAAGTGTAGTCACCAACCTGGGACAACTATGCAGATCAGAAGATATAATAATAATTTCTTTGACTTTACTGGCTAGTTATTGTTCTAGGACGGTATTTAGAAACAAAGGGTTTTGGGACTTTAAATGAGGCACGTGATAACAACTGGGTAATTGGTCAGTATATCGTGACATATTTATTTTTCATATTTAAATGTCATAGCACATTGCAGTTTGTACATACTTATACTTATTGTTTCATCTATGTACACACCAATAACACATTACAATTCATCTATATACATGGATATCACTGTAACACTTTACAATATGATATTGTGAGCCAATGATGTGCCGTGTTATGAGATCATTAAAAAAACATGAGTTTCATAATCTGATCTAAAATGAGAAATGCACCGTATAATAAAAACCTATCTGCATCCAAAAAAGCTTGATTTCATGGATTTGCTCCACTTCCCCAAGAGCGGATGCATAATGTTTATCTGTGAAAGATATGTAAAGCCTTGTATAGTCAATTGTTGACCCAAATGATGGGGGGGGGGGGGGGAGGCTAAAAAAAGAAAGCGGGAGGAGAGGAAATATACATCCCTACTTAGATATTGGCTCAAAGTCCAAACATGCTGAGGGCTGTCAAGCGTGTCTGTCCCGGGAGCTGTGGCGATAGAAACCTGTGGAGAAACCGGGTGCAAGATATATAATTCTCCAGGAGGATGAGAGTCTCCATGTTAGAATAGTTCTAGGTCTGTATATCAACATCTAAGCACCTAGCATTTCTAGGAAGAGGAAAGCAGTGCAAGCCACAGTTATCTCATTTTCAATACAGATTTTTTTTTTTTTAGACAGGTATTGATTGTAATGAAACCTGACAGTCTCCAGTTCCCACTTTGTCCAAAAAATTATAATAAAAAGCACTAGCTGGAGTTAGGCCCAATTCATACCAGTGCCTTTTTTTGTGTGTGTAAAAAAATAAAAAGAAGAAAGATGCATGCACTGCATCTTTGATAATCTTTCACGTTCATCAAAAACCGCGATCTAACTTACCATACCTAAAATGCAACCCACCACAAAAATGCACTGCACAGAGAGGAAACTGCCATTGGTGTAATCTGTATGACTTCTTATCTGTATTACTGTGGAGATCATTCAGCAACCAGAGATTGTGAACTCAGGCAGTTGTAAATGATGTAGAAGCCTTTATTTGTTTACACTGCAGTAATTCCAATGAAGTGTCATTTATGGTTTGTATTGTCCTAATTCCTAGGAATAATATGTTACCATACTCACTTATTTCATCAGATAACCTTTTACAGATTAACAAATATGGAATCAGACAAGGTCAGGCCTAATATTACTAGACAAAAAGGATTGTCCGCATTGGGAGTAGTATCCAGAGAGGGAACTGATCCATGTAATCTTGCCCCGTGGTGTCAGTTGAATTATCTTTTTAATGTGCTTTTTAAAGTGGTCGTAAACCCTAAATGACAACTTTCACCTACAGGTAGGCCTAGATTATTTAACTGTTGGTGCTTGCAATATCTCCTTAACCTACACGGTTTAGGAGATATTTGCAAAAAAGACGGCACCAATGGGCGCACTGAGCGTGCCATTTCTTTAGGCGATCCGAAGGCGATCGTGCCGTCACAGGGGGCTCCGGGTTGTGACGTCATCGCGGCTCCGGCCAGTCACAGCGCCAGAGCCGCGATACCCGGAAGTCACTCCGGGAGAGATGGCGGCGACGGAGGAGCGGAACGAAGACCGCTGCGGGGGCTTCGATCTCAGGTAAGTAATTCATAATGAGCTTGTATGCTATGCATACTAGCTCATTATGCCTTTGTCTTGCAGGGTGTATTTTATTTATTTTTTTCCTTCAGAGGGTTTACTTCCTTTTTAAGTGTCCATACAACTCATGCAGCCAGGAAGCTGAAAGTTCTTCACTAGTCTCAGACCTGATAATAATTGTCAGCAGAGATCCTAGCATTCATCTTGTATTCCTGAACAAAGGCGGACACTTATACTGTATATAGCGTGTGTGTGTATATATACATATGACAGTAGCATCTTATCACCGATCACACAGCCCTGCCTGCTGTGTTTTGTGAGAGGCTTCCTGTCGCTGGTAGGAGAGCACCCCCCCCCCCTTACAACTTATTGAAGCCAGCGGGTGACATCATGGCTTATTGAATTAAGCTCAATTCACACTTGTGCGATTTGTCTTGCCACTTTGGACATCAATGTCTCATGACAAATCGCACCACTTTCTTTTTCAATGGTGCCTGTTCAAGTCAGTGCGACTTTGAAAAGGTGCATGCATGACTTTAGTTCGACTTTTTTGATGGGGCTTTGATCCATAGAATGTAAAGTCAGATCACAATCGCGCACCAAAGTCCCACTGGATATCGTTTGAATGGAGCCTAAAGCTCTGTTATTGAGCCTCTCACTGAGACACAGCACACGGAGCAGTGTGATCATGTGGTCACCCCAAAAAAAAACATGCCATTCATTGAAACTCATGCATTTTATAACTTGTATATTAGGGTGTAGTTGGTGCACGCATGTTGTAAAATAGTTCATTTAATTTTTTTTTACCAGGAACTGAGGAAGAGCTGGTAGCAGGAATACAGTATCCAGCTCAAGAGCTGTACGCTATGCAAGATGATGATGAACAGCAGGGTTGGGTGTCATGGGCCTGGTCTTTTGTTCCTGCTATTGTGAGTTCCGGTGATGATGATGGAGAAGGTGGCTACATGGGATCAGAAGACGGAAATGCATTCCAAGGAACAAAGTCTCAGCTGTCCAAAGATCCAGTTGTCTCCATAGGTTTTTACTGCACAAAGGCCACTGTAACTTTTAAGGTAGGTATGCAGTATTTATTGATTTTCTGACTTTATTGCAAAGCAAAATGTGGTAGAGTAATCAATGGCTTGTTGCTAGGGATGAGGTTCAGGTCAACGATAAGTTGTTCCCAAAGCTTTGCCATTTGTGATTGGAGAAGACTGCAGGGAGAGTTAGGTGCTACTGATTGCTGAAAATTACTGTCTATTTTAACAGTTTGAAAGGCATATTTGCAGTGTGTTGGACAGTCTTGTAGCAGGTTAGGGAGAGATTAGAGTTTTTCCAAGGAGGGTTAGATTCTGTTGGTGATTGCTAAAAAAATCTATATTTCCAATGAGTTGCAGGTGCACTGTGTGTTGGATAGTCCTTTAAAAGATTGGAGAAAGTCAGGTTTTCAGGAGAAGAAAAAGCGAATGGCAATTTTATGCCGTGCCACATCCAGTATTCAAGAAAGAGAGAGAGGTTTCCCCTAAACTGACTTTTAAGGCACTAATTGTGTTAATATACAAGTATGCAAAATATTATAGTAGAAAAAGATTTTATTAATAATTAAACATAGTTAAAAAATAGGGTATGTGAAAGAACCTCCTTACACCCAACATTCTTTCATATACCCCTCAGCACGGTGATACTTGCTGATTTTGTTCAGATAAATCAATATTTCATTTCTATATGTATTTTTTAACTATGTTTAATTATTAACCACTTCAATACCAGGCATTTTCACCCCCTTCCTGCCCAGGCCAATTTTCAGCTTTCAGCACTGTCACGCTTTGAATGACAATTGCGCAGTCGTGCGACGTGGCTCCCAAACAAAATTGACATCCTTTTTTTTTTCCACAAATAGAGCTTTCTTTTGGTGGTAATCGATCATCTCTGCGGTTTTTATTTTGTGCGCTATAAACAAAAAAAAATGACTGACAATTTTGAAAAAAAAAAAATTTTTTACTTTTTGCTATAATAAAACCCAATTTTTTTTTTAAAAAACTATTTTTTGTTCTCAGTTTAGGCCGATACGTATTCTTCTACATATTTTTGGTAAAAAAATTCGCAATAAGCATTTATTGATTGGTTTGCCCAAAAGATCTGCTTTTTTTTGTCAGGACTGCAATATTGTGGTGGACAGATCGGACACTTTTGACACTATTTTGGGACCATTCACATTTATACAGCAAACAGTGCTATAAATATGCACTGATTACTGTATAAATGTGACTGGCAGGGAAGGAGTTAACACTAGGGGGCGATCAAGGGGTTAATATGTTCCCTAGGGAGTGATTCTTACTGTGGGGAAGGGGAGTCACAAGGGGAGGAAACCGATCTGTGTTCCTATGTACAAGGGACACACCATCAGTCTCCTCTCCCTGACAGGATGTGGATCTCTGTGTCTACACACAGAGATCCACGTCCCTGGCTCTGTGACGAGCAATCGCGGGTGCCCGGCGGACATCGCGGCCGGCGGGCACGCGCATCGGGTCCCCAGTGATTAGGCAAGCACGCGTGCGCTCCACACTGCAGGAATCACAGGACGTCATATGACGGCCACCCGAAGGGACGAAAGGTTCCTGCGGCCGTCATATGACTATGGCCCGGGCAGGAAGTGGTTAATAAAATCTTTTTCTACTATAATATTTTGCATACTTCTATATTAACACTATTAGTGCCTTAAAAATCAGTTATGGGGAAACCTCGCTCTTTCAAGTCAGGTTTTCAGATATATATTTTTTGTATGTGTCAGCAACAACTTCAGTTTCTGTTTAGCTGCTTCCTTGCTTTTTATTGGGCGTTGGGCTTTAGTAAAAGTGCTTAAAGGGGTTGTAAGGTCTAAACTTTTTCTACCTTCATGCCTTCTTTGCATTAAGGTAAAAAATGTTTCGGTGTCAGCATCGCCCACCTCATCCCCCCTTTACTTACCTGAGACATCATTCGATCCTGCGCAGTGCGCGTCTGCAGATCTTTTTCCCCCCTCACCTCTGGGTCTCGCTGGCTTTGCTGGGGCACTGGGAGCCATTGGCTCCCAGTGCTGTCAATCAAAGCCAGTGACGAGAAAGCAGGGGGGCGGGGCCGAGTCCCACTGTCTGTGTCAATGGCCAGAGAGGGGCCAGGAGTGCTGGCGGGAGACCCAAAAAGAGGAGGTTCCCGCCCGCACCGAGTGATTACATTGCAGGTAAGTATAGACATGTTTGTTTTGTTTTTTATTATCTTTACAACCCCTAAAGTGGTTCTAAAGGCAGAAGTTTTTTTTATCTTTATGCATTAAGATAAAAAACCTTCAGAAAGCTGCTTGCAAAATAAAATGTGATTTTTGATTAAGGCTACGTTTCCACTATTGCGACCCCATAGCTCGGCAGTGGCATTAACCCCTTCTTTGGCCGCTCAGGAGTCTGTTGCTGAACAAAGTGCAGGAGCATTTTTTCAGGCAGATTTTGGCAATGTATTTTTTTTTGATTAATATACTTCAGCGGAGCGCAACAAAAAAAAAGTTTTTTGCTTTTTTCCAAGTACCGTAATCCCATGATGAAAGTTTTTGGGGCCAAAAAAACACGCAATCCTACCCCAAAGAAGCCCCTATACTGCAAATTGCTTATAACATGAGCTCAAAAATGCCTTTAAAATCATTTGACTAGCCTACACTCAAGTGTGAATGTAACTGAACTGTTTTGGGTAAGCTTTAGGCCTCATGCACACTGGATGTTAAAATAACGTTATAAAAACGCCAGTAGCTTTGCAGTGAGTCTTTCAACTTTTTTCAACGTTTTTGCAATAGCGTTTTTTAGTGTTTTTTTAGCCGTTTTCCGTGCTAGCAGTTTTTAACATATTTTTTTTTTTTCCCAATGGATCAAAACTTAAAAAAAAAACGCTGGTGAGCCAAGTTTTTGAGCGTTTATCGTTGTTTATCAGCATTAGAGCATTTTTACAGCTGGAAAACGTCTCTCAGAACCCACTAGTTTTGAGGGTTTTTTACTGCTAAAAAACGCCACTGCCCAAAACTGCTGATAACAGCCTATGTGTGCATGGACACATAGGATAACATGATGGAGAGTTTAATGACTGTTGAAAAAAACATCTACAGCCAAAAACAGCTGCTGTAAAAACGTCAAAAAACGTCCAGTGTGCATGAGGCCTCGGAATTATTTATTTTTCCATGCAATAAAAAGGAAAACTAAATAATTTTTTTTTTAAAGTGATTGTTTGCACAATCCAGTCTACTCTGTGCCTATTATGTTTCTATTTATAAACATCTGGACCTCAATACATGCCTGTAATCCATACGCATGACTCTCCCATGAACTATTTTAAAGTGTTTGTAAAGGCTGAAGTTTTTTTTACCTTCATGCATTCTATGCATGAAGGTAAAAAAAAACTTTAGCCTGCAGCTCCCACCTCAGCTCAATCTTGATCCAGCGATGTGCACAAGACCTGAGGCTCTCCCGGGTCTCTCCCTCCTGATTGGATGAGATGTCTCCCGCTGCTGTCAATAACAACCGGTGAGGGGGAATGGCTAAATCTCGCTTTGTGTTCTATGGACACAGAGAGCCAGCTCAGGAGCGAGCACGCACGACTTCCCCCACAGCAAGCAGCTTGCTGTGAGGGCACTCAGCAAGGATGAGGGGCCCAGAGTGCTGGTGGGGGACCCGAGAAGAGCAGGTAAGTATGACATGTTTTTTTTTTATATATATATATAATATATATATATATATATAAAAATGTTTATTTTACGAACACTTTACCCATCTGTCCCAAAAATAAGTACTCATCAATATATTTGTAGTACTACACAGCTAATTTCAGTGTTTCCATTTCTGTCTCTGATTAACAAGTTCTCTTCCCACACTGTAATGGGCATTGTGAGTAGCAGTTCTACTGCTTTTTAACACCTCCTACCCTCGGATGACCTGCAACAAATTAACAAACATCCAACAGGAAAGAGAAGTTACATCTGCAATGAAACGTTCTGTATGAGATTCACATGTTACATTGAGATGGAAAACATTAGCTTTCATTGTTCTTGTTTCTAGCAAAGAATGTATGGAATTAATTTGTGGTTTATTTTTTGGTATTAAAAAAGGGGGGTTATATTTCTGCATTAGCATTTGGAGTGGTTGATGCCCTTCCAGCGCAAAGAGAAAAAACATGCCAAATTAAACGTAACATTTTCCTAATACTGTTGAAAATTGTTCTTGTAATGTTTGAGTTCTTTTAATCAATTAATTGCTTTTCCTCTGCAGTAATTGCTGACAGCTGATGAGGAGGAAAGAGGGAATTTGTGCTATATATAAAGCTAACTTTCTTTTCATAGCTTCTTGGCTTCACATCACGCTCTGTGTGACATTATTAGAATCTAGTGCTCAGATAGTAAAGCGGAAAAGTCCCATGGGAGGACACAGAAATCTTCAGTTGTATAAATTGCAGCATTAATTTCTACCTCTCTGTTGATAGGGAATGGCACTGCTTGTTCTTGTAGGCCAGTGGCAGGTCACAGCTACCACAGGGCCACCAGAGCGAGTTGGGAAATGTGCTGCAACCCCATAATATAAGTATAATGTTTACTGTCTCCTCAACTTTGTCAAACTTAGTGATTTTAAAGCTTCTTAAAAGTAAACAAACATGTTTTACCTGCTCTATGCAATGATTTTGCATAGAGCAGCCCCAAACCTCTTCTGGAACTCTCTTCCGGCACTCCTGGCTTTTTATCTTCGGCGGGTGCCCCTATAGGAAGCTGCTGCCTATGGGGGCACTTGTACAGGCTCTGTGTCCATAGAGTGGCTCAGCCCTAGTCCCTCACTCCCTCGTCACAGAATTTGATTGACAGCAGCTGGAGCCAGTGGCTCCCATTGCTGACTCTCTGATCTGTGAGGAGAGGGAAAGAGGGAGGAGAGAGCTGCTGTTTCTGGACACAGCGCTGGTTTGAGATCATGCTCGGGTAAGTATTTAGGGGACCTGGAGGGATCCTGGTCATAGAAGGGTTTTTACCTTAATAAAGAGAATGCATTAAGGAAAAAAAAACAAAGTATAACTAAAGGCAAAACTTTTAATTTTTTTACATTTTCGTTGGAGTGGGAAGGGATTAGAATGCCAGTCCTTTTTTGTTGCTGTTTGTGCCCCGTTAGGGAGATTCACCCTCTCTATTTGTACTGTTTACCATTATCATTGAAAGTAAAAGAAAATTCTAAATTTTGGGTTGCCCCCAAAAAAGTAAAAGAGTGGAGATCTTTTAATAGGAACACTAGTTCTTGTGACCTGGGGGTCCCCAAGGAATTCCCTTAATTTGTAGGGATTTCCTCTCCCTTCCTGTTTGGTTATAGGTAAGAAAGTGAGGGGAAATCGCCCAATGGGACACAGATGGCGAAAAGAAATCTGACAGGTTTTAACTCCCCCTTGCTCTATCCAAAATTTAGAACCACTTTAATTCACTTTTACTGCAGTAATACTTGTTTTTTTTAAACCTCCTGTCCCCAGCCCCAATAAGTTCCAATATTCACTTGTTCCCGATCCTGTGGAAGTCACTGTTGCTTGTCCCAGTCTACTCTGCTGAACCATTGCATGCACTCTGGGATCTCCTATGGAGAGCTTCTAATATGAAATGAGTCCAGAGTATGAACTCTCCAAAAAATTGTTCTATTGCAGAGTCATTATAACCCCAAAAAGAAATTGTGAGCCTTACCTTAAAGTGAATGTTAACCCTCCCCTATACCCAGTGAAGTGAACAGCCTCAGATGATACACAGGAATGAAACAAATGTCCCTACATAAGTTTTACAATGTATATCTGCTGTCTTCATCTTCATATACTGTTTAGAAAGTGCACATCAAGTTAGATTTTCTCTTCCTGGTTAGCACTGCAGTGAAGCCTGGGCATAGAGCCAAGACAAGCTGATTGGAGGAAAGGCACACACCCCCTCTCCTCATAGGTAGAGACTTTCAGCTCTGTTTGTTGAATAGTTCAGGGCTCTGCTAATCTGTTTATAGCATCCTCCCCAACACAAAACTCTGCCTGGTTTTATCTCCTGTGACCGAGAACTTGTCAGGAGTTATCAGGCTAATAACAGAAGAATGGAGCAGGAGACAGCTACGGGACATAGTGCTTTGAAAAGCGATAACAAAGCACTGCAGAAATATGTGCCCAGTTCAAATTTCATGAATCAGGTTTACATCCACATTAATGGCTCATTTACACTTGCTTCGACTTTAACACACATTAAAGTGCCTACCGCTTCAACATGCTTTTATGGATATGTTTTTGATGCTACAGTGGTGCTTCGATTAAGCTTTAGTGAGGCTTCAATGATGCTTCGGTGAGGCTTCAGTGATGCTCTTTCGAAGCGTTGTTGAAGCTTGGCGTCTGTGTGTGTGTGTGTGTGAATATCTCATACCTGCAATTTCTTCAAAACAAAGTGAAGCTAAAGCTGAATTAAAGCCTCTCAAAAGCTTTAGGTGCTTCAAGCCAGGTTAGCCATAAACTTCTATGAGGGCTTTGAAGATGCTTTGAAGCACCACTAAAGCTACATGGGGTATACTTTTTGAAGCAAAGCCGAAGCAAAGCAAACGCAAGGTGTAAACAGGACTGTAAGCTAACCATTTTATTTAGTGACGGGGCTTTGACTGGCTGGATATTTTGAAGCAAGTGTAAACTAGCCCTAACAAAAAACTGCAGTGAGGATAAAACAAGTGTTGCCATTTCAGATCTCTTTTGGAAGAAACTTGTCTGCCTGGTATGCCTGTCCCCTGGCTTCGATTCTTTGAGTCAGTGATCTGCAGAAAGTAGTGTTGATGCAAAATGTCCTCGTTTCACAGACAGTCCGTGTTTGTTTTAAGTTACAAACAGCAGGATTCATATTTTTCCTGTGGTAGGTTTTACTTTAACTTGAATACACCCCTAAACTAAACTAAACTAAACCTAACTAAAAATAATGTTATAGCCATCCTGATAACACTACCTTAGTGTAAAATAACAATGTTTTCTAGAATCACAATCTACCATTCTCAAAAGGGTTACATCAAATAATCGGCCTGGGAATGTCGGCACCAAGTCTTGATCAGGAAAATAACAGGTTTTTGTATTTTAAATATCACCTGCTTGTTCTGTTATGGCTTTGTGCCCAGTGGGGAAGGTTAAGGTGTTTTTGTCAGCCATGTTGTCACATTAGTGGTCAACAGTTATCTATGGCTTAGAATTCGGTGCTCAGTTAAATGCAACACCAATGAAGTTTGCAAGTGTGTGGTCTTTAACTACATTGGGTTCCTGGCAGCAAAGGTCATAAATGACGTGGCCAGCGAAAATACAGTGCCAAAACTGTATTATTGGGAGAAGCTGTGAATGTATAAGCCAAATGTATTTTGCTGGGTGTAGCCCTCCGTTCTCAGTTTACCTGAGTAGCTTGTAAGTTGGTACTCTGCTAACCAGGAACACATGGGCTTTCGCAGTGTGGAGGCCCACGTGCTTCTTTTCCAAAACTGTTACTGCCTATATGCTGCTAACGTCATGACAGATCTAGATGTAAATATCTTTAAGAAGATCTCAGTGATTGACTAATGTTTAACCTTTTGTCAGCTAGTCAATCCCCACCATTCATGAATCACAAGACTGTGGCGGAATGCAAGGAGCCATGTACCACACAAGTGTTGTTTCAGATGCCCAGCCATTTTTCATCCCATGCAGAAATGCTGCGTTGAGAGAAGAGGTGAAAGTAAAATGAAAGGCAGTGTGTTGACTGGACTGGCTCCTGCCCTGCTTTACATTACACTTGGCATATTTAACTTCAGCCTCCTATGCAGTGGTGTGCTTAATGTCTTGCAGCTGTTTGGTTTGCACCTGTTTCCTGTCCAATAATACACTCTGGCCAACAGTGAGCTTTAATTTGTCTTCATCAATGCAGACTAGTAATGACAGATTGCCACTCTTGAATGCCGGTGCTGGCTGGATTGAAGGTGTGTGTGTTGTATTGTTTTTCAGCTCACTGAAATGCAAGCCGAAAGCAGCTATTACAGCCCCCAGAAGGTGAAATCCAGAGAAGTCCTACGATGGGAACAAGAAGGGACAACAATTGAGGTAAAGCCTGTCTATTTTATGCCAAATGGTCTTTTGTGCAAACATAAAATATGGCTTACTTTGCATAATCAAATATTATCACTTCCAACATCCAAGCTATATTAAAGGTGTGTTGTTACTATAATACAAATGTTTAATTTATCTTCTTATTGATAGCTGTAAAATACAGATTTACAGGGTAGAACCAGGCGTGCATGAAGACAGTTTGACCTCTCGGTATGGTTAGATGGACCTAAACAAAACATAATGTTCTAGGTTTAAATATTAAAATTAATATTAAAAATGACTTGTTACTAATGTACTTAAAGTGATATTAAAAGCAGAATAAACAAAAAAAACATGTTATAGTTACCTGCTCTGTACAGTTGGTTTTACACAGAGCAGCCCTGATCCTCCACTTCTTGGTCCCCCACAGCGCTCCTGGCCACTTTCTTTTGCCAAGTGCCCCCAAAGCAAGCAACTTGCTATGGGGGCACTCAAGCAGACTCATTCTTGAGCTGGTGCTCCGTGTGTCCACTCACACAGGGCGTGGCTCAGCCCTGCCCCTGCACTCTGGCTGGGATGGCTTCTGCTGCTGTCTTAGCCAATAAGGAGCAGGAGACCCGAGTGAGCTGCTGCTCTCATGCACATCGCTAGATTGAGATGGGGTTCAGTTAAGTATTACAAAGTCAGAGGAAGATGGAGGGACCTAAAAATCGATTTTAGGAGCAAAATTGAGGAATAGGACCTCCAAAGTAGCATTCTCAGAAATACTACCGGTACCTCGAGCCTCAACAGAAAGGCAGTGGGAGATTAGGGAAGTAAACAAGTGGTTGAAGAGCTGGTGTAGAAAGGAGGGGTTTGGGTTCCTCGAGAACTGGGCAGTCTTATCAGTTACCAGCTCTTTAGCAGGGACAAACTGCACCTAAATGGGGAAGATGCAGATCGGCTAGGAGAGAAGATGGCCAAAAGTTAGAGGGGCTTTTAAAGTAGGTGAGAAACAATGCTTTACTAGACCTACTGATTACTACCGGTAGCAATACAGACCTGATCGCGGATGTGGAAATACAGGGCAATTTAGGAAACAACGATCACAGGTCAATTTAGTTTCAGTATAATCACACAAACAGGAAACACAAAGACACTGAATTTCAAATGAGCCAACTTACATAACTTGCTCTCCTTGTTAGAAGATATTTAATGGGATAAAATCCTTGGAACAAAGAACAGGGAGGAAAAATTGGTGTGCTTTAGGAGCCTATTAAATAAGGGTATTAGCCAGTGCATCCCAATGGGTAATAAATTTAAAAGAGCTAATAGAAGTCCTGGGTGGCTTAGCTCCAACGTAAAAATGCAAGTAAAAGCAAAGGAGAAAGCCTTTAAAAAATACAAGGCTAAGGGGTCATCATCAGCATTCCAACTGTACAAAGAATGCAATAAGCAATGTAAGGGTGCAATCAGGGCGGCTAAAATAGAACACGAAAGGCACATAGCAGAGGAGAGTAAAAAAAATCCCAAGAAATTCTTTAAGTACGTTAATAGTAAAAGAGGGAGGACAGATCATATCGGCCCCAAAAAGAACGATGAAGGGAATCTGGTTACAAAGGATAGAGAGATGACGAAGGTTTTGAATATATTCTTCTCCTCAGTCTTCACGAGGGGGGCTTCAGTAACCAAAACTGCAAGGTTTATCCTCATAACACATAACGGGAAGCATCTCCATGGTTAACATAGGATAGAATTAGGAATAGACTTGAAAAACTTAACATAAATAAGTCACCTGGACCAGATGGCTTGCACCCGAGGGTCCTTAAAGCGGAGGTCCGCCGAAAATAAAATATTAAAAGCCAGCAGCTACAACTACAGCAGCTGCTAACTTTTAATATTATGACACTTTGCTGCGGATGTCGCTGGACTCCAGGACAGGTGAGGACGAGCAATCGCTCGTCACTCTGCTGCCCCCACTGCCATCCTCGGTGAGGGAACCAGGAAGTGAAGCCTTGCGGCTTCACTGCCCGGTTCCCTACGGCGCATGCGCGAGTCGCGCTGCGCCGTTCTGACTGGTCCCTTGTGTGTTCTGGGAGCCGAGTGTCTCCCAGAACACAACGGGTACTCTGCGGGAAGTGACGTGCTTCCCGCAGAGAGGACTCCCGGAAGTTTGTGAAAATACCTGTCTTAGACAGGTATCTTCACCCGCCTCCCCCCTGAAAGGTGTCAATTGTGACACCGGAGGGGGGGAGGGTTTCCGATGAGCGGAAGTTCCACTTTAGGGTGGAGCTCCGCTTTAAGGAACTCAGTCAAGTAATTGCCAGACCATTGTTCCTAATTTTTACAGTGTACGGACTGGTATGGTACCAGCTGATTGGAGAAAAGCCAATGTAGCACCAATATTCAAAAAAGGACCAAGATATATCCCTGGGAACTACAGACCAGTTAGCCTAATGTCAATAGTTTGTAAGCTCTTGGACCGAATAATAAGGGAATATATACAAGATTTTAGTAATAAAAACAGTATATTTAGCAGAAATCAGCATGGATTCATGAAAAATCTTTCTTGCCAAACCAATCTATTCTACCTTTTATGTAGAAGTGAGCTGCCATCTAGATAAAGGAAGGCCTGTAGATGTGGTGTATCTGGATTTTGCAAAGGCATTCAATACAGTTCCCCAGAAATGTTTTTTTTTGTTTTTATTTGTTTTTATTGGAGATTTTCAATTACAAGACATACAGAAATAAAAATAATATAAAAAAAAAAAAGGAAACCATAAATGTTTACTGTACAAACTAAGGTCTGTTGGCATGGACCAAAGGGTGAGTATATGGATTGAAAACTGGCTACAGGGGAAAGTTCAGAGGGTGGTGATAAATGGTGAGTACTCTAAAAGGTCCGGTGTGGAAAGTGGGGTACCCCAGGGTTCTGTCCTGGGACCAATCCTGTTTAACTTATTCCTAAATGATCTGGAGGATGGGATAAAAAGCTCAATCTCCGTATTTGTGGATGATACAAAGTTAAACAGGGCAATAGCGTCTCCGCAGGATGTGGAAAACTTTCAAGAAGATCTGAACAAATTAATGGGGTGGGCAACTACATGACAAATGAGGTTTATTGTAGAAAAAGTTAAAATAATGCATTTGGGTGGAAAAAACACGAATGCAATCTACTCACTGGGGGAGAACCTTTTGGGGAATCAAGGATGGAAAAGGATCTGGGGGTCCTAGTAGATGACAGGCTCAGCAATGGCATGCAAGCTGCTGCTAACAAAGCAAACAGAATATTGGCATGCATTAAAAAGGGGATTAACTCCAGAGATAAAACGATAATTCTCCCACTCTACAAGACTATGGTCCGGCCGCAACTGGAGTATGCCATCCAGTTCTGGGCACCAGCCCTCAGGAAGGATGTGCTGGAACTGGAGAGAGTCCAGAGAAGGGCAAGAAAGATTACAAGACTGAACTTATTTTCTTCAGAGAAGAGACGCTTGAGAGGGGATATGATTTCAATGCACAAATACCGTACTGGTATTTAAAGACTCGCGGCCATTCACTAAAATTGGAAGAAAAGTGGTTTAACCTTAAACTGCGTAGAAGATTCTTTTTACTGTAAGAGCGGTAGGAATGTGGAATTCTCTTCCACAAGCAGTGGTTTCAGCAGGGAGCATTGATCATTTCAAAATTTTTTTAGATAGGCACCCAAACTTCCGCAATATACAGGGATATACAATGTAATACTGCTATAAACGCGCACACACACAGGTTGAACTTGATGTCTTTTTTTCAACCTTACCAACCATGTAAAAAGAAGTATGACCAAAGTTCTTTTGCCCATATTTCTCCTGTGGGGACTGATGTGAATGTACACTGTATTTGTAAAGCGCTTCGTAAATTCACGCCGCTATATAAGTACCTTAAATAATAATAATATAGCTTCTAGTGATCGTTTCAGTTCAGTGAATCCAGTTTCCATTGTATTGGCCCTGAAGCAGTCTTTCAATAAGACACCTTACCTTTGCAGCATGGTTTTATGTTGGAAAGTTTGAGTATTTGGAATAAATAATTCAGTATAAATGAACAAACTGGGAGATGTGAAGTAAGCAGCCTGTAGAACAAAATAAAGCCCAGGGTTTGTGGTATGTTGTATAATTTAAAAACAATTTTTCTCTTTTCGTCCATGGACGGACACGGCTCCTTAAATCTTGACAAAGTGGGTTATGTTCCGTCTATTAGGAGAGGACTAGGCAGAACATGTTCGTTATCTTAAAACATGTAACTTTAACAGAGTTGAACAGCCCCGCCCAGGGGGTGGTCCCTCCGGTCATTACCCCTCACTCTGCAGCATGCAGCTCAGTTTTTCTTTTTATTTTTTGATCCTGTGATCTTCTATCAAGTGCCGGCTAAGTGACAAGCTGGATATTATAGATCCTGGTAGTCTCCCCAGTCCGGCCATCGAGCGTGAGCACTGGGTCGGCCATGACATGCCCCGTTGCTCCAGGGGTGGCTGGTGAGTTTTTTTGCTCTGGGGCCCACATATGACTGACCTACTCGGGGTTCAGTCACAGTGAGCCATGGCCGACAGCCACTCCGTATGTCCGGCGGTGAGTCTGTCTGGAATGCACCAGCATGTCCACGCGTGGATGGGTAAGTACAGTTCCTCCTGTTTTGTGTCAGTTTGGAACAGCTGGGCTTCCTAGAAGGTCATTAGGGGGTCCCCTGTCCTCCCTTTCCCTCCCTCTGTCCCCCTCCTCTTTCCTCCTCCCCAGTGCGGGGCCTACTGCGTCGGCGGGGTGTACCTGTAGGGGTCTCCGTATCCCGGTTGGAGGCTTTAGAGCTGTCAGGGTCCACTTCTGTGAGGGTGCCATGCTTTCTGGGGGGCCTCCGTTACTTGTTCATTTAACATTGAAAAATTCCATTGGCGGCCATTTTGTTGTGGCCGCGCTGTGTCGCAGGTCTTCATTGCGGGCGGCCCTTTTCTTGTAGCCCGCGCCTCTTTTCCCTGAGGTGTCCGGCGGCCATTTTGGATGTGGTTTTCACTGTTTGGCTTAGCCTCTAGTGCTGGTGGCTCCCTTAACGGCGCGAATAGCGCTATTTACCTCACAGAACACCTCAGTCACACGCAGTGTGTGAGGCAGGCGGACAAGCGGCGCTGACCAGTCTCTGGCTGGGTGGTGAGTCCCTGGGTAACCCCCCGGTCAGCGCAGCTAGGAGGGTGGACTTTTTTTGTCACAAGTGTCTTGACTTAGTCCCTAAGGACTGTCAGTGGGTCGGAATGGAGTCTGAAGCTGGTATTTCTTCCCCAGACATTCCGGTGGCAGCAACTGGTGCCCCTGCACCTGCGGTTACCATGGACAATTTGTCGGTAGTCCTGGAGTCATTTGTTGCCAGGGTGGAAGTGGCATGCGGGGGTATAGGGGGTAAAAAGCGCCCCCTCCCCCCGCCATCTCCTGGGGAATGCTCTGACTCGGGCCTGGCTGCAGCACAGGACCTCTGTTCTGAGGCGTCAGAGGATGTGGACCAGGACCGTCCAGGCACTGAGGAGGACTCCTCGTCTGGGTCAATGCAGGACAGAGCACTTGTGGGAGCGCTTATCAATGCAGTAAGGGACACCTTTAAGCTTGAAGATGCTGCTGGGACATCCACTGGGGTGTCAGTACCTTTTGGGTCACACAAAACGACCCGCTCTGTAAAGGTTTTTCCTTATGTTTATTTATTTGACAGATTCATAGATAAGGAATGGGAACAGCCGCAGAGGTCCTTTGTGGTCCCTCAGCGCATGGCGGTCCGTTAACCTTTGAAGAGAGCCTTTTGAAAAAATGGGCTTCTACCCCTGTTGTTGACCCCCCGGTATCGAGGTTGAACAAAGTAACCACTATCCCGGTGGAGGGGACCCCTGCCTTTAAGGACCCTACTGATAGGAGATCCGAGGTGGTGACTCGGACTGTGTTCGCCATGCTGGGGTCAGCATTGCGGCCATTAGTGGCTGCAACTTTGTTGTCTCAGACACTCACTGAATGGGCTAAACTTTTGCATCAGGCAGTAGAGGAGCATCAGCTCCCGACAGAAATTGTTAAACTGGCCGACCAGCAGGTGCAGGGTCTGGTGTATGTATGTGATGCAATCCTGTATGCGACTCCCTTAATCTCCGGGGCCTCTGTATCCGTGGTGGTCTTGCGCCGCCTGATATGGCTGAAATGCTGGTCCGCGGACCAAGCTTCTAAGAAAGCTCTAACGGATTTGCCTTTCAACGGTGGGAGGCTTTTTGGCGCCTCACTGGACGACATTATTAAAGATGTCACTGGAGGTAGGAGCACACTTCTACCTCAGTCCACTAAAGGTAAGGAGTCGCGCCGTAAACCGGGGCCCTCCTTTCCCGCACAAAAGCGGTATTTTCGTCAGTCAGGGCCCGCTAGCAGACCCTCCCAAGCCGATAAAGGTTCAGCTGGGGGACAGAAGCGTCCCTGGGTGCGCAAACAAATCCGCTTCCGCATGAAGTCTTGCCCCCACCCGATATTTGGGTGGGGGGACGTCTTCGCAAGTTCACAGTTCACTGGACCTCCCTGCTTTCTGACCAGTGGGTTTACGAAGTGATCTCTTCAGGGTACAAGATCGAGTTTCTTTCTTGTCTACCAAACAGATTCTTTCCCTCAAATTTTCCTCTCCTACCATCTCGTCGGGCTGCCCTGACTGGTGCAGCTCAAGACTTGTTAAGGCGCGGGGTAATCGTACCCGTACCGCGGCAGGACAGGTTTCAGGGATTCTACTCAAATCTGTTTGTGGTCCCAAAGGACGGAGTTCGTCCAATCCTAGACCTCAAGGCCCTCAATGCCTTTGTGAAGGTTCGGAAATTCAGGATGGAATCAATTTGCTCGGAGGTAGCTGCACTCCATCCTGGGGACTTTCTGGCATCCCTGGACATCAAGGAGGCGTACTTGCATGTCCCCATATGCGACAGACACCAGAGGTTTCTGCGTTTCGCAGTCGGGGAGGACCACTATCAGTTCGTGGCTCTCCCCTTTGGCCTGGCGTCAGTACCAAGAGTTTTCACCAAGGTGCTCGCCACGATTCTAGCTTTGCTCAGACAGTGAGGCATTGCCGTCATAGGTTACTTAGACGAACTTCTTCTGAGAGCTGCTTCCAGCTCAGAATTAGAGGAGGACATGTCTATAGCCAGTCAGACTCTCCAAGACTTTGGATGGATACTGAACCTCCAGAAGTCGGTGTTAGCTCCGACTCAAAACCTAGAATACCTGGGGCTGATTCTGGACTCATCGGAGGCAAGAGTTTTTCTGCCTCCAGAGAAGTTATCGACGCTCCAGACTGCAGTAAGGTTGTTGACATCCCGCAAATGGTCGTCCTTTCGTTTCTGCATGAGAGTCCTGGGCCTCATGGTAGCCTCCTTCGAGGCAGTACCGTATGCCCAATCCCATACTCAGGTGCTGCAGAAGGAGATTCTGTCCAAATGGAACAAATCCCCATTGTCCCTGGATCATCAAATTCAGGTGAGTCACCTAGTCAGGGCCTCTCTGAGTTGGTGGCTGACATCCCCAGCACTTCAGTCCGGGAAGTCTTTCCTTCCCTTCCACTGGACGGTGATCACGACGGACGCTAGCCTGACCAGTTGAGGGGGAGTCTGGGGGGTTCAGTCGGCCCAGGGCCGCTGGACTCCGGAAGAATCTGTCCTGCCGATTTATTCCTTTCCTCCAATGAAATTGCTTCCTCGTCTGCTCCGCAGAGTGGAGGCAGAGGGCATTCCAGTGATTCTAATCACCCCAGACTGGCCCCGGCGTCCCTGGTATGCCGACCTCGTGAGACTGGTAGCAGACGCTCTCTGGTGTCTGCCATTGCGGGAGGACCTTCTGTCTCAAGGTCCCATACTTCATCCTGCTTTACAGTCGCTGGCTTTAACGGCATGGCTATTGAAAGCCAGGTACTAAGACCATATTCGGTTTCTCGGATCCTGCTGATTTTACAGCGCGGAGTGGATGAGAAACTTGCCTTAGGCACTATTTCAGCCTTGGCTGTCTTCTTCCAACGACCCCTGGCGGCTCACTCACTGGTAAGTATGTTTGTGCAGGGGGTCCGACACGTGGTTCCCCCTATTAGACCACCGCTTCCTCCGTGGGACTTGAATCTAGTGCTCTCGGTACTTCAGGAACCTCCATTTGAGAACATCAGGGAGATTCCTCTCAACGCTTTCTCAGAAAGTTGCCTTTCTAGTTGCCATTACATCGGTCAGAAGGGTTTCTGAATCGGCGGTTTTGTCTTGCAAGTCACCTTACTTGGTCCTCCATAAGGAAAAAGCGGTGCTACGCCCGCAACCTTCATTCCTTCCTAAGGTAGTTTCGGCTTTTCACCTAAACGAGGACATTGTACTTCCATACTTGTGTTCTCGGCCGTCGCATCCCAAGGAGGTTGCTCTACATACTTTAGACGTGGTACGTGCCCTACGGGTGTACCTGTCTGCTACGGCTCCTTTCTGGAAGTCTGACTCACTGTTCGTGTCAGTGTCTGGTCCACAGAAGGGCCTGACGGTCTCGTCGGCCACCATTTCTAGGTGGATCAGGCAGACCGTCATCCAGGCCTATGCCTTTAAGGGGCGGGCGCCTCCCTTTCCTGTCACTGTGCATTCGGCATGGGCAATTGGTGCCTCCTAGGCTTTCTGACATCAGGCATCTGTCTCACAGGTGTGTAAGGCGGCGACCTGGTCGTCTGTTCACACTTTCTCAAAGTTTTACAAGGTTGATGTGAGTGCATCTTTGGATGCTTCCTTTGGCCACAAGGTTTTGCAGGCGGCTGTTTGGGGTTGCAACTCCTCCGTTGAGGAGCTCTGTTTTTTTGGGGTGAAGTTAAGTCTTCTTTTGATTGCTGTTCCCACCCCTCGTTTTTTCTGACACTGCTTGGGGACGTCCCACTTTGTCAAGATTTAAGGAGCCGTGTCCGTCCATGGACGAAAAGAGAAAATAGGATTTTTTGTACTCACCGTAAAATCCTTTTCTCTGTCGTCCATGGACGGACACAGCACCCACCCCTCCTTTTTAAGTTTGTACTGCTTTTTGACAAACTGAGCTGCATGCTGCAGGGTGAGGGGTTATGACCAGAGGGATCGCCCCCTGGGCGGGGCTGTTCAACTCTTTTAAAGTTACATGTTTTAAGATAACTAACATGTTCTGCCTAGTCCTCTTCTAATAGACGAAACATAACCCACTTTGTCAAGATTTAAGGAGCTGTGTCCGTCCATGGACGACAGAGAAAAGGATTTTACTGTAAGTACAAAAAATCCTATTTTTTCTCTTTTATGGTTACCTAGTTATGCTCATTTCCTACTAAAAGGGGTCATTTCTTTTTTTCCAGCCAGTAAATTGAGATGTACTGAATGTGCTGAGGTGTTAAGTGTCTGTATAGTTTTCTGTATGTTAGTGACGGACCATATTGAGTGATGCTTAAAACGTATGGACATTGTAAGCTGTCAGGAGGTCATCTTTTCACTTACAGACAACAGTAACAGGAGAGTTAAATGACTTGACTCTGAGTGTGGAATGATGGCTGTACTTGCTAAGTAAATTTTGTACTTGCTAAGTAAATTTGTTGGTGCAGCACCACTGTGTGAGGTTAATAGCGACTGATTGTGATCTGTTTATTAACAGGATTGGTCATTTTACTGAGCATTTTTCCAGTGTTGAATGTATACCATTGTTGTTTTCACGTTGCATTTTGTATAACAAGGATTTGTATCTAAAAGCAGGACTGACTGGTGTCCATAGAAGAGATGTATTATAGAAGATTGACAGTTAGGCAAGTGTTTGAACATGCAAACACACACAATGCATTGCTAAAGGAGAGCTCCACCTAGCAGAGTCAAGCAGAGGAGTAAGGCAAAAATATTTCCATCTTTCTGTCAGTTTAAAGTCCTGCATCTGCAATGCTGAACCTTGTCAGCTTTTACCCTTCTCTGCTTAGTTGCTGGGGATTTTTTTTAGGATATCTGAGCCTAATGAAGATCGGCAGAATAAGGAGCATGTATAAAGGATTCCTAAGTCTTTGAAGTGACATTAAGATACCATTCTTGCTGCACCATACCGTACTGAACGTTGTCTCATAGAGTTGACTTTTGCCTTTTACTGATCTACATGGCATCATTCCCAATTTATTTTGTGATACCAAAGCACATTGCTAAAAATCTGCTTACTAATGTTGGATCAACTCTTTTAGCTTACCAAGTGGCAGTGGAAGAGCTGGAACTATGCAAATGGCCTGTAATAACTAAATAAATGCATGAATTTCAAAAATTCACATAGAATTCCATTTTTCCTACAGGTACTAATGAAGGGAGAACCTTTCTTTGATTGCCAGGTTGGGTTTGTGGGGAGTCAAGCCGTATGTTTAAAAGGAATTATGGGAATAAAGGATTTTGAGGAAAATACAAATAGATCTGACTCTGTAAGTACAAATGTGTGTCAATTCATGCTACATGTCAAATGCTGTATATGCAAGACATAAAAGGAATTCAAGTTACCGTATATACTCGAGTATAAGCCGAGTTTTTCAGCACATTTTTTTGTGCTGAAAATGCCCCCCTCGGCTTATACTCAAGTCTGTTTCCGACTTCAACTTTGTGCGCCTGATCCCGGCCATCCGTAGGTCCCCTGGACCCCAAACTTGGCACACATGTAGCCAAACTCATCCTCTACAAGTGTGCAAAGTTTGGTGTCCGGGGGACCTAGGGACGGGGAGCACCGATTTTTCAAAGCCAGCACCCCTTTCCATAGACTCCAATGTTAAACGGTCATTTTTTCTGTGATTTTGGGGAATCGGTACTGGACGGCCGTAGGTCCCCTGGACCCCAAACTTGGCACACATGAAGCCCAACTCCTTTTCTACAAGTGTGCAAAGTTTAGTGTCTGGGAGACCTACGGCCGGGAGCATCGATTTTTCAAATCTGGGCACCCTCTCCATAGTCTCCCATGTTAAACGTCAGTCTAGTCACATTGAGGCATGGACACAGTGACAGTGAGGCATGGGCACAGTGACAGTGAGGCATGGGCACAGTGAGGCATGAACACAGTGAGGTACAGTGAGGCATGCACATGGACACAGTGAGGCAAAGTGAGGCACAGTGAGGCATGCAGATGGACACCCTAGGCTTATACTCGAGTCAATAAGTTTTCCCAGTTTTTTGTGGTAAAATTAGGTGCCTCGGCTTATATTTGGGTCGGCTTATACTCGAGTATATACGGTATGTAACTTTCAACTATTTGTATTCAAAGTTTTTATTTTTTTTTATTTTTATTTAAGTTCACATAATCATGTCTCTGGTTGGGCATAAGACATAATTTGGTCATATTGTGGCTGTGACCAGCATTAAAGTGGAACTTCACTGCATCTGAGCACCACAAACCAAATACGTTTATATAATACATTTTTAATATTCATAGCATACTCACCCTCCCATCCATGTCTCCATGCTTTGTTTTGCTGAGAAATCACTTTGAAAAACAGCCCCTAGCATTTCTGGTTGAGGCCATCTTGTGTAAGAGCACATAATTCATGGGGCAGTTACTGCCTGGAATTCATCTGCAGGCAGGATGGTGTACTCGGCTGAGAAAACCCTTGCTCCTCCTGAAGACTTTTGTTATGTACTGTATGACTTCATTTGCTTTGGCCTGGAAACCAGGAAGTAACTGACGAAATGTTAAAAAAAAGTTTAAAACAAGTACATTTGATATCCTTTCCTATCTATTTACTAATTCTATTACAAATGATCATTGTTGATTGAGACAGTAAAGTTCCACTTTAAAGCTACCAGACCATCCTGAACAGCTGAGAGCAATCTCTGCTGATCACGGAATGTACAGTCAGGCCTGGTTCACATAGGGGCGACTCATCAGGCGACTCGGTCACCTGACGAGTCGCGTCCCGCTCTGTTGAATGGAACCGTTCTAATAGGAGCGACTCAGGCCGCTCCGACTTAGAAAAAGGTTCCTGTACTACTTTTGGGGGCGACTCAGGACATCTTGCATTGACTTCCATACAGAAGTCATTATGCATATCGCCTGAACCGGGCGTCTCAAGTCGTCTTGAGATCGCGTTGCGGCAGTCGCCCCCAAAGTCGTGCCGCCCCTGTGTGAACCAGGCTTAAGAGCTATTGGAAATTTGGAAATGTGTTTGGGTTGATTGCGGTGATGTTTCAGGAACCCAGTTTTTTTTCCTGCACATAGCTTAGTGGAGCATGTTTTGTTTTTTTTGTTTTTGTTTTTGTTTGGTAGTTGAATCCAAAAAGTATAGGTAAATGACTCTTGGCTTTTTGTGTGTACTCCAAAACTAAAATTCTTGACTGTAGTCCTTTATTGAACATAAAGGTAGTGTTTCACCAGGTTTAGGGTAGCTCTAGAGTACCTGATTCCTATTAAAACTGCAGTTATTAAAAGAACAGTCTTATATACAATTGCACCTAACTATTGTCCTGTGAGGATATTGTTAATTAGATGTTGACAACTGCCAGCATGCAGGATAGAATTCTCTACAGTTCCATTTGATAGAAGGTGGCACTAACTCTACCTTCTTTATCCTTCCTAATACATAAAATAAGTTATGATGTCATTTGACAGGCAGTAATGGACTCTAAGCCCTGGTTAACATTGATGCGATTGAACATGTCCAGTCCCATGCCAAATTGGCGGCTATTGCCCGCAATGGAACCTTCCAAATTGGAGCTGCGCTACACAGATTTCCAAAAGTAGTTTCTGTACTTCTTTTGTCAATTTCCGGTGGGATTTCAATAGACATTTGTGCGGTTTAAGGGGAGATTTAATAAAACTGGAGAGTGCAAAATCTGGTGCAGTTCTGCATAGAAACCAATTGGCTTCTGAATTTTATTGTCAAAGCTTAACTGAACAAGCTGAAGTTAGAAGCTGATTGGTTACTATGCACAGCTGCACCAGATTTTGAGTGCTCGAGTTTTAGGCCTGGTTCACACTGGGGCGACAAACGCTCCGACATTGGGAGCGCATGTCGCATGACGTGTGAAAATCAATGTTTCCCTATGGGAGCCGTCTTAACTGGTCCAACACATGTCGGTCCGACTTTGAGAATGCTCCCTGTACTACTTTGGTCCGACTTTGATCCGACTTCAGCCCATTGACTATCATTGAAGTCGGATCAAAGTCTTGCATGATCCGACTTTGGCATGCGACTTGTGCTGTACTGCTCTTGAGGGGGAACTCCAGGCCAAATTTTAAATAAAAAACCGGCATGGGTTCCCCCTACAGAGGCATACCAGGCCCTTGGGTCTGGTCTGGATTTGAAGGGCCGCCCCTACGCCAAAAAAACGGCGTGAGGGTCCCCCCAAAATCCAAACCAGACCCTTATCCGAGCACACAACCTGGCAGGCCCCAGGGGAAGAGGGGGGGACGAGAGAGCGGCCCCCCTCCCTCCTGAACCGTACCAGGCCGCATGCCCTCAATATGGGGGGGTTTGGTGCTCTGGGGCAGGGGGGCGATCTGCGGCACCCCCACTCCAGAGCACCCTGCCCCCATGTTGATGAGGACAGGGCCTCTTCCCGACAACCCTGGCCGTTGGTTGTCGGGGTCTGCGGGCGGGGGGCTTATCGGAATCCGGGAGCCCCCTTTAATAAAGTGGCCCCCGGATCCCGGCCCCCCACCCTATGTGAATGAGTATGGGGTACATCGTACCCCTAACCATTCACCTGGTGGAAAAAAATTTGCAATAAAAAAACCACACAGCTTTTTAAAGTATTTTATTGCACAGCTCCGGGGGTCTTCTTCCGACTTCGGGGGTCTCCGGTAACGTCGCCGCGCTCTCCAGTTCTTTCTTCTGCCGGGCCTCCGCTAACTTCTTTTTAGCTCTTTTGCTAGCGGGGCCCGGTCTTCTCCGTCGTCTCGTCCGGCTCTCCGTTGTCCTTCTGCCGGCCCCTCCACTAACTTCTTTAGCTCTTTTGCTAGTGGAGGGGCCGGTCTTCCCGTCGTTGCCGTCGGCGTCTTCTTCCCTCTTCTCCTCCTCGATGTTGACGCGTCGCTTCCTCCCGCTGTAATAGTGGCTCTCCGCTCCGCTCTGCATTAATATAGGCTTCTCATGACGTCACAGTCACATGTTCCGGGGCACATGGCCCCGGAGCATGTGACTGTGACGTCATGGGAACATGTGACTGTGACGTCATGAGAAGCCTATATTAATGCGGAGCGGAGAGCCAGTATTACAGCGGGAGGAAGCGACGCGTCAACATCGAGGAGGAGAAGAGGGAAGAAGACGCAGATGGCGACGACGGGAAGACCGGCTCCTCCACTAGCAAAAGAGCTAAAGAAGTTAGTGGAGGGGCCGGCAGAAGGACAACGGAGAGCCGGACGAGACGACGGAGAAGACCGGGCCTCCGTTAGCAAAAGAGCTAAAAAGAAGTTAGCGGAGGCCCGGCAGAAGAAAGAACCGGAGAGCGCAGCGACGACACCGGAGACCCCCGAAGTCGGAAGAAGACCCCCGGAGCTGTGCAATAAAATACTTTAAAAAGCTGTGTGTTTTTTTTATTGCAATTTTTTTCCACCAGGTGAATGGGTAGGGGTACGATGTACCCCATACTCATTCACATAGGGTGGGGGGGCCGGGATCCGGGGAGCCCTTTATTAAAGGGGGCTCCCGGATTCCGATAAGCCCCCCACCCGCAGACCCCGACAACCAACGGCCAGGGTTGTCGGGAAGAGGCCCTGTCCTCATCAACATGGGGGCAGGGTGCTTTGGGGTGGGGGGGCCGCAGGTCGCCCCCCCCTGCCCTAGAGCACCAAACCCCCCCGTGTTGAGGGCATGCGGCCTGGTACAGTTCAGGAGGGATGGGGGGGCCGCTCTCTCACCCCCCCCCTCTTCCCCTGCGTCCGGCCAGGTTGTGTGCTCGGATAAGGGTCTGGTTTGGATTTTGGGGGGGCCCCCACGCCGTTTTTTCGGCGTAGGGGCGGCCCTTCAAATCCAGACCAGACCCAAGGGCCTGGTATGCCTCTGGAGGGGGAACCCATGCCGGTTTTTTATTTAAAATTTGGCCTGGAGTTCCCCCTCAAGATTCATACCAAACACAGTGCCTGATATTGGCGGGGATCCAAGTCGGATCCCCGTTCATTGAAAGTCGGACATATGTCGGCTTCATGTCGCAGGGCAAAGTCGGATCCAAAGTAGGACAGATGTCGTGTCGCACTAGTGTGAACCCAGCCTTAGTAACTCAACCACTTATCATCTAAATTACATTTCTGTCTATGACCAGTGTGACATCATGTAAATCTACCCTGAGTATTTTAAATACAAGTTACTAACTTAAGAAATGACTGGTGTTTTGCACAGTCTAAAATGTGGTCATTATGTGATTGAATAGCATTATTAACTATTCGTATTATGTATGTTATATGTTGTTTTTCTATTTGTAGGAGGCCTGTTTCTTTACCTGTGGGGAGAGTTTAAGCAGCAAAGGGAACACCTATCTTACTAACTCACTGTTTGACTACAGAAGTCCAGAAAATAATGGAATTCAAGCAGAATTTATATTAGAATCTTCTACTCATAAGGTCAGTATAATTCAGTGATACAGCACACCCACAAAAGGGTGAGTTTTGTAAAATGTTTGTAGTTTTGCCAATAGAGTGGGCTGGGGCCAAAGCCTAAATGTCTCCGATTTAATTCTAAACATCTGGACTGGGTTGGATGCAGGCGGGTGTAAACAGACACATGTCCATTTACATCAGCCTCTCCATAGAGAACAATGGGTGGTCCGATTGGGCCCGCTTGAAAAAACAGGCAGACCCGATCAGTCTGCTTGTGTAAAAGGGGCCTAAGGCCTTGTTCACACAGGGCATACACAGCGTACCTTTACAGGGATGCACAGGTGTTCCGTGCATCTCTGTGCACGCAGTCCCATTGATGTCATTTGCAATGTAGTACCTGCACGAACAGAGCCGTTGCTCCCAATCCTGCATCCATGTAGGTCCGCATGCATGTCCCTGAGCTCACACTGTCTGTGTTCGGGGTCATGTACCAACACGAATGTCAGATTGGGAACAGCAGCTATGCCTGTGCAGCCGTTGCATCCCAATTTGCATAAATAGGACTTCCTGTATGGGGATGCGCGGAACACCTGTGCATCCCAGTGCGGGTAAACATGGCCCTCCATGGGCGTACACTTTAGTATGCCCTACCCCAAAAATAAGCCCTAGTTTAAAATGCTTGTAAAATCTTATAATTCACTCCATTACAGTAGTATATAATGTACAATGTGTGCGTTTCTGTAATATAATTGTGGGGAAGAGAGCTCCGGCGGGTCACAGAAGCACAGACCGGCGCTGTAACAAAGGTATTTGTGACACTTATATTACAGAAACACACATTGTACATTATATACTGTAATAGAGTGGATTATAGGATTTTACAAGCATTTTAACTCGGTTAACACTGGGGATTCCTGGCAGGCAGAGAGAGTGGGAGACAATGCAGCACATTGCATGGTAAGACCTACCCCGAAAATAAGCCCTACTGTGTCTTTTGTTGCCAAAATGAATATAAGACTGTAACGGCACCCCAATCTCAAGGAGTATTAACGCCGTTTACGATGTTCCCTCTCCTAGACACACATCCACTCGCTACCGATATCCACAGCTAAACGACCCTTTCCTATAGGAGCCGACCCCTCTGGAAGAAGACGAGACGCACTCTGTCTCTTCTGTAGTAGGAATGAATTTATTATTGACAAACATTGTAACTTTATACACAATTCAGGGCACATGATTTAACATGAACAAGGGCCCAGCTCCACCCACACATCCCAAAACTCAACACCTCATCCTGACGTCTGCTAGGCTTCAAAAGATCCCAACACAATAGAATATACGATCTCCAATACACATCTTTTCACAAAGGGTTGGCAGCCAGTCTGTCTGGCACTTTACAATACACACAAGGACAGACTTAAATGAACAATAGAAATGCAAAACAACTTAATTCCTCACAGCAATGATACTTAACCCCCTCATACAGTATACATCCAATCTATATACAATGTATATACAGCCTTGAATATGGCTATCACAGACCATATCGGGGGTTTCTTTTATTCACCCTGTGTCCAAAGTGACCCCACTGTCACAAAGACCCGGGCTTATTTTCAGGGAAACACGGGTACATTTTTGCGTACGTCCAGTTTTCACTATTTTGCAAAAAGGCGTAATTTAAGAATTACAAATATTTGTTCTTTGTTAACGAAATACAGGATAAGCTTTTATATTTAGTAGGAATTTTGTAAAATGTACTTTGTTTTATCTGCTAATGATTTTAGTGTATTCTTAACAAAAATATTGTTTTGATAAACATTTGCACAAGTATCATTGTGCCCTAAAAATCAGTAGCACCTTATTTGTATTCTACTGGTCATGTTATTTCAGAAAATATATGGTTTGGGGGGTCTTTAACAAACTCTAAAAGCTGTAAGGGAAAAATAAAAAAGCAGTGGAAAAATTGAGAAATGGCCTGGCCACCTGAGTGTAAAAAGGGAGCACAGGGCCTGGCAGCGAAAGGGTTAAAGATCCAATCTAAAAAGGATGTTGGCTGTTTGAAAAGCAGACCTCACAGTAAAAAAGCCCACTGAAATTACTCAGGCCCTCTCCTCCTTCACAAATCGCATTTTGTTAGTAGGCATAAAGTGTTTGTTAGTTTTGTACTTGCCTCACTACTGCATTCCACATCACCTGGGTGTGCCGTCACTGAAGATTCCTGGGTAATGCAGAGAAGGTGATCTCTCAGGAGAAGACTCTCCAGTCCATTACATAAAGCATTTTCTTGCAAGATTTGTATCCCCCAGTATTTGCCTATGCACTGCAGGTAGAGGAAACTGGTGAGTTAAGTATACATTTTTTTTTTTTTTTTTTTATACATTTTACACCAATAAATGAGTATTAAAGGAAAGTGGTCCTGGATAGTGTAAGCAGACCTTGCGTTTTACTGCAGGTTCCACTTTTAATCTTCAAATTGCTATGTTTTGTTTGTGCATTCTTAAAAATAGATTCATACCCAGAATGCATGCTATAGTGTACCTTGCTTGATCACATGTTGACATGCAAAGATTTAGCTCAATTGACCTGATCAGTGTTCTTAAACCGTGAAATATGGCACCACAATGCACATATTCATGTTAATAAGTCCTATTAAAGTCCTCTTTTTTTTCTCATTTATGCATTTTGCTATGTTCTATAATGCAGCACTATGATCATGGGATCCTGCCCTTAGGCTGTCTGTAAACAGGCTGCTTTTGGCACGTTTCCACAAATATTTTTTAAATATAAAAAAAGATTACCTTTAATAACATTAAGGCATTCTAGGATTAAAAAAAAGTTTGGCAGAGCTTTACGTGTGGTCTCTATAGAGCGGAATAGGGTGGGAGCTGGTTTTGGCTTGTTGGCAAAGAAATTAGTTATCAAACTTACTTGTTTGTCAAGGTTCTTCCTACACCTCCCTCTCTGTCCCTCTCTTCTTTTTAAGTTCACTGTAGAGAAAGCTGGGGAGGATATCCATTTTATATTGGGACAGCCTACCAAGTCAGGAGAGATCTGAGTAGTAGTTATGAAAATCTGAGTTGTTTTCAGAGCTCTGAACATTTAATTTTAGTAATGTATGTGGGCATTTGTTTGGCCTGGATATAGACTGCTGGGATTTTGAGGAAGGGGACATACCCCGAAACCTTGTCCTGAAAAATTGCAAATAAAAAAAGTATCCCGGACAGTACTCAGTTTGTTCTGCCTGTATATAGCATACTAATGGCCTACTGCACTCATCCATATTCGTATGGGCAAACTCAAAGACTTTGTATTAAGGGGAGCAGAAATGTACCATCACTGTGCTACACTGCTAGATAGTATTAATAAAAAAATATATACAGTTGTGCTCATAAGTTTACATACCCTGCCAGAATTTATGGTTTCTTGGCCATTTTTCAGAGAATATGAATGATAAAACAAAAACTTTTCTTTCACTCATGGTTAGTGTTTGGCTGAAGCCATTTATTATCAATCAATTGTGTTTTACTCTTTTTAAATCTTAATGGCAACAGAAACTACACAAATGACCCTGATCAAAAGTTTACATACCCCAGCTATTAATACCGTGTATTGCCCCCTTTAACATCAATGGCAGCTTGAAGTCTTTTGTGGTATTTGTGGATGAGGCTCTTTATCTTCTCAGATGGTAAACCTGCCCATTCCTCTTGGTAAAAAGCCTCCAGTTCCTGTAAATTCTTGGGCTGTCTTGCATGAAATGCACATTTTAGATCTCCCCAGAGTGGCTCAATGATATTGAGGTCAGGAGACTGAGATGGCCACTCCAGAACCTTCACTTTATTCTGTAGTAGCCAATGACAGGTTTACTTGGCCTTGTGTTTTGGATCATTGTCATGTTGGAATGTCCAAGTACGTCCCATGCGCAGTTTCCTGGCTGATGAATGCAAATGTTCCTCCAGTATTTTTTGATAACATACTGCGTTTATCTTGCCAACAATTTTGACCAAATTTCCTGTGCCTTTTTGTAGCTCACACATCCCCAAAACATCAGCGATCCACCTCCGTACCTTTCATCATAGGCCTTGTTGACTGCTCTCCAAATGAAGTGTTTATGGTTGTGGGCAAAAAGCTAAATTTTGGTCTCATCACTCCAAATGACTTTGTGCCAGAAAGTTTGAGGCTTGTCTCTGTGCTGTTTGGCGTATTGTAAGCGGGATATTTTGTGGCATTTGCATAGTAATGGCTTTCTTCTGGCGACTCGACCATGCAGCCCATCTTTCTTCAAGTGCCTCCTTATTGTGCATCTTGAAACAGCCACACCACATGTTTTCAGAGAGGCCTATATTTCACCTGAAGTTATTTGTGGGTTTTTCTTTGCATCCCAAACAATTTTCCTGGCAGTTGTGGCTGAAATTTTAGTTGGTCTACCTGACCGTGGTTTGGTTTCAACAGAACCCCCTCATTTTCCACTTCTTGATTAGAGTTTGAACACTGCTGATTGGCATTCTCAATTCCTTAGATATCTTTTTATATATCCTTCCTTTTTTATACAGTTCAACTACCTTTTCCCGCAGATCCTTTGACAATTCTTTTGCTTTCCCCATGACTCAGAATCCATAAACGTCAGTGCAGCACTGGATGAAAGATGCAAGGGTCTGTCAGGAGTCCAGACATTTTATACACACACACTAATTACAAGCAAACAGATCACAGGGGAGGATGGTTACCTTTTTAATAGCCATTCAAACCACTTTGTGTCAACTCGTGTTCATGTTATCAGGCCAATATCACCAGGGTATGTAAACTTTTGATCAGGGTCATTTTGGTAGTTTCTGTTGCCATTATGATGTAAAAAAAGTAAACCCGGTTAATTGATAATAAATGGCTTCACCCAAACACTAACCACCGAGTGAAAGATGTTTTTGTGTTATCATTCATATTCTCTGAAAATGGCCAAGAATCTATAAATTCTGCCAGAGTATGTCAATTTATGAGCACAACTGTATAAGTAAATATATAAAAACAATCTAGTTTAAAGGATTCATGCTAGTTTATTAATGTAATGACCAAAAATGTTTTTATTTTTTCTCAGAATGCAGCATTCTCCTGACATTATGTTGAGCACTGTTCACCCTGAACTAACCCTCTCCCCGCATTGGGGTTGTAGTTTAAATAGGATGATTAATGTTTATGGTTGTGCCCTGCTGCGACCTGTTATCGCAGCGGGAGACTGGCCCCTGCGTGGGCAAATGTTCGGCCCCTGTGTGAGCTTATTTTGTGTTTCGAAAATTTAAATAAAGATTAAAATATATATATATATATATATATATATATATATATATATATATATATATATATATATATATATATAAATAAACAATAAAATAAATAAAAATTCTCTTTAAGGCCAGCTTTACAACTGCAGTTTGTGTTCCTGCTTCTCAATACTGTAAAAGATCACACCTCCAACAACGCAACTGTGCTGTGGAAAAATTGTGTGGTGCATTTTTGGTCTATTGTAGTATACAGTATACACTTAACGGCAATTATTGCACCGGACCAAAAAAAGTCTTAATGGGGGGCCTAAAAGTTTCACATGTTTTATAGATATCAGGAATCAAACAAAGAAGGATCCTCACTCCTGGGCCATGAGGTGCCCACTAGAATCCTTACAATTTTTATCAAGCAGGATTTCATTTTGCCTAACTTGTAAATTTTACTGCATACTGAAATTGTGCAATAGATGAACAATGCAACTTTATTTTCATCTTTCAAACCATTCAGACAATACAAGTAAGATCCCTCACCATACATAGACATACGGGCATGAACAATGAACCTCATTCCTAATAGCGTGTCTACCACAAACTCAAGCAGAGAAGAATCATGACCACAATTGATCCCTAAGAAAACATTTTCCTTTTGCTTTCCATGTTGTCACATTACTCAGAGTGCAAATGGGGGCATCCTACCTGGCAGGGCCTGTGTGTGTAATTTCATTGAAAATTGCTTTATCCACGGTCAGAGTTCTGTGTTCATGTCTATATGATGTCTCTGATCATAACTATCCTGTCGTTTTGTGTCTGTTCAACTCCACGGAAAAAGAATGGTCTAATTTTCAGCTTGGTAATTTTTCCCTAACGCCCATCAGTCTTGGCCAAATTGAACATGGCAGGGTTATGACGGCCCCAGACACAAGTGGAATGTGGTGGGAACCCACTCCGCTAAAATGTGTGGTAAACCAAAATCATTCTTTTCCGTCCTCTTTAATTTTAAAACCTTTTTGTTGTTGAATGTCTCAATTCCTATTTGTGTGCTTGTTTATGTACTGTGTGTGTGTGTGTGTGTGTAATAAATAAATAAATAAATATATATATATAAATAATCATACAGTGTATATATTCAGAACGAATATGTCATGTTGTGATTTTGCAGGAACAATTCTAAATGTAAATTCCTCTAATAGTTTGTGTCCTTTGTCTTGTCTTACATAGATTTCATCTGCCTTGTTTAATGTGAAAAAAAGTTTTCACAGATTTGTGCATAGTACACACAGGCCAGTGCACATGGAAGCAATATCCCCCTTTATTTCATCATTTGATTTTTTTAGGACTTCAAAAAGGCATTTGTCTAAACTGTTTTCCTTCCCCTTAAATACTCTGTGCAATTGTAAGTCAGAGCATTGTAAAAGCATACTAAATTTGACTTGCTTCTGACTCTGTTACAATATGTTTATTGGGTTTTTGGAAATAAACAAGAGATTCATAAGCAAGCTTGTTAATCGCCCGCACAGGGGCTAGAAAACGGGTAAACATTACCAATGAGCAATAATGATCATAATTATACTTAACCAAAGTGAAAATAATGGATGGTATCAAAAAGTGAAAGCAAAAAAACAGAAAGAGAGGGTCGTAGATAGGAGAGGAGGGAAGGGAAAGGGGATAACTCAGACTTGGGAGCCCCACAGGTAGAAATCAGACAAGGCCCAAACAGGATGCTTGGATTCAGGGGAACTCATAAGAGATCCATGGTTTCCAAACTTTGAGAAATTTGGCATGCGAGTCATTCACAATACTGGACATTCGTTTATGAAGCATAATAGCGGTCATACGTGTCTTCACCCCCTGGAAAGCTACACGTTAGGTCTTCCAGGCTTGAGCTATAGTCCGTTTAGCCACAAAGAAAAGATATGTGGCTAGCTTCTGCTGTGGAGCATATAGACCCGGGATTGGACAATGTAATGGGGCTAACTTGGCGTCCCTACGAACTGTTAGGGTCTGAAGTAAGCCAAAAACCCTAGACCAGTACCCCACCAGTCTTGGGCAGGACCACCAGGTATGTATGACACCCCCCCCCCCCCCGCTGTCCACAGTTGCGGAAACAACCATCACTACTCCCCAGGAAAGCATGAGCTGTACTGGCCAGGACTCGGTACCATCTGAATATTCCCTTATATGCTGCTTCTAGTGTGCTTGTATTTAATGAGGATTTGGGCACTTTTTTCCAGGCCTGGAGGTCCCTTCGCCATTGGGCCATGTAGGAGACGGATTCTGATGTCAGGCGTCCGTTCAAAGAATACAAAAGGAAAAGGGAAGGGATCAGTCTGTTTAGGACAGACAAGAAGTGGTTACTATAGGCAACAGATTGTAGATCCGGAAACGGAAATGATTTTAAAATTAATCATTTATTCCTATTATCAATTTAAAAAAATATATAAAAGGAAAACATATGAAAGTGCAGTATTATCATCAAAAGGTAAATGGTCATACAGTACATAGGTTAATTGGAAACATCTAATGGACAGACAGGACTAACAAATAACTAAACATGTAACAACACACTAGTCCGGACGTATGGTTCGGTCTTATATAAGTATGTAACCCAGAAAGGAATAATATTATTTTATATATTGATTACCGTCCACCAGGGAATATAGGGTAATCTGGACCACCTACTAATAAGTGGATTTGTTTATTATGGTCAAATGGGTTTAACATTTAATATAAGGCTGAACCTGATGGAGTGGGAAAGGGAAACCGGGGAAGGGGGGTAGTAGCGCTGGGGGGATGTATTGGGACTGGCACAAATCAAAGTAGATGACCCAAGTGCAGTATTGGCATTAGGTACATGGTGGAAATCCACTGGTGGAAATGTTCCCTGAAGGTTGAAGAGGTTAATTGATGCTTATAAAGGGGCTATTGTATTGGCACAATGATGATAGATAAATGTCCTCCGGAAGTTGCTGTCAGAGAAAGTTCATCAATATGATGGTAATATAGATGTCTGTGACATTATAACAACATAGCTCTGGTATACACATATCAGCAGTGTGAAATTAGTCTCTTATCATTGTCTGCAGCTCAACTTCAACCTATGAATCAAAGTACATTACCATTGGGCGCCTTTGTGTTGGAACTGAGTTTGGCCAGTTCTTATTTTAAGTGGGTCCCAAGTTACCTGATATTCGGCGGCTGATATGAGGATGTTGTTTCAGTCATACCTATTCCTTGTGTTGGCCGTCGACCCGAACGGGTATCGGGATAAGGTCCGGGTCCCCCGGGCGCTACCTGCACCGGTATCAAAAAGGATCCAGTATGGCTGCTTTAGTAGTGCCTGATGTCAGTTTCCGCGGTCGTAGCCGCTATCGTGAATGCTGGCTAGGGCTTACGTTCTCCGAGCCATGTCGATCCACCCACTCCTTTCAAAACAACGTCACGTGACTGTGTGGGATATGACGTCAATGCGTTTCGCCGTGCTCTGTGGCGTAGCTTCGTCTGGACGTTCAAAGAAGCATAGATAGCTGAAATGAGACCAGGGGCCCCAGGGGTGTGCTGACATGCATGTTCAAAGAAAGTCTTTTAAAATGGCTAAGTGGACGTGCGGCATAGGGCAACAATCCAGTGTTTCAATTGAAAGAAGCAGTAGTGTTCCCTGACCAGTGCGTTGTGTGTTTCTCGGATGGTCTCCCAGGATAGAAAGGAACGGTAGGAAAGAAAGTTTTGAACCCGTGTATAGCCACCAAGAGAATGCCTGAGGCTCCTCAATGCCTGGGGAAAAAGAGGATTGTGAGTAATGGGGAGCAGTGGTAAAAAGGTAGACACCAAATTACCAGAATAGCAAACTTAATCCCATATCTGCAGGCCATGCAACAGCATGGGACTCAGGAGGGCGCAATTTGAGGGAGCCAGAGCAGAGCTTGTAGTGAGGACGAGTCACAGTTGGGCAATTCAAGTAACATCCAAAGAGGGACATCCATAGCCATGTGAAGCATAGTCAACGGGGAGAGCTGCGCCGCTGTATAGTACTTGGAGACATTGGGGACCCCAGACCTCCTTGCAGCCTATGGGTATAAGGAGTAGATCTAGACTCTAGGACGTTTCTGCACCCAGAAAAATTGGAGAATCAAATTTTGCAACAGTCGAAGAAAGAAAGGGGGTGCTCTAACTGGCAGCATGCAAAAGTAATAGAGAACTTTAGGTAGGATCGTCATTTTGACTGCAGAGATCCTTCCTAGCCATGAAAGGGTGGGAAATTGCCAGGAATGCATGAGTGAGGTCAAGGCACGCAGCAAGGGGTAGTAGCTGGCCGAGAACAAAGAGTTGAAAGGCGTCCGTTTGATGCTTAAGTATTCGATAGATTGAGATGCCCAACGGTATGGAAATGCTCCTGAAGATACTCCACCACATCAGCAGGGAGGTTGACATTCAGCACTGTGGTTTTAGAGGGGTTGATTTGAATGCCGGAGAAGGCTGAAAATCGGTTTAATACAAGTTGCAATTTGGGAAGGGAGATGAGTGGGTTTGTCAGAATCAGAAGAGCGTCGTCTGCAAAGAAAATTGGCTTTGTTTTTAGGGGGCGGCCCTGCCAGGTTCCCCGAAATATAGGAAACAAGTCAAAGAAAAAACCTGCATATTTTACTGACAGCAATGATGGGGTTTGAATCCATGATAAGAATTGCGCCCTAAATTCCCATTGAGTCAGAACGTATTGGAGGTAGTCCCAAGAAAGCGATTGAAACGCTTTGTAAATATTCAAGGAGGGCACAAAACTTGAGATTTTACGCTGATGAAGGATAAGGATAAAGTGGATCACTTTGTGTACGTTATCTCCTGCCTGACGACAGGGCACAAAGCCCACCTGGTCCCTGTGAATGAGGACTTGAGGGGATTTATTGACACGTGTGCTTAAAATTTTCCCCAAAACCTTCAGGTCCACATTCAACAGAGAAATAGGATAAAAAGATTGTGGGTCAGTTGCTTCCTCAGTTGACTTGTGAATCACGGCAGGAATTGAAATAAGAAGTCAGGTAAGGGGTGAGTAAGGTTGCAAATGTTTAATAATACAGTCCTGTGAAGCCATCCGGACCTGGGGCATTGGATAGCTTGAGAGATTTAATAGCTCGGGCGACCTCTGACGCAAATAGGTGCGTTCACGGTGTCTTGGGCCATCGAGGACAGCGAAGGAAGGCTAAGCGTTTGGGAAAAAGCTCTCAGTCTTGTCCATATCAAAAGAGACAGGTCTGCTGTATAGGGATGACAGAAAGGAGGCAAAACTAGAGACTATCCTAGAAGGGTCCGAGGCGAACCCACCTGTTATTATTCTTTCTAAGGAACTCTACATGTACAATTTAACAACATATATTTGTGAGCTGTTTTGATTGCTAAAGGATTTGTTATTCAGTTCAACCTTTTTTCCAATTTAAAGTAGAAGTAATTTTTTTCCAATACTTGCTTCAGCGATTCCTCTTTTCCTCGCTGCGCTAATCTGAAGTTTTGCTTGCCATGTTGCTTCAGTTGTTTTGGACACATGCATTGGAAATGGTTCCTCCTTTTTTTTTTTTCTTTCTGATTTGGGCCTCGCAAGTATAAAATGCTAAGGAGGAGTAATGTCCACATTTAAATCCTAAGAGCAGATTTATACAGTATAGGATGTAAAATGTTGGGGCTAGGTAAATACAAATTATAGTTGTTCTTTTTGGAGTAAATACAAGGGGCACCTGACACCAAGGTAATTCACATTTTTCCATCAACACATGTGCAGAGGTTCACCATTGTTTTAAGTGATGCTTTTTCACATATATGCAGGGTACTGACATGCATTGGACAAAATGTTAGTCCTTTTTTTCATTTTTTGACATGCGTTTTAATGGCTGTTAATAAGAATGGTGGCACACATCATGGATGAGCGAGTTTGGGGTAGAGGATCTTGACTGGCCTTCACAGAGTCCTGACCTCAAACCGATAGAACACCTTTGGGATGAGTTAGAGTGGAGACTGCGAGCCAGGCCTTCTCGTCCACATCACAAATGCGCTGCTGGAAGAATGGTCAAACATTCCCGTAGACACATTTCTAAACCTTGAGGACAGCCTTCCCAGAAGAGTTGAAACCGTTATAGCTGCAAAGTGTGGGCCAACTCAATATTGAACCCTACGGACTAAGACTGGGATGCCATTAAAGTTCATGTGCGTGTAAAGGCAGACGTCCCAATGTTTTTGGTAGTATCGTGTGTGTGTGTGTATATATATATATATATATATATATATATATATAGATACAGCAGGTGCCGCCGACATTGTATATTCATCGCGATCCTATCGCGAAGATTCTCGGCGACAGGGGTGCCGACATCTCGGCGACAGGGTGGCGACACATGTCGCGCTCGCTGCAATAGCGAGGAGACGCGGCACTGTATTGAGCGGGGATCCGACGTGGATTCCCGCCAATACCAGGCACTGCGTTTGGTATGAATCCTGAGCGGGAACTCCACGCCAATTTTTAAAAAAAAAACGGCGTGGGTTCCCTCTCCAGGGGCATACCAGGCCCTTGGGTCTGGTCTGGATTTGAAGGGGAACCCTACGCCGAAAAAACGGCGTGGGGGTCCCCCTCAAAACCCAAACCAGACCCTTATCCGAGCACGCAACCTGGCAGGCCGCAGGGGAAGAGGGGGGGGGACGAGAGAGCGGCCCCCTCCCTCCTGAACCTTACCAGGCCGCATACCCTCAACATGGGGGGTTTGGTGCTCTGGGGCCAGGGGGGCGACCTGCGCCCCCCCCCACCCCAGAGCACCCTGCCCCCATGTTGATGAGGACAGGGCCTCTTCCCGACAACCCTGGCCGTTGGTTGTCGGGGTCTGCGGGCGGGGGGCTTATCGGAATCCGGGAGCCCCCCTTTAATAAGGGGGCCCCCAGATCCCGGCCCCCCCACCCTATTTGAATAAGTATGGGGTACATCGTACCCCTACCCATTCACCTGGTGGAAAAAAATGGCAATAAAAACACAACACAGTTCTTTAAAGTATTTTATTGCACAGCTCCGGGGGTCTCTTCCGTCTTCGGGGGTCTCCGGTGTCATCGCCGCGCTCTCCGGTTCTTTCTTCTGCCGGAGAAGAAGAAGGCGACGGAGAAGACCGGGCCCCGCTAGCAAAAGAGCTGGAAGAAGGTAGCGGTGGCCCGGCAGAAGAAAGAACCGGAGAGCGCGGCGACGACACCGGAGACCCCTGAAGACGGAAGAGACCCTCGGAGCTGTGCAATAAAATACTTTAAAAAACTGTGTTGTGTTTTCCGATAAGCCCCCCGCCCGCAGACCCGACAACCAACGGCCAGGGTTGTCGGGAAGAGGCCCTGTCCTCATCAACATGGGGGCAGGGTGCTCTGGGGTGGGGGGGCCGTAGGTCGCCCCCCTGCCCCAGAGCACCAAACCCCCCATGTTGAGGGCATGCGGCCTGGTACGGTTCAGGAGGGAGGGGGGCGCTCTCTCGTCCCCCCCCTCTTCCCCTGTGGCCTGCCAGGTTGCGTGCTCGGATAAGGGTCTGGTATGCCCCTGGAGGGGGAACCCACGCCAATTTTTTCTTTAAAAATTGGCGTGGAGTTCCCGCTCAGGATTCATACCAAACGCAGTGCCTGGTATTGGCGGGAATCCACGTCGGATCCCCGTCTATCGGCAATGCGTGTCGCTCATCGTGAAAGGAACATATATCCTTTCCCGATGACGAGACAGCTCGGCGCTGGCTCTCGCGACGGAGCTCATAATTTCGATTAATTATAACGCACATACAGATCCAACTACTTTTAGCTGATCTCCTTGCAGGCCGATTCCCAGTGCAGCTCACAAACACTGGAAAAATGGATAGCAGGATACAAAAAACACACAAAAGGCAGCGCTCAATGGGAATAGCATTAAAACCTTTATAGTCTTCAAGTAGGTAACAAAATAAATATTGCACTGGAGATAAAATCGATGTAGCTACATAAACTGTAAAAATGGTGGGCGAGTAATACCAAACGGTAGCAAAAGCAGTCATAAAAACATGTAGCTAAGTATGATACTGGTATAAAAATGTGTACAACGATACCACTGGTGAATCCAGATGAGGAGGGGTTAACAGCAGTCCGTCGGCATGTAGATGTCCCGTGAAGAACTATCACAACTCCCAGTGGATGGCTGTAGAATCCCAGGTTGATAGAGGGAAGTGATAGAGGGAAGTGTAACAGCCCTTGCGTGTGGCAGATAGTAAGGTCCCGTCGGCATGCAGATATGAAGGCACAGCAAAGGAGCCCTTCAGATGGACACGTCACCGATCTCGCTGAAGACCCGGAAGCTAGGGGAGAGGTGAGTACCGATCAAAACAGTTTTGATCGATCAAAACAATTAATCGAGGAATTAATAGTTAATTTCCACAGCCCTAATATATATATATATATATATATATATATATATATATATATATATATATATATATATATATACACAGACAGACAGACAGACAGATTTGAAGCCACCCAATTCCTTGGGACTGGCTCCATGATAGTTTGTCCAACATATAATGAAAGATTCACCTGGAAAAAATAAAATTAAAATTGCTTTTCTACCTGTTAAATTTGCATGCAGAGAATTAAAAGCCAAAAACATGCATCCATTAAAGGTACCGTATATACTCAAGTATAAGCCGACCCGAATATAAGCCGAGGCACCTAATTTTACCACAAAAAACTGGGAAAACGTATTGACTCGAGTATAAGCCTAGGGCAGGGATATGCAATTAGCGGACCTCCAGCTGTTGCAAAACTACAAGTCCCATCATGCCACTGCCTCTGGGTGTCATGCTTGTGACTGTCAGAGTCTCGCTATGCCTCATGGGACTTGTAGTTTTGCAACAGCTGGAGGTCCGCTAATTGCATATCCCTGGCCTAGGGGGTCCATGTGCATGCCTCACTGTGCCTCACTGTGTCCATGCCTCACTGTGCCCATGCCTCACTGTCACTGTGTCCATGCCTCACTCTGCCCATGCCTCACTGTCACTGTGTCCATGCCTCACTGTGTCCATGCCTCACTGTAACTAGACTGACGTTTAACATTGGAGTCTATGGAGGGGGTGCCTGGCTTTAAAAAATCGGTGCTCCCGGGCCGTAGGTCCCCCAGACACCAAACCTGGCACACTTGTAGAGGAGGGGTAGGGCTACATGTATACCAAGTTTGGGGTCCAGGGAACCTACGGCCGGCCAGTACCGGGTCCCCAAAATCACCGGAGAAATTACCGTTTAACATTGGAGTCTATGGAAAGGGGTGCCCGGCTTTGAAAAATCGGTGCTCCCCGTCCCAAGGTCCCCCGGACACCAAACTTTGCACACTTGTAGAGGAGGGGTTGGGCTACAGTTTGGGGTCCAGGGGACCTACGGATGTCCGGGATCTGGCGCACAAAGTTGAAATCGGAAACAGACTCGAGTATAAGCCGAGGGGGGCATTTTCAGCACAAAAAAAGTGCTGAAAAATTCGGCTTATACTTGAGTATATACAGTATTTATTAACCAGCCGATATTTGTGTGATCGGACCTGTCTTTTGTACAAAGGGCCATAGACATTTCATTACCTGTCTTGAAAAGGTAAGTGCTTTGGATAACAACTGTTGTTTTGTAAAGATTCGTTTTTTTTTTTTTTTAATACTTTGTCTGTGTTGCTATAATCTGGGTCTTCTCTTGTGCTTGAGTTTGAGCGGTTTGCTTTTCTTTGTTGATAGGAGACCTACACAGAGATAGCCGGAATGCAGAGGTTTGGGGCATTCTACATGGATTACCTGTACACAATGGAGTGTACTAGTGGCAAAGGTACAAGTTTATTTTCCCTTTTGTTTGCCCTCTTTTCAGAAACAAACACTTCCCAAAGAGCCACCTGTTTCTTGTATGTCTGTCCACCATATTACCTTGGATGTTTACTTTGCTGATGTAAGGTAGATCATACATGATTCATTCTCTTTGGTTCAACCAGCAGGTTGATAAAAAGAAAATTAATCAATTCCCCCATCCACATATTCAAGGCAGATCTTTTACAGATATGATAAACTTCCCAAGTATTATGACAGGACCCATTGCCTGGTCAAAACAGGTAGTCACACAATGGTGGCACATTGTTCTCTTTGAGAGATCACAACATTTTTCTTGACTTAGCTGATGCAATGCATAAAGCATGACAGGCTTGTTCCTTTTTCTGTGTAAAAATGTGCATGATTACCATCTGCTCACAAATATATATACTGTATATTTTTTCAGTTTCATGCTCCCTTTTTACAGTAGTTGCTGTGAACACTTCTGATAAACAGAGTAGGACTTGGGTAGATAAGCTCTCCCAAGTTAATCTGCAAGACTTGGCTGTCCAACTGCCAGTTCAACTCTTTGACCCAGTGTATTCTGTAGGGCAGGGCTTATAGTATAAAAGCCAGCCACTGCTCTGTGAATACTTGGGTATTGTTTTCTGTATAGTACTCGCAAAGCCTGGTATAGACTGGTACATGCCCAAGGAACCCGTGCGAATAGTTAAATAATGGTTTTGGGTACATTACAGATTGAGCCCCTTGAAATACATATATTTCTTCTTATACACTGAGAGCATTATTTTATTGTATACTCAGGAAACGTGCTGCAGTGCAGGTTATCTAGATAAATATTTGTGCGAAAGTTAGTCCCTTGTTAATCAGCTTTCTTGCTACAAATTTCATGATGTTCCATTGTCAACTTTTATTTTTTTTATTTTTTTGTTGTATTTCTGAAGGATCTGCAAGCCAGCAAGAATTCCCCACATTAAAGTCAGAAGAGATCAGCAGTGTCAAAGAGATGTCCATAAAGAGGCTTGTGATTGGTCCCATCGACTTAAGACTTGACAGCAGCTCAGTGCATAGGATCATGAAGATGGTGGCGTGCTCTTTCGATCATGAATATGAGGCATACAGTTGTTCTCGCCCTGGTATTTTCCTTTTTGTTTTCAGATTTGATAAACTTTATTCTTTAAAATAAATAATAAAAATAATTGGGTTTTTAGTTTAATAGAGCAAGAGCACAGTGTGAACTTACATTTCACTATGTAAAGATACAGTACATTGAAACAACACAGCATCGCTCCAGTATATAATCATGTCAATACAGTACTTCAGCTTCCCTGGGTTCACACCAAATGGCCATGTAGTCGGCTTACCATGTTCGTTGCACAAAGCTGTGGTAGCCTTACTCGGCCTAGTATTCTGGATGGCTCTGTTGGTCAACCGCTCTACCTTTTCATCAGACTTAATTTATTCATATTCATCTATGTAGCAGGTATACACTTTTCTGTGTATTTAAAACTGGCAGAGACACCAGTGATGTGCAGTTCCCTGCAGCCCAGCGGGTGGCGCTGTCGCCTTGGGCTGGGGTTGAACCATTGCTGTGTGCCCGTCTCCCTTTTTGTCCTCCCTCGGCAGCAGTATGGTGGGCCGGGGAACCCGCCGTGCTTACTGGGAGAGGGTATAAAGGGACCGGCCATCTTTGTCATGGGGTCGAGTCCCGGGCACCATCAGCCTGTGGGCGATGGTTCGTGTCGGTCCTCTAGGCGGCCTAGGCCTAGAGGACGTTCGGAGGTCGTGTTCCATCCCAGGCACCTTTAGCCTGGGGTGAGGTACTCGGATGGAGGTCTGGAGCTCAGTGCCCAACACTGAGTTCCGCGAGGGAAGGAGATCCTAGGGGACCCTGGGAGTGGGTACCCGAATCCGGAGGGCGTAATGGACCGGTGGGAGATACTTGCTTGAAGACCTGGTGCAGCATATTGCCGTTGACAGGTGAGCCTTCCATCGGAGACCGCCTGGAAGGAAATCCCCCTTCGCTTGGAGACCGCAACCCACTTTCAGGAAGGAAAGTGGAGAGTTCATTGTGCCTGGGCCTACTCGCATCCACACCCCCCTTGTCTGTTCTGTTCGTTGAGGGAGTCCAACTGTCTGTGCATTACTCTGTTATTGGAAGAATAAAGGAGTGTTGGACTTTAGTGGTGTGGGGCTCATTTACTGGCAGGCACTGTTCGAGAAAACCAGGAGGAGGTCTCCGGATGCAGAACACCGACCCGAAGGTAAAAGAGGATTGTCTCTCACTGCACATACTCTGCAGGGGGACTTGGCGTGGTGACCCCGCACTCTCTCCTTCAGAGGTACCCCTAGACAAGAGCCAGAGCAAGAAGAGTAGAGAGGAGAGGGTGGAGGCCGCTACATCAAAATTTTTGAAAATCGAACATTTCAACAGTGGGACACTAAAACTGCTATACAGAAATATGCTTGCTAAACTTTTTTATGACATCCCAAAAGGCTGTATCATCAATTTTTTTTAAATTGCCTCCTCTGTTAAACCAATGCGAGAATGTTTTTTGCAAATTTTTTTTTAAAGGTTTAAGAACTGGGCTGTCATCTTAATCTTAGCTTTGCTACCTGATGATTCACTGGCCTGGAATAAATACATTTAGCCAGCAAAGTCTGTAAACACTAAATGAACATCCTGCATATTTTCCCAGATGATAAAGCCAGGTTTGAAATTATAATGCAAAGCCTACACCTTTAAAAATAATTCAGTGGTAGTAGCATCCTATTTTCTCTATTATTGGGTTTATTATAACTCTTTGAGTGGTCTTTTAAATGCTTACTTTTATGGCTACAGAATATGAGGCTGTGTGAGGAAATCCTGACCATAAGTGCCTGGATAGAGTAGGACTGCAATGCAGGTCATACAGAGAGAGTGCGTGTTAGGGCATGCATCTCTATGGACAAATGGAGTCAAAACTCTACAGTACACCCATGCATTTTCTAACTGCCAATGTTTGTTTGTTTGTTGTGTCTCTGATAGACTGTCCTAAAAGGAGTCATGTGCAGGGTTGCAATGGGGCTGAGGGGCCGTATAGCGTGCATGAGCATACAGAACCTCTGTAAAACCAGATGGGGCTGTATGCTGGTATGCACTGGTACAGGCACAGATGCTTTAATATGTAGATTCTGGCTGCTAATGTATGCTGTCCTTATGTATGATGAGCATTGAAACCTGCCTTTTATGCAGAAAAACCCTAAAACAGCAAACCTAAAGGCTCCTGTGTGACAGTCTGAAGAGCTCCCAGTTCTAGTTTCAATGTGGTACAAAAGATTTATAAAGTACTTCCTTATCTCCTCTGAGCGAGACGGGCTTAATTTGTGACTCATGCACTACCCCTCACAGACACTGGGGCTCACCATGGGAGGGTTTCAGCAGCAGAGGCAGTGCTGCCAATCCAGAAGGTAGTGGGCAGTGCCAGGTGTGGCCTGATTGACAAGATACAGCCTTGGGAACTGTTACTGATGATGCTGATAGCTCCCTCCCCCTTCAACTTCTCTTAAAGTGGTAGTAAACTTCCATGCATGACTTTTACCTACCTAAGCTTAAAATGAAGCTTGCCTATAGGTAGTGTAAATATCTCCTAAACATGCACCGTTTACGAGATAGTTACTGTACATGCTGCCAGTGACATCACTGGCGTATGCGCTCTGAAGGAACAGCCACATGAGCAGAGTGACCCGCGGCTCCCGCGCGAGTGCTGTCATCGCGGCTCCAGCCAGTCACAGAGCCGGAGTCCGCAAACCCGGAAGCAAGACGGGTGAAGATCGAAGCGATTTTGCTTTAAGGCAAGTTTAACATGAAATGCTAGTATGCGATGCATACTAGCACATTATGGCTTTACCTTGAAGGGAAAACAAAACAAAAAACGTCCAGCGGTTTACAACCGCTTTAAGCTGGTTATAGGTTATACAATTTTATTCAATTTCCTTTTAGATTTACCATCAACTATGTAGTACAAATGCCTGCCAGATTGCATACAAATTGAAATTGTTTAAATTTGACCTCATACTATATGTTTTTGGTAAATCTAAAGGAAAGTTGTACATGAAAATTGTATAATGTATGGCCGGCCAGCCTTACGGTAGCACAAGCAGCCTACATAAGTGATAACTTTGCTTTGAACTCCTAAACAGTGCAGCAGCGTTGTTACTCCATCACAGGAAGCTGCATGAGGTAGACTTCCACCAAGAGTAACCGTTATTGTTGACGCTTTACAGAGGGACTGAGTGAAAACTATAATTAATTAAACGCTTAAAATAAAGTGCTACTGCATATCCTTTTGTTTTATTTTTTAATGAAAAGGTACGAGTTCTACATTAACCCCTTCGCGCCCAGCATAGGAAAATATGCGGCCACAATGTGGCTCTACAATGCCGGGAGGCCGTGTTTATACGGCCTCCCCTTTCCTCTTTCCCCGCGCGCGCTCCCGAGCGCGCATCGGGGAACTACTGTGCTGGCCGTGTCCCTTGGACACAGCCATTCACAGATCGCGGTAAATAGCCAATCACAGCGGCTATTTACAGCGCGATCGAGGAGCCCAATGAGAGATGATCTCAAATGTAAACATATGAGATCATCTCTCATTGCCGGCTCTCCCTCCTCACACAGACACCGCGTGTGAGGAGGGAGAGCGATCTGTGTGAGTGTGAGCTATTTCAGTGCTATTTCAGTGCCCAATCAGTGCCCAGTGAAAACACTGTGCCCACCTGTGCCATCTGTGCCCACCTGTACTCACCTGTGATCAGTGCACATCTGTGCAATACGTGCTCATCCGTACCCACCTGTGCCACCTCATCCGTGCCCACCTGTGCCACCTCATCCATGCCCACCTGTGCCACCTCATCCGTGCCGCCTCATTAGTGCCATCTGTGCCATCAATAAGTGCACATCTGTGCTGCCTCATCAGTGTACATCTGTTCCACCACCTCCGTACCCATCTGTGCCACCATCTCAGTACCCATCTGCGCCACCTCAGTACCCATCTGTGCCGCCTTATTAGTGCACATCTGTGCAATCAATCAGGGCCCATCTGCGCCACACACCTGTGAAGTCGCATCACCACCGCCAGCAACCAAAAGATGTCAAAAAGATGTTTTACCGCCGAGGAGGCATACCAAATTCTTTCCACGCCTGAGAGCGACGGGGAGCTCTCTTTTTCAGATTCCGATTCAGGTTCATAGTCGGACGTAAACTATGAGCCGGTCTTCAGTAGTGGAACAGAGACAGTCTCAGAGGAGGAAGATAGTCGGCCCGCCAAAAGAAGGCGCTCTGGTGAGGCAGCAGTGCCATCCACCAGCACCGCAGTGCCATCCACCAGCACTGCAGTGCCATCCACCAGCACCGCAGTGCCTCAGCAAGAAAGGCCAAGGACCCATGCCGGCCTTCCCTATGCCCTCCAGAACCCCTTGTGGCTTCCTCCTAATTCAGGAGAAGCCAACATTCCCCCTTTCACTGCCCAGCCAGGAGTCCAGGTGAACACGGACAATTTTTCCCCAATCAATTTTTTCAATTTAATTTTTACCGAGGACATGCTAGCCAACATTGTCACCCAGTGCAACCTATTTGCCCAGCAATTTATTGCAAGTAATCCTACATCATATTATGCCCGTCCCTTCGAGTGGAGAGACCTAACGGTGGAGGAGTTGAAGTTTTTTTTAGGCCTCACATTTTGCATGGGACTCAACCCAAAAAACACTTTTCGTTCCTTTTGGTCCAAACGCCCCATCTATCACATGCCAATATTCTCCAACGTAATGCCCAGAACCAGGTACCTCATGATCATGAGGTTTCTCCACTTCAACGATAACACCCAGTGCCTTCCTCAAAATCACCCAAATTATGACAGGCTTTTCAAAATTCGGCCCTTACTAAATTATTTTTCAGAAGTATTCCCCCAGTTATATACCCCGGACCAACACATATGTGTGGATGAGTCCCTTGTTAAATTTAGTGGCAGGCTTAAAATAAAGCAATTTATCCCCAGCAAAAGGGCCCGCTATGGGGTGAAGGTGTACAAACTTTGTGACCGAGTCACAGGGTACCTGTATGGCTTCCTAGTGTACGAAGGGAAGGACACCCAGCTGCATCCCCCCAATTGCCCAGACTACTTGGGAACAAGCGGGAAAGTTGTTTGGCAACTCATCAGCCCCCTACTGGAAAAAGGCTACCATTTATATGTAGATAACTTTTATACATCTCTTCCCCTGTTTCGCAACCTTCACCTGAAGAAGACGCCAGCATGTGGCACGGTCAGAAAGAACCGGAAGGGCTTTCCTCAAAGTCTTGTAAATAAGAAGTTGAGAAGAGGAGAGTCGGCAAGTCTGCGAAACAAGGAGGTTCTGGCAGTGAAGTGGAAGGACAGAAGGGATGTATACATGTTATCTTCCATCCACAACGATACCTTCGTGGAAATCCCCAGAAGGAATGGCACCATCCGAAAGCCCACATGCATCCAGGACTACAATTTGTTCATGGGGGGAGTCGACTTTAACGACCAAATGCTGGAACCCTATCTTTCCACAAGACGGACATACCATTGGTTACCAGGAGGAAATCACCACTGCCCTGATATTCCAGAATGGCCCACCCCAAAACATCCGATCTGATGTTATGAGTCGACTCTCCGAACGTCACTTTCCCGATAAAGTCCCTCCCACAGCAACAGGCCGACAAGGTCAAAAAAAATGTAAGGTGTGTGCCAGTGGAGGAGTCAGACGAGACAGTTTATTATTGTGCTGAGTGTCCTTCCCAACCAGGCCTCTGTGTAATTGGCTGCTTTCGCCGTTACCATACTTTGCTAAATTATTAGTGAAGTATGGTAAACGTAATCCTCATTGCCTGCTTTCACACCCCTTATGCTACTGCCTGCTCTGTAACTGACCCTGGCTTGTTATTCGACCACGCTTCTGCCTAACGATTCTGTACTACCTCTGCCTGATCTGGAACTGACCCTGGACTGTTATTTGACCACGCTTCTGCCTAGCGATTCTGTACTACCTCTGCCTGATCTGGAACTGACCCTGGACTGTTATTTGACCACGCTTCTGCCTAGCGATTCTGTACTACCTCTGCCTGATCTGGAACTGACCTTGGACTGTTTGACCATGCTTTTTGCCTGCCTCTTGGATTGATCTTGTACCCTGCTACTGGACTAGTGGGATTCAACACAGGGATCTCACATATGTGAGGGGCTCCAGAAAAGTTTTTCTGGATGAAGAAAACAATTTTTTTTGTTTTCTCATCCTAGATTAGGGTCTGGAGACTCGGAGGCTTCAAAGAGATTTGGGTGGGAGAAGCCTCTACCCCTGTCCCCATTCTGTCCTGAACAAGGCCCTACTTCTGCCTGCTGCCTGTAGGACCTATGCCATCATGCCTCTGCCTGTCGCGTGAACTGACCACACCAAATGGACCTGCCTACTACCAGGACTAATATTTTTGGCACTGCTGACAATATTTCTGCCTGCACTGACCCAGGACTGTTTATGGACAGTATCCCTGCCTGCTGCCTGGACAATTGTGTATGCCATTGCTGATGAAGTGCCTGCTGCTTGGACCAGTGCTATCCTGCTGTGTAGAACTGCGCTACTAAAACCACAGGTTATCTTTTGTTTACGCTTTGCTCAGCATAATGTATTTTGGGGTGTAATTCTTGGTATGTGCATGCTATGTGTCCCTAGAACATCTGATGGTGTTCCTTGCATGTTGGGCCTCTGTATGTGGACAGGCTGTGTAAAAGTCCCACACATGGGGTATCGCCATACTCAGAAGGAGTAGAAGAATGTATTTTGGGGTGTCATTTTTGCTATGTAAATGCTATGTGTTGGAGATATCTTATAAACTGACAACTTAGTGTAAAAAAAAAATGGGTTTTCATTTTTTTCCCACATTTTCCAAAAACTTCTGGAAAAAAATGAACCGTTCAAAAGACTCATTATGCCTCATAGATTATACATTGGGGTGTTAGCTTTCCAAAATGGGGTCATTTTGTGGGTGTTTCCATTGTCCTGGTGCTCCAGGGCCTTCAAAAGTGTAATAGGTAGTCAACTAGTTAGATGTGTAATTTATGCTCCTAGAACACCTGATGGTGCTCCCTGCATGTTGGGTCCCTGTATGTAGCCAGGCAGTAAAAAAGTTCCACACATGTGGTATCGTAATACTCAGGAGGAGTAGCAGAATGTATTTTGGGGTGTCATTTGTGGTATGCACATGCCATGTGAGAGAAATAAGGTATTACAATGACAATTTTGAGGGAAAAAAAAAATCGTAATTTTGCAAAGAATCGTGGGAAAACATTACAACTTCAAATAACTCACCATGCCTCTTACTAAATACCTTGGAATGTCTACTTTCCAAAAAGGGGTTATTTGGGGGGCATTTGTACTTTCCTGGCTTGTTAGGGTCTCAAGAAATGAGATAGGCCACCAGTACATCAGATGTGATAATTTTTTAATGATTTGCACTATAGCTTGTAGACTCTAAAACTTTCACACAGACCAAATAATTTCCAAAAATTGTGGGTTATTTTTATCAAAGATATGTAGCAGTATAAATTGTGGCCAAAATTTATGAAGAAAAATTAAAAATTTGCAAAATTGTATAACAGAAACTAAGAAAAATGCGTTTTTTTTTTCAAAATTTTCGGTCTTTTTTCATTTATAGCGCAAAAAATTAACCCAGAGGTGATCAAATACCACCAAAAGAAAGCTCTATTTGTATGAAAAAAAGGACAAAAAAATTATTTGGGTACAGTGTTGCATGACTGAGTAATTGTCATTCAAATTGTGACAGCACGGAAAGCTGAAAATTGGTCTGGGCAGGAGGGGTGTTTAAGTGCCCAGTAAGCAAGTGGTTAAAGACAAGAAGGAAATAAGACAATGGTGCCTTTACAGACAATAAATCAGATGTTCACTTGTTTTAAGAAACTTTTTTTTAAAAAACAAGCAAACTTAGATTTTATATTACCTGCCAACAACACTGCTATGCTTTTTCTTCAGCTTCACTTGAAGAATGTAAGACTTTACCTAGTCCAGAAGAGGTGGCAGCACTGGAGGAATACATACCAACACGACTTACCTGCGTCACATTGTTGAAGTGTTCCATCACAGTTACCATGGCTGAATTCAACCTGCTTGGACATTTGCTGCCTGTTATAATGGGGCATAAGGTATGTGCTTTTTTCTTTCTAAAACAAGTGTATTTATTTTGTGGAGCTTTTGTGAAACTACAGAACCAAACATACTGTACATAAGGCTTTGTATGTCCACCACATATAAACCACAGTTTAAAAAATGTTTCTGCCAAAGTTGGAGTTTGCCACTGTTTATTTCATACTTTGTGATGTTCTGCCTGCATTCATTACTTAAACAGATTCATATTTTTCCTAAAGTTTAATCTAGTAGAAAAACTCCCTTTTCATCCTTCATAATGGGAGCCAATCTCCTTTTAATATAATTCCATTAGTTGAATTAAGGAGAAAGTAAAGCAACATGTAGCGCTATATGTAGAAGACTTGGCAGACACTGTATTCAATAGTTTGTTTAATAGATGCATTTTGGATTCACTTTTCTCCTAATTGCATCTAATTATTTTTCTCCCAAAAACTCCAGAGCCAGGGTCATAAAATGACTCTTGTTTGGTAGTTGTGAGTTTGATGTAAGAAGATAATTACAGACTGATTTGCGGCAGCAGCTGCTTGACACTGAGAATCTGTATTTCATCACGATTATGTAATTTGCAATAAAACGCAGTAATTTTCATAGTCGGTGCAATCTGTATCCTTTCACTTGAGAGGATGGCTGCATTCCTCGAGTTTGTAATGCTGATGGAAACCTGCTCAATATTGGCTAGTTATTGTCATGTATTACCTGAAAATGCAAAGTGGAATGTCTTCAGCTTACAGAGTTGCTAATTTGAATCACGGAGTATATAACTCTTTTCCAGCTGGGTATCATCAGTGGGTTGCAGTTCAAATCATGAGAGTTCCCTAGGGTAACAATATATTTGAACTAGTATGCAAGAATGCTTCAATAGCAGGTACAGTGAGGTCATATGCTATATTGAACATCTGGAAATATTAGGGATGGGTTGCTAAAATTGCTTGCAGGTCACAAAAAAAAGTTTAATGTACTTGAATGCATCCCTGTAGGTATATTTTTTAGACCATTGATAAACAGTTTAAAGAATAAGGCAAAGTCTAATGGAGTGAGGTGGGGATTTCTACTTGGTGGGTGCAGCTTGAGAAAATTCGATAGAGTAATGGTAATGGAAGATGTGGCGAGGCACGGGTCATTTATAGGGTGGATCAGCAATTTAAGAGAGAAGAGAAACACACATAGATTTGGTGTTATTTATTACTTTGGATCCTAAAACTACAGATACAAATTTACATTTACTACGTGGGTTAGCTAAGGTGAAACTGTATTAATATTGTGGCTTGACTCATGACTTCACCCTGGATGCAACTGGCATGCACAATATCATTTTGTTTAAAAAGGTGTTTATGGGATGCAATGTGATGCAGTTTTCAATGTCTCCATTTGGTTGACTGGTTTTGGAAGCTGTGGGTTAACCCTTTAGGTTCCAGAAACTTGGACCAAATTTAGCTCCATCGGTATGCACCAGTCAATTATAAATCTATGAAAATTTTTCCTATCTTCATAACATAGTGAGTATATGATTGGGAACCATTTTGATTGATTCTGATAGTTAGCCGACACCAAAGCTGTCAGTGACAGCTAGCAGCCAAGCAAAGTTTCAGTGGATAACTTTTAATGGGAGAGTGTTTTAATTAACTCACCTGCAGCACAGGACATGATGCTGGGGAACATTGATAATAGGATTTTTAATAACCGCTTACCTGTAAAATCCTTTTCTTGGCGTACATCACGGGACACAGAGCCTTTAATCATTACATAGTGGGTTATATCTCACCTTCAGGTGCTGGACACTGGTGTAATCAACTAGACAGGAAGTTTCCTCCCTATATAACTCCTCCCATACTGGGAGCGCCTCAGTTTTTGTAGCAAGCAAGAAGTGTCCCAATATCCCCAGATAAGAGGGGCTGGATCTCTGTGTCCCGTGATGTAGGGCTGCAACTAACGATTAGTTTCATAATCGATTAGTTGGCCGATTATTGTTTTGATTAATCGATTATTCGGTTAATAACCTAAAAAAAAAGTAATTTTGCTGCGATTTGCATATTTGCAATTTTTTGGGCCAATTTGTTGTTGGGCAGATTAAAAAACACAAATTGCCGCAAAAACGCATTACATGCTTTTCTGCAGCTTCTCCATTGAAGTATATTGAACCAAAAAAACAAAATGGCATTGTTTTCTGTTAAAAAAAAAAGTCCTTGCCCTTTCCAAATATGCAGCAGCTGAAAAAATCATGGATGTGAACGTGTCCCATAGGAAACCATGTAAATGAACTGTAGCGCGTTTCTGCAAAAAGCACCAAAAAACACAGAGGTGGGACCCAGGCCTGAGATGTTTAGTAACATAATGGGGTTAAAAAAACTAAAATTAGTACAAAAAGAGCAAATAATCTACTGTAAGGAGTTCATTTTTTACTGTGGGACAGTGAAAGTAATATTTACAGTAACAATTTGCTCTTTTTGTACTATAAAGAGCTAATATTAGTTATTTTTTAACCCCATTATGTTACTGGCTGATTAATCGATTATGAAAATGGTAATCGATTAATTGTTTCGGCCCTACCGTGATGTACTCCAAGAAAAGGATTTTTCAGGTAAGCTGTTATTAAAAATCCTATTTTCTTTTTCGTACATCACGGGACACAGAGCCTTTAATCATTACATAGTGGGACGTCCCAGAGCAATGCTCAACTTGGGGGGAGGGAGACACAAATAATGCAGACCGTCATCAGATGTGAGGACCTATACTGCTGCCTGCAGCATACTGTGCTAAAAAGCGACATCCTCTAACCGTCTTACATTCACCTGATAAAAATTAGTGAACTCAAGCATCGACTACCAAGTTGCTGCCTAGCAAATCTGCGTCATAAAGGCTTGGTAATGCACCGCGCAAGAAGCGCTTACTGTTCTGGTAGAGTGCATACTAAAAGCAACAGGGGGAACCCTCTTAACCATAATCCTGAATATCCTAACGAATCAACATTGAAACAAATGATTTAGATGCTGCCTGCTCCTTCCGGAGCCTCCTGGTAGTGCAACATCATCAGTTTTCCATATCTGAGCAACCGCTTCAGATAGGCCTTGACTGCTCTCAGTATAACAAGAGAGTAACCATTTTAATAGGCGATTAGAACGCTGCCTACCCGTTTCTAGGGTATTTTGGCAGCATAACAAAACGTCAGTTTCCTGTATGAACCTTCAGACCTCAACTGTTCTCATCTATATTTAGAGAGAAGAAATAATTTTCCTTCCGTAACTACGTTTCTGAGAAAAAAGGGCTGGGTGAGGATTCAACAACCCCCTAATAAATATAAGTATGGCTCTTTACAAAGAAAGTTGCCAATACTGAAATACACTTGCGGATGCTACCGCGACCAAGAACACCAACTCACCTGAAGGAGGATGAAGGGAAATATGGTGCATCGGCCCAAGGAGCTGTCCCTGCAAGCCTATGAAACCAGACTCAACTCCCCCCAGGCACAAGGGTGAACTAACTGCGAACTTGTACGCGTTACCCCTTGTAGAAAGGCCCGGAACAAAGAGTGCGAAGCCAGCGACCCTAAAAAAAAGGCCGAAAATCGACTCTTGATGGAACTTAAGGCTAGCTCCATCCCTTCTCTAGTGTAGGAAGGTAAGAATTCTACCCATGACATACTTTTTAGGATGCCCTCCTTTGGTTTCACACCAGGAATATGGGCCTTCCAAATCCTATAACCCATGGTCCTGAAGGCCCGCTCTCCTGTATGAATCAGGGTAATCGTCCCTGATTCTGAAAGCTGCTATCCTCAAGAATACGGGCTAAACCAAGTAAACCATTAATTCCCATGTTTGCAAGGTAGGATGGAATACCGGCCCGCGCAAAGTACAGTAGGTCTGGACAAAATGTAGTGGACCCTGGGTCCTACACTCCCACCCTTGCGATCCCTGCACAGTAAGGTCGTCTGGGTCATGCCTGAATTATTAGGCCGGCTTCCATTCCCCTCCGATGTAGCATAGAGGCCACGGTAGTTGCGGCACTGGGGATCTTTTGTCCTAGACATAAAGCTGTCCAACTTCTTGTTAAAACTGGACGCCCATAAATCTCTTGCCCGGGGCACCCCTTCTTTGGCTTCTGACCAGGAAAGATCAGGGAGTAGAGGCCATACACCCGGGAATAATTGTTGAGGGTTCCAGAGAACCGCCTGCCAGTTATCCATTTCATGAATGAAGACTGACGACCGGCAAGTCACAAGCTCCTCTGCCCAAGCCAGAATATGTTTCTGGCTGCGTGACTTCTAGTACCTACTTGGTAAACAAAGTCAACCACTGATGTGGCATTGTCGGATTGTACTCTGACAGAACAAACCTGCAACCTAAACACCCAGGCGATTAAGCCAGACGTGCCATCTGAAGCTTTCGACCCTTAATGGCTAGAAGTTGACGGACAAGGCTCTCTTGGAGCTAGACCACCTCCCCTGGGCAGTGGTCTCTTCCAGGACTGGTCTCCATCCCTAGAGGTCAGTCTTCGTAGCCACTACCCCTCAGGTAACCGAAGGATCTTCCTTTCTGCCAAACTTTTGGTTAAGAACTACCAACTGAGACTTCAGCGTATCCGTGGAACCTGACCCTTTGGATAATGCCAGATTAGGATCAAGTCGCCTAGAATGAAACTGAGCATAGGGAACTACTTGAATGAAGCCACCATCCCTAGCACCTTAAGCAAAGGTGAATATAAGGAACTCTTCCTTGCCTTGACCACATAGACCAGCTTTCTTATAGCGCTGACTTTGTCTACAGCAAGAAAACTCTCCTTTTTGGGCTGTGTCCCAAACGCTCCAAGCTCCTTATCGAACGTACCCTTAGACTGGGATTGTACCCTAGGAGTTCCAGATACGCTGCTGGACACACTTAGATCCAGCCATGCTACTGATTGATTTATCAGCAGAAGATTGCCTCGGTATGCCATAGCTGCTATACCCTGTGCCTTTAGTCCTGCTGGAGGCGGGCTCTAGCACTGTGTAAACCCGGGCACGCTGGCTAACCCAAGGGGCAAGACCACCAACTGGAAGAGGTGCTGTTCCCCCACGAACGCAGACAACCTCTTGCAGTCCCATGTAAATAAACACAAATGGCTCCCCATATGTGTAAGTGGCAAGTGTTGAAGCTAAATGCTTCTATGAAAGCGTGCATTAATAGAAGCCTGAACTTGTACAAATATGTTTTAGGCCAAAACATAAAAAAGTGTGTACTGTATACACGAATATATATATATATATATAGCACACATGCTATGGAACGGCTTTCTTGTAAGCAAGCATGCGTTTACGAACGTGTTTATGTAACATAATACATCATGTATCCATGCAGACATGTATTCTTATGCGAACATAAAGAATCCTGTATAAATTAAAGAATACTTAAATTATCATGCCTTACTATGCAACCATGCAAAATCAAGGCGATCATGCAACGTATATGTGATTCAACATCTTGATGCGATCAAACATTTAATGCATCTTAAGCACTACTGTGCGGACAAGCAACCTTGACCAAGGTTTCTTGAGTGATCAGGCACCCTTGTGCGATTCAGCATCTTTTATGCAATCAAGCATTTTTATGCGATTTTAGGCATGTCTGTTAGGGCCGAAACAACTAATCGATTAATCGACAACTAATCGATTATGAAATTAATCGATTACAATTTTCATAATCGATTAATCGGCCAGTAACATAATGGGGTTAAAAAAAAACTAAAATTAGCCCTTTATAGTACAAAACAAGCAAATCGTTACTGTAAATATTACTTTCACTGTCCCACAGTAAAAAATTAACCCCTTACAGTAGCGATTATTTGCTCTTTTTGTACTAATTTTAGTTTTTTTAACCCCATTATGTTACTAAACATCTCAGGCCTGGGTCACACCTCTGTTTTTTGGTGCTTTTTGCAGAAACACACTACAGTTCATTTACATGGTTTCCTATGGGACACGTTCACATCCATGATTTTTTCAGCTGCTGCGTATTTGGAAAGGGCAAGGATTTTTTTTAACGCAAAACGGTGCCATTTTGTTTTTTTTGGTTTAATATACTTCAATGGAGAAGCTGCAGAAAAGCATGTAATGCGTTTTGCGGCAATTTGTGTTTTGTAATCTGCCCAACAACAAATTGGGCAAAAATAAATAAATGCAAATCACCTTTTTTTTTTTACGTTTATTAACCGATTAGTCGTTTAATTCGAAACAATAATCGGCCAACTAATCGATTATGAAAATAATCATTAGTTGCAGCCCTAATGTCTGTAAAACAAGCCTGTTTGTGCGATTAAGTACTCTTGGGTAACCAAGGGTTTTGTGAGATTAAGCACCTCTGTGCGACCCTGCATCTTTATGCAATCAAGCATCTTATGCGACTATGTAAAAAACATGTAAATTCATACAAGCAGAAACATGTATCTTTATGTGATTAACTCTAAACACATTCTGTTACTTGTTTTTACCCCACATGCATCTTGCACATTCCAAACTCATGTATTTTATGCAAACATGTGGACTGGTAAAGAGGAAACGTACATTTCTTTTTCGTACATCACGGGACACAGAGCGACTTAGTCATTACTAATGGGTTATATAGATACCTTCAGGTGCTGGCACTGGCAACTTCCAAAACCGGAAGTACCCTCCCCTATATAAGCCCCTCCCATCCGGGAGCACCTCAGTTTTTTTTGCCAGTGTCTAAGGTGTTGGCCAAGAAGTAACATGTGTTTTTCACTGAGCTTGCGTACAGGTTCTTTTGGGCCTCAGTAAGCTATTCCGGATCCGACCAAAAAAGCTTCATAGCTAAACGGTCGGTACCCGGGCCTTGCAAGAGAAGAGCAAGGTTTTGCCTGTAATGCTTCTCTTAGGAGGGCTGGACCCTGGGATCCAGAGCTCTGGTCATACCCACGACCAAGATGTTTTCTGTGCAGAGTGCTATACAGGTCCAGGGGAGTGGAATCCTTGGGAACCCGGTCCCTGAAGGTTTAATTACAATGCCTGCCGTGATAGGTGAAGTTTGGGCTTCTGTGGACCAAACAGAGTCCTGCGGCGGGGAAAAGGTAAGTGGGGGCCCCCAGGAACTTGGTTCTATTGGGGGACCCCCAAGCCTAATTTGTCTTTCTGTCTGTTACCTAACGGTATTCCCGCTAAATATCTGTGCATGCCTGTAACTACTGGAAAATATAACATTTTAATAGTAGTCAAGAAAAAAAAAAAAAGGAGACCGCGGTACCTGTGTTAAACCACTAGAGGCCGCCGTGGTCCATTTTTCTTGTCATGTGGATCTTTGTCTTTTCAAGTCAAAAGATCCAGGCAGTTGGTAAGTTCTCTGTGGGAATCCACTTCCTCTGCCCTGTTGCTGCACTCATCCACCGCACAGGCCCTCCGGCAAAAAGGGCCCTGGCTCCTAGTCCCTGCTTATTTTTCAAAAAAAGCGCCGAAGGCGCACGGGCGCGTGCGCGTGCACGCGCCTCCTATGTAGAGATGAGCAAAAAAAGGGGCGGGGCTGGTGGATGACGCTCGATGCGCGCCGCGGCGCTTCTGCGCATGTGCAGGCGTCCCAGCATGGATAAAAGACACAGTACAAGTGTCAGCTGGATGCAAACAGAGCTAGCAACAAAACGGTGGCACACAGAGGCGGTTGATGCAGGCATCCCCATAGAAAGGCACTTTAGTGGACACCAGCTGGTATATAGCAGCAACTGTGCTAGACTATTACCAGTAAAAGTGGTGTATGACGACGGGAATACCTCAGCTCTGTGCTTAAAGGATATGTCGTCCAGACGCTCTGGAAATAAATCTTCCAAGAAGCGAAAGGGGTCTCCATCGGGCTCTGAGGATTTTGGGCATGCTTGTACTGCACCAATCTCCCCTGAAATGTCAGAGGTTAGTAGCTATAGGAACCCCGCAGGAGTACCTGGTGCTGCGGCTGCCCCCAGTCCACCTGCTCCTGTATATATAACAGAGGAGGTTTTTTCCTCAACTCTGGGAGGATTGGAAGAGAGATTAACAGCATTGATCGCTGCTTCCCTGTCACAGAGAAAGCGCGTCCGATCTCCGTCTCCTCCTTCAGAGTGCCTGTTAGTGGAGGAACAGCCCCACACAGAGATCGACCTACCTGAAGGGGATCAGGATGAGGTTGATTCGGTTATAGAGGAATCAACAGTGGAAGAACCTTTCTCAGCATCTCAGGCTGAAAGATTATGGGTTCAGTCTCTGACTAACATGGTCCGATCAGCATTTAAAATGCCTCTTGCGGAGCCATCAACCACTACTGTCTCCTCGCTGGGGTCGCTAAAAGCTCCCCAGACTGTCTGTTCCTTCCCAATCCACCCCTTATTGGAAGGGCTTATTTACCAGGATTGGGAGCATCCTGATAAAATATTTACTCCCCCCAAGAGATTTCCGGTGATCTATCCCATGGAGGATAAGTTCATACAAAAATGGAAGGTGCCCACAGTGGACGCAGCCATCTCTTTTGTGAATAAATCACTGACATGTCCAGTAGATAATGTTCCAATGTTCAAAGACCCAATAGATAAAAAATTGGAGTCTTTACTAAAATCTGCTTTCTCTACAGCAAGCATGGTGACACAACCTGCAGTAGCAGCTAATGGGGTCTGCCAAGCAGTGAAGGATCAGTTGAAACAAGTCTTAAGGGACTTACCAGATCAGCAGGCTCTTGCCCTAGCTGACCTACCCAGAGCCTTATGTTTTGCGATGGACGCCATAAAGGATACAATCCAACAGGCCTCCCGCTTTACGCTGTCTGTAGTACATATGCGTAGGCTTCTATGGCTCAAAAACTGGTCTGCTGAGGCTCCCTGTAAGAAATTGCCGATTAGCTTCCCATTTCATGGAGAACGCTTATTTGGAGAAGATCTGGACAAGTATATCCAGAAAATTTCTGCCGGTAAAAGTACACTCTTGCCGGTTAAGAACAAAGCTAGAAGTCCTTCTTTTAAGAAGCCTACTTCTCCAGTCCCTGGCACATCGGTTGTGAAACAGTTCCGACGGCCTCCGCGGTCAAATCCAGGGGGCAGAAATCAGGGACAATCACAGGGTAACAAGAAACCCTGGGTCAAGAGAGGTACGAAACCTCCCCCCAAGTCATGAAGGGTTGCCCCCACTCAATCGGGTGGGGGGAAGACTTCAGTTGTTCACAGAGACCTGGCGGGACACCATCAGAGACAGATGGGTAATCTCCACAGTAAGTCTGGGATACAAGCTGGAGTTAAAAGACACTCCTGCCCATTTTATGAGGTCAAACGTGCCGAGCGATCCCCAGAAGAGAGGATCCCTCCTTCTGGCACTAGAACAACTATTGCTCCAAGGTGTAATCATGAAGGTTCCCTTGGAAGAATGCGGGTTCGGGTTTTACTCGAACCTCTTCACAGTCCCCAAACCAAATGGGGACGTGAGGCCCATATTAAATCTAAAAGGGCTAAACAAATTCCTACATATCAGGACTTTTCGGATGGAGTCGATCCGATCGGTGGCCACCGCCCTACAAGGGCAGGAATGGTTAGCCTCAATCGACATAAAGGATGCTTATCTGCATATTCACATCTTTCCGGCCCATCAGAAATTTCTACGCTTTGCAGTAGAAGGGCGCCATTTTCAGTTCAGAGCCTTACCTTTCGGTCTGGCCACAGCACCACGAGTGTTCACAAAAATTCTGGCCCCACTATTGGCCAATCTAAGAACACGGGGTGTAACGATAATGGCATATTTAGACGACCTGCTACTAATAGACCACTCAGTGGAAAAACTGGAAGTAGCTATTCACGAGACAATCAAGTATCTGGGATATCACGGTTGGATTATCAACCGAGAGAAGTCAGCTCTAAGACCAGTCAAAAGTCTGGAATACTTGGGGCTAAGGCTGGATTCAAATCGGAGAAAGATTTTCTTACCTCCAGAGAAGGTGTCGTCTTTGAAAGATTTGACCCACTTAGTGGGTACAAAAAAAAACCATCCATACGCCTGTGCGCATGAGGCTGCTGGGAAAAATGGTGGCTTCATTCGAAGCAGTACCCTACGGTCAATTCCATTCAAGGAACTTGCAGAGGGCCATACTATCAGCCTGGAACAAAAAAGTTCAGGCTTTAGACTTACCAATGTCCCTGTCCCCTTCCGTTCGCAAGAGCCTCCATTGGTGGTTGGTGCCCCAGAATCTGGAAAAAGGGAAACCCTTCAGTCCGGTTTCTTGGAAGGTGGTCACTACAGATGCCAGCCTCATAGGCTGGGGGGCAGTACTGGAGCAATGGTCTCTCCAGGGCAAGTGGTCAGAAGCAGAGAAGGCCCTGCCCATCAATCTCTTAGAGATACGAGCAGCCCGGTATGCCCTAGTAGCATGGACATCCAAACTCCAAGGGTCCCCTGTCAGAATTCAATCAGGCAATGCCACAGCAGTGGCATATATCAATCACCAGGAGTCGTGCAGCCCAGAGGGAAGCGAATTGCATCCTGAAATGGGCAGAAAGATATGTCCCAGCCATATCCGCGGTTTTCATCCCAGGAGTGGAAAATTGGAGAGCGGACTTTCTAAGTCGCCAGCAATTATGCCCAGGGGAATGGTCTCTTCACCCCGAGGTTTTTCAGACAATATGCCAGCGGTGGGGAACACCGGATGTAGATCTGCTAGCATCCAGATTCAACGCAAAGGTGGACAGATTTGTGTCTCGCACAAGGGATCCCCTAGCTTGCGGCTCGGATGCCCTAGTGTTCCCTTGGGATCAGTTCAAGCTGATATATGCATTCCCACGCCACAATTGTTACCGCGATTAATCCGCAGAATCCGGGTAGAAAAGAAACCGGTGATTCTGGTGGCTCCAGCGTGGCCCCGAAGAGCATGGTACGCGGAGATTGTAAAAATGTCAGTGGGGAGTCCTTGGACTCTCCCACATCGTCCGGACCTGCTTTCGCAAGGACCGATATACCACCCTTCCTTACCAGCCCTAGGTTTGACGGCCTGGCTATTGAAGCCCACATTCTAAAAAAGAGAGGTCTCTCTAATCCGGTGGTATCTACCATGATCAATGCCAGGAAACCGGTATCCAGGCAAATCTATTATAGGATCTGGAAGGCGTACATCGCGTGGTGTGAGGCCAGGAAATGGCATCCGCGTAAGTACGTAATAGGTAGGATTCTGGACTTCCTACAGTGGGCTGTGGATAGGAAGCTTGCCTTGAGTACTATCAAGGGTCAGATTTCGGCCTTGTCAATATTTTTTCAAAGGCCCTTGGCTTTGCATTCATTAGTAGACATGTGCACTGCCAAAAAATTCGTTAATTTTCGTTTTCGTTTCATTCGTTTTTTTTTTTTTTCGTTTTTCGGGTCATTCGTTATGATCGCAATTCGTAAATTCGTAAATTTGTACATTCGTAAATTTGTACATTCGTAAATTTATACATTCGTAAATTTGTACATTCGTAAATTTGTACATTCGTAAATTTGTACATTCGTAAATTTGTACATTCGTAAATTTATACATTCGTAAATTCGTACATTCGTAAATTTATACATTCGTAAATTTATACATTCGTAATTTCGGAAATTTGGAAATTCGATATTTTCGAAAACCCGAAAATTTGAAAATCTGAAAAAATAACTATTAAATTATAGGTATTGTAATTTCCTTTCAAATTTGGCTGTTAGCGAACGTAACGAATACAAATTTATCTGAAGTTACGCATAACCTGAAATAACAAATGCCGCATCTAAACAAATGGAACGGAACAAATTAATAATAATAATAATAAAACGTTTTTATTATTATTATTAATTCATTACGTTCCATTCATTTAGATACGGCATTCATTATGTCGGAAAACAATTCGTAACTTCGTTAAGTTCACTAACAGCCAAATTTGAAAGGAAATTACAATACCTATAATTGAATAGTTAGTAATAGTTAAGTTATTAGTTAATTAATATTTCAGAATTCCGAATTTACTAATTTACGATTGTACGAATGTACAAATTTACGAATGTACGAATATTCGGAAATTCGTAAATTCAAATTTACGAATTTCCGGATAGTTGTACATTCGTAAATTCGTGCATTGGTAAATTCGTATATTCGTAAATTCGTACATTCGTAAATTTGAATTTACGAATATTCGTTAAAATTCGTTAAATGAGTTTTCGTTAATTCGGATATTTCCGAATTAACGAATTTGTCGAAATTCGTTAAAAAACGAATTCGGAACGAAACGAATTGCACATGTCTATTCATTAGTCAAAGCTTTCATACAAGGAGTGATGCGTATTAGCCCTCCGGTTAGTATTCCCATATGTCCATGGGACCTAAACCTGGTTCTGTTGGTTCTACAGAAACAACCATTTGAACCATTGCAGCACATTTCCTTGGTTCTTCTCACCAGGAAATTGATTTTCTTAGTAGCCATTTGTTCGGCTAAAAGAGTATCGGAATTAGCCGCCATGTCCTTTAAGGAGCCATATCTGGTTGTCCATAAGGACAGAGTAGTATTACGTCCTCACCCAGCCTTTCTTCCTAAGGTGGTATCGAGGTTTCATTTGAACCAAGATGTGGTTCTTCCTTCTTTTTTTCCCAAACCTACCTCGGTAGAGGAAAAGTTATTGCATTCTTTGGATGTAGTAAGAGCAGTTAAAGCTTATCTAAAAGCCACTGCTCAGATTCGTAGAACGGATACTTTGTTTGTTCTGCCGGAAGGCCCCAGAAAGGGTCAGGCAGCGTCAAAATCTACTTTAGCCAGGTGGATTCGACAAGTCATAATACAAGCCTATGGCTTGAGAAGGAGACCGCCTCCGTTCAGTTAGGGCGCACTCCACAAGAGCAGTTGGAACTTCATGGGCAGTGCATCACCAGGCTTCCCTGGCTCAAATCTGTAAGGCCGCAACATGGTCTTCAGTACACACGTTTACTAGATTCTACCAGGTGGACGTTAGAAGTCAGGAGGATGTCGCCTTTGGGCGCAGTGTGTTGCAGGCCGCAAAAGATCCTCATGCCTGATAGCGCCCAGCTTATGTATAGTGTATCCCCCCCCTCATTTGGCATTGCTTTGGGACGTCCCATTAGTAATGACTAAGTCGCTCTGTGTCCCGTGATGTACGAAAAGGAACAAGGGATTTTTATAACAGCTTACCTGTAAAATCCTTTTCTTGGAGTACATCACGGGACACAGAGCTCCCACCCCTCTTTTTTGGCGACACTTATTGCTTTGCTACAAAACTGAGGTGCTCCCGGATGGGAGGGGCTTATATAGGGGAGGGTACTTCCGGTTTTGGAAGTTGCCAGTGCCAGCACCTGAAGGTATCTATATAACCCATTAGTAATGGCTAAGTCGCTCTGTGTCCCGTGATGTACTCCAAGAAAAGGATTTTACAGGTAAGCTGTTATAAAAATCCCTTTTTCCACAATCATGCGATTTAGCTGTTTAGCAACAATGTGCACCAGCAACTGTGCATCCCAGCAGCTTGTGCGTTTGTGGAAACAGGCATCTTCCAGCGACTTAAGCATTTTAATGTGACCAAGCATCCTCATGCGATTATGTAAAGACATGTCAATCCATCAACCGCAAACATTTATCTTATGCCAACATGTGGGCTGGTAAAAGAGGAAGTTATCCTCCGCAAACGTGCGCACCCCAGTAGTTTGCTGTGGATGTTTTCTAGCAACCTGTACTCCTCGGCTAAAGTTTTTAGGAGGAGAAAAAACAGCTTATGTGGGTCCCCCACCAGCAGAAATAAACTATTGCAGTAATGGATGGAGTGGGAAGGTACAAGCAACCTATGGGGATTTTTTTTTCCTTCTAAAAACCACAAGGACGAGACACGGGCTAAGGCCATTTAGGCTGAGGGTAAGTTATATGCAGCATGAATCTCTGAAAAAGACTGCAGCTGCAACTAGAGCTTGTGAGGCTTCTGATACCTCCGCCTTGTCAGCTGCACCTGTTCCCTGTCCTGCCGGTGAACTTCCATCCTCAAGACTTTAATCCTCTTGTTTTGAGGACTTAGAGCAGGGGAAGGGGCACACCCCGCTTTCTGCTCTTTGTGAGAAGGCTGCGATTTATAGCAGTTAACCTCTCTATAGACCAACAAATTGCAATAAACATCCAAAATTACGTATGCAGAGTGGCTGCAATGTTGGGGGAGGCTTCAATGCCTGACAGGGCCAATGGCTTATTCTGTGCGGCTGCCTCAAGCCTCTCAGAGGAGGATGGTATCATGCAGGCACGATCCTGCCCATGAACCTTTTTTACAGGGAGACCTAGTCCTTAAGCTAAAAAGCAGAGGAACTTAACACAGGTGCATCAACAGCTGAACTTAGTCTAGCAATTAACAATGCCTGCTAATCTGCACAGCCTGATGCTGAGTAGGCGTCTTGGGTAAGTCTGTATCCAACACACATGAGGTGCTTACATGGCCAAAGCTGCTGAGTCCTTCTGGCTTTACAGAGCTCTTGCGTCTGGGGTTTCTCTGAAGGGCCCGCCCTGCGCCTGCACTGTAAGCCAGCGTGCACGTGCGCACCAGCGGCAACCACATCCCCCCCCCGCTTACCCGCCGTTCTGGCTTCATAAGTGCACCCCCCTTGCGTAGGGAAATGGTGGATGCGGGAGCAAGATCCCCCAAGGAGTGCCGTGGACCCGGACTACGAGGGCCCCCCCCCCACACACAACTGTAGCAGAGCCTAAAGCGGAGGAAGTGAGCTGCTCAACAGACCGTCTGACACTGAGCTTTCGTTCCTGGAGAGCATGGTAAGTAAAACACCAGGTATGTCTCTTTACTCCCTCTAGTGGCGTAAACCAAAAAAAGATAAGACATGCAGCTACTCATGGAAGATGATCCTTAAGGTATTTACCTAGCATTTTCTTCACTTACCTTATCCCCGCCGCAGGATACTGCTGAGCCAGACAGATCCAGCCTTCACCCCTCACGGCGGGTATGTTGTGCCAACCTCCAGGGATCTGGGTTCCTACATAAAGGAGGCCGCCTCTTCCCTGGACCTTGTAAAAGACTCTGCCAGAAACTTTTGCACATTTTTATATATAGCGAAAGTACTGGATCCCAGAGCCCAGTCCTCAAAAGAGAGACATTACAGGCAAAAACCTTGGTCTTCTGCGAGGTCTGGGTACCATCCATTTTAAGCGTATAAAATAAGCGTTTTGGATGGATCCGATTGCGCAGCTCTTAGACCCCTGGAGGGATTTTTTTAGTAGAGCTTCTTCTTGGCACAGACTTAGTTGTGACCAATACCATAGACACTGGCTAAAAAACTGAGGAGCTACCAGTATGGGAGGGGTTATATATAGGGAGGAAACTTCCTGTCTAGTTGATTACACCAGTGTCCAGTACCTGAAGGTGAGATATAACCCACTATGTAATGGTTAAAGGCTCTGTGTCCTGTGATGTACAAAAAAGAAATACACTTTGCATATGGGAAGGTATTCATGCATCCAAAACTGCAGTATGCAAGATACATCATGTTGTCAAAAGTATTGGGACACCTGCCTTTACACACACACATTAACTTTAATGGCATCCCAGTCTTAGTCCATAGGGTTCAATATTTTGTTGGCCCACCCTTTGCAGGTCAGAACTCTGTGCAGGCCAGTCAAGTTCCTTCACCCCAAACTCGCTTATCCCTGTTTTTATGGACCTTGCTTTGTGCACTGGTCCAAATCATTTTGGTGGAGGTTTTTTTTTGATGTGGGCTTGTTTTTCTAGGGGTTGGGCTTTTCCCCTTAGTTCCATTGAACGGAACTCTTAGGGCGTCAGCATACCAAGACATTCTTGACAATTTCATGCTTCCAACTTTGTGGGAACAGTTTGAGGATGACCCCTTCCTGTTCCAACATGACTGCGCACCAGTGCACAAAGCAAGGTCCATAAAGACATGGATGAACGAGTTTGGGGTGGAAGAACATGACTGGCCTGCGCAGGGTCCTGACCTCAACCCGATAGAACACCTTTGGGATGAATTAGAGCGGAGACTGCGAGCCAGGCCTTCTCGTCTAACATCAGTGCCTGACCTCACAAATGCGTTTTTGGAAGAATGGTAAAACATTCCCATAGACACACTCCTAAACCTTGTGGACAGCCTTCCCATAAGAGTTGAAGCTGTTAGAGCTGCAAAGGGTGGGCCAACTCAATAGTGAACCCTACAGACTAAAATGGGATGCCATTAAAGTTCATGTGTGTGTAAAGGCAGGTGTCCCAATACTTTTTACAATATAGTGTATTTCCATATTTTGCCGCGTCGCCCGATTTTGGAGAGAACATGCACAGTGACCCATGGAAGAAGTTATAACAATATAACTAATTTTACTGTTCATACTGTACAGCAGTGTTTCTCAACTCCAGACCTCAAGGCGCCCCAACAGGTCATGTTTTCAGGCCTTCCATTATTTTGCACAGGTGATTTGATCAGTTTCACTGCCTTAGAAATTACCACAGCCGTTTCAACTGAGGGAAATCCTGAAAACATGACCTGTTGGTGCGCCTTGAGGGCTGGAGTTGAGAAACACTGGTGTACAGGACGCCTTGGCTGGGTCTTGGAAGGACGCTATATCTCCCCTCTGTTGGTACCTTTAAGGGAGCAATAAGGGTTAACGCACCTGTCAAATGAAGTAGGTTTAAAGCAAGACAGGAAGTTGTAGGCGGGTGTGGAGGAGTGTAGTGGAGACTGTGGATGGTGAAAAGCTGTGAAAGCACATGGCGGTGTCCTGCCTGGAAGCCTGCTAGCTGAGAAGTTACCTGCAAATGTAAAGTAAGGACTGTTAAACTGCAACAGCAGTTCTGAGCTCTACAAGTCGGTGAGACTGTTATTTCTTTTGTTTTCGTTGCTGTGAAGCTATTTAAGTTTAATAAACCTCATTTTTGATTGAAAAGCCTGTGCCCTGCGATCTAGCTGGTTCCCCGAACGGTACAATGGTTTATGGTAGAATTTAAGAAGCTATGATCTGTATCGTTTGTTGGCAATTTACTCTTTCCAAATTCCACTGGGGTATTTAAAGTCCACTTGTGTCTCTAACAAGGTGACTGATAAAGATTTTCATGCAATTATTGACCCCAAATAAATTCTTCCTCACCACTCTACTTTTATTCATATTCTGCACGGCATGTAGGCAGGTTGATTAAGCCTGACAAGCCATGAAGCAGAATGACATAATTAATCTCCATCTCATTCTGCTTCTGGGCAGGCTCAAAAAAAGGTTTCTTTAGGTTAATTTTCTAGCAGTAACTTTTTTTTTTCTCTATCACTCCAGTCCGAAAAGTCTTTCCTTCCCTTACACTGGACGGTGATTACGACAGACGCCAGCCTGACCGCTTGGGGGGGGGGGGGAGTCTGGGGGGTTCAGTCGGCCCAGGGCCATTGGACTCCGGAAGAATCTCTCCTACCGATCAATATCCTCGAACTTTGAGCAATCTGACTGTGCTTCTCCAAGTGGTCGCAGAGACTTCAAGGGCGTCCGGTCAGGATCCAATTGGACAACGCCACGGCGGTGGCTTATGTCAACCATCAGGGAGGAACAAGGAGCTTGACCGCAGCGTCAGAGGTCGCTCACATCCTAAGATGGGCCGAAAGGAGCGTGCCGGCTCTATCAGCAGTTTACATTCTGGGCTTGGAAAACTGGCAGGCGGACTATCTGAGTCGCCAGATGCTGGACCAAGGGGAATGGTCGCTACACTTGGAGGTGTTTCAAATCCTTTGTCAGAAATGGGGCACACCAGATGTGGATCTCCCGGCATCTCTACTCAATCGCAAGGTGTCGGTTTGTGGCCAGGTCCAGGGATCCCTGGGCAGACGCGTCAGAGGCTCCATGGGGTCAGTATCGGCTAATTTATGTTTCTTTTTCGTACATCACGGGACACAGAGCGACATAGCCATTACTATGTGGGTTATATAGATTACCTTCAGGTGCTGGCACTGGCAACTTCCAAAACAGGAAGTACCCTCCCCTATATAAGCCCCTCCCATCCGGGAGTACCTCAGTTTTTTTTTGCCAGTGTCTAAGGTGTTGGCCAAGGTTAACATGTATTTATCTGGGCTTGTGTACAGGTTCTTTTGGGCCTTAGCAAGCTATTCCGGATCCGACCAAAAAAGCTTCATAGCTAAACGGTCGGTACCCGGGCCTTGCAGAGAAGAGAGAGGTTTTGCCTGTAATGCCTCTCTTAGGAGGGCTGGACCCTGGGATCCAGAGCTCTGGTCATACCCACGACCAAGATGTTATCTGTGCAGGGTGCTATACAGGTCCAGGGGAGTGGAATCCTTGGGAACCCGGTCCCTGAAGGTTTAAGTACATTGCCTGCCGTGAGAGGTGAAGTTTGGGCTTCTGTGCCAGAGTCCTGCGGCGGGGAAAAGGTAAGTGGGGGCCCCTCAGGAACTTGGTTCTATTGGGGGACCCTCAAGCCTAATATGTCTTTCTGCCTGTTACCTAAACGGTATTCCCGCTAGATAATCTGTAATGCCTAAAACTGCTAATCTTAGAAAATGGTTTTCTCATATAGTAGTTGTGAAAAAAGACAAGGTGCGGTACCTGTGTTTATCCACTAGAGACCGCTGTAGAACGTCTTTTTCTGTGGACTATTCCTTCCAGGGTGAAAGTCCAGGCAGATGGTGAGTTCTCTTGTAAGGGAAGCTACTTTCCTCTGTCCTGCTGCCATGTGCTCTTTTTCATCCCGGGCCCTGCTGCAAACAGGGACCCTGGCTCCTCTCCCTGTGTCTCCATGGGTGAACGCCGAGGGCGCACACACGCTTCTAAATATAGGAGATGGGCTGGAAAAGGGGGCGGAGCTTGGCGGATGACGCTCTGTGCACGCCGCAGCGCTTCTGCGCATGTGCGGGCGTCCCAGCATGTTAAAAACACAGTTTTTTCTGTGAACTGGCTGTGGAGAGACAGAGCAAGGGGCTGGTAGCATATTAAACAGGCATACAGCAGGCGGTTGATACAGGCATCCCCTAGAGAGGCACATTAGTGGACACCAAGTGATTTATATAGCAGCAAGTTTTGCTAGACTATTATCAGTAAGTGGTGTATTGCGGCTGGAATACCTCAGCTTTGGGCTTAGGAATATGCCGCCCAAAGTCTCCAGGTTTAAAACACCCAGGAAGCAAAAAGGGTCTCCGTCGGGCTCTGAGGATCTTGGGCATGCTTTGGCTGCACCAGTCTCCCCTGAAAAATCAGAGGTTGGGGCCCGTAGGGAACCCTCAGGAGTGCCTGGTACTGTGGCTGTCCTCAGTTCACCTGCTCTGGCGTATGTAACAGAGGAGGCTTTTGCCTCAGCTCTGGGAGGACTGGAGCAAAGATTGGCAGCATTGATCGCTTCTTCCCTACCAGAGAGAAAGCGCGCCCGATCTCCGTCCCCTCCATCAGAGTACCTGTTAGCAGAGCAACAGTCCCATGAAGGGATTGACCTACCTGAAGGGGATCAGGATGAGAATGACTCTATTTTAGAGGAGTCAACAGTGGAAGAACCATTCTCGGCATCACAAGCTGAAAGATTGTGGATTCAGTCCCTAACTGATATGGTTCGATCAGCATTTAAAATGCCCCTTGGGGAACCATCAACCACGTCTGTCTCCTCACTGGGGTCGTTAAAAGCTCCCCAGACTATTTGTTCCTTTCCAATCCATCCATTACTGGAAGGACTTCTATACCAGGATTGGGAACATCCTGATAAAATATTTACTCCCCCTAAGAGATTTCCGGTGGTCTATCCCATGGAGGATAAGTTCATCCGAAAATGGAGTTTGCCTACAGTGGACGCAGCCATCTCTTGTGTAAATAAATCACTGACATGTCCAGCAGACAATGTTCAAATGTTCAAGGACCCAATAGACAAAAAATTGGAGTCCTTATTAAAGTCGGCTTTTTCTACAGCAGGCGTGGTTACACAACCAGCAGTAGCAGCTATTGGGGTTTGCCAAGCGGTGAAGGATCAGTTAAAACAGGTCTTAAGGGACTTGCCGGATCAGCAGGCCCATGCCCTGGCTGATCTGCCTAGAGCATTATGCTTTGCGGTTGACGCCATCAAGGATTCAATCCATCAGGCTTCCCACCTTACGCTGTCTTTAGTACATATGCGTAGACTTCTGTGGCTCAAGAACTGGTCTGCTGAGGCTCCCTGTAAAAAGTTGCTAGTTAGCTTCCCATTTCATGGTGAGCGCTTATTCGGCGAGGACCTGGATAAATATATCCAGAAGATTTCCAGTGGTAAAAGTACTCTCTTACCGGTTAAAAAGAGGTTTAGAGGCCCCTCGTTTAAGAAGCCTACCTCTCCAATCCCTGGGACATCTGCTTCTAAGCAGTTCCGACGGCCTCCTCGGTCAAATCCTGGAGGTAAAAATCAGGGACAATCACAGGGTAACAAAAAACCCTGGGTCCGAAGAGGTACAAAACCACCCTCCAAGTCAAATTTATGAAGGGCTGCCCCCACTCAATCGGGTGGGGGGGAAGACTTCAGTTGTTCGCAGAGACCTGGCGGGAGACAATCAGAGACAGATGGGTGCTCTCCGCAGTAACTCAGGGATACAAGCTGGAGTTAAAAGACTCTCCTCCTTCCCATTTTATGTGGTCAAGCTTGCCAAAAGATCCCCTGAAGAGAGGATCCCTCTTGTTGGCATTAAAACAACTATTGCTCCAAGGAGTAATTATGGAAGTGCCTCTGGAAGAGTGGGGGTTGGGTTTTTACTCAAACCTCTTCACAGTCCCGAAACCAAACGGGGACGTAAGGCCCATATTAAATCTAAAGGGCCTAAACAAATTCCTAAATATCCAGACTTTTCGGATGGAGTCGATCCGGTCAGTAGCCGCTGTCCTACAAGGAGAGGAATGGTTAGCATCGATCGACATCAAAGATGCTTATTTGTACGTTCCCATCTTTCCAGTCCATCAAAAATTTCTACGCTTTGCAGTAGAAGGGCGCCATTTTCAGTTCAGAGCCTTACCTTTCGGTCTGGCCACAGCACCACGGGTGTTCACAAAAATTCTGGCCCCACTATTGGCCAATCTAAGAACATGAGGTGTGACGATAATGGCATACCTAGACGACTTGTTGTTGATGGACCACTCAGTGGCAAAACTAGAAGTGGTTGTTCACGATACGATCAAGTATCTGGAATCGCACGGTTGGATTATCAACCGAGACAAGTCAGCCCTACAACCAGTCAGAAGTCTGGAATACTTGGGGCTACGGCTGGATTCAGACCAGAGAAAGATTTTCATGCCTCAAGAAAATTATCTTCTTTGAGGGATTTGGTCCACCTGGTGGATGCAAAAAGAAAGCCGTCCATACGCCTGTGCATGAGGCTGCTGGGGAAGATGGTGGCATCATTCGAAGCTGTGCCCTACGGCCAGTTCCACTCAAGGAATTTGCAAAGGGCCATACTGTCAGCCTGGAACAAAGTTCAGGCTCTAGACTTCCCAATGTCTTTATCCCCTTCCGTTCGCAAAAGCCTCTGTTGGTGGTTGGTTCCCCAGAATCTGCAAAAGGGGAAATCCTTCAGTCCGATTTCTAGGAAGGTGGTCACTACAGATGCCAGCCTCATAGGCTGGGGAGCAGTACTGGAGCAATGGTCTTTCCAGGGCAGGTGGTCGGATGCAGAGAAGGCCCTGCCCATCAATCTCTTAGAGATACGAGCAGCCCGGTATGCCCTAAAGGCATGGACATCCAAACTTCAAAGTTCCCCTGTCAGAATTCAATCCGACAATGCCACGACTGTGGCATATATCAATCATCAGGGGGGCACCAGGAGTCACGCAGCCCAGAGGGAAGTAAATCACATCCTCGAATGGGCAGAAAAATATGTCCCATGCATATCCGCGGTCTTCATTCCAGGGGTGGAGAATTGGAAGGCGGACTTTCTGAGTCGCCAACAGTTATGCCCAGGGGAATGGTCCCTTCACCCCGAGGTTTTCCGAGCAATATGTCAGCGGTGGGGAGCACCGGATGTAGATCTGCTAGCATCCAGATTCAACGCAAAGGTGGACAGATTTGTCTCTCGGACAAGGGATCCTCTAGCTTGCGGCTCGGATGCTCTGGTGTTCCCTTGGGATCAGTTCAAACTGATATATGCATTCCCACCGCCACAATTGTTGCCTCGATTACTCCGCAGAATCAGGATAGAAAAGAAGCCGGTGATCCTGGTGGCTCCAGCGTGGCCCCGAAGAGCGTGGTACGTAGAGATTGTAAAAATGTCTGTGGGGAGTCCTTGGACCCTCCCACGTCGCCCGGACCTGCTTTCGCAAGGACCGATGTACCACCCTTCCTCACTAGCTCTAGGTTTAACGGCCTGGCTATTGAAGCCCACATCCTAAAAAACAGAGGCCTCTCTAACCCTGTGGTATCTACCATGATCAATGCCAGGAAACCCGTATCCAGGCAGATTTACTATAGAATCTGGAAAGCGTACATCGCGTGGTGTGAGGCCAGAAAATGGCATCCACGTAAGTACGTGATAGGTAGGATTCTGGACTTCCTACAGTGGGCTGTAGATAGGAAGTTTGCCTTGAGTACTATCAAGGGTCAGATTTCGGCCTTGTCAATATTATTTCAAAGGCCCCTGGCTTCGCATTCACTAGTCAAATCTTTTATACAAGGGGTGATGAGTATTAGCCCTCCGGTTAAAATTCCCATATGTCCATGGGACCTAAACCTGGTTCTATCGGTTCTACAAAAACAACCATTTGAACCTTTGCGGCACATTTCCTTGGTCCTACTCACCAGGAAATTTATCTTTTTAGTAGCCATATGTTCGGCTAGAAGAGTGTCGGAATTGGCCGCTATGTCCTGTAAGGAGCCATATCTGGTTATTCATAAGGACAGAGTAGTGTTACGTTCTCATCCAACCTTTCTTCCTAAGGTAGTATCGAGGTTTAATTTGAACCAAGATGTGGTTCTTCCTTCCTTTTTCCCCAAACCGAGCTCGGTAGAGGAAAAGTTATTACATTCTTTGGATGTAGTAAGAGCAGTTAAAGCTTATCTAAAAGCCACTGCTCAGATTCGTAGAACGGATACTTTGTTTATTCTGCCGGAAGGCCCCAGAAAGGGTCAGGCAGCGTCAAAATCTACTTTAGCCAAGTGGATTCGACAGGTCATAATGCAAGCCTATGGCTTGAGAAGGAGACCGCCTCCGTTCAAAGTTAGGGCGCACTCCACGAGAGCAGTTGGAACTTCATGGGCAGTGCATCACCAGGCCTCCCTGGCTCAAATCTGTAAGGCCGCAACATGGTCTTCAGTACACACGTTTACTAGGTTCTACCAGGTGGACGTTAGAAGTCAGGAGGATGTCGCCTTTGGGCGCAGTGTGTTGCAGGCCGCAAAAGATCCTCATGTCTGATAGCGCCCAGCTTATGTATGGTGTACCCCCCCCCCCCCCCCTCATTTGGCATTGCTTTGGGACGTCCCACATAGTAATGGCTATGTCGCTCTGTGTCCCGTGATGTACGAAAAAGAAAATAGGATTTTTATAACAGCTTACCTGTAAAATCCTTTTCTTGGAGTACATCACGGGACACAGAGCTCCCACCCCTCTTTTGGGGACACTTATTGCTTTGCTACAAAACTGAGGTACTCCCGGATGGGAGGGGCTTATATAGGGGAAGGTACTTCCTGTTTTGGAAGTTGCCAGTGCCAGCACCTGAAGGTAATCTATATAACCCACATAGTAATGGCTATGTCGCTCTGTGTCCCGTGATGTACTCCAAGAAAAGGATTTTACAGGTAAGCTGTTATAAAAATCCTATTTTTTCCTCCAATGAAATTGCTTCCTCGTCTGCTCCGCAGAGTAAAGGCCGAGGGGATTCCGGTGATTCTAATCACTCCAGACTGGCCCCGGCGTCCCTGGTATGCTGACCTCATGAGACTGGTAGCAGACGCTCCCTGGCGTCTGCCATTGCTGGAGGACCTTCTGTCTCAAGGTCCCATACTTCATCCTGCTTTACAGTCGCTGGCTTTAACAGCATGGCTATTGAAAGCCAGATACTAAGGGACCGTAGTCTGTCAGATTCAGTAATCTCCACCATGTTGAGGGCCTGAAAATCATCTTCCCGGAAGATCTACCTTCGCACTTGGAAGGCATACATCTCTATGTGTCAAGAGATGGATTGGCGCCCGCGGGCATATTCGGTTTCTTGGATCCTGCTGTTTTTACAGCGCGGAGTGGAGTGGATCAGGAACTTGCCTTAAGCACTATTAAGGGGCAGATTTCAGCCTTGGCTGTCTTCTTCCAACGACCCCTGGCGGCTCACTCACTGGTAAGTACGTTTGTGCAGGGGGTCCGACACGTGGTCCCCCCGATTAGACCACCGCTTACTCTGTGGGACTTGAATCTAGTGCTCTCGGTACTTCAGGAACCTCCCTTTGAGAACATCAGGGAAATTCCTCTCAACGCTTTCTCAGAAAGTTGCCTTTCTAGTTGTTACATCGGTCAGAAGGGTTTCTGAATTGGCAGCCTTGTCTTGCAAGTCACCTTACTTGGTCCTCCATAAGGATAAAGCGGTGCTACGCCCGCAGCCTTCCTTCCTAAGGTGGTTTCGGCCTTTCACCTAAACAAGGACATTGTACTTCCATCCTTGTGTCGCATCCCAAGGAGGTTGCGCTACATACTTTTAGATGTGGTACGTGCCCTACGGGTGTACCTGTCTGCTACGGCTCCGTTCCGGAAGTCTGACTCGCTGTTCGTGTCAGTGTCTGGTCCACAGAAGGGCCTGGCGGTCTCGTTGGCCACCATTTCTAGGTGGATCAGGCAGACCGTCATCCAGGCCTATGCCCTTAAGGGGCGGGCGCCTCCCTTTCCTGTCACGGCGCATTCGGCCAGGGCAATTGGTGCATCCTGGGCTTTCCGACATCATCAGGCATCTGTCTCACAGGTGTGTAAGGCGGTGACCTGGTCGTCTGTTCACACTTTCTCAAGTTTTACAAGGTTGATGTGAGTACATCTTCGGATGCTTCCTTTGGCCGCAAGGTTTTGCAGGCGGCTGTTTGAGGTTGCAACTCCTCCGTTGAGGAGCTCTGTTTGTTTGAGGTGAAGTTATGTCTTCTTTTGACTGCTGTTCCCACCCCTCGTCTTTTCTGACACTGCTTGGGGACGTCCCACTTTGTCAAGATTTAAAGGGGTTGTAAAGGTACATGTTTTTTCACCTTAATGCATCCTATGTATCACGGGAGCGCGCCCGCAGTAACTCCACACCATGCGATCGAGCTCACTTTATGGTGTGGAGTCCTTGCGGGGAGGAGCTGAAACAGCCGTCGAGGGACCCCAGAAGACCAGGATCGGGGCCACTGTGTGCAAAACGAGCTGCACAGTGGAGGTAAGTATAACATGTTTTTTAAACGGGAAACTTTAGTGTTCCTTTAAGGAGCTGTGTCCGTCCATGGACGAAAAGAGAAAATAGGATTTTTTGTACTCACCGTAAAATCCTTTTCTCTGTCGTCCATGGACGGACACAGCACCCACCCTTGCTTTTTAAGTTTGTACTGCTTTTTGACGAACTGAGCTGCATGCTGCAGGGTGAGGGGTTATGACCAGAAGGACCGCCCCCTGGGCGGGGCTGTTCAACTCTGTTAAAGTTACATGTTTTAAGATAACCAACATGTTCTGCCTAGTCCTCTTCTAATAGACGAAACATAACCCACTTTGTCAAGATTTAAGGAACTGTGTCCGTCCATGGACGACAGAGAAAAGGATTTTACGGTGAGTACAAAACATCCTATTTTTTTCCCCCAGAAATTCTTGGTCTTTTAGTAAAAAATAAAAAACTCAGCAATGATTAAATACCACCAAAAGAATGCTCTGTTTGTGTGAAGAAAATTATTAAAAAATTCATGTGGGTACAGTGTTGCATGACCATGCAATTGTCATTCAAAAGTGCGACAATGCTGAAAAATGGCCTGTATTGAAAACTTTCACAATTTAGTCACAGGCCATGCTAAAATGGTTATACCACTAATAAAAGCAAGAAGTATTATCATTGATCCCCCCCCCCCCAATAGGCTTGTTGTGTGTAAAGCTGGTATTGCTCATTAGACCTAGAAATATTGCTTTGGCAAAAGGACGACTTGTCTTGGCTCAGTAATGTTATTAGTTTCTAGTTCTCTAATCAGATTAGTGCGCAAAATAACTTCCCTGTGTGCAGGTAACAGGTACACTTTAAAGCGTTTGAGAAATGTGGTATTAGCTTTGGCAGCCTGCTTTTTTACTTGCCCAGTGGTGCTTTTAACAGGATGAATTAAGTGTGTGTTTTTTCTTTTTAGCATTCCACAGGTACTTTAAGCACAACAAGTTTTCAGCCAATACGACCTCTGCCTGCCATCAGAATACTTGCTGACAAAATCAACTTTGAGCATTCGGTGCCAATGTATGCAGAGCAATTGGTTCAGACAGTAAGCAGCCTAAGCCAGCCCTCAGATAACCTTCTGCATCACTGCTATGCACATTGCTACCTGAAGGTAAGGTGCCCCACTGTTTACTCCACTCATGCTCTGTTATTCAGAAGGTTTCAGTACCTGGGCAAACCTGTAGCAGCCAGGCAAACCTGTAGCAGCCAGGCAAATATGCCTTTTCCTTTTTAGACTTTCTTTTTATTTTATGGAGAATGCAACAGAAGATGCTGGAATATGCACTTTTTGGTGGGAAGAACCACAAATTGCAAGTGGCCAGAAAATAATTTGGAATTATGGGAGGATTATCCAAGTTGCATAACTATCCAGGAGCTGGCTCTGGCCACCAAGCTCCACCTCTAAATATAATGTTAATTTTAAACTGACCTTTTAGATAATCTGTAATGGAGTAAATTACCTGTGTTTTAAGCCTCTGTTTAAAGGTGGCACTCTGGAATACTCCAAGGTTGTATTGTTTAATGGCCGTGAGGCTGGATAGATCAGTTTTCCTTCCCAGGCAGCATTGCTGCTCAGGATCTTTATGCATCTAGAATTCAAGAGATTGCCAACCTCTGTTTTAGGATGTTGACACAAGTCATTTGTTAAGTTCTACAATTGTGATAGATGCTGTGATGGTCCTAATGTATACTGAAATAGTTATTGAAAAGTAAACAAAAAAAATAGTTAAACGCACACATGGTATATGCGTTTTATGCAGGTATACATTCATGTGCCCTGAAAAATGCTTGCAACCCAAAGCACTTGTATATCAAAGCGGATTTCCCCATAAGAAATAATGGAAACTCAGATGGTTCGTTCCACAACCATTTATTCATAAGTTCTTCAGTTTTTATAGTCCATATAAAAAGATTATAGCAATGTGATAGGTTGTGTAACCCTAAAATATCCATCCACAAATGGAAGCCTCCACAGAGTATAAAAGAGAAGAGAAGCACCTCTAAGTGTAGCAATATGGTTACATTTAATGTACAACAGGTACAACATTTAGCAACTAACATGGTTGATGATTAAAAGAGGCACATCTAAGTATGCAGACATTGTGGGTAAAGCTGTGTACATAGACCATCCCCCACACCACCGGCTCTCACCACTGTCAGTCTGCAATCATGACCGGAAAGACTCCCCTGCAGTAGAGCGATCTGAAAGCGAGGCTTGAAGCGCTCGTGAAGCACAGCGTGGAAAGGATGTCGTCGATGGCGGTGCGAGGATGGTCTATGAGGACAGCTTTACCCCTGGATGCCTGGATACTTAGATGTGCCTCTTTTAATCAATCATGTGAGTTGCTAAATGTTGTACCTTCATTAACCACCTCCGGACCGCCGCACGACTCTATATGTCGGCACTTTGAAGAGGGATATCTCGGTTATGGCAGCAGCTGCTGCCATAACCGGGGCATCCATCTCTTCAGGCTGCGGTCCGGTTTACGATAATGGTGGTCTCTGTGGCGGATTCGCCACGAGATCACCGTTGTCAGCGGCGGGAGAGGGTCCCTCCGCTCTCCCGCGGCCTCCATCGCTTACCTTAGCTGCAGAGGTGATCAAGTCCTCTCTCCTGCTGGGTACGTCAAAATGTCACTTCCGCCCATAGCTCTTAAAGGGCCATTTATTTATTTTTGTCATTTTTTCAAGTGACAACATTTGTTTATTTTTATTGCTTTTTAGTGTAAATATGAGATCTGAGGTCTTTCTTTCTCGTACATCACGGGACACAGAGCGGCATAGTCATTACTATGTGGGTTATATAGATACCTTCAGGTGCTGGCACTGGCAACTTCCAAAACCGGAACTACCCTCCCCTATATAAGCCCCTCCCATCCGGGAGTACCTCAGTTTTTTGCCAGTGTCTAAGGTGTTGGCCAAGAAGTAACATGTGTTTTTCACTGAGCTTGCGTACAGGTTCTTTTGGGCCTCAGTAAGCTATTCCGGATCCGACCAAAAAAGCTTCATAGCTAAACGGTCGGTACCCGGGCCTTGCAAGAGAAGAGCAAGGTTTTGCCTGTAATGCCTCTCTTAGGAGGGCTGGACCCTGGGATCCAGAGCTCTGGTCATACCCACGACTAAGATGTTTTCTGTGCAGGGTGCTATACAGGTCCAGGGGAGTGGAATCCTTGGGAACCCGGTCCCTGAAGGTTTAATTACAATGCCTGCCGTGATAGGTGAAGTTTGGGCTTCTGTGGACCAAACAGAGTCCTGCGGTGAGGAAAAGGTAAGTGGGGGCCCTCAGGAACTTGGTTCTATTGGGGGACCCCCAAGCCTATTTTGTCTTTCTGCCTGTTACCTAAGGTATTCCCGCTAATATTCTGTGCATGCCTGTTACTACTGAGAAAATGTAAAAAATTTAATAGTAGGCAAGAAAAAATAAAATAAAAAAATGTAAGACCGCGGTACCTGTGTTAAACACTAGAGGCCGCTATGGTTCTTTTTCTTGTAATGTGGATTTTTTTCTTCCGAAGTCAAGTCCAGGCAGTTGGTAAGTTCTCTTTGGGAAGCTGTCTCCTCTGCCCTGTTGCTGCGCTCATCCATCCCCGGGCCCTGCGGCAGGGACCCTGGCTCCCATCTAGCTCCTTATTTTTTTCAAAAAAGGCGCCGAAGGCGCACGTGTGCGCGTGCACGCGCCTCTCTATATAGAGGCGATCTGGAAAAAGGGGCGGGTGGATGACGCTCGGTGTGCGCCGCGGCGCTACTGCGCATGTGCGGGCGTCCAGCATGTTTAAAGGCACAATCACAGCTGGCTATTGAAGTGCACAGACAGAGCTAGCAACAGTAAAAAGGCACACAGAGGCGGTTGATGCAGGCATCCCCTAGAAAGGCACTTTAGTAGACACCAACTGTTATATAGCAGCAATTGTGCTAGACTATTCTCAGTAAAAGTGGTGTATTACGGCTGGAATACCTCAGCTTTGGGCTTAGGAATATGCCGTCCAGAAGCTCCGGAACTAAATCTTCCAGGAAGTGAAGGGGGTCTCCATCGGGCTCTGAGGATCTTGGGCATGCTTCTGCTGCACCAGTCTCCCCTGAAAATTCAGAGGTTAGTGACCGTAGTGACCCCGCAGGAGTGCCTGGTACTGTGGCTGTCCTCAGTTCACCTGCTCCTGTGTATGTAACAGAGGAGGTTTTTTCCTCAGCTCTGGGAGGATTAGAAGAGAGATTGTCAACATTAATCGCTGCCTCCCTGTCACAGGGAAAGCACGCCCGATCTCTGTCTCCTCCTTCAGAGTACCTGTTAGCGGAGCAACAGTCCCATACAGGGATCGACCTGCCTGAAGGGGATCAGGAGGAGGTTGATTCTGTTATAGAGGAATCAACAGTGGAGGAACCTTTCTCAGCATTTCAAGCTGAAAGATTATGGGTTCAGTCTTTGACTAACATGGTCCGATCAGCATTTAAAATGCACCTTGCGGAACCATCAACCACTACTGTCTCCTCGCTGGGGTCGCTAAAAGCTCCCCAGACTGTCTGTTCCTTTCCACTTCACCCTTTATTGGAAGGGCTCATGTACCAGGATTGGGAACATCCTGATAAAATATTTACTCCCCCCAAGAGATTTCCGGTGGTCTATCCCATGGAGGATAAGTTCATCAAAAAATGGAGGGTCCCTACAGTGGACGCAGCCATCTCTTGTGTGAATAAATCACTGACATGTCCAGTGGATAATGTCCAAATGTTCAAGGACCCAATAGATAAAAAATTGGAGTCCTTATTAAAATCTGCTTTTTCTACAGCAGGCTTGGTAACACAACCAGCAGTGGCAGCTATTGGGGTCTGCCAAGCAGTGAAGGATCAGTTGAAACAGGTCTTAAGGGACTTGCCAGATCAGCAGGCCCTTGCCCTAGCTGATCTACCTAGAGCCTTATGCTTTGCGGTTGACGCCATAAAGGATTCAATCCATCAGGCCTCCCGCCTTACGCTGTCTGTAGTACATATGCGCAGGCTTCTATGGCTCAAAAACTGGTCTACTGAAGCTCCCTGTAAAAAATTGCTGGTTAGCTTCCCATTTCATGGTGAACGCTTATTCGGGGAAGACCTGGTCAAATATATCCAGAAAATTTCCAACGGTAAAAGTAAACTCTTGCCGGTTAAAAACGGAGTTAGAGGTCCCTCTTTTAAGAGGCCTGCTTCTCCAGTCCCTGGGGCATCGGCTGTGAAACAGTTCCGACGGCCTCCTCGGTCAAATCCCGGGGGTAAAAATCAGGGACAATCGCAGGGTAATAAGAAACCCTGGGTCAGGAGAGGTACAAAACCTCCCCCAAAGTCAAATGCATGAAGGGTTGCCCCCACTCAATCGGGTGGGGGGAAGACTCCAGTTGTTCGCAGAGACCTGGCGGGACACGATCAGAGACAGATGGGTGCTCTCCGCAGTAAGTCTGGGATACAGATTGGAGTTAAAAGACTCTCCTCCTTCCCATTTTATGAGGTCAAACGTGCCAAGGGATCCCCGGAAGAGAGGATCCCTCCTGTTGGCACTAGAACAACTATTGCTCCAAGGAGTAATTATGGAGGTTCCCCTGGAAGAATGGGGGTTCGGGTTTTACTCAAACCTCTTTACAGTCCCGAAGCCAAACGGGGACGTGAGGCCCATATTAAATCTAAAAGGGCTAAACAAATTCCTACATATCAGGACTTTCCGGATGGAGTCGATCCGATCGGTGGCCACTGCCCTACAAGGGGAGGAATGGTTAGCCTCAATCGACATCAAAGATGCTTATTTGCACATTCCCATCTTTCCAGTCCACCAAAAATTTCTACGCTTTGCAGTAGAAGGGCGCCATTTTCAGTTCAGAGCCTTACCCTTCGGTCTGGCCACAGCACCACGAGTGTTCACAAAAATTCTGGCCCCATTATTGGCCAATCTAAGAACGCAAGGTGTAACGATAATGGCATATCTAGACAACTTGTTGCTGATAGACCACTCTGAAAAAACTAGAAGTGGTCGTTCACAAGACAATCAAGTATCTGGAATCTCACGGTTGGATTATCAACCGAGACAAGTCAGCCCTAAAACCAGTCAAAAGTCTGGAATACTTGGGGCTAAGGCTAGATTCAGGCCAGAGGAAAATATTCTTGCCTCGAAAAAAGGTGTTGTCTTTGAGAGATTTGATCCACTTAGTGGGTACAAAAAGACAGCCGTCTATACGCCTGTGCATGAGGCTGCTGGGAAAAATGGTGGCATCATTCGAAGCAGTACCCTACGGTCAATTCCATTCAAGGAATTTGCAAAAGGGCCATACTGTCAGCCTGGAACAAGAAAGTTCAGGCCCTAGACTTACCAATGTCCTTGTCCCCTTCCGTTCGCAAGAGCCTCCGTTGGTGGTTGGTTCCCCAGAATCTGGAAAAAGGGAAATCCTTCAGTCCGATTTCTTGGAAGGTGGTCACTACAGATGCCAGCCTTATAGGCTGGGGAGCAGTACTGGAGCAATGGTCTCTCCAGGGCAGATGGTCGGATGCGGAAAAGGCCCTGCCCATCAATCTCTTAGAGATACGAGCAGCCCGGTATGCCCTAGTAGCATGGACATCCAAACTCCAAGGGTCCCCTGTCAGAATTAAATCAGACAATGCCACGGCAGTGGCATATATCAATCATCAGGGTGGCACCAGGAGTCGTGCAGCCCAGAGGGAGGTAAATTGCATCCTGAAATGGGCAGAAAGATATGTCCCAGCCATATCCGCAGTATTCATTCCAGGAGTGGAGAATTGGAAGGCGGACTTTCTAAGTCGCCAACAATTATGCCCTGGGGAATGGTCCCTTCACCCCGAGGTTTTTCGGACAATATGTCAGCGGTGGGGAACACCGGATGTAGATCTGCTAGCATCCAGGTTCAACGCAAAGGTGGACAGGTTTGTCTCTTGGACAAGGGATCCCCTAGCTTGCGGCTCGGATGCCCTAGTGTTCCCTTGGGATCAGTTCAAGCTGATATATGCATTCCCACCGCCACAATTGTTACCTCGATTACTCCGCAGAATCAGGGTAGAAAAGAAACCAGTGATTCTGGTGGCTCCAGCGTGGCCCCGAAGAGCATGGTACGCGGAGATTGTAAAAATGTCTGTGGGGAGTCCTTGGACCCTCCCACATCGTCCGGACCTGCTTTCGCAAGGACTGATATACCACCCTTCTTTACCAGCCCTAGGTTTGACGGCCTGGCTATTGAAGCCCACATTCTAAAAAAGAGAGGGCTCTCTAATCCTGTGGTATCTACCATGATCAATGCCAGGAAGCCGGTATCCAGGCAGATCTACTATAGAATCTGGAAGGCGTACATCGCCTGGTGTGAGGCCAAGAAATGGCATCCACGAAAGTACGTAATAGGTAGGATTCTGGACTTCCTACAGTGGGCTGTAGATAGGAAGCTTGCCTTGAGTACTATCAAGGGTCAGATTTCGGCCTTGTCAATATTTTTTCAGAGGCCCTTGGCTTTGCATTCACTAGTCAAAGCCTTTATACAAGGAGTGGTGCGTATTAGCCCTCCGGTTAATATTCCCATATGTCCATGGGACTTAAACCTGGTTCTGTCGGTTCTACAGAAACAACCATTTGAACCATTACAGCATATTTCCCTGGTTCTTCTCACCAGAAAATTAATTTTTCTAGTAGCCATTTGTTCGGCTAAAAGAGTGTCGGAATTAGCCGCTATGTCCTGTAGGGAGCCATATCTGGTTATCCATAAGGACAGAGTAGTGTTACGTCCTCATCCAACCTTTCTTCCGAAGGTGGTATCGAGGTTTCATTTGAACCAAGATGTGGTTCTTCCTTCTTTTTTCCCCAAACCTAGTTCAGTAGAGGAAAAATTATTACATTCTTTGGATGTAGTAAGAGCAGTTAAAGCTTATCTAAAAGCCACTGCTCAGATTCGCAGATCTGATACTTTGTTTATTCTGCCGGAAGGCCCCAGAAAGGGTCAGGCAGCGTCAAAATCTACTTTAGCCAAGTGGATTCGACAGGTCATAATGCAAGCCTATGGCTTGAGAAGGAGACCGCCTCCGTTCAAAGTTAGGGCGCACTCCACGAGAGCAGTTGGAACTTCATGGGCAGTGCATCACCAGGCCTCCCTGGCTCAAATCTGTAAGGCCGCAACATGGTCTTCAGTACACACGTTTACTAGGTTCTACCAGGTGGACGTTAGAAGTCAGGAGGATGTCGCCTTTGGGCGCAGTGTGTTGCAGGCCGCAAAAGATCCGTGTCCCGTGATGTACGAGAAAGAAAATAGGATTTTTATAACAGCTTACCTGTAAAATCCTTTTCTTGGAGTACATCACGGGACACAGAGCTCCCACCCCTCTTTTGGGGACACTTATTGCTTTGCTACAAAACTGAGGTACTCCCGGATGGGAGGGGCTTATATAGGGGAGGGTACTTCCGGTTTTGGAAGTTGCCAGTGCCAGCACCTGAAGGTATCTATATAACCCACATAGTAATGACTATGCCGCTCTGTGTCCCGTGATGTACTCCAAGAAAAGGATTTTACAGGTAAGCTGTTATAAAAATCCTATTTTTTTGACCCCAGATCTCATATTTAAGAGGACCTGTCATGCTTTTTTTCTATTACAAGGGATGTTTAAAAAACTGTTAAAATAAAGTAAAATAAATAAGAAAAAAAATCAATACATTTTTAAAGCGCCCCGTCCTGAAGAGCTCACGCGCAGAAGCGAACGCATACGTGAGCAGCGCCCGCATATGAAAACTGTGTTCAAACCACACATGTGAGCCATTGCTGCGATTGTTAGAGCAAGAGCAATAATTCTAGCCCTAGACCTCCTCTGTAACTCAAAACATGCAACCTGTCGAATTTTTTAAATGTCGCCTATGGAGATTTTTAATGGTGAGAGTTTGACTCCATTCCACGAGCTGGCTCAATTTTCAAGCATGACATGTTGGGTGTCAATTTACTCGGCGTAACATTATCTTTCACAATATAAAAAAAAAAATTGGGCTAAATTTACTGTTGTCTTATTTTTTTTAAATAAAATAAGTGAATTTTTTCCAAAAAAAGTGTGCTTGTAAGACCGCTGCGCAAATACAGTGTGACAAAAAGTAGTGCAATGACCGCCAGTCTGAAAAAGAGGTTTGGTCCTTAAGTGGTTAAATGTAACCATATTGCTACACTTAGAGGCGCCTCTCTTCTCTTTTATACTCGGTTGTGAAGTGACGCTACTTGTATATCAAGACATCACTCGTTTATCAAGTCAAAATGTATTTAAAAAAAATGTTGCTGGTCTTGCAAAACACTCTCAGACAAAGTTACTTTCAATCCAAGGTTTTACTGTACTTCTAAATGAGCTGGCTGTTAAAAGATTCCTTGTGCATCTAAGAGGCGCACTGAATGGTTTGTACATCTTGGATGATCTTTGCTGTGCAAGATCAAATTAATGTTAATGTTGTATAGGTAAAGAGGATCAGCTCCACCCTTTTCTCTTGATTTTGAAGTATAAAACTTTTTATTTTTAGCTTTAGGTAAAGAAGTCAAGGGTTAGAACGTCTGTCTTTTTTTTTTTTTTTTAAGCTTTCTGTGTCATGGTCACCCTCTCTAAAACTCGATTTCGTTTTATAAAGCCAGCAAGGGCAGGTGCTGTATATCTGATACACTTTTGCGATCACAATCCAACACATTTCATGGGTTGTAAAGTAGCTCTTCATCAGGGTTAAAACAGTAACAGGATTAGGGTTGAGTATGATCATGTGGTGTTTTATTTTCCTTGCTATGTGAAAATTCACTTTGCAAATTTAACATGTCAAATTTGTCACATAGAGATAGGAGAAATGTTGATAAAAACATAGAACTAAATCTATCAGGATAATTGTTTCGCTTTTGAATAAGCTTTAAAGCGGAGTTCCACTCGTTTGTAAGTTTATTAAAAGTCAGCAGCTACAAAAAGTGTAGCTGCTGACTTTTAATAAACAAACACTCACCTGTCCCATGGTCCAGCGATGCGGTCACCCAAAGCCTCGCTCCTCTCCCCCTCCTCTCCGCAATGCCATCATTACAAGTGTGGGCTCCCGGCTGTGACAGCTTGCGGCTTCACAGCCTGTCACGCGCTGCGAATGCGCGAGGTGCGCTGCACTCTCTAAGTGGCCAGGCTATCTTCTGGGACCTGTGACGTGTCCCAGAAGATTGCCGAGAGGGAGGGGGAGAGGAGAAGTCCCCTAGGCGGCGAGGCGACAGAAGCAGGAAGTGGGAGCTGGGTACTTGTCAAAACTAGGTAACCACCCCCCCCCCCAAAAAAAAAAGACATGCCACTTTTGGGTGGAACTCCGCTTTAACATGTAGAAGAAACAAAAATATATGATTTTATAATATCTTATTTATGATCTATTGAAATTACTAATATTTATTATATCATTTATACTTTTAAACATAACTGTATATGACTTTATACAAGTCATATTTTTTTGCTCCATCTTCCTTTTACCAGAAGTGGCAGGGGAATTTCCCAGGGTTTTTCGGTTGCTTTCTGTTATGTCTCCTAAACAGGAAGCAATATGAAACTTCCTCAATGATCTACAGACCGCAAAAAGAAGAAAAAAAAACTCGGAGGTCTTAACCATTTCCTACTCTTTCCAAAATTAAAAAAAATTGCTCCTCTTTGTGTATAGTCAGGATATTAGGAATATAAATGAACACTCTACCGTGTGACCTGCCTCACCTGAAATACACACACAGGGCTCTTGACCATAAAATGTAGACTTTGATGGCTTAGTGCCTAATTTTTTTATTTCTTTTTTACCAGAGTATACTAGATCAGTGTTTCTCAACTCCAGTCCTCAAGGCGCCCCAACAGGTCATGTTTTCAGGATTTCCCTCAGATGAAACAGCTGTGGGAATTACTAAAGCAGTTAAACTGATCAAATAACCTGTGCAAAACAATGGAGAGCCTGAAAACATGACCTGTTGGGGTGCCTTGAGGACTGGAGTTGAGAAACACTGTACTAGATAATGGATCACATATGCCATAAGTGCATTGCATGTGAGCAATTGCTGTACTCTCTTGCATCCTGGGTTGATATTAAGACGTGTGGCAGACAGAGAACAAGTTGTCTACCCAGAATCCTTTGCTTCCATTATAAGTAGCTGTAGAATAAAGTCTTTCAATATATTCAGAAACCAGTGACCTGCGAAGTGAAGGAAAACATTCTATTCAGAATTTCACATCATGATCCCAAAAATATATATTTTTTTTGACCTGTAAAGGGCAACAAAGAACTATATCCACAGATCATTGCGGTATGTAGTTAAAACATCAAAGACCTTGAATGAAGTCGTCACAAGGAAGCATAAATGCTCATGTGTAGGAGGGTATGGAACCAATTATGGACCCCAACAGTTCGTTCTAGGACAGATGTGCTGAGGAAGACATCCCCAATGTGATAAATCGGCAACACTATACTTGCACAATGGGAAGTTAAAGAGTGAACTCTAGTGATTTGAATGTCATATGTTAGAGGAACAATCCAGCCTGACAGGAAAATTTGATTTTAATTATGGATGTGACTCCCCTACTTCAGTAGCCTGGATGAAGGCGTAACATTTATTTTGATGATTGTCCAGAGACTGCAGTTTTGCCAAAAGGAAATTGAGTAAACCTTGTGGAAAGTGGTGGCTGCATTAGTTTTATTTTTTCCGTTTTTTTTTTTTCCTCCTTTATTTTTTTTCCTCCTTGTTTTGCCATTTGCACAATTTCTGCCCTAGCCTGCGAACGCTCACTCATCACTCTGTATCTAAGGAGACGGGGCATGTTTTAGGACTAAAGAACACCTCCCTCTCCTCTCATCTTCATACAATGAAGGTGTTCTGTTTACAGAGCTGAACTGGGCTGATATAACACTTGAGCAAACACTGCAAAGTGTATGGGATCTTGAAATCTCACTGAAATTCTGTCAGTATAAACCTGTATTTAAAAAAATATATATATTTAGCCAACAGCTATACTAAAACACTTTCATTGGTATATTTAATGGGCCAAAAGAAAACGAATAAAAGCAGTTTGTTAAATTTTACATGCACGTTAAAATAAGTAATTGAAAATGAATGCAAGATAGGTGTCTTTATTGATTTGGCTTATAAAAATAGGTTTTCGGTGGTCATACTGTCTTCAATACCTAATTGAATCATTGATGTGGGACAAGTATCTGGGTGATGAAACATTTCAGACTTCACTGATTATATGCTTGTTCCAGGGCAGATGACAAACCAGGAACTTGCTGCCTTAAAACATTGGAGAAATACCTGTTTTTGTATTTTCTTTCTTATTGGTTAACTGTAACTTTGAGAAACAACATTCAGATGACACCTGGTATTTCTGATTATCAGGAGAACAGATCCAAGTTAGGACTGTGGAACCCGACTTCTCTCAGATTGTTTATAACATAGAACGGCATGGTTCTATAGTCTTTAGAGATCAATGTAATTAGTACAGTCAGCACAAGCAGAGAGCACAGGAAGTTATCATCTCACAAGATTTCCAGCAAGATCAGCTATTTTTGAACACATCATAGAGATTTAACAAAACTTGTTCATTGGTATGTTTTAACAGAAATTAGTTCTGAAGTTTTATATTCACTTTAGCCTGATATTGCTAAGAAATTAGAAGTTGCCTTAGCTTTATATCAGGGGTCTCCAAACTTTCTAAACACAAGGCCAGTTTATTGTCCTTCAGACTTTGGGGGGGGCTGGACTGTGGCCAGCGGGAGTGGAAATTTTCCTTGCATCAGTGGGAGTAAACATTACCACATTTGGTATTATGGAGAGGAGTAGTGCTCCATCATTGGTATCATTGGGAGAAATAATGCCCCATTGTTGGCATCAGTGGTAGAAATGGTGCCCCATTGTTGAAGTCATTTGGCAGAATAGTTTCTCATATTAATGGGAGGAAGGGCTGGCTGGATAAAGGCAAGCAAAGGGCTGTGTCCATCCCTCGGGCAGCAGTTCTGAGAACTGTAGCTTAGATCATACTAGCTTGTGATAACACACTAAAGTTACAATCAATAAATAGGTATAATATGTGATTGATCTATTTTGCAGGTGTTTGGCTTCCAAGCTGGCCTCACTTCTGTTGACAGTAAAGGATCTTACTGCAGCCCTGTCCCTGTTATCCCTGCCTTTAGTACAGCTTTGTACGGAAAACTCCTGAGACTGCAGCAATACTGGTAAGATTTGTTGAGTGTTTTTATTATTCCTCCTTATTGTTTTGGGGAAAATAAGTAATTGCTTTTAATGTTACTTTCAACATACTTATTAGCGTCCTTACATTTTCTGGAATTCTATTTAGAATGTGTGTAATTCCTGCCCTGCTGAGGTGCTCCATGCACACTCATTCAATAAAACACCGACATGTATATTTTAGAGACTGGTAGATTGCTAGGTGCTGGAGATATGCAACTTCTTGTATTTTATTTCTTCTTCTGTAATTCTAGACAGTTTAAAGTCTTTTCTCTCTAGTGACTACATTTCTACCCAGCTACTCAAATATATAAAATGGCTGCAGAGCACCAAAATCTGGCCATTATGGAGTAAAGTTCTGTTCAATAAAGGCCTCCATACTTGAAGTCCTGGGAAGAACGTTTAACCCTTTTGCTCATTACGAAAAAAGTGCTTTTTTTTTTTGGGTGTCTTTTCATAGAAGCAATTAAATACCCGAATGACAACATGGCAGCATAAATAATGGAATGGAAGGAAACTTCAACTCTTCCATGTTCTATCCAATATATATATATATATATATATATATATATATATATATTTATATATATTTTTTTTTAAGTACATATATGGTAAGAAAGGGAGATCAGATCATATTGGTCCCATAAAGAATGATGAAGGGAATCTGGTTACTAAGGATGGAGAGATGGCGAAGGTATTGAATTTATTCTTCTTAGTCTTCACAAGGGAATCGGGGGGGCTTCAGTAACCAAAACTGCAATGTTTATCCTCATGACACGTCACAGGAAGCTAACGGAGGACAGAATCAGAAATAGACTTGAAAAACGTAACATTAATAAGTCACCGGGACCAGATGGCTTGCACCCGAGGGTCCTTAGGGAACTCGGTCAAATAATTGCCAGACCATTGTTTCTAATTTTTACGAACAATCTACTGACTGGAATGGTAGCAGCAGATTGGAGAAAAGCCAATGTAGCACCAATATTTAAAAAAGGGCCAAGTTACACCCTTGGGAATTAGACCAGTTAGCCTAACATCTATTGTATGCAAGCTCTTGGACTATTTACAAGATATTAGCAATGACAACTGTATCATTTAGCAGTAATCAGCATGGATTCATAAATGATCTTTCTTGCCAAACCAATCTATTAACCTTCTATGAGGAGGTGAGCTTCCATCTAGATAAAGGAAGGTCCGTAGACGTGGTGTATCTGGATTTTGCAAAAGCTTTCGATACAGTTCCCCATAAACGTTTACTGTACAAAAGTAAGGTCAGTTGGCAGGGACCATAGGGTGAGTACATGGATTGAAAACTGGCTACAGGGGCAAGTTCAGAGGGTAGTGATAAATGGGGAGTACTTGGAATGGACAGGGGTAGAAAGTGGGGTCCCCCAGGGTTCTGTCCTGGAACCAATCCTATTTAATTCATAAACGACCAGGAAGATGGGATAAACAGTTCAATCTCTATTTGTGGACGATAGTAAGCTAAGCAGGGAAATAACTTCTCCGTAGTATGTGGAAACCTTGAAAGAAGATCTGAACAAATTAATGGGGTAGGCAACTACATGGCAAATGAGGTTTAATGTAGAAAAATGTAAGATAATGCATTTGTGTGGCAAAAATATGCATGCAATTTATGCACTGGGGGGAGAACCTCTGGGGGAATCTAGGATAGAAAAGGACCTGTGGGTGGTAGTAGATGATAGGCTCAGCAATGGCATGCAATGCCAAGCTCCTGCTAACAAAGCATACAGAATATTGGCATGCATTAAAAAGGGAATTAACTCCAGAGATAAAACGATAATTCTCCCACTCTACAAGACTCTGGTCCAGCCGAACCTAGAGTATTCTGTCCGGTTATGGGCACCAAATCTTCAGGAAACATGTGCTGTAACTGTAGAGTCTAGAGAAGGGCAACAAAACAAATAAAGGGTCTGGAGGACATTAGCTATGAGGAAAGGTTACAAGCACTGAACTTATTCTCTCTGGAGAAGATGCTTGAGAGGGGAAATTATTGCAATGTACAAATACCGTACTGGTGACCCCACAATAGGGATAAAACTTTTCCACGTAACGGAATTTAATAAGACACGTGGCCATTCACTAAAATTTTAAGAAAAGCGGTTTAACCTTAAACTGCGTAGAGGGTTCTTTACTGTAAGAGCGGTTAGGATGTTGAATTCCCTTCCACAGGCAGTGGTTTCAGTGGGGAACATCGATAATTTCAAAAAACTATTAGATAAGCACCTGAATGACCACAACATACAGGCATATACAATGTAATACTGACATCAAATCACACAAATAGGTTGGACTTGTGTCTTTTTTCAACCTCACCTACTAAGTAACTATGTAAAATGAAATGTTGAAGTTGGGGTACAGGAAAATGAAAAATATAGCTTTACATTGTATTGATGTACCTGTATCATAGAAGAAACCGAAGAGGACAGTCCAAGCTCTAACTTTGAAGTCAGTCTATACGGTACATAATGCTGTAAATCTGGGTTCACAGGGTGCTCTGGTAGAATAAGTATCTTAACAAACATAGTTTAGTCTCTGCTAATAGTTTACTACTTTTTCAGTCAGTACAGGTTCAATTTAAACCTTAAGGCTGGATTCACACTTAATTTGTATGCGGCTCACAGCAGGGGTCCAGTGCGTCCCTGTTCTCCATTTTAGGGATAAATCGGCCCTAGATTTTTGCCTGAATTCGGACCTGAAACGGAGCCAAAGATGCACGGGACACCTGTGCAATCCGCTCCGCGGCCGCCCTGGAGATGTGTGAACCAGCTCTATTGAGAGCCGGTCACCATCTCCTGTCATGCCTATCGGATTGCCAATTCGCATAAGTGCGAACCCAGCCTTAAGTGATACTAAACACACACTGTTAAGTTTACATTATTCCTTCTATTTCTGTTTGTGTATGATGGCAATGTAATTTTTTTTTATTAAAAAAAAACCATCTAACTTGTTAACCCCAAAAATAAGACCTATCTCGATTATCTAGGATGGCTGCAATATAAGCCCTTCCCCGAAAATAATCCCTTGTTAAAGTCCTTGTAAAACCATGTAGTCCACACTGTAAAAGGATTATAGACTGTCCAGTGTGTCTTTATCTAACATTATTGTAGAAAATGCCTTATTTACAGTGCCGCTGGTCACACATGTGACCCGCCGGAGCTCTCCTCCTCTCGGCTGACGTCAGCGGCCTTTCCCTCTGCAGTGCTCGGAGCAGGGCTGACGTCAGCGGCCTTTCCCTCTGCAGTGCTCAGAGAAGGGCTGACGTCAGCGGGGATCTCGGCATCTCTTTCAGGTTTAGGTAATTAAAAAAAAATAAAAAATCAGCACAACTGAAGGTACTTACATTTAATGAAACGTGTCCCTGATTGAAAAGTGCTGAATTGAATGGTTGGATGAATGAACTCCATTCAGTGAATGTGTCCATCTAATGAACTCCTGTAAACCTTTTCCATTCACAGAGCACTTTCACTGATAGAAGCTAGAGGAAACGGTTTGAAAGGGTGAGCATTGTCGGCACTCTTGACAAGTACCTGTGACAGTTCCATTGCTTGTATTAACACCTGCAGCACCAGAAGATTATGCCTGCGAGGGTATGGGTGGCAGAGGACTTCAGATTTCAAATAAGAGAGCTGGCATCAGCACAATGGAACGTATCATTAAATATAACTACTGTCCCTTGTGCTGATTTAAAAAAATAAAAATACAACTTATCAACCTAAACGTCCGCTTTAACATTGAGCATACATTTATATGGAAGTATTGGACTGTTTCACTGTACATTTGAAGCAATGGTATGTGCAGGGTCCAACAGGCTTTGGTTGTGGCAACTGTCATGGATATGCAGTAGTGTTTGTCTGTCAGCTTACCTTCCTTCCCATGTGTTCATCTTAGAGGCCTGAGCCCTTTCACCTGGCTTCCTTTATAATCTCCTCCCAGCCAGACTCCACCCCAGGCCCTATCACAGAACACTATATTAACCTGTGCACTGCAAGCCTGCTTTGCTGATCAACGTGTTTGTTAGGCATTGTGTGTTTGGGTTCCTGCCTGCCGTGTGCTACGTCTGTCTCTCTGTTACGTTATTGGCTTGTCCCCGACTATCCCTGTCTGCTCGTGACCCTTGACCTTCGGCTCGTTCTTTCGTTATCCTTGTCTGCTTGTGGCCCCTGACCTTCAGCTTGTTATTCGGTTCTCTCATATCTTGTGCTGCTGCTTCCCCTCTTTTCCCCTTATCCTACGGGGCGTGAGCTAGGAAACTCCAGGGGCCGCGACCTGGTCCCAGCCTGCAGCATAACATCCTCACCACTAGAGGCCCTGGAGAAGACCTGCTGGGTCTTAGACTCCGCGCCCTGGGGAATCTTGGCTCTAGCTTCCGTTAGGATCCCGGTTGTGCTCCTCTGGTCCCGCTTTCCACAACCACCCAGTTTCGTATCCGCAGCAGTCAGCCATAGGGTTCACTACCTTGCGGTGCACTCCTGTCCCCCTACGGTGTGCATCTGTCACCTGGCCACAGGTGACCTTGACAGCACCTATTTCTTCCATGTCTCAAAACCGCCCCAGTTACACTGATGACACACTAGCTGTTACAAGTGTTTTATAACATGAGCAGGTTATATTTTTTCCTGTTTTATCTATAATTTCCCATCATAGTTGCACAGTAACATAATCTGCATGTGAGAGAAACTACACTCAATAGGTTCCTTCCACACGTCTTCTGTCTGTTTGCCACAAGAGAGCTCCTCACCATATTCTGTATCTGTCAGCAATGCCGACACCTCTGCTGTAAACCTAAACAGCGCAGCGCGCTTCTCTGTTATGTAAACTCCACAATAGCAACGCAAGAGTAATAAAGTAGAAAAATAAATGAGTGCAACAGCAGTCTGCTTAAATGAAGTGTAGTTTGAAGTGAATAAAACTCCAGATGAAACACATCAAATAGCACTTGAACTAAATCGAAGTCAGCGTGAGCGCTGAGAGCTTCATTGAAGTCATGCAGTGAGTGAGAATTAGTCTGCTAGAATAACCTGGTAATGCCATTAAACTCTGAGTCACTCTTCAGAATTATACCACCTGCTTTATTTGCCGTTTCAGATTTTACATCCCTCCCTCTAACAGTACACACATGATGCTACACATGTTTTTCCTTTTTCTTTAAAAGATGGGGGGGAGGCTTGCAATGCAGGCTGATGTAGCTTTTTTTTTTACTTTTTTTTTTCTTTTATTATAAAAAAAAGACATTTTATGAACTGTTATGGAATCCCTCAGGTGGTATGTTTTGAGTTAACAGCGAAAATCCCAACTTTATTTCTGACATAAATCAGCTTTGGAGCGTTCAGATTGTGCGGCAAAGTCCTGCACACATTCTGCACTAAGCAGTTGCGATGCTGCGGCCCACAATTCGTTTTTCATTATTAACTAGCACAAAGCAAACGTGACATTTTGGTAAACAGGCCCATGTGAAAATATTTTGTCTCCCTGTACTTCGTGCAGATTTGTTTTCAGTTGGGGAGGGAGATGTTATGTTTTATGTTTGTTGTTGAATGGCCCTGGCATCTGTGTTTTATAGTTTATTGCATTCAAATGTTTGTGATTTTGATTGTTTTAGTCTTTTGCTTTAATAACCCCCACAGACTTGTTTTCCGTGCAGTTGTGTGACCAGAATATAACTAAATATGGCCTGTTATTTAACAAAAGATAAAAGGCAACTGTTGCCATTTTTAGTACAGTTAGATTGGAGTAATGACTTCTGGGTAAATGCCATTTCTTTATTGTTCATTGGGCAACATAAAGATATTTCTGGGACAAGATGGTTATACTACTGCCTACAGGAGACTGGAGATTAGCAACAAAACTGTTAGTCAGTTCCATCATGCTCCCTTTTTTTTAATGTCTTAAGCGAATAAGTGTTTTCTCTCCTTCAAAAAGAAGCATAACCCTTTCTACAAAGCCTCCTACTCCTATCCAGATCATTCATTTACTGCAGAGCCAGAGAGCTCATTATGTAGATTTCCATGTCTGCTGATCCTCAGCATACCTTTTGGAGGCTGGAGACCCCACTATGTTGAAGTTGCAGGGCTGGTCTGTAATGTGACCCTGAATGGCTTATAGGCTTAAGACTTTGCTACACCCACTAGTGAAACCCCGAGCCTGAATACTTCTTAGCTAGTATGCCCACCAGAGAAGGCAAAGACTGCCCGGATGGGGCATGTTACCCTGGATCCTGTCTGGCACTCTCCAGCTTGTCTGTGTTGTGGGGCTGCAGGCTGACTTCCCCACCACTGCTTTGGTGTGTTAAGAACTTTGCCTTTCATAGGAGCCTGGTATTATTTCTTTGGTTACCCCAACCGGGGTTGGCACCAGAACTTCAGTTGGAACACTTTTACGGTCACAGGCTGAGGGTGGGAACAGGGTCCTGCACCATTCTTTAATTTGGCACCCAATGCCCCCTTTTCTAAATCTGTGTAGACCATTTTGAAATTGCCATTTTAGTCTGTAAGGGCCCCCCTTGTGTTACCACATTGCCCATGCGTGCACCACTTTCTGCGTGAAACCACATGCATGCACCGCCTTCTCAGCCTCCTTGTCCTCTCCTAAGCCGATCCACCACCACAATTCTTGCAGGATGATTATTCTGCTGTACAGTGACAAGGTTGCAGATGGACAGATATCCTTCCCTGCTCCCTGCAGTTGCTCTGTAAGTACCCCTTGTGAGACCTGTGCATTTGTACTTGGCAGCATGGCAGATCAAAGGCAGAGAGTAGAGCTGCACGATTCTGGCCAAAATGAGAATCACAATTTTTTTGCTTAAAATAAATATCACTTATTAAACACCTCAAACGGATCAGCCCCTGGCCCTGATGGTTTATCCATACCCTATTATAAGGCTTTCGCCAACACCTTAGCCCCCTATCTAACCAAATGTTTTAATGACAAAACAAATGGCTTTCCTATTAGACACACATCTTAATACGGCATTTATTACAGTTCTACCCAAACCAGACAAAAATCCTGAAGACATCAGTAATTATCGCCCTATTTCCCTAATAAACAACAATATTAAAATTAGGACAAAGATCATGGCCAATCAATTAGCATCTTTTATTAAAAATTATATCCACAAAGACCAGGTGGGCTTCATCCCAGGAAGACAAGGCCCAGACCAAATCAGACGAGCAATATATATTTTATCTATTCTGCAATCCAACTGGGAGGGAGGAGAAAAACAACAAGGCTTACTACTGTCACTGGATCTGCAAAAGGCCTTTGACTCAGTGTTATGGCCATACCTGTTTTCCCTAATAGATCGATGGGGCTTTGGAGTTCGCTTTAAGGGCCTCTTACATTCCCTTTGTTCTCACCCACAGGCTCTCATCCGTTTACAGGGTCATTATTGCAACCCAATCAATATAGCATGAGGCACTAGACAGGGATGCCCGCTTTCCCCCCCTCATATTTGCTATTGCCATTGAAACATTAGCCATAGCCATCAGACAAAATCCCAATATTAAAGGAGTATCCTGTGGTAATCAAATACACAAATGTGGCCTATTTGCAGATGACATCTTATTGTTCGTGACGTCTCCGCTGATATCCCTTCCTAACGTCTGCCAGGTTATGAAGGCCTTCTCTGAGGTCTCAGGCCTTACGGTAAATTACTCAAAATCACAAGCTCTAAATGTTTTGCTTCCCTTATCTAGTGTCTTGTTGCTTAAACAATCCTTTGGATTTGAATGGACAGACACCTCAATCAAATATCTGGGCATTACCTTAACAGCCCGCATTGAGACCCTTTTTTTTACATAATTATCCACCTTTATTCAAAAAATTTGAGAATGATCTAGCATCTTGGTCCAAAAACGAATTATCTTGGTTAGGTAGAATTAATTCTATAAAAATGACTCTGCTCCCTAGAATCCTTTATTTCTTTAGATCTCTTCCTATTCCCATTACTAAGAATTACTTGAAAAAGCTCCAAAGTAAAATGATCAAATTTATCTGGGGTGCTTCAGGTTACCGCATCCCCCAAAACACATTACTTTGTCACAGAAAACAGGGAGGTTTAGGTCTACCTGACCTACATAACTACTACTTAGCAGCTAGACTAGCCCAGACTTCTTTGATTTATTCTGCAACAGAAAAAACAGACTGGATCAATATTGAAAAAGAGGCTACACCAACACTATCCTTAGAATACCTTTTATGGTGCCCCCCCATAATGTCCCCGACTCTATCTCAGTCGTTTGCACTATGGGATTCCCTAAGAAACCTCCCAAACCTTATATCCTCCGAAAGACCTCTTTCTCATTTATTCAATAACCCTGACTTCCCCCCTGGTCTAAATGTAGAGGCATTTAAATGGTGGATAGATAAAGGATTGTATCGTATAGGACAATTTTTTAATCCTGGAGGGCCTATATCCCTTAGTTACTGCATCAAACATCTGAAACTTCCAGATTCTGAAAAACCGAGGTTTGATCAAATTTTCACATTTTTAAACCAAATCTGGAAGGAAAAACTCCTTCCTCCCAAATTTACGAAGTACGAGTTATGGTGCAGCCAGGCTGGTTCACAAAGGGGAGGCATATCTATGGTATATTCATGCCTCACTCACCCTACATCAAAATCTTCCTATGTGGAGGCCTGGAAAAAAGACGCCCAGTTTTGTTGGAATTTGGATACCTGGCACTTAGCCTTCTCTAAATCTTTGAAAGGGATTCTTAATGTCTCTTTAATGGAGGCAAATATTAAAGTTATAACCAGATGGTATCTAACTCCTTCCAGACTGGCATCTATATATCCAGCATCAGATCCAATGTGTTTCAGAGGTTGCCAACTTTACGGCTCTATGCCTCATATTTGGTGGGAGTGCCCCAGAGTTCGCCCCTTCTGGAGAAAAATATTTTTATTAATTTTAAAGGTAACAGGTTTTCAGGTCCCTAGGTCCCTTCCAGTAGCCATTTTGAATGCTCATATTCCTCACATACCAAAGGTTATACAAAAATTGATACACTTTAACTTTACAGGTGCCAAAATCACAATTGCCAAATCATGGAAAAAAACAAAACCTTTCCTGTCCGATGCCAAAACCAAAATATCTTGGATACTAACTCAGGAAAAATTGGCTAGCATCTTATCTAATACCATTCCCAAATTCGAAAAAATATGGGGATTTCGGTTGGTGAAGATGCTGATTTATCTTCTAGTCAACATTAAGTTGGACTCATACCTATCCCTTCCCCTCCGTCCTATTTTTTACCCGCTGTCTTTATTTTCCTCTTTTTTTTTTTTTCTTCCTTCTAAAAAGGATTTATGGAAACTATTTTTCTGGGAATTCTAGTTTCCCATTACAAGTTATGTCTCTTTTATTTAGATTTAATGGGATACTATCAAATGTTTTGTTCGGCCTTGTTTAGTCCATCCCGATCTGTTGGCCCTGATAATCTTCTCGGGGCCTAAGAGTCAGAAGGAGGTCTCTTATGCCTGGAGCAGTTAGTTCCTGATAAGGGGCTCCAGGTTACAAAGGAGAGAGGGTTTCCCTTCTCCCTTCCATTTTATTATAAGGATGAAGAGGTCTCCCCCCTGACAAACATTTGATTGCTTACATGAATCTATCCCTTTTTCTAGGATGTTTTTATTATTTTATCCATTTATTGACTAATGATTTTGTTTATTCCTAAACATAATCTTTTTCCTTTTTATTTATTTTTATATAACATGATGTAACATTCTGTATTATTTATCTTCTTATGAAAATAAAATATTTTGAAAGTAAAATAAAGATCACAATTCTCTCACGATTCTCATAACGCAACATCATCTTTCACATTATAAAAAAAATTTGGCTAACTTTACTGTTCATTTTTAATTTTTTTATTCATTAAAGTGTATTTTTTCCCAAAAAAATTGCATTTGAAAGACCGCTGCGCAAATACAGTGTGACATAAAATATTGCAACAATCACCATTTTATTCTCTAGGGTCTCTGCTAAAAAAAAATATATATACACTGCTCAAAAAAATTAAAGGAACACTTTTTTGAATCGGAGCTCCTGGGATATTGATCTGGTCAGTTAAGTAGCAGAGAGGGGGTTTTTAATCCGTTTCAGCTGATTTGCTGTTAATTGAAATTAACAACAGGTGCACTAGATGGGCAACAATGAGACGACCTCCAAAACAGGAATGTTTTTTCAGGTGGAGGTGTCTGTCATTTTTTTCCCTACTCATCTTTTCTTACTGTTTTTCACTAGTTTTGCATTTGGCTAGGTGTCAGTGTCACTACTGGTAGCACGAGGTGATACTTGGACCATATAAAGGTTGCACAGGCAGTCCAACTCCTCCAGGATGGCACATCAATACGTGTCATTGACAGAAGATTTGCCGTGTCTCCCAGCACAGTGTCGAGCATGGAGGAGATTCCAGGAGACAGGCAGTTACTCTAGGAGAGCTGGACAGAGCCGTAGAAGGTCCTTAACCCATCAGCAGGACTGGTATCTGCTCCTTTGTGCAAGGAGGAACAGGATGAGCACTGCCAGAGCCCTACAAAATGACCTCCAGCAGGCCACTGGTGTGAATGTCTCTGACCAAACAATCAGAAACAGGCTTCATGGGGGTGGCCTGAGGGCCCGACGTCCTCTAGTGTGCTCTGTGCTCACTGCCGGACACTGTGGAGCTCGATTTGGCATTTTCCATTGAACACCAGAATTGGCAGTTCCGCCACTGGTGCCCCATGCTTTTCACAGATGAGAGCAGGTTCACCCTGAGCATATGTGACATACGTGAAAGGATCTGAAGAAGCCGCAGAGAACTTTATGCTGCCTGTAACATCGTTCAGCATGACCGGTTTGGTGGTGGGTCAGTGATGGTCTGGGGAGGCATATCCATGGAGGGACGCACAGACGTTTACAGGCTAGACAATGGCACCCTGACTGCCATTAGGTATCGGGATGAAATACTTGGACCCATTGTCAGACCCTATGCTGGTGCAGTGGGTCCTGGGTTCCTCCTGGTGCTCGACAATGCCCGGCCTCATGTGGCGAGAGCATGCAGGCAGTTCCTGGAGGATGAAGAAATTGATACCATTGACTGGCCCCCACGCTCACCTGACCTAAATCCAAAAGAACACCTCTGGGACATTATGTTTCGGTCCATCCGGTGCCGCCAGGTTGCACCTCAGTGATGCTCTGGTCCAGATCTGGGAGGAAATACCCCAGGACACCATCCGTCGTCTCATTAGGAGCATGCCCTGATGTTGTCAGGCATGCATACAAGCACTTGGGGTCCATACAAACTACTGGGGACCATTTTGAGTTGCAATGAAATTTCTGAAAAATGGACAAGCTTGCTGCATAATTTTTTCACTTTGATATTCTGGGTGTCTTTGAATTCAGCCCTCTGTAGGTGGATAATTTTCATTTCCATCAAATGATGTGCCATCCTTTCATTCCTAACACATTACCCAGTCCATATCAGTATAGATATCCAGCATGAGATTTTTCCCTGTTGAGATCTGATGTGTTTTCAAAGTGTTCCTTTAATTTTTTTGAGCAGTGTTTATTATGTTTGGGAGTTTTCTAACAAAAAATACTGATTTTAACTTGAAACCAACAAGTGTCAAAAAAAGTCTTTAAGTGGTTAAACTTCTCATTTACCAAAGAAGTTCATTCCTTTGATCTAAAGAACAAAACGTTACAATGTTTATAGTTGGCTCAGGGCTGAGGAATGTTGTGATGCTTGGCAGACTACCTGGTGGTTGTTTTTTGGTTTGTTTTTTGACAGCTGTCGGCTTGAGCAGAGAATTCTCTGCATAGAAAGAATCTGGAAAATGCTATTTTTTTTCCGCCTCGCGATCTTAAAAAAGCAATCTCGATTCTTAGCGATTAATCGTGCAGCTCTAAGGCAGAGGTCCTGCAATGTTCCTGATTTTCTGTAGACTCTGGGGTGACGCACAGGGTTCCTGCTTAAGAGCCTAAAGCCAATAGCCTGGATGCTTTTAACTTTTATACAACCCCAATTTAAAAAAGAAATTTGGGAAACTGTAAAATCTACATAAAAACAGAATGCAATGATTTGCACATCTGAAACCCATATTTTGAGCACAGTAAAAAAAAACAAAAAAAAAACATATCAAACATTTATCCTGACAAAGTGTACAATTTTAAGAAAAAAACAAGGTCATTTTGAAATTGATAGCAGCAACACATCCCAAAAAGAGTTGGGACAAGACCATGTTTATCATAGTGAAGCATCACCTCTATTTTAAAGCGGAGTTCCGCCTGGGAATTTTATTTTTTAAAGTCAGCAGCTACAAATACTGTAGCTGCTGACTTTCACGCCCCGTTTACACTGTCAGCTAGCCGCTTTAACGGTAAAGCGCCGCTGGTTTTAGCGGCGATTTGCAGGCGCTTCGACAGGGGTGCCCATTAATTTTAATGGGCAGGGGCAGTGGAGGAGCGGTGTTTTCACCACTCCTAAACCGCTCCAAAGATGCTACTTGCAGGTCTTTTTCTAATGTCCTGCAAGTGCACCGCTCGAGTGTGAAAGCACTTGGGCTCTCACACTGGGGCTGCAGGGGAGGTTTTTTTTTTTTTTTGAAAAATGCCTCCATTGTGAAAGGGGTCTTAATATAAGGACACTTAACCTGTCAAGGGAGCCTGCGATGTCGGCACCTGAAACTGACCTCTCCCTTGGCTCTGGGTGGAGGCGCCGGTATCTTTACTAAGGGAAACATGAAGTGAAGCCTTGCGGCTTCACAGCCTGTTTCCTACTGCGCATGTGCGAGTCGCGCTGTGCTTTCTGAATGGTGCCTGCTGTCTTCTGGGACCTGTGTGTCTGCCAAAAGGCAGCTGCTGGGAAAAGAGGAGGAGCTGGACATTGCGTAGTTCGCCGCACAGATTGTGGCGATCTTTCCCCGAAAGTGGGAGCAGATCTAGATTTCACAGGTATCTGCTCCCCCCTCCTCCCTGAAAGGTGCTAAATGTGGCACCAGAGGAGGGGAGGAATCCGATCCGCAGAAGTTACATTTCTGGGTGGAACTCCTCTTTAACAACACTCTGTAAATGTCTAGGAACTGAGGAGACCAGTTGCTGGAGTTTTGGGAGGGGAATTTTGTCCCATTCTTGCCTGATATAGGATTTTAACTGCTCAACAGTCCTGGCTATTCTTTGTTGTATTTTTCATTTCAAGATGCGCCAAATATTTTCAGTTTGTGAAAGGTCTGAACTGCAGGAAGGCCAGTTATCCTCCCGGCGTCTTCAGTTTGGTATTGTCCTTCTGAAATATGCAAGGCCTTCCCTGAAAAGACATTGTTTGGATGGGAGCATATGGTGCTCTAAAAACTGGATATATCTTTTTGCATTAGTGGTGCCTTTCTAGATTTGCAAGCTGTCTATTTCATACGTGCAAATGCACCCCCATACATCAGAGATGCAGGCTTTTTAACTAAGCACTGTTAACAAGCCGGAAGGGCCCTCTCTTCTTTAGGTTGGAGGATACTGCGCCCATGGTTCCCAAAATAATGTAAAACTTTAATTTCTCTTATCGTCCATGGACTGACACAGCTGGATACTGTAAACGCGTGGGTATATGTCCCTGCTTGCAGGAGAAGATCTAGGCAGAATGTTAGATGTTAGAAACATTCTAGAACAAACCAGAGCTGAACAGCCCCGCCCAGGGGTCGGTCCCTCCGGACATTACCCTCCCACCTGCAGTCAGCAGACCTCAGTTTTTTTCTGCCTAGCAGAAGGAGAAGACGTGGCTCTCTCAGGAGCCAGTCTCCTGGAAGATTTTATTTTAAATTTTATTCCTTTGGGAATTTTATTTTATTTTTGAGACCTTCAATCAACTGTCGGCTGGGCAACAGGTTGGGTACACTAGTATCCTCGTAGTCTTCCCTGTCCGACCATCGAGCGTGCTGATCCTCGCCTAGTGTGCGTGAGGCTCAGTTCACGACATACCCCATGGCTCCAGGGGTGGTCGGGTTTCCCGGTGGCCGGGTTGCTGTCTTAGGGGTTTTCCCTGTCTCCCCCCTGTTATGCTGCTCTCTGCACCCTGTACTGGTGCTGTGCTGTGGGGTGCTTGGGGGTCACTCTGGCCTGGCTGGGCGCTCATGTCTGCAGTTTTTTCTGGTGTGTGAGGTGATTATTGCGTGCGCCGTTGGCGCGCGCATTAGCGGGAGCTTTGAATTTCGCTCTCGGCGGCCATCTTGGCGTTCAGTGACGCAGTTGTAGCTGCAGCCGGCGCCCATTTTCTTGTGGCCGCCATGCATTTATTTTCGATTCTAGCGGCAGCGCGAATCCCCTCACAATCTCCTCACAGACTGAGCGGTCCTTAAGGGTTGGTGGGTCCCCTCCGGGTATCCCCTCCTCAGCCTCAGCGTAGCCAGTGGGTGGGACTGTATATTCACTGTATAGTGTATAAGGTCTCAGAGGGTGGCGTTATGGAGTCTGATACACCCGCTCTCCACACTTGCCTGGGACAACTGGCAGTGCTGCACAGTTAAACATGTTCATATGTTTCCTGCACCTGCGGTCCTTATGGACCAGTTGTCAGCAGTCCTGGAATCATTCCTTGTCAGAATGGAAGCGGTGTGTGAGCAAAAGGAGCTATAAGCCCCCTCCCCTCACAAAAATCTTTAGTGAAGGCGTGCTCTGAGTCAGATATGGGCCTAGCTATTGAGCTCAGGACCCTAGCTCTGAATATTTAATGTTTATGAACAGGACATTCCCTTGTGAGGAAGACTCCAGTTCTGTGTCAGTAAATGACAGGGCGCTTGTAAGTGATCTCATTGATGATGTGAGGAACACTCTCAAGCTGGAATTGCCGTGACAAGCCTTTCTTTTACACAGCTTCCTCACTGTTTTCCACACGCGCTGCCTCAGAGCAGCATGGATGATACATGGTGGGGGGGGGGGGACTTTATTAATTTATGTCTCTAGTCCCTGTGAGCCTTCTGTGTGATATCCTGAGGCAACATTTCCCTCCATTTCCTGGGGAACGCTTGAGCTCTGACAGACACACGGTCTGAGGATCAGAGGGTACCTGCATGCTGCTTCGGCAGCACAGTCGAGCAGGTTGGAATGATAGAGAAGATTATGCGCCTCTGCGCCATAATTTAAACTCATCCTATACCTCTACACTGCATACATTCACAGTGTAGGTATGTGTTATTGGTCTCTGTGTCTGCGTGGGTGTCCCCCCACGTTCCAATGCTGTGTTTCAGTGCCATACATGATATAAACGTACAAAATATGTTTATGCACGACTTCAGATACATTCACAGTATATGTATGTATTATACTCTCTGGGTCGGCGGGGGCTCCGGTGTCCTCCCGCGCTCTCATGGTATGTGCGCTTTGGCTCTCCGCACAGTATAGACATGTTCAATATGTTTATTGCACATAGTATACATGTTTACAGTATGGGTATACTGTTTGCGAGGGATTCCTCCGGGTACTCCGGTTTCCCCCCACGCTCCAATGGAAATGCACAGCATAAACATGTTCAATATGTTGATTCACATGCTATCATTCCTACACGGTATCTGTGTGCTGTCTGCGTGGAGTTCTTCCGGGTGTTCCGGTTTCCTCCCACGCGCTGACGGTATGTGCGCCTTTTGGCCTTCTGCACAGTTAAACATGTTCAATGTTTATCACGCATGCTATAATACCTACACGATATGTGTAGGCAGTCTGTGTGGTTTTCCTCCGGGTACTCCGGTTCCCTCCCACACTCCATTGGTATGGGCTCTTCGGCGCTATACACAGTCTAAATTTGTGCGATTGGATATCCACATACTAACATACCTACCTGGTATGTCTGTGCAGTCTGCGTGGGTTTCCACCCACGCTACATGACATGCATGTCTTTGGTGCAATACACGGTGTAAACATACACATTATGTCTATACACTACACTAAATACATTCACAGTAGTTGTAGGTATTGCATTCTCTGACTATGCGTGGGGTACTTCGGTTCCTCCCACGCGCCAACAGTGTGCGCGTCTTCGGTGCTATGCACACATGGGCTTGTGCAAAATGTTTAGCACACATACTATAATACCTACACGGTATGCGTATGCAGTCTGCATGGGTTTCATCCGGGTGCTCAGGTTTCTCCCCTGCGTTCCAATGGTGTGCGCATTGTCAGCGCTATGCACAGTATAAACATGTGCAATTTGTTTATTCGCAGGCTAACATACCTACACGATTGTGTACGCAATCTGCATGGCTGGTTTACGTCCAAGCCCCGATGATGTGCGCGCCTTCGTCGCTGGCACAGTATAAACGTGTTTAATATGTTTATCCACACATACTAAACTACATACGCCGTATGTGGTTGTACTATGCTCTTTGGGGCTAAGGGGGTTTCCTCCCACGCTCTAATTGCTAGTTTTGACGCAATACACAGTATAAACTATGTGTTTGTACAATCAGCACTTATCAATGTAGCAGAGGCGCTGGCTTGGACTGTGTTCGCCATGCTGAGGTTAGCGTTACGCCCGGTAGTGGCTGCGTCTCTGGCATTTCTGAAGCTCAATGACTGGGGGGCTTGGACGTAAACCAGCCACGCAGATTGCGTACACAATCGTGTAGGTATGTTAGCCTGCGAATAAACAAATTGCAAAGGTTTATACTGTGCATAGTGCTGAGAATGCGCACACCATTGGAACGCAGGGGAGAAACCTGAGCACCCGGATGAAACCCATGCAGACTGCATACGCCTCTGCTTCATCCATCAGTCATCTAGCAGGTGCACTGCAACTGCTTTAGCCTTTAGGGTCTCTGTGCCCGGGGTGGGTTTGCGCCACCTGTGGAGGCTGAGGTACTAGTCCTCTGACCGAGTTTCTAGGGAAGTTCCGTCAAGTTGCCTTTATTGGCCAACAGTTGAGGCACCCTGTACACCGGGGCCTCCCTTCTCCGATACATTGCGGAGTCCCTTTGGGATTTTCATACATCTCGCAGCAAGACGGTCCTGTCGGCCGTGTGTATTGAAGGGGAGGGTCCTTGCATCCTTTACCGGAGGTGGGGCACCGGAAGTGGACCTTATGGCCTCTCGACTCACTCGCAAGGTTGCAAGGTCGTGGTCAGGTTCAGGGACCCCTGGGCGGACGCGTCAGACGCCCGTGGGGGCAGTATCGCCTGATATATGCTTACCCTCTGCTACTGTTGTTGCCTCACCGGCTTCGCAGAGTAGGGGCTGAGGCCATTCCAGTGCTCCGAAATGGCGACATTGGTACGCCGATCTGCTTTGGCTAGTCGCAGACGTTCCTGGCGACTGCCTATTGGGGTGGACCTTCTGTCTCATGATCCCATACTAAATCCTGCTTTACAGTCCTTGGCTTTAATGGCATGGCTGTTTAAAGCCAGGTGCTGAAGGACCAAGTTCTGTTGTTGACACGGGAATCTTCCTCCAGAAAGATATCTCACCGTACGTGGAAGGCTTACATCGCTATGTGCGAGGAACTTGAGTGGCGTCCTCGGATGTATTCTGTTCCCAGGATTTTGCTGTTCTTACAGCGTGGTGTGACCCAAAAGCTGGCCTTGCATACCTTTTTTTTGAGGGTCGGATTTCGGCCCGGGCTGTCTTTTTCAACGACTGCTACTGGGCCATTCCTTGATTAGCGCCTTTTGTGCAGGGGGTTCGCCATGTGATCCACCCTGTCAAGCCTCCTCTCCCTACTTGGGATCTGAATTTGATGCATCTTGGTTCTCCAAGAACATCCCTTTGAGAATATCAGAGAGATTCCTCTCTTGTCCCGGAAGTTGGCCTCGGTTAGACGGGTGTCTGAGTTGGCGGCCTTGTCCGGCAAGTCGCCTTACTTGGTCCTCCATAAGGATATGGCGGTGTTGTGCCCACAACCGTCCTTCTTTTCTAATGATGGTCTCGACCCTTCACCTTAAGAAGGACATTGTTCTTCCGACCTTGTGTCCTCACCCATCGCATCCCTGAGAGTTTGCGCTTCATACATTAAGATGGGTACAAGCCTTACGAGTGTACCTGTCTGCTACTGTTTCCATTCGGAAATCTGTGTCTGGTCCAAAACCGGGCCGAGCGGTGTCGTCTGCCACCGTCTCTAGGTGGACCAGGCAGACCGTCATACAGGCCTATGCCCTTAAAGGGCGGGCGCCTCCCTTTCCAGTTGCGGCGCATTCCACCAAGGCAATTGGTGCTTCCTGGGCCTTCCGACATCAAGCGTCGGTTGCACAAGTGTGCAAGGCGACGACCTGGTCGTCCGTTCATGCCTTTTCAAGATTTTATAAGGTTGATGTTGCTGCATCTTCGGATGCTCCCTTCGGCTGCAAAGCATTGCAGGCCGCTGTTTAATGTTGCAACTCCTCCGTTCAGGAGCTCTGCTTGTTTGGAGTGAAGTTTTGGTTGTTCCTTTACTACTGCTCCCACCCTTCTGATACTGCTTTGGGACGTCCCACGCGTTTACAGTATCCAGCTGTGTCAGTCCATGGACGATAAGAGCAAATAGGATTTTTGTACTCACCGTAAAATCCATTTCTCTGACGTCCATGGACTGACACAGCACCCACCCTTCCTTTTAAGGTTTGTACTGCTTTGTTACGAACTGAGGTCTGCTGACTGCAGGTGGGAGGGTAATGTCCGTAGGGACAGCCCCCCTGGGTGGGGCTGTTCAGCTCTGGTTTGTTCTAGAATGTTTCTAACATCTAACGTTCTGCCTAGATCTTCTCCTGCAAGCAGGGACATATAACCACGCGTTTACAGTATCCAGCTGTGTCAGTCCATGGACGTCAGAGAAATGGATTTTACGGTGAGTACAAAAATCCTATTTTTTCTGACCACAGAACTGTATTTGAATTTGCAGCAGTCCGTTTTAAATAAGCTTTGGCCCAGAGAAGACCACTGTGTTTCTGGATCATGTTCCGATCTGGCTTCTTTGCATGATAGAGCTTTAACTTGCATTTTTTTGGATGGCATGGTGATCTTTATTTACAGAGAGTGATTTGTGGAAGTATTCCTGAGCCCATGCAGTGATGTCCATCAGAGAATCATGCCTGTTTTTAATACAGTGCCACCTGGAGTCCCAAAGATCACGGGCATCTAGTATTGTGTTTCAGCCTTGTCCCCTTGCACACAGAGAGTTCTCTAGATTCTTGGAATCTTTTGATGATGATATTATGTACTGGTAAATGATGATATCTTTAAAGTTTTTACGATTTTACATTGAGGAACATTATTCTGAAATTGTTTGACAATTTATAAACGCAGCTTTTCACAGATTGGTGAACCTCTGCCTATCTTTACCTCTGAGACACTCTGACTCTCCAAGATGCGCTTGCTTTACCCAATCGTGTTACTGACCTGTTGCCACTTAACCTAATTAGTTCTAACAGCTTGTTAGTACCACTAACCACCTGCCAGCTGTCGCTGTCTTCAATTTAAAAATTAAAGTGATACTAAAGTAGTTTGTTATGTTTAACCACTTAAGCCCTGGACCATTTTGGCTAGTTAATGACCAGGCCACTTTTTGCGATTCGGCACTGCGTCACTTTAACTGACAATTGCACGGTCCTGCGACATGGCTCGCAAACAAAATTGATGTCCTTTTTTTCCTACAAATAGAGCTTTCTTTTGGTGGTATTTGATCACCTCTGCGGTTTTTATTTTTTGCGCTATAAACAAAAATAGAGCGACAATTTTGAAAAAAATACAATATTTTTTACTTTTTGCTATAATAAATATGCTCAAAAAATATATATAAAAAAACATATTTTTCTCTTATCGTCCATGGACTGACACAGCTCTAATACTGAAACACGTGGTATATGTCCCTGCTCGCAGGAGAAGATCTAGGCAGAATGTTAGATGTTAGAAACATACATTGTAGAAAAAAACAGAGCTGAACAGCCCCCCCCCCCAGGGGGGCGGTCCCTCCAGACATAACCCTCCTACCTGTAGCTAGCAGCCTCGGTTTTTTTCTGCCTAGCAGAAGGAGAAGACGTTGCTCTCTCTGGAGCCAGTCTCCTGGAAGATTTTATTTTTATTCCTTTGGGAATTTTAATATTTTATTTTTGAGACCTACAATCAACTGTCGGCTGGGCAACAGGTTGGGTACACTGGTATCCTCGTAGTCTTCCCTGTCCGACCATCGAGCGTGCTGATCCTCGCCTTGTGTGCATGAGACTCAGTTCACGACATGCCCCATGACTCCAGGGGTGGCCGGGTGGCTTTTATGCTCCCGCAGTCCTCACAAGATTGAACAGTACCTGCTGTATCTTTTGCGGTGGACCGGGCTGACAGCTACTCTGTACTACTCCTGTGATAGGTCTGTCTGAAACAAGCCAGTGGGTCCCTATGGGATGGGTAAGTAGTCTCTCCTTATTCAGGTACATGCTGGCTGTGTTTCTCTGTCTGGGTTTTTTTTCCCTGTCTCCCCCTGTTATGCTGCTCTCTGCACCCTGTACTGGCACTGTGCTGTGTGGGGGTACTTGGGGGTCATTCTGGCCTGGCGGGGGGCACTCATGCCTGTGTGCTGGGGCTGTGAGGTGTGAGTGTTTGGAGAAGCCACTAGCTGGCATGGCTTTTACTGTTTAAGTTGCGCTTGTCGGCCATCTTGCCGTGGATCAATAGCGCTGCTTACATGTGGCCGGCGGCCATTTTCTTGAAGCCGCGGCACTTTCGGTTTTGGCCTCTATCGCCGCTACTGCGGTGCGAATCTCTTCACACTCTCCTCAGGCTTCACTCGCGCTGGCAGCGCGGTGACATACAGCAGAGCTGAGCGGTCCTTACAAGGGTTGGTAAGTCCTCTGGGTATCCCCTCCTCAGCCTCAGCACAGCCAGTGGGTGGACTGTATTATTCACTCTGTAGTGTATAAGGTCTCAGAGGGTGGCAAATAAGGAGTTTGGCTCACCTGCTTCCCCACTCTTGTCAGAGGCAACTGGCAGTGCTCCAGCACCTGCAGTCCCTATGGACCAGTTGTCGGCAGTCCTGGAAAAATTTCTTGTCAGGATGGAAGTGGTGTGCGAGCACAAGGGAGCTATAAAGCGCCCTCTCCCCACACAATCTCACACATGGGGAGTGCTCTGATTCAGATATGGGCCTAGCTGCTGCTGCTCAGGACCCTAGCTCTGAATATTTTAATGTTTTTGAACAGGACATTCCTTGTGAGGAAGACTCCAGTTCTGCGTCAGTAAATGATAGGGCGCTTGTAAGTGAACTCATTGATGCTGTGAGGGACACTCTCAAGCTGGATGCTGTGGCTGTGGTACCTCACAAGCTTTTCTATTACACAGCTTCCTCGCTGTTTTCCTCACACGCTGCGTCTAGAGCAGCATGGATGATACAGTGATACACAGTGCCTCCTCCCCCCCCCCGGTCGGTGCAGCATGGGGGGGCACATTAATCATTTATTTCTATAGTCCCTGTGAGCCTTCTGTGTGATGTCTCTGAGGCAACAACAGGGTCTCTGCACCTGTAATTTCCCGCCATTTTCTGGGGAACGCTCTGAGCTCTGACCAGACCACGGTCTGCGGTGTCAGGTTACCTTTTACCTGCATGCTGCTTCGGCAGCACATTTCAGCAGGTTGGAATGATAACTGAGAAGATTATGCGCCTCGGCGCCATAATTAAAACTTATCTTATATCTCTACACTGGATACATTCACAGTGTATGTATTAGTTATTGATCTCTGTGTCTGCGTGGGTTTCTCCCCACGTTCCAATGCTGTGTCTTCAGTGCCATACACGATATAAACATACACAATATGTTTATACACGACTCTAAATACATTCACAGTATATGTATGTATTATACTCTCTGGGTCGGCGTGGGTGTGCTCCGGTGTCCTCTCACGCTCTCACGGTATGTGCTCTTCGGCTCTCTGCACAGTATAAACATGTTCAATATGTTTATTGCACATGCTATAAATACTTACAGTATGTGTATGCTGTCTGCGTGGGTTTCCTCCGGGTACTCCGGTTTCCTCCCACGCTCCAAGGGTAATGCACAGCATAACCATGTGCAATATGTTTATTCACATGCTTATTCACATGCTATCATTCCTACACGGTAGCTGTCTGCGTGGGTTTTTCCCGGGTGTTCCGGTTTCCTCCCTTGCTCTGACGGTATGGGCACCTTTTGGCTCTCTGCGCAGTTTAAACATGTTCCATATGTTTATCACGCATACTATAATACCTACGCGGTATGTGTATGCAGTCTGAAACTTGTGCGATTTGATTATCCACATGCTAACATGCCTACACGGTATGTGTGTGCAGTCTGCTTGGGTTTCCTCCGGGTCCTCCGGTTTCCTTCCACGCACCAACGGTGTGCGCGCCTTCGGCGCTATGCACATATAGACATGTTCAAAATGTTTATCACACATACTATAGTACCTGCACGGTATGCGTATGCGGTCTGCGTGGGTTTCATCCGGGTGCTCCGGTTTTTCCTCCGCGCTCCAACATGTGCAATTTGTTTATTTGCTTGCTAACATGCCTACACGGTTGTCTGCGTGGCTGGTTTTTGCCTACGCCCCAATGATGTGTGCACCTTCGTCGCTGGCACAATATAAACATGTTTAATATGTTTATCCACACATACTAAACTACATAAGCCGTATGTGGTTGTGCTATGCTCTTTGGGGCTGAGGGGGGGTTTCCTCCCACGCTCTAATTGCGCGTTTTGACACAATACACAGTATAAACTATGTGTTTGTACAATCAGCACTTATCAATGGAGCAGAGGCGCTGGCTTGGACTGTGTTCGCCATGCTGAGGTTAGCGTTATGCCCGGTAGTAGCTGCGTCTCTGGCGTTTCTGAAGCTCAATGACTGGGCAAAAGCCTCTGCTTCATCTATCAGTCGACCAGCAGGTGCACTGCAACTGCTTTAGCCTCTAGGGTCTCTGTGTCCGGGGTGGGTCTGCGCCACCTGTAGAGGCTGAGTTACTGGTCCTCTGACCGAGTTTTTAGGGAAGCTCTGTCAGGTTGCCTTTCTTGGCCAACAATTGAGGCACCCCGTAAGCCAGGGCCTCCCTTCTCCGATACATTGCGGGATCTCCTTGGGTTTATCATACCCATCCCGCTGCAGGACGGTCCTGTCGGCCATGTGCATTCCAGGGGAGGGTCCTTACGTCGGAGGAGTTTTCACCTCCTTTACCGGAGGTGGGGCGTCGGATGTGGACCTTTTGGGCTCTCGACTCACTCGCAAGATGTAGAGATTCGTTTCCAGGTGCAGGGATCCCTGGGCAGACTCGTCAGACGTGTTGGTGGCCCATGGGGGCAGTATCGCATGATGTATGCTTACCCTCCGCTACTGTTGTTGCCTTGCCTGCTTCGCAGAGAAGTGGTCGAGGTTATTCCGGTGATCCTCATTGCTCCGGGACGGCGACATTGGTACTCCGATCTAGTTCGGCTAGTCGCAGACGTTCCTTGGTGACTGCCTATTTGGGTGGACCTTCTGTCTCATGGTCCCATACCTCATCCTGCTTTTCAGTCCTTGGCTTTGGCACGGCTGTTAAAGCCAGGTGCCGAGGGACCGAGGTCTCTCGGATTCGGTCATCTCATCTATGTTGTGGCACCGTACCTGGAAGGCTTGCATCACTATGTGCGAGGAGCTTGATGGCGTCCACGGACGTATTCTGTTACCAAGATTTTGCTGTTCTTAAGGCGTGGTGTGACCCAAAAGCTGGCCTTGCGTACCATCGAGGGTCGGATTTCGGCCCGGGCTGTCTTTTTTCAATGACCGCTATCGGGCCATTCCTTGATTAGCACCTTTGTACAGGGGGTTTGCCATGTGATCCCCCCTGTCAAGCCTCCTCCCCCTCCTTGGGATCTGAATTTGGTGCTCTCGGTTCTCCAAGGACATCCCTTTGAAAATATCAGGGAGATTCCTCTCTTGACCTTGTCCCAGAAGGTGGCTTTTTTAATGGCCTTTACTTCTGTTCGACGGGTGTCTGAGTTGGCGGCCTTGTCCCGCAAGTCGCCTTACTTGGTCCTTCATAAGGATAAGGCGGTGTTGCGCCCACGACCGTCTTTCCTTTCAAAGGTGGTCTCGGCCTTTCACCTTAATGAGGACATTGTTCTTCCGTCCTTGTGTCCTCACCCATCGCATCCCTGAGAGTTTGCGCTTCATACATTGGATGTGGTACGAGCCTTACGGGTGTACCTGTCTGCTACTGTTTCCATTCAGAAGTCTGACTCTGTTTGTGTCTGTCTCTGGTTCAAAACAGGGCCAAGCGGTGTCATCTGCCACCTTTTCTAGGTGGTTCAGACAGACCGTTATACAGGCCTATGCCCTTAAGGGGCGGGCGCCTCCCTTTCCGGTTACGGCGCATTCCACCAGGGTAATTTCTGCTTCCTGAACTTTCCGACATCAAGCGTCGGTTGCACATATGTGCAAGGCGGCGACCTGGTCGTCCGTTCATAACTTTTCCAAGTTCTATAAGGTTGATGTGGCTGCATCTTCGGATGCTTCCTTCGGCCGCAAGGGTTGCAGGCCGCTGTTTAAATTTGCAACTCCTCCGTTGAGTTCTGCTTGTTTGGAGTGGAGTTTGGTTTTTCCTTTACTACTGCTCCCACCCTTTTCTGATACTGCTTTGGGACGTCCCACGTGTTTCAGTATTAGAGCTGTGTCAGTCCATGGACAATAAGAGAAAATGGGATTTTTGTACTCACCGTAAAATCCTCTTCTCTGACGTCCATGGACTGACACAACACCCACCCTTCTTTAAGGTTTGTACTGCTTTGTTACGAACTGAGGCTGCTAGCTGCAGGTAGGCGGGTTATGTCTGGAGGGATCGTCCCCCCCTGGGCGGGGCTGTTCAGCTCAGTTTTTTTCTAGAATGTATGTTTCTAACATCTAACATTCTGCCTAGATCTTCTCCTGCGAGCAGAGACATATACCACGTGTTTCAGTATTAGAGCTGTGTCAGTCCATGGACGTCAGAGAAAAGGATTTTACGGTGAGCACAAAAATCTAATTTTTTCCCTCAGTTTAGGCCGATACGTATTCTTCTACATATTTTTGGTAAAAAAAAAATCGCAATCAGCGTTAATTGATTGGTTTGTGCAAAAGTTATAGCGTTTACAAAATGGGGCATAGTTTTATAGCATTTTTATTAATTTATTTATTTTTACTAGTAATGGCGGGGATCAGCGATTTTTTTCGTGACTGCGACATTATGGCGGACACATCGGACAATTTTGACACATTTTTGGGACCATTGTCATTTTTACAGCGATCAGTGCTATAAAAAATGCACTGGTTACTGTAAAAATGACACTGGCAGTGAAGGGGTTAAGTGTGCCTAAGGGCGTGATTACTACTGTGTGGGGGCGTGGCTACGAATGACACATCACTGATCTCTGCTCTGATTACACAGAGCGGAAATCAGTGACAGTGTCACTAGGCGAGCGGGGAGATGTTGTGTTTACACTAACACGTCCAGGCTCCATCCCTCCGTGAGACGATCGCGGGGATCCCCGCTGCGATCGAGTCCGCGGGACCCACGGTCCGACTCACGGGGATGGCCGCAGGGTTGTGAGCGCGTCGCCGCCGGCACGCGCGTCCACACGGCAGGCAGTTAAAGGGACGTACAGGTACGTGATTGTGCCTGTACGTGCCATTCTGCCGACGTATATATGCCATGGCCGGTTGTTAAGTGGTTAACAAAAATAAAAGTTCTACTTGCCTGCTCTGTGTAGTGGTTTTGCACAGAGCAGCCCAGATCCTCCTCTTCTCGAGGTCCCCCTTCGGCGCTCCTGGCCCCTCCCTTCTGTTGAGTGCTTCACAGCAAGCAGCTTGCTATGGGGGCAGCCGAGCCGCAGCTTCCTGTGTCCAGTCAGACATGGACCCGCTGCCCGCCCCCTGTTCTCCTCATTGGCTCACTGACTGACGACAGCAAGAGCCAATGGCGCTTCACTGCTGTCTCAGCCAATGAAGAGGGAAAGTCCCGGACAGACGAGTCTCTTGTGTTTGATGTTTTTGGCAGTTATAGGTGCTTATATGTGATACTCAAGTATCAATCACATAAGTTGCCTTTTAATAAAGCATATACCATGTTCTGCTGGTTACTGTAAAAATCGTCCTACAAATGTTGCTGGATACTCCCTGTAGACGTTCTTTTCTGGTAAAGTGGGGGTTAGAAGTAGTGGCTGCAACTGTGAAGTCCTCACATTATTGGCCCTTCACTTCCTGTCCCCTTGTGTAATGACAAAACTCCTAGCATTCACCTGGAATGCAATGCACTCTGGAAATGGACAAGGAAGAATCTGTCATTCATCCACCCCTCCTCCATGCACAGAAAACCTTGCATTCTGGGAGAAGAATGTAAATGGACATGGGAGACTACTTTTAGTAGTGCTGTCTCTGTAGTGCCAGAAGATCACTCCTGTGGGGAACATGTGATGTCACTGTAGAGTGGATGGTTACAGTATTTGGCAGAACAAAGGATATACTTTTTTAGAAGTAACTTATATGGCTGGTGCTCTGTGCCCAACAAATGTTAACGATTTTTTTTTTTTTTTTACTGAAGTAACTCCACTTTTGTGGAGAAAGAAACAACCTCCTCGATTTGATCAATGTAATTTCTCAATCCATTTTTAACAAACTTTGTTGCAGATTCCTACCTTTTTCTGTTCTGAAGGAATAGTTCTTTGTTTTATTTATTTACTACAGGTATCTATTTAGCACAGACGATTTACGCTGTGCTTTAAATATATATTGTACGTGCACATCAATCCCTTCTCCCAAAGAGCTTGCGATCTAAGGTCCCCAAGTCATACTCCTTCAAGTCCCTCAGTCATGCATACACATACTAGAGCCAATTTAGACAGGAACCAGTTAACCTACCAGCATGTTTTTGGAATGTGGGAGGAAACCAGAGTACCCGGAGAAAACCCATGCAGGCGCAGGGAGAAGATGCAAACTCCAGGCAGGTATTGCCTTGGTTGGGATTCAAACTGACCACCCTAGTGCTAGTACTTCACCACTTTGATTATGTCAATGTACAGAGTTGGTCTGAATGGCAATGATGCATCCCGTTAAGAAGTAATTCACCCAAAATGCAATTTTTGTTGCAGAGGACGCCTAATCACGCAAGCAAGAAATGACTTCCCTGGATCAGTTCTGTACACAGACTGTGTACAGAAGGCCCCCAGATTGTCAAATTGCATTGAATTTTACAGGAAATAACTGTGTCTGCAGATTGAAAAGGAAAGATATTTTTTAATAACATTAGAATTTGGCTTATGTATATGCTGTATTTTAATTTAATTTGCTATCTTTTTTTCCCACAAATGTGGAGTTATACTTAAAGGATGTAGGTTCGTACTCGCCCCTTCTCCTGGATGATCTTGATGTATGTAAAACATTTCCGAAACTGAAAATAGCTGTGCAACTGTTTAATTTATATAATACAAATATAAATATATGTATGTATGTATGTATAGTGTGTGTGTGTGTGTGTATATACAGGGAGAGTAAGAGCCCTTTTACACTGGAGCGCCCATAGTGTCGGCGGTAAAATGCAGTTTTTTTTACCGCCGACCTTATGGGCGGATTTGCGGCGCAATTCAGCCGCTAGCAGGGCGGTTTTACCCCCCGCTAGCAGCCGCGAAAGGGTTAAAACCGCCCGCGATGCGCTGCAGAAGCAGCGCATTGCCGGCAGTATAGCCGCGCTACCCCATTGATTTCAATGGTCAGGAGCGGTGGAGCAGCGGTAAACACACTGCTGCTTCACCGCTCCAAAGATGCAGCTAGCAGGACTTTTTTTTACCGTCCTGCTAGCGCAACGCTTATGTGAAAGCCCTCAGGCTTTCACACTGGAGTGAATGGGGCAGCAGTTTAGCAGCGGTTTGCAGGCGCTATTTTTAATGCTATAGCGCCTGCAAAACGCTGCAGTGTGAAAGGGGTCTTAAACTAAAATAATGTGGTTGCATAAGTGTTAACACCCTCTTATAACTGGTGATGTAGCTGTGTTGAGCAATCACATTCAAACTCATGTTAAAATGGAGTCAGTACACACCTGCCATCATTTTAAAGTGCCTCTGATTAACCCCATATAAAAGTTCAGCTGTTCTAGTAAGTCTTTCCAGACATTTTCTTAGTTGCATCCTACAGCAAAAGCAATGGTCCGCAGAGAGCTTCCAAAGCATCAGAGGGATCTCATTGTTAAAAGGTATCAGTCAGGAGAAGGGTACAAAAGTATTTCCAAGGGATTAGATATATCATGGAACACAGTGAAGACAGTCATCATCAAGTTGAGAAAATATGGCACAACAGTGACATGACCAAGAACTGGACGTCCCTCCAAAATAGACAAGAAGAAAACTGGTCAGGGAGGCTGCCAAGAGGCCTACAGCAACATTAAAGGAGCTGCAGGAATATCTGGCAAGTACTGGCTGTGTGGTACATGTGACAACAATCTCCCGTAGTCTTCATATGTCTGTGCAATGGGGTAGAGTGGCAAAACGGAAGCCTTTTCTTACGAAGAAAAACATTCAAGCCCTGCAAAATTTTGCAAAAACACATCTGAAGTCTCCCAGAAGCATGTGGGAAAATGTTGAAACCGAGGTTAAACTTTTTGGCCATAATTCCAAAAGATATGTTTAGCTCAAAAACAACACTGCACATCTCCAAAAGAACACCATACCCACCGTGAATCATGGTGGTGGCAGCATCATGCTTTGGGGGTGTTATTGTTCAGCTGGAACAGGGGCCTTAGTCAACGTAGAGGGAATTATGAACAGTTCCATATACCAATCAATATTGGCACAAAACATTCAGGCTTCTGCTAGAAAGCTGAACATGAAGACGAACTTCATCATTCAGCATGACAACAACCCAAAGCATACATCCAAATCAACAAAGGAATGGCTTCACCAGAAAAAGATTAAAGTTTTGGAATGGCCCAGCCAGAGCCCAGACCTGAATCCAATTGAAAATCTGTGGGGTGATCTGAAGAGGGCTGTGCACAGGAGATGCCCTCGCAATCTGACAGATTTGGAGTCTTTTCGAAAAGAAGAGTGAAATATTGCTGTAATAAAAGCAAAAGGCGCTTCAACAAAGTAGTAGTTTAAGGGTGTGCACACTTATGCAAATTAATTTAATTTTTAATTTTTAAAAATAAAAAAGGAGTGCCCTTCTTTTTGCACTCCTGTGACCTAGAATTAGCCAACCGCAAGCTAAAGTCTGCTGTCGGCTAACATCAAAGACACAATCCAATCACAGAGAGGATGTTGACAATGTCGGGATCCACCCAAATTCCTGACGGGCAGCTGGTTTAGCCTCTCAGCACACCACTGAGAGCTTAAGCCTGCCGCTCCTACCCCTCCACAGCCCATTACTCATATGAGCACAGGTTGGGCAGTCACTGCTCTCTACTCAGAGCTGACCAGAGACTGCAATCAGGCTCAGCAGTCATGTAATCGCTCAGTTCTCAGGCTTAGAGGTGGCGGAGAACAGCTTTCAGCATCGTTTGAATCCTGCATTTTTCTTTTTAATTAATTAGAATAAATGTAATTAATTGCTTGCTTGCTTGTTGGGTTTAATTAGGTGCAGAATGAAGGGAAGGTGTTACTGGGCTGTTTGCTTTCACTAGATTGCATTTGTCTGCCCTGCTAGGAGTCTAGCACTCCTAGTCTTATCTCATGTCACTTCCTTGTTTGTTTTAAGGGTCACACTATACAATAGCTTTAATTAAGCCTTATCTCTCAAGATGAATGATGAAAAAAATGTTTACACTCATGCTGACATCCTTTGCTTTGGTCAGATAAGTTGTAATTACTGTGGTACCAGATCAGTTGTATGGGCCTTTTGTGAACTTCCAGCAACACTGAAGAACATCAAAGTGAAGATCAGATTTTGCTGAGATATGTGCAGTGTGTAGGATAACAGTAAATGAAACGTACAGCTCTGTTTGGAACAGTGTAGCTTCTGTTGGTTCGCTTGATATCGGAGATATCTTTAAGCTTCCTGCTACCTAAATTGTTTTTACATATGGTGATTCTCCAACACCTACTAAAGAAAGTGTAGATATATTGGTGTCAGCCTTACTCCTTGTGCTGGTCATGTAATGCATGTACACTAACACTTAAACTGGCCATAGATGGATCAAAAATTTGATGGTTCAGCAGGGACCTGACACATTTTGATCAATCTATGGCTGTTTCTGAGAAGTCAATCTAATGATCAACTTCTCATAAATGGGCTTGTTGGTAAATATTTGTTCGATCAGCACTGGAGTGCTGTTCAGTGTATTCTGACAGCAGGGAAGTCCCCACTGTCAGAATAACATAGCTCAGCGATTAGGATTCCTCCATTTACCTAGCCTGTGTGGATGGGGGAATCCATACAGCTTTTTTTTTTTTTTTTTTTTTTTTTATTCGGCCCACTGGCTGATCGGAAAATTTAAATCACCCTTATATAAGGGCCTTATATGACTTCTCTGTTCAGCTACTGAGAGTAACAGAAAAGTCCGGTGCAAGCTATGAATCACTGCAGCTGTAAGCCAGCATGGGGCTATGGACTCCCTTAGTGACAGTGGTGATTAAAGTGTAACTAAAAGCAAAACTTTTTTTTATTTTAATTTTTTTTTTTTTTTGTTTTTATTGGAGATTTTCAAATACAAAGTCATACAGAAATAAAAATTATATATATATAAAAATAAAAAAAAGAAGAGAAAAACAAAGAAGAAACATTGCTCAGGCACGTACAACGTCCTCATAGAACAGGTGCATACAGTATATCATGGCAATACAGGCAGGGCTCACAATATATAGCATAGCAAATGCACGTCCACTACGTCTCAAACGGCTATGTATATCATGCAGCACATATCAGCCAGCAGTTTCCGGTTCTGCCAACCATGTGCGCCATACCCTATCATATTTCAGAAAACACCCTCTGTTGGCATACGTGTCTTTATGAAGGGGAAGGCTGGCGTTCACCAAGCGCTTCCACTGTAACACTGACGGGGGGGGGGTGGGCTTTTTCCAATGCATGGCAATATTTTTGCGAGCATAGAAGATCAGGAGGCTGACCAGAATACGTCCGGTAGATGACGGGACAACAGGTTCAATGATTCCCTAGAGACAGACCTCCATCTTCAGCGGAAAGATGGTCGAGGCCACCCTATTAATTAGGTCTAATACCATGATCCATAATTGTTGGATCCCGGGGCACTGCCAGAAGATGTGGGAGAAGTCGCCTGGGGAAGCGCTGCATCTCCAACACTCCGAGTGCGCAGGGTCCATTTTATTGAGTCTATGTGGGGTGAAATATGCCCTATGTACAATCTTGTACTGTACCACCCTATCACGGATGTATACCAGGGATCTAAAAGGGAGATCCCAGACATCATCCCAGTCATCGGTGTCTAGAGTGGGGATGTCCCTCATCCAGCTGGACCACAGCCTGTCAAGGGGCGGGAGAGACACACGGAGCAGATATGAGTACAAATATGATGTGGGCTTTTCCGCACAGTTAGACCGCAGTGTTCTCTCCAGCTCCGACTGGGCCACGATACAGGAGGAGTGCGGGAATTGTGCCTCAAATGCATGGGACAGCTGACAATATCTAAAGAGGTAGTGGTCAGGCAGATTGAAATTGGAGGAAAGGTCCGAAAAAGGAAGTAGGGCATTATGCGATACTATGTGTGATAGAGTTTTAACACCATTTTTTGTCCACGCATAGGGGTCTGGGATGTTGTAAAAATGTGATAGGCTGGGATTCAACAAGATCGGGGCGTTAGGGGAGATCTCCTGCGGTTTACATTTTTCGATGGCCAAGCCGGCCTTCCACGCTCGCAGGGTGGTGAGCATAGATGGAGTCAGAGGATAAGGAGCGCGGGGGCCCCGATAAAGTAGAAATTGGAGGGCTTCCAGTGAACCCACCACTGTGGCTTCAAGCACAGTGGATGAGTTCGTCCTGTCCGGCTGTAGCCACCACGCCGCAGTTACCAGCTGTGAGGCGAGGTAGTATTTATAGCAGTCCGGAAATGCCATGCCACCCTGCGTTCGTGGTCTCATCAGTGTCGTAAGCATATATCTAGGTGGCGAGGGCCCCCAGATAAAGGCAGAAAAAAATTGGTTCAGTTTCTGAAAAAAAGGTTTAGGGATCCATTGTGGGGATTGGCGGAATAGGTAAGTAAGCTTAGGGACAATTTTCATTTTAAGTAGGTTCACTCGCCCCCAGACGGAGAGGGGTAGGTTACTCCAGGACTTAAATCTGGATTGGGCCTCCAGGAGCACCGGGGTCAGATTCAGCGAGACATAGTCAGAAGCCATGATGGAGACATGGACTCCCAAATATTTGAAGGATTCAACCCATCGGAGGGGATTCCCCGGTAGGGAAGTGGAAGTGGCCTCACGGTCTATCGGAAAGAGGAGGGACTTGGACCAATTAACCCTGAGCCCAGTGACCGCAGCGAAGGTGTCAAGGACCGATAATGCTTCTTGTAGTGACGGGCCTGCATCATTTAGAAAAAGCAGCATGTCATCTGCGTACAAGGCTACCCTCTCCTCTAGCTGCCCCACACAGAGACCTTTAATATGCGGTGAAGTGCGTAGCGCCTCAGCCACCGGTTCTATAGCCAGGGCGAATAGAGCCGGGGAGAGAAGGCAGCCCTGTCTGGTTCCTCTAAAAAGCCTAAATGGGACAGACAACCCCCCACCCAGACGCACCGAGGAAGTGGGACATTTGTAAATTATCTGAAGCCAATTGATGAATACTAGAGGAAAGCCCATTCTACGCAGTGTTTCCCACAGGAAGGGCCATTCAACCGTATCAAAGGCCTTTTCTACATCTAGCGATGCCACCGCCCGTGACCTCGTGTTGAGATGTTGGGCATGAATGTTCGTGAAAAGGCGTCGCAAATTAACATCAGTGGATCTCCGGGGCATAAAACACGTTTGATCCGGGTCGATCACTGAGGGCAACATGGGATATAACCTAAGGGCCAAGAGCTTAGTTAAAATCTTGAAATCAGTATTAAGAAGCGCTATGGGTCTGTACGTGGCACACGAGGTGGGGTCCTTAGGGGGTTTGTAGATCAACATCCATTGAGCATGATACATAGAGATGGGTAGGCTGCCGTTGGTCAAACATTCAGTGTAGAGCTGTGCCAACAGGGGGGTCAGTAGACCCAGGTGTGCCCTGTAAATGTCTATCGGGAGCCCATCCGGCCCAGGGGCCTTGCCAGGGGGAAAGGAGCGGATGGCGTTCTGAACCTATAGTGCCGTGAAAGGTTGGACCAGGGTCTCCCTCTCGCTGTCAGAGAGCCATCCAAGCGCCAACGGGTCCAACAGGGCCCGTAGCATCTCAGGCTGGAAATCTGAGGGCAAACTGGAGGAGTACAGACTGGTGTAGAAGTCATTAAAGGTCTGCAGGATATCAGAGGGGGAGGAAACCGTCCCACCCTCCGGGGCCTGTAAGGATGATACCAAAGTGAGAGGCTGGTTGTGTTGGGCCGTCATGGCCAGGAGACGGCCATTCCGATCACCTTGTTCAAAAGCTCTCTGTTTGCCTTTGTATGTTTCAAGTCTCGTGACTTCCGTCAAATGTAACTGCAGGTCCCTCTGAGCCGCCATAAGCAGATCAAAGTGAGCCAGGGTGGGGTCTTTAATGTATACATTAGTATAATCGGTAACCTCCAAATTGAGAGTCACAGCCGAGTGCTGCCTCTTTATACTCGCAATGGACGAGATGTACTGGCCCCTAGTATATGCTTTGAAGGCATCCCAGGTAACATCCGTAGGGGAGGAACCTGTATTGTGTTCCCAGAACTCCGCCAGTAAGGGGGGTAGATTATCCGAGAGATCCGGGTGGGAGACCCACTGAGCACCCAACCTCCAGAATGCAGCACTCCGAGAAGCCGGGGAGCGGAGAACCACTGCCAAGGGGCTGTGATCAGACAGACCGCTCGGTAGATAGGCAGCCTCCAACACATCCGCTAACAGTGCGGGGTTGGAGAACGCCAGATCTATCCGCGATGCGGTCTTGTATGATGCTGAGAAACACGAGTATGCCCGTGTATCAGGGTGCCTCCACCTCCAGATCTCCACCAGACCCACCGCCTGAGCCCAGGCTGACAGGTCTAGACAGTGCCTCTTGGGAGGCGCGGGCCTATCTAGGTCTGGTGACAGAGTGGCATTGAAGTCACCCATCACCAAAACCTTACCAGGGCAGAACGGCGTCACCATTTCTAGCACATCATACAATAGACCAGGTGAAAAGGGGGGAGGAATGTACAAATTTACAACTATATACCTTTGCGACCACAATGTCAACACTAAAATTACAAATTTACCCTGAGGATCGGTGCGGACCTCTTCAATTATACAGGGGAAATTTTTGTGAATAAGGATCGATACACCTCTAGCATATGTGGAATATGTGGCATGTATTGCTCTCTGAATCCATGGTTTTTTAAGAGTCAGGATTTTGCAGCCCACGAGGTGGGTTTCTTGGAGGAGTATAAGTTGGGTGGAGTGGGATTTTAAATACTGGAAGAGAAGGGCACGTTTGAACTTAGAGTTGAGGCCCCTGACGTTCCAAGAAAGGATGGTAAAGGAAGGAGGCGGGGGCGATCAGCCATTGGGCATGTAGGGAGTGGAATAGAACGAATGAGCTATATTCACCCTAATGGATCTTAGAGGTGGCAAAACCTCTGTTGCATTGAACATTGACAGCACTCGAGCATACTACATAAACTAAACATAGAAAGGAAAGTAAACCAAAAACAGACATAGAAATCACAACTAACAGTAAACTACCCAGGCACCAAGTGCCTATCCTACTATGTCCCATCCCCCCGCTAAACATGCGGGGGGGGGGCGGGAATAGTCTTGTACCCTTAAAAAAAAACTGTGGATTAGGTGGTACGAATGAGCCCCGAACTAGGGGCCCCACACGGCCGGAGCCAGTGAACTCACTCCGTTACCAGACAATGTCCCAGGGAGTGGTGATAGTTGGTGCTAACACTGGCCACCAGCAACGGGGAGGGGGATAGCAGTCCCAAACTGTGGTGGAGAAGTTGTGTGCGTCCAGTTCGGAGCGCTGAGCAAGCCGACTCCTGCATAGGAAAAAAAAGAAAAATAGAAACCCGGCAAGGTTCCATAGTGCAAACATGTTCTGACCCGCAGGAGCAGAGGAGGCAACAGGGATCAAACCTTCCTGATCTCGCTCCTAGATTTGCCATGTGCCCCCGGAGCATGTGACTGTGACGTCATGGGACCATGTGACTGTGACGTCATGAGAAGCCTATATTAATCTCTGCGGACCGAAGATTTATCATTACTGCGAGAGGAAGCGTTGAGTCAACATCGAGGAGGAGAAGAGGGAAGAAGACGCAGACGGCGACGACGGGAAGACCGGCTCCTCCACTAGCAAAAGAGCTACCAAGAAGTTAGTGGAGGGGCCGGCAGAAGGACAACGGAGAGCCGGACGAGACGACGGAGAAGACCGGGCCTCCGCTAGCAAAAGAGCTAAAAAGAAGTTAGCGGAGGCCCGGCGGAAGAAAGAACCGGAGAGCGGGAGAAGAAGAAGGCGACGGAGAAGACCGGGCCTCCGCTAGCAAAAGAGCCAAAAATAAGTTAGCGGAGGCCCGGCGGAAGAAAGAACCGGAGAGCGCAGCGACGACACCGGAGACCCCCGAAGTCGGAAGAAGACCTCTGGAGCGGTGCAATAAAATACTTTTAAAAACTGTGTTGTGTTTTTATTACCATTTTTTTCCCACCAGGTCAATGGGTAGGGGTACGATGTACCCCATACTCATTCACATAGGGTGGGGGGGCCGGGATCTGGGGGCCCCCTTATTAAAGGGGGCTCCCGGACTCCGATAAGCCCCCCGCCCGCAGACCCCGACAACCAACGTCCAGGGTTGTCGGGAAGAGGCCCTGTCCTCATCAACATGGGGGCAGGGTGCTCTGGGGTGGGGGGGGCTGCAGGTCGCCCCCCTGCCCCAGAGCACCAAACCCCCCATGTTGAGGGCATGTGGCCTGGTATGGTTCAGGAGGGAGGGGGGGCCGCTCTCGTCCCCCCCTCTTCCCCTGCGGCCTGCCAGGTTGCGTGCTCGGATAAGGGTCTGGTTTGGATCTTGAGGGGGACCCCCACGCCGTTTTTTCGGCGTAGGGTTCCCCTTCAAATCCAGACCAGACCCAAGGGCCTGATATGCTGCTGGAGGGGGAACCCACGCCGTTTTTTTCTTTAAAAATTGGCGTGGAGTTCCCGCTCAGGATTCATACCAAACGCAGTGCCTGGTATTGGCGGGAATCCGCGTTGGATCCCCGCCTATCGGCAATGCGTGTCGCTCATCGTGAAAGGAACATTTTTTCCTTTCCCGATGACGAGACAGCTCGGCGCTGGCTCTCGCGACGGAGCTCATAGGGTGTCAATATCGCCGCTAGAAGCGGCGAGATTGACACAATATCGGCGGCACCTACTGTATATATACGTTACTTTGCCCAGCCATGCCATTCTGCCAACGTAAATGTACAGGAGCCGGTCCTTAACCACTTGCCGACCGCCGCACGCAGATGTACGTCAACACAATGGCACGGGGAGGCAAATGGGCGTACCTGTACGTCCCATTAAATTTGCCGCCGCGTGCCTCGTGAGAGTGTTCGCGGGTCCTGGGAACTCGATGTTCCCGGGCGGCCCGCAATTGCGGTCGGCAAAGGCAGGACAGGGGGATGCCTTTTGTAATCAAGGCATTCCCCTATTCTGCCTAGTGACATGTCACTGATGGCTGTTTCCCGTGTTCGGGAACGGTCATCAGTGACATGTCACGTGTAGCCACACCCCCTAACAGTACGAATCACTCCCTAGTACTGACTTAACCCCTCCAGTGGTTAACCTCTTCAATGCCAGTGTAATTTTTACAGTAATCGGTGCATTTTTATAGCACTGATCGCTGTAAAAATGACAATGGTCACAAAAATGTGTCAAAAGTGTCCGATGTGTCCGCCATGAAGTCGCAGTCACAATAAAAATCACAGAATGCCGCCATTACTAGTAAAAAAAATATATTAATAAAAATGCCATAAAACTACCCCCTATTTTGTAGATGCTATAGCTTTTGTGCAAACCAATCAATAAACGCTTATTGCGATTTTTTTTTTTTTTTTTTTTTTTACGTATCGGCCTAAACTGAGGAAAAAAATATATTTTTTTATATATTTTTTGGAGATATTTATTAAAGCAAAAAGTAAAAAATATTGCATTTTTTTTCAATTTGTCGCTCTATTTTTATTTATAGCGCAAAAAATAAAAACCGCAGAGGTGATCAAATACCACCATAAGAAAGCTCTATTTGTGGGGAAAAAAGGACGTCAATTTTGTTTGGGAGCCACGTCGCACGACCGCGCAATTGTCAGTTAAAGCGACGCAGTGCCGAATCACAAAAAGTGGCCTGGTCTTTGGCCAGCGAAATGGTCCGGGGCTGAAGCGGTTAACCGGTTAAGTACCTGAAGTTGCTCTCGATAGGTTTTATCCCTCAGATCTTTCACCATTTTTTTTACTTTCAAAGTATTTTATTTTCAAGAAATAAAAAAAAACATCATACATACATTAGGTAACCTACAAGAAATTAAAATACAAATCAGTATTGACCAATGTCTTCCCGGAGAAAAAACTAGTGAAGGATAATAAGGATAATTAGCAAACCAATTACTAATATATTACAGAAGATGAAAGAAAAGGAAGTGATATATATGTAATAGATTGATTAGTACATCTTAAAAAAGAGCTTAACCCAAAATCTACATCGAGAGGCCTCAGCGGAAATGTCCCCTGGAGGGATGGAAGCCCCTGCCCCTCCGAGGCACCCCAAAATGGATCAAGCTGTGCCCGAAGGGAGGACTCCCAGTCTCCCACAAGGAATCAAATAAAGACTATCATTGCCTCTTCTTGAGAAGAATGAATAAATAAATTAAAAGATAAAATAATTGTATCTAATAGAACTAAATGATACATCTCCAAAGTTATTCTATATTGGTTTAACAATGAAAAGATATTATCCCGTACAAAGGATCCAATAACCCTTCTCCGGGAAGTCTCGATAAATAATAATAAAACATAATTTAAAGAAGGAAAAAAAGAAAAAAGAGAATGAAAAAGAGGTTAGAGAGAAGGAAGTGCAGGAAAGAGAGGAAGGAAAGTAGTAGAAAGTAAGTACATGCCTAGTTTGATAAGATTAGGGCTAAGTATAATGGAAAAAGGACCTAATAAATTGGAACTCCAACATAGTTAGCCCATGGATCCCATATTTTACCATACTTCACGGTGGTGTTGTTAAGAATACTGGCCAATTTTTCATGAATCATTATCCAAGACACTTTTCGAATAACATCAGAAAGGAAAGATCTAGGTTTTTTCCAAGCCTTGGCGACTGTAATTTTAGCCCCTGTGAGTATAAAATGAATAAGAATTTGAGAAAATTTAGGAATATTGGGGATACGGGCATTTAGCAGAGCAACACACGGGGACCTGGGAACCTGGTATTCAGTAACCGTGGAGATCAAAATAAAAACTTTTTTCCAAAATGAACGAATCCTCGGGCATTCCCACCATATATGGGCCATTGATCCAGAAAGTCGGCATCCTCTAAAGCAGAGAGGATCCAAGGTAGGATATATGGCGGCCAATTTAGTGGGGGGTAAGATACCACCTAGTTAACACCTTAATATTTGCTTCTGTTAAACATATGTTTAGAATACCTTTAAAGGACTTGGAGCAAGCCCTGTGCCAGGTCTCCAGGTCCCAGTTGAACCGAAAGTCCGTTTCCCAAGCTATCATATAGGAAGATTTCTCCATTGAGTGAGAGAGGGACGAATAGACCACTGAAATGCCTCCCCTTGGATCCATATTTTGACCACACCACAATTCGTATTTAGTGAATTGGAGAGGCAACGGTTTGTCCTTCCAAAGAGTAATAAGATATTGAGAGATTTGAGAGAAGTGTAATCCCTCTGAGTCTGGGAGTTTCAATCTAGTAACACAGTAATTAAGAGTGATGGGACTCCCAGAGACCACAAAGTCTCCAATACGGTATAGCCCTTTGTCCGTCCACCATCTGAATTCTTCTACGTTTAAGCCCGGGGGAAAATCCGGATAATTAAATAAAGGAGTGAGAGGATGGCCTGAAGAGATTAGAGCCGAATGGGACCTGACTCTGTCCCATAGGGCTAAAGATTGGGAAAGAATGGGAGACATTATGGCAGGTCGTTTCTTAGGTGACCTCCACAAAAGATAATCAAGAGAGTAGTTGGGTACTGCTTGATTCTCCATCCTGACCCAATCTGGTCTCTCAGTCTTTGAATATATTGTGGAAAGTTGTGCTACCCTTGCTGCTAGGAAATATTTGTGTAGGTCTGGGAGACCAAGGCCTCCTTTATATCTATGGCGGAAAAGGGTGTTTTGTGATATACGGTAACCAGAAGAACCCCAGATATATTTTAGTATTTTGCTTTGAAGTGATTTTAAATGACATTTTTTAACTGGGATGGGAAGTGCTCTAAAATAATAAAGAATTCTCGGGAGTAAGGTCATTTTTATTGAGTTAATTTTCCCTAACCAAGATAGTTCATGCTTAGACCAGATTTTAAGATCATTTTCCAATTTCCTGTATAGTGGCGGAAAGTTGTGGTCATAGAGGGTTTCCGTACGAGCTGTCAGTGTGATTCCTAAGTATCTTATGGAGGAGTCTTGCCATTCAAAATTAAATGATTGTTTCAATGAAGAAACGTTAGAGAGAGGGAGCGAGACGTTCAGGGCTTGTGATTTTGTATAATTCACTCTTAGTCCAGAAATCTTGGCAAAATCGTTCAGGACCTTGCAAATGTTAGGTAGGGAGATTAAAGGGGACGTGAGAAATAAGAGAATATCATCGGCAAATAAGCCACATTTATGTATTTGATCTCCACAGGTGACCCCTTGAATGTTTGGGTTATGGCGTATAGCAATAGCTAAAGTTTCAATAGCTATCGCAAAAATTATAGGGGAAAGAGGGCACCCTTGTCTAGTTCCTCTAGCTATGTTAAATGGTTTAGAATAATGCCCTTGCAAGCGAATTTGCGCCTTAGAATAAGAGTATAGGGAACTCAAGAGTCCCAAAAAACGATTTCCGAAGCCCCATCTTTCCATCGGGGAGAATAAATAAGGCCACGAAACCGAATCAAAAGCCTTTTGGAGATCTAAGGCTAAAAGAAGCCCCTGTTGTCTCGCTCCTCCCTCCCAATTAGATTGGAGTATAGAAATGACATCTATGGCCCTTCTTATTTGGTCGGGTCCCTGCCTCCCTGGAATAAAACCAACTTGGTCCTTATGTATGTATTTTTTGATGAAGGAAGCTAAGCGGTTGGCCATAATTTTAGTCATGATCTTAACATCATTATTTATTAAAGAAATTGGACGATAATTGGATATTTCTTCTGGATTCTTGTCGGGTTTAGGAATAAGAGTTATAAACGCTGTGTTAAGGTGGATATCTAGAGGTTCTCCCGATGTTTTAGTGTTAAAAAATTTTGTTAGAGTGGAGCCAGAATGTCAGCAAAGGCCTTGTAATACGGAATGGGCAATCCATCAGGTCCCGGAGCTGAGCCCGATTTGAGATTCCTAATGACTTCTGAAACCTCCTCTACGGTAAACTCTGACTCTAGTAAATCTCTATGTGAGGTGTGAAGTGTTGGAATGGGAAGGTCATCAAGAAACCTGGAAATTGAGTCTTTGTGGATTTGAGTAGGGGATTTATAAAGGTTAGAAAAGAATTCATGGAAAGCTTCAAGAATCTTGACAGGGTTAGCTGTGGGTGGTTGACCTGAAATTCTAATTTTGGGTATAGAATTGACCCTTATTCTGGGAGAAAGTTTATGGGCCAGCAGTGGCCCTATTTTATTAGCGTGTACGTAAAATTTATTGTTAGACCAGCAGATTGCTTTTTCAGCTTGTGTAGTGAGGATCAAATTAAGCTCTAGTTTAGTTTTGTCTAAAAGGGTAGTGGATACCTTTGAGGGGTCCTTTTTGTGGATGGCTCTGAGGGAATCATATTCTTTCTCTAAACGTTCTATATTAGCCTTACGTTCCCTTTTAATTTGCGTACCTAATTGTATAAATTTACCTCGAATGAAAGCCTTATGAGCCGCCCAAAGAACCTCAGCAGAGGTGTCTTTGTTTTCATTGAGAGAGAAATATTCTAATAAGGCTTCATTAATCTCCTCAACCTTGACTGGGTCAGAAAGGGTAGAATCATTCAGTCTCCACGTACCCCCTGTTCTATTACGCGCATTGGAGTGCAAGGATACAATAACTAAGGAGTGGTCCGAGAGTGTTGTATCTTTAATATGGACGCTTATAATAAAAGGGAGAACAGGTGCTGGTATTAAGATATGATCAATTCTAGCATATGTATTATGCGGATGCGAGAAATGTGTAAAATCGCATTTCGTAGGATTCATCTCCCTCCAAGTATCTATTAGATTATATGCTGAGAGTAATTTGGCTATTTTAAGACTCTCTCTAGTCGGTCGAGATAATTGGGCTTTGGGGGGTTTGGATTTGTCTAAGGCCTCGTACACACGACCGATTTTCTCGGCAAGAACCAGCAAGAAACTTGCTGGCAGAGAGGTCTTGCCGAGTAAATCGGTCGTGTGTACGCTGCTAGCGGGTTTCTCGTCGAGAAAACCGTCAAGAAACCTCGACGAGAAAATAGAGAACCTGCTCTCTATTTTCTCGTCGAGATTCTCCTCGGCATGTTTCGCGACGAGAAAAGTGAGTGTGTGTACACTTACCTGTCCGCCCGGAAGCCCGCGCATGTTCGAAATGAATTTGACACATGCGCGGTAGCTTCCTAGGCATACGTAGGGTATACCAAGATGGCGGCGACGGCATCGAATGTGACGAGCGCATGCTCGACGTAGTCGATGACGTCACCGCGTACACTCCTTTCAAAGAACCGCGGGTTCTTTGAAACGAGCGTGTGTACACTCGGCCGGGACAAGTTTCTTGTCCAAGAATCTCGTCGAAAAAAACGACATGTTTTTTTCAACGAGAATCTCGGCCGTGTGTACAAGGCCTGAGACCTGATCAAATGCAACATTAGAATCACCACCAAATATTATCGTGCCTTCCAGCATAGGGTTGAGTGTATCCATTAAGACTTTAAAAAAGGCAGCTTGTCCCCTATTCGGGGCATAATAGGAGACCAAGGAATAAAGATGCCCCTCCAAGGTACCCTTTATTAAGATAAATCTTCCCTCCAAATCAGCGTGTTCCAAAGTCTTTACAAAATTACAATGCTTAGAGAAAAGAAAGGCTACACCCTTGGTTTTAGTTTCAGCTTTGGCCAAGTAGAATTGTGGGTAATGATGATGTATATATTTTGGGCCATACCGTATTGGAAAGTGTGTCTCCTGAAGAAGGAGAACATCAATTTTTTGGGATTTATAGTGGTCCAGAATTTTACGTCTTTTAGTTGGAGAGTTCAGCCCCTGTACATTATGTGATGCAAGTTTAAGAGTAGATTGTGTGGTGTTAGCCATGGAAGCCCATAAGGATGCGCCTATCGTATTTGTCTCTACTCACCCCCAAAAGTCTTCCTTCCAGCATCAATCTCACGAACTCCCTCCATATGAGAGTAAGTCGTACCAAGAGAAATGTGAGAATGGTAATAGAAAATCTATGATGCAAAAACAAACTAGGCATGTACTGAAAACGATATATTAAATAAAGAAAGAAGTAAAAGGAAAGAGTGAAAAAGAGAGGATTAGAAAGAAAGAGGAAGAGAATAAAGTCTCCTAGCATAAAAACCAGGGACCGGGAGGGGAGACTACCTCCCGGAGCCTTGTAACCAAGAGAAATACTGTCTGGCCTTAGGGGCTCAGACAACCCGTCCCTCAGAGACCTACTAGTCTCCAAGGGAGAGACCGAGGCACATGTGTGCCAGCCCTCCGCAGGGCATCCTTAAAGTGAATTTTAGAAAAAGGTGATTGAAAAACAACACAGCTTTGTAATCTTTATACTGTAAACTGTAAACTGTCCCCCATGTGAATTAGTGATATAAGGGAGAACACACAAAAAAAAAAAAAAAAATTTACATTTCCCAGATGGGAAAGTGCTTGGACTCTAGGACCAAGGAAAAGATGAGGAAAAAAAAAATTCAAAAATGTCACTCCATCAGGTAGGGCCGTTGTCCTTCATTTTCTTTGTTTTCCCTTTGTTCCATAAACTGGATTGTGGACTAATTGGATTTGGGCGCTTCGTCGATCCGGAACTAATTGCAGAGGTATCCATATCTGCTTCCTGGGATATTAGCTTCAGTTGTAGAAGTAGTCGTTCCCCATCTTGGAAATTGGAAAAGGAATAGTTTCTTCCATTCTCTGAGAACTTGACTGCAAATGGGAACGTCCATTTATACCTGATATCTTTCTTTATCAGGACTGATAGCAAAGGTTTCAGAGCTCTTCTGCGTTGAATAGTAGATGAAGATAGGTCCGCAAAGAATTGTATTGGTTGACCTTGGTATGTTAATTGTGGTGATGCCCTGGCCTGCTTCATAGCTAACTCCTTAACTGAATAAAAATGGGGTTTAATTATAACGTCCCTAGGTTTCCCATCCTTCCTAGGGGGTCCTAAGGCTCTGTGAGCCCTATCTAGTTCCAGGCGGGTGAGAGGGGTATCAGGAAGAATGGTTCTGAGTAAGTCCTGGGCTGCATTGGGAATATCCAAGACTGTTTCAGGGATACCTCTGATCCTGATATTATATCTTCGGGACCTATTCTCAAGTTCATCAATTCTTGCTATAGCCAAATCCAGCTGTTCTTGCACTGTGTGGACGAGATTCATATTTTGGTTAGAAGCAGCAATAGTTTCCTCCATCTTAAATTCTATGGAGTCAATTCTAGAGCCTAAGTTTTGAAAGTCAGCTTTTAAGTCCTTAGTGATTCTATCAGCTGTCTGTGCGAGGCCCTTGTCCAAAAGGTCAGAGAATTTTTCACTCTATGAGGAATTCCTGAGGTAACAGGAAAAGCCTGGTTAGCTGCATTATGTCCCTGAAAAGCAGGAGGATAGTCTGGGAGAAAGCATGTATTGAGGGTCTCAGGTGAAGGTGGAGAGATGTTATATACCTGCAGAGAATCACCTTGGGGTCCTGAGGAGATTATGGGTGCTGTGGAGTATCCAGCCATTCTGTTATCTGTGAGGCAGGGTGTATTTGCAGCTGAGATCTGAGGTACGGAGGCCATTTTGGATAATCCAGCCGACATTACAAACTCGAGTTGCGGCCCTAAATCCTCTAAACAAAGAAAGCAAAGTATCTGGGGGTGTTCTTCGGGCTTCCCTTAGTATTCTGTGACTTTTTGGGGAGTGTGAAATCACTGTGTGCGCCGCTATGGACGCCGCTGCGGAAGGCTGGGACGGAGCTCACGGATCAGGCAGCCATCTCCTGAGCTCCGCACATGCGCACTCTTTCACCATTTTTGTTACCCGTCTCTTCTCAATATCTTTTTGTAAGTGAAGTCTCCAGAACTGGAAACCTGCTGGTGATCACTCTAGTGATGTATCCTAGAATTCTATTCACTTTTTCCCACTGCCTGGTTACACGGTTTGCTCATTTTGCAATCATCTGAAATAAGTATTCCCAAATATTTTATTTCTATAGTGCTGGCTAACACTGTACCCCACAATGTTGTACTCTCTCAGGAAAGCTTTTCTGGCATTCATGCTGATTCTTTATTGGCCTTTTTCATCCCTACATTGCACAACAAACCAAGCCAAGAATAAAAATGAGTTCATGCCGGTCTGTATATGCATTGTGCTTCACCTAACTGTCCTAGTGGGCCCTGCTAGCTTCGATTTTTTTAATCTACATTTCTCCAGCCAGGTAGAAACATATCAGCCAAGCAATGAATGCGTACTTTTCAATGTAGTCATTGTTTTTGTGAACAACAGCTGGCAGTGGAGAATCCTCCATTCACACTGTTATCATGAATAAGAGAATCAATTGATTTGAGCTCAAAGAGAAAATCCAGCAATGTATGGCAAGTCTTGAACTCTGCAAAGTGGGAAGTAAAAGCTGTGTAGACTGTTTAGCTGACCAAGAAACAGGTGAGGAAATATCTCTATCCAGCTTTACAGAAAATTGGTAAATCTTAAGCCTTTCAAGCTGCCTTCCGACACACTTTGATGTAACTGTCTGTCTTCAACTAGATCTGAGTAATGTCTGCAATGTATTCCCATTTTCACAGTTTTTAATCCATTTTGTGGAGTTTTTCTGCAGCTTTAATAATTTCCTGTTGTAGGGGTCCTGCATGAGACTGAACAATCTGTCTGCACAAGATTAATGTGACTGTTAAAAGTTATAGCAAGTTAATACTCAATCTCAAATTCATGATTTTTGCCCACAGTGCTTTGAAAGGAAGTATTAGTAATGTCCAGAAATGTAGGTTATTGCAGTCTGCCAAATTTTACAAAGCATGTTTTAGCTTCTTGGTGAAACGGCAAATACCACCCACTTGCCTTTTTAATAAATAGCTGTTGATTATGCCAGCATGTGTCCCATTTAAAATTACACTTAAGATGATGTTTCTGGTACAAAGCCTGAGGAAGTTTTTTGCGAATTAAAAATGTGCCTTTTCTTAGCATTTTCCACATTTTATTTTTATGCAGCTCTAAAAAAGAACAACAAACCAAATGCATGAAAACAAGTGAAAAATTGAATTATAAATGTGAATAATAATAAAAAAAAATAAAAAATAAAACTTTTAAAGTTTTTATTTTATTTTAACAGATGTCATACACAGATCAAAAGTCACAAAATCACATTGTTTCACTGTATTACTGAATAACACTTGCAGATTATCTGCAAATACCATTTGACTACACAGGAGTGGCTGCATGGGATGCAAAGCAATTTATGGCAGTCATTTTGACAGCCTGTAATTGATCGTAGTTGCGGTGGAGAACTGCAACAGAAACGGGGAGAATAGCTGAACGTAGGTCATACTCTCGAAAAACACTGACTTTTTTTTAGGGTATTACTCCTATATTTAAGGTCTTTAAGTGGTTAATAGTCTGGCCACAAGCTCCTAAATCTGCAGGAGGTGGTCAGTCTCCTGTCTGAACTACAGATAGTAGTGCTTTTATCTAATCTATCCTCTGGTAGCTGATTGACAGCTGCTCTAACCATTTAACAGCTGGGACTGGGACTTTGTAACTGTCAGTTTTGCTGGACAGCTTTGCATGTTACAAGAAGTAAAAAAACAACAATGGAACTACTTGCAGGTTTAACAGCTAATAAAACTGTTACAGGAGGACACAGAAAAACAAACATTCTATTGACTAACTGCATCATACATATGTTGGACGCAAATTCTGGACTCGGGAGCGCGCCGGCAAGGTAACCCCCCCCCCCCCGGGAGAGCACTTCTCCTAGGGGGTTATCTGATACGGGGAGGAGCCACTGGGGGACCCCAGAAGATGGTGATTGAGGCCACTCTGTGCAAAACGAGCTGCACAGTGGAGGCAAGTATTATATGTTTGTTTTAAAAAAAATAAAAAATGAGGGTTTACAATCACTTTAAGTTAAAAAAAAACTGTTTTAAGTAGCTTTACTGTGATACTAACTTATCTCGATGTAAGCCTCCAAATGTACTGTATATTATACAGTATAATAAAATTAATATAGGAGAATGTAACTTTGTATCATCATTTGCATCTTTAATACCAGTTGTATGACTGTATTTAGCAGGGTATGCCACAAGTAGTCCAAAAAGTCCATTGTGTTTATTGTCCTGTTCCTCAGAGACTCGTATATAATGTTGATCTCCAGAGTTTAAATATTTAAACAGCTGTAAGGGCTCTTTCACACGGGGCGGATCAGTCATGATCCGCCCCGTGAAGCTCCGCTTGCTCAGCGTGGATCGCTCAGTTGATCCCCGCTGAGCCGGCGGATGACTGTGCAGGGACCGCCCTGTCAGAGCACCGCTCTCCCCTATGGGGAGATCGGATGAACACGGACAGTCTGTCCGTGTTCATCCGATCCGCTCCGCCGACGGAAGGAAAAATAGGGTTTTCCTCCGTCACACTTTGGCAGAGCGGATGTCAGCGGACATGTCACCGCTGACATCCGTGGCTCCATAGGGCTACATGGAGCGTCCGTCCAGGTCCGCCTAAAAAACTGACAGGCGGACCTGAACGGACCCTCCGTGTGAAAGGGGCCTAACATTATTGCTGCCTTGGTCGTTGTCTGACTGAGGAGGAATTAATAGTTTGTTTGAAAGTGGTTTCTTTGCCTCCATTGGGCATTTTGTTTTCTATAAAAAAAAATGCCATTTTAACAGGCGCACGTAGTAAAAAATTGTGAATGCTAACAAGTACTCTTGTTCGAAATTAGTGCTTGTTTATGCTTGCTGGTTGAAGGAACCTCTCAGGATAAATAGTTTCAAAAACAAGTTACTTTTGCTATGTTGTTTTATTTTGTTTAATTTTTTAGAAGATCCAAGCTCCTAGACTGTCAAACGTGGGGTGTTCTTACAGTGACTTTTCTTGTGCAGACTTTAACATCTGTCAAGCAGCTTGTGTGTAATGTGTATTATGTCACGGATTACCATGTGTTGGGTTAAAGCAGCCCATTAATTTTCAATGGATTGCCAATGCACTAGAGCTCACAAACGATGAGTTTAGTTCCGCTTTAAGGTGTGCTAAAGTGACCTTTCAAGTTGTCATATCACATAGTTTACTATTCCTTGAGAAACTGCTCTATAACGCTTTAGGGAGAATTTTCAAAAACTGGAGCAGACCGCATCTGGAGCAACTGTGCATAGTAACCAACCAGGTTCTAGATTCATGGCCGTCCCCATGGATTTCCTGGTGTGGGGGAAAACTGCCAGCAACGACTGCAAATAGCAGAGGAAGAAAAGAGCAGCCAGAATACACACTTGGTGCTATGGATTCACTTTTTGAGGAAATTCTTTGTTCATTTCAGAGGTTTAAAACCAATTTTTAAACCGAAAGCTAGAACCTGATTGTTTGCTATGCACATCTGCTCCAGATTCTGGCTGCTCCAGACTTGGTAAATTCCCCTCCTCAAGTTCTACCTCCACTTAGGCCTCAGGCACACTGGATGTTTTGCTAGCTCTCCTACCCTTTTTTTCTCCTGGCACCAGAGTTTTGGAAGAAAAAATTAAAAAAACTTGTCTGTAGCAGCCTCCTCAGCACCCCCCAATTACTTACCTGAGTCCCATATCTCTCCAGCTATGTCCACGAGTGTCTTAGCCGTCCGGGACGCTCCTCCTGATTGGCTGAGACACAGCAGTGGAGCCATTGGATCCCGTGGCTGTCAGTCATTTAGCCAATCAGGGGAGAGAGGGGACAGGGCCAGGTTGGGGCTCCATGTCTGAATAAACACAGGTAGCAGTGACTCTGCTCGGGTGCCCCCATAGCAAAATGCTTGCTGTGGGGGCACTGAACAAGAGGGAGGGGCCAGGAGCAGCGAAGAGGGACCCGAGAAGAGGAGAATTCAGGCTGCTCTGTGCAAAACCAACTGCACAGAGTAGTTAAGTATAACATGTTTATTTTTTATTTTTTTTAACTAGACTTTACAATCACTTTAAGTTAAAAAGCCTTGTGTACAGCCGCCTCCCCCCCCCCCCCCCAATGCTTTACTCGAGCCCATCTCTGTCCAGCGATGTCCATGAGTGACTTGGCCGTCCAGGACTCTCCTCCTGGTTGGCTGAGACACAGCAGTGGCGCCATTGGCTCCCGCTGCTGTCAAAGTCAGTCAGCCAATCAGGACAGAGAGGGGTGGGCCAGGCCGGGGCCCTGTGTTTGAATGGACACAGGGAGCTTTGAATCGACTTGGGTGCCTCCCTAGCAAGCTGCTTGCTGTGGAGGCACTCAACAGGAGGGAAGGGCCTGAAGAGCCGAAGAAGGACCTGAGAAGAGGAGGATCCGGGCTGCTATGTTCAAATCCACTGCAACAGAGCAGGTAAGTATAACATGTTTGTTATTTTTATTGGAAAAAACTATTTATCACAGCATTATTAATTTTTCAAGTTTGAGAATCTTCCCCCATTCAACTTTCTTTTGTGAATATATCAGATTGTATGTGGGGCATTGCAGAGGCTCGTGTGGGCAAGACCATTGTGAATCTTCGCTGCTGAAAAATCAAAAAGACAGAGTGGCAGATTCAGTCAGAATTTACATATAATGTTAATCAAGAGGTGCATTAAAATTCCATCCTCTATGGCAGTGGTTCTCAACCTTTTAGTGCCGTGACCCCCTTGATAAACTTTCCCAAGTTGTGGGGACCCCAACAGTAAAAATAGGATTTTTGTACTCACCGTAAAATCCTTTTCTCTGAAGTCCATGGACGGACACAGCTCCTTTATTCTTGACCTTAGGGTTTATATGCCATTTATCAGGAGAGGACTAGGCAGACATGTTAAACCGTTAAAAACATGTAACCGCAAAGCTGAACAGTACCGCCCAGGGAATGGTCCCTCTGGCTATAACCCTTCACCCTACACTCAGCAGCTCAGTTCGTCAAAAAGCAGTACAAACATAAAAAGGAGGGGTGGGTGCTGTGTCCGTCCGGTGAGTACAAAAATCCTAATTTTCTCTTTCGTCCATGGACAGACACAGCTTCTTTATTCTTGACCTTAGGGACGTCCCCAAGCAGTGTCACATAAAACGAGGGTTGGGAACAGCAAGCAAACAAACTTCCACCCAAAACAACCAGAGCTCCTCAACGGAGGAGTTGCAACCTTAAAACGGCCGCCTGCAAAACTTTGCGGCCAAAGCAAGCATCCGCAGATGCATGAACATCAACCTTGTAAAACTTAGTTGAAGTGTGAACGGACGACCAGGTCGCCGCCTTACACACCTGGGAGACAGACTCTTGATGTCGGAAAGCCCAAGAGGCACCTATTGCCCTGGTTGAATGCGCCGTGACAAGAAAGGGAGGCGCCCGCCCATTTAGGGCATAAGCCTGAATCACGATCTGTCACGATCTGTCTGATCCACCAAGAAATGGTGGTTAACGAGACCGCCAGGCCTTTCTTTGGACCAGTCACCGACACAAACATCTCGGGCAAAGGAGTCGAAACACATCCGGGTGTAGCGACCATTCTCCTTGGTCCAGCATCTGGCGACTTAGGTAGTCCGCTTGCCAGTTTTCTACGCCCGGAATGTATACGGCCGATAGAGCCGGTACGCTCCGTTCTGCCCACCGCAGGATGTGAGCGACCTCCAATGCAGCAGCCAAGCTTCTTGTTCCTCCTTGATGGTTGACCTACGCCACCGCCGTGGCGTTGTCTGACTGGATCCTGACTGGACGTCCCTGCAGCCTCTGACCATGTGGAGAGGCACTGCCTGATCGCCTGAAGTTCCAGCACATTGATCGGCAGGCGGGATTCTTCCTGCGTCCAGCAACCCTGTGTCGACTGTATGCCCCAAAATCCCCCCCAACCGGTCAGGCTGGCGTCCGTCGTGATCACCGTCCAGTGAAAGGGAAGGAACGACTTTCCGGACTGAAAGGCTGGAGATGTCAGCCAGGGAAGCCCTGACTAGTTGGCTCAACCAGTTTTGACAATCCAGGGACAACGGAGATTTATCCCATTTGGACAGGATCTCCTTCTGCAAGACTCGAGTGTGGAATTGAGCGTACGGTACCGCCTCGAAGGAGGCTACCATGAGACCCAGGAATCGCATGCAAAAGCGCAGAGACGATCACCTGCGGGATGCCAACAGCTTCACTGCAGCCCGAAGAGTCTGCAACTTTTCTAAAGGGAGAAACACGCTCTCCTCTGAGGAGTCCAGAATCAAGCCCAGGTACTCCAGGCGCTGAGTCGGCACCAACACTGACTTCTGGAGGTTCAGTACCCAACCAAACTCTGGAAGGGTCTGACTGGCTATAGCCACATCCTCCTCTAATTCTGAGTCTGAAGCAGCTCTCAGAAGGAGGTCGTCCAGGTAGCCCACAATGGCAATTCCTCGCTGTCTCAGCAGAGCCAGAATCGGGGCGAGCACTGAAAACCCTTGGTGCCGACGCCAGGCCAAAGGGGAGAGCTTCAAATTGGTAGTGATCGTCCCCGACTGCAAAGCGCAGAAATATCTGATGCCTGATGTATATGGGGACATGTAAGTATGCGTCCTTGATGTACAAGGACGCCAGAAAATTCCCCGGATGGAGTGCAGCGACCACAGAGCGAACTGATTAGATCCTGAACCTTCGTACTTTTACAAAGGTGTTGAGGGCTTTGAGATCCAGGATTGGAGGGACACCGTCCTTTTTTGGGACTACAAACAGATTTGTTTGCAGGCTTGTTTGGCTTGCGAAACCAGGGACGCTTTTGTCCCTCAGCTGGCCTTGTCGGCCTGGGAACGCTTACCTGCGGTCCCGGGCTGACGAAAAAAACGCTTCTGAGTGGAAAAAGGAGGGCCCTGGCCTACGGCGTGGCTCCTTACCTTTTCTGGATTGTGGGGGCAGTGTGCTCTTACCCCCAGTGACATTTTTAATAATTTCATCCAGCGAGGCTCCAAATAGCCTCTCTCCCTGGAAGGGCAAATCAGCCAGAGCCTTCTTGGAAGTCTGGTCCGTGGACCAGCATTTTAGCCAAATCAGGGGGCGTAGCACCACAGCTGATACGGAGGCTTTGGAAAGCAAGGGAGCTGTATCTAAGGTCGCATTGCAGACATACTTGAGGCCATGTACCAACTGGTCGGCCAATTCCACGCAGACCGGGGAAGCCTGTTGCTCAACCAACTCGTGGTGCAACAATTTTGCCCATTTGGTAAGTGTCTGTGACACCAGGGCCGTGGCCAAAACTGGCCGTAATGCTGACCCCACTACCCTGAACATGGACCGGGCCACCCCCTCGACCCTCCTGTCTGCAGGGTCCTTAAAAGCAGGGGTCCCCTTAACCGGAATCGTGGTTACCTTGTTTGACCTGGATACGGGGGGGTCCACAATCGGGGGAGATGTCCATTTTTTCAGGACACTCTCCTCAAAGGGGTAACAAACCGCCATGCGAAAAGGCCCCATTCTTTGTATATAAACTTATCAAAATAAGTTTGGTAGGGAAACACCTTGGCAGTGCGGGCCGGCTTGTGAGACCCAAAAGGGGCCGACACCTCAATAGATGTCCCCGCCGTATCCTCCAATTTAAGAGTCTCCCGTACTGTGGTGATAAGAGCTCCAACAAGCGCCTTTTCCTGCGCTGACCCGGACACGGAGTCTTCCTCACTGTCCGAATGGTCCTGGTCTGCATCCTCTGATACGTCGGAACAGGGGCCGTGTGCCACAGCCAGGCCCGAGTCTGAAACAGAGCTTTCCCCAGAAGATGGTGGGGGGAGGGGACGTTTTTTACCCCCCTTTTTCCCGCACACCGCCTCCACCCTGGCAACAAAAGACTCCAGGACCGCCGACAAAGCGTCCATAGGCACCGCAGGTGCAGGGGCACCGGTTGCTATCACAGGGATGTCTGGGGAAGAAGCGTCAGCTTCTGACGCCATGCTGACCACACTCACCTGACAGCCACTTAGGGACTAAAAGCAAGGTACACAAAAGGTCCACCCTCCTAGCTGCTACAGACCGAGGGGCCCCCCAGAGGACTCACCACCCTGACCCAGGTACTGCACAGCGTTGCGGTCTGCTCTCTCTCCTGCACCCTATGTCTGAGGTGTTCTCCTGTGTCTGAGGTGTTCTGTGCTGTTCGCGCCGTTCAGAAAAGCATTCCCAGCACTAGAGGCCAAAACTAAGCTGGGGCTACAAGAAAATGGCCCCGGCTGCCTTAGAAAAAAAAAGAGCACGAGCTAAAAGAAAATGTCCGCCGACTGCTTCATTAACACTAGCGCAGCTACAAGAAAATGGCGCCGGCTCCCCCAAAATGGCCGCTGTTCGTTTCTGAGGTGACAGAAAAAAGGCTGCGGAGGCCCCCCACAAGGCAGACCAGACAACACCCCACATGGAGAGCGGGCCCTGGACACCCAGTGCAGCCCCCAACAAGGACCCGGAGAACCCCTGGTCAGGTACACAGCAGGCCCAGCTCACAAAGAAGCATGGGGAGGAGGGAAGGGAGAGTGAGAGACCCCCTAGTCGACCTCCCCAGGAATGCCCAGCTGTTCCATCCTGCTGAAATAGGTGGAACCCTACTTACCCATCCTGCGGGGACTGCTGGACGTATTCCGGACAGACCCATCACCCGAGCAGTACGGAGTGGCTGTCGGCCACGGCCCACTGTGACTCAGACAGCAGTAGCCCAGACATATGTGTGCCCCGGAGCATATAGCTCACCGGCCACCCCTGGAGCAAATGGGGTATGTCGTGGCCGACCCAGCGTGTAGCTAAAGGTCTGCTCACGCTCGATGGCCGGAGTGGGGAGACTACAAGGATCTATATTATCCAGCCTGTCACCCAGCCGGCAGTTGATAGTAGATCTCAGGATCAAAAAAGTAGAATATAGCAAAAAAAATCCAGGACCAATGGTCCCAACCGGGAGCCAGGTCCTACTCCTAAGCTAGGCAGAAAAAAACTGAACTGCTGAGTGCAGGGTGAGGGGTTATAGCCAGAGGGACCGCCCCCTGGGCGGTACTGTTCAGCTTTGCTGTTGGTACATGTTTTTTAACTGTTTAACATGTCTGCCTAGTCCTCTCCAGATAGACAGCATATAAACCCTAAGGTCAAGAATAAAGGAGCTGTGTCCGTCCATGGACGAAAGAGAAATTATTTTCGTAGCGTGGGTTGTCAGCACCCAAGGCAAGACAAGTAATTTGCGCCCCTAACCCATGGAAATTTAGCGCTCCCTGAGCCCTACCACTCGTACAGTATTAAAACCTCATATGGTACATTTTAGGATGTACCATTCTCTCTCTCTCTGTTCACCTTTCTCTCCCTTTTATCTCTCGCTATCCTAATTTCTTGTTTTTTTTCCCCCATCCCTCTCTCTAGCCATATTTTTTTTTCTCTTATTCTCTCTCTCCCTTTTTCTTTCTTCCTTCCCCTCTTTTCCTCTCCCTTCCATGTAGTCTCTATTTTTATTCCTTCTCTTAGGCTCGATTCACACTTATACATGTTGCTTTTGAGCGTTTCTGCAGTGCTTTTTGTTTTACACGCGTTTTTAGCGCGATTTTGCCGGCTAAAAAAAAATTATCGAGAAAAAAAAACTGCGTGCCCCCCCCCCCCCAGGTCCATAACAGGCCCTTGGGTCTAGTATGGATTCGGAGGGGACCATACCAGACCCTTATCCGAGCATGCAGCCCGGCAGGTCAGGAAAAGGAGAGGACGAGCGAGTGCTCCCCCTCCTGAACCATACCAGGCCGCATGCCCTCAACATGGGGGATGGGTGCTTTGGGGCAGGGAGGGTTCTGCGCCCCCACCCCAAAGCACCTTGCCCCCATGTTGATGGGGACAAGGGCCTCTACCCAACAACCCTTGCCCAGTGGTTGTCGGGGTTTGCAGGCGGGGGGCTTATCAGAATATGGAAGCCCCCTTTAACAAGGGGGCCCCCAGATCCCACCCCCCCCATGTGAATGAGTACATTGTACCCCTACCCATTCACACAAAAAAAAAAGTAGTGTAGTGTTAATAAATACAGTAAACAGTTTTTGACAAGTCTTTCATTAAAAATCTTCTTCTCCACTCCTTCCTCCATCTTCTCCCCCATCTTCATCCTCCGGTCTTCTCCTCCCCCTGCTTCTTCTTCCGCTGTTCTTCTGTCTCCCGTGTTCTTCTTCCTCTGCCGCCGCTCAAGCCCCCGCTCCTCCCCCGATGCTGCGTCCCACTGATCCTCCCCCGATGCTGCGTCCCACTGATCTGTCGATGCTGATGTACTGCATTACTTAAATAACGGCGGGGGCGTGGCAATCGGATTACGTCATTCGGTGGCCACACCCCCTTGTTACATCACGGACCCATCATGCCCCGGGCGGTGACATCACAAGAGGGCGTGGCCTCCGGATGACACAATTCGATTGCCACGCTCCCACCATTATTTAAGTAATGCAGGACATTGGCGCTGACAGATCAGCGGGACTCAGCATCGGAGGAGGAGCGGCGGTGGGAGCTGCGGCAGAGGAAGAAGAACACCGGACAAAGAAGACAGAAGAACAGTGGAAGAAGAAACAGGGGGAGGAGAAGACCGGAGGATGAAGATGCGGGAGAAGATGGAGGAAGGAGCGGAGAAGATTTTTAATAAAAGACTTGTCAAAAACAGTTTACTGTATTTATTAACACTACACTACTTTTTTTTTTTAAGTAATGGGTAGGGGTACAATGTACCCCATACTCATTCACATAGGGGGGGCCGGGATCTGGGGGCCCCCTTGTTAAAAGGGGCTTCCAGATTCTGATAAGACCCCCGCCCGCAGACCCCGACAACCACCGGGCAAGGGTTGTCGGGAAGAGGCCCTTGTCCCCAATCAACATGTGGGCAAGGTGCTTTGCCCCCATGCACCCCAAAGCACCCATCCCTCCATGTTGAGGGCATGCGGCCTGGTATGGTTCAGGAGGGGGGGCGCTTGCTCGTCCCCTCCCTTTCCTGACCTGCCGGGCTGCATGCTCGGATAAGGGTCTGGTATGGATTTTGGGGGGACCCCCACGCCATTTTTTTTTATTTTGGTGTGGGGGGGTCCCCTCCGAATCCATACTAGACCCAAGGGCCTAGTATAGATTTGGGGGGGAGACCCCACGCTGTTTTTTTTTCACAATTTTTTTTTTTACATTGAGTGGGAAGCCAGCTGACAGCTGATGACTTATCGGTTGTTAAGGATGTGGCAGCCGGCTTCCCGGCCCCCTCCTTAGCAACCAGCTATAAACAATGTAAAAAAAAGAAATAAAAAAGCAGCAAAATGCAAATCGCGGCAAAATCGCGGTACTTGCGTTTTGGATGCGGGTCCATTGAATTCTATTACATGCAAAACGCTGCATTTTGCGTGAAAAAAAGTCCCCGACCCTTTCCAAAAACGCAGAGGCACAAAAATGCATTGATGTGAACATGTTCCATAGGAACCCATGTTAAAAAATGTCCCTGCATTTCTGCAAAATGCATCAAAAAACGCATTAGTGTGAATAGAGCCTAACTCCTTGGTGGGGGGGGGGGGGGATGGGATGTGTGGCAATGCTGGGGGGAGTTCTGATCACCCTTAGGTGCTCTTGATCAAGGTCATCTGCTGATCCGAGAACTGTAGTGGGGACTTTTAATGGCAACTATAATCACAGGTAGTGTTACCCGCTGTCTCCGACTTTGTGGTGTCTCATAGCAGTGACACCTATGCTGTAATCAGAAGATAGGGTCTCCTCCAGCCCCTCCCACCTCACAATCCTCACCAGTCAGCGGACCTCTAGTCTCTGCCCCCCAGCCATGGCGTGAACTGAATGGGCGGTTGCAAAGAGGCTGAGTGGGTGGCCGTGGGCTCCAGGAACAGCCCAGCTGGGCAGCTGCAAAAAGGCTGGGAGAGCGGTGCGGGCTTCAGGAACAGCCCAGGATTTGGTGACCCCTGGCAAATCATTTGACCCCCGAGGGGGTCCCGACCCCCAGGTTGAGAACCACTGCTCTATGGCTTTGTCAGGTACCATGAATCAGATGGAAACAGAAAATACAGTTAAAATCACACCTTTTAATATAATGGTAAAAATTGTGCAAATAGAAAACATAGTCAAAACATAGCCAGGGTTACGGTATCAATAGAGGGTAGTCAGAACAAGCCTGTAAAATCAGGAAGCCAGAGATCAGCATAGTTGGAGGCAGCAGACCGGATCAGAAGGGAGGTCAGCCAGGCAAGTCTTCAACAGGAACACAGCAGAGTCTCTAGATATGTTTGACCAAGGAGAAGGCACAGGAGAAATGAACCAGGCAGTTAAAAAAAACAGAAGGGGCTGGCTGTAGGCTGGAGTGACCAGCAGGAAATGATTATTAGGTGAGCCACAGTGGAACTATGAGTGCTAGCAATTAACCGACAGCTGACCAATCCAAGTGTTGAGAAGGGATGGCTGAGAGCCCAGCTCTGACAGGCTTGTCCATTTATAAGCTAGCGTTATTTAGGAGTATCATCTTCGTTTTTTAAAAGCTTTTTTTCAGTCTCAGTAGGAAGCATCCATGTCCCACAATCTTGCTTCGATTGGCTCACAGACTTTCCCCTCATCTTACTCCTCTTCCTCTGTTAATGTTCTGTTTCCAAGCCCTGTTCTGCTCAATATTTCATAATTTCATGTCTGATCTTCTGTCACTCTGCCTGCTTATTCCAGGTGAACATCAAGTTTGGGACTACAACATGTTACAGACTCATGTTTTAGATGTTCTACTTCAGGGATCTCCAAACTATTGCCCTCCAGCTGTTGTGGAACTACACATCCCACAAGGCATTGTACAACTCTGACATTCACAGACATGATTAGTCATGATGGATATTGTAGTTCCTGAACAACTGCAGGGCCACAGTTTGGAGACCCCTGTTCTACTTTATAGTTCAATTGTGAATATGGCTACTAAAATTAAATTAGTGATCCTTTACCCCCTTTGGAAACTTTTTTTTTTTATTAACAATTGTATTGCTGGCAGCATACACTCATGGCAGGACAATATTCAGGGTTGCTATTTTTTTTGTGAAAGTATTTTATTCTAACAATCATAATACCTCTTAGGTTTCTCCCATAGTCTCTTTTTAAATCCTGACTTTATGCATCTCCCACAATGGTGCTGAGGATTCCTAAAATGGAGAAAGCCATTATGGAGTAGAGCATAGAAAATGAGATTCTCCTGATGTGAAATTTGTCTGCTGTATAACTAAATCTAGTCCCTGATGTTGCTTATTTGCTTATTTGTTTGTTCATTGTTCATATTCTTGGCAGGTTGCAAGTAGTCGATCATCTTTATTGAGTATACTTGTTTCACTGACTCTTCCTTGTCCCACTAGATGTCATATACGGTGCCTTGAAAAAGTATTCATACCCCTTGAGATTTTCCACATTTTGTCATGTTACAATCAAAACATAAATGTATTTTATATGATGGACCAACACAAAGTGGCACATAATTGTGAAGTGGGAGTAAAATGATTTCAATTTTTTTTACAAATATCTGAAAAGTGTGGCGTGCATTTGATCTAGAGAGTGAAATCTTTGCTGATTCTTTGCGAAATGACTCAAACCCTGTCACAATGGATGGAGAGCATCTGTGAACAGCAATTTTCAAGTTTTGCCACAGATTCTCAATTGAATTTAGGTCTGGACTTTGACTGGGCCATTCTAACACATGAATATGCTTTGATCCAAACCATTCCATTATAGCTCTGGCTGTATGTTTAGGGTCGTTGTCCTGCTGGAAGGTGAACCTCAGCCCCAGTCAAGTCTTTTGCAGGCTCTAACAGGTTTTCTTCTGGGACCTTTTCTGCTTCTGAGGCCTCGTACACACAACCGATTTTCTCGGCAAGAACCAGCAAGAAACTTGCTGGCAGAGAGGTCTTGCCGAGTAAATCGGTCGTGTGTACGCTGCTAGCGTGTTTCTCGTCGAGAAAACCGACAAGAAACCTCGACGAGAAAATAGAGAACCTGCTCTCTATTTTCTCGTCGAGATTCTCCTCGGCGTGTTTCTCGACGAGAAAAGTGAGTGTGTGTACACTTACCTGTCCGCCCGGAAGCCCGCGCATGTTCGAAATGAATAAGACGCATGCGCGGTAGCTTCCTAGGCATACGTAGGGTATACCAAGATGGCGGCGACGGCATCGAATGTGACGAGCGCATGCTCGACGTAGTCTGACGTCACCGCGTACACTCCTTTCAAAGAACCGCGGGTTCTTTGAAACGAGCGTGTGTACACTCGGCCGGGACAAGTTTCTTGTCCAAGAATCTCGTCGAAAAAAACGACATGTTTTTCTCAACGAGAATCTCGGCCGTGTGTACGAGGCCTCAGACAAAATCTCCACTATACATAGCTTAGCTTTAATGAGTGCCAAGGGATTCAGCTTTAAACCTGACACCCTTGCAGCTTGATGAAAACAGACGTCCCTTACCCCCTAGGTGGAACACCCCTATCTCCCATCATCCCCCACCCCCTTTCCCACCCCCCTTTTTTTTTTCTTTCTCTTCTCTCTCTTCCATTATAACTCAAAAATATGGTATGTCTTGACCCTAATGGGACACCCCACATTAAACTTGCCCCATGTTCTCATATCTGTTTTTCAAGAACATAGGGATACCCCACCCATGGCAGTGCGGGAGAGTGTGCAACCTGCCTAAGACTTCTGTTTCATAGGTACCCAGATTGCCTGATTATTTACGGATTTATCCTCTGGTAATTACCTGATGTGACCCTATTGCGGGTAGGGCACATGCAGATACTGGTTGCCTACATGATATTTGTATTAAAAACGTATTCTGTGAAGTTAACTTTTCATTGTGTATGTCGCATACCGCTAAATTAAATAATAATTAAAAAAAATGATAGTTTTTTTTCTAAGATTGCTTTGTATTTGGCTCCATCCATCTTCCCATTAACTCTGACCAGCTTCCCTGTCCCTGCTGAAGAAAAACATCCCCACAACATGATGCTGCCACCATGTTTCACGGTGGGGATGGTGTGTTCAAGGTGATGTGCAGTGTTATTTTTCTGCCACACATAGTTTTGCTTTTAGGCCAAAAAGTTCAATTTTGGTCTCATCTGACAAGAACACCTTCTTACACATGTTTGCCGTGTCCCCCACATGGCTTCTCGCAAACTGCAAACAGGACTTCTTATGGCTTCCTTTCAACAATGGTTTTCTTTTTGCCACTTTTCCATTAATGCCAGATTTGTGGAGTGCTCGACTAATAGTTGTCCTGTGGACAGATTCTCCCACCTGAGTTGTAGATTTCTGCAGCTCCTCCATAATTACCATGGGCCTCTTGGCTGCTTCTCTGATTAATGCTCTCCTTGCCCGGCCTGTCAGTTTAGGTCGATGGCCATGTCTTGGTAGGTTTGCAGTTGTGCCATACTCTTTCCATTTTCGGATGATGGATTGAACAGTGCTCCGTGAGATGTTCAAAGATTGGGATATTTTTTTTATAACCTAACTCTGCCTTAAACTTCTCCACAACTTCATCCCTGACCTGTCTGGTGTGTTCCTTGGCCTTCATGATAGTGTTTGTTCACTAAGGTTCTCTAACAAACTTCTGAGGGCTTCACAGAACAACTGTATTTATACTGAGATTAAATTACAAACAGGTAGACTATATTTACTAATTTGGTGACTTCTGAAGGCGATTGGTTTTATTAGATTTTAGTTAGGGGTATTAGCGTAAAGGGGCTGAATACAAATTCATGCCACACTTTTCAGATATGTATTTGTAAAAAAAACTTGAAAACCATTTATAATTTTCCTTCCATTTCACAATTATGTACCACTTCGTGTTGGTCTATCACATAAAATCCCAATAAAATACATTTACTTTTTTGGTTGTAACATGACAAAATGTGGAAAATTTCAAGGGGTGTAAATACTTTTTGAAGGCACTGTAAATCATATAATAAAATTGTCATTAAATATCGAGGAATGCTTTTGCTTTTAATTCCTGTCTTATTGTCTGTTATTAAAGAAAACTGAACATCTTTATACAAACCATTTCAGATCCCTTCAGCTGCTCGCTACTACTGTTATCCTTTTTTTCCTGATACAGCTCTGGAGCTGGTCCAAGCCTTACTTTAATGAGATTCCTGTTCAGCTAGTTACATGACAATTTATTTTTCCCTGTGGAAATTCTTCAAATTGATTGTTTTCTAACCTGTTTTGTATAGCTTACATGATGGTGTACAGTGCTTTGTGCTCTTACAGGCATGTGTAATGTCATAATGATTATTATTACCGTATTTATCGGCGTATAACACGCACCGGCGTATAACACGCACCCCAAGTTTAGGAGGGAATTTTAAGGAAAAAAACTTTTAGGAGGGAAATTCAAGGAAAAAAAACTTGCATTTAAATGCAGCATGCAGCCTTGCCCAGTGTCCATCTGTCCATCTGCAGCCTTGCCCAGTGTCCATCTGTCCATCTGCAGCCTTGCCCAGTGTCCATCTGCAGCCTTGCCCAGTGTCCATCTGTCCATCTGCAGCCTTGCCCAGTGTCCATCTGTTCATCTGCAGCCTTGCCCAGTGTCCATCTGTCCATCTGCAGCCTTGCCCAGTGCCTTTGCGATCGTGTCAGTCCCGACGGTTTTTTAAATTTGGCGCCGATTTCTGTGGAGAGGAGCGAGCGGGGCCGAGTGTACTTCGGCTAGACTCGGCTCCTCTCGCAGTCCCGCCCATCTCCACTGACTGCGCCGCTGACGGAGAAAGCCGAGTGTACTTCGGCTAGACTCGGCTCTGCTCACAGTCACAGGCAGGACTGCGAGAGGAGCCGAGACTAGCCGAAGTACACTCGGCTTTCTCTATGTCAGCGGCGCAGTCAGAGATGGGCGGGACTGCGAGAGGAGCCGAGTAAAGCCGATTGTACTTCGGCTTCGGCTCCTCTCGCTCGTTTTCAGCAGGGGAATTCGACGGAGTATCGGCGTATAACACGCACCCACGATTTTCCCCTGATTTTAAGGGGAAAAAAGTGCGTGTTATACGCCGATAAATACGGTAACTAATACAGAGTCATCATTCCAGCAGGACTGTGCAAAATGAATATAAACTATAAAGGGGTATAGCAATGACTTTAAACTATACATAACTACCTGAAACAATAGTAATGTGAAAGCTGGCCACATGAGCTCACAGTTAAGCCGTGACCATACACAGCATCCCTAATAAGTGAGGATGGGTAGATTCCACTCTCTCAATATTGGAAACAGATTTTCCAATCTGTTGAAATTTTTTTGATATTTTAAGTGTTAGATGTCAGATGACGACAAGGCCTGGGGAATGCCCAGGAAAAAACCAAGCCTACTTACCGACCAGCTCGCAGACAACCAATTAACCTGTCTAACAGTATGCATTAAAAACAGGGGTTTTGTCCGCACTCATTTACAAACGCATGCGTGAGCCACAGAGCCACGTCAAGGCACCCTGTAATCTGTGGTCCTACACTAACCTATGAGTGTCCCCACAATGGAGGCACATGCATTCTAATGGATAGATGAGGACAGGGGGACTGAAGGGGAGCCACCCCTCAAAGGTACAGGAGCAAGATGTCCGATGATATTGTGAATAAAATTATCACTACAAACAATAAATAACACTAGAACATTTTGCTACTGTGGTGGTGAAATTAAAGCCATCACGCATAGTGCTGTTTTTGGGTATTATATGCAATTGTGTTTCTTAACATATACAGGCAGTCCCCAAGTTACAAACATCTGACTTACAAATGACTCATACTTACAAACTGAGGGAGGCAACAAGAAGTGAGAGGAAATCTAGCTCTAAGAAGGCAAATTCACTCCTGTAAGAGTTCTCATGGGGAAAATATGTCTCTGCTAAAGGTTAAAGCGAAGCTCCACCCAAAAGGGGAAGCTCCACTTGTTCACACCCTCCCCCTCCTCCACTGCCACATTTGGCACTTTTTGGGGGGAGCTGGTACCTGGCTTTGACAGGTCCCCGCTTACACTTCCGGGTAAGATCGCCAATCAGCAATCTACAACGTTTCTGGTCCCTCCTCCTTTCCCCGCTGTCTTTTTTTTTTTATCCAACACAGATTTATTATTATTTTGCAGAGGTACAAGGCATACAGACACCCCTCAACATTGCGGGGTAAGAAAGCATTACAAACATACATTTCAAAACAGATCTGAACTAGGGGCCAACCGGTCCTCAAATTGACATACCCACTCTTCCAAATATTAAAGCACTAGAAACACATCTCATCCTATATTGATACCTAGCAATCTATCAGCCACCAAATCCACCGGGGCCAAGCCCGGTACATCTAGCCATTTTGCCCATAGCTTCTCGAATTTATGAGCACTACCCCTATGCTGATAAGTCATCTTCTCCATCCTCAACACTATCCCAATATTATTAATCCATTCCTTCAAGGTCGGGGGAGGCTCCGCTTTCCAGTGTACTATGATGAGCTTCCTCGCCTGAAACAGAGTCCTATGAACAGCCTCTCTGCAGTCTAAATCCCACTCGTATTCCTCCAAAGCACCCAAGAGACAAGCTCTCGGGTCTTGTGGAAGAGACGCTCCAAACACTGAATTAATGATAGACACCACACCCGCCCAGTACATGTGGAGTTTGGGACATCTCCACAGCATATGGACTAGATCTCCGTGGTCCCTTTTGCATCGTGTACACGTGGGGTCAAGCTGTGGATTCATCAAATGCAATCTGTGAGGTGTGAAATAAGTGCGCAGCAATATGTACAACTGAGTAAGCCTATGGGATACGTTCAGTGAGCACCTACCCACAGCCTGGAAGATTTCCTCCCACTGCTCACCATCCAACTGGCCAACATCTGCCTCCCACTTCTCCCTTATCTTCAGAGGATACGGCCTCATCACGGACTGTAACAGTATGGCATAACATTGTGAGATAAAGCCCTTTGACGACCCAGCATCCCCCAAAAGACTAAACACAGGGGTCGGTGACAAATGCCACTCCGAGGAGCGACTCTGTGCCCCCACCGCATGGAGCAGTTGTAAATAACAAAAATACATTGATTGCGGAAGACCATAAGATTCCCGCAGGTCACTAAAAGGGTGCAGTACTCCATTACAAAATATGTGCTTAAGATGCGTAATCCCATACTGCTTCCACCTAGCCCCAGACTGCAATTTGGCCAATTCAGTATACGTATCATTTTGTCATATAGGGCTATATTCTGTATAGCCATCTGCATTCTGAATATATTTAACTTTGTTCCATACCGTCTGAATTAGGCTATAAGTTGGAAACTTTTTATGTGGTTTAGCGAAGGCCTGAGCCTCCAACGCCACAGGAACCGGACCTCTGCACACAGTAAGCAGCAATAGTTTATGAGCCGAGGTTTGCAAGATGGGCGCCCTCTCTGCCGCCGATGGGAACATGCCTATAAGATGCTGTAACTGGGCAGCTAAGTAATACAGCCAAGGGTTTGGCAACGCCAAGCCCCCGCAGTCTTTGGGCCGCTGTAAATGTTCCAACTTGATCCTAGGGAGCCTATCCTTCCATATGAGGCTGCGAAAAATACTATTTACCGTACGGAATGTCTTGAGGGGGATAACCATAGGAGTGTTATGAAGGAAGTATAGTAATTGTGGCATGAGTATAATTTTTATAAGATTCACCCTACCAGCAACTGATAGGAGAAGAGCCTTCCAGGTTTTGATTTTGTCCCTAAACCTTAATAACAGGGGGGAGATATTAGGATGGATAAAGTCCCGTGGCCTGGCTGTGATCTGAACCCCCAAGTACTTGAAAGCAGTGGTAATGGGAATGGGGCAGGAAGAGTTAATCACCTGTGTGTCGTCCCCATCCAACAGGAGCAGGGCCGATTTCGAACCAGTTTATATGTAAACCGGAAAATCCTCCAAATTTGGATATAGTCGACATAGCTTCCCTGAGGGAGGAATCCGTGTCATCAGCATATAGCATGACTTTTTCCTGCGTGTCACCATAGCAGAAACCAGTAATGCCAGAATTTGCCCTAATGTCCATGGCCAGTGGCTCAATAGCCAAAGCAAAGAGGAGGGGCGACAGGGGGCACCCCTGCCAAGTCCCCCTCCTCAACGCAAAACTCCCAGACAATGAACCAAAGGTCCTTATGGCGGCCTTAGGCTGACTATATAGCAACTTCACCCAGGATATGTAAATTGGGCCAAACCCGAACCTCTGCAGCACCGACCAAAGATAATTCCAATCTATGCTGTCAAACGCCTTTGTGGCGTCCAGGGACAGGAGTGCCCTGCCTCCCATGTTATCTGCCCTTGCTTGTATATTAAGGAACAACCTCCGCAAATTAACAGCTGTGGATTTATTTGGCATGAAACCAGTCTGGTCCCCATGCACAATATAAGTAATCACCCTATTCAGCCGAATGGCCAGTACCTTGGCTAATATATTAATGTTGCTTTGCAGAAAGGAGATGGGGCGGTACGCCCCTGGGTCTACAGGATCCTTACCAGGTTTGAGCAATAATACTTTGTTTGCCTTAGACATTGAGGGTGTAAGGGTCTCTCTCTCCCTGGCACCGTTGAAGACTCTCAGCAGTTGGGGCAGCAGTTCCTCTGAGTATTGCTTATACACCTCCATGGGCAGCCCATCCTCCCCCGAGGCCTTACAATTAGGGAATGCACCTACAGCCCCCCGGAGCTCCCCGACAGTAAGTGGCGCCTCCAACTGGGCAAGCTGACCCTCGGACAGCGCAGGGAAGGCCAATCGGGCCAGGTATAACTCCAAATGCTCCTGGGTGTAGGGCGCTCCAGGACTGTACAGGGTCTCATGGAAACCCGCCAATTCCTCCATAATCAACTCTGGTTGGGAGACTACACTCCCTGTCTTGGACCTAATGGCTCCTATAGCAGGCGAGCGTTGATGGGAGTTCGCAATCCGTGCCAAAAGTCAGCCGGTCTTCTCACCCTACTCAAAGAACGCCTGTTTCGTAAAAAAACTTTTCTTCTCAGCAGAGGAGGAAAGTAGCTGTTGATAGGCCGCTTGAGCGGCCAACCATGCTTCCCTGGTCAGATCAGAAGGATCCGTAACATATACCCTCTCCAATTCCTGAACCCTGGCCTCTACTTCTATCAGGAGCTCAGAGGAGGCTCTTTTAACCTTGTTCATTTCTCCTATCAGGAGGCCGCGGAGATGCGCCTTGAAGGCATCCCAGTGCAGCACATTGAACTCTGCTCCATCCCCGTCAGCAAAGAATCTCTGCATGCCCCCAACTATCTCCTCATTGGAACTAAACAATTTCAGCCAAAATGCATTAAACTTCCAGGGCGTCCTAGATAACGGGGTCTATGTGTAATGTCTGCTACAAACGGGAGTATGCTCAGGTTCCCCACCCCCAAATCAATCCTAGACAGGCAACCATGTGACTTCAAAAAACAGGTAAATTGTCTGTCGCCCGGATTGCGGTGTCGCCAGATATCCACCCAGCCCACCTCTTGCAACAACCGCGCCAAGGGAGTACTCCTGGCGAGGGCAGAGGGCCTAGGGCTCGGGTGTCTATCCGCCACCTGGTCCGAGCAGCAGTTGAAATCCCCGACCACTAGCAATGGCACATCCGGCCTACCATCCAAAAACGCAAGGAGGAGCCGGAGCACCGCCGCTGTGAACGGTGGTGGGATATATATACATGCCAACACACATATCAATGTACCAAACTTGCAGTGAAGAAATACATATCGCCCCTCCTGGTCTATGACACTGTCAAACTCTTGGAAATCCAAGGCTGCATGTACCAATACACTCACCCCCCTAGAAAAGGAGGTGTGTGTAGAGTGATAGGCCCTCCCCACCCATGAATATCGTAAACAACATACTGTCTCTGCCGTTAAGTGAGTCTCTTGGAAACAGATTACCCCAGGAAGGAATTTCTTCAAACACATAGTAAGCATTGTACGTTTCAAGGGGGAATGCATACCCCTCACATTCCAAGAAACAATAGGAACCTTAGCCATGAGCATCTGCGACTACAGATAAATGGTCGGATAATCGTGGGTAGAAACAACAATATAATCCCCGGGGCAGGGGTGACATCACCCCTCTCGTACCAGTCCTGAACCCTGCAACACGGCTCGATAAGATTAATGACTCAAGTCTGCTGCAATGCACCTCTTTGAAAGTATAACTGCTGAAAAAGGAAAAGTTAGTAAGAACAGTGGACCTAACGGGTCCTGGAGCTACACAATCCACCAACAGGGCAGCAGCAACTCTTTTCATGACAGAACGTCGCCACAGTTCAGTCAAGTATAACATCAGCTTATTGGACAGCGTGGTGTAAATCGCTCTCCTTGCGTTTTATAGCCATATAATGTCCCCCAGCCATAAAACAGTAGCCACAAACAATATTAGGGGATCCCCCCTGGGTAAAGTGAACGCAAGGTAACTTCTATCAGCATACAATCCGTGCCAACAGGCAAAATCAGAATTTAAGCCTTAAGCCCCATACACACTATCAGTTTTCTTGCAGGTTTTTCTCTTCAGGTTTACCAAAACCATCTAATATGAGGTCAAACCTTAAGAGTTTCAATTCGTATGCAATCAGGCAGGCCCTTGCACTACATGGTTTTGGTAAACCTGAAGAGAAAAACCTGCAAGAAAACTGATAGTGTGTATGGGGCATTATTCTCCATCCTCCTGCTCTCGTCGTTGAAGTGATTGCTCGTTCCGATCCAGCCAGTTTAAGGCCTCCTTGGCAGACTCAAATTGTGCCTGGCCCCGCACCACTATGCGGAGCTTTGCAGGATAAAGCGTGGCGTATGGAAGTTGTAGGAGTCGCAAACGGCGTTTCACATCATTAAATTTGGCTCTGCGTCTCTGGACCTCTGCCGAAAAGTCCGGATAGAAGGACACCCTGGTGCCATTGTACTGTACATTAGCTCGCTCCCCAGTTTGGCGTAGCACCGCCTCCCTGTCCCGATAGTGCAGTAGTTTCGCAAGGATGGATCTGGGAGGACCCCCCTGCTGAGGCGGGCGGTAGGGCACTCTGTGCGCACGCTCCACCGCAAAAAATGGTGAGAATGAGTTTTTACCAAAAAGTTCAATCAGCCAGTTCTCCACATATGTAGTAGGATCCCTGCCCTCCACCCACTCCGGGAGACCCACTATACGAACGTTGTTCCTTCTGAGGCGGTTCTCCATATCTTCAGCACGATCGTACGCATCTCTAGCCATCTGCAGGGCTGCTCTTGTGTCCTGGGCTATGGGCTGCATTTGGTCCTCCACCTCACTGACTCTACTCTCCACAGCCGTGGTGCGTTCACGGATCTTCTGCATGTCTTGCCTCAGCAAGCCAAACTGCTCTTTTAAAGTGTCAACAGAGGCTGTGCATTTGTTCACAGCCCTGAGGATATCAGCCAGAGTGGGTTGCACAGTGACCTGTGAGTCTGGGGCTTGAGTGTCCTGCAGCATGGAGCCTGACTGGCCCCCCTCCTCCTCTCCCCACTGATCTGGGACAGCGTCTGCTTGCATATCAGGCAGCATATGTTTAGGGTCCCCCGATCGAGCGGGCATCTCTGTCCCCACAGCCCCAGACAACTTCTGGGCATAATACAGCATGTCTTTAGGGGGATTTTTGGGCGTTTTAGGCGGCTTACTTGGCTTGGGGCCTAGCTTGTCCTGGCCGCGCGGCGTCCCCTTCACTGCAGATGCGGCGGCGCCATCTTGGAGCTCCGGCCCCGCGATTTCCGCCTGTCCTTTGCGGGTCATCCCCCTGGTGCAATGAGCCGGTGGTGGTACCTCAGTGGTCCCCGGATCACAGGCTGCAAGCATATGTCGGCGTCGGACCGATTAGGCGGCTGGGGGAGGATAAATACCGGATCACTGCTAGGAGCTGTGGGAGATGCGTCCTCTCACATGCCTGTCTTGGCCACGCCCCTTTCCCCGCTGTCTTGAACACACACCGGTCCCAGAAGACGGCAGAACCTTTCAGAAAGCACAGCGCGACTCACACATTCGCAGTAGAAAACTGGTTGTAAAGCCTGAAGGCTTCACTGCTTATTTCCCTTACTTAGAAAGCCGGCGCCTGCACCTGAAGTCGAATGACGAATCGGCTCGGGCTGCCGATATCACGGGATCCCTAGACAGGCAAGTATCCTTACATTAAAAGTCAGCAGCTACAGTATTTCTAGCTGCTGACTTATATACCCCCCAGACTGGAGCTCTTCTTTAATCACCAATCCTTGTTTCCACAACAACCCAAATTTTTCAAAATCTAATTGTCCCAGAGACAGAAAGTTAGGTAAAATCTTCTGAACAGGGGCACAGACAGCATAACAAATGTTACAGTGGTTCCCTTAAAAACATTTTTTTGCCCATTTACCTGTTCAAATTCAACTTGAGAACAAACCTACAGAACCTATCTTGTTTGTAACTTGGGGACTGCCTGTTCATTCTTTTCAGCAGTTTAGCTGTGCTTGTCACTCAATATTACATTATAAGGTCCAGATGATCTTTTATATACTATCAAATGTAGTTTACAATAAAGAAATATTAATTTAAAATGCCACTGATAAATGCCAGAATAAATTTTTGTCTAAAACTTAACTTGGGACTGCTTCTATAAATTAGGGATAATTGGCAAGTGTAAGAACACTTTGTTCCTTCTTACACCCTGCTGCTCCAGGTGCATAATACCAAATTCTTCAGCACTCTGCCTCAGCCAGGAAAAATTGTGTAATTAAAACCTATTTCTAACTTTCTAATAAAAAGAGCGGTCCCTTGTTCAAGTATTTTAAGCCACACGCCATGTTAAGGCAGCATTAAGCACTACTCTTATATAAAGGAAGAATAGCACTGGCACATATGCTACAAGAAATTAAATTGGCATAATCTGGAGGTTGTCTAATGCTGCGTACACACGACCGTTTTTCCTGCCATGCGAAAAAACAAAGTTTTTCTCAATGTGATTCGTTGATTCCTCTCAAGCCTGCCTTGCATACACACGTTCAGGAAAAAAAACGCTCGAGCAAAGCGCGGTGACGTACAACACTTACGACGGCACTATAAAGGGGAAGTTCCATTCGAATGGCGCCACCCTTTGGGCTGCTTTTGCTGATCTTGTGTTAGTAAAGTTTGGTGAGAGACGATTCACGCTTTTCAGCCTTGTGCTTTTCAGTCCATTACAGCGTGACGAATGTGCTATCTCCATTTCAAACGCTAGTTTTCTTTTTCGTACATCACGGGACACAGAGCGACTTAGTCATTACTAATGGGTTATATAGATTACCTTCAGGTGTTGGCACTGGCCAATTCCAAACCGGAAGTACCCTCCCCTATATAAGCCCCTCCCATCCGGGAGCACCTCAGTTTTTTGCCAGTGTCTAAGGTGTTGGCCAAAGAGTAACATGTGTTTTCACTGGGCTTGCGTACAGGTTCTTTTGGGCCTTAGTAAGCTGTTCCGGATCCCACCAAAAAAGCTTCATAGCTAAACGGTCGGTACCCGGGCCTTGCAGCAGAAGAGCAAGGTTTTGCCTGTAATGCCTCTCTTAGGAGGGCTGGACCCTGGGATCCAGAGCTCTGGTCATACCCACGACCAAGATGTTGTCTGTGCAGGGTGCTATACAGGTCCAGGGGAGTGGAATCCTTGGGAACCCGGTCCCTGAAGGTTTAATTACAATGCCTGCCGTGATAGGTGAAGTTTGGACTTCTGTGGACCAAACAAAGTCCTGCGGCGGGGATCAGGTAAGTGGGGGCCCCCAGGAACTTGGTTCTATTGGGGGACCCCCAAGCCTAATTTGTCTTTCTGTCTGTTACCTAACGGTATTCCCGCTAATATCTGTGTATGCCTGTAACTACTGAAAATGTAAAATTTTAATAGTAGTCAAGAAAAAAAAAAAAAAGGGGGACCGCGGTACCTGTGTTAAACCACTAGAGGCCGCTGTAGTCCATTTTTCTTGTCATGTGGATCTTTGGTTTTCTCAAGTCAAAAGATCCAGGCAGTTGGTAAGTTTCTCTGTGGGAATCCACTTCCTCTGCCCTGTTGCTGCGCTCATCCACCGCACAGGCCCTCCGGCAAAAAGGGCCCTGGCTCCTAGTCCCTGTTTGATTTCGAAAAGGGCGCCAATGGCCCACGGGCGCGCGCGCGGGCGCGTGCACGCGCCTCCTATGAAAAAAAAAGGGGCGGGGCGGGTGGATGACGCTCGATGCGCGCCGCGGCGCTTCTGCGCATGTGCAGGCGTCCCAGCATGGTTAAAAGACATAGTACAAGTGTCAGCTGGATACAAACAGAGCTAGCAACAAACAGTGGCACACAGAGGCGGTTGATGCAGGCATCCCCATAGAAAGGCACTTTAGTGGACACCAGCTGGTATATAGCAGCAACTGTGTTAGACTATTACCAGCAAAAATTGGTGTATGACGACGGGAATACCTCAGCTTTGTGCTTAAAGGATATGTCGTCCAGACGCTCCGGAAATAGGTCTTCCAGGAAGCCAAAGGGGTCTCCATCGGGCTCTGAGGATATTGGGCATGCTTGTACTGCACCAATCTCCCCTGAGAATTCAGAGGTCAGTAGCCATAGAAACCCCGCAGGAATGCCTGGTGCTGCGGCTGTCCCCAGTCCACCTGCTCCTGTATATATAACAGAGGAGGTTTTATCCTCAACTCTGGGAGGATTGGAAGAGAGATTAACAGCATTGATCGCTGCTTCCCTGTCACAGGAAAAGCGCGTCCGATCTCCGTCTCCTCCTTCAGAGTGCCTGTTAGTGGAGGAACAGCCCCACACAGAGATCGACCTACCTGAAGGGGATCAGGATGAGGTTGATTCAGTTATGGAGGAATCAACAGTGGAAGAACCTTTCTCAGCATCTCAGGCTGAAAGATTATGGGTTCAGTCTCTGACTAATATGGTCCGATCAGCATTTAAAATGCCTCTGGCGGAACCACCATCCACTACGGTTTCCTCGCTGGGGTCGCTAAAAGCTCCCCAGGCTGTCTGTTCCTTCCCAATCCACCCTTTATTAGAAGGGCTTATTTACCAGGATTGGGAGCATCCTGATAAAATATTTGCTCCCCCCAAGAGATTTCCGGTGATCTATCCCATGGAGGATAAGTTCATAAAAAAATGGAGGGTCCCTACAGTGGACGCAGCCATCTCTTCTGTTAACAAATCACTGACATGTCCAGTAGATAATGTTCCAATGTTCAAAGACCCAATAGATAAAAAATTGGAGTCTTTACTAAAATCTGCTTTCTCTACAGCAAGCATGGTGACACAACCTGCGGTAGCAGCGATTGGAGTCTGCCAAGCAGTGAAAGATCAGTTGAAACAAGTCTTAAGGGACTTACCAGATCAGCAGGCTCTTGCCCTAGCTGACCTGCCTAGAGCCTTGTGTTTTGCGGTGGACGCCATAAAGGATACAATCCAACAGGCCTCCCGCTTTACGCTGTCTATAGTACATATGCATAGGCTTCTGTGGCTCAAAAACTGGTCTGCTGAAGCTCCCTGTAAAAAACTGCTGGTTAGCTTCCCATTTCATGGAGAACGCTTATTTGGAGAAGATCTGGACAAATATATCCAGAAAATTTCTGCCGGTAAAAGTTCACTCTTACCGGTTAAGAACAAGGGTAGAAGTCCTTCTTTTAAGAGGCCTACTTCTCCAGTCCCTGGCACATCGGCTGTGAAACAGTTCCGACGGCCTCCGCGGTCAAATCCAGGGGGCAGAAATCAGGGACAATCACAGGGTAACAAGAAACCCTGGGTCAAGAGAGGTACAAAACCTCCCCCTAAGTCATGAAGGGTTGCCCCCACTCAGTCGGGTGAGGGGAAGACTTCAGTTGTTCACAGAGACCTGGCGGGACACCATCAGAGATGGGTGATCTCCGCAGTAAGTCTGGGATACAGGCTGGAGTTAAAAGACATTCCTCCTGCCCATTTTATAAGGTCAAACGTGCCAAGCGATCCCCAGAAGAGTGGATCCCTCCTTCTGGCACTAGAGCAACTATTGCCCCAAGGGTAATCATGAAGGTTCCCTTGAAAGAAAACGGGTTCGGGTTTTACTCGAACCTTGTCACAGTCCCCAAACCAAATGGGGACATGAGGCCCATATTAAATATAAAAGGGCTAAACAAGTTCCTACATATCAGGACTTTTTCGGATGGAGTCGATCCGATCGGTGGCCACCGCCCTACAAGGGCAGGAATGGTTAGCCTCGATCGACATAAGGGATGCTTATTTGCATATTCCCATCTGTCCGGCCCACCAGAAATTTCTACGCCTTGCAGTAGAAGGGCGCCATTTTCAGTTCAGAGCCTTACCTTTCGGTCTGGCCACGGCACCACGAGTGTTCACAAAAATTCTGGCCCTACGATTGGCCAAACTAGGAACACAAGGTGTAACGATAATGGCATATCTAGACGACTTGTTGCTGATAGACCACTCAGTGAAAAAAACTAGAAGTGGTCGTTCACAAGATAATCAAGTATCTGGAATCTCACGGTTGCATTATCAACCGAGACAAGTCAGCCCTAAAACCAGTCAAAAGCCTGGAATACTTGGGGGCTAAGACTGGATTCAAATCAGAGAAAGATTTTCTTACCTCCAGAGAAGGTGTCGTCTTTGAAAGATTTGACCCACTTAGTGGGTACAAAAAAGAAAAACCATCCATACGCCTGTGTATAAGGCTGCTGGGAAAAATGGTGGCTTCATTCGAAGCGGTACCCTACGGTCAATTCCATTCAAGGAACTTGCAGAGGGCCATACTGTCAGCCTGGAACAAAAAAGTTCAGGCTTTAGACTTACCAATGTCCCTGTCCCCTTCCGTTCGCAAGAGCCTCCATTGGTGGTTGGTGCCCCAGAATCTGGGAAGGGAAACCCTTCAGTCCGGTTTCTTGGAAGGTGGTCACTACAGTTGCCAGCCTCATAGGCTGGGGGGCAGTACTGGAGCAATGGTCTCTCCAGGGCAAGTGGTCAGAAGCAGAGAAGGCCCTGCCCACCAATCTCTTAGAGATACGAGCAGCCCGGTATGCCCTAGTAGCATGGACATCCAAACTCCAAGGGTCCCCTGTCAGAATTCAATCAGACAATGCCAAAGCAGTGGCATATATCAATCTCCAGGGTGGCACCAGGAGTCGTGCAGCCCAGAGGGAAGCGAATTGCATCCTGGAATGGGCAGAAAGGTATGTCACAGCCATATCCGCGGTTTTCATCCCAGGAGTGGAAAATTGGAGAGCGGACTTTTTAAGTCGCCAGCAATTATGCCCGGGGGAATGGTCTCTTCACCCCGAGGTTTTCTAGGCAATATGCCAGCGGTGGGGAACACCGGATGTAGATCTGCTAGCATCCAGATTCAACGCAAAGGTGGACAGATTTGTGTCTCGCACAAAGGATCCCCTAGCTTGCGGTTCGGATGCCCTAGTGTTCCCTTGGGATCAGTTCAAGCTGATATATGCATTCCCACCGTGATTAATCCGCAGAATCAGGGTAGAAAAGAAACCAGTGATTCTGGTGGCTCCAGCGTGGCCCCGAAGGGCATGGTACGCGGAGATTGTAAAAATGTCAGTGGGAAGTCCTTGGACCCTCCCACATCGTCCGGACCTGCTTTCGCAAGGACCGATATACTACCCTTCCTTACCAGCCCTAGGTTTGACGGCCTGGCTATAGAAGCCCACATTCTAAAAAAGAGAGGGCTCTCTAATCCTGTGGTATCTACCATGATCAATGCCAGGAAGCCGGTATCCAGGCAGATCTATTATAGGATCTAGAAGGCGTACATCACGTGGGGTGAGGCCAGGAAATGGCATCCACGTAAGTACGTAATAGGTAGGATTCTGGACTTCCTACAGTGGGCTGTACATAGGAAGCTTGCCTTGAGTACTATCAAGGGTCAGACGGCCTTGTCAATATTTTTTTTCAAAGGCCCTTGGCTTTGCATTCATTAATCAAAGCTTTCATACAAGGAGTGATGCGTATTAGCCCTCCGGTTAGTATTCCCATATGTCCATGGGACTTAAACCTGGTTCTGTCGGTTCTACAGAAACAACCATTTGAACCATTGCGGCACATTTTCTTGGTTCTTTTCACCAGGAAATTGATTATCTTAGTAGCCATTTGTTCGGCTAAAAGAGTATCGGAATTAGCCGCCTTGTCCTGTAAGGAGCCATATCTGGTTATCCATAAGGACAGAGTAGTGTTACGTCCTCATCCAGCCTTTCTTCCTAAGGTGGTATCGAGGTTCCATTTGAACCAAGATGTGGTTCTTCCTTCCTTTTTCCCCAAACCTAGTTCGGTAGAGGAAAAGTTATTGCATTCTTTGGATGTAGTAAGAGCAGTTAAAGCTTATCTTAAAGCCACTGCTCAGATTCGTAGAACGGATACTTTGTTTGTTCTGCCGGAAGGCCCCAGAAAGGGTCAGGCAGCATCAAAAATCTACTTTAGCCAAGTGGATTCGACAGGTCATAATACAAGCCTATGGCTTGAAAAGGAGACCGCCTCCGTTCAAAGTTAGGGCGCACTCCACAAGAGCAGTTGGAACTTCATGGGCAGTGCATCACCAAGCCTCCCTGGCTCAGGTCTGTAAGGCCACAACATGGTCCTTAGTACACACGTTTACTAGATTCTACCAGGTAGACGTCAGGAGGATGTCGCCTTTGGGCGCAGTGTGTTGCAGGCCGCAAAAGATCCTCATGCCTGATGGCGCCCAGCTTATGTATCCCTCCCCTCATTTGGCATTGCTTTGGGACGTCCCATTAGTAATGACTAAGTCGCTCTGTGTCCCGTGATGTACGAAAAAGAAAAAGGGATTTTTATAACAGCTTACCTGTAAAATCCTTTTCTTGGAGTACATCACGGGACACAGAGCTCCCACCCCTCTTTTTGGGACACTTATTGCTTGGCTACAAAACTGAGGTGCTCCCGGATGGGAGGGGCTTATATAGGGGAGGGTACTTCCGGTTTGGAATTGGCCAGTGCCAACACCTGAAGGTAATCTATATAACCCATTAGTAATGACTAAGTCGCTCTGTGTCCCGTGATGTACTCCAAGAAAAGGATTTTACAGGTAAGCTGTTATAAAAATCCCTTTTTACCAGATCGAGCGCTCCCATCTCATACTTGATTCTGAGCAGGCGTGTTTTTTCCCCTCGGAAAAACATACACACGAGCGGTTTTCGCGACGAGAAAAAGAACGACGAGAAAAAGAGCAGGTTCTAATTTTTTTTTTGTCGAGAAAACTGCTATGGAGCATACACACCGTTTTTCACGACCAATCTAAAAAATTTCAGTTTTCTCGTCATGAAAAACGGTCGTGTGTACGCGGCATTAGTCCCCTTCGAGAAACATTATTGCATAAGCGATAAAGCTAGTAGTAGTTGGTCACATTCAACTGTGACTTGATCTGCAATGTTGAAGAGGTTTTGTCCAAGCCACGGTTTTGGTTATAATGAATGTCAGGAAAATACACCAGCATCTATAGCCACACCGGTAGCACAGAACCTTTAACTACTTGTCTACCAAGGTACATGTATAAACGACATGGTAGACAAGTGGTTTAAATCAAGCAGCTGTCAACTTATACCAGTTTTAAGATCCAGTGAAGGGATTTCTGATCAGTGATCCATCAGCCCTAGAGCCGCCTGATGAGGTAGCCTGGAACCACGGTAAACTGTATCCCCAGTTAAAGCAGGAGGGACGTGCGGGAATATGCCCCAATCCCTCCTGCAACTAATGACCACTGAAAAGACATGTATTGCATCAGTTCCTGGGTCACTGCTGTTATTCCTCGACTAACGTAGCTAAGGATGCAGCTATTCCAGCATCCTATGCTGGAATAAATGCATTGGAGGGCAGGGGAGACATTGGGGGTCTAATAGACTTGGGCTTAGGCTATTCCCAATGGGTAAAGAGGCCTGTCAAAGGGAAGAAAGATGTAATTTAGAAGCGTCACAGCACAATAATAGGATGCTATATAAATCACCTTAGGATGTTGAATTCCCCTAAGCCACAAGCCCTCAACGTGGGGGGGGGGTGCTTTGAGGCAAGGGGGCCCTGCGCCCTCCACCCCAAAGCACCTTGTCCCATGTTGATGAGGACAAGGGCCTCTTCCCGACAACCCTGGCTGGTGGTTGTCTGGGTCTGCGGGCGGGGGCTTATCATAACCTGGAACCCCCCTTTAACAAGAGGGCACCCAGATCCCGGGCCCCCCACACTATGTGAATTAGTATGGGGTACATTGTACCCCTACCCATTCATCTAAAAAAAAGTGTAAAAATGTTCACAGGCTTTTAAAGTATTTTATTAAGGCAGCTACGGCGTCTCTTCTAATTTATTCTCCCCCCTCCGGTCCTTTTTCCTTCCTCCAATGATGTATTCTCCCTCTGCCGGTCCTTCTCCCTCTGCCGGTCCTTCTCCCTCTGCCGGGCCTTCTGCCTCTGCCGGTCCTTCTGCCTCTGCCAGTTCTTCTCCTCTCTGTGCTGTCCTCTCGCTCTTTTACCGGGTCTTTTACCGGGTCTTCGCCACTGTCTTCTCCCTCTGTTTTTTTCTTCCGATGTTGACGCAACGCGATCTCCCCCGGTGTAATGCTGGGTTCGCTGTGTGCAATTTCTTATATTGGCATGGGGCAGGGCCACCCGCTGATGTCATCGCCCCATCATGCCCAAGGTGGTAATGTCACAAGGGAGCGGGACCTTCGGATTGACATCAGCAGGTGGCACCGCGCCAAAATAAGTCATTGCACATGGCGGACCCAGCATTACACTGGGAGATCGCGTTGAGTCAACATCGAAAAGAAGAATAGAGGGAGAAGACAGCAGCGAAGACCCGGCAAAAGAGCGCAGAGAGAAGAAGAGCCGGAAAGGGAGAAGGACTAAAGCATCCAACCCCCATGTTGAGGGCTTGTTGCCTGGTATGGTCCAGGAGGGGAGGGGGCGCTCGCTCGCCCCCTCCCTTTCCTGACCTGCCAGGCAAGGGCTTGCTATTTTTTGGGTGTGGGGGTTCCCCTTAAAATTCATACCAGACCAGAGGGTCTGGTATCGTCCTGGGGGATCCCCCTCGCCAATTTTTTTTTTCATTTAGGCGGGAGGGGGGGCTGGGTTGGGGTTTCCCTTCAAGATCCTCGGCACACACACAAGTCGCACCGCAAGTCGGATCATCATGATCCGACTTATGGTGCGACTTCTATTCAAATCGATGGGCTCCCATAGGGAAGCATTGATTTTAGAATAGAGGCAGAGAAACGCGGCTAAAGGCGCATTGACGCCAATGCAAATCGTTGATAAAATTGCGTTTTTAACGCTGCTTTTTTCCTGGCATCGGTACTAGCTTTAAACGTCTGTTTACCAGCAGCAGTGAACGTGAGGCCTATCTCTCACTTTTAAATTTGTGAAAAAGCTGACTGCAGACAGAACCCTAAAAAAAGCTGCCTGGTTGTATTGGGGAGACCATTAGGGGGCACCCTGCTGGTCACAAACTGACGTGTTTTTAGTGGCTTTTTTGTTTCTTTTTTTTATGCTATGGACTTGCTATACAAAGCCCCCCTTCATTGCAACTGTATTTTTCTGCTACCTTTTTTAATAAAAATGCAAGACAAACCTTTTTGGCATGTTTCAGGGAGTCCCTGTCTTGTGCCTGGTTTACTGCTGTCAATATCCCGTACGTAGCTCTAAAACCCCAATACTGTATTTTAGAAATGTAAACTGAATTTAGAACAAATGACAGACCAATGTAAAATGCGCAGTGTACCTGTGGGTGCCTTAATTAACAGTCTGCTGCCTGTTCACATCATTAAAGTACAGATTCCCTTTAATAAATTTCCTTCACAGTATTCTTTACATTTAACCATCAAGAAGCCACAGACCTTTTTTGGTCTTTTATATGATGCCATTCCCAATTAATGAAAGTTTTATTGAAGGCATTTGCTGCACACATGATACGGCTTCTAATGCGGTACGTGCCTTTGCTTATTTTATAGGAACAGAAAAAGAAAACAGAAGTCTTTGCTGCTTTATTTCCTCAGAGATTATTTAAATCCTGTATAAGAAAATATTTGATTTTGGATTTTCATACATTTTTACAGTTTTTAATTATCTGTATATGGTTTATTGACGTTTTGGGAGGCATATTTTATGTTTATTTTTGTTTTTAAGTAGGACTTTTGGATTGATATACTAGTCAATGTTTCACACCGCAAATTACTTTTGTGTAGTTTGGATCGACTGTAAAGTTACTTAAGTTTTTAGTCCTGCTAAAAACATACAGTGGACTCTACACGGCCCGGAGAAGCATGCCAGACCTCAATGTTGCTAGCAGTTTGGTGCACTGGATTTTTACATCTCATCTACTATTCATTTTTATGATGATGAACACACTTAGCCACATAATTAAGGATAGAGAAGTTAAACTGGTATTAAACATGGAAACAAAATTGTACTATATTGCAGCTTACTAATCCTTAAATGTGGTGGCTGCATTAATTTTTATTTATTTTTTAGGTCTTTTTTTAACCTCTATTTTCACCCAATGATATGACCAGTAACACATTTTTTGTCTTGGGGTGTCTTTGCTCTGGATGGAGAAACAATAGTGACAACTTTGAACAACAGCATTGTCAATCTGGGTAGAGTGTAGTGTTAGATGCTCTAGAATTTTTAGACAGACTAGACTAATGAATTAAAGTCAAACTCCAGCAAAGACTTTTTGAGCAGGTACATATAGTCATCACATCAAATTGCTTAGCTGCAGTAATATACATTTATGTTTTGGGCTTCAGTACTACATTAAGTAAAATGCTGTGGAAGCCATGTAGTAAGCAATTTTTACTTCATTAAAGAGTATGTTACCCCAACATTTTATATTCCTAATATGTGCCTGTTGTTTCATGTACTTGTGTTCAAAAAGTATGTTCTCCTTGTATCGATTCCTTTGTATGAGATAACTGATGTTCCTGCCAGTCCCCCTGCTTTCCTATTCCAAACTGACTATGCTATCCATCCCAGCATGGTCAGTTTTATGGCTGTGCTGGGGGCACAGCCTGCCTGTCCTCCAATGATCAGACTTGTGCCTGCACAGACCCACTGCAGAACCAGTGTACTGGTGGAGAGATCAGTGTACTGGTATTTTTCCACCCCCACTTCCCAAAGCTGCTTATGCAGCTGAGAATATAGATTATGTGATCACTTATTGAGGGAACCTTGAATGCCATCGTGTACGGTGACATACTGAAGCAGAGCATGATGGAGAAGTGGAAGAGGACTCCAGTGGCTCTGGTGAACTCCATTCCCAAGAGGTTTAAGGCAGTGCTGGAAAATAATGGTGGCCACACAAAATATTGACACTTTGGGCCCAATTTGGACATTTTCACTAAGGGGTGTGTACTCATTTTTGTTGCCAGCGGTTTACACATTAATGGCTGTGTTGAGTTATTTTGAGGGGACTGCACATTTACACTGTTAATACTGTAAAAGCTTTACACTCACTACTTTACATTGTAGCAAAGTGGAATTTCTTCAGTGTTGTCACATGAAAAGATATAATAAAATATTTACAAAAATGTGAGGGGTGTACTCACTTTTGTGAGATAATGTATACTATTGAAAGTATTCTTACGTTACAGGATTTCTTCACACCTGCCTAAAAGTTTTCCACAGTTCTCTATATACACATAAACACCGATAAGTTGCGAGGATGTCAGCAAGCTGTGTTGCCAATTAATATATTTTTCTGCTGTCCTGACCTTGACCTTTCTCAAACTAGGAAAGTGGCCTACTAGCACCTAAGAAAAAGGAGCAAATGGGGCAGTCTTAAATGGTATCTTAGAAAAAAATCTTATTGTAGTGGCATTTTTTTTAGACATTGTCAGACTGGTTGGCTTTATGTTAAAGTGTAATTCAAATGTTCATATTTGTTATTTCAAATTTGAACCACAACTTTTTATGGCCATGTGCAAGTGTTGGATCTTTCCTCAGGTTTCTATTGCAGTTTGTGTTCTGTTTGGGGGTGTCACCTAGCTTTGATATTTGTTACTAGGACAGGTGTTTGCATTGGAAGATTCCCCCTTTCCTACATATTTTTTTTCACTTCTGTTATCAGAAGAGGAAGAGAGAAGGCTTCTTAGTGTAGACAAAGATAACTGTAAAGTTGCCAGAAGCTTTTTAACACTACCTCTGTTTTTAACTACTAAAAATTCTGAAGTAAATTTTGGTTGCAGTTCTTCTTTTTACTTTGTGGCCCCATTTAGTCATCCTTTTTTTTATTAAGTAAGCTGTTAGGTCCCTTTAACTTTCATATTATCTTTGTGATTGATTGTTATGCTTTTGACCTCCTAGATCAGATAAGGTGGCATAGCATCTCCATAAACAAACTTGTATTTAGAAGCAGTTCTAGAACAACCATGGGACATATTTATATTTAAAAAAGTGTGTCAGAGTTATTGATGGCTTGGACAAAATTTAGTATTCTGCCTTTGCATGACATCTGCACAGAATGCCAGAAAATGATGTTTATTCCTCCTGACCGTTGCATTGTAGTAAATCTAAGTGATATGGTGTATAGCGTAGTATGAAGTTTACAGATGTTCGTCTCCCTGTGGAGGAAATTCAGTCCATTTCACATATGCATGCCAAGAATTTCAGTGTAAAGAATAAGTTTTAGTTATAATTATTGAAGTGGTGGTGTAGGGATCATGGGTTGTTATTAGGACATAGTGAGCCTCGGAAGAGCAGTTGTTTTACTGGACAGAGTAGCAAAATGTAACACTTCTATGTTAGAGTTCATCCAAAGGGAAGACCGTTTAACAGGCATTTTCAATTTCAACGGAAATTTGCTTCCTCCTTTTGACCCTTTAAGTACAATTGAATTGTCTGTTCACTGGCAGCCTTCTGGATTATGAGCGCTGGGAGCCAAAGTTTGAGTTGTTGGTGTTATAGATCGACCATTACAAAATCTTTCTTTATGAGAACCATTTTACGTGCATGGTCGGGTATAGAGACATTGTCATGGGGGGGGGGGGGGGGGGGTGGTGGGGAAACAACAATGTTGTAAGTATAAAGTGCAGTGCAATACCAGATGTTCTGACAGGCAAGGCCACTAAACCTTGCCCCCATACCTTTCTGTTGGTTAATCACTAAGTTGGGTAGCCAGTAGCAATGTACAAAAGACAGGAAGGGATGGGCAAGCTTTGTCATAACTTTACTTGTCAGTAGTGTCCATCAGTCTAGTCAGTCCTTACTTCATACCTGCAGTGGACCTTCTGGCGTTCCACCACCATAGGGGGACCCCAAGACGGCAGGCAGGTTGCCTGCTGTGGGACTGTAATAAATGGTCAAATGATGGGAGTAAAGGGCCCCGGGCTCAGTGGGAAGGGCCCCAGTCAGTGGCCGGGGGGCGGGCAAGACCCCTAATGGTTGCACCAGGGCCCTGAAGGTTCTAGTTACGCCTCTGCATTATTGTATGATCACACACATTACAGTCTAATTTTACAATATGCTAGGTTTAGATTAAATGGTGCAAAAAATTACAGAAAACCTTTTGCAGACTATCAACTTTTAACCTGTTCTAGCTGAATTGTATTGTAGGTTTCCTTACTTTTATAACACTCAGAAAAGCTTGATAACCACATAAAGGATAAGCTCACCTTTTTATATTTAGGGTGTAACATGTTACAAAAGTACCAGTCCCCGCACCCCCCGTTTAGGCAGCGGCGCGCAATCTTCTCCCCCTGCTCGCTGCCAAAAATCTAAAGAAAATGCGGCCGTGTGAAGCTCTACTCTCCCTGCTGCGTCATTCATTCACAATATTCTGATAACAGATGGACTTTGCGGCGCTGTTTTTTTTTTTTTTTTTCAAATACCTTTATTAATCTTGATCACATAACAGTAAAAACATTCATATACAAAAACATTAAAAAATGACATTCAGACAAAATAAAACACTTATATGGTCTCAATTTAATCCCTTCATAAAGTCCCTTCATAACATTGTTGGTTTGTATCTTAAGGGATCTACTTATCTATATAGAATATGTCCAGGCATATAACCCCTTTATTCTTTATTGGTTTGGAGGGTCAACACAAAAAGGAGAGAAAAAAAAATATATAAAATCTCAACATCTCCTGCAGGTCCCAATGGGCTTGAGCATTGGAACTACCAGCTGTCGGTTTCTGCTAGAGCCGAGCACTGTGCTCAGGAGTTGAGTTGCTTAGCTTCTGGACTTTCATTCCCAATATTGACCACTCCAAAGAAGCTCTTTGTAAAAATGGCTGTAAACACAATGATTCCAAATGTGGTCTTCCTCTACTCCCTTTCAGTTCTGTCTTGTCTTCCCTGTAGCAGTAATTTGCTGTTCTAATAATCTGTTCCTGCTGATTACAGCTCTGTAAAGCAAAATTCACTACTGGGGACATAATGCTGTCCTCAGCCACCCATAGAGGAAGTACATTTTTAGTATGCTTGCCTATTGACTACTTCAGCTACCCTCCCCAGCATTTTTTTTAAATAGTTCATGTTTGCCCATAATTCCTCAGGATCTTTGCTGTTTGGCCTACTCAGCAACACCCATGCTGTCTCCCTACATCTTCCCATGTCTGCTTCTTGCTACTAGTGCATGTGTGTTGTGGATGACATTCACTTCAATAGAAAGCCTTTCCACAGCCTGCCAGTGTGCTGATGGGTTTTACACAAAAGTGAATAAAGCTTGTGGTGCACACTTTTTATAAGCTATAATGTGCCAATGAACTGTCCAGGCCAACAGATAGTTGTCTTGCATCCTTAGATCCAGACTAAAAGGATAACTATGTACTTGAGTGGATACTGCTACAAAATAAGGCATAATTACAAAAATCTGATGGAACAAAATAATAAATAGAAACGCTGTATATGCTTTTATTAGAAAGCAGAAGTAATATTTTTAACAGCTGTGCATTAACATTTGTCTTTTCTGCAGGACAAAACGCACCAATGTTTCAGTCACAGAATACATCTTTGAACTTCCAAGTCTGACCATTCAAGCCACAAGAGCTCAAACTCTTCTTCTTCAGGCTATCGGTCATAGCTGGTCATTCGGTACGAACAGTTCTGGATCTCCAGGTCTGAGTGAAGCACTGCTCAATGAGGTCTTCCCGGCTACAGGTGAATTACGTTTTTCTTTTCAAGATGGTTGATTAATTCCAAAAGGTTGCGCTAATTGCATGTTATTGATTGGCTTTTATGATTTTTGATCATGTTCTACTTAGATTTTGTAGATGTGCATGCTAATGGCCATCTCTGTTTTAGTCGGCACATTCAGCATCCCTGCTCAACATCTGCTGCAAGAAAGTAATATTGCAGTATACTACGTATGCCATACAAGTATATGCATATTGTTTTTTTATAGCTATTATGTTAATAGCCATTTAAAAACTTGCACTGAGGTGTCTTAAAAAATAAAAAAACGATGTTGAGAAATATATAATGGTTGCCATTGTTGCCCTCTTTCTCAAAATGCTTCATACCTGGCTGCAATGCTAATTATTTGACTTATTTTTTTTACTGACAAGCATGCAATAAATGAAGTCAGAATGACATCAGAACTCCTGCATATGCATGTGTTCCATGATTTTGACTCTGAGAATTGAATCCATTAAATTACCATGACATCCAGGCAACTAATGTATTCAGAAAGAAGTCAGGATGGGTACATCCATATTTTGAGATGTGTTGGCATTGTCATGGGTTTTATGCAGAGAAAGGGGATTTTCTGGCACCTGATGATGCCTTATTTTCAGCCTTTTTGTTAAAAAGATGAAGCATTAAAATAAGAATTTGAAGCCTAAACACATTGAAAAAAGAAACCTGTCCCCATTTGTGGACACTTGATTCACATCCAGCATACATCCAAGAGTGCCAAATGTCAGTGTCACCTGCAACGATCTACGATTATGCCTTCTGTTCCTGTATCACTACTTAGTCCTGTTTTTACGTAGGGCTGGATGGCGGAACCACAGCCAACAATTGAGGACACAGGCATTCTACACTCCTGGAAGTGTTTCCGGTGTTAAGTTTCTTCTGATATTTTGACAGTAGAAGAGCTAAAAGTGTAAATGAGAACAAGCGTAGTAAACGAGTGTCTAACTTTTTCATCTTTATAGCACTGACACTTAACACAATGTTTTCTGCAGAACGTGGAACTATTTACATCAGTCTTTGCCTTTAAAAGTAAATTCTAGTTTAATTACCCTACCACAGCAATACTCACATGTGCATAGTAGGCTAATTCTGATGCACACAGTTAAAATACCAGTACATTTTTGTACTTTGGGAGAAAACTAGACGGGCAAGAGGAAGTTCTTGAACATAGAAATTTTGTGCACATGTTGGCGGTAATTCAGTAAAGTCCCTACAATACTTTTTGGTAGCATGGCCCTTTAAATACTCCTGCACCAGTTTAAAAAATCCCTGGCACCAGTTTCAGTACCTTTACTGTCACATGTGGGAGATTCAGTTAGTTCTTAACAGTGCCGCATTTACAAAGTGGTGCCATGGCTCCACCAGACTAAAAAAGTATTCGCTCCAGTTCTTGGATAACAAAACTGCTGGTAATTAAGACCAACTCTAAGTTGGCATACAGAGACTATCAGAGTGCTGCTGCTATCCCTTTCCCTTGCCACCTGTCACTAGTTGTAAGGGACACTGTCGACAGACTCATAGGAACCAGTGAAGCTGACAGTGTGCAGAACCTGATGGGGAGTCTGAGAGACTAGTTATGCATGGGATCCACAGTCTGCTTGTAATTGACATGCTTTTGAAATTGTGCATTGCAATCTTCAGACTGGTTTCCCCTACAACACCCATGTCGGCTGCCCATTGCGAGGGTGCTTAATACTGGATGCACCCATAAGGAGTCAGGGCATTACATTCACTGATTGTTTTAATAGTTAAGACTGCCTACAGCCAAATGGCTCCTGACGACATTCCGTTATCAAATTTTGGATGCATCTACAGTCAGGAAGAGATTGACCCATTTTGGGCCAATGGGTATGAGGCATGCTGGTGTTTTTTTTTGCTTTGACTGTCTTTGGTTCCAGCCACTGGTTGCTGCAGCACCTGCTTACATATACAGCTATTTCTTCAGGGACGTGTGCATTGGGAATTGTGCATTTGAATCTCTGGACTGGTTTCCTATACAGCTGCCCATTATGAGGATACTTCATTTTGGATGCCCCCATAAGGAGTCAGAGCATCACATTCCCTGATCATTTCAGTCTTCAAGACCACCCACCCATATCCAAATGGCCTCTGACTACATTCCATTATCAAATTTTGGAGGGATCTACGGTCAGGAAGAGATTGACCTATTTTTGAGATCCACGACATGCTGGTGAATTTTTTTAGCTTTGACTGTCTTTGGTTCCAGTCTACATATACCGCTATTTTTTCAGGAATGTGTGCATTAGTTCCCCATGAGATCCACCATCTGCTTCTGATTGACAGCAGGGAGTGAGTAGATTATATAGCCACTAGCAGGCCATCTGTTAAAGAATCGGCCTACTACCTGCTGTCAATCGCAAGAAATTCAGACCTAATGGGGAATTAGTGTCTGTTAATCCCCATCAGGCTCCACCCAAACAGCTTCAAAACACCTTGACGGAGGAAGGTCAGCTGCATGAAGGATGTAAGTGTCTGTATGAATATGGCCTCAGTGTGCCTCTGCACCCGGCGCTTGCTCCAATTCATGTACCTGTTGGCCACACCATTTGTCATGCGAAGGCATGACAGAATTCTAAAACGTACTAAGAGCATTTGGCCACCGTGTCACTTTGATTCCAGGTCGGCATGTGCCAGGATACTGAATTAAACATATTAGAATGTGTAAGACTAAGAACTGTAGAAGATGCATACCTTTTTAATACTGTATTTGTGTGCCTAGAAAAAAGCATTCCAGAGTAAAAAAAAAAAAAAAAAAGCCTTGTTGGTCGATTGTTTTAACTGAAATAAACAGGGAGTACATTGGGTTAAGTGGAGCTCCAAAGAAATAAATATTTCAAGTGTTTTAGTGGCCCAGTGCAGAGAATGTAAAGTGTCGGAAAACCTTTGATTTGCCGGTTAATTGACCCAGAAATATTATGCACAAAACAGCAGACGTGTGAACGAAACAATAAAATGTAATTGGTGCCCAGCAGGCGGCATTTGATGGACATATTTATGGGTTTGTGTACTCTAATGCCGCAAGTTCACGCTATCCAAATCCATCTTGAAAAGTGTGACTTTTTAATTTTCCCCCTTAGGGTATTAAAGAAAAGAAATGCAAATATATTTCTCTTTTCTTTCATTTTTATTTTGTTTTATTGGCCATAGATTTAATAAGCAAATCTAAATACACTGTTTCTAAAGGGATGGAGGCCTGTTTTATTTATAAGTGAAGGAAGGCATCAGCTTTGAGTCTATTAAATTATGTGTTTTCATTGCATAAATATGCAATGAAATACACGAGAAAAGCACATTCCATGGAACATGCACGCACCTGAATACATTTATATGCTTTATAAAAATGTATACATTTTTACTTGCTTGATATTTGTTGTCAGGTTTTGATTAAAAGCAACCCAACCTAGACCCTCCTCACACCTTTTAACCAAACAGTGTTACTTAAAATTGTCTGGCTTTGCCCAGGGCATATTGCTATTCCTGGCTCTTCTCCTCCATAATTCAACCCCCTACTCCCTAAAAGTCTGCCTGTGCACCGTGTCTCCATTGGAATTGTGCTTTATTCCAAATTGCTGATATGGACAAATCTCGCCCAGAACTTTAGCCAGCTTTGAAGACAGATAATAAATGCACACACATTTGTATAACAATATGTTTATTATTTGTTTCTTTTTAATGTTTACAAATGAGCCAGTAAGCATTGCAACCGCAATACACAAGCATCTGTAAATTCTCCCTCCATCTCCTTGCCGAGGCATGGCCTTTCAATTAGAGAGCTGGACAGAGTATCATTGTACTTATGAGTGTGCACCACACTTGTGGTCATTCAGAACTACAAGTCTGTCTTCCGTGGTTGAAGACTGGACTTGTAGTTCATTCATAGATATATGTGTAGCCATCAAAATTCAAAACTGACAACTGGTGCTTGGGTGAAGAACCCTTACATGCTGTCTGAGTGGGGGGAGAAGGAAGAGGGCTTGGCATCTGATTACACGTTACACCTTAAATATGAGTGCAACAAGCTCTAAAAGGAAGAGTTAGCCATTAAAAATGTAGTTTCCAGCACTACACAACCTGTATATGATTGTATAAGTAAGTGAAAATACATACTTAAACAAGTTAAAAGGAGGACACTTCTTGAGGTAATTCTGGACAGACTGTATTTTGACAATTAAAATAAAATTACAGAACAGATTACTACTTTACCAGTAGAACAACGTTAACGTTTAAACGGAGGCTTTTTCTCATACTCTGACGAGCAGACGAGCCGCATTGACTATTGAACTTAATTTTTCTCGGCTCGTCGTACCGCGTTCTTGACAATTTCCGACAACATTTGTGTGATCGTGTGTATGCAAGACAAGTTTGATCCAACATCCGTTTTTGTTGTCAGAATGTCCGATCCTGTGTACGCAGCATACGATTTGTATTCACATAGAACAGCTCTCAGAGTGTTAATAACCTGGTCATCAGTTTTCTCTTCATGAATTTGCAGTCTGATCACTGCTGTTCATATACATTCTTTAAATCTATCAGGTGATTGATTTCTCAGTTGAGTGAGAGTCGGGGCGTACGCTCATTTTGATTCAAGGGCTGTGCACTGTTCAACAAACAGGCTTGTATCTATCGCCACAACTGAAAAGCACTTAAATTTTTCTTGTCACATGCAATGTGAGTGCCCCCACCATCACATCCACCCTAAAGCCCTTACCTGTCAGCAGCATCCCCCAGGTCCCCTTGTTACTTGTCACAGCTCAGCTCTAGCCCCTGCCAGCTTCCTACTCCACACATGTTGTAATAAAGCACACACCAAAATGGCGGTCCTGGGTCCGACCATAAAGAGTACATCCCAGGAGGACCTGCCTCTTACTGCCTCTGCTCCACAGCATCACCTTCTAGCCAGTAGAGGGGAGAGCACAGCGAACAGCCTCAGCATTTCAGTGCCCTTCTGACCCGGTCTCCAGAGAGTATATGTTGCCATGATGACCTGATATTTTCCAGCCCTTACATATGTGCCTGTTTCCACCATACATGTGTTGTGTGCAGATACATGCAGTTCAATTGACATAGTGTGTGGACTTAAGATTGTAGGCAGTTCTGTGGTGTACCATGATCATAAAATCCTTGGGATAAAAATCTTCAAATACAGACAATGAGACCAGATCCTGGTCACAAGACCAGGAAACGTTTAATAATTCGCAAAGTGTTTAGGAATAGCCAATGCATTTATGGCGTCCTTTTTATTAGTACAAAAAAAAAAAATTAATGAAGTCCATTTTAAATAACCCATTTTTTACGATTTGTTATAAAACAGTTGTGTAGATAGTAACATTCTCAAATAGTTAGCTACAAAGGTAACATATGGGGAAAATATTAGTGGTGCAACTGATCGGTGGTGATCCGTGATCCGAATGGGTCACCCTGTTCGGATCGGATCACCACGCGATCCGCGGAGTGCTCCGGAGCCTCGGCCGTAGGAAAGGGGAGCAGCTTCGGCCTAGCTCCGGAGCGGAGGCCATCTTGGTACACCTGGCGGCGGCCGCTGTAGTGACGTTTCACCGCCATCTTGCTCCACCCCACACTCCTGCACAGTAATGATAGAGAAGGGGCCAAGCGGACATCTTGTTACACCCAACGTAGTTTTAAATTTCAACACAAAACTGAGCTTATCAGCTTTAATAAATTATTTGGAAATCCATCGGACTGTCTACATTTTACATTTTAAAAGCGGCAGCAAACCTTACATGATTGCTTATGTGACGGAACACCTCTGATTTTCACATTTAACATTTAGTTAAATGTGAAAATCAGAGGTGTTCTGTCACATTAGCAACCATGTAAGGTCAGCAGGTTTGCTGCTGCTTTTAAAATTTAACATGTAAAGAGTCCGTTGGATTTACAAATACTGTATTTAAGCTTATAAGCTCCGTTTTGTGTTGAAAATTCCGGTGGGTGTAACATTATTTTTTTATTTTTATTTTTTTGCTGATCCGAAAATGATCCGATCCGTGGCTCTGATCCGAGGATCGATCCGATCCGTGAGTTTTTTGATCTGTTGCACCCCTAGAAAATATGTATGTGTCCAAATTTTCTCTGTCACTTTATTTTCCCTAAGCAGATAAGTATTCTTCTTAATCAGGTATGTATATTCAATGGGTAAGAAAAAAAAAAGTTTGTAAACATCAGTAAAAAAGTTAAATCAACAATACATCTATCTTATGTGTCCAAATATTATCTAACTTACTCTTTTTGCATAATGAAATGGCACATCAAATGTGCACAAAAAAATCCAAGCGTATCACAGGTATAGCCCTGATGAAGGGGGCCCTTTTGTACCTGTGATATGTGTTTTTAATATTTCTAAGCACTTTACTAATTATTAAAATGTTTCTGGATGTGTGGAATTTTGTGACAAATATAAAGAAACTTGCACTTTAAGGATCAAATTCAGGCAGATAAAACACGCCATTTATTGCAGTTATGTGTTCATAAGGAATCGTAAAATGCATAACATATATAGTAGGACTAATTTGGTTGCATACAAATAAGCTACCAGTATGTTTTTGTACTTTGGGAAACAACTGAAGAACAAGAGGAACTCCAGAAGGAAAGGAGAAGTGCAGCACAGATAATGCGCTGGGTGGACATAGACCTCAGGACCACATAGATGCTGGGCTAGAGTTTTTAGCCAAGTTACTGCCTAGATTCTACAAGAGTATATGCCTGGATACTGAATAGGAGGTATGAGAAATGTGCAGGGATGAGGACATTTAGCTGTAGAAGGCATGTTTATTTTTAATACTAATTTTAAAATGTGTGCCTAGAAGCATTTCAAAGTAAAATAAGTTATGTAGGTTAACTGGAATAAACAGGATGTACATTGTCATCAGCAAAAAGAGATCTTAACCACTAAATCTTCAGTAAAATATCACTTGGAAACGTATCCGTACCCCATTTTCGATAAGCAAAGGCTAGAGCTATCCTGGCAATCTTGTTTGTATAAGCATCAAAAAAAAATTACTTGCTATTGCTCAGTAAGTAGAGATTGCTAAATGGGTGGAACAAATGGCTCTCTATTGTGCAAATTACACAATTGACATGTAGTAGAAATGACATGCTGTACCATGCCCGGACATTTGCCAATTCATTACTTTTACTTGCTGTTTTTGTAGCTTACATCATAAGGAGGCAGTTTTTCCATCAATTTAGTGATTGGATGCACGCAAACATACCAACTCTACTCACTATTGATCCCCAACTATGATGAGCCCCTTTTCCAACAAGTGGAGAGGTATGGGAGAGGGCAGTTATGAGCTTGAATTTGGTTCCTAAAGTTGGTGTTTGCATAATAGGACTCTTGGTTCTGGAGGTCCCAGTGCACTGAGGAAATCATCTAAATTTAAATTCAGGCTCCACTAATATGTTTGCATTTTTTTCAAAATATGAGTATGAGTTTTCTAGGACTGATTTTCTAGGACTATCACAAATATGAGTTTTCCTAGGTGCAATTGTTGCATTTTTTGTTCTCAGTAAAGTATATCAACTTGATTTTGTTGTGTTATCTTACTGTTTTTAGGCTAAAATTGCTCCTTTGTTAATGCCTGAACTCAGACCTTCTTCCAGCCACTTGTCTTTTTTTTTTTTTACCAAAATCATGGTCTTATACTCTTTTCCCACTATGGATGTGATAAGAAAGTGAAATAACAAATATTGAGAATTAAGGTATGAACAAAGTGTCTATTAAAAGTCCATAAATGTTCAGTGAAAAAAACTTGATGAATCAAATCAAAAAAGTGCCAAAAGTCCTTCACCACTTGACAAAAGACCCAGATCACACTCAGTGTGCTCAAATGAAAAAGCTGCTCACCAGATAACCATGACCTCTTTAATTTAAAAAGAAGGTCTGGGAACGCTAGGTTGGAAAATCCAGGAGCAAGTAGACTGGGAATGAATCGGGGAACTTCTGGACTATAATCTACTCTCCACCATGGTTGCCCATAGGAGATGAAAGACAAGAGGGGAATAGCGTGATACTGCTTTATTTAAAAAAATTGTTAAAACATACAAATGCCTGCTTACATTTTTCAGTGCCTAGCCCCATCACTAGGGATGATTCGCATGAATGCTGATGGGAACCGCACTCCGCTCGGCTCATGCTGTGAGATCGGAGTGCATTCCACTGCCACTGGGAGACAAACCGGAAGCTCGGACCCGGAAGCGATGTGAGTGGAAAGCGCCTCGACGTACCTTTTTCTATTGCGACATCATCAGGATCTTTTGTCAAGTGGTAAAAAACTTGATAAATCAAATCAAAAATGTGACAAAAGTCCTTTTGTCACATATTTGATTCATCAAGTTTTTTTCACTGAAAATTTATGGACTTTTAATAGACACTTTGTTCATACCTTTATTCTCAATATTTGTTATTTTGACCGTGTCACATGGTCCAAAATTGTATTGATAGCACTTTTATTCTAGTGTCACATATTTAGCGCTCCCCTGTTATCACTTTCATATTGCATAGTGGCTTGTCTACAGTATTTGGGGAGCAGCTATATAGTTATTTAATCTACTTTTATTGGCGCAAGGTTTGTTTACTTTTTACTCTTTTCACACTGCCAGGATCAGAGTCATTGGTCTCCTCTCTGATTCGATCCCTATCCATAATGAGATCCGTTAGGGCTGCCTCCTCTATATACTGTATATTTTGTTCATGAAGAACCTGGACAATGTACTCTGAATGAACAGTTAAATTCTGAGCTTATTCATTGACAGCATCGCTCATTTAAGATTGTTCACTGGTGACCTTCTCTTCATGACTAAACCCAGGATTGCCTTCAGCATGCTGCTTAAGGAACTGAAATGATTTGGTCTCTTTAGGAGTTGTGAGGTTAATGCAACCAGCTTGGAAAGGTGGAGTGCATTCTTTCACCTATATGGGACTTACGACTCCTATCTTAGGGTTTGTAATTCTGCAAACGCAGAGAAACTCTACTGGTTGTTCTACTGGTAACTTTTGCTGTCTGCTACCCATCAGAGAATGAACCTCTGGTCTAGTAGGAAGCATTCATGTTTTGGCAGGATCTCCCTCTACGAGCTGGACATCTTGCTATGTTTCCTCTACCTATCCCAAATAGGTAGAGGAAACATCACTTGTGCCTTTTTTTTGTACCTCCCCTAGTTTCCCAGCCTCAATTCTCCCCTAGTTTATATCATGATACTCTAGTTAAATGTAAAAAGATGGGGAGGGCTATGATGCAGCATATTGATAGCACTTTTGTTCTAGTGTCACTACTCAGTATCTGACCAATACTGGAGATGCTGACTGGAAGTCAGTGTATTTGCCTGCTCTGGCATAAGCTGTTGGGTCTATGTAAATTTTAATAATTCTCATAAAAGATTCACAACATCTACAAACAAAATTATCTAAGAATACAAAGGGCAAAGTGGGTTTCCTAGAGGATATACAATATTATACTTCCTGTGTGGCAATGCTGGGAATGTATTTTATTGTATATCCTCTCGGAAAACCACTTTGCCCTTTGTATTCTTATATAATTTTTTTGTAAATGTTGTGAATCTTTTATGTAAATTTATATAAAATTTTATACGTGCCTATAAAGTCCATTATTCCCTATTTCAATATATCTAGATTATTCAGTATGTGGCACAATAGTATTAGGTGTTTGATTGCCACCTAAGGGCATTAGCAATCTATCCATTTCTCCAGGTCTGTGTAACCATCTTTGAAGCATGTGCTGACGAGAAACCTCAGAGATAGGCCCTCCTGTCCATCTTTCCAGGCTGTTCTATAGTAGCAACTTTCTCTCCCCTGTAGGGAGTACTGAACCCTAGGCATCGATCACTGTTTTACATATCAGAGAATAGGTCACTGAATTACAGTGACAGAAAAAAGTGTCTGATCACCTGCTGATTTTGTACATTTGCCCCCTGACAAAGAAAACATCAGTCTATAATATTAATGGTAGGTTTATTTTAACAGTGAGAGACAGAAAAACAACAAAAAAATCCTGAAAAACGCATTTGAAAAAAGTTCTAAATTGATTTGCATTGTAATGAGGAAAATAAGTATTCAACCCCTTTACAAAACATAACTTAGTACTTGGTGGCAAAACCCTTGTTGGCAATCACAGGAGGTCAGATGTTTCTTGTAGTTGGTCACCAGGTTTGCACACATCTCAGGAGGGATTTTGTCCCACTCCTCTTTGCAGATGCTCTCATTGAGGTTTCGAGGCTTACGTTTGATAATTCGAACCTTCGGCTCCCTCCACATATTTTCTATAGGTTTAAGGTCTGGAGACTGGCTAGCCCACTCCAGGACCTTAATGTGCTTCTTCTCGAGCCACTCTTTTGTTGCCTTGGACGTGTGTTTTGGGTCATTGTCATGCTGGAATATCCATCCATGACCCATTTTCAATGCCCTGCCTGAGGGAAGGAGGTTTTCACCCTTCATGTCTACCGGGTGCCCGCGATCGTCTCACCGAGCAGCAGAATGGGGAGATGCCTATGTAAACAAGGCATTTCCCTGTTCTGCCTAGTGACAGGACAGTCATCTACTGCTCCCTGTCATCGGGAGCAGTGATCACTGTCGTGTCTCTCATAGCCCAGCCCCCCCACAGTTAGAATCCCTCCCTTGGACACACTTAACCCCTTCCTCGCCCCCTAGTGGTTAACCCCTTCCCTGTCAGTGTCATTTACATAGTAATCAGTGCATTTTTATAGCACTGATCGCTGTATAAATGACTGGTCCCAAAATAGCGTCAGAAGTGTCCGAGGTGTCTGCCATAATGTCGCAGTCACAATGAAAATTGCAGATCACCGCCATTATTAGTAAAATATATTAATAAAAATGCCATAAATCTATCGCCTATTTTGTAGTCGCTATAACTTTCGTGCAAACCAATCAATATACGCTTATTGCGATTTTTTTTTTTTTTTTTTTTTAACAATAATATGTAGAAGAATACATATCGGCCTAAACTGAGGAAAAAATTTGTTTTTTTATATATATTTTTTGGGGATATTTATTATAGCAAAAAGTAAAAAATATAGACTTTTTTTCAAAATTGACGCTATTTTTTTGTTTATAGCGCAAAAAATAAAAACCACAGAGGTGATCAAATACCACCAAAAGAAAGCTCTATTTGTGGCGGAAAAAAAGGACGTCAATTTTGTTTGGGTGCAACGTCGCACGACCGCGCAATTGTCAGTTAAATCGACGCAGTGCCGAATGGCAAAAAATAGCCCGGTCATTGGGCAGCCAAATCCTCCGGGGCTGAAGTTGTTAAGATGAATTTTTTTTGGAATTAAATTTTACTGGTGTTTGGTCAGTTTAAGGCATTGGCATTAGTAGGGGGCAAGATTTTGGGCAAAATAAATGTTAATCAAAAAAAATCTTTAAAAGAGCAATCGATTTCATACTTAGTGTTGACGTCTCGTGTACAAGTTCTGCTCATGTGTGATCATGTTCAAGAGATGTTTTACGGACAACCTTCACACCAACGAATAAAATATTGTTCATTCGCAAACGATACCACACAATTTTTTTCCATTTTTTCGATAGGTCTATTTCGTTCACAATATTGATATCGGGTATTACTTGCTGGGCATCAACGAGTAGAAAATCGGCCGATCGTTCGCAGAAATTACCGTATTTATCGGCGTATAACACGCACTTTTTTCCCCTTAAAATCAGGGGAAAATCGTGGGTGCGTGTTATACGCCGATACCCACTGATCCCGGCGATCTCCGCTGACTGAGCGGAGCGCAGCGATCGCCGCCGAGATACACATAGCCGAGTGTACTCGGCTATACTCAGCTTTTCTCGGCTCTGCTCACAGTCACGCCCAGTCCCACTCGGCGTGACTGTGAGCAAAGCCGAGTATAGCCGAGTACACTCGGCTATGTGTATCTCGGCTCCGCCCAGTCCCTGCGTTCTCGGCGGCGTTCGCCCCGCTCCGCCCAGTCTCTGCGGCGATCTCGGCGGCGCCAATTTTGAAAACTGGGGCAAGGCTGCACTGGACACTGGGCAAAGGCTGCACTTAGCAAAGCCTGCACTGGACACTGGGCAAAGGCTGCACTGGACAAAGCTGCACTGGACACTGGGCAAAGGCTGCACTGGGCAAAGGCTGCACTGGACACTGGGTAAAGCTACACTGGGCAAAGGCTGCACTGGGCAAAGGCTGCACTGGACACTGGGTAAAGCTGCACTGGACACTGGGCAAAGCTACACTGGGCAAAGGCTGCACTGGGCAAAGGCTGCACTGGACACTTGGTAAAGCTGCACTGGGCAAAGGCTGCACTGGACACTGGGCAAAGGCTGCACTGGACACTGGGCAAAGGCTGCACTGGACACTGCTGGCAAGGCTGCACTGACAAGGCTGCAACGGACACTGGTAAGGCTGCATTTAAATGTAAGTTTTTTTTTTCCTTAAACTTCCCTCCTAAAAGTTTTTTCCCTAAAATTCCCTCCTAAACTTGGGGTGCGTGTTATACGCCGGTGCGTGTTATACGCCGATAAATACGGTAGTTTTTCACCTGATTTTCTTATTGTGTATTCCTACCATTGGTCTTTACGATACATCCCACCCCCTCATCTCAAAAAGCACCTAGTGGTATATAATCATCTTCTGCTAGGCAGTGGTTCAAGCCAGGTCTTTATAGTAAATTGTCCTTAGGGCCACAGAGTAAGAGCTGAAGGAAGTAAAAATAGCTTTGTTCTGACAATGAGAAATTCAACTCAAGCAGAAGAAAGCAGCATGAAATATAACACTGAGATGTTAGACTGAAAGGATATGATTGAGAAGAGATGATAAAGCATACAAATGAAGTTGATGTACAAACATACAGGATAATACAGCATTTATACCCAATAACAGTATTTATCCCTAAATTTGCTAGTTTAAGCTCTTGTCAAATGTAAGCAAAAATGACATATATTACAAGATTTGCAGTTATAGAAACATTTTGAAATGTTTTGCACGGTATTTTTGAATATTTTTTTTAACTCTTTGTAACTCTGTACCTGTTTTAGGCCTGTTTTTGCTTAGTAATTGGGTAATTGAGATACTGTACATCATAAGCCCTGTCCGCCTTCTCTGGTGCTGAATCTCAGACTGGGCCAGGCAGATGCTCTCTTTATACAGTTGATTTTACAACATACAGCAATTATTAGAAGCATATTATGATGTGATCAGGGGCTTCACATATCAAACATAACACTATATACACGGGAGCTCCCTGTTCGGCTCCTTTTGGCTGTATATCACACTAATCTGCTGTAAAACTGGTGTAAACAACCTTTTAAGGGAAGTAGAGTTTTGTAATGTGTGTTTAAGGTGCCTGTGGAATTCACTGCAAGCTTGTTCTCCTGTTATTGCAGCTGTAATTCAGCATCATGAGCCAAGGGATTGATCAATTTCCAGCTCTTGAAGCAGGTAAACAAGAATTTTTAAATAAAGGCAACAATGTGTAACTGTACACGTGTGGTTGCTCTATGTACAGTAGTGGCACCACCTGATATGAAGGCTTCATTTAGTGATTTTTGAGGTTTATTAAAAATATGTAATGTGCAACTGCCAACCAGAAATCTTCATTTCAGATATTTAGATTTTTGTGTTTTTTTTAACCTTCCTTCTAATTGAGTCCAGTTCTGCTTAATTAATGGCACCTGACAGGCTCTGGCTTGTTGCTTTGTCATTCAAGTTGTTATTGTTGGATACTCAATTTATTTTGGCTATATGCATTTAAAGCATGATTTAGCGCAGTAGCACATTTCATTGTGCACAGGAACATTTGGACCACCTTGTATGCCCAGACGGGTGTTTATCAAAAAGTACCAAATGCCAGCCAGCAAAATGTATCTGTACCCCTTGGTTTAAGAGCCACTCTCCATGTTTTGGAACTCTGCCATTAAAGAATCATGGTTGAACAAAATTCTATATTTTGATAAATGTCCTTAAACACTTCAATAATGGGCACGTTCACCTTTCACCACTGTCGCACTTTGAATAGCATTTGCTCAGGCATGCAACACTGTACGCATATGACATTTTTACAATTTTTCTTATTGAGACCTATAGAGTTTTTGTTGAGTGATATTAAATCACCACTGGAATTATTTTTTTTACTAAACCAACAAAAAATGATGGGCATTGAGAGGCTGCACTGATGGGATCTCTCTCTCTCTCTGTGTATATGGGTTTGTATATGTATATGTGTGTGTGTGTGTGTGTGTGTGCGTATATGTGTGTATATATATATATATATATGTGTGTATGTATGTATGTATGTATGTATATATATGTGTGTGTATATATATATATATATATATACACAGGCCAAGTGGTCTAGCAAAAGTGACAGGGGTTTTGATCACAGCCTTTTTAAATAAGAGGCAAACTTTCAAGGTATAAGAACAAAATGAACCCTTGGTAGAGAAATGAGGGCAAACAGTGGTTGTGGTAACAGTAGGAGGAGCTTAAAAAGGTACAATACAAAAAAAAAAGACTGAGCGTACTATGCTCTGGGTCAAGATTAAGTAATGCACAGAATTTAGGGGTCATAATTGTGCAACGTCAGAGTTGATACAAAGCGAACAGGAGTGCAAATTGCACAGAGTGCCACATATTGGGTAATGGATAATAACTGAAGCCGCGCTATACCAAAAAATTTACAAATTAATGAATATACCACATAAAATATATAAAAATACAGAATATTAATCAGATGACGGTCACATATATATTAAAATGATAGTCCATCAACCACAATCTGAATGTGAAAATCTTGTGAAGTTCTAGTGACTTGAAGCAAATCTCATTCATAGATTGTGTGCTTACCAGATGGCAAGCTAGGGAAATTTAGCAGCCAATTACCCAGCCAAGGCCTTTATCCAGGGAGCAAATCAGGTATCGGCTCACGAGTAGACTCCTTACACCATGGGGACAGGGCACCAGTCACAATCTTTAACGATAAGGACTCCGTATTCCAATGGTCATGGGCACAGACCAACCAGATCACCCAAAAAGAAAAAGGCTCACCATAGTGTAAATCCAACTAAAATTATTTATTAAAAAGGTAGTATTGCACTTACACAAGGAGCAGGATACAGAGCATAAATAGTAAAAAAAAAATAGGATGCAGAGCATAAATAATAAAAAAAGTAGGCCGGCTACATGAACACCCATCTTTCCAGCATCTCAAGCGCCGTGACGTCAACACGTCACTCCTCCCCACCCATATTGTGTGCCAGGATGTTAATCTTTTTCTTTTCAATGCTTCTACTTCCTTAACCAGGGAGGTTCTGAAGCAGCATGTGGTAAGATACCAGAACTTTGTACATGATGATGAGGAATCAAGTGCAGTTAAACTGTATAGACCCACAGGATGGCATGAAGCTGGAACTTTACTGCAGAACCCAACCAGGATTAGTCAGAAACCTTACTTTCCAGCAGGGAGTCCAAGTAAGGTGCTGGAGGCTGCAATACTTCTACATTGAGACACAACAAAAAATAGCCTCTAGGTCTCCCTCTTTCTATATCCTCAAAAAGTAGTGATCTGGAAGTCCCTAGTCCTTGCATTAAGATTTACCTAACAATATACAAATACTAGTTATGGACTCAACCATACATGGAAAGGCTATGTATATACAGTATACAACAATCGTGATGGCCAAAGCCCTGTATAAATCCACTTTAATGTACACAAATATACTCTTAAATTTTTAAGAATATATTTGTGTACAATAAAGTGGATTTATACAGAGCTTTGGCTATCACGATTGTTATATATATATATATATATATATATATATATATATATATATATATATATATACACACATACATACCCTTTCCATATATGGTTGAGTTCATGACTGTGCCATTAGAAACGTCTGCTGTACCTGGCCAAAGGTTCCTGCCTGATTGTAGTGAGCTAAAATAAATAAGCTGAGCCAGCCCCAATCTGCATATTTCCTCCCATTGCAAACAGAGCGACTTCTGTGGTCCCGCAGCAATGATTTTGCAGTGATTTTTGGTTCACACATGGCATCCAGTTAACATAGCTGTGATGAGGTAGTGCTTCATCACTGGAAACCTTTTTTTTTTCTTTCTTTTTTTTAAATGAAAGGTGATTTTCTTTACCTTTTCTTCCATATTGTTATATTTATGTGATTATGTGTGTGTAAATTGCAACTTCTCTGCTCTTCCTTCTCTTCCTTCATAATACACAGTGGAGGGCTTTTCTGCACTGCTGTTTTGTCTCCGTCAACCTAACATTTAAAGGGGGCTTCTAATGTCAACTTGTTTTCTTTTGTATTAATATTGTATTTTTAGTCATGGGCCATGTGTAAATCAAAGTTGTTGGTATGCAATGCACATGTAATGAGGGGAAATGGGGGTGTGAGAATTAAGTAATGTATGGGGTACTGCCAACCTCCTTATATAATAGAGAAAAATGTGCAACTAGTAAACAGGGAGTTGCCCCTTGGAACTTTTAAGGCAGAAGAAATGTTGACTAGAGTAAACATGTATACAAAAAAACGCACATAAGTGCTAGTTTTATTAATAATAGAAAAAATATTCATAGAAATATACAAGAATCATTTAAAATGGATTAAATGAATCAATCATGTACAAGGTATTTGGTATCAACCCAAAAGCTTACAACGCACTGCCCAAATACGATTAGGGTCAAGCGGACAGAATTACAGCATAACATCCCGACATGTTTCGGAGGTTCACAATAATATGTAATATTCCTTCATCAGGGGAGGCTTGAACAGTGGGTGATTTTCTTCTTGTCTGTGGTTGTATAACAATATTTGTATAATTTGCCTTGAGACATTATACATTGTTACTTTACATAGTAATTAGTACTTGAGATTAAGGGTACTTGCATAGATACGATTCACTTTAAATTGTGGCAAGATGAAAACAAACAGCATTGGTGATGCAAATTGGCTGAGGGGTCCACAAAGATGGGCGTGCAGAGACTCAGTGCCAGACACTGCAATGCATTCACAAGAGGCGCCTGCTTGTGTGACTAGCAGCAAAAGGGTGTTGTTCAAACTGAAATTGGTAGAGGAGTACTTTGAATTAGTCCCATGTACAAGTACAAAGCATAGGAGTAAAGGGAGTGAACAGACTGAGTGGAGGAAGTAATCTCCAGTCAGACAGGAAGAATATTATTTACCTTTCAAGCTGTAGTATAGTCACAGGATGCAGACCTCACGGCAGCAGTCAGAAGACTAACAGTTTGCCAGCAGAGAGTCTGCACCTTGGATAGGAATATTGTCCAATCAAAGTAGTTTTTAGGCTATGGAGATCAGCCCCTCCACACAGCTGAGAGACAGCTGACTAGGGGGCTGAGAGGCGTCTGTCTGACGCGGAGGCGCGTGGCATAGCCACGCCCACCGGGTGCAAAGATGCCACGTGTCGCCGCGTCACCGTCAGATGTACATTCACCAGTTATCCAGCATTGCCGGGCCTGGGAACGTGAGAGAAGCCCCGCCCTACGCACAAGGCCCGTGCGACGGAAGGAATTCTGTCCATCTTAGGCCATGCACAGGTGGAGCTTACCCGCCGGGTGTCTGCAGAAAGTGCAGGACTGCTCCTGAGCCACCATGCAGCACCATCTAGTGGACAGATGTAGAAAACTCAGCCAGTTTGCTTACAATATAAGAAAAGAATATATATAAAATACATAGAGTGATGAGCTTGACAACACATGTATCACAAATTGGAGGGGTGCATTGTGGAAGAGACAGAACATAAACAACAATGGTGAGTGAGGAACCAGCAATAACCAATTGCAGGTAAAATAAATAAAGTGTTGTGATATATATGGCCTACGACTATTACGTTGGGTTGGAGGCTGTGAAGAAAAAAAGATATGTGAACGTGCAGACATAGACATTAGTGCGTTTGTTGGTGTTTCTATTTGTTTTTTTAGAAAAATTGTTGATAGGGTTGGATTGCCATCTATAGGCTTTTCCATCCTCAAATGCCCTTCTGTCTCTCTATTTTTTGTCTTTTTTGATGGGGATATTTTTATTAAAAAGTTCCAGATGACTTTTTTTTTTTAAACTTTTTCTTTTTCTTTTCTATTTTTTCCCCTACCCCACCAGTGTCACTCCCATTCCTCTCCTTTTCCCCCCTCGCATGTTTACTCTCCTCAACATTTCTTCTGCCTTAAAAGTCCTAAGGGGCAACTCCCTGTGTACTAGTTGCACATTTTTCTGTAATGAGAAATGTGGACACATTGCATATTGTTTTCATGTCGTGTAATAAAGAACATACATTATTAAATCAAAATAAATTTAATATTTACATCAATGGCCTGCAGTATATATAACTAACATTTAATAAACCACGCAGATTTTAATGGCAAATGTCCCTTTTAATATACTTTGTTAGCATAAACAATATGGATGAGTGAACTTTGTTTCTTCTAAGGACTTGTGTTTTTTTTTTTTTTTTTTTTCACGCGTACAAATCCTAATGACCCTTTATTTAAAAGGCTGATTGCTGCAAACAGTACATACACGTACTGTATTTATTGGCGTATAACACTCACTTTTTTTACCCTGAAAATAGAGGGTAAACTGTGAAATGGGCTAATCCAAATAATTTTGATTAGCCCATTTCACATCCTAGTGCTTTGATTAAATAATATTTGCGGGAATTCTTGCAGGACTATCCAAACACATATGACAGCATAGGCGTCCGGACCTTATTGTTATTTGTCTGTCTTTGTCCTTGTGTTTAAATGTTGTTACACCCAAGACATCCACCCATATCTTTGGGGGAACATTTTTTTGCTATTATATTGCACTGATCTTTACTAGCTCTACTAGGGAGTAAACAATATATAACTTTATCTATGTGATAATATAGATACTTTTGATACTTGAATAAATTATATATTAATTTCTAATACTTATTGATTTATCATTGCCCACAGATTGCCAACAGTAGCTGTCTTTATTTTCTCTATGGGGACTCACTTCTTTTGATCCCAATAGGAGAAAAACCTCTTTTATATGCAATTATCCTGGCTACGGCAAATTCCCACACTGGGAAGCGGCAGAATACCAATTACTAGACACTACATCCCTGACACACAATATAAAATATGCACAAATTTTTTCTTTTTGCAGAGGGTAAACTGTGCCTGCATGTTATACGCAGGAGGCTGTGAAAAGTGTTTTTCCTGAAACTTACCTCTTTAGGTTAGGGTGCGTGTTATACGCCGATAAATACGGTACATATAAGTTCTCATGTATCCAAGTCACAGTGTAATTAGTAGTAGATGGTCACATACAACTGGATTTTTTCCATGGAGAATCTTTAGCTCTCAGTACAGGAATATACCCCAGCAATTATAGCCACACTGGTAACTTAGTCCCCTTGATCCAATTAGCATAGAATGTGCCAAGGCAGAGGTTCATTGGCCAGTAACCCAATGGGGGTCGACAAGGTTGTTGTGAAACACTGCAGACCCAACTATGACACAGGATGTAGTGTATCTGGCCCCCTTATACTTACTCAATCCAGCTCTGTGCCCAAAAGCAGCGTCTCTCTCAACTCTCAACCTCCATTGGCTCCTGCTGCTGTCAATGTCTATGGACACAGGCAGAGCGGCTCAGGATCATGTCCACAGGTGTGTCACCATAGAAAGCTGCTTCCTATGGTGGCACACAGAGTAGAGGAGGAGCCAGGAGTTCTGCCGTGTTACCCAAGAAGAGGAGGTTTGGGGCCCTTCTGTGCAATTCTATTGCACAGATACGGTTAGTGTAACATGTTTGTTATTGAAACAAAATAAGCTTATAATAACATTAAAACAAAAAAGTATGCAAAAAATTGTTTACTTACAAGTTGAATGCTTATTTCCATGCATCCAGCAAAAACAACTTTATAACAGCTTTTTATTAGAACAGTAATGGTTTCCGCAAGGTTCTTCAGGTTGGGTGTGCCTGGATTTGCAAACTCTTCTTACACAGTGGAATCTTGTGTCAATTTTGCTATTTACATAGGTTGAAAAAAGACACAAGTCCATCTAGTTCAAACAAAAAAACAAAAAAAAAAACATATAATCCCCATACACACAATCCTTCACCCACAGTTGATCCAGAGAAAGGGATTTACATCCCCCAACCCTAGTAAAAATCCCTTATCCTAGCGAAACAACAGGATCATTCCCCTAATTCACCACTCAATACAGCATGCTCTTCTGCGCCAATAACAGCCAACCAAAATTGGTGAAAGAATACAGTATATTACAATGTGCGTGCATACATACATACATAAATAATAGATTTGTGACTCTGGAAGCTCTCAGCATAAGACTATAGCAATTCATTCAAGAAAAAAAGCCTTCTTATATGCCCTGACCCTAAAACTTAACCTTTCATTCACCTCACACTAAACGCAGGCTCCCCAACAGGGAATACTTCTTAATTTTTAATCGTACTTTAAGTCCTTTAACGACAGGCTTTGGGTTGTGTAGATGAACTTGCTATTGACATCAGTTTGAAACACTTCTTAGATTAATTTACAGATGCATTAGATCTGCAATTGACTCTCTGGACCTGCCTTTGACCTGCTTTAAGTTTCTTTTGTATTCCCATAGAGGGAGAAGCAGTTCTGACAAGGTCAAAAGTCAGCAAGCTTAACTCACACTTAAAAAATATGTTAACCCATATTTTCATATTCCTTATATAGGCCTACAGTGCCATGTACTTGTATGGAAAAGTATCGTTCTTAGTATTGCTTCCTTTGTGTTAAATCCCTGGTGTTCATGCCAGTTCCTCTGCCTTCATATTTAAATCTGACCACCCTAGATGGGGCGTGGCTTAGCGTATGGAGGAATAAGAAGCTTCCTCCAGGAGCTCCCGCACACACCGGATTCATCGCGGGCACCAGCGCCTTCCAGACCTGCTAAACAGGTCGGTGATGGGGAGGAAAGGTGGGGGAGAAAGTCGCCATACCACCGATCCGAGCAAAGAGGGGGACATAGACAGATTCTTTTATAAAAAGCTGACGCCGGAGCAGCGCGGCCCCCCCTCATCCAAGATGGCGTCGACCCGCTCCTCAGGGACACATGCGGCCTCTCATGGACTGGCTTCCCAGCACCACGCACCTCACACCAGATCTAGGGTGCGAGCCAGCTCTCCCCCTGACTCAGACAACGGCTTCACACGATCAGCCTGCCATTCCCCTGCCTCGCACCGCTCCTATGGAGCTTGGGACATGGAGGCCTATATCAAAGCCCTCCCTACCAGACATGATTTTGAGGCCTGTGTGCAGAGGCTTGAGCGTTCCTATAAGCAGGAAATTGCTGAGCTGCGCAGAGATGTCACTAGCTGACTGGATGAGGTGGAACACACTGTTGAAGAGACTGTAGCTGCCATACAATCGCATGATGCCATCCTGAATGAGCACACCCTGCAAATACAGCACCTCATGTACCATCAGGACGACCAGGAGAACAGGGCCAGACGCAATAACATCCGCATCCGTGGCCTACCTGAGTCAGTGGACACTAAAGACCTAGCCCCGGCTGTCATCGCTATGTTTAATGACCTGCTCCAGAGAGAGTAAGACGCACCTCTGGAACTTGATCGTGTCCATAGAACCCTGGGCCCTAAGAATCCTAACCTGGAACACCCTAGAGATGTCATCTGCAGGGTCCACTTCTACGCGATTAAAGACGCCATCATGCAGGCGGCACGAAAACAAGGGACCATTTGTTTCAACGAGTCCCAGATATCCTTGCTACCGGATGTCTCCAAGCTGACCCTGGATATGCGCCGGGCATTGAAGCCCCTCACTGGGGCCTTACAAGCTAAACAAATCAAATATCGCTGGGGCTTTCCCTTCCACCTTTTTGCTTCGCATGAAGGGAAATCGGCAGTGTTTCGTACACTCGGCGATCTCCCCAAATTTCTAGGGACCTTTGAACTGCCTCAAATATCTCTACCTGACTGGCCTCTTCACGCAGCCACACCTGGATTCCCGGTCGCCTCCGGCTGGCAGAAGCAATCCAAGAAACCCAGGCGTTCCAGATCAGAAACCTCCAAGTCAAATGCCGGATGATTTAATGCTATCAGCTCTTCGTGCCTTTTTTTTTCTCTCCCTCTTTAGCTGGGCATTAGACCCGCAAAGTGTTCCTGTTCTTAGGTTACAGTTTTGTTGGGGCGCTCTCCTACTAACTTGTGTCTTACTTCCTGCTCACAGGGGACATTCCGCCATATTTTGTGTTCCTTTAAGTTGTTCTCCCTGAACGTTGACCCCTTGTGAACTTTCTCCCTCCCCCATAAGTAATGACTGTCCTCCAATACCACATTGACTCCCCCCCAGCCCCCCCTCCCCTCCCCAATACCTAAAGCGATTTATTGTGATTTTGTTTGGAAGCCTGGTGCAGGACCCCTGAGGCTGTCAAGTGTTCTCGCAGATTGTCCGGGACTCATACTCCCGGACTTATATACATGAGTATCTAACTAACTGCAGCCGTCGGGGGCCCTGAACCGCTTGACTTATGGTTATGTTTACATGTTTATTTTTGCAGCCCGGTGTGTGCGGGCACCTCTGTGCACTGTCTGCGATCCCCCTCCTAGGTTTACAGCGTCCTACTAGGACTCCGCTGACATGTTGCTTGCAACGTTACTAGTTTGGCCATTGAGGCCCTATTTTCTACCTCTCCTCTCCTTCTCTCTTTCCCCTCTGTTTCTGGACCTCTCCTTTCCTGTGTTTCTTTGTAAACAATCCTACACCCCTCCCATTTCCCTCCTTACCCCTTTCCCAGTGACAGCGAGCTCGGAACTAATTAAGATCTATTCCCACCCTATAGTGCTCCCCTCATGGCAGCGCCTGCCTCCTTAAAAATCTCTTCCCTGAATTGTAGGGGCCTTAACGTCCCGGAGAAGAGGAGACATATCCTATACCACTTCCACAAATTACGAACCCAAATCCTTCTCCTCCAGGAAACTCATTTCCGATCCGACACCATCCCACAGGTTTTACATAAACTGTACCCTACCTGGTTCCACAGCACCAACCCTGCCGCAAAATCTAAAGGAGTATCTATTGCCTTTCACGCCTCATTCACCCCTGACGTGCTTGACACACTCTTAGACCCCGCAGGGAGATATGTTTTTCTTAAATTGTCGTATTTGAATGTGATTTACACTGTAATTAACGTATACTCTCCTAATCAGGACCAACCGCAGTTCATCTCCAAGGTGGCCGCACGCCTGAAAAGGTTTAGTACTACCAACATGATCCTGGGAGGTGACCTCAACGCAGCTCTGATACCTCGCCTTGATTCCTCGACGGGTAAGTCCTCACTCTCCGCTGCTTCTTTGACCAAAATGAAAACCGCTCTATCTGACCTGTCTCTGTGGTAGGGTGTAACACCCTCCAGACATCCACCAAAGGACTATACATATTTCTCCCCAGCACACTCCTCTTGCAGCAGACTGGACTACCTATTCATCTCCCAAGCCCTATTGGACTGTTCTCCTGACACCTCGATTGGCCTTACACTTTGGTCGGACCACGCACCCATTCACTTGAGCTTGGGTAGGGCTCCTACCCCCAAGACCAGATCTTCCTGGAGGCTCAATGACAACTTACTCCTAGATACAGTGTGTGCCCAAGACATCCTCCTGACCATACATCACTTTATTGCAGACCACGCACACGACGACACTAACCCTCTTACGAAATGGGAGGCCCTCAAATGTGTCCTTAGGGGCAAGTTTATCCAGCACGGCTCTAGGCTTAAACATGCACGCACGGCGGAGATAACCAGACTTTTGGCTTTAATAGCTTCATTGGAAGAGTCCCACAAACAATCCCCTGAGGCCAGGATTCATCTTGAGCTGGTTAATGCCAGGCGGGACCTTCTGCAAATCTTTTCAGAACGTTCCCTGGTGGCTAGGGATAAGGGGCAATTCGCCCATTACTCCCAAGCCAACAAGTGTGGTAGACATTTGGCCCATACCCTACAACCTCAGCAAGCCCTGAAACATATTCACTCCCCCTCCGATGGTAAACTGAGTTCCAACTTAGCCAAATCCGATGAATTTCATAGATACTATTCCAATTTATATAATCTATCCCCCCAAAACCCCTCTCCTAGGCCCCCTTCGGTCGGCTCCGAACAGGACATATCATCCTATATTCAAGAAACCTCCCTTCCCCCCATACCAACTTCGGATGCAGAGGAATTGGAATCCCCTCTTTCTGAAGCAGAATTCCTATTAGCCATCAAGGAACTCAAAAATGGTAAAAGCCCAGGACCTGATCGGTTCTCCTCGCGCTTTTACAAGAAGTTTGCTCCCCAGCTTGCCCCCTTTCTTGCAAATGCCTTTAACGCCATTAATGATAATCTCTCCCCCTCATCGTCCTTACTTCATGCCCAGATTGTAGTGATTCCGAAACCCGGTAAAGACCCCTCCTTATGCGCCAATTATAGGCCGATTTCCTTACTTACTATAGACTTGAAATTGTTCGCCAAGATCCTGTCGAAACGTCTCTCCCCATTACTACCTGACATCGTACATAGGGACCAGGTGGGTTTCATCCCTGGCCGTGAGGCGCGGGACAACACCACTAAAACTGTTCATCTTATAGCATACGCTCACCGTAATCGGGTGCCTGCCTGCCTCCTCTCTTGTGATGCGGAGAAGGCCTTCGACGGGGTCAGCTGGCCGTTTCTCCAAGCCACCCTTGCCCAAATAGGACTAGGACCGAAAATGCTCTTGCGCATTATGGCCCTGTATTCCACGCCTTCCGCCTCTATCTTAGTAAATGGTACTCACTCACGTACATTCACGATAGCTAATGGTACCAGGCAAGGATGTCCCCTCTCCCCTCTCCTTTTCGCCCTTGTTATAGAACACTTGGCCTAGGCCATCAGAGCAAACCCGAGCATAAGTGGTATTCAGACCCCCTCCTCACATTTCAAACTCTCCCTATACGCTGACGACCTCTTGCTTTATGTGACACAACCCCACATTAGTATCCCATCCATCCTAGCAGAGATCAACCGCTTCGGACGGCACAGTAACTATAAGCTTAACATTTCCAAAACGGAAGCCCTTAACCTATCACTTCCACATCATACCCTTTCCTCCCTCAAGACTAATTTCTCCTTCCAATGGCAGGCGACATTCATTTTCATATTTAGGTACGTCCATCCCGACACGCGCGGCGGATATCTATACTCTGAATTTTGGCCCTCTGCTCACTAAGATCAGACGCCTAACCGAGAACCGGATGGACAGACCGCTCTCTTGGTTTGGTCGCATGAACACCCTAAAAATGGATATACTCCCCAAATTATTGTATCTATTCCAAGCCCTCCCCATTTCCCTCCCTTCCGCATTTTTCCGCACCCTGCGCTCTTTGGCTATGCGCTTCGTATGGCAGGGGAAGCACCCCAGGTTGAATCATCTTTTATGCACCACCATCTCTAAAGGTGGAATGGGTCTGCCGAATTTTGAGCTTTATCATTCCTCAGCTGTGTTATCACGGATCCTGGAGTGGTTTCCCCGCCCCTTTGTCAAAGCCGCTACCCTGGTGGAACAAGACTTGTCCCCGATAGATCTTCGGGCCCTTCTATGGGGTTTTGAACATACTCCGGGGTCTCTCACTGCATTATCTCTCCTCACCAGGGATGCTCTGGTGCTTTGGTATCGCAAGAGAGAGGCCTATGCTTTATCTACTGAACCAAGCCCACTCACCCCATTATTTGACAACCCAGCCCTTCCGGAGGGCAGGTCCATCCACACACTTGACGGCTACGACAGAGCTTCCTGGCCCACGGCACGACAATTCGTTGACTCTGCGCAGGGTACCTTTAAGTCAAACCATAACTGTACATCCTCCCCGCTTGACTTGGCTCACCCGACTACACCTGACTTCTTATTGCAAAGGACTTCACGAATCCGAACAGATCCATCGACCCCTGACCAGTTTTGAACAATTATGCACACTTCCTGACACCCCCCGCCATACCCTTTCCTTGACCTACAAACTGATTCTAGACCACACTCATGACTCCTTACCTAAATTTACAAAAGTTTGGTCGGAGGAGCTTAGGAGAGACATTACTGAAGTAGAATGGAGTAAAGCCTTTCTCTTTACCCACAAATCGTCTATCTCTAGCTACTCCCAAGAGAAAAACTATAAGGTGATTGCCAGATGGTATCGAGTGCCGACCACCCTCAGGATCATGTACCCCTCAGCTGCGGACACCTGCTGGAGATGCAACTCGGCAACAGGTACATACAGTCATGTATGGTGGGAATGTGATGTAATTCGACCGTTCTGGTCTCAGATTTTTCAAATTTATTCTGAGATTTATGATACGCCTCTTCAGCCTTCTCCTTTTATTGCCCTCCTCTCCATCCTACCGGGTACTGTCAAATTCCAAAAACACAACCTTCTTAAATTTTCCTTTAGCTCGGCGACTCATTTCTAGGCATTGGAAAACCACCTCCCCTCCTTCGATTGTAGAATGGGTAAATGAGATGAATACTAGTATGCTATTGGAGGAAATGCTTGCCAAATCTCTAGACAGACATGCTAAATTCTCCTTTATCTGGAGTATATGGAGACTTTACTCAACTTCGGATAAGTTGAAGGATAGGCTCCCGCTAGGGCCTACTCCCTGAGGCCTTACCAGTCCTCAACCTTCGGGTTCCCTGCCATGTTTGGATACCCTTCCATTGGTCCGCAGCTCGCTGTCCCCCTCACCCCCCCTTCTTCCCCTTCCACCCTTCCCTTTGCACTATACCCCCCTTCTAAACTCTAGATCTCCCTTTCTATCTTTATTTCTCCCTATCTCTTTCTGGGGCCTCCCCTAAAGTTATTTGATGACTCTTTTACATGTATGTGGTCCATTTTATGTTTACACTGTCATCACTTGTGAGACTTCACCAATAGGTGTTGGAATGGTGTCGTCTGTACAGGTATTCATGTCATCCCCTAATGACTCCTCCGATCCAGGATCGCAGTAGGATCCCACAGGGGCATCCTGGTCGGATGGAGTGGGTAATGTGTCTTCAGACGACACTGTTTGATTTGTGTATTACTTCACACCTCTTCTCATGAGCTAGTATTTATTTGTATATTGCCGTATACATGCTGTAACAGGAGATTACCCCTTACTTATCGGTCCGGGTTGCCTCTTGACGGGCTCCTGGATTCTTGTCTTTTTTCTGTACAGTTGAAACTTTGATAAACAATAAAAACGAATTGAACTTAAATCTGACCACCCTAGGCATGAGAGCACAGCGTGGTCAGCTTTTTTGGTTTTTTCTGTTATGAGTACTCGGCCTGCTTTCCGCTAATGATCAGACTGCTGCTGACAATGTCCTCCCCTTCACAGTCATTCACTGGGAAGACCAGCTTGATGCCGCTTCTCCTCCTTCAGCTCTGTAAGATCCTAATGCAGGGAATGTGATCACTGATTATTAAAAAAAAAAAAGCGATTTGTTTTTTATATGTATACGCAAATGTTTTAAACTGATAGGGTTGTTTTACAAGGTCAGGGTTTACATATACTTTAAATCTTCTTTTCTCTGGGAAAAAAAATAGAAGTCAGCAGCTACAAATACTGTAGCTGCTGACTTTTTAATTTTTTTTCTTTAAGATCCAAACTCTTTTTATTGATATCAAAGAGCAAGATCGACAGTACATTATATCAAAAGTAGAATCAGGTGAGAAAAAAAAAAAGTAAATGTCAGAACATACTGTATGCTAAACATTAAGCACAAATGACTCTATGCAAAAAGCTGCTGCCTTTTATTAAAAAGAAACTTGCCTGTCTAGGGATCTAGTGCTGTCCTCATCTGGGCCGGTACTTCACCAGTCTTCAGGTCCCCAGCACTTCCTTTTTTCCTGTAGAAAAACCCGGATGTGACCCCCTGCAGCCTGAAATGGGTAAAAAAAAAAAAAAAAAATCTAAAAGTAGAAGCGGTCAGGGGGAGGGGGGTTTGTGGGAGGAGGAGATCGATTTCCAGAACTTTCCTTTTAAAAGTTAAGTTCTGCTTAGCCTGGGCCTGAGACTTACCAACGGGTAGATTACTATTCAACACAGTGGCATTATCTATTCTGCACCTACAGTGGAAGAAATCTGTCCCTGACAGGCTGACTCAACCCAAAAAAATAAATCTATGAAGAAAATAATGCAGCGCCTCCAAATATAGAATATTACAAACTTAAAACGTGCTAGCAACACGGCATTCATAATGTACAAAAACCATCCACATTATTCAAAAATAATAAAAATAAATCGGTGTCAATAAAGTCCAGTGCAAAAAGACTCCAAAATATGTGATAAATATCACTGCAAAAAAACTGTCTTCCACCAGCTAAAGAAAATCCTTTCCACCACGTGTGAGCAACAAAACTAAAATGCACGCATCGACATTATAGTGTTACTAAACCCAGGACCCTGCATTCACTATATCTGGTCTCCCACAGTACACAGGACATGGAAATGCAATTACAGTATTTTAGTAAATATAAACTGCTAAATACCTTTTCTCATCAGCAGTATATTGCAGTCTTGTGACTTCTATCAGTGTTCAGCCAAGCACTAATTAAAGCTTGTAGTAGGAGTTTTCACTGTCCTATGAGCCTGCATGATCCCTGACCCTCTGTCTGGACAGTGCTGATTGGCCCTGTGCTGATCAAATGCACCCTCCCAAGAAAAATAAATCTCTATTAATACACACCAAACTAAGCATGTACAGAGTGCACCCAATACTCTGTTCTATCAGGAGATGGATTGGGGAATGTGGAAAAAGGGGAGGGTCAGAGAAGACAGGATCAAGCAGCCTTTTTACACAATGCGGAAGATTAACCCCTTAGGTTCCACAGTGAGTATAACAAGCAAGCTTTACTGCATATAAAGACTGATTTTACAGTTGTGGGTTTAGTAACACTTAAAAGCTGCCAGAACAATCAACAGAATCCTTAACACGTTGTCAGCCTGCTCCATTCTTGCAATTGGGACACCCCACAGTACCGCTTCTCGCCACTGGGGACAGTCAGAAGATTTGCTTGATACTGTCAGGGAAAGAAAGCACCTACCACACAGAGCCACAAGCAGGGGACCACACATATAGTGTGGTATATTTATTAAAAAGTATAGATTTTACATAAAGTAAGTCTTCATCCAAATGCCAGTAAACAATTTCCTCTGGCAGGTTTAATGTCGATGCGTGCATTTTAGTTCTGTTGCTCACGTGTGGTGAAAGAGGATTTTCATTAGCTGGTGAAAGACACTTTCTTTGCGGTCATATTTATCACATATTTTGGACTCTTTTTTTTTTGCATTGGATTTTATTCACACTGATTTATTTTTAGTATTTTTTAATATTGTGGATGCTTTTTGCACATTATAAATGCTTTGTTAAAAGCACATGCTTTAAGTTTGTAATATTCTATATTTGAAGACACTGAATTATTTTCTTTTTTGGTTTGTTTGGGTATTGTATATTTACCTATTGCAAGCTGCCCGTTTCTTTTCTTTAGCGCTGACTCCCTTTTATGTTTTCATAAAATCTGAATTTTAAAACCTGACACTTTAAAGGAGAAGCCCAGCCTGAGCTCATTTGGCTGGACTTCTCTTATGGGTCGCAGGAGTTCAATCAGTTTTTAAATCCTGTGACCCGTTTTCAGCAGAGAGCCGTCTGAAGTCCGCCCTCTGCTGACTTCACACAGATCAGTCCAGGCACTGCATCATACCGACTGTGCAAGTCTGGATTCGCCAGGTGCCTGGACTGATAGCTGTCTCAGCCTCTCAGCGAGCTGCTGAGAGCATGAGATGGCCGCTCCCCGCCCCTCCAAAGCTCAGCGCTCCAGTGAGCGTGGAGGAGCAGAGCAGCAGCCCTCTGTTCAGGGAGCGGTGAGAACCGAGCCATCGACGGTGTTCGTTGGTTCGGCATTCAGTGCAGAGACGCCGGGGGGACAGATGCAGCATCGGTCCGATGCTGCATCCACCTAGGTAAGTATAATGGGGGAAAAAATGTTTGTGTAAAGTGCTGTATAAATTGACAGCGCTATATACAGTGGATATAAAAAGTTTACACACACCTGTTATTACACACCCCTGTTAAAATGTCCGGTTTCTGTGATGTAAAAAAAATGGGACAAAGACACAAACTATCCTGGATTATGGTTAAAGATGGCTGTCATACGCTCATTAACGATGGAATGCAGATATTCGAGAAGGTCTTGGACCCATGGGTCCGATATCTGACAGAAGATCCTCGATGTATACCAGTGTAGAGCAGACTCAGAGTGACGGGATCCGATGAGCAGGGTCATTCCTTATTTCAATCTTTCTTCTTTCTCTTTCTTTTTTTCTTGTTCTCTGCTGGAGTATAAAGCGGGGATTATTAGCTTAGAGTGAGATCCGGTTTTGGGGAAATGAGGGATGTGGTCTCCTCTCTGTGAAGACGTAGACCCTTTTTATTAATTAATAAAATAGATCTTCGCGTATCTGGAACTTACTGGAACCCATAAATTGACCTTTAACTCGAAAAGTGCGAAAGACAGAGGTTTAATAGTTAATAGTAAAGAGAGATTGAGATGCAGCTTAACCACTTAAGCCCCGGACCATTATGCAGCTTAAGGACCAGAGGTGTTTTCAGAATTTGGCACTGCGCTGCTTTAACTGGAAATTGTGCGGACATGCAATGTTGTACCCAAACGAAATTTGCGTCCTTTTCTTCCCACAAATAGAGCTTTCTTTTAATGGTATTTGATTGCCTCTATGATTTTTTATTTTTTTTGCGATATAAACGGAATAAGACTGAAAATTTAGAAAAAAAAATGATATTTTCTACTTTTTGTTATAAGGAAAATCGAATAAACTCAATTTTAGTCATACTTTTATGCCAAAATGTATTCAGCCACATGTCTTTAGTAAAAAAAATGTCAACAAGCGTATTTATTAGTTTGTGCAAAAGTTATAGCGTCTACAAACTAGGGTACATTTTCTGAAATTTACACAGCTTTTAATTTGACTGCCTATCTCATTTCTTGAGGTGCTAAAATGGCAGGGCAGTACAAAACCCCCCCAAATGATCCAATTTTTGAAAGAAGACACCCCAAGGAAATTGCTGAGAGGCATGTTGAGCCCATTGAATATTTTTTTTTTTGTCTCAAGTGATTGAATAATGACTAAAAAAAAATTACAAAAAGTTGTCACTAAATGATATATTGCTCACACATGCCATGGTTATATGTGGAATTGCACCCCAAAATACATTTTGCTGCTTCTCCTGAGTACGGGGATACCACATGTGTGGGACTTTTTAGGAGCCTAGCTGCGTACGGGCCCCCGAAAACCAAGCACCGCCTTCAGGATTTCTAAGGGCGCAAATTTTTGATTTCACTCCTCACTACCTATCACAGTTTCGAAGGCCATAATATGCCAAAATAGCACAAACCCCCCCCCCCCCCAAATGACCCCATTTTGGAAAGTAGACACCCCAAGCTATTTGCTGAGAGGCATGGTGAGTATTTTACAGCTCATTTGTTTTTGAAAATGAAGAAAGAAAATAATTTTTTTTGTCAGTTTTCAAAACTTTGTGACAAAAAGCGAGATCTGCAAAATACTTACCATACCTCTCAGAAAATAGCTTGGGGTGTCTACTTTCCAAAATGGGGTCATTTGGGGGGGTTTTGTGCCATCTGGGCATTCCATGGCCTCCGTAACTGTGATAGGCAGTGAGGAGTGAAATCAAAAATTTACACCCTTAGAAAGCCTGAAGGCGGTGCTTGGTTTTTGGGGTCCCGTACGCGGCTAGGCTCCCAAAAAGTCTCACATGTGGTATCCCCATACTCAGGAGAAGCAACAGCAATTTTGGGGTGTAATTTCACATATGCCCATGGCATGTTTGAGCAATATATCATTTAGTGACAACTTTGTGCAAAAATAAATAAATAAATAAATAGTCTTTTTTTCGCAACTTGTGTCAACATATAAAATATTCCATGGACTCGACATGCCTCTCAGTATATAGCTTGGGGTGTCTACTTTCCAAAATGGGCTCATTTGGGGGGGGTTTGAAATGTCCTGGCATTTTATACACAACATTAGGAAGCTTACATCCACTCTTCTAACCACTTGAAGACAAGAAAATTATGTTGAACCCCCAAACATTATATATTTTTTTAAAGCAAAGGCCCTACAGATTAAACTGGTGGTTGTTGCATTTTTTTTTTCCACAAAGTATTTGTGCAGCGATTTTTCAAACACATTTTTTGGGGAAAAAATACACTTTTTTTTTAATTTTAATGCTTTAAAACACACTATATTGCCCAAATGTTTGATGAAATAAAAAAGATGATCTTAGGCCGAGTACATAGATACCAAACACGACATGCTTTAAAATTTCGCACAAACGCGCAGTGGCGACAAACTACATACATTTTTAAAAGCCTTTACAGGTTACCACGTTAGATTTACAGAGGAGGAGGTCTACTGCTAAAATGACTGCCCTCGATCTGACCTTCGCAGTGATACCTCACATGCATGATGCAATTGCTGTTTACATATGACGCCAGACCGATGCTTGTGTTCGCCATTGCGCAAGAGCAGGGCGGGACAGGGGTGCTTTTTTATTTTATTTTTAAACTGTTCCTTCCATATTTTTTTTTTTTATCATTTTTATTGTTATCTCAGGGAATGTAAATATCTCCTATGATAGCAATAGGTAGTGACAGGTACTCTTTTTTTTGAAAAAACTGGGGTCTATTGGACCCTAGATCTTTCCTCTGCCCTCAAAGCATCTGACCACACCAAGATCGGTGTGATAAAATGCTTTCCCAATTTCCCAATGGCGCTTTTTATATCCGGGGGGGGGGGGGACATTCCTTCCCACTGCTTGTAAAAGCAGTCCAGAGGCTAATTAGCCACTAGGATTGCTTTTACATAAAAGTCGGCCGCTGGCTGAAAAGAATGATACCAAGATGATACCTAAACCCGCAGGCATCAATCTGGTATAACCATTCAAAGTCCAGCAACATATCAGTACGTTGCTGGTCCTTGTTGGACATGTATTGTAATCTTTTTTTTCATGCAGCCTGTTGGCTGAACGAAAAAAAGAGATTGATCGGTGGGTATGCCCACCATTAGAATAACGCCCTTCATCCACCCACTTCTAATGATGGGCATACATGCACCATTTATATATGCCGAAGCATAGGGGCATCTTCCCGCAAAAGTTATGCCGCACACACATGGTCGGACTTTTCCACGGGCATGCCTCCGTTGGAATTTTGACCGTATGTACATGGCATTAGGAGAAAAATCGCTCCTCTGCTCCTGCTGCCCCCATGCTTCGGCATATATGCTCTTTTTTTTTAACTGTGGTGGTGAAATCACCTCCTACAGCACTGGAGTCGCAGGGATCAGGCCTGTCTCGGCGAACGCTGCAGTTATGTGTGTTGTGTTTTGTAAGTGACAGTGATCGATCTATACTGCACTTGGGTGGCCTGGGCTGGACAGAGGGGCAAAACGCAGGTGCTAGCAGGTATCTGGGCTGATCCCGCTAACACTGCGTTTTTGGGAACCCTAAACTGCTGGGGACGCTAGTATAGATCTGATCAGATATTGATCTGTTCAGATACTATACCACTAAGGGAGGTGTATGCTTCACGCGTGGGTGTTAGCGTTACTGGCACTAACCTGACGCTGCCTGGGGTGTGACTCAGACCCTCTCTGACGCTAAAACCTAATTGATATCACCCGCCGGGCGATCAGGGGGTTAAACCTTTATTGGGTTATATACGGCGGGTGCCCTGACACTATAAAAAGCAAACTAACTAACCAACGTCACCCGTAACACTTATATGGTGATCACTGGTGAAAGGGTTAAGTAGGGGCAATCAGGAGGTTAAACCTTTATTAGGTAATATATGGGGGTACCTGACGCTATATAAAAACCTGACGGGGAACCTAAATAACAAAATAACTAACTGGCTAACCAGTGTCACCAGTAACACTTATACGGTGATCACTGGTGAAAGGGTTAACTAGGGGCAATTAGGGGGTTAAAACCTTTATTAGATAATATATGGGGGTACCTGACGCTATAAAAACCTGCGGCGAACCTAAAAAAAATAACTGGCTACCTATCGGCACCAGCATAACTAATACAGCGATCAGAAAAACGATCGCTTAGTGACACTGGCAAAAGGGGGTGAAAGGGTTACCTGGGGGGCGATCAAGGGGTTAAACCTTTATTAGGTAATATATGGGGGTACCTGATGCTATAAAAACCTGCGGCGAACCTAAAAAAAATAACTGGCTACCTATCGGCATCACCGACACTAATACAGCGATCAGAAAAACGATTGCTTAGTGACAGTGGTGCTAGGGGGTGAAAGGGTTACCTGGGGCGATCAAGGGGTTAAACCTTTATTAGGGGGGGTTAGGGGGCTAAACTGGACCTAAAACACTCTGCCCTGACACTTTTACAGTCACAAATGTCACTGATTGCAGTGATCAGTAAATAAATAGTCACTGCAATCAGTGACACTGTGACTGGGGGGTGATCTGCGGGGGGCGATCGTGTGCCTATGTGTCCTGGTGTCAGTGTGCTGTTTAGTGCACTAACCTGATGTCTTCTCTCAACGGCGCTCGGTATATGTGAGCGCCGCAGGAGAGATGACATCACTTCCTCCTGCCTGTGTAAACATTACACAGGCAGAGGAAGCTTTTCATTCGCCGGGAGCGATCGCGAGGGGGTGGCCGGAAACTAATGACCGTCCCCTCATCACAGATCGCTCCCGGAACGATGCCGACCGCTCACTGTATAGAAGGGGGGTCCAATGGGGCCCCCCAACTATACAAAGGCAGTCACGTACAGGTACGTGATTGTGCCTGTCCGTGCCATTCTGCTGACGTATATATACAGTGAGCGGTCGTTAAGTGGTTAATAATGTCACGTATATAATAACTAAAAACAGGGAATACCCCGAGGAGACATGGATAATACATACTATTTCACCAGTAGTGATCTCTATTCGCAAGAACGTACATTGTAGAAATAATATACTGCCTTGAAAATGTTTGGATATTTATCTATTGAATTTTATACTGTACGTGTCCAATGTAATTTTAATAAAAATATTGAAAACAAAAAAATGAGACAAAGATAAATCATTGAAGAGCTTTTTTCACCTTTATTGTGACCTATAAACTGTACAACTCAGTTGAACAACAACCTGAAATCTTTTTGGTGGAGGGAAGTAAAAATAAATAACTAAAATAACATGGTTGCATAAGTGTGCATACCCTTAAACTAATACTTTGTTGAAGCACCTTTTGATTTTATTACAGCACTCATTCATTTTGGGTATGAGTCAGCATGGCACATCTTGACTTGGCAATATTTACCCACTCTTTGCAAAAACACTCAAAATCTGTCAGATTGCAAGGGCATATTCTGTGCACAGCCCTCTTCAGATCACCCCACAGATTTTAAATCGGATTCATGTCTGGGCTCTGGCTGGGCAATTCCAGAACTTTAATCTTCTTTTGGTGAAGCCATTTCTTTGTTGATTAGGATATGTATGCTTTGGGTCATTGTCATGCTGAAAGATGAAGTTCCTCTTCATGTTCAGCTTTCTAGCAGAAGCCTTAAAAGTTTTGTGTCAATATTGACTGGTATTTGGGACTGTTCATAATTCCCTCTACTTTGATTAAGGCCACTGTTCCAGCTGAAGAAAAACAGCCCTAAAGCATGATTCTGCCACCTCTATGCTTCACGTGGGTCTGGTGTTCTTTTGGTGATGTGCAATGTTGTTTTTGCGCCAAACATATCTTTCGGAATTATGGCCAAAGTTCAACCTTGGTTTCATCAGACCATAACACTTTCCCACATGCTTTTGGGAGACTTCAGATGTACTTTTGCAAATTTTAGCCGGGCTTGGATATTTTTCTTCAAAGTCTTGCCACTTTACCCCATAGCCCAGACGTATGAAGAATACGGGAGATTGTTGTCACATGTACCACACAGCCAGTACTTGCCAGATATTCCTGCAGCTCCTTTAATGTTGCTGTAGGTCCTTTGGCAGCCTCCCTGACCAGTTTTCTTCTCATCTTATCATAAATTTTGGAGGGACTTTTGTAGGGCTGCAACTAACGATTATTTTCATAATCGATTAGTTGGCCGATTATTTTTTCGATTAATCGGATAAATTCATAAAAAAAAAAAAAAATTATTTATTTAAAATAATAATGAAAAAACGGAGTGTTAATTCAAACTGCATCACAACATAACTATTAAAGTAAATTCCTGACAATGCAGTGAGGGGGCTGGCTCTGAATGGGAGTGGGGACCGTACTGGAGGGTGGGAGAGAGTTAGCTAGTTTGGAGACCAGGCGTTAGAGGGAGTAGGCTGGGAGGGAGGGAGGGAGTTTGGAAGAGGCACGTGGGAGAGGAACCGGACCAGAGGGGGTTGCGATAGAAAGGGAGTTTGGTTGGACAAAGAACCAGACCCAAAAGGGGGGAGTGAGCTAGGGCAAGGGACCGGACCAAAGCGGGCTGGAGGAACCGGACCGGAGTGTGGGAAGGAGAGGTGGCGGCTCTGGACTGGAGTATTCCCCCCCCAGGAACACCAATGATGGGGCACTATTCCTCCTAGGAACACCAATGATGGGGCACTATTCCGCACCCCCCCCAGGAACACCAGTGATGGGGCACTATTCCTCCTAGGAACATCAATGATGGGGCACTATTCCCCACCCCACCAGGAACACCAAAACACCAAATGATGGGGCACTATTCCTCACACCCCCAGGAACATCAATGATGGGACACTATTCCCCCCCCAGGAACACCAATGATGGGGCACTATTCCCCCCCGGAACACCAATGATGGGGCACTATCCCCCCCAGGAACACCAATGATGGGTCACTATCCCCCCCCCCCAGGAACACCAATGATGGGGCACTATCCCCCCCCAGGAACACCAATGATGGGGCACTAACCCCCCCCAGGAACACCAATGATGGGGCACTAACCCCCCCCCCAGGAACACCAATGATGGGGCACTAACCCCCCCTCAGGAACACCAATGATTGGGCACTAACCCCCCCAGGAACACCAATGATGGGGCACTAACCCCCCCCAGGAACACCAATGATGGGGCACTATCCCCCCCCCAGGAACACCAATGATTGGGCACGGTTCCCCCCCCCAGGAACACCAATGATGGAGCACTATCCCCCCCAGGAACACCAATGATGGGGCACGGTCCCCCCCCCAGGAACACCAATGATGGGGCACTATCCCCCCCCAGAAACACCAAAGATGGGGCACGGTTCCCCCCCCCAGGAACACAAATGATGGGGCACGGTTCCCCCCCCCAGGAACACCAAGGATGGAGCACTATCCCCCCCCCCAGGAACACCAATGATGGGGCTCTTGTCCTCCCATAAATACCTGTATTTTAAAAGCAAGCTGCTACCTTATCACAGCTCGGCGCTCATGTGACCGGCTACTTCTCTCCTCTCTCTCTTCCCTCGAGGCAGCAAAGCGAGCGGGGCTGAGAATACAGCGCTGACGTCAGCAGAGAGGAGAGGAGCGGACGTGTGGTCACATGAGCGCCGCTATGAGGTATACAGTGGTGCCGGCTTTTTACACAGGGGATTGTAACACTCGGGACGATGACGGTACTGAAATGCAGGGAGGAAGGTGCGTGCCGTTAGCAGACCAACTAATCGATAATGAAAATCGTTGACAAGGATTTTCATTATCGATTTTATCGATTAATCGTTTCAGCCCTAGACTTTTGGTAATGTCACTGTAGTGTCATATTTTCTCCACTTACATAGTTGGTGAGGTTGAAGAAAGACACAAGTCCATCAAGTACAACCTGTGTGTGTGTTTTTATGTCAGTGTTACCTTGTGTATCCCTGTATAAACTTGATGGTGACTGTCTTCACTGTGTTCCATGGTTTATCTAAAGACCTTCCTGAGCAGCTGAATTTTATTTGGGGTTAATCAGAGGCACTCCAAATGATGGCAGTTGTGTACTGACACATTAAGGCCTGGTTCACACTGGTGCGACAAACGCTCCGACATTGGGAGCTCATGTCGCATGACGTGTGAAAATCAATGTTTCCCTATGAGAGCCGTCTTAACTGGTCCGACACAAGTCGGTCCGACTTTGAAAATGCTCCCTGTACTACTTTGGTCCGACTTTGATCCTACTTCAGCCCATTGAATATCATTGAAGTCGGATCAAAGTAGGATCCTTGTCCTAACCATCCGACATTTGACATCCGACATTTGACATCCGACATGGTGATTACAGCAGCAGTAAAAGGAATTTATCTCACCCTGGGATTGTTTTGATTGGTCAAAGAACAAGTCAGACTATCACAAAGTCGGATCAAAGTAGTATCCTGTTCATGAAAGTCGGATGGATGTCGGACCGATGTAGGATCAATGTAGGACTAATGTCGCAGAGCAAAGTAGGATGAAAGTCGGATGAATGTCGTGTCGTATCAGTGTGAACCCAGCCTAAGACTCATTTAACGTGAGTTTGAATGTGATTGCTTAATTCTGAACACAGCTACATCCCCAGTTATAAGAACACAGCTACCCCCCCCCCCCCCTTAAAAGATTTCAGTTTGTTTTTCAATTGAGTTGTACAGTTTATAGGTCACATTAAAGGTGGAAAAAGTTCTGAAATGATTTATCTTTGTCTCCTTCTTTTTTTTTTTTTTTTTTTACATCACAGAAACCTGACATTTTAACGGGTGTGTAGACTTTTTTATATCCACTGTACATTATATCCACACGCAGGGGCTTGCTCACCATTGACCACCTGGCAGGTTGCCACCTGTTGGAGACCTATTGATATGCTTTTTGATGTCTTTTAAACGTAAATGCATATTTTCTGTTTTTCATTTTACGAATATGTTGTAATACATTTAGATGGTGGCGCTTTTCTCTCCTTTTTTTCTGTTTATACATGGTTTGCTGGTGGGAGCTCCACTAGATCCTGCTTGGAAAAGAGACTGCTGATGGTACCATAATGTGAACTACATGCCACAGTGATTTTTATCGACTTTTCTCATGGACCAAAAGACTCCCTTCATTTGTTTATCATTCCTTTCTGTCAGTTGCACCAGTGCCCCCCCTTTTTTTTGCACTTGGGTACGTTTAGGGTGTTGATGCCCTCTACAAATCTTTTTCTACCTGAAGTTGGTTGAACTGGATGGACTTCTATCTTTTTTCAACCAGATTAACTATGTAGCACTATGTCTAGCTGCATAGCCACTGTTTACTTTACATTTATATTGCTTACTTTGCTATCTTTTTTTCTTATATTTTCTTTTTTACATTCTAAAAAATGTATCTAGTTCTTATTTTTGTATTAAGATGGCCAAAGAATGACCTAAATTAGGAGCCTTCATTTCTGAATGTGTGTAGTCAGAGCATATGAATATTTGCCACCATGAAGTAATATATTAGGTGAAGGAAAATTATTCCAATAACATTTAGAGATGTAGGTCTGTGCCATAAATGAATATTTGAGGAGTGAGATCTTGAGAACAGGTAGTCTCTTGGGCAATAGGAAAGCAAAGCCTTAATGGTTCAAGTTTTCACACCGAAAACCCACTTTAGAATTTCTGCCCCTCTTGGGCTGTTCATTACTTTGCTGACAGCCAGGCACCATTAATCTGAAGCTTCTTTTGATGGGGAAATGACTTGCAGGCCTCATATTTCAGGCACAGGGCAATTGTCTTGGGATTCGATTCCCTTCTGTGAACAGTGTCTGAAAAGCTAGAATCAAATCTACTTTCCAGAGAGGAACTGTAAAACTATTTTATGCAAGATTTCATTTGGGATACCTTAATGGTTGAATAATAAATTTTACCTCATAAAAATGAAATTCAATAATACAGTAGCTTTTCTCCGCGCAGTAGCATCTGGTCGATCCTCCTGAGAGCCAATATTTTCCAACTCATTAGGATCATGTCGTTCTGTATGTCGTCAACATTTGGGTTAGCCAAGCTACCTTTACTTACATAACCGCCAAACTATTAAATAGGTCTCTTGTGGAGTGAAGTCAAATATTCCTCTTATTTTTTTGCGTGTGCTCTGGAAGAAGAGAAGAAAATGTACGTAGTGTAAGACTTAAACATCTGGCATAAACCACATCAGGGTAAAACCGAGGAAAGTAACAGGATTCCCTATTCCTCCCAGGTGTGCTTATAAAACAGGCCGGAGTCACTGCATACTTCTTTAACCACTTAACTAGCAAAAAAAGGGAATAAAAAAGAAACCCAGGGAGCTGGGACAAGCAGCTTGCCGCGCGCATGCCTCTGATTTTTAAGATGACAAACAAAAAGGATCATTGAGCCGGCTATGACCTAAACAGTTTCCTTTGCTATGTAATGTGCCCAGCTGTGTGATTTTGTGTTTTAACTCCAAAGCATTGCCAAGATTGGCACTTGTTTTGTGCTGCTTAAAAATAAAACGGCAGGGCCCTACACTTTTTCTGGGGTAATCGTTGGGAGTGGTGAAATACAGCTGTGCAAAATACTGGCAAATACAATGTGCTTTTGCTTTTTCTAAAATTAATTCCCCCGTGGGTCACAATTATTCCGTTCTGCTTCCTGTTCTGGTCTCGTAGTTTGCGTCTTTTAATATCGGACTTCTCGGTATATGTATTTACGAGCTTGTTGGCAGCCACTAAGCCATTATATAAGGTATATAATACCAAGGTATATCATGAGGGCCTTTATTCTAGATAAAGTTACCTATTAAAAATGCTGAATTTTTTAAAGGTATTTTGATAGACAAAGCTTAAAACTATGGGTATTGTGGAAAAAAACTTTAGGAAACAGAAATCGTCAATGCTTATTTTCAACAGTCCTGATTATTTTTTACTTTCTACACTTTTATTATTTTTCTAATTCTAAAGTACATAGCAGTGTTGAGAGTTCTACTTGCTTGTCAAGCATCTCTAAAATGTTGCACTGCTCTCTGGGAAAAATACACTTAGTGAGAATTTAGGTTTTTATGATTCTTCCTCTGTGAAATCCAGCATGCTTTGCGAGCCTTGCTATGGCGAAAATGCAGGAGGTGTGCACCAGCCACTGAAATGTATTTGCATTTTCAATGCAAGTTCTGTTCAGGATGTTGAATGAAATGTTGCATTCACAATAAAATTGACCAAAAAGAAGTGCATGCAAATACGGTGGATTAGAATCCAATAAGCATTGTTCATTCACCACTTCACCTATACACTTTGAGCTACCTGAAATTATACTGCACATTCAGGGGTTTGCTTATATATGCTTCACAAGACATACATTCTCAATTTAATTTATCACCTAACCCAGCCTTTTCAACCAGGGTGCCTTGAGGTTTCTTCAAGGGGGCCTTGGCCAAATGCCTAAAAAATGCCCCAAAATTGTATACAAGCTGGTGGGTGGATGAAACCTGCCTTTTAGTTACACAAAGCCACAGGTTTTCATTATACACCATTAAAACGTTCTAGCTGTCAATCTCCTAACGACGAATGACATCATCAGTTGATGAGGAGGATGTCAGTTACCTGCATATCATCCTTGTTTGACCCTCCATTGCCTCTCCATCAGCTTTCGGGTCTCATTAGTTCTTGTAAGTGATGGAGAAAAACTGAGTGAGAAGAGAAACATTGTAATACTAGTCCCCCTTCAATCCATCATGAATGCTGCTGCCATACTCATCCACCTGACCACTCAGTATCTGCTACACCTCTCTGTCAATTTCTCCACTGGCTTCCGCCCACCCAACGAATTGAATTCAAAATTCTGACAACTACTTACAAAGCCATCCACAACTTGGCCCCTAGCTACATCACTTGCCTAGTCTCAAAATACCAACCTAATCGTTCTCTTCGTTCCTCTCAAGACCACCTGCTCTCTATCTCCCTCGTCACCTCCTCCCATGCTTGCTTCCAGGACTTTTCCAGAGCCTCTCCAATACTATGGAACTCCTTACCCCAATCTGTCACCTTATCTCCTACTCTATTAGCTTTTAGACGATCCCTGAAAACCCTCCTCTTCGGAGAAGCCTATCCCACCCACACCTAACAACTGTATGTCTATTTTCTCTATCAGCTCATCCCCCACAGTTATTACCCTTTGTTTCACTTGACCCTCCCTTCTAGATTGGATAGAACGCGCAGGGCCTTCTGATTCCTCCTGTATGAATTGTATTGTAACTGTACTGTCTGCCCTCATGTTGTAAAGTGCTGCGCAAACTGTTGGCGCTATATAAATCCTGTATAATAATAATAGTACCAGTTTGCAAAAGTGTATTTACTTTGGAAGAATAAATAGGGGGTCCTTTGTGTATTGATGTTGCTGCATTACGTAAAACTATTAGTTTTTACATTTTAGAATGGGACAGCTTCTAGATTGTCCAGAATTTTAAAGGGTGCCGTGACTGAAAAAAGGTTGAGAAACACTGACCTAACCTACCTTTTACCATGTAAACTCCTTAAGCATTATAGCTTCAAATGCTTTAATCTTTCTACTTTATAGCAGTCCTGTACTTATGATACAGTTCCTTGTTATCTGCCAGTGAAACGCCTTTCTGTGTCATAAGTGGGACTTCCTGCAGGATATACTTTTTGTGGTCTTCACAAAAGTGTTGGCAATTTATCACTGGGTCCCAATATTTGGCTTTCAAGTTGGCCATAGATGGATCGAAATTCATCCAGTTCGACATCAGCCGAATTTTGATCCAAGTATGGGCAGTCTGGTTGTACAGAAGTTGATCTTTCAACTCCTGTTTAATCCGCCTGTTGGAAAATTTTCACTTGATCAGTGTCCCTAGCTATAGCTGGTGGTGCTGATGAGTATATTCCAACGGTGGAGAGGCCTCCCCATTATCTGAATAAAATGGCACTGTGGCCAGAATTTTGCCATTTACCTTGAATGTTAGGATGGGGAATTGATTAATTTTCTTTTGTTCACCTCGCTGGTTGAACAAAAGAAAATGAATCATGCATGGCCTGCCTTACAATGATCTTCCAATTCATATTCTAATGGAATTGGTTGTGTAACTATTAAATTGTGGTGTTTTTTTTTTTTTTTTTTTTAAAAGACCGTTTCTTTGGATATTAATTCATGTTTTGAGAATAGACTCTTAAGCCCTGTACACACGATCGGATTTCCTATGAATTCTAATCCGATGGATTTTTCCATCGGAAATCCGATGAAGCTGACTTCCATCAGTCTTGCCTACACACCATCAGTCAAAAATCCGACCGTCCCAAACGCTGTGACGTAAAACACTCCGACAAGCCGAGAAAAATTAAGTTCAATGCTTCTGAGCATGCGTCGACTTGATTCTGAGCATGCGTGGGTTTTTTTGTCCGATGGAGTTCGACACAGACAATCGGAATTTGCTATCGTTTTTTCCCCATCGGATAAATTTAAAACATGTTCTATTTTACAGGTACTATATGCCGGTTCTGACAATTATGTATGTGTTTTGCCTCCTCATTAATAACACTTTTTTTCTGTACCAAGTGTACTGTCTGACAGATCTCTGGCATCTTATCAGGAAAGTACTCCATCCAAAATTTGCACCAGAACCCAACGTAGAGACACTCCTGGTCCAAGTCTTTTTTTAGTCATGGCACCAAAGCCATCTGTAGCTGTGTAGATGCCATATACAAGCTACAGTTTACCACAGATATATACTGTAGCTTCTACAGTACTCACTAAAAGGTTAATCGTGTGACATGACTACTGTGCAACAAATTTGACCTCTTTAATACTCTAATGTACATTGTGTAGGCGCAGGGAGAGGTGGTGCAATATATTGTTTCAACATATCACGCAGTTTTTGTTTTTTGTTTTTGACATTTCATTCCACTTATTGCACCACAGCTCATTGTAACACTAGTGTGAGATGCACTGCTTAAAAATGCATACATGCTGCATTTTAACACAGTGCACACATATGGTGTGAACAGGGCACATAGAATTATTTTTTCTATGTGCCCTTGTGTTAAGCCTGCTTGTCACGTACCTGGTGCAGATCGAGCTGGAGAGTGGGCTTCTCTTGCACCTCTTATCCAACACCACTGGTTGGAGGTATGAAGACACAGAGTGGCATGATGACCAGTGCCATAGGCTGCGCCAGCTGGTGTTTGCAGGATGCTGATGACTGTGGATCACCGGACAGCAATCGGCAACTTGAACAGAGTGACACTTAATCAGCAGACATAAGTGTAGTCAGGACACAAGCCAGATAGTCATCAACAGCTGGGCAGTGCAGTACAAAAATGCAGGACAGAAGCAGAATAGGAGTACAAGCCAAGATCACAACCAACAGGCAGGAATTGATAAGCAGGTCAGGGGCAAGCTGGGTCATGCATGGGAAGGCAGATATAGCAGGTCAAGGTGTAGGTAAAGCAGGAACTAGCTGAAATCTGTTCTTGTCATAGTCGAGCTTAAATAGGTCGTTTGGCATCAATGCCCGTGTCGTGTGTGTACGTTCTGTTTTTGTGCGCACACGAATACATTTGCGTGTGCGCACCAATGCCAGTCTTGCAGTGAGCTTTCGCTCAGAATTATGAGCATGCAATAGTCTTAGTTCTAATATGTACTTAACTTTTCTTTCACGTGTTGATTTATACAGATCAGTGTAATTAATTGGACATTGTATAAACAAGCACTTGGTTCTTTTACATGCTTAGTATTGCCATACGCCACTCACAAAGGGCACATTTGCCACCAGTATTAGAAATACCACACTTTGTAATTTATAGTAAAGCCTGCATCCTTTATAATGCTTGTTCTCTATAATAGGCAAGCAGCTTTTTCAGCAAGTGTCTCTTGTTTTATTCTTGTACAAAGGGGAAGAATTAAAGTGAATAAATCCCTCCTACTACAAGCAGTAAGAAGAAACAGAATAGGAGTCCAAACAAAAGTTGTTACTGTATAACATGCGATATGTGGTTGGACATAGGAAGAAACATTTTTCGTCCTATGTTATGTTGCATATTGTATACTGCAGGGCTTTTTTTCAGCAGGAACGCGGGGGAACGCAGTTCCGGCACCTCCTGGACTGACTGTATGTAATGGCAAGGGGTGCTGGGGTGTGCTGCAGGGTATTGATGCTCCCTGCTGTGGGATCTGTTCAATCTGAAGGGGATCTATTGTTGCTGAGGAGGTCTATTGTTGCTGGTGGGGGACCTTCTGTTGCTGGGGGTGGGTATTATGTTGCTGGAAGAGATCTACTGTTGCTGAAAGATTTACTGTTGGGGGGAGGGATCTATTGTTGATGGCTGCCGGAGAGTCTATTAATGCTGGCTGTGCGGAGATCTGTTGATGCTGCTGGGAGTCTATTGTTGCTGGGAGGGAAATTTTGTTGTGAGTGGTTCATTGCTGTTATTATTATTATACAGGTTTTAATAGCGCCAACAGTTTACGCAGCGCTTTACAATATAAAAGGGAGACAATACAGTTACAATACAATAAAATACAAGAGGATTAAGAGGGCCCTGCTCAGAAGAGCTTACAATCTAATAGGGTGGGGCAGGTGGTACAAAAGGCTGTAACTGTGGGGAATGAGCTGATGGAAGTGGTAAAAGATTAGTTGGAGACGTGATAGGCTTCCCTGAAGAGGTGAGTTTTCTGCGCTTGCCTGAAGGTAGCAAGAGTAGGGGATAGCCGGACAGGGGGATCTATTGTTGCTGGCTGCAGGTGATCTATTTTACTGCTTTTCTTGATATCATTTACAAATTCCATAGCACCACAAAATGATACTTGGTTTTGTATTGTCTAAAAGGGGCAATACTGGGAGGTGAGTGGGGATGGAACCAAGGGATGGTGCTCAGAGGTGGGTAGGGACAGAGAAAAGGGGTGACTCAGAAAGGGGGAGTTCCTGCACCTATTGTATGATAAAAAAAGCCCTGGTATACTGTAATGTGTATCTAATAAAAAAATAGATCTACCTTACTTAAAGTAATTGTAAACAAAAAAATAAATAAAATTATTTAAAGAAGCAAACATACTTGCCTGCTCTGTGCAATGGTTTGGAACAAAGCAGCCCCGATCCTCCTCTTCTCGAATCCTCCACTTGTGCTTTTTTTCTCCCCCCCCCCACTGAGTGCTCACCATAGAATGCAGCTTGCTATCGGGACACTTGTGTGGGCTTGCTCCTGAGCTGACACTGTGTGTCTATAGACATATAGAGTGCAGCTCGGCCCCAGCCCTGCCCCGCCCCGCTCCCTCCTTACTGGCTGTGATTGACAGCAGCGGGATCCAGTGAAGTCTCTGAGCCAATGAAGAGGATGAGAGCCACTGCTTATGTGCACAGCGCTGGATCAAGATTGGGCTCAGGTAAGTGTAAGGGGGGCTGCATACAGAATTTATTTTTCTCTTACGTTCACTGACTGACACAGCTCCTTTACTTTAGACCATCGGGTTGTTACGCCACCTTCAGGAGAGGACTAGGCAGAACATGTTAACATGTACAAAAAAACAGAACTTTCTAGTTCCGCCCAAGGGGCGGTCCCTTCAGTAACAGCCCCCCAGCCTGCACCTTGCAGCCTCAGTTTTTTTTCTGCCTAGTGAAGGAGAAGGACCTAGGAACCCTGCGGGCCCATCGGTCCTGTGGATTTTTTCTGTAGAAGTTTGCCTTTTTGCGCAAGATTAGTATCCTGGGAGACAGGCTGGATAACCTTATCCTTGTAAAAAAAGAGTGAGAGTACCCCTAGGGGTTTTGAATTGCAGCAATGATTAGAGAAGTAGAAATTATATATCAAAGGTTATAAATTTATTTGTAGTAGAAAATTATCATAAATAGTAGAAAATCAGGACATGAACTCCAAAATACATATTCGTGATGAAACTAACATATAAATCTAAAACATCCAATTGGGTGTGATATCACATAAGAATTATATGTAAGAATGGCGCAATTGCCCCGACACGTTTCGACCTAGACAAACGTAGCGGTCTTCTTCAGGGGGAGTAAGCTTTGCGCCCTTTAATTCTGTTAATAAAACAAATATAAATCAATAAAGTACAATGAACTGTCAATAAGACCCAGTGCACCTCACAATAAAACCTAATAGGGTGCACTGCTGGTGCATGTGGGATACCGAATGTTCAAAATATTCACAGTGTTGGGAAACATAGGGTACATACCCGAGTGGACATCAGCGGCCTTGACTAGTGATCACCAGGAAAAAAACACCGGTCAAAGACACCAGCGATGGCTCCCCCGAACTGGCAGGGGAAGGGGGTCAGATGGATTGCCTGGTAGGCACCGGGGAGACAGCAGAGGCAACCGGAGAACAACGCAGGCCTACGAGAGGTCGCAACTTTGGAACCCCCCACCTCCAAGTGGGCAGTGGGGGGGGAAGGGCAAGGCAGGGGCCACCGAAGCTGACGGTCCCGTAGACACACAGCCTGCCTAGGCAGGTCGGGATGGAGGGGGGGACCGGTGGGGAGGGGCCCCTCAACCCAATCAGACCCTAAAGGAAATATTCGAAAAGGTTGAATTTAGTATAAAATTATAAATATGGCAACAGCAGCATATTATATTTATAGATAGGTTGTACTTGTGGTGAAAAAGAAAAGGTGAGGGGAGAGGAAAAAAGGGAGAACACACAAAGGGAAAAAAACCTTATCCTTGTAGTCTCGCCAGCCTGGCCAGCGAGCGTGTGCAGACCAGAGCTCCGCGCTGGGTCGGCCACGACATGCCCCTCAGGCTCCAGGGGCGGCCGGTGAGCGTAATGCTCCGGGGCACACATATGACCGGGCTACTGATGTCTGCGTCACAGTGTGCCGGGCCAGCAGCTACCCCATACTGATCAGAGAGTGGGCCTGTGATGGAATGTCCCCAGCTCGTCCGGAATGGTAAGTACAGCTCTCCCTGTCCCGGTGGGGCTGAGCAGCTGGGCATTCCCTGGGAGGTCGATTCGGGGGTCCCTCTCTTCTCTCCCTGTCCCTATCTTCCCTCCCCCCCTGTGGGGGTAGCTGCATGCTCTGCTACTCGGTGTGTGTGCGCCACATAGATAGGGGTCCCCCGGGGGGGCTCTCACCTTGGGTGGGGTGCTGCGCTGGGTGGCTGTGTCCTGGGTGTCTGTTGTCTTTCCCCTGGGTGTCTGGAGGGCTTCTATGCTGATCTCTGCCTGTTTTTCACTGTGTCTTTCCCTGCATACAGTTGTTTGTCGGCCATCTTTGGTGTGCCCAGGGAGAAGCATGGTCAGGAACCATTTTCTTGTAGTTCGGCGGCCATTTTCCCTGTGATTATGTCCTTTATGTTTCCTCTCACAGACACCTGGGAGCTGACACAGGCACACCTAGCTGGATGGCGCAGAACTCGGTCAGGGTGGTGAGTCATGCTGTGGGGGCCCCTCAGCCTGCAGCAGTTAGGAGGGTGGGACCATTCACTGTCCTAAGTCCCCAACAGGCGGCAGACAGGGTGGGTCAGCATGGCTTCAGAACCTAGTATTTCTTCCCCCGAAATCCAGGCAATTGCAACCTTAACTCGTTCGTTGCCGAGATGGAGGCGGTGCGTGGGCGCAAAGGTGGTAAAAAGCGTCCTCCGCCCCCCGTCCTCCGGGGAGAGCTCTGACGCAGACTCGGGCCCCGCTGAGGCTGGTGACCCCCTGCTCTGTTGTTTCAGATGACGCTGACCAGGACCGATCGGACAGTGACGATGAGTCCCCGTCCGGGTCCACGCGCACCAAAGCGCTAGTTAGAGCACTTATCACAGCTGTGCGTGATACCCTGAAGATTCAGAAGGCAGAGAATGCATTCAGGTAAATATATTCAGCCTTTAGAGCTACTTTAAAAGAATATTGATAATTTACATAGTTCAGCTACATATAGTAGCCATCTTTCATTTTTCTGAAAACAATAAAAAAATTATTTTGATTGGATCATTTACTGATCTTTTACACCTTGCTATTTTTGATCAGGAACGATTATATTTTTTCATCTGAATACTGAATTTAAACTGAAACTATAAAGGTAAAACTTTTATTGTTGCTTTGGACAGAGTGGAGAGGTATTAGAACACTTGTCGTTTTTTTTTTTATGTTTTTGCCCCGATTAGGAAGAATTTCCCTCTCAATTTCTGCTGTTTCCTTTGCTTTCACCTTCAGTGATAATAGTAAAGACCCACATTTTGGGTTGTCCCCAGAACAGTAATAGAAGGGAAATTTCCAACAGGCACACTGATTTTGGTGACCTTGGAGACCGTTAGGGAAGCTTTTTTACTTTGACAATCTAAGAAAAAGTGAAGGTAAATCTCTCCTTGCGCTATTTAACATGAAAAAAGAAAAAAAAAAAAAACTTTAGTTCAACATTATTAAAATTCCACAAGAGTGGAGAAAATTATTGAGAGGATCTGATTATTTCACAAGCTGGAATCCATGAGGCTACACAGATTTTTGACTAATACAGGCACATGCTGGCAGCACGGTATACTGTACTTGCATTTCAGGACTGTTATCTAAACTTTTCAAGCCAGTTTAGATTTACTTTAGAGGTACTGTCAATTTCAGGTCAAAGTGGCAGAGTCTCCTACTAGCAAAACCCCTGACCCACTTATGCTTGCCTTCCCCAAGCTACCCTAACATTCCATACTTCCACCATTCAAACCCTGTTAGAGCTTTGTTTTGGAACTTTTGATCATTTCACCATCACGCAACTGTGTTCAAGCCTGGTGATTGGCTACTCATGCCCAGACACTACACACTGGGCAGATGTGACATGCTCCCCCATACACAAAAGCACTGGTTATGTGCTATGACAGTGGAGCTTCAGGGAGCACCACAAAGTGAGTATAAGTGGATCAGAGGATGGGCTAGTAAGATATTTTGTCACGGCCTAAAATAGGAAAAAATACCCGTTTTTTTTTTACTCTTTAAGCTTTTATGACGAACCACTAGCTTAACACACCTACTTATCAATATATATTCATATAACAGGTCGTATTATGTATATTTGTACTGGTAGAAGATCACAAGCAATGTGCAGCACATTTGGTCAGTGCACTCATTATAAAAGAGTTTAGTTCTCCTTAAAAATCTTTCCAGAGTTGAAATGCTGTGCTGATTAATTTTTAATACAGCTGTTGAGTTCTAAAAGACAGCTCTGCAAGAAAACTTTAATCCTGTTTTATCTTCTTCATTACCATTGATGGTTGGCGCACTGCCTTACAGGCCACATTTATTCATACACAACACTTAGGAACTAGCTGTGAATTACAATCTGTTATTTAGCTAGCACAACTCAGGTGACATCAGAAAACAAAAATAGTGCAAGGTCAGAGTGTATTATGATGTCATCTGACCCATGAGGCCTGATTATGGCTAGCTTTATTCACACCTACATATATTTTGTTGAGTGTCTGAGTTTCTGGTGTAGCTGACAAGGGAACTGGCATATTGGGCTTCTGTGAAAAATGTTCAGCAATTAAGTGTTGTAATGTGAAATACATCTCAATTTTAACATTTTGGGCAGTGTTAGGGCCTATGCACACTATTGCATTGCAAGGCCAGAAATTGTACGTGTGTTCTGGTGCATTCAAATAAATGGGCTGCCTTAATGCAATGAACATCAATGCATGGCATAACATGCGCCAGCTCAGTATAGTAGTATACAGTGGGTACGGAAAGTATTCAGACCCCCTTAAATTTTTAACTCTTTGTTATATTGTAGCCATTTGCTAAAATCTTTTAAGTTCATTTTTCTTTCTCGTACATCACGGGACACAGAGCGACATAGTCATTACTAATGGGTTATATAGATACCTTCAGGTGCTGGCACTGGCAACTTCCAAAACCGGAAGTACCCTCCCCTATATAAGCCCCTCCCATCCGGGAGCACCTCAGTGTTTTTTTTGCCAGTGTCTAAGGTGTTGGCCAAGAAGAAACATGTGTTTTTCACTGAGCTTGCGTACAGGTTCTTTTGGGCCTCAGTAAGCTATTCCGGATCCGACCAAAAAAGCTTCATAGCTAAACGGTCGGCACCCGGGCCTTGCAGAGAAGAGCAAGGTTTTGCCTGTAATGCTTCTCTTAGGAGAGCTGGACCCTGGGATCCAGAGCTCTGGTCATACCCATGACCAAGATGTTTTCTGTGCAGGGTGCTATACAGGTCCAGGGGAGTGGAATCCTTGGGAACCCGGTCCCTGAAGGTTTAATTACAATGCCTGCCGTGATAGGTGAAGTTTGGGCTTCTGTGGACCAAACAAAGTCCTGCGGCGGGGAACAGGTAAGTGGGGGCCCCCAGGAACTTGGTTCTATTGGGGGACCCCCAAGCCTAATTTGTCTTTCTGTCTGTTACCTAACGGTATTCCCGCTAATATCTGTGCATGCCTGTAACTACTAAAAAATGTAATCATTTTAATAGTGGTCAAGAAAAAAATAAAATAAATTTAATATGCTAGACTGCGGTACCTGTGTTAATCCACTAGAGGCCGCTGTGGAACGTTTCTTGTCATGTGGACTAGTTTCTTTTTTATCAGAGCAAGTCCAGGCAGATGGTGAGTTCTCTTGTGGGAAACTGCTTCCTCTGCCATGTTGCAATGCTCGTCCATCCCCCGGCCTGCGGCAAAAGGGGCCCTGGCTCTTGTCCCTAGTTTCCCTTTTCAAAATTAGCGCCGAAGGCGCACGTGGCCGCGCGCGTGCGCGCGCCTCTATATATAGAGGTGAGCCGGGAAAGGGGGCGGAGCCTGGGGGATGACGCTCTGTGCGCGCCGCAGCGCTTCTGCGCATGTGCGGGCGTCCCAGCATGTTAAAAACCACAATTATGTGTTGTGAGCTGGCTATGGAGTGCAGAGACAGAGCTGGCAACATTTAAAAAAAGGCATACAGCAAGCGGTTGATGCAGGCATCCCCATAGAAAGGCACATTAGTAGACACCAACTGTTTTTATAGCAGCATTTGTGCTAGACTATTGTCAGTAAGTGGTGTATTTCGGCTGGAATACCTCAGCTTTGGGCTTAGGAATAATGCCGTCTAAAAACTCCGGGACTAAAAATCCCAGGAAGCATAGGGGGGTCTCCATCGGGCTCTGAGGATCTTGGGCATGCTTCGGCTGCACCAGTCTCCCCTGAAGAATCAGAGGTTAGTGACCGTAGAGCACCCTCAGGAGTACCTGGTACTGTGGCTGTCCTCAGTTCACCTGCTCCTGTGTATGTAACAGAGGAGTTTTTTTCCTCAGCTCTGGGAGGGCTGGAAGAGAGATTGTCAGCATTGATCGCTGCTTCCCTGTCACAGGAAAAAAGCGCTCGATCTCCGTCTCCTCCCTCAGAGTGCCTGTTAGCAGAGCAACAGTCCCATACAGGGATCGACCTGCCTGAAGGGGATCAGGATGAGGTTGATTCTGTTGTGGAGGAATCAACAGTGGAAGAGCCATTCTCAGCATCACATGCTGAAAGATTATGGGTTCAGTCCCTGACTAATATGGTCCGATCAGCATTTAAAATGCCCCTTGTGGAGCCATCATCCACTTCTGTCTCCTCGTTGGGGTCGCTAAAAGCTCCCCAGACTGTTTGTTCCTTTCCGATCCATCCTTTACTGGAAGGGCTCATTTACCAGGATTGGGAGCATCCTGATAAAATATTTACTCCTCCCAAGAGATTTCAAGTGGTCTATCCCATGGAGGATAAGTTCATCAAAAAATGGAGGGTCCCTACAGTGGACGCAGCCATCTCTTGTGTGAATAAATCACTGACATGTCCAGTGGATAATGTCCAAATGTTCAAGGACCCAATAGATAAAAAATTGGAGTCCTTATTAAAATCTGCTTTTTCTACAGCAGGATTGGTGACACAACCAGCAGTGGCAGCTATTGGGGTCTGCCAAGCAGTGAAGGATCAGTTGAAACAGGTCTTAAGGGACTTGCCAGATCAGCAGGCTCTTGCCCTAGCTGATCTACCTAGAGCCTTATGCTTTGCGGTGGACGCTATAAAGGATTCAATCCATCAGGCCTCCCGCCTTACGCTGTCTGTAGTACATATGCGCAGGCTTTTATGGCTCAAAAACTGGTCTGCTGAAGCTCCCTGTAAAAAATTGCTGGTCAGCTTCCCATTTCATGGTGAACGCTTATTCGGGGAAGACCTGGACAAATATATCCAGAGAATTTCCAGCGGTAAAAGTACACTTTTGCCGGTTAAAAACAGAGTTAGAGGTCCCTCTTTTAAGAGGCCTGCTTCTCCAGTCCCTAGGACATCGGCTGTGAAACAGTTCCGACGGCCTCCTCGGTCAAATCCCGGAGGTAAAAATCAGGGACAATTGCAGGGTAACAAGAAGCCCTGGAGCAGGAGAGGTACAAAACCTCCCCCAAAGTCAAATGCATGAAGGGTTGCCCCCACTCAATCGGGTGGGGGGAAGACTTCAGTTGTTCACAGAGACCTGGCGGGACACGATCAGAGACAGATGGGTGCTCTCCGCAGTAAATCTGGGATACAAATTGGAGTTAAAAGACTCCCCTCCTTCCCACTTTATAAGGTCAAACGTGCCAAGGGATCCCCAGAAGAGAGGATCCCTCCTGTTGGCACTAGAACAATTATTGCTCCAAGCAGTAATTATAGAGGTTCCCCTGGAAGAATGGGGGTTCGGGTTTTACTCAAACCTCTTTACAGTCCCGAAGCCAAACGGGGACGTGAGGCCCATATTAAATCTAAAAGGGCTAAACAAATTCCTACATATCAGGACTTTCCGGACGGAGTCGATCCGGTCGGTGGCCACTGCCCTACAAGGGGAGGAATGGTTAGCCTCGATCGACATCAAAGATGCTTATTTGCACATTCCCATCATTCCAGCCCACCATAAATTTCTACGCTTTGCGGTAGAAGGGCGCCATTTTCAGTTCAGAGCCTTACCCTTCGGTCTGGCCACAGCACCACGAGTGTTCACAAAAATTCTGGCCCCATTATTGGCCAATCTAAGAACACGAGGTGTAACGATAATGGCATATCTAGACGACTTGTTGCTGATAGACCACTCAGTGGAAAAACTAGAAGTGGTTGTTCACGAGACAATCAAGTATCTGGAATATCATGGTCGGATTATCAACCGAGACAAGTCAGCCCTAAAACCAGTCAAAAGTCTGGAATACTTGGGGCTAAGGCTGGATTCAGACCAGAGAAAAATTTTCTTGCCTCAAGAAAAGGGGTCGTCTTTGAGAGATTTGATCCACTTAGTGGGTACAAAAAGACAGCCATCCATACGCCTGTGCATGAGGCTGCTGGGAAAAATGGTGGCATCATTCGAAGCAGTACCCTACGGTCAATTCCATTCAAGGAATTTGCAAAGGGCCATACTGTCAGCCTGGAACAAAAAAGTTCAGGCTCTGGACTTACCAATGTCCTTGTCCCCTTCCGTTCGCAAGAGCCTCCGCTGGTGGTTGGTTCCCCAGAATCTGGAAAGAGGGAAATCCTTCAGTCCGATTTCTTGGAAGGTGGTCACTACAGATGCCAGCCTTATAGGCTGGGGAGCAGTACTGGAGCAATGGTCTCTCCAGGGCAGATGGTCGGATGCGGAAAAGGCCCTGCCCATCAATCTCTTAGAGATACGAGCAGCCCGGTATGCCCTAGTAGCATGGACATCCAAACTCCAAGGGTCCCCTGTCAGAATTCAATCAGACAATGCCACAGCAGTGGCATATATCAATCATCAGGGGGGCACCAGGAGTCGTGCAGCCCAGAGGGAAGTAAATTACATCCTGAAATGGGCAGAAAGATATGTCCCAGCCATATCTGCGGTATTCATTCCAGGAGTGGAGAATTGGAAGGCGGACTTTCTAAGTCGCCAACAATTATGCCCAGGGGAATGGTCCCTTCATCCCGAGGTTTTCCGGACAATATGTCAGCGGTGGGGAACACCGGATGTAGATCTGCTAGCATCCAGATTCAACGCAAAAGTGGACAGGTTTGTCTCTTGGACAAGGGATCCCCTAGCTTGCGGCTCGGATGCCCTAGTGTTCCCTTGGGATCAGTTCAAGCTGATATATGCATTCCCACCGCCACAATTGTTACCTCGATTACTCCGCAGAATCAGGGTAGAAAAGAAACCAGTGATTCTGGTGGCTCCAGCGTGGCCCCGAAGAGCATGGTACGCGGAGATTGTAAAGATGTCTGTGGGGAGTCCTTGGACCCTCCCACATCGTCCGGACCTGCTTTCGCAAGGACCGATATACCACCCTTCCTTACCAGCCCTAGGTTTGACGGCCTGGCTATTGAAGCCCACATTCTAAAAAAGAGAGGGCTCTCTAATTCTGTGGTATCTACCATGATCAATGCCAGGAAGCCGGTATCCAGGCAGATCTACTATAGAATCTGGAAGGCGTACATCGCCTGGTGTGAGGCCAAGAAATGGCATCCACGTAAATACGTAATAGGTAGGATTCTGGACTTCCTACAATGGGCTGTAGATAGGAAGCTTGCCTTGAGTACTATCAAGGGTCAGATTTCGGCCTTGTCAATATTTTTTCAAAGGCCCTTGGCTTCGCATTCACTAGTCAAAGCCTTTATACAAGGAGTGATGCGTATTAGTCCTCCGGTTAATATTCCCATATGTCCATGGGATCTAAACTTGGTTCTGTCGGTTCTACAGAAACAACCATTTGAACCATTGCAGCATATTTCTTTGGTTCTTCTCACCAGGAAATTGATTTTTCTAGTAGCCATTTGTTCGGCTAAAAGAGTGTCGGAATTAGCAGCTATGTCCTGTAGGGAGCCATATCTGGTTATCCATAAGGACAGAGTAGTGTTACGTCCTCATCCAGCCTTTCTTCCTAAGGTGGTATCGAGGTTTCATTTGAACCAAGATGTGGTTCTTCCTTCTTTTTTCCCCAAACCCACTTCGGTAGAGGAAAAGTTATTGCATTCTTTGGATGTAGTAAGAGCAGTTAAAGCTTATCTAAAAGCCACTGCTCAGATTCGCAGAACGGATACTTTGTTTATTCTGCCGGAAGGCCCCAGAAAGGGTCAGGCAGCGTCAAAATCTACTTTAGCCAAGTGGATTCGACAGGTCATTATGCAAGCCTATGGCTTGAGAAGGAGACCGCCTCCGTTCAAAGTTAGGGCGCACTCCACGAGAGCAGTTGGAACTTCATGGGCAGTGCATCACCAGGCCTCCCTGGCTCAAATCTGTAAGGCCGCAACATGGTCTTCAGTACACACGTTTACTAGGTTCTACCAGGTGGACGTTAGAAGTCAGGAGGATGTCGCCTTTGGGCGCAGTGTGTTGCAGGCCGCAAAAGATCCTCATGTCTGATAGCGCTCAGCTTATGTATGGTGTATCCCCCCCCCTCGTTGGGCATTGCTTTAGGACATCCCATTAGTAATGACTATGTCGCTCTGTGTCCCGTGATGTACGAGAAAGAAAATAGGATTTTTATAACAGCTTACCTGTAAAATCCTTTTCTTGGAGTACATCACGGGACACAGAGCTCCCGCCCCTCTTTAGGGACACTTATTGCTTTGCTACAAAACTGAGGTGCTCCCGGATGGGAGGGGCTTATATAGGGGAGGGTACTTCCGGTTTTGGAAGTTGCCAGTGCCAGCACCTGAAGGTATCTATATAACCCATTAGTAATGACTATGTTGCTCTGTGTCCCGTGATGTACTCCAAGAAAAGGATTTTACAGGTAAGCTGTTATAAAAATCCTATTTTTTTCCCTCATTAATGTATACACAGCACCCCATATTGACAGAAAACACAGAATTGTTGACATTTTTGCATATTTATTAAAAAAGAAAAACTGAAATATCACATGGTCCTAAGTATTCAGACCCATTGCTCAGTATTTAGCAGAAGCACCCTTTTGATCTAATACAGCCATGAGTCTTTTTGGGAAAAATGCAACAAGTTTTTCACACCTGGATTTGGGGATCCTCTGCCATTCCTCCTTGCAGATCCTCTCCAGTTCTGTCAGGTTGGATGGTAAACGTTGGTGGACAGCCATTTTTAGGTCTCTCCAGAGATGCTCAATTTGGGTTTAAGTCAGGGCTCAGGCTGGGCCATTCAAGAACAGTCACGGGGTTGTTGTGAAGCCACTCCTTCGTTATTTTAGCTGTGTGCTTAGGGTCATTGTCTTTTTGGAAGGTAAACCTTTGGCCCAGTCTGAGATCCTGAGCACTCTGGAGAAGGTTTTCCTCCAGGATATCCCTGTACTTGACCGCATTCATCTTTCCCTTGATTACAACCCGTCATCCTGTCCCTGCAGCTGAAAAACACCCCCACAGCATGATGCTGCCAGCACCATGCTTCACTGTTGGGACTGTATTGAACAGGTGATGAGCAGTGCCTGGTTTCCTCCCCACATACCGCTTAGAATTAAGGCCAGAAAGTTATATCTTGGTCTCATCAGACCAAAGAATCTTATTTCTCACCATCTTGGAGTCCTTCAGGTTTTTTTTTTTTAGCAAACTCCACGCGGGCTTTCATGTGTCTTGCACTGAGGAGAGGCTTCCATCGGGCCACTCTGCCATAAATCCCCGACTGGTGGAGGGCTGCAGTGATGGTTGACTTTCTACAACTTTCTCCCATCTCCCGACTGCATCTCTGGAGCTCAGCCACAGTAATCTTTGGATTCTTCTTTACCTCTCTCACCAAGGCTCTTCTCCCCGATAGCCAGGCGGCCAGTTCTAGGAAGGGTTCTGGTCGTCCCAAACGTCTTCCATTTAATAGATTATGGAGGCCACTGTGCTCTTAGGAACCTTAAGTGCAGCAGAATTTTTTTGTAACCTTGGCCAGATCTGTGCCTTGCCACAATTCTGTCTGAGCTCTTCAGGCAGTTCCTTTGACCTCATGATTCTGATTTGCTCTGACATGCACTGTGAGCTGTAAGGTCTTATATAGACAGTTGTGTGGCTTTCCTAATCAAGTCCAATCAGTATAATCAAACACAGCTGGACTCAAATGAAGGGTAGACCCATCTTGAGGATGATCAGAAGAAATGGACAGCACCTGAGTTAAATATGAGTGTCACAGCAAAGGCTCTGAATACTTAAGATCATGTGATATTTCAGTTTTTCTTTTTTAATAAATCTGCAAAAATTTCAACAATTCTGTGTTTTTCTGTCAATATGGGGTGCTGTGTGTACATTAATGAGCAACAAAAATGAACTTAAAAGATTTTAGCAAATGGCTGCAATATAACAAAGAGTGAAAAAATTATGGAGGTCTGAATACTTACCGTACCCACTGTATATGGTTCCTCGGTCCAAATACCTTCACTTTTTGTCTAACCGCTTGTCAGTTCATACACCTGAACAAATTCTAACCACTTCCACTCAAAAGCCTTTTCAAGACCTATTAGAATGCACCTGGGTTTACCACTCCAGTGACCAACTGTGTACACCATAATTACCTGCTTCAAGGTGCACTCAGCCAAGTGTTCATGGGCATAAACATTCCAGTCCAACATGGCAATCAAAAGTTTGTATTTATTTCTGGTACCTACTGTATATAGCGCCATCAATTACGCAGGGCTTTACATATATATTGTACAATCAAATCAGTCCCCACCCTCAAGGAGCTTACAATCTAAGGTCTTTAACTCACATTTATACATACTAGGGCTAATGTAGACAGGCGCCAATCAACCTACCAACATGTCTTTGAAGTGTAGGAGGAAACCAGAGTTCCTAGAGGAAATCCATGCAGGCACAGGGAGAACATGCAAACTCCAGGCAGGTAGTGCCATGGTTGGCATTTGAACCACTGACCCTAATGCTGCTAGGCAGAAATGCTAACCACTTAGTCACTGTACTGCCCACAGACCATTACACTGCAGACTAGCCTTTTAATAACAACCTGAATGTTGTTAGTTTTTTTTCATGATATTTTCTTTACGTTCTCTACAGCCTGTCTATAGGTCACATTACAGGACCCATCTATAACTATGCATTTTAATGCATATCAGTACATGCACCCAGGTTTTAACTAGTTCACGTCCATGTCATCCGCTGATTCGCGTTATTATTTTTTTTTTGAGGCATTCATGTGTGCTATAAAACCCATTGATGACAATGACAGGGCATGAAATGGTGTATTTGCTGATAACCCATGTAAAAAAGTAAGAAAATGTTCACTGCAAGGTGTGAATCTCTACTACAAAAACCTGAATGGATCTGGGAGTAGCCACAAAATTATACCAGATAGAATAGCAGTGCCTAAAAGCTATTTTACAATATTATGAAGGTGTCTCCTCTATACCAAGAGAATCAAACGTACAAAACATTGGACATGACACCTTCTATTGGCTGCCACAGCTATTCAATTACTCATTAAAATTCACAATAAAAATCCATTACGTTTTGATCCATAGTCCCAGCCCTGTGTCACTATCCCATCCCACACACAACCCACCTTCTAAATCCCCCCAGATATAACCGCTCCCCCCCCCCCGACAGAGCCCTATACTCCCCACACAAAAAAACCCGGCTGATAATAATGAAACCACCTAGTATTGTGCGTCACAATTGACTGGCTAATAGTGTAGTCCCATTCATCAGCCTAGCAATGGTGCCAATAAACCCTGTTATAGGTCCTCATCGGCCATGCATAGTGATGTCTGTCTGGGAAGTTCTTTGATGGCCCATATAATGTTATAGGGTGAGTATGGATCTTGTGCGTGCCTGTAGAATGCATGCAAGTAAGGATGTACTGAAAATGTCTAGTTCCGTCATTTAGAACTAACACAGAACTTTATGCGCTATATTTCTGCTGGATCCAGCCTGCATATTGTAAACGTAAGACGCGTTCACAGTACTGGGAACCTCAATCCCTAATGCAAGTATGATTGCAGCTGATATGACCCTGGGCAGGTATGGGCAGAGTTCCTTGCTTATAGTAAAGGTATTCTCATGACCAGTAAGGATGAGCTCAGGCGTGTTTGCAAACCCCACGTGCAGAGCCTGCCAGGAGGTCGGCACTGCGCTAATCACAGGCAGTGAGACATTGTCCCGATGTGCAGCTGCAGAGATCAGGAAATGTCTCACTGCCTGTGATTATCGCAGTGCCGACTTCCTGGCGGGCTCTGCGGACACGCCTGAGCTCATCCTTAATGACCACCATGAGGCTGTATATAAACACTGGGGTTTTGCCACATCCTTCTCACCTTCGCGTGATTCTAGCCTAAAGAGAAACTGTTAAAAAAATAAACCTTTTATGAGGATGTAATGAAAACAAACTAGCTATTCCCTGATTCTTGTTCCTCAAATTTTTGGGTAGTGAAGCCATGGAACTACTATGAGTCAGGTCACAGTACTGTCATCAGAGGTGTAATGGCCTAGTGCCATTGGACTGGGTGTGTCCGCTTGTATTTGCGGCAAATGACTGATATTGTATGTGTGTATATATATATATATATATATATGTGTGTATATATAGATATATATAAATATATATCTATATCTAGCTATATATCTATCTCTCTATAGTGAGGGAGTGGGGGTTAGTAAAAACATTTTGCTTTAAGGTACTGAACTATAATTTACCAAGCCCAGGAAAAGTTACAAGAATCCATGTGTGTGCGTCCTTGTTCATTTATTTTATTCCAAGGAAGACTAACAGTTAATGTTCCCTTTAAAGTGTATCTTAGAAGCTCATATTGAAAATCAATCTTGAGGTTGTAAAAGCTTTTGGTGTATTTATTTTTTTCTCTCTAGGGAGTAAACTTGCAGTTTTTGGTAGGCATGCTTGTTTTTAATATTCTAAACTACCATGCGGCCCTTTGATATTCATTTGTTAGTTACTTGAGCCAAGAAACATGTTTGGCAAGAGGAAGGAAGCTAGTGTGTTTTTCTTTTCTGGATTTTTAAATAATAACTTTCTTCCCCGTATTTTGGAGACCGATTCTTTGTACTTGGAGAGCAGTTTTATGAACGTTTTGCACTAATATAGTTTTTAAAATTATTTAAAAAAATACCAAAAAAGACATCTAGTTAAATGTGGATTCGGCTTAGTCTCTTCAAGGATAGCTAATTATTACATTGAAGAGCAAGTATTGTGAGCAAAAGTGTCATAGCTTATGGCCAGGGCCGGTACTAGGCTATTTATTTTGGCCTTAGGCAAGACAAGCTAGGTGCACCCCCCCCCCCCCTCACGTTCATACCATTATAATAAAAAATGCATATGGTTTGCAGTCCAAGTTCAAATACTGATACATTTCTTAACATATCGGCAAAGGTAGCCTGTACAGGGATATTTTCTCACTTTATTGCCAACGTTCGCTCCATGTGGCGATTGACTCGAGACCTGGGTGGAGCGCCTCATTGTCTACATACCTCTTCTTCACGGATTGGCTGAAGTTTGCAGAAGACTGCCTTGTCTACAGCTAACCTCATCCAATCCTGCAGTGGTATGCGGAACGTCGGTGTAGTGTGTGAGCAACATTGGCAGACTGTGTGGTGAAGCCAGCAGAGTGTTAAGAAGCCAGTGGAGCAGGGCTGTAGATATTTTTTTCCCATTTTTCCTGGGGTGGGGTTTGGCTCTCAAACCACAGGAGTGACACAAGAAGCTGCCGCTTGCAATGCTCAGTAAGGTTGCCTCTGGGGGTGTTTTCTTAAAGCAGTGGGCCTGTGTGCAAAATGATGTCTCCTGGCTGTGAAAAAAGTGTGGTGCGGTAGTTCTCATTGTGATAAGAGATGCAGCATTCAGGGGTCCGTAGTAAGTGAGGCAGATTTTAGGAGTCAGTAGCAAGTGTGGGGGGACCTTTTTTTAAATAGTTATAGTTAGGCAGAATACCACTTTAATAACAAATTAAAGTAGATACCAACCACATAGGGAGTGCATTGTTTTATGGGTCAGCAGACTAATACACTTCCAGCGTGACAAGCAGGGCAGAATGAGGCATGTGTATGGTGCTTTGACTGTGTAGGAAGTTTTAGGTGGGTAGGAGAGAGGTGGAATGAGGGGGAGGTGGTGGGAGTTGCTTTAACCTGGGGGAGTTAGGTGGGTGACAGGGAGGCGCAGTAATTAGGAAGGGATGGAGGGAGGTGTTTTACCTGGAAGAGAGAAGGTTTGGCGGTATTGGGGGGGGGGGGAGAGGCAATATGAGGGGGTTGGTTAGGCAGTGGGAGTGGGGGGTCAGTAGGGAAGAGATTTTTACACGTACCAGCAGCAGGACTATCAGCTCACGTATGTCCCTTGGTGCCGCTGGGCAGCCTGGAACATCTGTGCAGAGCCTGTCCTGTGTCCCAGTTTCCTGCCTGTGATGTCACAACCTGGCAAGGTGCGTCTGATGGACGAAGTTCCGTCCTTACCCTCCTCCTTCTCTGAATGTCAGGGCCTCCTACTCTTATCGAAGTCCCTGCGGTGAAGAGTAGGTAAACCAGCTGTTGTGGTTGTGCCCTAGGCGGCTGCCTAGTTCGCCTAGTGTTAACACCGCCCCTGCCTATGACAGCTCTTCATAAAAATGAAACCGCAGTGAAAAGTGTTTTTTTTTTTTTTTTTTACTATGGGTTACTTTACCGTATATGTCATCTTAAATAATAAATCATGTTAATGTAATTAGATTTTTTTTTAGTGATTGGTAACAACTCCAGGCTACAGGTAAAATCAAACAGTGGACCTCCAGTGCTGTTCAAAAAGCATTGCCATACCCAGGGAAAGCCCTACCTTGGGTGAAGTGGCAACGTTTTAACATACTCTTGTGGGTGAAATTACAGTGTGCAGTGGGGAATGCAAGTATTTAAATGACTTGGAAGTGTCAGATGCTGGAGATTTCCGTTTGAAGCTCTGACGGCAGGATTAGTAAGTATTGATATATTTTTATGCACAGCTGCTTTTTTTTTTTTTTACGTTTTGTTTTTGTGACGTTGTCTCATTAAAGAACAACTGCAGTCATCTGTTAAAGTGACCTTGGCATTACAGGGGACCCTGTAAAAAAAGAACCAATTTACTGTATGTGCCTCTCCCGTGGTTTTTTTTGTTGAATGCTGCTGTTTTGCCTTTTTTTTTTGTTGCAGGTATTTGAGAACTTGAGCTTGTGAATATCTGCTCCCCCCCCCCCCATCACATGCAGTGGTTCCTCCTGCTATCTCATGTGTCCTTCAGTGACAGCCAGTAAAGGGAATCACGGCTTGAGGCAGGGGAGCAGGTATTTTTTAAACCATGGCAAAGTGGCAATGTTACAGATTCATAAAGATGAATGCAGCATCTCTCTCTTATATTGGCTCTTTTAAAACGTATGTTGTGCTGTTCTTTAAATAATAATTATGCTGCATGTCCCTTGTCTATTTCTCAATGTAATTTTTTTATTTTTACATAGTGAAGATGATGACAGTGAAGTATGAGGTTTCTCATTAATGAGCAGAAAAGATCATGTTGGAGAATAACATATACCGGTACTTAGTCTGGTTACTAATCAGACTCCAACATTGAATGTTGCTTAGAATGAGCATGACCTCAGATCTGTTTTACATATATTCCTCATTGCTGTGGTTCACCAGCTTCCTCACACAACTCTTAAGTTAGGCCAGGTTTCACACCACAATCTATCCCTATACAAACTATGTGAGCAAGTGCATCGGTGGAATGTATGGGGGTCTCCAGAGGAAGCAAACTCAACTACAGATCTAATACTGTAATCATGTATATTTTAAGGAGTCACGTCTGCCAAATTCTGTAATTCGTTTTTAGTGCACTACAGATATTTTCTTTATGACACAAGAGACCTAAAAGTGCTAAATGCAAAGTAAATATGCATTAACTAGGAGGAGCAACATTTTTTCATGAACCTACATGGACAGGTGGAATGATTGGATTGGAATTAATTTGCGTTTGGTTTGAAGCATGACTTAAGACCAGATATTTTGAGCAGCTTTGTGGCTAATAGGGGTGTTGAATTCAATTTCAGCATCGATGCATCGCGATTCGGCTGTGTGCGATTCGGCATCGATGCTCTGACTGCTAAAAATCGATTTTGGGATGACCTCATCTATCTGCGCGCCGCGCTATGCCACTCCGATTGGAGCTGGAAGCGCTGTGCCCTGCCTCAGTCTCCACACTGAGCCGTGGGCGTTAGCCGCGCCCTCTTTTCCTGTCTGAGATCATCCCCAGCCATGTCGGGAAACAGTGTTCGCTGGAGCCTGTGTAAGGTGTGACGCTGCTGGCCAGGTGACGGTAGCTCCTGGAACCCTGGTAGTCGAGCCGCGAGAGGTTTCCTCCGCTCTCCCTGGCCAACTGCAGCGGTGCCGGTGCTAACGCTCTCCCCGGATAGCATCAAGGTTACACGGTTGGCCCCCCTTGTTCCATCCCCTGACGTTCTGTGCTGTGAGGCTGGGGGCTGGTTGACACTGCAGTCCCCCCTGCCCCTGACACTTAGATCCAGTGCTAATTCCCTGAGCACCCTTAGGTTCTGCCACTCCACTGGCATCGTTTTCCCCCCCATTGGAGGCAGGTAGTCCTCCTGCAGCAATCGTTAGTTACTGTATGCACAAGTAAGGGGAAACAAAAAGGATGGAGAAAATGGGCAAGGGGCAGTTGTCATGTACCTGGGTGTATTTGAACCGGGATCTTCCTGGTCCCAAAGCTGCAGCCTTACCTGTTGCGCTACTGAGCAGATCTGGACTTTTGGAAATGTCCTCTCAGTGTTAAACATTACCTTGGACTCACTAGCCCCACCTGCTGCCAGCTGTGGACAATTTTCAATCAAAGCAGCCCTTAAAAAGGAAGTGATGCTATCTCTCAGCGCCCGTTTGTGTGGAATAGCTCCCTGGGTGTTGTGACTGCTTTTTGATCCTGATTTTCGTGTTGAACTTCTGCCTGAATTCCTGACTACTCTCCAGCCTGCTGATTTTGTACTTCACTGCCAGCTCGTGTATGACCTTTGCCTGCCTGACCACTCTCTGGATTTCGATCGTGTACCATTTTGCCTGATCTGTTGCCAACCTAATCTGCCTGACTACGTTTTCGCCTGAATCCTCAGCACACAAGTTCCACTTCGGACACTACCTATCACAGGTACATTACAGCAGTGGCTGATGCTGACCCTATAGCATTCCCTCCCCCTAAAATTGATGGACTATCTTGGTACGATAAAATTGACATACATATTATGTAAAAGGAAAATGTATTACATAAAAAAATTATACAAATGGTACATTATTAAAATTGAAAAAACAGAAGCTCGGGATTCCCCCAGGCAATATCTGTAGTTGAAAACATATGGAATGGTCTGGGTCTTGACTAGTTTCGTGGTTTAACCACTTCCTCAGGAGGACCACTCTACAAAACAAACAATACAGTAAACCAAGCAAAATTGATACGACAAAAGAATTACAGCATAAGAAGGTAATAAGCGTAATAAAGTAACTGGCTTACCCAGTGTTGGGTGGTCACATGCGGCACCAAACCACCCAAGCAAATTACCCCACGTGGTGGACAAGGGGGATGTACGGAGATCTCTAAATAGGGCATAATGTAGGTAAGAATTCTAGTAATGGGCACTGGTGGAGTGAGGGGGGGGGGGAAATAGTGGACTCCCCACCTCTCCCTACCCTGTCCCCCACCTTGTTTCCTCCCCTTCCCTTCCATACCCTCTTCCCCTCTCCCTCCACTGTTCTCTTTTCCCCCTCCTTGTCCCCCCCTCCACGCTCCCACCCTTATTTCACCCCTTCCTCCCTCACGGGTGTTCCACTATTCCCCCCCCCCCTCACTCCACCAGTGGCAATTACTAGAATTCTTACCTACATTATGCCCTATTTAGAGATCTCTGTGTATGATTTATGGTTTTCGCTCATCACTGACCCCACACATGCAGCATTGCATGTGTGGGATCTGTGATGAGCGAAACCATAAATCATACAAAATATAAGAGTTATCAAAGAAGGTGTGATGTGAATCAATCACTAAGACATACATAAACCATAATTTATGAAATGGCATACATTATCGTTTGGGGGGACGTTGTGGGGACATTGTCCGCAGTCTCTGACACTCCCTTGTATCATGCCCAGAGTCTCTGACCCTCTCCTGTATCATGTCTGCAGTCTCTGACCCTCTCCTGTATCATGTCTGCAGTCTCTGACCATCTCCTGTATCATGTCTGCAGTCTCTGACCACCTCCTGTATCATGTCTGCAGTCTCTGACCCTCTCTTGTAGTATTTTGGGGGCAGTCTGGAGCTCCTCTTTAAGTTGTCTGCTGTGTTTACACTTTGCTACATGCAGGTAGTGTTGTTGTCTTTTTTTTTTTTTTTTAAGAACAGATAAAATAAAAAAATTGAGTTCTTCTGACTGCTTGAATTTTTTGGATAAAAATCCGAGTGCAGTAATCGTGATGCATCGTAAAATCGAATCGTGGACAGGATAATCGTAATCTAATTGCGAGGTCGGTGAAGATGCGCACCCCTAGTGGCTAAGTGGTTAAAGATTTTGCCTTATGCTATCGGGGTTATCGTGGGTTAGTTCCCACAAAAGAAGCAACATTTAAGGGGTTTTCCCCGTTGTCCCTGTGTTTATGCAAATGTATGTTAAAGACCTGTAAAATGCTTTGCAATAATAACTGGGGAAATTGTACCAAAATTATTGGGGATGGAGGTGATTGGGGTTTTGACAGATGCAGTAGTGAGATTAGGGTTGTTGGCATTTGCGGTGGCGAGAATAGAAGGATTTAGGTGTTGGCATGTGACGACGTGAGAGGGCAATGGTTGTTTGATGGAAACAGGGGAGGCTGGGGGGGGGGGGGGTTGTCCACCACATTTTCTTCATAAGCCTTTAAAAACATAGATCTTATCTCTTGAATCTTAACAACTGTATATGCATGTACCAACAGAGAAATAAACTGCAGACAACTACTTCATATAACTAAATTTTAACAGTGTGCACATACAGGATACTGCTATACATTACCATAAGCAATGTACAATGCAGAAACCAGTAGAGATAGCAGAGACATATTGATAGCAACAAATCACAGTAGAAAAAGTGGGTGCAGCGTTTTTCCCTCTTTATTTACTGTATATTTAACATTCATGCATTACCTAAACCATGACACAGAGGAGAGAACATTATCTGGTAATGTTTCAAGCCTTTGTCCAATATGTTGCCTGTTTCACTTCAGCTTGTAGGAGTGGTGATGAGAGAAGGGGAATGGATGGAGGTCAGATTCCTAGCTGAGATGGTGGTGTTTGTAAGCACACTGCAGAGATTGGTAAATGTGTTGGTGAGCAAGGGGTAGTCAATGGGTAGTGAGAGAGGGCATGGTGTTGAAGTCAAATGGTATGTGGTTTTGATTGTGTTTGCAGACATGAAGGTGACAGTGTAGTCAAGGCGTAGATTTGGTGTTAGCCACCGCAATAATAACCCTCAGTATCAGTAAGGGTGACCGCAGGAAAGACATGCCAGTGCAGGTAACAACACTCCCCACCTTTACTGCTGATTAGTGGCAATTCGGTTACATAGGCGGTCAGTGGCAGTGCTGTTAACCTCCATCCCTCCCCACATTGGTGGTCAGTGACAGAGTTATTTAACTCCATCCTTGGTTACCAGATCACATGCTCCTGCACCTCTCTCCCTCTGATAATGTCGGTCCATGACTATACCGCTGCTGTTGGACATGATCACTCCTACTTCGACAGTATTGATTTCGTTATAGTGCTGATCGCATTAACAAGAAAACATTCCAATACTTGACATCCTGTTGCCATTTTGCTTCATTATAGTGCCGGATATGAGAACGCAGAAGGAGCCTCACACCTGGCATCCTGCTACCACTCTGTATGTCCAACAGGTGGCAGACCCCGCCCACTATACAGTAGTCTGCGTGTTGGGTGTATCTCTGGGTATGTTTCTTGCCATGTCATTCAGAGTTTTTTTTTAACCACCTCAATACCGGGCACTTGAAAATTACTCAGAACCCCCAAACATTTTATTTATATATATATATATATATTAGCAGACACCCTAGGGCATGGATATGCAATTAGCGGACCTCCAGCTGTTGCAAAACTACAAGTCCCATCATGCCTCTGCCTCTGGGTGTCATGCTTGCTGCTGTCAGAGTCTCGCTATGCCTCATGGGACTTGTAGTTTGGCAACAGCTGGAGGTCCGCTAATTGCATATCCCTGCCCTAGGGAATAAAGTAGCAGTCATTGCAACTTTTTATCTTGCACGGTATTTGCGCAATAATTTTTCAAACGCCTTTTTTGGGGAAAAAAAACGGTTTCATGAACTAAAAAATAACAAAACAGTGAAGTTAGCCCAATTTTTTGTATATTGTGAAAGATGATGTTACACCGAGTAAATGGATACCTAACTTGTCACGCTTTTAAATTCCGCACACTCAGGGAATGGCGCCAAACTTCGGTACTTAAAAATCTCCATAGGCGACACTTTAAATTTATTTACAGGTTACCAGTTTAGAGTTACAGAAGAGGTCTAATGCTAGAATTGTTGCACACGCTCTAACGCACGCGGCGATAGCTCACATGTGTGGTTTGAACAGTGTTTACATATGTGGGCAGGACTTATGTGTGTGTTCGCTTCTGAGCGCGAGCTACCGGGGACAGGGGCATTTTACATTTATTTATTTTTTATTCCTATTACAAGGAATGTAAACATCCCTTGTAATAGGGATCTATTGTTACAGGTCCTCTTTATGGAGAGATGCGGAGCCTGGAGGAGAACCCACATCTCTCCTCCAGGCTGGAAAGCATGAGATTGGGAAAATAAATTCACCGATCTCATGCCGACAGCCGCGATCACGGCTTTGTTTACTAACGGGTACGTCGCGCCCGGGCCTCTGACGGTCATAGGAAATCTCTAGTCCGGCGCTGGCCGATTCGTTCTCCGGGCCCCCGATGGCACTGGAGAGCCCGGAGAAGCACTGGATGGTGGCAGGAGGGGGGGACGTCCCCTCCAGTCCCTATAAGAACGATCAAGCGGCGGAACTGCCGCTATGATCGTTCTTATGGTGCGCAGAATCGCCGGCTGAAAAGGATATCTGAATGATTCCTGTAGCTGCAGACATCATTCAGATATCCCCCCTAAAGTCCAGGACGTCATATGACGTCGTGCGGTGTTGAGGTGGTTAAAGATACTGTGCTATTTTAATTTTTTTAATTATTTGAGAATTGGGCTGCAACTAACAATTATTTTCATAATCCTTTGTCTTTTGATTAATCAGACAAGAACCTCCAAAAAAGCATGGTGTATAATTTAGGTTATATGTAAAGGTAAAGACAATTTATTATTGAATTACTGTATGCAGTGGTAAATATAATTAATCAGAAATAGAATATACATGGTATTTTAACTGGGAGTTAGACATTAGGCTCTATGAAAGGTCAAGAGGGAGATATAAATCTTTTATATTAAAATATATTATTAATATATACTAAGGGCTGAGACTTTTGAATTTATAATATTATTTTAAATATAATGCACAATACTGTTAAACTAATGCTTACATTTTTTATAGTAATGCCTCAATTTACCTCTAGTCTATCAGCCTCCAGCTTCTCTGGGTTCAGTTGCTGATCTTTCCTGCACAGAGCCCTAAAAGTGATTGATTGCAAATGCTGTTTTTTTTTTTTTTTTCTTTTTTAAATGAAAATAACATGTCATACTTGCCTGTAATATGCAATGGTTTTGCACAGAGTAGCCCCCATCCGCCTATTCTGGGGTCTCCCACTTGCCTTCAGAGTGCCCCTATAGCAAGGTAAAAAACTATTGCCTTTAGAATCACTTTTAGTCACTTCCTTTTCCTGCCCTAGACTACATGTCCCATGAGGCATTGATCCTTACACAATTAAGCATTTACTGACATGTATGGATGATGTACTGAGCTGCATGTGTGCTGTACTGTGTATTCTGACATGTATGGACAGTGTACTGAGCTGCATGTGTGCTTGACTGTGTATTCTGACATGTATGGACAGTGTACTGAGCTGCATGTGTGCTGTACTGTGTATTCTGACATGTATGGACAGTGTACTGAGCTGCATGTGTGCTGTACTGTGTATTCTGACACGTATGGACAGTGTACTGAGCTGCATGTGTGCTGTACTGTGTATTCTGACATGTATGGACAGTGTACTGAGCTGCATGTGTGCTGTACTGTGTATTCTGACATGTATGAACAGTGTACTGAGCTGCTTGTATGCTGCACTGCATTTCCTGATATGTAAATAAATAATGCATTCTGTATGCTGGCCAACTAATTGATAATTTGTACTGGCGACAAACAACCACCTCAAGCATCACGACTGTGGCATTTGTAGAGCCCTGAGCAGTTGCATATTCTCCTTTAAGCCCCGTATATACGGGCCGAATGCTGGTTAAAAAAACGAAACATCTGACATTCGGCCTGTGTGTATGTTAGTCTGTCTGTTTAGCCCACTGGGTTGAACAAAAAAAACTTGTGTTTCCCAGGCTTAAGGTAGGCAGTCGGGGATGGGAGGTGTAGATATAACCGTGGTTCTAACAACCCTTTTTTTTTTTACCAGCTCTGTCAGTGAGGCCCAACAACTTAAAAATTTATGTTTCTTAAAAATTCTATCTATGGGGGGCGTGGTCTCGGCATGGCGGCGTGAGGGCGCATCCTAACAGAGCTCCCGTCCGGCGGTTTCCCTTCAGCTAGCTACCGCTCACTTACCCCACATTACCGGCGCCCACCAGATCCCTCGGATGTCCAAGAAGCAGGACAGACCACCCGCGGCCTCAGTCACCACCCTGGATCGGTACCTGCGATCGCAAAAGCCGGCGGCCTCCACGCCAGCAGCTTCCAAGATGGCGCCGGCCCGCTCTTCAGATTCGTTAACTACAGGGCATTCCACAGTGCCTGATCTCCCACAGCAGCGGTCAGACGACCACACGATGCCGCCCTTCTCGCCCCCATGTGATCTCTCTCCCTGCCTGCCCAGGTCGCTGACGGTCTCTGCAGATATGGAGGAGGAACTGCTAGGCCTGGAACAGGCTACCTCTCCATCAGCTCCTGCATCACTCGGCACCCTGTGCTTCAGCCCAGTGCACCCTGCAGAGCATGGAATGCCACCTCCACACCAGGTCACAGTGAGTACCCTCGGTGGCCCACCTCAGTCCCCTGTACTCCCTCTTACAGCCAACTCTGAGCAGAGGCTATGGGCATTTCTCCAGCAGCTCCCCACTAGAGCAGATTTTGAGTCCCTGGCACAGAGGATGGAGACTGCAATGAGGGGTGAGGTGCAGGCTCTCAAACAGGAAGTGTCTGTACTGGACACCCGAGTGGCTGCAGTGGAGCAGGAACAGGGTGCCGTGTCTCAGTCTGTGCGGACCTTACAGTCATCTACCTCTGATCTCAATGACCAAGTTGTTCACCTGCACTTGCTCCTTGACGACCTGGAGAACCGCAGTCGCCGACAGAATATACGGTTAAGGGGAATCCCAGAATCTATCACACAATCAGAACTGCGCTCGACAGTGGCTAATATTTTTAATCGCTATCTGGATCGCACGCCAGACTCTGAGGTTGTCATTGACAGAGTTCACAGAACCCTGGGCCCAAGATCAGACTCATCAGACCGACCTAGGGATGTCCTTTGCTGCCTACACTCTTTTATCCTAAAGGAAGCCATTCTACAGCGGGCCTGGAGGGTGGGAGTTCTGGAGTTTGATGGCGCAGCCGTTCACCTTTTACCGGATGTTTCCAGAAAAACCCTTCTCATGCGGCGGTCCCTCAAACCACTCCTGGATGCTCTGAACGAAAAGGGTCTTACCTACAAGTGGGGACATCCATTTCATCTCGTCGTCCGCAAAGGAACAGACACCTTCCCTATGCGTCACCCTTCGGAACTGCCAGACCTGTTTATCTTTGCTGAGATTGATCCGATTCCAATACCCAACTGGCTTATAGTGCTTGCCTCTGGTGATCCCCGACGCCAGGCCCCTCTGGGCAGACCACAGAGGGAACGTTACCATCGGCGCGGTCGGGGTGGCTTTTCCCAAGCCAGAGGGACAGGGCACCCCCGATCCTTGGGCCTGAATGAGGAGGCAGCCGGCTGAACATTCCACCGCAAACTGTCAGTATATACGCAGTTTTATCCCTTGTTTTTTTTTTTTTTGAGGGCCACACCTGGTCTGTGGAGGGAGGGACCAGTGAACTGATGGTCTTTCTGGGACGGCCATTGTTCTGCCTCAAATCACTGAAAAGCAGGGTTCTTCCTAACGTTATAAGGAGTTATATGGTTCCCCTTTTTACTTTCAAGTTGCTCATTACACTGTGTTTTCTGCCCATGGGTAGTACACTTTATTGTCTGTTGTTTCCCCAGATATGTACCCTGAGAGTTGTAGGGTTAGAGTGAGTACATTACAGCCACACACAAGAGTTGGGGTTCTGCCTTGGGACGGGTCCGTTGGCCGGGTAACCCTGACATCTTAGGGGCGGTGCATCGATCTGTCCCGGGACCTGAGCATTGGACCACTGATGGTCCCATTTTTCCCTCTACAGGGGGCTCTACATTTGGATTATCAGTGAGATGATAAGATGCCTGGCTCCGCTGCACGGCGAGGGCCTCCCATGCATTATAAAGAGTCAGTATAGCTCCCCTTTTGACCTCCAAGTTGCTTGTTACACTGCAGCTAATACCCATGGTTCTGACACTTTACCACCTTCTTCTATCCTAATTAGGTTCCCTGACCGTTATGGGTTAAGCTGTGACTTTAACAGCCACACGTGGGAGACACGGCTCTGGCTTGGGGCGAGGCCGATGGCCCTAGAGGTTGGGGGTGGGCCTATCGGCCTGTCCCGGGCTCAGAGCACTAGACCAGTGATGATTTCGCCCTTCCCTTTGCAGTGGGTTATATGTTAGCAGTTTCAGTAAAGTGATAGATTGCCTCGGCCAGCTGAACAGCGAGGGCTGCCCTTGCTATATACAGTGTTAAAATAATCCTCCTTTTTGACTTATACATCATTTGTTGCACTGCCATTTATGCCTATTAAAATTGCATTTCTCTGCCTGCTGCGTTCCTGATTGTGCACCCGGGGCTTCATGGGTCAGACTATGGAGTTTCGGACCGCACTGGGGAGTAGCAGCTCTTCCTTGGGACGGGCCTGGGGGCTGGTTGCCCCTGGGGTTCTGGGGTTGATCGGTCAGCCTGTCCCGAGCTTAGAGCATTAGACCAGTGCAGATTCTACCCTTTCCGTTGCAGGGAGTTTCCTAATGCGGGCTTCAGAGGTGGGATGGCGTGTTTTAGGTCACGGGTTGGGGAGGGTCTCCCCTATGCGTTAAAAGGTTACTATAGATCCCTCTTTGGGGTTTTTTTTTTTTTTTAATGGTTTATTACAGTACACTTTAGGTTCCTTGATGTTCAATTTCACTGACTAATGTTCTCATGGCTGTATTCCCTGAGTGATACTTTCTCAATACTCACCTTGTTACCAATGTACTTAAGCCGTGGTTTGTTTGATGGTTTGTCGTTCTGCATGTATTACCTCACTTTTGGACACTGCCGGTGCACCAACACTGGTCAATGCTGGCTGCGGGGACGCCAATGGCGGGGGCTCTGTGCCTAACCGTGCCTTACTACCCCCCACACTAGGTACACTCTGCCCTGGTGGCAGTAGCTTTACTCTGCGGAGTTTCTATCTCTCTCTAGACTCTTCCTTTTTCTTTGCTTTTTCTCTCATCTTCTAAACTTCCCCCCCCCCCCCTTTTTTTTTTTCTTTTTTTTTTTTTTTTTCTCTCCCTCTCCTACATTCCACGCCCTGGGAGAGGGCGCCAGCGGAGGCGGAATCTTTAGCAGTATGGCGGTAAAGATCCTCTCTTGGAACGTGAAGGGGCTGAATTCGCCGGAGAAACGCACTAGCTGTCTAGCCGAGCTCTGGAGACACAGAGCACACATTGCATTTCTCCAAGAGACTCATTTCAGGGCGGACAAGATACCCAGGCTATCCAGCAAACACTTTCCGACGGCCTACCATAGTCCGTCCTCATCCTCAAAATCGAAGGGGACGAGTATCCTCATATCTAAATCCTTACCATGGCAACTCTGTGATGTACACCATGATCAGGAGGGTAGATTCTTGCTTCTGAAGGGGAAGATCTTCTCTCAGACTTTCACTCTCGCGAACATATACCTCCCCAACTCCAATCCACTCCCAACCCTTGAGATCTTTTTATCTACCCTTGACACCTTTCTCGAAGGAACTCTGGTCTTGGGAGAGGACTTCAACTTGACCTTGGACCCACACAGAGACTCCTCCTCAAGCTTGTCCTCTCTACCCCGAGGAGCCCGACTTCACCTCAAGAACCTTTTGCACTCACATCAATTGATCGATATATGGAGAATATTTCATCCGCAGGAGCGGGATTACACCTTTTATTCGAATGTACACGGCTCCTATTCCAGAATAGACTTCTTCTTTTTAAAACACTCGGCGATACCCCTGGTCACTAAAACAGACATTGGCCACATCACACTCTCAGACCATGCCCCAATCACTCTGGAGCTTACACTCTCCCAAGCGTCTCCCAAGACTTCCACGTGGCGACTCAATGAGGCCCTCTTAAATGACCCCGATATTGCGGCGGATATCCGTAAAGAACTTGCCTTATATTTCTCCACTAATGTAGGCTCTGTGGACAATCCGATCTCTGTGTGGTCCACACATAAATGTTATATTAGGGGTATTATAATTAAACATGGCCATGCAGCCAAGAAACGTCGTCTCAAAATCTTGTCCGACCTTCTCGCTAAACTTCACTCCTTAGAATGTCAACACAAGGCCAGACCAGACCGTACGATTGAATCGGAGCTGACTAGGCTTCGAGAAGTCATAAGGGAACATTCCCTATACGAAGCGAAACATGTTCTGTTGAAGGCCCGCCGCTCTTTTTACGAATATGGAGATAAATGCGGCCGCTTACTGGCCAATGCCTTACGTACTAGGCGATCACAGACATATATACCAGCTTTACTTTCCTCATCTGGGTCTAAAGTCCACTCTTCTCCGGAACTTGCGGAGAGCTTCCGAGACTTTTACTCTAAATTGTACAACTTAGACCAACCTTCCCCCTCCGATTTGTCACCCCGGAGCCCCTCGGACATCTGCGACTATCTTAGGGAAGCCAATCTCCCTACACTGACTACGGAAGAGCGTGGGGATCTTTCTAAGCCCGTTACAGTAGAAGAACTTGCAGCGGCAATAGCTGACACTCAGTCTGGTAAGGCTCCCGGCCCCGATGGATTTACCCTCCTTTACTATAAGCAGTACCAGGATTCCTTGGCACCTCACTTTATCACGGCTTTCAACGCAGTCTTAGACGGACACGGATTCCCTGCAGACATGCAACGTGCATCAATTTCAGTGATCCCTAAACCGGGTAAAGACCCGTTACTCTGTGCCAGCTATAGGCCTATTTCCCTTCTAAATTGTGACATGAAACTATTCACCAAAATCCTAGCTTCCAGGATGAACGTCTTGTTGCAACGTTTAATTGCACCAGATCAAGTTGGTTTTATTCAAAATAGAGAGGCTAGGGACAACACTATCCGGACATTGAACATCATAGACACAGCAAAACGCTCCCATATTCCACTCTTACTCCTGTCCACAGATGCCGAGAAGGCCTTTGACAGGGTGGACTGGACCTTTCTTCAACAGACACTCAAATTTGTGGGAATACCGGACCCCATCCTGTCATGGATTTCAGCCATTTATAAGAACCCGACTGCCACAGTACGAGTAAATGGCTACGATTCCAGTCCCTTCTCCATATCCAATGGCACCAGACAGGGTTGTCCCCTGTCCCCACTACTATTCGTTCTCTCTCTAGAACCTTTCTTACAACATATTAGAGGTAACCCGTCTATACGAGGCATCACAGCCGGCAACTACCAACACAAGGTGGCGGCGTATGCCGACGACCTCTTATTTTATATCTCTGAGCCTCTTACCTCCTTACCCTCCTTGCTACAGGAGTTAAAACGCTATAGTAGTTTGTCTAAGTTTAAGGTCAATTTACAAAAATTGGAGGAATTAAATATCTCCTTAACAGATGCTACCAGAGCGAGCATACGCCCCTATTTTCCATTCAAATGGGCTACCCGCTCGATTCAGTACCTAGGAACGAAAATCCCGGCAAACCTAAATGACATACTCGCCCTCAACTACCAACCTTTTTTGTCAACGCTAATCGCTGACCTCAAAAAGTGGGACCCTTTAGCCCTTTCTTGGTTTGGCCGTTGCAACGTACTTAAGATGAACGCGATGCCCAGATTGCTGTACTTATTGCAGGCACTGCCGGTGAGAATACCTCAGACCTTTTTTAATGCGGTTCGGTCGGTATTTATCAAATTCATATGGAGAGGTACACACCCACGCCTTGGTAGATCGTTACTGTTACGACCTAAGCTGAAGGGCGGAGTGGGTTTCCCGGACCCGGCCCTATACTATACTGCAGTACATATGGCCAGGGTTGTTGACTGGTGCCGACACAGTGCCTCGAAGCTCTGGGTGTCGCTGGAACAAGAGGCAGCCCAGGTTCCGCTCCCTGGGCTGCCCTGGGCGGGGAAAACCCCCGTTACACGCTTAACTACTCATCCGTTGATTGGCCCCACTTTAACGGAAATGGACAGGTTTTTCCAACTTTCTACACTAAGCAGTTTCCCTTCCCCAATGACGCCGATTGTAGGGCACCCTGGGTTTTTGCCCGGTCTCACTGATCCAGCATTCTTATTGCAAAGCTCAAAGGGACTTCTGAGGGCCTCACAACTATTGCGACCGTCCAGTTGGATGTCTCCGGAGACATTGCTCTCTGGACGGGCCCCTCTTAAACTAGATCACTGGAGGACCTTGCAGTTATCGCACTTTTTTAGATCATTGCCTAGCCCGGCGCTCTTTACGCGTAGGCTCCACTCTTTCGAGGAGCTCTGTCTGGGAGAGGGCCCGATCCGGGGATCCTTATCAGCCTCATACAAATCTTTGTTAGATCTCCATGCCACAGAAGACCCCCCGTTCCTAGCCAAATGGGAGAGAGACCTACAAGTTACCTTTACCGAACCTCAAAAGGAGAGAATACTTTTTTTTGCTCAGAAGTCCTCCCTTTGCAGTAGGTACCAGGAAACCACGTACAAAATTCTGACACGTTGGTACAGAACCCCTTCAGTTTTGGCAAAAATATTCCCTCTGCAGACAGACCGTTGCTGGCGTTGTGGCCTCCATTCGGGTACCCTTCTACATATTTTCTGGGAGTGTCCTACACTTGCTACTTTCTGGCAACCAGTGCTTAAGCTTATACATAAGCTCACAGACATCTCACTGCAAGATAACCCAGCTGCGGTCCTGCTTAACCTCACCCCATTGTCAAGGAAACGATACCACAAATCCCTTCTCAAACACCTCCTAAATGCTGCACGGGCTTGTATTCCGCCTTTGTGGAAACAACAGTCGGCACCAACGGTAGCTCAGTGGTTCGCGAGAGTGAAAGACATAGGGCAGATGGAAGATCTGACAGCGGCATTGCAGGAGAAATCTGAGGAACACAAGTCCAGATGGATACATTGGGACCTTTTCCGCTTCTCGGATGAATTCCTCCAATATACTTGATTAAGACCCTTTATCAGAGGTTTCTGCTGCCTGACTGACGCTACTGGTGCCTTCTCCTGAGAGGCAACCCCCCCCCCTCTTTTTTTTTTTTTTGACTTCTTCACTTTTCTTTCTCTCCTGTTTCTTTTCTAATTCTTTTCAAATAAGTAGATGAAAATATGGTGTGTACAGGACAGCATTCTATACCCCATTTTAGACTTCCCTCTATGATGTGACAGATTTCCATAGCAATCTAGAGAATCCCCCCCTCAGGCGGGCTTGCCTTTGGTATGACCTGCCTGAGGGGTTTCCTACATGAAGATAAGACTGTTTTGTATTTCTTATTGCCATTATTTGTTTTGATATTTCATAATATAGTACGTAGTAATGGTAGTACTGAAAAAGCTCTGCATTGATTGCTTGTTCTGAGAAGTTGCCTTTTTATTGTACCTGTGACACATCTTTAAGTAAAGAATTAAAAAAAAAAAAAAATATTCTATCTATGATAGCGGCCGAAAAAGGTTTAAAACCACTGCAAAGCGGCGCTACAGCGGCGCTATGCCGGCAGTTCAGCCACGCTGCCCATTCATTTCAATGGGCAGGAGCGGTGTATACACCGCTCCTTCACCGCTCCAAAGATGCTACTTGCGGGAGTTTTTTTTTAATGTCCTGCCAGCGCATCACCTCAGTGTGAAAGCCCTCAAGCTTTCACACTGAGACTGCAGGAGGGCCGTTTTTCAGGTGCTTTACAGGCGCTTTTTTTTAGCCCAAAAGCGCCTGAAAAACACCACAGTGTCCACAATAGGTTGGCTCAAATTGGCGGCTTCATAACTGATTTTAAATATTAAAGTTATTGGCAATAACTTTTTAAATTTTCAAGCCTCGCTATTTTCTAGATGGATAAGTCTGGGTTCTTCTTATTCATGCATCTATTCCCTGTACCTTAGATTTGGCCTTAACCACTTCAATACCAGGCACTTGTACACCTTCCTGCCCAAGCCAATTTTGAGCTTTCAGCGCTGTCGCAATTTAAATGACAATTGCGTGGTCATGCTACACTGTACCCAAACAAATTTTTTATCATTTTGTTCCTACAAATAGAGCTTTCTTTTGGTGGTATTTGATCACCTCTGCGACTTTTTTTTTTTTTTTTTTTGCGCAACAAATAAAAAGAGCGAACATTTTGAAAAAAACTAAGTGTTTCTGTTAATTTTTTTTGTAAATAAGTACCTTTTCTTCTTCAATGACGGGCACTTGTAAGGGGGCACTGACAGGCACTGATGATGGGCACTGACAGGCACTGATGATGGGCACTGACAGGCACTGATGATGGGCACTGACAGGCACTGATGATGGGCACTGACAGGCACTGATGATGGGCACTGACAGGCACCGATGATGGGCACTGACAGGCACCGATGATGGGCACTGACAGGCGGCTCTGATGGGCCCTGATAGGCGGCACTTGTATGCGGCACTCATAGGCGGCACTGATGGGCACTTATGGGTGGCACTGATAGGTGGCACGGATGGGCACTGGTGGGTGGCACTGATGGGCACTGGTGGGTGGCACTGATGGGCACTGGTGGGTGGCACTGATGGACACTGGTGGGTGGCACTGATGGACACTGGTGGGTGGCACTGATGGACACTGGTGGGTGGCACTGATGACACTGGTGGGTGGCATTGCTGGGCATCACAGATTTTGTTTGTGCCATGATGGTGCCAGTCAGTGCCCATTTGTGGGCACTGATTGGCATATGTTATGCATACATTTGTACATGTGGATGGCCATGGGGGACTTACCTGGCCATCCTCATGTTAGTTGCTTTCCTGGTGGTCCTGGGCAGCATCCTGGTTGTCCAGTGTGGGCATCCGAAGGGGGGGGCTGCGCTGATAAACAATCAGCGCAAACCCCCCCGTCAGGAGAGCCGCCGATCGGCTCTCCTCTACTCGCGTCTGTCAGACGCGAGTGAGAAAAAGCCGATCAACGGCTCTTCCTGTTTACATTGTGATCAGCCGAGATTGGATACGGCTGATGACGTGGTAAAGAGCCTCCACCACTTTGACACACCGCACCACCGATCGCCGCGATGCGCGCCCCCACGGGCGCGCGGCGGCTGTTATCCTGCTGGACGTCATATGACGCCCAGTCAGGATAACTGAACCACTTCCCAGACGTCAATCTGCTATTGACCGGGCGGGGAGTGGTTAAACCACCCACAACCAGATCCAAGTTACTACACCCCGTTCTTTCTTTTATCATATAGAGGCGGTCCCCGGGTTGCAAACAAGATGGGGACTGTAGGCTTGTTCTCAAGTTGAATCTCTTTGTAAGTCGGAACAGGTTCATTTTTTAGTGTAGATTCAGCCAAACAATCTATTTTCAAGCTTTTTGGATAGCATAGGGAAGGGTTATCACCCCTGTAACATTTGTTTTGCTGTCTGTGCCCCTGTTCAGAAGATTTCACCTCACTTTCTGTCCCAATGATAATTGGATTTTGAAAAATTTGGGTTATTAGGGAAACAAGGATTGGTGATAAAGCATTAGTGGAGACACCTTTTTCCCATATTAACTCTTACAGGAGAGAATTTCCCTTCCTAGGGGTAGATTTCCTCTCACTTCCTGTTGTCTACCTCCGTTTGTAAGTAGGAGTCGTTTGTAAGTCGAATGTTTGTAAGTTTGGGGACCGCCTGTACCCTGATCTTTGTTAACCCATTCCATTCATCCCTTCCTATACAGTGCCTTGCGAAAGTATTCGGCCCCCTTGAACTTTTCATCCTTTTGCCACATTTCAGGCTTCAAACATAAAGATATAAAATTTAAATTTTTTGTGACGAATCACCAACAAGTGGGACACAATTGTGAAGTGGAACGAAATCTATTGGATTTTTGAAACTTTTTTAACTAAGAAAAAAATGAAAAGTGGGGCGTGCAAAATTATTCGGCCCCCTTGCGTTAATACTTTGTAGAGCCACCTTTTGCTGCGATTACAGCTGCAAGTCGCTTGGGGTATGTCTCTATCAGTTTTGCACATCGAGAGACTGAAATTCTTGCCCATTCTTCCTTGCAAAACAGCTCAAGCTCAGTGAGGTTGGATGGAGAGCGTTTGTGAACAGCAGTTTTCAGCTCTTTCCACAGATTCTCGATTGGATTCAGGTCTGGACTTTGACTTGGCCATTCTAACATCTGGATACGTTTATTTGTGAACCATTCCTTTGTAGATTTTGCTGTATGTTTGGATTCATTGTCTTGTTGGAAGATAAATCTCCGTCCCTGTCTCAGGTCTTTTGCAGACTCCAACAGGTTTTCATCCAGAATGGTCCTGTATTTGGCTGCATCCATCTTCCCCTCAATTTTAACCATCTTCCCTGTCCCTGCTGAAGAAAAGCAGGCCCAAACCATGATGCTGCCACCATGTTTGACAGTGGGGATGGTGTGTTGAGGGTGATGAGCTGTGTTGCTTTTACGCCAAACATATCGTTTTGCATTGTGGCCAAAAAGTTTGATTTTGGTTTCATCGGGCCAGAGCACCTTCTTCCACATGTTTGGTGTGTCTCCCAGGTGGCTTGTGGCAAACTTTAGACAAGACTTTTTATGGATATCTTTGAGAAATGGCTTTCTTCTTGCCACTCTTCCATAAAGGCCAGATTTGTGCAGTGTACGACTGATTGTTGTCCTGTGGACAGACTCTCCCACCTCAGCTGTAGTTCTCTGCAGTTCATCCAGAGTGATCATGGGCCTCTTGGCTGCATCTCTGATCAGTCTTCTCCTTGTCGGAGCTGAAAGTTTAGAGGGACAGTCAGGTCTTGGTAGATTTGCAGTGGTCTGATACTCCTTCCATTTCAAAATGATCGCTTGCACAGTGCTCCTTGGGATGTTTAAAGCTTGGGAAATCTTTTTGTATCCAAATCCGGCTTTAAACTTCTCCACAACAGTATTACGGACCTGCCTGGTGTGTTCCTTGGTCTTCATGATGCTCTCTGCGCTTTCAACAGAACCCTGAGACTATCACAGAGCAGGTGCATTTATACAGAGACTTGATTACACACAGGTGGATTCTATTTATCACCATCAGTCATTTAGGACAACATTGGATCATTAAGAGATCCTCGCTGAACTTCTGGAGTGAGTTTGCTGCACTGAAAGTAAAGGGGCCGAATAATTTTGCACGCACCACTTTTCAGTTTTTTATTTGCTAAAAAAGTTAAAAATATCCAATAGATTTCATTCCACTTCACAATTGTGTCCCACTGGTTGGTGATTCTTCACAAAAAATTAAAATGTTATATCTTTATGTTTGAAGCCTGAAATGTGGCAAAAGAATGAAAAGTTCAAGGGGGCCGAATACTTTCGCAAGGCACTGTATCTTGCCTTTCCCCAACCCCATATCCTATGCTGTATTAAAAAAAACAACAACAAAAAAAAAAACCAACACAGTAAATCGCGTACCCATTGTTAGGTCTGGACATGAAATGAAGACCACACATTTACTTGTTTTAAATTACCGTATATACTCGAGTATAAGCAGAGTTTTTCAGCAATTTTTTCTGCTGAAAATGCCCCCCTCGGCTTATACTCGAGTCACCTTTTTGCTCCTGATCTCCCGGATTTTGGGGACCTGGTACCGGCCGGCTGTAGGTCCCCTGGACCCCAAACTTGGCACACATGTAACGCCACTCTTCCTCTACAAGTGTGCAAAGTTTGTTGTCCGGGGGACCTAGGGCCGGGGAGCACCAATTTTTCAAACCCGGGCACCCCTACCATAGACTCCCATGTTAAACGGTAATTTCTCCGGTGACTTTGGGGACCCGGTACTGGCCGGTCGTCTGTTCCCAGGACCCTGAACTTGGCACACATGTATCGCCATTTCTCCTCTACAAGTGTGCAAAGTTTGTTGTCTGGGGGACCTACGGCCGGGGAGCATCAATTTTTTAAATCCGGGCACCCCCTCCATAGACTCCCATGTTAAACGTCAGTCTAGGCATGGGCACAGTGAGGCATGCACATGGACACAGTGAGGCATGCAGATGGACACCCTAGGCTTATACTCGAGTCAATAAGTTTTCCCAGTTTTTGGGGTAAAATTAGGTGCCTCGGCTTATATGGGGTCGGCTTATACTTGAGTATATATGGTACTCTTTATTTTCTCATCTATGCATCAGACTGACTTGCGATCCTCTATATTGAATTATGTCGTCTTGTGTCTTTTGGGGGGAAAAAAAATATATATCCTTTAGTAGGTTCCTAGTTTTGTGGTAAGAGGCCAAGGCACTGAGCTTCTATGACTCAGAATCATTGGCAGTTTTATGGTGGACGTTGTTGTTCATCACTGAACCTCCTATTTCTCTACAAATTTAGTCTCTCTCTGGCAAAATCCATAGTAGTCAGAGACAAGGCTGAGGGAGCTCAGTCACATTTTTATTTTTATTCATGCAGTACTTAAAGTTGGCCTTAACTAAAAAAAAAGTAAAGATTTTCTATCTTTGAGGGAACAACTAGAAATGTTTATTGTATTTAAGACCTTTGCATTGAATGCCCTCTCAAAAATACAAGTGCACTTCTTAATGTGATTGTGCCTAGATCCTCATAGCTGTATGTCTGCATTGTAAAATCTTCTGGGCTCTGCTGCCTGTGAATACTAGCCTTACAGATTTGGGGTGAGTAGGCCACTATTGCACTGCTCATTGTTCTTGCAGGAGATTAAGCTGTACCTTAGGACCTGTAGTGCCAGAATCTTCTTCCTTTTTTTTTCATCTATTCTTTGGATCTGCACCTTATCCACCTCTCCTGCTGCATCTTGTATATTACTTCACCAGTCAATGGGTGGCAGCTCTGACATGAGGTGCAAAACCCAGCTCCTCCACCAAAGTGGCCACCTCCACATGGTCACAGTGTGGAACGAGGCACAGGAAGTCAGTAACTGAAACAAACGTCAGCCCCAGGGAGCACACAAGCAATACTGGTCACTAATCCTCTGCCCTCTCTGGGGTTTTTTTTTATGCCACTTTCACTGTGCAGGTTCTCTTTAATTATTAATGTTATGTCTGGAAATAAAAAAAATCACTAAGGGATCAACTGCAGTGCTGCCTCTTGGAAAAAATCTTAAAATTCACTGGTCATCTTTGAAAACTATTCAGCATTCTCTGTCATCTACATTATGCTGTTGATTTACGGTATCTGGTATGCTACATTTGTTAGGTCCATGAAGATTCATGCTGCTGAAGGTCCACCTGTTTATGTATAATAATGACACTTCCAGAGCCTGTTATTATAATAGAATTGTCATCTGAGTTGCACTGGCAAGCATTTGATATTTCAGTTAAGCTCTTTCTTTTCCCGTGGTTTAAGCAGTGAGGTGCAATGACGGCTCCCTCAGGATTACTTTAAATAGAATAGAAGACTTTGAGTGTATGGAGCTGTGTGGCCTCAAATGTGTTTTTTTTTTTTTTTTTTGATATATGAGCTGTGACATAGTTATTGCATGACTGAGATGTGCCTGTAAGCAATGCAGTATGCAGATGGGGCTCTTCAGAATCAAAGCCAGAGACCAAATGTGAATGTAGTCATTTAGATGGTAAAGAATACTTGAAGGAAACATAAGGAAACATTTTTATTTTAACCCCTTGGTATGATGATTTTTACCTAAAGCATTCACAGATATTCTTATAAAAACTGCTTCTTACACTCAAAGCCAAATTTAGATATGGGTGGAGCCATAGTAAGAGGGGTTACATTTTATTTATGACCATTTGGACCACTGTTACTAGTGTCCCATAGGTCAGAGCCACTCGGCTCTGCTAAGTCAAAAAGGGGGAGGAGATAGACCTACTTGGTTCCCTAAATAGGAACAAAAGCTTGTTGCTTAAAGTGATCCTTCATGTTTCATCTTTTCTTCTAAAAAATAACAATATAGAAAACAAAATTGGTAGCAATGGGCCAACGGTTTCACTTTCATTCCCCTTTTCCTTTTAATTTAATTTTTTTTATTATCTGATATATTATCTGATATATTTCATATTTAACCACATCAATACTGGGCACTTGAACCCCCTTCCTTCCCAGACCAATTTTCAGCTTTCAGTGCTCTCGCACTTTGAATGACAATTATTCAGTCATGCTACACTGTACCCAAATGAAATTTTTATCATTTTGTTCACACAAATAGAGCTTTCTTTTGATGGTATTTGTTCACAATTTCGTTTTCAAATTTTTGCGATAAAAGCGAAAAAAAGAGCGAATATTTTGAAAAAAAAAAAACATTTTCTACGTTCTGTTTTAAAAGAAATCCAAACAAATCAAATTTCGGCAAAAATTTAGGCCAAAATGTATTCTGCTACATGTCTTTGGTAAAAAAATTGGTTTGTGTGAAAGTTATAGAGTCTAAAAACTAAGTTACGCATTATTGCAAATTGATCAATCCTAATGCACTGATGGCCTATCTCATTTCTTGAGGCCCTAAAATGTCAGGACAGTAGAAATACCCCCCAAATGACCACTTTTTGGAAAGAAGACAGTTGGAGGTATTTAGTAAGAGGCATCGTGAATTTTTTGAAGTTGCAATTTTTTTCCCACAATGCCTTGGAAAATTAAGAAATATATATATATATATATATTTTTTCTTCACAAAGTTGTCAATTTAGAAGATCTTTCTAACACATAGTATGTACATAGCAAAAATAACGCCCCAAAATACATTCTGCTACTCATCCTGAGTATGGCGATACCCAGTGTGTGAGACTTTTCCACATCCTGGCCACATACGGAGGCCAAACATCCAAGTAGCACCATCATGCGCTCTAAAGGCATAAATTACACATTTCATTTCCTGAGTATCTATCACATTTTTGAAGACCCTGGAGAACCAGGACAATGGAATTACCCACAAAATGACCCCATTTTGGAAAGAAAACAACCCAATGTATAATCTAAGAGGCATAATAAGTGTTTTGAACATGTAGTTTCTTTCCAAAAGTTTTTGGAAAGTGTGGAAAAAAAATTAAAACATATTTTTTTTCACAAAGTTGTCAATTCAGAAGATCTTTCTAACACATAGTATGTACACAGCAAAAATAACACCCCAAAATACATTCTGCTACTCGTCCTGAGTATGGTGATACCCCATGTGTGAGACTTTTCCACAGCCTGGCCACATACAGAGGCCCAACATGCAAGTAGCACCTTCAGGCTTCTAACACATAGCATGTACACACCAAGAATTACACCCCAAAATACATTCTGCTGAGCAAAAGGTAATAAAAAAAAAGGCTCACCTATGGTTTTAGCAGGCAGGAATACAGTTCCAGAGCAGTCAAAGCATTGGTCCAGACAGCCATATGAAATGTCCAGGAATTGTCCAGGCAGCAAACAGAGATATGGAAACCTATGAACATGGTCCATGGTTTAGCAGGCAGTTCAGGTGGCAGGCAGAGGCATGGCCAGTTCAGGTGGCAGGCAGAGGCATGGCCAGTTCAGGTGGCAGGCAGAGGCACGGCCAGTTCAGGTGGCAGCACTATAACATTTAGGCCTTGGTCAGGAAAGACCTAAGGACAGGGGTAGAGGCTTCTTCCCACCCAAATCTCTATGAAGCCTCCGAGTCTCCAGACCCTAATCCGAGAAAAACAAAACCCGGAGAAAAACATTTTCTCCACTCGGAAACTCTTTTCTGGAGCCCCTCAAATATGTGAGACCCCTGTGCTGTACTCAAATGATCAGTTTAGGGGGCAGGCAAAAAGCATGGTCATTTAACAGGCCGAGGTCAATTCACGTTGAAGGCAGAAACATGGTTGGCAGAGGCATAGTCGAAAACAGTCCGGGTCATTCACAGAAATGGCAGATGGTGGAAACTGGAAAAAAAAATCATCTTCACTTTACTAATAGTTTAGTAAAGTATGATAGCTCTGAAAGCACTTTCCAATACAAAGGCCTGGCTGGGAGGGACATTGGGGACAGTAGTATCGGGTGTCACGACTAATTCCTCTACTTGAACACACACAAACATTTTTTGGGGGTTTGCGACCTGTTTCGGTAAGAGGGAGGATTTCAGAGAAGTGCCTTTCGTGGAGTCTGGCTACTGCATCGGAGCGAATTAGTTGAGGGGCTTGGCCATGGGGATAGAGAAGGGCTTCGGTCACGTCTTCTTGGAATTTTAGATAGGTTAGGGAACTTTGGGTGCACTTAGAAAAAATGATATAAGAATTGAAAAGGGCTAGTTGCATCAAATAAATGGCAACTTTTTTGTACCAAAACAGTGATTTCCTGGTGGCCAAGTAGGGCTGCATCATCTGGTCGTTCATATCCACCCCCCCCCCCATGTAAAGATTATAGTCATGCACACATTTTGGCTTCTGGACGGGGCCTCTTCTTCTCTGCAGTTCCACCAAGGTGTCGTCATGCATTGTGGAAAGGATGTAGACATCTCTTTTTTTATCTCTCCTCTTCAATGCTCGGACCTCTTCAGTCTGCATACTGGCCATTTCCCCCTGTTTCAGTTTCTTGGTAACCAATCTCTGTGGGAAGCCTTTACGGTTGGTCCGTGCTGTCCCACAGGCCACAGTTTTCTTTTGGTACAGATGGCGAAAAAGTGGGAGACTTGTATAGAAATTGTCTACGTATAGGTGGTAACCTTTCCCAAGCAATGGTTCAATCAGCTGCCAGACAATTTTGCCACTTGTTCCCATGTAGGTAGGGCATCCAGGGGGGTTTAGCTGTCTGTCTTTTCCCTCATAAATTATAAAATCATATGTGTAACCCGTGGCCCTGTCACATGCCTTATAAAATTTTACCCCACGTCTGGCTCTTTTACTGGGGAGGTATTGCTTTATTCCAAGTCTTCCTGTGAAGTGTACTAATGATTCATCTACACATATATTTACATCAGGGGTAAACATCTGCTTGAAGCTGGTGCAAAAAAAATTGATTAGGGGCCGAATTTTAAATAATTTATCATAATTGGGATGATTTCGAGGGAGGCATTGGGCATTGTCGTTGAAGTGTAGAAACCTCATTATCATCTCGTAACGGGTTCTTTTCATAAAAGATGAATAGATTGGCATGTGGTAGATAGGTCGGGTAGACCAGTAGGAATGGAGTTCATTTTTTTTTTGTCAGCCCCATGTTGAGGGTTAGGCCAAGGAAAATTTTTAATTCTTCCATGGTGAGGGGTTTCCAAACAAAAGGACGGGCATAGGAAGAATTTGGATTGGTGGCTATATATTGACTGGCGTATAGATTACACTGCTCCACAATGTAGGTTAGGATATCATCAGTAAAAAATAATTCAAAATAATAAATCGGGGTAGCATTTTCCGACTGTATCTGAGGGCCTGGCTGGGCTGTAAAAGGGGTAATGATAGGTTCTACTGACGTATCGGGCAGCCATGTTGGATACAGTAGAAGATCGGGGAGGCTAGTATGGGCCCTGCCTCGTTGTTGATGGGACGCCCCATTGCTAGCATTTGGCCTATCCTCTAGAAAAGTTGCAGAACTGCTGGCGGATGCTTGCCTATCGTGGCGTGATGCGCTGCTGGCGGATGCCTGCCTATCGTGGCGTGATGCGCTGCTGGCGGATGCCTGCCTATCGTGGCGTGATGCGCTGCTGGCGGATGCCTGCCTATCGTGGCGTGATGCGCTGCTGGTGGATGCCTGCATATCATCATGGAGTCCTGCGCTGCTGGTGGATGTCCTGGAGTGCTGCGCTGCTGGTGGATGTCTGCGGCGCCTGCTCATAACTCCTGATCTCACTTGTTACGATTCTATCCTCAGTTTCTATTTCAGAGCCACTACTTTCCTCTGGATAATATTCACTATCCGATTCTGACAGAGAGAGTTTCTCGCTACTCTCGTCCGACATACCCTGGAGTATCTGGAGAGCCTCCTCGCTGCTGTAGAATCGTTTAGCCATGTGGGCAGATGTTGGCGGTCAGATGTGCCAGATGTTGGCAGGGCAGATGTTGGCGGCCAGATGTGCCAGATGTTGGTAGGGCAGATGTTGGCGGTCAGATGTTGGCGGGCAGATGTGGCAGCTGTTGGGCAGATGTGGCAGCTGTTTACTGCCAGATGTTTACTGCCAGATGTTGAGTCAGATGTGCCAGATGTTGGCGGGCAGATGTGCCAGCTGTTGGCGATCAGATGCTGGCGGGCAGCTGTTGGTGGGCAGATGTGGCAGCTGTTGGCGGGCAGATGTGGCAGCTGTTGGCGGGCAGATGGATGTTTACTGCCAGATGTTGGGAGTCAGATGTACCAGCTGTTGGCGGTCAGATGCTGGCGATCAGATGTTGGCGGGCAGCTGTGCCAGATGTTGGCGGGCAGCTGTGCCAGATGTTGGCGGGCAGCTGTGCCCACTGTTTTGGGGACACTGTGTTTTGGGGACACTAGCTGGGTGATCAGTGGGTAAACAGCAGACAAACAACTAAAAACTCACTGATCTCCCGGCTGCAGCACAGATTGTCTCTTCCTCTCCTCACTGACATGCTCTGTGTTTACATTACATGACGGCTGTCATTGGACAGCCGTCATGTCATCAGGAGGGCCAATCACATGGCCCTCCTGTCTGCACACATCTATCTCTGGGGGGGTACAGGCAGATCGGGATCGCGCCGCTGCGCGTGCACGTGGCGGCGCGATCCCCTCACAAGTGCCAGCCCCCCCCCTCTCTGTGTTTACATCACGATGGCTGTGATTACACACAGCCATCGTGCCGATCAGGAGGGCAAATCACAGTGCCCTCCTGCTGTTCCGAGATGCGGCGTGTCCGCGGGACACGCGCGCATCAGGATCGCGCGGGTGATCACGCTCCTTCTGAAGGACGTTCGGGAACGTCCACTCAGAAGGAGAGAGCACCCACCCGGCCGTATATATACAGTGGCCGGGTGGGAAGTGGTTAAAGAGGTTGTAAACTGCTGGACATTTTTTTTTATCTTTACCTGCAAGGTGTTTCAAAATGTGCTAGTATGCATCGCATACTAGCACATTATGTAAAACTTGCCTGAAAACTAAGCATTCCAGCGATGCAATGTCATCTCTGGAGGCCGCTTCCATCTTTACCCGTCTTGCTTTCCGGGTTCACCGACTCCGGCTCTGTGGCCGGAGCCGCAGTGACGTCACTCGGGAGCCGCCATTCACGGCACAGGGCTCTGAAGGAACGGCACGGTGACCGTTTCTTCAGAGCGCATGTGCCGTTCCTTCAGAGCGCATGTGCCAGTGATATCACTGGCTGCATGTACAGTAAATATCTCCTAAACGGTGCCTGTTTGGCAGATATTTATACTACTTATAGGTAACATTTAGTGATGGAAATTTACTTCCACTTTAATCTCTTCCTTTTTTATTTTTTTTAAGGATGCGCCGTATGCACACACTCTGTAATAATATGTCTTATTGCCACCTCTGGGTAGAGGAGGGGTCCCCCCCAACCCCCAAGGAACCCATAAGCCTCCACATTTATTTTGGGTAAAGTGCTTGGCAGACTGTCCACAAAAAGCCATGCCCCATACAGAGTTTTGTGTTTTAAGGTTTTGCCTCCAAATTCAACAACAAGTAGTAATTGAATTTAAATTCTGTAATTACAGAATTTTTCCCAAGATCACCTATCAATTTTTATAAAGAGCCTCCTTGTTAGTACATTGAAGGGTCCCTAAGTAGAGATTTATAGCTCCCCTTCCTTTTTTCTCTTGGTGTCATGAAAAAGCTGTCAGAAGTGAGTCATGCTGATAACAGGAGGAACAAGGCAGCAGAGAAAAATGACACTCAGAGCTTTGGATTGAGGCAAGTACACAATATAGAGGGATATGTTTTGTTTATATTTCATGTCTGAGGTTTACAACCATTTTAAACCCAAAAACAAAAACTGAGTATATTGCAGCTTATCATTGCTTGGATGTAGTAACCACATTCATTTCTTTCTCGTACATCACGGGACACAGAGCGACATAGTCATTACTAATGGGTTATATAGTTACCGTCAGGTGCTGGCACTGGCAACTTCCAAAACCGGAAGTACCCTCCCCTATATAAGCCCCTCCCATCCGGGAGCACCTCAGTTTTTTGCCAGTGTCTAAGGTGTTGGCCAAGAAGAAACATGTGTTTTTCACTGAGCTTGCGTACAGGTTCTTTTGGGCCTCAGTAAGCTATTCCGGATCCGACCAAAAAAGCTTCATAGCTAAACGGTCGGTACCCGGGCCTTGCAGAGAAGAGCAAGGTTCTGCCTGTAATGCTTCTCTTAGGAAAGCTGGACCCTGGGATCCAGAGCTCTGGTCATACCCACGACCAAGATGTTTTCTGTGCAGGGTGCTATACAGGTCCAGGGGAGTGGAATCCTTGGGAACCCGGTCCCTGAAGGTTTGATTACAATGCCTGCCGTGATAGGTGAAGTTTGGGCTTTTGTGGACCAAACAAAGTCCTGCGGCGGGGAACAGGTAAGTGGGGGCCCCCAGGAACTTGGTTCTATTGGGGGACCCCCAAGCCTAATTTGTCTTTCTGTCTGTTACCTAACGGTATTCCCGCTAATATCTGTGCATGCCTGTAACTACTAAAAAAATGTAATAATTTTTAATGGTGGTCAAGAAAAAAAAAAAAAAAAGAATGTTTTTTTATATATGTTTAGTATATTAAACTGCGGTACCTGTGTTTGTCCACTAGAGGCCGCTGTGGAATGTTTTTCTTGTCATATGGACTAGTTTCTTCTCAGAGAGCAAAGTCCAGGCAGCTGGTGAGTTCTCCTACAGGAAACTGTTTCCTCTGCCATGTTGCAGTGTTCGTCTATCCCCCGGCCTGCGGCAAAGGGGGCCCTGGCTCCTGTCCCTGGTTTCCATGTTTGAAAATTAGCGCCGAGGCGCACGTGGCCGCGCGCGTGCGCGTGCACGCGCCTCTATATATAGAGGTGGCCGGAAAAAGGGGCGGGGCCTGGGGGATGACGCTCTGTGTGCGCCGCAGCGCTTCTGCGCATGTGCGGGCGTCCCAGCAGGTTTTTAAAAAGCCACATTATTGCAGTAAGCTGGCTATGAAGTACAGAGACAGAGCTGGCAACATTTAAAGGCATACAGCAAGCGGTTGATACAGGCATCCCCTAGAAAGGCACATTAGTAGACACCAACTGTGATATAGCAGCAATTGTGCTAGACTATTCTCAGTAAAAGTGGTGTATTACGGCTGGAATACCTCAGCTTTAGGCTTAGGAATATGCCGTCCAGTAGCTCCGGAACTGAATCTTCCAGGAAGCGAAGGGGGTCTCATCGGGCTCTGAGGATCTTGGGCATACTCCTGCTGCACCAGTCTCCCCTGAAGTTCAGAGGTAAGTGACCGTAGAGACCCCGCAGGGGTACTTGGTACTGTGGCTGTCCTCAGTCACCTGCTCCTGTGTATGTAACAGAGGAGGTTTTTTCCTCAGCTCTGGGAGGATTAGAGAGAGATTGTCAAAATTTATCGCTGCCTCCCTGTCAGGGAAAGCACGCCCGATCTCCGTCTCCTCCTTCAGAGTGCCTGTTAGCAGAGCAACAGTCCCATACAGGGATCGACCTGCCTGAAGGGGATCAGGATAAGGTTGATTCTGTTATAGAGGAATCAACAGTGGGGGAACCTTTTCTCAGCATCTCAAGCTGAAAGATTATGGGTTCAGTCTCTGACTAACATGGTCCGATCAGCATTTAAAAATGCACCTTGCGGAACCATCAACCACTACTGTATCCTCGTTGGGGTCGCTAGAAGCCCCCAGACTGTTTGTTCTTTTCCACTTCACCCTTTACTGAAAGGGCTCATTTACCAGGATTGGGAACGTCCTGAGAAAATATTTATTCCCCCAAGAGATTTCCGGTGGTCTATCCCATGGAGGATAAGTTCATAAAAAAAAAAAAAATGGAAGGTCCCTACAGTGGACGCAGCCATCTCTTGTATGTATAAATCACTGACATGTCCAGTGGATAATGTCCAAATGTTCAAGAACCCAATAGATAAAAGATTGGAGTCCTTATGAAAATCTGCTTGGTGATACAACCAGCAGTAGCAGCTATTGGGGTCTGCTAAGCAGTGAAGGATCAGTTGAAACAGGTCTTGAGGGACTTGACAGATCAGCAGGCTTTGCCCTAGCTGATCTACCTAGAGCCTTAGGCTTTGCGGTTGACGCCATAGAGGATTCAGTCCATCAGGCCTCCCGCCTTACGCTGTCTATAGTACATATGCGTAGGCTCCTATGGCTCAGAAACTGGTCTGCTGAAGCTCCCTGTAAAGAATGGCTGGTTAGCGTCCCATTTCATGGTGAACGCTTATTCAGGGAAAACCTGGACAAATATATCCAGAAAATTTCCAGCGGTAAAAATACGCTCTTGCCGGTTAAAAGCAGAGTTAGAGGTCCCTCTTTAAGAGGCCTGCTTCTCCAGTCCCTGGGGCATCGGCTGTGTAACAGTTCCGACGGCCTCCTCGGTCAAATCCCGGGGGTAAAAAACAGGGACAGTAGCAGGGTAATGAGAAACCCTGGGTCAGGGGAGGTACAAAACCTCCCCCAAAGTTAAATTCATTGAAGCCCCCACTCAGTCGGGTGGGGGGAGGACTCCAGTTGTTCGCAAAGAGACCTGGCGGGACACGATCAAGACAGATAGGTGCTCTCCGCAGTAGGTTTGGGATACAGTTTGGAGTTAAAAGACTCTCCTCCTTCCCATTTTGAGGTCAAACGTGCCAAGGGATCCCCGGAAGAGAGAGTCCCTCCTGTTGGCACTAGAACAACTATTGCTCCAAGGAGTAATTATGGAGGTTCCCCTGGAAGAATGAGGGTTCGGGTTTTACTCAAACCTCTTTACAGTCCCGAAGCAAACGCGGACGGGAGGCCCATATTAATTCTAAAAGGGCTATACAAATTCCTGTATATCAGGACTTTCCGATGGAGTCGATCCGATCGGTGGCCACTGCCCTACAAGGGGAGGATTGGTTAGCCACGATCGACATCAAAGATGCTTATTTGCACATTCCCATCTTTCCAGTCCACCAAAAATTTCTACGCTTTGCAGTAGAAGGGCGCCATTTTCAGTTCAGAGCCTTACCCTTCGGTTTGGCCACAGCACCAAGAGTGTTCACAAAAATTCTGGCCCTTTATTGGCCAATCTAAGAACACAAGGTGTAATGATAATGGCATATCTGGATGACTTGTTGCTGATAGACCACTCAGTGAAAAAACTAGACGTGGTCGTTCACAAGACGATCAAGTATCTGGAATCTCACGGTTGGATTATCAACCGAGACAAGTCAGCCCTAAAAACCAGTCAAAAGTCTGGAATACTTGGGGCTAAGGTTGGATTCAGGCCAGAGAAAAATATTCTTGCCTCGAGGAAAGGTGTTGTCTTTGAAAGATTTGATCCACTTAGTGGGTACAAAAAAGACAGCCGTCCATACGCCTGTATATGAGGCTGCTGGGAAAAATGGTGGCATCATTCGAAGCAGTACCCTACGGTCAATTCCATTCAAGGAATTTGCAAGGGGCCATACTGTCAGCCTGGAACAAAAAAGTTCAGGCCCTAGACTTACAATGTCCTTGTCCCCTTCCGTTCGCAAGAGCCTCCGTTGGTGGTGGGTTCCCCAGAATCTGGAAAAAAGGAAATCCTTCAGTCCGATTTCTTGGAAGGTGGTCACTACAGATGCCAGCCTTATAGGCTGGGGAGCAGTACTGGAGCAATAGTCTCTCCAGGGCAGATGGTCGGATGCAGAAAAGGCCCTGCCCATCAATCTCTTAGAGATACGAGCAGCCCGGTATGCCCTAGTAGCATGGACATCCAAACTCCAAGGGTCCCCTGTCAGAATTCAATCAGACAATGCCACAGCAGTGGCATATATCAATCATCAGGGGGGCACCAGGAGTCGTGCAGCCCAGAGGGAAGTAAATTACATCCTGAAATGGGCAGGAAAAATATGTCCCAGCCATATCTGCGGTATTCATTCCAGGAGTGGAGAATTGGAAGGCGGACTTTCTAAGTCGCCAGCAATTAGGCCCAGAGGAAGGGTCCCTTCACCCCGAGGTTTTCTGGACAATATGTCAGCGGTGGGGAACATCGGATGTAGATCTTCTAGCATCCAGATTCAACGCAAAGGGGGATAGGTTTGTCTCTCGGACAAGGGATCCCCTAGCTTGCGGCTCGGATGCCCTAGTGTTCCCTGGGGATCAGTTCAAGCTGATATATGCATTCACACCGCCACAATGGTTACCTCGATTACTCCGCAGAATCAGGGTAGAAAAGAAACCAGTGATTCCGGTGGCTCCAGCGTTGCCCCGAAGAGCGTGGTACGCGGAGATTGTAAAATTTCAGTGGGGAGTCCTTGGACTCTCCCACGTCGTCCGGCTTTCGCAAGGACCGATATACCACCCTTCCTTACCAGCCCTAGGTTTGACGGCCTGGCTATTGAAGCCCACATTCTAAAAAAGAGAGGGCTCTCTAATGCTGTGGTATCTACCATGATCAATGCCAGGAAGCCGGTATCCAGGCAGATCTACTATAAAATCTGGAAGGCGTACATCGCGTGGTGTGAGGCCAAGAAATGGCATCCACATAAGTACGTAATAGGTAGGATTCTGGACTTCCTACAGTGGGCTGTAGATAGGAAGCTTGCCTTGAGTACTATCAAGGGTCAGATTTCGGCCTTGTCAATATTTTTTCAAAGGCCCTTGGCTTCGCATTCACTAGTCAAAGCCTTTATACAAGGAGTGATGCGTATTAGGCCTCCGGTTAATATTCCCATATGTTCATGGGATCTAAACTTGGTTCTGTCGGTTCTACAGAAACAACCATTTGAACCATTACAGCATATTTCCTTGGTGCTTCTCACCAGGAAATTGATTTTTCTAGTAGCCATTTGTTCGGCTAAAAGAGTATCGGAATTAGCAGCTATGTCCTGTAAGGAGCCATATCTGGTTATCCATAAGGACAGAGTAGTGTTACGTCCTCATCCAGCCTTTCTTCCTAAGGTGGTATCGAGGTTTCATTTGAACCAAGATGTGGTTCTTCCTTCTTTTTTCCCCAAACCTACTTCGGTAGAGGAAAAGTTATTGCATTCTTTGGATGTAGTAAGAGCAGTTAAAGCTTATCTAAAAGCCACTGCTCAGATTCGCAGAACGGATACTTTGTTTATTCTGCCGGAAGGCCCCAGAAAGGGTCAGGCAGCGTCAAAGTCTACTTTAGCCAAGTGGATTCGACAGGTCATTATGCAAGCTTATGGCTTGAGAAGGAGACCGCCTCCGTTCAAAGTTAGAGCGCACTCCACGAGAGCAGTTGGAACTTCATGGGCAGTGCATCACCAGGCCTCCCTGGCTCAAATCTGTAAGGCCGCAACATGGTCTTCGGTACACACGTTTACTAGGTCCTACCAGGTGGACGTTAGAAGTCAGGAGGATGTCGCCTTTGGGCGCAGTGTGTTGCAGGCCGCAAAAGATCCTCATGTCTGATAGCGCTCAGCTTATATATGGTGTATCCCCCCCCTCATTTGGCATTGCTTTAGGACATCCCATTAGTAATGACTATGTCGCTCTGTGTCCCGTGATGTACGAGAAAGAAAATAGGATTTTTATAACAGCTTACCTGTAAAATCCTTTTCTTGGAGTACATCACGGGACACAGAGCTCCCGCCCCTCTTTGGGGACACTTATTGCTTTGCTACAAAACTGAGGTGCTCCCGGATGGGAGGGGCTTATATAGGGGAGGGTACTTCCGGTTTTGGAAGTTGCCAGTGCCAGCACCTGACGGTAACTATATAACCCATTAGTAATGACTATGTCGCTCTGTGTCCCGTGATGTACTCCAAGAAAAGGATTTTACAGGTAAGCTGTTATAAAAATCCTATTTTTTAGCCTTTTCCCTTTATTTTTCCCTTATAATTGTGTGTATACCATACTTCCTGCCCTAGCAATTTAATTTCACCCATTTAACTATAACTAGTGAAGGTTGTTATGGTCATGCCATGGTTGTCACCCTAGGACAGGAGTACAAACATGTCTTCCTATACTTATCTCAATTATATGGGAGCAGTAGAATTATTAGTTTACACAAGATAGTTTGGAACCAGTAACCAGTGAGTTTAAATAACTTACAGAAAATATAAAGGCCCCATGCCATCCAAATAGTCCAAGATGTCGACTTCAAAAAACAGAAGATTCACATGAAGGTGCACAAATTATCAAATACAGTGGTACCTCGGTTTAAGAGCGGTTTGATTTGCGAGCAACTTTTTTTTTTAAAATACTGACTCTGTTTGCGAGTGTTGACTCCAAAGACGCATAGAATTGAAGCTAAATAGGCCTGCAGTACCTCATTTGGCCTGAGGTACAGGGGCGCGGGAGCCGACCAGAGCCAAACATTGGCCTGCAGTACCTCATTTGGCCTGAGGTACGGGGGCAAAGGAGCCGAGCCGAAGTGTCCTCGGGCCTTTTCGGCCATTCCGAGGCTCTCTGGCGCCCCCACCTCTGGCCGCATTTGGTACTGCATCCCATTTAAGTCAATGCGGAACGAATTCTTTTCGTTTCCATTGACTTCAATTGAAAAACTTGCTTCGATATGCGAGTACTTTGGATTAAGAGCATACTCCTAGAACGGATTATGCTCGTAATCCGAGGTTCAACTGTATAGTATTTGTAAACTCACCAATTGCACAGAAACTCACTAAATAAATATAATAATAAATCGAAGGTGATTGTGCAAAGTGTCAATTTATAAAGAAGTGAGATAATTCCTCATTAATAACTGCACTCACTATATAGTCACATAAAAATATATTAAATATAATCAATAACCGTGTTGCACTATTACAATAAAGTGCATGTACACATCATAGTATCATCTGATGCAAAAGATCATCAATATGAATATAGCCCCCCAAATTACGAGAAGGTCAGTACTGCTCGTGGAACTTGTCCCCCCTCATCGCTTCTGTAATGCTGAAACCCACTTTATTGTTCTAGCAAAAACACTCACACTCCAGCTATTCTCTCTCTCTGATGAAGTGAAGTTTAATAGCTGAGCTCTGTCATTTAGCTCCATTAGGGGGTGAGACGTGTTCAAGATGGGAGCTGGATAGAGTGTCTTAAGTTTTTGTGCTGTAACAAAATTGCTTTTAGTCTTACAGAAGTGGTGTGCAGCTACAGGTTACATAGGGGAGTGACGGATCCTGGGGATGTGAGCATTGGTGGCTGGACGGTACCGGACGAAAAGGAACCAGCTTGGACCAATGTAACTATGCATATTCCATACCTGGCCAATCCCTATGGAAGCTGGAAATGACTGTATTATCCTTTGCTACTACAATTATCCTTGTTGTCTTCCGGGAGAATGCATTCTAGAGAATGCCTTGTATTTTTCTCGATTTAATACAGCGCATTCTCTGGTCCAACTAAGTGGAGATTGTGAAGTCACTGCTCCACCTTTCCACTGTTTCAAATCAGAGAATGCTCTGTGTTCATTGAGGAAAATGCAATGCGTTCTCTGAGAGAGAGACCCTCTGTGTTTACTTTGCAGCAGAACAGCTGTTCAGCATTGGAACTGGTAGACTGCAAGGATCCCTATAGTAGTGCCAGCCAGAAAAGTTGGGATACTGTGTAAAATCTACATGAAAACAGAATGCAATAATTAGCAAATCTTATAAACCCATGTTTAATGTTTAAACTGAGAAAATTTACCATTTTAAGGAATAAAAAAGATCATTTTGAAATTGATGTCATCAACACATATCAAGAGTTGGGGCAGTTCAATGAAAAAAAATGGCAAAGTACAACCCCAATTCCCAAAAAAATAGGAATTGAGGAAACCAGTTACTGGCATATGCTGCTCTAAAACCTGGATATATTTTTTAGCATTGATTGTGTCTTTCCAGATGTGCAGGCTGCCCATTCTATATACACACTATTGCAGCCCCATACCATCAGAAATGCAGGCCTTTGAACTGAGTGCTGATAACAAGGCAGAAGGTCCCTGTCCTCTTTAGCCTTGAGGATGCAGCACCCATAGTTGCCAAAAAGAATGTCCAATTTCGATTGATCTGACCACAGAACAGTTTTCACTTTGCAACAGACCATTTTAAATGAGCTTTGGCCTAAAGAAAATGGCGATGTTTCTGGATCATGTTCAGATGTGGCTTCTTCTTTGCATAATAGAGCTTTAACTTGCATTTCTGAATGGCACTGCAAAGTTTGTTCAGACAGTGATTTTTGGAAGTTTTCCTGAGCCCATGCAGGGATGTCTATCACAGATTCATTACTGTTTTACAATGCAGTGCTGTCTGAAGGCCCGAAGATCACAGGCATCTAATATTACGTTTCAGCCTTGTACCCTGTGCACAGAAATTTCTAGGAATCTTAACAACTTACTGCCTGCCCACCATCAAATGACAGAGGGACGGTGCGGCTCTTGTTTTGGGTGGACGTCATATGATGGCACACCCGAACGGCCACTCTCACAGGTCTTTAACCATGTGATCGGCTGTGTCCAATCACAGCTGGTAACATGTGAATGCAGGAAGTGCCGGTAATTGGCTGTCATCGCCTCACACTGACCGTGTGTGTGGCCAGGAGAGCCTATCGGCGGCATCTCCTCGCAGGGGACATCAGAACATTTAATCAGGGCACTGATCATCAGTGTCCTGATTACAAAAAAGCAAAATCCATGCCCACCAGTGCCAGCAATCGGTGCCCACCAGTGCCTGCAATTAGTGCACATTATTGATGCCAGTCAGTGTTGGCTTTCAGTGCCCCCCAGACTGGCCATAGGGCACGCCGCGCGCTTGCCCAGTGGGCCAGGGCTGCCGGGGCCACATGTCCTGGTATGGCCAAAGCAGCTGGGCTGCTCCTTGAGCCCACGCTGCTTACCTGGCCCTTCCGCGGCTGGTCAGTTCAGTTGGGCCGCGGGGGCCAAAACTACAGGTCAGATGATCTGTAGCCATGACGAGGGAGGGGATCTGGAGGAGACACCGGACCAAAAAGAAGGTAAGCTTTTTGTGCGCCTGGATAGGAGGAGTGGCGGGACGGCTGTAAAGAAGAATCAATTTCTCTATTCTCTTGCAGCCTCTTAAAGCCAACTTATCCTCCTCTCTCCCACATTCAGAGGCTGCAGGAGGAAGATGGAGAGATTGATTCTTCTATATCCTCCTATCCAGCTACTTTCTGCTGCCCCATCTGTGCTCTTAGGCGTCCCCATGTGCTCTCCACCACCCCCCAGTGCTCTCTGACCCCCCCATGTTCTCAGGTCCCCCATGTGCTCTCCACCACCCCCCAGTGCTCTCTGACCCCCCCATGTTCTCAGGTCCCCCATGTGCTCTCCACCACCCCCCAGTGCTCTCTGACCCCCCATCCATGTTCTCAGGTTCCCCCATGTGCTCTCCACCCCCCCATGCTCTCAGGCGCACCATGTGCTCTCCACCACCCCCCCCCCAGTGCTCAATTACCACCCATGCTCTCAGGTCTCCCATGTGCTCTCCACCACCCCCCCAGTGCTCTCTGACCCCCCCATGTTCTCAGGTCCCCCATGTGCTCTCCACCACCCCCCAGTGCTCTCTGACCCCCCATCCATGTTCTCAGGTCCCCCCATGTGCTCTCCACCCCCCCCCATGCTCTCAGGCGCACCATGTGCTCTCCACCACCCCCCCAGTGCTCAATGACCCCCCATGCTCTCAGGTCTCCCATGTGCTCTCCACCACCCCCCCAGTGCTCTTTGATCCCCCATGTTCTCAGGTCCCCCATGTGCTCTCCACCCCCCCCCAGTGCTCTCTGACCCTCCATGCTCTCAGACCCTCCATGCTCTCAGGTCCCCCCATGTGCTCTCCACCACCCACATTGCACTCTGACCCCCATGTTCTCAGGTCCCCCATGTGCTCTCCACCTCCCCCAGTACTCTCTGACCCCCCATGATCTCAGGTCCCCCATGTGCTCTCCACCAACCCCCCCTTGCTCTCAGGTCCCCTCTCCACATCCCCCCAGTGCTCTCTGACCCCCCCATGCTCTCAGGTCCCCCATGTGCTCTCCAGTGCTCCCCAGGCCCCCTAGTGCTCTCCAGCCCCCCCTGTGCTTTCAGGCTTCCCACCTCGCTGTGCTTTTCACGCCCCCCCTGTGCTATCCAGCCCCCCCGTGCTCTCGGCTCTCCCCCCATGCTATCAGGCTCCTCCCTATGCTCTCCAGCCCCCTAGTGCTCTCAGGCCCCCCCACATTCTCTCCAGCCCCCCAGTGCTCTCGGCTCCCCCCATGCTCTCAGGTTCCCCCCTAGTGCTCTCAGGCCCTCTGCCCTGTGCTCTCGAACCCCCAATGTTCTCAGGTCCCCCATGTGCTCTCCACCCCCCAGTGCTATCTGACCCCCCCCATGTTCTCAGGTCCCCCCATGTGCTCTCCACCACCCCCCCAGTGCTCTCTGACCACCCCATGCTCTCAGGTCCCCCCATGTGCTCTCCACCACCCCCCCAGTGCTCTCTGACCACCCCATGCTCTCAGGTCCCCCCATGTGCTCTCCACCCCCCATGTGCTCTCCAGCCCCCCAGTGCTCTGACCCCCCTATGCTCTCAGGTCCCCCCATGTGCTCCCCACCCCCCAGTGCTCTGACCCCCCTATGCTCTCAGGTCCCCCCATGTGCTCCTCACCCCCCAGTGCTCTCTGACCCCCCATGTTCTCAGGTCCCCCATGTGCTCTCCTCCACCCCCCCAGTGCTTTCCATCACCCCCCAGTGCTCTGACCCTCCATGCTCTCAGGCGCCCCCATGTGCTCTCCACCACCCCCCAGTGCTCTCTGACCCCCCATGTTCTCAGGTTCCCCATGTGCTTTCCACCCCTCCCCAGTGCTCTCTGACCCCCCATGTTCTCAGGTCCCCCATTTGCTCTCCACCAACCCCCTCCAGTGCTCTCTGACCCCCCATGCTCTCAGGTCCCCCATGTGCTCTCCAGCCCCCCCCGTGCTTTCAGGCTTCCCACCTCGCTGTGCTATCCAGCCCCCCCTGTGCTCTCAGGCCCTCCTCACTGTGCTCTCAGGCCCTCCTCACTGTGCTCTCAGGCCCTCCTCACTGTGCTCTGCTCTCAAACTCCCCCCCACTGTGCTCTCAAACTCCCCCCCACTGTGCTCTCAAACTCCCCCCCACTGTGCTCTCAAACTCCCCCCCCCACTGTGCTCTCAAACTCCCCCCCACTGTGCTCTCAAACTCCCCCCCACTGTGCTCTCAAACTCCCCCCCACTGTGCTCTCAAACTCCCCCCGTGCTCATCAGCCCCACAGTGCTCTCAGCTCCCGCCATGCTCTTAGGCACCCCCCATGTGCTCTTCACACTCCCTGCACTCTCAGACTTAAACCCAATGCGCTCTTCACCCCCCCAGTGCTCTCCACCCCCCCTATGCTCTCCACCCTCCCCACAGTGTCCTTTACTCCCCCATGTTCTCTAGACCCCCCTCTGATCTCTGCTGTCCCCTTGTGCTCTCCACACCCCATGCTCTACGACCCCCTCTTTCCTGGTCCCCCTCGCATCCAATCAGGATGGAGATTGTGGAAGGGGCCGATAAATAAGCCATGGGCTGCTCAGCCTAAAATTCCCAGGCCTATTTTTTCTCCCAGTCCGTGCCTGGTGCCGCCTATCAGTGCTGCCAATCAGTGCCACCCATCAGTCCTGCCTATAGTGCATATTAGTGCCTCCTCATCACTGCCACCTAATCAGTGCCCATAATTGCCCACCTCATCAGTGCAGCCTCATAAGCGCACATCAGTGAAGGAGAAAAATTATTTGTTTACAAAATTTAGGCTTCATGCCCACAGACGTTTTTAACAGCTGCGTTTTTTACAGCTTAAAAACGCCTGTCCTTGTTATTGTAAATGTTTTATTTTTTTTTGGAAAAAAAACCAAAAAAAACGTCAGAGCTAAAAAACGCGACCGCGCGTTAGTGCGCGTTTTTGCGCGTTAGTGCGCGTTTTTTGACGCTCGCGTTTTTTTCTGCCTAACTCCGATGCTGAGGAACGCACTTGTCCTGGGTTTTTTTTACAGCTTAAAAACGTCTAGGTGGGCATGAAGCTATAGACTAACATGGACAGGCATTTTTAAGCTGTAAAAAACGCTCAAAAACGTGCCTTTAAAAACGTCCGTGGGCATGAGGCCTGTCTGACAAAAACTAAGAAAAACTTTTTTTTTCTGTCTTCCTTTTTTTTTTAAATAAAAAAACCCAACGGTCATCAAATACCACCAACAGAAATCTCTATTTGTGGGAGCAAAATTATAAAAATTTCATTTGGGTACAGTGTTGCATGACCGTGCAATTGTCATTAAAAGAGTGACCGTGCTGAAAGCTGAAAAATGGCCTGGGCAGGAAGGTGGTGAAAGTGCCCTGTATTGAGGTAGTTAATGATATTATGTACTGTAGATGATATATTTAAAGTTTTTGAAATTTGTCATTGAGCAATATTCTGAAATTGTTTGACAGTTTTTAGATGCAGCTTTTCACAGATTGGTGAACCTCTGCCCATCTTTACTTCTGAGACAATCTCTAAGATGCTCTTTTTATACCCAGTCATGTTACTGACCTGTTGCCAATTAACCTAATTAGTTGCAAAATGTTCTTCCAGCTCTTCCTTGTTAGTACCGCTTACTTTCCTAACTTTTTTTCGCCCTGTCCCAACTTTTTTGAGACGTATTGCTGCCATCAATTTCAAGACTACCTTATTTTGTTCCTAAAATGGTGCGTTTGCTCATTTTAAACAATTGATATGTTTTCAATTTTTATAAAATATAGGTTCATGAGATTTGCAAATCATTGCATTCTGTTTTTATGTAGATATTAACAGCGTCTCAACTTTAAGGGAATTGGGGTTGTAACTATGCAAAATAAAAGTGAAACTCTACCAAAAAAAAACCCTGTCATAGTGGGGGTTTTTTTGGGGGGAGGAGTTAAACATTCTGATTGGTTAAGGTTCAGCTTTAAGATTACTTACTTGGATTTGGAATGGTTAATCATTACAAACCCCGCTTCCTGTGTTCCCCATGTTTTGAGTTAATTACAACAAGTAGATTTGAGAGATAGTGTTTCCTACTGAAATGAAAGAACATCTTAGAAATTATAAACAGTTGTCTGGCTTCCAAACGAGTAATACAGGACACATTTTTCAAGAACAGAAGAAATGATTTAATTTCATTAACTGTGGTCTAATATATTGTGAATTTTTCTCTTGGTAAACCACAGCGGCATTTATTGGCAATTGCTTCAAAGTACTACTGGTTTTGTCTGCTTTCATTGGCCAAATGTGTCACAAAAAAGAGATGCATTAACTCCTGGAAAAGAGGTCTTGCGGATTTTTCTTTAATGATGAAACTGTTTTGCAATGTGTTTGTTAATATACTGGAGTAAGAAAAAGAAAATTTTTAACAAAAGTGTAGGCATTGTGACATTTTTGTGTAAAATTATTTATTCGATTTATTTTATTTTTTTAAAGGGTGTGCTTGATTAGGTAAAAGTGCCTCTTGTTCTGTGTGATGGTTTGTTAAAACAAATCAATGAGCTAAGCTGCATTCAGAAACTCTGCTTTGAGGTTTGCACCTAATAGTTACTTTATTAAAGTGTTACTAAACCCACAACCGTAAAATCAGTCTGTATATGCAGTAAAGAATGCTTGTTATACTCTGTGCAACCTAAGGTGTTCATCCTCTGCATTGTGTAAAAAGGCTGTTGGATCTCGTCTTCTCTGATCCTCCCCTTCTTCCACAATCCCCAATTATTTGCTGATAGTCCAGAGCCTTGGGGACAAGCTGCACATGCTCATTTTGGTGTGTATTGCTAGAGAGGTTTTTTCTTTTTCTTGGGAGAGTGCATGTGATCAGCAAAGGGCCAATCGGCACTGCAGCCTCAAAAGATAATCAAGGGAGAATGAAAACTCCTCCTACAAGCTTTAACCAGACACTGATAGAAGTCACGGGACTGCACTAACTGTTAATGAGAAAAGGTATTTAGGGTTACTAAAGGGGTTTAGTAACACTTTAACCGCCTCAATACCGCATGCCGTCATATGACGTCCTGGACTTTGTGCAGGGATATCTGAATGATGCCTGCAGCTACAGGCATCATTCAGATATCCTTCTTTTCAGCCTGCGATTCTGCGCACCATAAGAACGATCATAGCGGCAGTTCTGCTGCTTGATCGTTCTTATAGACGACGGGAGGGGACGTCCCCCCCTCCCGCCGCCATCCGGGGCTTCTCCAGGCTCTCCCGTGCCATCGGGGGCCCGAAGAATGAATCGGCCAGCGTCGGATGGGGAGCATAGAGATTTCTGGTGACAAGATGGTCACCAGTCCTCTCTATGGCCGTCTGAGGCCCGGCGCGACATTATGGCGTCACGCCCGGGTAGCCGAAAGCAAACAAAGCCGTGATCGCGGCTGTCAGCATGAGATCTCATGCTTTCCAGCCTGGAGGAGAGATGTGGGCTCTTTTGACCCCGCATCTCTCCATAAAGAGGACCTGTCACAATGATTCCTATTACAAGGTACGTTTACATTCCTTGTAATAGGAATAAAAGTGATCAAAAAAAAAAATAATTTAAAAAAAAGTGTAAAAATAAATAAATATTAAAGCGTCCCTGGTAGCTCGCGCTCAGAAGCGAGAACACAAAGTCCTGCCCACATATGTAAACGCCGCTCAAACCACACATGTGAGGTATCGCCGCGTGCGTTAGAACGTGTGCAACAATTCTAGCACTAGGCCTTCTCTGTAACTCAAAACTGGTAAACTGTAAAAATAAATAAAGCGTCGCCTATGGAGATTTTTAAGTACCGAAATCTGGCACCATTCCATGATTGTTCCATGAGTGTGCGGAATTTTAAAGCGTGACAAGTTAGGTATCTATTTACTCGGCGTAACATCATCTTTCACATTATACAAAAGAATTGGGCTAACTTTACTGTTTTGTTATTTTTTAATTCAGGAAACTGTTTTTTTTTATTAAAAAGAAAGGCGTTTGAAAATGATTGCGCAAATACCGTGCGAGATAAAAAGTTAGTGACCGCCACTTTATTCCCTAGGGTGTCTGATAAATATATATAATGTTTGGGGGCTCTGATTAATTTTCTAGCAAAAAAATTTGGATTTTTACATGGAGAGAAGTGCCAGAATAGGCCTGGTTTTGAGGTGGTTAAATAAACACTCTCATTGCAGTGGTGTACAGAGGAGGCATTTTGAGATACATAACAAAGAATTTTCAAAAGGATGGATTACAACAGCAGACAACCTTGGTTACATTTTATGTTCCAGTGGAGAAAGGATTGCCAAAAATGGATGACTAAAGGCTAACAAATGCTATCTGGTCAGAATAATTCCAATAGTTGAGTCACAATTTGATGAGCATGTGACCAACCTTGGATTTATCCCTGCCCTGCTGAAGAAAAGCATCCCCACAACATGATGCTACCACCATGTTTCACAGTGGAGATGGTGTGTTCAGGGGAATATGCAGTGTTAGTTTTCCAGCACACATAGCGTTTTGCTTTTAGACCAAAAAGTTCAGTTTTGGTCTCATCTGACCTGAGAACCTTCTTCCACATGTTTACTGTGCCCCCACATGGCTTCTCGCAAACTGCAAACAGGACTTCTTATGACTTTATTTCAACAATGGCTTTCTTCCTGCCACTCTTCAATAAAGTACTTTTCTCTTTTGTTCATGGACGGACACAGCCTTAATCTTGACAAATTTTGGTATTAGCCTTCCTTCAGGAGTGACTAGGCAGAATGTGTTAACTTCAAACCTGAACAGCCCCGCCCAGGGGGCGGTCCTACTGGCTATATCACCTCAGCCTGCACTAAGCAGCTCAGTTTTTTTCTGCCTAGCTAAGGAGAAGACATGGCCCATAGGCCTGGAGGTTTTTATTCCCGATTGAAATTTAATTTTTAGTTTTGTTACTGTGATCTTCGATCAACTGCCGACTGGGCGACAGGCTGGATCCCAGATCCTTGTAGTCTCCCCAGTTTCGGCCATCAAGCGTGTGCCAACCGTAGCTACGCGCTGGGTCATCCACGACATGCCCGTCGCTCTACGGGTGGCCGTTGAGCTATATGCTCCAGGGCATGCATAGGACCGGTCTATAGGACCGAGTCACAGCAGCCGGGCCCAACAGTCACCTCCATCACCATGCGGAAGGTGGTCTGTCTGGGATGCTTCCAGCACAATCCACGCAGGAAGGGTAAGTAGTAATCCCCGGCTAAGGCAGGAAGACAGAGCTGGACATTCCTGAAGAGGTGAGTTAAGGGGTTCTATCCTTCCCTTTCACCCTCCCTTCCCTCCTCCTTAGGCTAGGCTGGCTGCTGGGGCGTGGGTTCACCTGGGGGGGCTCCACCTGTGTGGGAACTCTGCATGTACGTCCGCTAGATAAAGGTTATGAGCTGCCATGAAAAGAGGGTTTTCTTACCTGTGTTCTGCTCCATGCTTTCGGCGGCCATTTTTCTTGTGATCCATGCTGTTTGGCCTCTTCTGCGCTGGCGGCCATGTTCTTGTGGTCTGTGCTGTGTTTGGCCTCTAACGGCCGCTCGGCGGCCATTTTTCTTATGATCACGCTGTGTGCCGCTCGGCGGCCATGTTCTTGTGGCCTGCTGCATATTTTCGGTCTCTATCGGCCATTTTTTCACCGTCCACGCTGATCAAATATCATTTTAATGGCGCAGGCCTACAGACACACGATGCAGAGTGGTCAGACTGATAGCTGACAAGGAAGCAGCTCTACTAGGAAGCGGACGGCAGCCGTACTACTGTTCAAGGGTTGTGAGTCCTCTGGGGGGGAACCCCCTTATTTCTGTCCCAGCTAGGAGGGTGGGCTGTTGGTACCTTGACTGGAGTCCTTGTGTCTGGTGCGTGGATCAGCATGGCATCAGAAGCAGTCGCTTCTCCCCCCGATACACCTGGATTGGCATCTGGTGCTCCTAGTTGGTTGCTAAGGTGGAAGTGGCGCGTGGGCACGGGGGGTAAAAAGTTCCTCCTCCCCCCGCCATCTTCTGGGGACAACTCTGATGCGGAGTCGGGCCCAGCTACGGGTCATGGCCCTGGTTCTGACATATCAGAGGATGCGGACCGTGGCCGGCAGACAATGAGGATGACTCCGGGACCGGGTCACCATGCGATAAGGCTCTGATAGGTGACCTTATCACCGCAGTATGGGATACTCTAAAGATAGAGAAGCCTGTAGAAAACGCCAGAGGCGTCAGTCCCTTTTGGATTCCGTAAAGCCGACCCGCACTGCCAAGGTGTTCCTTGTGCGTCTTGCCAGACAAGCTTTTATACAAGGGGCGGGATAAACCACAAAAGGTTTTCGGTCCCCAAAAAGGTTTGGCGATGCGTTACCCTTTTGAGGAGAGTTTCCTGAAAAGATGGACCTCTCCTCCGATAATGGACCCTCAGGTGTCCAGATTAAACAGGGTAGCCACAATTCCGGTGGAAGGGGCTCCTGCTTTCAAGGACCCTGCGGACAGGAAGGCTGAAGCGGTCATCCGCTACCTATCCGGCTCGGCTGTGCGCCTAACGGTGTTTGGGGCCCTGGTGTCTCAGACGCTCTCTGAAGGGGCAAAGATGCTGCTCCATGGGTTAAGACACATGAGGCTCCCTCGGACGAGGTGGCTATGGACGACCAGTTGATACAGGGCCTTAAAATTGTCTGCGAATCAGCCTTGGACACTATTCCTCTGCTGTCCAGAGCCTCAAGCTATGCGGTGGTGTTACGCCGTCTGCTCTTGCTAAAAGGTTGGTTGGCGGACCAATCTTCCAAGAAGGCCCTGATGGGAGTGCCCTTTAAGGGCGACAGACTTTTTGGAGCATCCCTGGATGACATTATTAAATATGCCACAGGAGGCAAGAGCCTGCTGCTCCCACAATCCAAAGAGGGTAAGGAGCCACGCCGTGGCAAGGACTCTCCTTCACCGCGCACAAGCGTTTTTTTTGTGCGTCAAGTAAACGATCCCAGGCCGATAAAGCGCCTGCTGAGGGACAGAAGCGTCCCTGGTTTCGCAAACCCATCAAGCCTGCAAACAAATCTACATCCGCATAAGGTCTGTCCCTGCCCATCTCTCGGGCAGGGGGACGTCTTCGTGAATTCGCGACCTGGTGGACATCACAGATCCCCGACCGGTGGGTTTGCGAAGCAGTTTCCTCAGGGTCCAAGATAGTTTCTCTCTTGCCCTCCGAACAGATTTTTTATTTTATTTTATTTTTTCCCCTCCAACTGCCAGCTTCAGCCGACTCGTCGGGAAGCCCTATATGTAGCGGTTCAAGACCTGCTGATACGCGGGGTGATAATTCCTGTTTCAGTACAGGAACTGTTTCAGGGGTTTTACTCAAATCTGTTCGTAGTACCTAGAAGGAGGGGGTTCGTCCAATCTTGGATCTCAGGGCCCTCAATTGCTTTGTGAAGGTACAAAGATTTTGGAGGGAGTTGGTTAGCTCTGTTGTCGCTGCCCTCCATCTGAGGGATTTTGGCAAGAACGTATACTTGCAGGTCCCCATATGCACCAGGCATCAGAGAGGTCTGAGCTTGCGGTTGGGGAAGACCACTACCAACTTGTGGCTCCCCCCTTGGCCTTGCATCAGCACCGAGGGTGTTCACGAAGGTGCTCACCCTGATTCTGGCCCTACCAAGACAGTGTGGCATCGCCATCGTGGGCTACTTGGACGATATTCTTCTGAGGGCCACTTCAAGCTCAGAAATAGAGGTGAGCGTGTCTATAACCTGTCAGACCTTCCGATACTTTGGTTGGGTGCTGAACACTCAGAAGTCAGTATTGGTACTGACTCAACTCCTAGTGTATCTGGGGTTGATTTTGGACTCCTCAGAGGCGAAAGTTTTTCTCCTTATGGGAAGGTTGCAGACCCTTCGGGCTGCGGTGCGGCAGTTGACATCCCCAAGATTGTCGTCACGTCGCTTATGCAGGCGAGTCCTCTGCCTCATGGTAGCCTCCTTCGAAGCGGTACCGTATGCGCAATTTCACACGTGAGTGCTACAGAAAGTAATTCTGTCCAGAAGGGACAAGTGCCCTTCATCCCTGGATTGTCAAATCCGGATGAGCCACCTAGTTAGGACTGCCCTAGTTGGTGGCTGGCATCTCCGGCACTTCTGTCCGGGAAGTCGTTCCTTCCTTTTTACTTGCCGATCAAGGTCCTGGAACTCCGGGGCGATCAGGCTGTGCCTCTCAACTTGGTAGCTCAGCTGCAGCGTCGAAAGTCGCTCACATCCTAAGGTGGGCAGAAAGGAGCGTACCGACACTGTGGGCCTTATACATTCCAGGCATGGAAAACTGGCAGACGGTGGTGCCAGATGCTGGACCAATGAGAATCGTTTCTACACCCGGAGGTGTTTCAGCTCGCCAGACGTAGATCTCCTGGCTTCTCGACTCAATCGGAAGGTATTGAGGTTTGTGGCCAGGTCAAGAGACCCATGGGCAGACGCGACAGATGCGTTGGTGGCACCGTGGAGTCAGTACCGGCTAATCTATGCCTTCCCTCCTCTGAAGCTCCTTCCTCATCTGCTTCTCAGACTAGAGGCAGAGAGGATTCCAATGATCCCTATTGCTCCCGATTGACCTTGGCGTCCTTGGTACGCCGATCTAGTGCGTCTGATAGCAGACGCCTCTTGACGTCTACCGCTAAGAAAGGACCTGCTGTCGCAAGGTCTCATACGCCATCCTGTTTTACAGTCACTGGCTTTAACGGCATAGCTATTTAGAGGCAGGAGCTAAGAGACCGGGACCTGTCAGACTCGGTGATCTCTACCATGAGGAGTGCTCGGAAATCGTCCTCTAGGAAGATTTACCATTGCACTTGAAAGACCTACATATCCATTTGTGAGGAAATTAGGTGGCATCCGCGTACTTATTTGGTTCCAGAGTCCTGCTTTTCTTACAGCGTGGGGCAATTAACGGGCAGATATCTGCCCTGGCTGTCTTTTTATTCAACGACCCCTGGTGGCTCACTCTCTAGTGAGAACGTTTTTTCAGGGGGTTTGGCATGCGGCCCCTCCGGTCCGCCCTCCACTACCTCCGTGGGGCTTGTATAGCAGACGTCCCCTGGCGTCTACCGCTACGAGAGGACCTGCTGTCGCAAGGTCCCATACGCCATCCTGCTTACAGTTAATGGCTTAACGGCTTGGCCTCTAGGTGCCTCAGAAACCACCGTTTAAGAACATGGTGGTCCTTTTGGTGGCTGTTGTGTCAGTTAAGATGGGTTTCTGAGCTGGCAGCCTTGTCATGCAAGGCTCCTTATCTGATCTTCCACAAGAATAAGGTGGTGCTGCGTCCGCAGCCTTCTTTTCTTCCTAAGGTTGTTTCGACCTTCCATCTCAAGGAAGACATTGTACTGCTATCCTTGTGTCCTCATCCGTCGAATCCTAAGGAGACGACGTTGCATTCCTTGGACGTTGTCTGAGCTCTGAGAGTATACTTGTCTGTTACTGCTCCGTTCCGGAGTTCAGACTCACTGTTTCGGTGGCTGGTCCCAAGAAGGGCCCAGCGGTCTTGTCGGCCACCATTCCGAGGTGGATCCGACAGATCATTATCGGGCTTACGCCATAAAGGGTCGGGCGCCTCCCTTTCCCGGCTCATTCGACCAGGGCAAGAGGTGCCTCTTGGGCTTTCTGACCTCAAGCGTCTGTTTCCCAGGTGTGTAAGGCGGCGACCTGTTCGTCCGTTCACACTTTAACTTAACTTTACAAGTTGATGTGAGTGCATCTTCGGATGCTTCTTCGGCTGCAAAGTTTTGCTGTTTAGAGTTACAACTCCTCAGTTGAGGAGCTCTGTTTTGTTTTGGGGTGAAGTTGTTTTAATGCCGTTCCCACCCCTCGTTTTTGCCACTGTGACAGCAGGAAGGTAAAGTCACCTGGTTGCATCCAGGGGGGTAGATATATTTCTCCCAGATTCAGGCTTTATGCTGACTTATACAACTAGGGAGGGAGTTGATGAAGCCCAGCTGAGGCTAGTGGGCTCATGGATGACTCATACCTCTAGGGAGAGGGCTGGGCGTCGTGCAGGCAGGGAGTTGATGAGACCAGCTGAAGCCTGTCAGTTCGTTTAAGGCCTCTATAAAAACTCCCAGCTTCATTAGATGTTAGCTCATGCCTGGAACCAGACCTGTGTGGACTGTCTAGGGAGAGTGAACCCCTGTGCGGTGAGGCAAAGCCTGTGTGGCTATTTGTTTGGACTTTTACTAAACCAGGGACTTAGGGACTAGGACAGCACCAGGCTGATCCCAGTTGTTAGTTTAGGAAACCTGCATGTTTAGTCAGAGGTCAAACTGACCAGGATTTATTTTGTTTATGTTTCTTTTTGGCTTTGCTGTGTTTTTGTCACTGTACATAGAGAAATAAACCGCACCTTTTGATTTTGAAAACCACAACCTCCGTCTGCTGGCCCTGTTTTTGTGTGGGGAGCCCAACCAGGGGGTCACACACACCCGCTACTGAGTTAACCCCCTCACAGTTGGTGGAGAATGCGGGCAGTTTTTTTTAAGCCAGCATGGAGGAGATACTGAAACAGCTGGCTCTAGCAAATGCCAATCAACAGCAGACAAATGCAGGTTTGCAGAGGAGCCTTGCAGCCCAGCAGCAAGCTCATCAACAAGCCCAGCAGCAATCTGAGGCCCGCTTCATAGACCTGTTACAGAAGCAAGAGCAGAGACTACAACAAATGGAAGCAGTAATGCAGCAACGTCCGCAGACCAGTGAGGAAAGCCGTCCCACTAATACCGCGTCCTTTGGGGTGAGTCGTTTATTGACAAAAATGACTGGAGAGGATGATCCAGAGGTATTTTTGACCACATTTGAAAGGACTGCTGAAAGAGAAAAGTGGCCTGAGGAGCAGTGGGCTGGACTGGTGGCTCCTCTGTTAACTGGTGAATCGCAGAAGGCTTACTATGACCTAGAGCCTGACCAAGCAAAAGACTATGTGATGCTAAAAGCTGAAATATTGGCAAGGCTGGGTGTCACCCTGGCTGTCCGGGCTCAGCGTGTGCATAACTGGACTTTCCAGCTTGGAAAACCCCCCAGGTCTCAAATGTATGATCTCATTCACCTGAGCAGGAAGTGGCTACAGCCAGAGACTTTGTCCGCACCAGAGGTGGTGGAACGTGTTGTAATGGATCGGTTTTTGAGAGCTCTTCCTACTGCCATCCAAAAGTGGGTAAGCCATGGAGACCCAGAGATGGCCGGTGGTCTTGTGGATCGTGTAGAGAAATACTTGGCTACAGAGAACCTGACGGCCTCTTCCAGAGACTCTCGGACTTTCCACCCTAAGACCAGACCATCCCCAGGGGCGGATAAGAGGATTCCAAGGGGTGAGGGTGGAGAGAGTGAGAGGGTGGGAGCTCTACCCAAAGTTTGGCGAGAACAGCCTGGGAAGTCAGGGGCTCAAGAGGCAGCCAAAAGGATTGTTTGCTACCGCTGCCGGCAAGCGGGACATATTGCAGCAAATTGCCCGGTTGTGGAGGAACCCATGCAATGTGACTTTCTGACGGACAGACGTCAGTCGCTGTGTGCGACAGTCGCATGCACTGCCATTCGGGGAACTGAGAAACATTTATGCAAAATGTGTATTAATGGTAGAAATGTTGTGGTATTACTGGATTCAGGTAGCCTTGTGACCCTGATAAAGGCTGAATTAGTTAAAACAGAGGTCTCTGGGAATAGCAAGGTAGCTGTTATTTGTGTGCATGGGGACACCCGAGAGTATCCAGTGACTACAGTGTGTTTCGAGACCCCCAAAGGTACCCTCTCTCATCCAGTGGGGTTAGTATCTCAATTACCGCATGATGCCATTGTGGGAAGAGATTTTCCGAAGTTCTGGGAACTGTGGGATGATCCTGAGCCCCCCACTGGTGCCCCTATGTACCAGGAATGTGATAGCCAGAACTCCTCTGAGAGTGGTGAGGACTCTCCAGAATTTCCCTTGTCAGTATTGGCAGGGGAGACTCAAGAAACTGGAGAGGAGCCCACCTCCTCAGACGAAAACCTACCGTCTGTGGAGTTTTCTGATCTGGAGGTTCACAGGGAAAATTTTGCCACAGAACAGTTAAAAGACCCCGCCCTAATAAAGGCACGGGAAAACGTAGTGGAAATAGATGGCGAGTTAGTGAACCCAGATAATACCTGCACTTACCCATACTTCAGCGTAGAGAAGGACCTACTGTATCGGGTGGCAAAAAGGGCAGAAGAAACCGTTGAGCAGCTTGTGGTGCCCAAACCTTACAGGAAGTTGGTGTTGGAGTTGGCCCATGGGCACATTCTTGGAGGTCATCTGGGGACAGAGAAAACCCGAGAGAGGGTATTACAGAGATTCTATTGGCCTGGGGTGATGAAGGACATAGAAAATTATTGTTCCTCCTGCCCTGTGTGTCAGAGGTCGGCCCCGATGCCACATTTCCGTAGCCCGCTGGTCCCTCTACCCATCATTGAGGTCCCGTTTGAGAGAATCGCAATGGATTTGGTAGGTCCTATAATCAAGTCCGCTAGGGGGCACCAGTACATATTGGTTATAATGGACTATGCCACCCGTTATCCAGAAGCGATCCCTCTCAGAAATACCTCGGCCAAAACCATAGCCAAAGAGCTATCTCTTGTTTTTAGCCGGGTGGGTATTTGTAAAGAACTGCTTACGGACCAAGGTACACCCTTTATGTCCCGGGTTATGAAAGAGCTGTGTAAATTGTTCAAAGTGACGCAATTGCGTACATCTGTGTATCACCCCCAAACCGATGGGCTGGTTGAAAGATTCAACAAAACCCTAAAACAAATGTTGAAGAAAGTGGTGGATAGAGATGGAAAGGATTGGGACTGTCTACTTCCTTATTTGATGTTTGCTATTAGGGAGGTGCCCCAATCCTCTACGGGATTTTCCCCCTTTGAGTTACTGTATGGGAGACACCCAAGAGGGCTGTTGGATATTGCCAAGGAAACTTGGGAAAGTGAGAGTTCTCCCCACAGGAGTGTGATTGAGCATGTCGCCCTGATGCAAGATCGAATTGCACAGGTAATGCCCATCGTGAAGGAACATTTGGCCCAAGCGCAGTTGGCACAGCAGAGAGTGTACAACCGTGGAGCAAAGACCCGTACCTTTTCCCCGGGGGATAGGATATTGGTACTTGTCCCTACGGTTGAAAGTAAATTCCTTGCCAAATGGCAAGGCCCCTACGAGATAATGGAAAAAGTGAGCGAAGTGAATTACAAGGTCAGACAACCAGGAAGGCGAAAGCCCGAACAGATATATCACGTTAATCTGTTGAAAGCCTGGAGGGATAGAGAGTCCCTAGTCGCAGAAACTTGGTCACCAGCTCAAACTGGTTGCGTGATTCCGGAGGTTGGAATAGCAACCACCTTGTCACAACCCCAACAACAGGAGGTTAAGGAGTTTGTGCTTCGCAACAAGGAGGTGTTCTCTGAGCTGCCGGGACAAACATCTGGGGTAGAGCATGATATTATTACCCCGCCCGGTGAAAGGGTGAAGTTAAAACCCTATCGGATCCCAGAGGCCCGACGGGAGGCAATACGGGAGGAAGTACAGAAAATGCTGAACTTAGGGGTGATAGAGGAGTCCCAAAGTGATTGGTCTAGTCCCATTGTGTTGGTGCCTAAACCGGATGGGAGCTGGCGATTTTGTAACGATTTTCGTCAGTTGAACAAAGTTACAAAATTTGACACCTACCCCATGCCACGTATAGATGAGTTGATCGACCGGCTGGGAACAGCCCGATACATGACGACTCTTGACCTCACAAAAGGGTATTGGCAAATTCCCCTGGCCAAGTCGGCCAAAGAGAAAACCGCATTTGTAACCCCAGACGGGGCGTTCCAATATAAGAGAATGCCGTTCGGGTTACAGAATGCGCCGGCCACATTCCAGCGGAAAATGGACCAGATACTGAGGCCCCATCGGAAGTATGCTGCGGCTTACCTGGATGACGTAATTGTCCATAGCACAGATTGGGCCTCACATCTGCCAAAAGTGCAAGCAGTCCTAGACTCTATCCGGGAAGCGGGGTTTACGGCTAACCCCAAGAAGTGTACCATTGGGCAGGAGGAGGCCAAATATCTTGGGTACACCATTGGCAGGGGAGTGATAAAACCCCAACTCAACAAAGTCGAGGCCATCCAGAGTTGGCCACGTCCCAACAGCAAGAAGCAGGTACGGGCCTTTCTGGGAATCGCGGGTTATTATCGGCGCTTCATTCCCCACTTTGCTTCTAAGGCTGTGCCCCTAACCAACCTGACGAAAGGGAAAGGGTCGGTCATGATTAAATGGACCCCCGAGGCTGAGGCAGCATTCCAATTCTTGAAACAAGCCTTATGTAGCCAGCCAGTGTTGTACTCACCCGACTTCTCTAAAGACTTTGTCGTACAAAGTGATGCGTCAGATGTGGGGTTAGGAGCAGTATTGTCCCAGGTCTGGAACGGGGAAGAGCACCCAGTCATTTACCTCAGCAGGAAGTTGAAGTCCCATGAGGTAAATTACGCCACGGTTGAAAAGGAGTGTTTAGCGGTGAAGTGGGCTCTAGATTCCCTTCGGTACTATCTGCTAGGTAGGCACTTTGACATGGTTACGGATCACGCTCCGTTAAAGTGGATGGCTCAAAACAAGGAGACAAATAGAAGAGTGAATAGGTGGTTCCTGGCCCTACAGGAATTCAACTTCACAGTAAAGCATCGCCCTGGCGTTCAAATGGGGAATGTGGATGCTTTGTCTCGAGTACATGAATGCCTGATTGCTGGTGTTCCAACCCCAAGGTTAAAACAAGAGGGGGGTTATGTGACAGCAGGAAGGTAAAGTCACCTGGTTGCATCCAGGGGGGTAGATATATTTCTCCCAGATTCAGGCTTTATGCTGACTTGTACAACTAGGGAGGGAGTTGATGAAGCCCAGCTGAGGCTAGTGGGCTCATGGATGACTCATACCTCTAGGGAGAGGGCTGGGCGTCGTGCAGGCAGGGAGTTGATGAGACCAGCTGAAGCCTGTCAGTTCGTTTAAGGCCTCTATAAAAACTCCCAGCTTCATTAGATGTTAGCTCATGCCTGGAACCAGACCTGTGTGGACTGTCTAGGGAGAGTGAACCCCTGTGCGGTGAGGCAAAGCCTGTGTGGCTATTTGTTTGGACTTTTACTAAACCAGGGACTTAGGGACTAGGACAGCACCAGGCTGATCCCAGTTGTTAGTTTAGGAAACCTGCATGTTTAGTCAGAGGTCAAACTGACCAGGATTTATTTTGTTTATGTTTCTTTTTGGCTTTGCTGTGTTTTTGTCACTGTACATAGAGAAATAAACCGCACCTTTTGATTTTGAAAACCACAACCTCCGTCTGCTGGCCCTGTTTTTGTGTGGGGAGCCCAACCAGGGGGTCACACACACCCGCTACTGAGTTAACCCCCTCACACCACTGCTTTGGGATGTCCCACTTTGTCAAGATTAAGGCTGTGTCCATCCATGAACGAAAGAGAAAATAGGATTTTTAAACTCACCGTAAAATTATTTTCTTTCTCGTACATCACGGGACACAGAGCGACATAGTCATTACTAATGGGTTATATAGATACCGTCAGGTGCTGGCACTGGCAACTTCCAAAACCGGAAGTACCCTCCCCTATATAAGCCCCTCCCATCCGGGAGCACCTCAGTTTTTTGCCAGTGTCTAAGGTGTTGGCCAAGAAGAAACATGTGTTTTTCACTGAGCTTGCGTACAGGTTCTTTTGGGCCTCAGTAAGCTATTCCGGATCCGACCAAAAAAGCTTCATAGCTAAACGGTCGGTACCCGGGCCTTGCAGAGAAGAGCAAGGTTTTGCCTGTAATGCTTCTCTTAGGAGAGCTGGACCCTGGGATCCAGAGCTCTGGTCATACCCACGACCAAGATGTTTTCTGTGCAGGGTGCTATACAGGTCCAGGGGAGTGGAATCCTTGGGAACCCGGTCCCTGAAGGTTTGATTACAATGCCTGCCGTGATAGGTGAAGTTTGGGCTTTTGTGGACCAAACAAAGTCCTGCGGCGGGGAACAGGTAAGTGGGGGGCCCCCAGGAACTTGGTTCTATTGGGGGACCCCCAAGCCTAATTTGTCTTTCTGTCTGTTACCTAATGGTATTCCCGCAAAATTCTGTGCATGCCTGTAACTACTAAAAAAATGTAATAATTTTTAATGGTGGTCAAGAAAAAAAAAAAAAAAAAAAAATTTTTTTTTTATATATATATGTAATATATTAGACTGCGGTACCTGTGTTTGTCCACTAGAGGCCGCTGTGGAATGTTTTCTTGTCATGTGGACTAGCTTCTTCTCAGCAGAGCAAAGTCCAGGCAGATGGTGAGTTCTCTTATAGGAAACTGCTTCCTCTGCCATGTTGCAGTGCTCGTCCATCCCCCGGCCTGCGGCAAAGAGGGGCCCTGGCTCCTGTCCCTTGTTACCATATTTGAAATTAGCGCCGAAGGCGCACGTGCCCGCGCGCGTGCGCGTGCACGCACCTCTATATATAGAGGTGAGCCGGGAAAGGGGGCGGAGCCTGGGGGATGACGCTCTGTGCGCGCCGCAGCGCTTCTGCGCATGTGCGGGCGTCCCAGCAGTTTAAAAAAACCACAATATTGTTGTGAGCTGGCTATGAAGTACAGAGACAGAGCTGGCAACATTTAAAGGCATACAGCAAGCGGTTGATACAGGCATCCCCTAGAAAGGCACATTAGTAGACACCAACTGTGATATAGCAGCAATTGTGCTAGACTATTCTCAGTAAAAGTGGTGTATTACGGCTGGAATACCTCAGCTTTAGGCTTAGGAATATGCCGTCCAGAAGCTCCGGAACTGAATCTTCCAGGAAGCGAAGGGGGTCTCATCGGGCTCAGAGGATCTTGGGCATACTCCTGCTGCACCAGTCTCCCCTGAAGTTCAGAGGTAAGTGACCGTAGAGACCCCGCAGGGGTACTTGGTACTGTGGCTGTCCTCAGTTCACCTGCTCCTGTGTATGTAACAGAGGAGGTTTTTTCCTCAGCTCTGGGAGGATTAGAGAGAGATTGTCAACATTTATCGCTGCCTCCCTGTCAGGGAAAGCACGCCCGATCTCCGTCTCCTCCTTCAGAGTGCCTGTTAGCAGAGCAACAGTCCCATACAGGGATCGACCTGCCTGAAGGGGATCAGGATGAGGTTGATTCTGTTATAGAGGAATCAACAGTGGGGGAACCTTTTCTCAGCATCTCAAGCTGAAAGATTATGGGTTCAGTCTCTGACTAACATGGTCCGATCAGCATTTAAAAATGCACCTTGCGGAACCATCAACCACTACTGTATCCTCGTTGGGGTCGCTAGAAGCCCCCAGACTGTTTGTTCTTTTCCACTTCACCCTTTACTGAAAGGGCTCATTTACCAGGATTGGGAACGTCCTGAGAAAATATTTATTCCCCCAAGAGATTTCCGGTGGTCTATCCCATGGAGGATAAGTTCATCAAAAAAAAAAAAAAATGGAAGGTCCCTACAGTGGACGCAGCCATCTCTTGTATGTATAAATCACTGACATGTCCAGTGGATAATGTCCAAATGTTCAAGAACCCAATAGATAAAAGATTGGAGTCCTTATGAAAATCTGCTTGGTGATACAACCAGCAGTAGCAGCTATTGGGGTCTGCTAAGCAGTGAAGGATCAGTTGAAACAGGTCTTGAGGGACTTGACAGATCAGCAGGCTTTGCCCTAGCTGATCTACCTAGAGCCTTAGGCTTTGCGGTTGACGCCATAGAGGATTCAGTCCATCAGGCCTCCCGCCTTACGCTGTCTATAGTACATATGCGTAGGCTCCTATGGCTCAAAAACTGGTCTGCTGAAGCTCCCTGTAAAGAATGGCTGGTTAGCGTCCCATTTCATGGTGAACGCTTATTCAGGGAAAACCTGGACAAATATATCCAGAAAATTTCCAGCGGTAAAAATACGCTCTTGCCGGTTAAAAGCAGAGTTAGAGGTCCCTCTTTAAGAGGCCTGCTTCTCCAGTCCCTGGGGCATCGGCTGTGTAACAGTTCCGACGGCCTCCTCGGTCAAATCCCGGGGGTAAAAAACAGGGACAGTAGCAGGGTAATGAGAAACCCTGGGTCAGGGGAGGTACAAAACCTCCCCCAAAGTTAAATTCATTGAAGCCCCCACTCAGTCGGGTGGGGGGAGGACTCCAGTTGTTCGCAAGAGACCTGGCGGGACACGATCAAGACAGATAGGTGCTCTCCGCAGTAGGTTTGGGATACAGTTTGGAGTTAAAAGACTCTCCTCCTTCCCATTTTTGAGGTCAAACGTGCCAAGGGATCCCCGGAAGAGAGAGTCCCTCCTGTTGGCACTAGAACAACTATTGGTCCAAGGAGTAATTATGGAGGTTCCCCTGGAAGAATGAGGGTTCGGGTTTTACTCAAACCTCTTTACAGTCCCGAAGCAAACGCGGACGGGAGGCCCATATTAATTCTAAAAGGGCTATACAAATTCCTGTATATCAGGACTTTCCGATGGAGTCGATCCGATCGGTGGCCACTGCCCTACAAGGGGAGGATTGGTTAGCCACGATCGACATCAAAGATGCTTATTTGCACATTCCCATCTTTCCAGTCCACCAAAAATTTCTACGCTTTGCAGTAGAAGGGCGCCATTTTCAGTTCAGAGCCTTACCCTTCGGTTTGGCCACAGCACCACGAGTGTTTACAAAAATTCTGGCCCTTTATTGGCCAATCTAAGAACACAAGGTGTAATGATAATGGCATATCTGGATGACTTGTTGCTGATAGACCACTCAGTGAAAAAACTAGATGTGGTCGTTCACAAGACGATCAAGTATCTGGAATCTCACGGTTGGATTATCAACCGAGACAAGTCAGCCCTAAAAACCAGTCAAAAGTCTGGAATACTTGGGGCTAAGGTTGGATTCAGGCCAGAGAAAAATATTCTTGCCTCGAGGAAAGGTGTTGTCTTTGAAAGATTTGATCCACTTAGTGGGTACAAAAAAGACAGCCGTCCATACGCCTGTATATGAGGCTGCTGGGAAAAATGGTGGCATCATTCGAAGCAGTACCCTACGGTCAATTCCATTCAAGGAATTTGCAAGGGGCCATACTGTCAGCCTGGAACAAAAAAGTTCAGGCCCTAGACTTACAATGTCCTTGTCCCCTTCCGTTCGCAAGAGCCTCCGTTGGTGGTTGGTTCCCCAGAATCTGGAAAAAAGGAAATCCTTCAGTCCGATTTCTTGGAAGGTGGTCACTACAGATGCCAGCCTTATAGGCTGGGGAGCAGTACTGGAGCAATAGTCTCTCCAGGGCAGATGGTCGGATGCAGAAAAGGCCCTGCCCATCAATCTCTTAGAGATACGAGCAGCCCGGTATGCCCTAGTAGCATGGACATCCAAACTCCAAGGGTCCCCTGTCAGAATTCAATCAGACAATGCCACAGCAGTGGCATATATCAATCATCAGGGGGGCACCAGGAGTCGTGCAGCCCAGAGGGAAGTGAATTACATCCTGAAATGGGCAGAAAAATATGTCCCAGCCATATCTGCGGTATTCATTCCAGGAGTGGAGAATTGGAAGGCGGACTTTCTAAGTCACCAGCAATTAGGCCCAGAGGAAGGGTCCCTTCACCCCGAGGTTTTCTGGACAATATGTCAGCGGTGGGGAACATCGGATGTAGATCTTCTAGCATCCAGATTCAACGCAAAGGGGGACAGGTTTGTCTCTCGGACAAGGGATCCCCTAGCTTGCGGCTCGGATGCCCTAGTGTTCCCTTGGGATCAGTTCAAGCTGATATATGCATTCACACCGCCACAATGGTTACCTCGATTACTCCGCAGAATCAGGGTAGAAAAAGAAACCAGTGATTCCGGTGGCTCCAGCGTGGCCCCGAAGAGCGTGGTACGCGGAGATTGTAAAATTTCAGTGGGGAGTCCTTGGACTCTCCCACGTCGTCCGGCTTTCGCAAGGACCGATATACCACCCTTCCTTACTAGCCCTAGGTTTGACGGCCTGGCTATTGAAGCCCACATTCTAAAAAAGAGAGGGCTCTCTAATGCTGTGGTATCTACCATGATCAATGCCAGGAAGCCGGTATCCAGGCAGATCTACTATAGAATCTGGAAGGCGTACATCGCGTGGTGTGAGGCCAAGAAATGGCATCCACATAAGTACGTAATAGGTAGGATTCTGGACTTCCTACAGTGGGCTGTAGATAGGAAGCTTGCCTTGAGTACTATCAAGGGTCAGATTTCGGCCTTGTCAATATTTTTTCAAAGGCCCTTGGCTTCGCATTCACTAGTCAAAGCCTTTATACAAGGAGTGATGCGTATTAGTCCTCCGGTTAATATTCCCATATGTCCATGGGATCTAAACTTGGTTCTGTCGGTTCTACAGAAACAACCATTTGAACCATTACAGCATATTTCCTTGGTGCTTCTCACCAGGAAATTGATTTTTCTAGTAGCCATTTGTTCGGCTAAAAGAGTATCGGAATTAGCAGCTATGTCCTGTAAGGAGCCATATCTGGTTATCCATAAGGACAGAGTAGTGTTACGTCCTCATCCAGCCTTTCTTCCTAAGGTGGTATCGAGGTTTCATTTGAACCAAGATGTGGTTCTTCCTTCTTTTTTCCCCAAACCTACTTTGGTAGAGGAAAAGTTATTGCATTCTTTGGATGTAGTAAGAGCAGTTAAAGCTTATCTAAAAGCCACTGCTCAGATTCGCATAACGGATACTTTGTTTATTCTGCCGGAAGGCCCCAGAAAGGGTCAGGCAGCGTCAAAATCTACTTTAGCCAAGTGGATTCGACAGGTCATTATGCAAGCTTATGGCTTGAGAAGGAGACCGCCTCCGTTCAAAGTTAGAGCGCACTCCACGAGAGCAGTTGGAACTTCATGGGCAGTGCATCACCAGGCCTCCCTGGCTCAGATCTGTAAGGCCGCAACATGGTCTTCGGTACACACGTTTACTAGGTCCTACCAGGTGGACGTTAGAAGTCAGGAGGATGTCGCCTTTGGGCGCAGTGTGTTGCAGGCCGCAAAAGATCCTCATGTCTGATAGCGCTCAGCTTATATATGGTGTATCCCCCCCCTCATTTGGCATTGCTTTAGGACATCCCATTAGTAATGACTATGTCGCTCTGTGTCCCGTGATGTACGAGAAAGAAAATAGGATTTTTATAACAGCTTACCTGTAAAATCCTTTTCTTGGAGTACATCACGGGACACAGAGCTCCCGCCCCTCTTTAGGGACACTTATTGCTTTGCTACAAAACTGAGGTGCTCCCGGATGGGAGGGGCTTATATAGGGGAGGGTACTTCCGGTTTTGGAAGTTGCCAGTGCCAGCACCTGACGGTATCTATATAACCCATTAGTAATGACTATGTCGCTCTGTGTCCCGTGATGTACTCCAAGAAAAGGATTTTACAGGTAAGCTGTTATAAAAATCCTATTTTCTCTGAGTTCATTGACGGACACAGCACCCACCCCTCCTTTTTTTTTTTTTTAAGTTTGTACTGCTTTTGACTAACTGAGCTGCTTAGTGCAGGCTGAGGGGATATAGCCAGTAGGACCACCCCCTGGGCGGGGCTGTTCAGCTTTGAAGTTGTTAACATATTCTGCCTAGTCACTCCTGAAGGAAGGCTAATACCCACTTTGTCAAGATTAAGGCTGTGTCCGTCCATGAACTCAGAGAAAAGGATTTTACGGTGAGTATAAAAATCCTATTTTTTTAAGGCACTGTAAATAGTATAACTCAAACAATAAAAAAATAATTGCACTGCTAAGTGATCAGCTGGGATATATGATATGCCTTTGACATCTTTATGTTTGCGAGTAGGTATTGGATGTTTAATACATTTTAATGTTTCTATGGTAATACACTATGCAAGTTCCCTTTTCTTTGCCCATCATCTGAGGAACCACCGGGTTGTCATTCAAACTAATGTATGGGAAGACTCTTAAGAGGGAGTGGTGCATTCTGAGCGATTAATGCCAAACATTTATATGTGAGGCATAAGCACATAGGGTGCGCCCTCGAGGTGATTGCTTGTGGAGTGGGATAATCACATCATCTTTCCTGCACTATCACAGCTATTTACAGTTATATTATGTGTGGGACTTTTGCACAGACTTTTTAATGAACTTTAACCCTTCATGCTTCTAATTTCTAGCATTGTTCTAGCGCCTTATGGAATCTACTAACAAATTGGAACATTACCTACGTTATATTTGTTACATGTCACCATTCACATAGTAAAACCTAAAAAAAAATTGCTGCTTACCTTTTTAAATGCTCTTTTCTGGAACGTCCAGCAAGGAAAAATTCTTCTTGGTTCTCTTTGTTATAAGGGGGGCTGAAAAGCTGTGTTTACCACAATCAACCTTGTCTGGATGCAGATATTGGTTGTACTAGATTTGAATAATGCCTGCAAAAAAAAAAAAAGATTAACCCCTTCACGCCGACCGTACGCAAATATGCATTCTTGTCTTGAAGGGGTTATACCGGGATGATGCCTGCAGCTGCACGCAATCACCCCAATACCGTTTTTTAGAGCCAGCAGTTGGCTTTCTAGTGATAACAACCAAAGCGGCTAAATGCCACTCGGTTGTTATCCTAAGGAGTGGGAGGGGCCTTCCGCAGCTCTCCCAGGCTCTCCCGTCCCACCGGGAGGCCTGAACGACCAGTCAACACATCCACCGGCTGGCGAAAGACCCAAATTAAACTGGAATTTGCTTTGATCGGGTCTCCAATCTAGTAACCCGGAAGCCATGTCATGACTTCACGTCCAGTTTACTTGGCTTCAAATGGTGCCGATTTAAAAAAAATCCCCAGTATTCAAAAAAGCAGATTTTAGAGTTTTGAATACTTTTACAGTGCCTTGCGAAAGTATTCGGCCCCCTTGAACTTTTCATCCTTTTGCCACATTTCAGGCTTCAAACATAAAGATATAAAATTTTAATTTTTTGTGAAGAATCACCAACAAGTGGGACACAATTGTGAAGTGGAACGAAATCTATTAGATATTTTAAACTTTTTTAGCAAATAAAAAACTGAAAAGTGGTGCGTGCAAAATTATTCGGCCCCTTTACTTTCAGTGCAGCAAACTCACTCCAGAAGTTCAGCGAGGATCTCTTAATGATCCAATGTTGTCCTAAATGACTGATGGTGATAAATAGAATCCACCTGTGTGTAATCAAGTCTCTGTATAAATGCACCTGCTCTGTGATAGTCTCAGGGTTCTGTTGAAAGCGCAGAGAGCATCATGAAGACCAAGGAACACACCAGGCAGGTCCGTAATACTGTTGTGGAGAAGTTTAAAGCCGGATTTGGATACAAAAAGATTTCCCAAGCTTTAAACATCCCAAGGAGCACTGTGCAAGTGATCATTTTGAAATGGAAGGAGTATCATTTCACTGCAAATCTACCAAGACCTGGCTGTCCCTCTAAACTTTCAGCTCAGACAAGGAGAAGACTGATCAGAGATGCAGCCAAGAGGCCCATGATCACTCTGGATGAACTGCAGAGAACTACAGCTGAGGTGGGAGAGTCTATCCACAGGACAACAATCAGTCGTACACTGCACAAATCTGGCCTTTATGGAAGAGTGGCAAGAAGAAAGCCATTTCTCAAAGATATCCATAAAAAGTCTCGTCTAAAGTTTGCCACATGCCACCAGGGAGACACACCAAACATGTGGAAGAAGGTGCTCTGGTCCGATGAAACCAAAATCGAACTTTTTGGCCACAATGCAAAACGATATGTTTGGCGTAAAAGCAACACAGCTCATCACCCTCAACACACCATCCCCACTGTCAAACATGGTGGTGGCAGCATCATGGTTTGGGCCTGCTTTTCTTCAGCAGGGACAGGGAAGATGGTAAAATTGAGGGGAAGATGGATGCAGCCAAATACAGGACCATTCTGGATGAAAACCTGTTGGAGTCTGCAAAAGACCTGAGACTGGGACGGAGATTTATCTTCCAACAAGACAATGATCCCAAACATACAGCAAAATCTACAAAGGAATGGTTCACAAATAAACGTATCCAGGTGTTAGAATGGCCAAGTCAAAGTCCAGACCTGAATCCAATCAAGAATCTGTGGAAAGAGCTGAAAACTGCTGTTCACAAACGCTCTCCATCCAACCTCACTGAGCTCAAGCTTTTTTGCAAGGAAGAATGGGCAAGAATTTCAGTCTCTCGATGTGCAAAACTGATAGAGACATACCCCAAGCGACTTGCAGCTGTTATCGCAGCAAAAGGTGGCTCTACAAAGTATTAACGCAAGGGGGCCGAATAATTTTGCACGCCCCACTTTTCATTTTTTTCTTAGTTAAAAAAGTTTCAAAAATCCAATAGATTTTGTTCCACTTCACAATTGTGTCCCACTTGTTGGTGATTCTTCACAAAAAATTAAAATTTTATATCTTTATGTTTGAAGCCTGAAATGTGGCAAAAGGATGAAAAGTTCAAGGGGGCCGAATACTTTCGCAAGGCACTGTAAGTGCAAAGGTGGGGTTTGGGGTCTTATTGACCCCATATCCCTTCATAACTCGTACCTGTCGCTGACTATTAATGTCACAAGGGAGGTTTACATTCCTTGTGTCGGCAATAAAAATGATCAGAATTTTTTTTTTTAAAGCACCTCGTCCCTCCGTGCTCGCGCACAGAAGCGAACACATACATAAGTCGCGCCAGCAAATGTTAACGTGTTTAAACCATACGTGAGGTATCACCACAATCGTTGGAGAGAGAGCAATAGGAGCACTAGACCTCCTCTGTAACTCTAAATTAGTAACCTTTAGAAATTTTTAAAGCGTCGCCTATGAAGATATACCGTACCATAGTTTGTCGCCATTCCATGAGTGTGCGCAACTTCTAAGCATTGAATAATTTAGGAGGAAAAGATGGACTTTATGGGCACGACAAATTAGTATAAAATTACTCAAGTTTTATTAAAAAATGACAAAAGAAATATTAGGTTGATGAATAGTTTTGTATACTATTCATTTTTATTTGTATGATTTGTTATTTTCTTTTGTCATTTTTTAATAAAACTTGAGTAATTTTATACTAATTTGTCGTGCCCATAAAGTCCATCTTTTCCTCCTAAATTATTCAATTTACAATCTCGGGACGTGGCAATTTTCTATTACATCGTATCCCCAGTACCACTCTGGGTGGATATGATTTCCAATTTTCCAACTTCTAAGCATGACATGTTAGGTAACTATTTACTTAGCGTAACGTCATCTTTCACAATATACAAACAAATTGGGCTAACTTTACTGTTTTTTTTTTAAATTCATGAAAGTGTCTTTTTAAAAAAAAAAAAAAATGCGTTTGAAAGATCGCTGCGCATATACCGTGTGACGTAAAATATTGCAACGATCGCCATTTTATTCTCTAGGGCAGTGATGGCGAACCTTGGCACCCCAGATGTTCTGGAACTACATTTCCCATGATGCTCATGCATTATGCAGTGTAGTTGAGCATCATGGGAAATGTAGTTCCAAAACATCTGGGGTGCCAAGGTTCGCCCTCACTGCTCTAAGGTCTCTGCTAAAAAATATATATAATGTTTGGGGGTTCAAAGTAAATTTTCTGCCAAACAATATGGATTTTAACTTGTGATCAACAAATGTCAGAAAAAGGCTTAGGCATGAAAGGGTTAAAGGTTTAGGAGCTGGACTACTCCACTGTATGTTAATGAGAACATGGCTCAGCCAGTCCCCAGCCCAGTTTTTGGGACAGATCATGATGAACTTGCTGAGAAATGCCTGCAGTCAGCCATGATTTTGATGTTGTCACTACTGGATCCCGAGAGAACTCCGCTGCTGTATAGCCAATAGGAAGTCTCTATACTGTATCATGAAGGCAGTGATGTAAACCCCTGAAGACAGACCCTACCTCTTGTAAATGAAGAAAGACTTGGGACTGAAGTATCACATGACTGCAATTTAGGTCAGTGAAAGCGCCATTGATTTTTTTTTCAGTCCTTGTTTTTAGGCAATGTACTAAATTGGCTAGAACCTGTTTGTGCTGAAAATAGATTATCACAGCTTTAACTGTAAATGATCCTTTCCATATATAGAGGATAAACTTATTTTTCAGAAGGCACCCAGAGTGCCCCCATGACTTTGACTGACCTAATGGTGAACAACTTTGGCACCGTATTTGTTACCAGGTTTTCTTTGGTGCCGCAACCACCATGCCTAGCACCAATAATTATTCCATGGTGAAAGTCATTTAGATTACACATCTTTTGAATTCTTATTGTTAGTGGAAGAACAGCTGAACCTCTTGACTGTATGCACACTTTAAAGAATCAGTTGCAGCCACACAATATCATCTTTGGCTATTCACATTAACAAGCAGTAGTTGTTGATCCTAACTTTATGACGTTTAGGGCCCTTTCACGCTGAGGAGTTTTTCAAGCGCTATTGCTGTAAAAAAAAAGCGCATGAAAAGCTTTAAAATCAATGAATGTTTTCACGCTGGTGCGGTGCACTTCCATTGTGGTGAAAAAAAATTCTGCTTGCAGCATCTTTGGGGAGCTAAATTAAACACACCAAAAATGCTTCTTCCCACTAAGCATTTTTTGATGCAGTTTTTGAGTCACATGTCCCTTAACCGCTTGCCGACCAGCCGCCGTCATTATACTGCGGCAGGTCGGTTCGTTCCCGCAAATTGCTATAGCTGTACATCGGTCCCTTTTACAGTTATAGCAGGCATGCATGCGCGGCTGCACGGCGAGGGAGCTGATGCGCGTGGCCGGCGGCCGCGATGAATGTTTCTAGTGATTAGTGAGGATGAGCTCAGGTGTGTTCGCAAGCCGTACGTACAGAGCCCGCCAAGAAGTCGGCACTGCAAACCGCTTTTCACAAGCAGTGAGACATTGTCTCACTGCTTGTGATTCGGGCTGCGCACTGCCGACTTCCTGGTGGGCTCTGCACGTGCGGCTTGCGAACACACCTGAGCTCATCCTTGGTGATTAGGAACAGTGATCTCTCTGTACTCCCAGTCAGACCCCTCCCCCCACAATTGGAAACACCTCCCAGGGAGCACATTTAACCCCTTGATCACCACTAGTGTTAACCCCTTCCTTGCCAGTGTCATTTATACAGTAATCAGTGCATTTTTATAGCACTGATTGCTGTATAGATGTCACTGGTCCCAAAAAAAGTGTCAAAAGTGTCCGATCTGTCCACCGCAATGTTGGCGTCCTTCTAAAAATCGCTGATCACCACCATTACTAGTAAAAAAAAAAAAAATATATACCATCAATCTATCCCCTATTTTGTAGACGCTATAACTTTTGTGCAAACCAAAAATATGTAGAAGAATTCATATTGGCTTAAACTGATGAAGACTTTTTTGGGGGGATATTTATTATATCAAAAAGTTAAAAATATTTTCTCTTTCGTCCATGGACGGACACAGCTCCTTTAGTCTTGACAAGTGGGTTATGTTCCGTCTATTAAGAGAGGACTAGGCAGACATGTTAGATATACAAAAACATGTAATTATACCAAAGCTGAACAGCCCCGCCCAGGGGGCGGTCCCTCTGGTCATAACCTTTCACCCTGCACTCAGCAGCTCAGTTTTTTTCTGCCTAGTGTAGGTGAAGGACCTGGCTCCCTAGGGGCCCATTGGTCGTGGAGAACTTTTTTTATTTTTTTATTTTCAATTTTGGATCCTGCAATCTACTATTAACTGCCGGCTGGGTGACAGGCTGGATAATATAGATCCTTGTAGTCTCCCCAGTCTGGCCATCGAATGTGAGCAGGCCTTAAGCTACGTGCTGGGTCGGCCACGACATAGCCCGCTTGCTCCAGGGATGGCCGGTGAGCTATATGCTCCGGGGCCCACATATGACCGGGCTACTGCTGTCCAGTCACAGTGGGCTGTGGCCGACAGCCACTCCGTACTGCTCGGTGATGGGTCTGTCAGGAATGCGTCCAGCAGTCCTCGCAGGGATGGGTAAGTAAGGTTCCTCCTTTCTTGGCAGGATGGAACAGCTGGGCATTCCTTGGGGTGGTCGATTAGAGGGGGTCTCTAGTCCTCCCTTTCCTCTCTTCCCGTCCATCCCTCCTCCCCATGCTTAGCTGGGCCTGCTGTGTACCTCACCGGGGTGGCCTTGTGGGGAGCCTCGTGTTTTCGCTGCCTTTTATTTTTACCTCAGAAAGCCACGCTGTTCCTAATGCTAATACAGCTGGCGGCCATTTTCTTGTAGCCGTGCTGTTTCTGTAGCTTATACAGCGGTCGCCCATTTTCTTGTAGCTCACGCTCTTATTTCCTGAGGTAACCGACGGCCATCTTTGTGAGGATTTTTACATTGGCTAGACCTCTAGCGCTGGTTTGTCATTCTGAATGGCGCGAGTGGCAGATCCCCTCAGAGACACCTCAGGCACACACTGTGTAGGAGTTTAGAGCGGATTGCAATGCTGAAGCAGTGCCTGAGTCAGGGCGGTAAGTCCTCTGGGACTACCCCTCGGTCTGGGCAGCTAGGAGGGTGGGCCTTTTCTTGTACCTTGACTTGTTCCCTGAGTGGCTGTCAAGTGTGTGGGTCAGCATGGCGTGAGAAGCTGGCGTTTCTTCCCCAGACATTGCGGTGGTAGCAACCGGTGCCCCTGCACCCTGTGGTACCTGTGGACGCTTTGTCGGCGGTCCTGGAATCATTTGTTGCCTCCTCCCCCACCATTTTCTGGGGAAAGCTCTGCCTCCCCCACCATCTTCTGGGGAAAGCTCTGACTCCGACTCGGGCCTGGCTGTGAAACAGGACCCCTGTTCTGAAGGGTCAGAGTATGCATACCAGGACCATTCGGTCAGTGAGGAAGACTCCGTGTCCGGGTCAGCGCAGGACAAGGCGCTTGTTGGAGCACTTATCACTGTACTTATCACTGCAGTGCGGGAAACCCTCAAACTGGAGGATGCGGCTGGGACATCTGCTGAGGTATCGGTCTCTTTTGGGTCCCACAAGCCGACCCGCACTACTAAGGTATTTCCTTATGTAACTTATTTTGATAAGTTTATAGACAAGGAATGGGAACGACCGCAGAGGACCTTTTCGGTCCCAAAATGCATGACGGTCTGTTACCCCTTTGAGGAGAGCCTTCTGAAAGAATGGGCATCTCCCCCGGTTGTGGACCCCCCCCGGTATCCCGGTTAAACAAAGTAACCACTATTCCGGTTGAGGGGACCCCTGTATTTAAGGACCCTGCGAATAGGAGGTCCGAGGTCGTGGCCCGGTCCATGTTTACCATGCTGGGATCTGCATTACGGACAGTTTTGGCTGCGGCTCTGGTGTCACAAACACTTACAGAATGGGCTAAAATTTTGCACCAGGAGTTGGAAAGACAACAGGTTTCCCCGGTATGCATAGAAATGGCTGACCAGTTGGTGCATGGCCTCAAATATGTCTGCGATGCAGCCCTGGACACAGCTCCCCTGCTTTCTAGAGCCTCAGTATCTGCTGTGGTACTGCGTCGCCTGATTTGGCTAAAATGCTGGTCCGCGGACCAGACTTCCAAGAAGGCTCTGGCTGATTTGCCTTTCCGTGGTTGAAGGCTATTTGGAGCCTCGCTGGATGACATTATTAAGGATGTCACTGGGGATAAGAGCACACTGCTCCCACAATCCAGAAAAGGTAAGGAGCCACGCCGCAGGCCTGGGCCCTCCTTTTCCACTCAGAAGCGTTTTTTCCGTCAGTCCGGGCCGGCAGGTAAGCTTTCCCAGGCCGACAAGGGGCCAGCTGAGGGACAAAAGCGTCCCTGGGTTCGCAAGCCAAACAAGCCTGTGAACAAATCTGCTACTGCATGAAGGTTTGCCCCCGCCCCACTCTCGGGTGGGGGGTCGCCTTTGCGAGTTTTCAGCTCGGTGGACCTGCTTTCCGACCAGTGGGTTTGCGAAGTGGTTTCATGAGGGTACAAGATAGAATTTCTTTCTTGTCCACCAAACAGATTTTTTCCTTCAAACCTTCATCTTCCTCCAGCTCGCCAGAACGCCCTTTTTGGGGCAGTGTAGGATCTGCTGAAGCGCAGGGTGATGGTACCTGTGCCGCTGCCGGAAAGGTTTCAGGGATTTTACTCCAGTCTGTTTGTAGTCCCAAAGAAGGACGGGGTCCGCCCAATCCTGGATCTCAAGGCTCTCAACATTTTTGTAAAGGTGCGAAGGTTCAAGATGGAATCAGTTCGCTCTGTGGTCGCTGCACTCCATCCGGGGGCTTTTCTAGCGTCCTTGGACTTCAAGGACGCATACTTGCATGTCTTCATATGCATCAGAGATTTTTGTGCTTTGCAGTCGGGGACGATCACTACCAATTTGTGGCTTTCCCTTTTGGCCTGGCATCGGCACCAAGGGTTTTCACCAAGATGCTCTCCCCGATTCTGGCCTTGCTGAGACAGCGAGGTATCGCTATCGTGGGCTACCTGGACGACCTCCTTCTGAGAGCTGCTTCAGACTCAGAATTAGAGGAGGATGTAGCAATTGCCAGTCAGACCCTTCAAGAATTTGGTTGGGTACTGAACCTCCAGAAGTCGGTGTTGGTGCCGACTCAGCGCCTGGAATGCCTGGGCTTGATCCTGGACTCCTCGGAGGCGAAGGTTTTTCCCCCTTTAGAAAAATTGCAGGCTCTTCAGGTGGCGGTGAAGCTGTTGGCATCCCGCAGGTGGTCGTCGCTGCGCTTTTGCATGCGAGTCCTGGGTCTCATGGTGGCCTCCTTTTGAGGCGGTACCGTATGCTCAATTCCACACTCGAGTCTTGCAGAAGGAGATCCTGTCCAAGTGGGACAAGTCTCCGTTGTCCCTGGTTTGTCAAATCCGGGTGAGCCAACTAGTCAGGACATCCCTGGTCTGGTGGCTGACATCTCCGGCCCTTCAGTCCGGAAAGTCATTCCTTCCCTTTCACTGGACGGTGATCACGACGGACGCCAGCCTGACCGGTTGGGGGGGTGTTTGGGGGGTCCAGTCGACACAAGGTCGCTGGACACAGGAAGAATCCTGCCTGCCGATCAATGTACTGGAACTTCGGGCGATCAGGCAGTGCCTCTCCACATGGTCACAGAGGCTACAGGGGCGTCCAGTCAGGATCCAGTCGGACAATGCCACGGCGTTGGCATATGTCAACCATCAAGGAGGAGCAAGGAGCTTGGCTGCAGCATCAGAGGTCGCTCACATCCTGCAGTGGGCAGAAAGGAGCGTTCCGGCTCTATCGGCTGTATACATTCCGGGCGTAGAAAACTGGCAGGCAGACTACCCATGTCGCCAGATGCTGGACCAAGGAGAATGGTCGCTACACCCGGATGTGTTTCGACTCCTTTGCCTGAAATGGTGCACGCCAGACGTGGATTTCCTGGCTTCTCGACTCAATCGGAAGGTATTGAGGTTTGTGGCCAGGTCAAAAGATCCCTGGGTGTACGCAACGGACGCGTTGGTGGCCCGTGGGGACAGTATCGGCTGATCTATGCTTTTCCCCCACTGAAACTTGTTCCTCGTCTGCTCCACAGAGCGGAGACCGAGGGGATTCCGGTAATCCTAATTGCCCCAGATTGGCCTCTGCGTCCCTGGTACACCGACTTGATGCGCCTGGTGGCGGATGCCCCTGGGCGACTGCCGGTGCAGGAGGACCTTCTGTCACAGGGTCCCATACTTTATCCTGCTTTACAGTCGCTGGCTTTAACGGCATGGCTATTGAAAGCCAGGTACTAAGGGACCGAGGCCTGTCGGATTCAGTAATTTCCACTATGCTGAGGGCACGGAAGTCATCTTCGCCGAATATCTACCATCGCACGTGGAAGGCATACATCTCTGTGTGATCAGATGGAGTGGCGTCCACGGGCATATTCGGTTTCCAGGATCCTGCTGTTTCTACATCGTGGAGTGGATCAGAAACTTGCCTTAAGCACCATTAAAGGGCAGATTTCAGCCTTGGCTGTTTTCTTTCAACGACCCCTGGCAGCTCATTCACTGGTGAGTATGTTTATGCAAGGGGTCTGACATGTGGCTCCTCCGGTTCGACCACCACTACCTCCATGGTATTTGAATCTGGTGCTGTCTGTACTTCAGAAACCTCCCTTTGAGAACATCAGAGAGCTTCCTCTTTTGACACTCTCTCAGAAAGTTGCCTTTCTGGTGGCCATTACATCTGTCAGGAGGGTTTCTGAGTTGGCGGCCTTGTCTTGCAAGTCCCCCTACTGGATACTCCATAAGGATAAAGCGGTGTTACGCCCGCAGCCTTCGTTTCTTCGGAAGGTGCTTTTGTCTTTTCATCTGAATGAGGACATTGTACTTCCATCCTTGTGTCCTCGGCCGTCGCATCCCAAATAGGTTGCGTTACATTCCTTAGACATGGTACGTGCTCTGCGGGCGTATCTGTCTGCTACGGCTCAGTTTCGGAGGTCAGACTCACTGTTTGTGTCAGTGACTGGTCCAAAGAAAGGCCTGGCGGTCTCATCGGCCACCATTTCTTGGTGGATCAGACAGATTGTGATTCGGGCTTATGCCCTTAAAAGGCGGGCGCCTCCCTTTCCTGTCACAACGCATTCAACCAGGGCGATTGGTGCCTCCTGGGCTTTTCGACATCAAGCGCCTGTTTCACAGGTGTGTAAGGCGGCAACCTGGTCTTCCGTTTACACCTTCACTAAATTTTTACAAGGTTGACGTGCATGCATCAGCGGATGCTTGCTTCGGCAGAAAGGTTTTGCAGGCGGCTGTTTAAGGTTGCAACTCCTCCATTGAGGAGCTCTGTTTGTTTGGAGCTCTGTTTGTTTCTTGCTGTTCACACCCCTTGTTTTTTTGACACTGCTTGGGGCAGTCCCACTTGTCAAGACTAAAGGAGCTGTGTCCGTTCATGGACGAAAGAGAAAATAGGATTTTTGTACTCATTGTAAAATCCTTTTCTCTGAAGTCCATGACGAACTGAGCTGCTGAGTGCAGGGTGAGGGGTTATGACCAGAGGGACCGCCCCCTGGGTGGGGCTGTTCAGCTTTGGTATAATTGCATGTTTTTGTAAAACATGTCTGCCTAGTCCTCTCCTAATAGGCGGAACATAACCCACTTGTCAAGACTAAAGGAGCTGTGTCCGTACATTGACTTCAGAGAAAAGGATTTTAAGGTGAGTACAAAAATCCTATTAGTTTTTTTTTCAAATTTGCCCATTTTTTGTTTATTGCACAAAAAATAAAAACTGCAGAGGTGATCAATACCACCAAAAGAAAGCTCTATTTGTGGGAAAAAAATAGTCAATTTTGTTTTGGTAGTGAACCAGTGTAAAAGTGCCCTTAGTTTGCTAACACACTGTATATTCTAAACAGGGGGCTTTTTTTTTTTGTTTTAGTAAAATGCTTTTTTTTCCACCTTTTTTTGATCCTGTGTTTTATCTCAGTGCTGCTAATCTCCATGAGCCTCAGCCACTTCCCTCTCTACATGCCCTCCTGTAATGGACGCATGACATTTTTCAGGGCAGGTTTCCTGTAGGTGACATTAATATTGTGTGTTGAACTGCTCATTTATAGTCTCAATCTAAAGTCCTTGTGACAGGGTGACCACACAAGAGCACAGTTGGAAGACTGAGTGTTGTCCACCTGCATGTGCCTGAACAAGAACACTTCTGGCATAATCACTAGGTGTTCTTCCGTATAAATATAACAATATTAAAACCTGACACTAATTACATTACCATTTTTAAAGTTAATTATAGATTTTAGTGACTGAGCTTTCCTTTGTTAAGCCATTGCAAATAGGTCAGTAGGTTTCCCATAGTGCTACGGAGACAGTTTGCAGGCTTTTGGCATATGGCTCTTAGTGGCATGGAGGTTTGATTTATTAGGCAAATAGACTCTACATTTTGCAAGTGCAGTTGCACTTCTTTTTTCCCAGAGCTTAGTGAATGTGATGAAGCACCTCTGATTTCCATCATCCAATCATGTGCAAGCAAAAATTCTGTTTTTATTTACCTGGCACCTGACTGGGTATTCTTTACAAAGTGAAGCTTCACCACATTCACTAAGCTCTGATAAAAATTAGTGCAGCTGCTCAGTCTTTTTGCCCTTAGTAAATCAACCCCACAGTCTAACATTCTGGGAACTTCACAGGGCAGCACTGGGATTGTGGAATACTCAGCCTTCAAATGTCCATACTAACATTTAGGCCTTTATTGAAATAAGACACTGGAAGACTTTTGAATTTAGTAAGTGGACAGGCAGCTAAACCATAGAAGCAGGGTTCTCCAAAGTCTGTTATAATTGAAATGTCCATGTATGTGTGGAGTGTACCTTTTTTAAGTTGAACTCAAGCCTTGAATACTCGCCTCCCCTCCAGAGGTGCAATGTCTGTGAACTAAAACCATAATGATTGTATCATTCCTTGTTCACTTACTGAATAAAAATTTAAGAATGTAAAATGTATTCAGCTTTAAATAGTGAGCTTTTCCAGGATTGTTCATGTTGCTTCAGCTGGCTTGGCACAGACAGTTTTCCGCAAATCTCTCTCAGTGGTGTATTTAACAGGGATTTTTTAGATGTATGAAATAATCAAAGTCTGACTAAAGTGGGGGGAATATTGTAATTATATTTTCCTTAGCTTAAACATTAACACTTCTCAGAAAAACAAAACTAGTGAGCAATTGTTGGACGAGTAATGTGTGTTTATTTTTTTTTTATTTATTTTTTTGCAACATTCTACAGACATAAATACTTGCTGGCTTAGATAACATTGGGGGCCCTATAATATGGCCTTGGCTTTACTCATAGTACAGGTGCTGCATATGTCCTGAAGCTTGACAAATGTTATTCCTTCTTGGTAGAGCTGCATGATTCTGGCCAAAATGAGAATCACAATTTTTTGGCTTAGAATAAAGATCACGATTCTTGCGGTGTAACATTATCTTTCACATTATGCAAAAAAATTGGGCTAACTTTACTGTTTAGGTTTTTTATTCATTAAATTTAATTTTTTTCCAAAAAAAATAATGCGTTTGAAAGACTGCTGCGCAAATACAGTGTGACATAAAATATTGCAACAACCACCATTTTATTCTCTAGGGTCTATGCTAAAAAAAAAAAAAAGTATCATGTTTGGGGGTTCTAAGTAATTTTCTAGCAAAAGACAATGATTTTAACTTGAAACCAACAAGTGTCAGAAAAAGGTTTTAGTCTTTAAGTGGTTGAACGTCCCTCATTTACAGACCAAATTTCATTCCTTTGAGCTAAAGAACAAAACGTTACAATGTTTATAGTTAGCTCAGCGGATGAGGAATGTTGTGATACTTGGCAGACTGCCTGGTTTTGTTTTTGACAGCTGTTGGCTTTAGCAGAGAATTCTCTGCATAGAAAGAATTGTGAAAATGCTTTGTTAACATAGGTTGAAAAAAGACAAGTTCAACCAGTTCAACCATAAAAAAAATTATATATATATATATATATATATATATATATATATAATATACAATCCCATATACCCAATTCTATACCCACAGTTGATCCAGAGGAAGGCGAAGAAACCCCAGCAGAGCATGATCCAATTTGCTACAGCAGGGGAAAAAATTCCTTCCCGATAGGCAATTGGATTTTCCCCGGATCAACTTTACCTATAAATGTCAGTACCCGGTTATATTATGTACATTTAGGAAAGAATCCAGGGCTTTCTTAAAGCAATCTACTGAGCTGGCCAGAACCACCTCTGCAGGGAGTCTGTTCCACATTTTCACAGCTCTTACTGTGAAGAAACCTTTCCGTATTTGGATTTGAAATCTCTTTTCCTCTAGACGTAAAGAGTGCCCCCTTGTCCTTTGTGTTGACCGTAAAGTGAATAACTCAACACCAAGTTCACTATATTGACCCCTTATATATATTTGTACATGTTGATCTTATCCCCCCTTAATCTCCTCTTCTCAAGAGTGAATAAATTCAGTTCCTCTAATCTTTCCTCATAGCTGAGCTCCTCCATGCCTCTCATCAGTTTGGTTGCCCTTCTCTGCACTTTCTCCAGTTCCCCGATATCCTTTTTGAGAACTGGTGCCCAAAACTGAACTGCATATTCCAGATGAGGTCTTACTAATGATTTGAACAGGGGAAAAATTATATCTCTCTGGAGTCCATACCTCTCAATACAAGAAAGGACTTTGCTTGCTTTGGAAACCACAGCTTGGCATTGCATTTCATTATTGAGCTTATGATCTACCAAAACCCCCAGATCCTTCTCCACTACGGATCCCCCCAGTTGTACCTCCCCTAGTATGTATGATGCATGCATATTCTTAGCCCCCAAGTGCATAACTTTACATTTATCAACATTAAACCTCATCTGCCACCAGTGATGTAAGTAACTGAGTTAGAATAAACGGAGTTACGTAGCGCAGTTACTTTAGAGGGTAACGAGTAATCTAACTGATTACTCTTCCCCTCATGGTAACGCATTTACCATTACTTGGGCAGCGTTACCCCAATTACATCTACCGCCACTAGATGGCAGTAGTGTAATTCCTCCTCTCCTCTATGACCGGGTCTCTCTCATGTCACGGCACTGACGGCAGTCACGCTGCTCCCCGCGGCCCCTCCTCTCTTCTCATCCATCCCCATTTGCTTGTGACATCATCTGGGATGGACAAGAAGAGAGGAGGGGCCGCCGGGGAGTAGCGTGACTGCCGTCAGTGCCGTGACATGAGAGATAACTTATTACACACGCTTCCTTCGCTACTCTGCATGGCTGGTAAACAATGTGCTATGTGCCCTGCCCTGATGTGCTATGTGCCCCGCCCTGATGTGCTATGTGCCACATGTCCTGATGTGCCCTCATGTGCTATGTGCCCCATGCCCTGATGTGCTATCATGTGCTCTGATGTGCTATCATGTGCCCTGATGTGCTATCATGTGCCCTGATGTGCCCTGATGTGCTGTGCGCCCCATGCCCTGATGTGCTATGCGCCCCGTGCCCCGATGTGTTATGTGCCCCATGCCCCGATGTGCTATGTGCCCTCAAAAAAAAAGTCAGTTACTTTGCTGAGTAACTAATTACTTTTTCAATGTAGTAACTGAGTTACTAACGCCATTACTTTTTGGGGAGAAGTAATTTGTAACTGTAACTAATTACTTTTTTAAAGTAAGATGACCAACACTGTCTGCCACATAGTTGCCCAATTAGACAGAGCATTGAGGTCGGCTTGTAAATTGGAGACATCCTGTAAGGACGTTATTTCACTGCATATCTTAGTGTCATCTGCAAAGACAGAAATTTTACTTTTGATCCCAGACCCAATATCATTTATAAAGATATTAAAAAGTAAGGGTCCCAGCACTGAACCTTGGGGTACACCACTGATGACCTTAGACCATTCAGAGTAAGAATCATTAACCACTACTCTCTGAATTCTGTCTTTTAGCCAGTTTTCTATCCATTTCCAAATATCGCGAGGGGGAAAAATTGCGATCTTGATTCTTAACGATTAATCGCGTAGGTCTACTTCTTAGTGGTTTTTATTATTGTTGTTAATTTTTAACCACTTCATATCCGCACTATAGCCGAAAGACGGCTGCAGCACAGACCTGAACTGCCTGGTGGACGTCCCCAGGACGTCGTCTTGTTTACTTCCACAATGCGCGCCCACGGCGGCGTGCATCGCAGAAGAGCTGTGCCTGCTGTGTCACGCGGATGCCGATGCGCGTGCCTGGCGGCCGCGATGTCCGCCAGGAACCCGCGATTGGCTGTCACAGAGCCAGGGATGTGGATCTCTGTGTGTAAACAGTGTCAAAAGTGTCCGATGTGTCCGCCGCAATATCGCAGTCCTGACAAAAATCACCGATATTACTAGTGGAAAAAAATAAAAATGTCATAAATCTATCCCCTATTTTGTAGGCGCTATAACTTTTGCGCAAACCAATCAATAAACGCTTATTGCGATTTTTAAAAAATTTTTTTAACCAAAAATATGTAGAAGAATACGTATCGGACTAAACTAAAAGAAAAAAAATGTAAAAAAAAATTGGGATATTTATTATAGCAAAAAGTAAAAAATATTGTTTTTTTTTTCAAAATTGTCGCTCTTTTTTTGTTTATAGAGCAAAAAATAAAAACCGCAGAGGTGATCAGATACCACCAAAAGAAATCTCTATTTGTGGGAAAAAAATGATAAAAATGTCATTTGGGTGCAGTGTTGTATGACCGCGCAATTGTCATTCAAAGTGCGTCAGCGCTGAAAGCTGAAAATTGGTCTGGGCAGGAGGGGGGTTTAAGTGCCCAGTAAGGAAGTGGTTAATGGCCAAACTTCCATATAAAGTAATATCCTTGCATTGCATCACCACTGAGTGTCCTTTTAGGTTGGATGCACACCATTCCATGCACATGTTCATACATTTCTACATGCAGTACCACTAATCATACATTTTAATGTACTGCCCATTTTCTCAATAAGCCCTGCTTATACTTGCGTTGATGCATCAAAAAACAAAGCATGTCAACGCATGGCACATGGTGTTAAAATGGTTGTATACCACTGGACATTTTTTTTCCCCTGCAAGCTAAAGTCATAATGGGCTAGTATGTGAAATGTACCTGAAAACTAAGCTGTTCCAGTGCCGCAATGTCGGCGCTGTAGCCGCTTCTATTTCACCCGTCTTGCTTCCGGGTTCATGGGCACTGTGATTGGCCGGAGCCGGAGCATGTGCGCCGGAGCCGCTGTTCACGGCACAGGGCTCTGAAGGGACGGCCATGGGTGATGTCACTGGCTGTATGTAATGTAAATATCTCCTAAACGGTGCAAGTTTAGGAGATATTTACACTATCTATAGGTAAGCCTTATTATAGGCTTACCTATAGGTAAATGTTAACAGAGGAAGTTTACTTTCTCTTTAGCTAACATTTAAAACCATTGCTAGCGCGTATATCTGCATTGATGTGCATTAAAAAGAATATATGTGAATCGGCCCTAAATCATCTTTTAACCTCTAACTTGAAAAATGTAATCACCTTTCACACCTTGTGGTTATGTATTAATGATCCTCCATCACCACAGCTGCAGATACCAGGGGGTTTAACCCCTTCCCTACCAGCCGCCGCAGTTGTACTGCGGCAGGTTGGCTCCCCTGGGTGAAACGTCGTTGCCTTACGTTGCTTCGCCCTTTGTCCAGTAGGGGGCACTGGCGCGGCTCGCCGCCGGAGCTGATGCGGGTTGCGATGACCGCCGGGCACCCGCGATCGCTCGTAACAGAGCGAAAACCGGGATCTGTGTGTGTAAACACACAGATCCCGGTTCTCTCAGGGGAGAGGAGATAGTGTGTTCATATTAAGTATGAACACAGATGTCTCTCTCCTCCTAGTCAGTCTCACCCCCCCCCCCCCCACAGTTAGAACACACCCAGGGAACACAGTTAACCCCTTGATCGCCCCCTTGTGTTAACCTTTTCCCTGCCAGTGACATTTATACAGTAATCAGTAAATTTTTATAGCATGGATCGCTGTATAAATGTCACTGGTTCCAAAAATATGTCAAGTGTTCAGATCTGTCTGCTACAATATCGCAGTCCTGATAAAAATCAATTATCACCACCATTACTAGTAAAAAAAAAAAAAATGCCATAAATCTATCCCCTATTTTGTAGACGCTATAATTTTGCGCAAACCAATCACGATACGCTTATTGCGATTTTATTTATTTTTTTTATTTACCAAAAATATGTAGAAGAATAAATATCAGCCTAAACTGAGGAATTTTTTATTTATTTTTTTTAAATTGGGATATTTGTTATAGGAAAAAATAAAAGATATTGTGTTTTCTTTTTTTTTTTTTTTTTTTTTTTTTTTGTTTAAATTGTCGCTCTTCTTTTGTTTATAGTGCAAAAAAAAAAAAAAAAAAAAAAAAAAAAACGCAGAGGTGATCAAATACCACCAAAAAAAACCTCCATTTGTGGGGGAAAAAAAGGACGTCAATTTTGTTTGGGTACATCGTCGCACGACCGTGCAATTGTCAGTTAAAACGGCGCAGTACCGGATCGCAAAAAATGGCCTGGTCATTTGAGCAGCCAAATCTTCCGGGGCTGAAGTGGTTAACAAAAGCTGGCACCAATTTCTATATTAATTAGTGCTTCCTGTGACAAATTAAGAAAAAAAGTGCTGAAGGCCAATTCGTTAATTTCTTACTTGGTGGTGGTGTGCCAGATTTGAGTGCAGAATTTTGGCTGAAAATGTTAACTACTGTATTTACACCTTTTTGGTAATGGTGCATATATGTATATTTCACATTCTTTACAAGTATCGAGATCACATATAGTAGACACAGCAAGGATACATAATAAAATTCCAGTGTCCTATAAAGTAATCAACAAAACATGTCTGAACAAGTGGGCAATATAGACTGTCAATATTTCTATACATTATACATCAAACATTATCACCCGTTTAGTTGCAAAATGTTTAAGTAAAAAGTAGCAGTTTATGGGTTTGTGATATACTCGTTGAACAAATTAAACCAATAACGCATAATAGACGGGTATTTAAAAGTATAAACCAGGGGTTAAGACTAGGTCATGAGATCTGTAGTATTCAAATTATTGGGAGAAGTCATATAATGTGAAAAAGGAAAAATGGATCAGATTAGATTCTGTTGGCTTAGTACAAGAGTAAGAACAGGAAGAGGAGAACTGCACTATAGGGTTAAAAAGTGGTGGTGGTGGTGGTGGGGAGGGCAGCAGGGAGCAAAGGACAAACTCCAATAAAAGATATAAAAGGGTTGTAATAGGGCTCGACTAATCCTAGGCACCAGGTCGCCACGGCCACCAGAAACCGTGTCCCGGACCCCAGCTAGCCCATCCATCGCCGACACCAGGTGCAAGCAACTCCCACTGCCGAGCGCATTGCTCTTGTTCTGATGCCCTCACATTTCCCGCTGCCAGAAGGCACCAATCACACAGCACATCCCTTCCCTGTACAGGCCAGAAACCTCTATCACTATTCGGTCACATGATACCAGCTTTCCACCGTGTGTATGTGTGCTGCTGGCTACTGAGATTATCATAAAGTGCGTGCACAAGAGGCATGTCAAAAATCAGGTTATGGGAGATTATATCAGAGGGTGAAGGGGCATCCTGTGGTGTCATGTTGGAGCGCATACCCTCTGGTGTCACTAGGTGCAGGGGATTTATTGTGTTACAGAGGGGGTTGTCCTGAAGTGTTAGAGGAGTGTAGAGCTATAGATGTCCCGAGGGTGTGGGGTGTTATCCTGTGTTAGACGCAGAGGGTTATCCATAGGAATCACTGGGGGGGGGGGTTATCCTGTGGTTTAATGTGGTGTTGGGGGGGGGGCAAAGAGGAGTTCTGTGATGCCACTTAACTTCAGAGGGCTATTCTGTGGTGTCACAGAGGAGGGGGGTTTCCTGTGGTATCAGTAGGTCAGTACATTTGAAGTGGTATCCTGTGGTCAGTTGGGTTCTGAGGGGTTTCTTATGGTGTTAGGGGGTTGCAGAGGAGTGCCTTGTGGTGTTGGTGGGGGGGGGGGGTTGTGGAGGACTGGCCTGTTGTGTCAAGGGGGTAGAGGGTTAGCCTAGCAGGGAAGGTGAGCAGGGTCCAGCCCACACAGTACGCCACACACCACAACACACATTCATCCAAAAACCCCATCCCCAACAACCCCATGGGGACATGCATTCCTCGAAACCATTCAGTGAGAAAGCTGTCCCACCCAGCAACATGCCCGGCTCCAGTCCCCTCCATGTGCAAATCCAAGATCTGCCACTTCCGTCACTGAAAACAAAGCCTTGCTAAATGGCCATCTGACATTTATAGAAAGTGTTGCATAGCACTTTCAATGGGATTTGGGGATTTTTCACATCTATGTCAATATTGATCATTACAAGCTGTGTGTTTGATTAAATAAATCAATATGCTAGCTTATTTTATATTTCCTTCCATAATGGATGTAGCACACATACAACCCAGAAAAAAAAAAAAAATCTGCCTATCGTTCAATGAAATAAAATCACTGCTTTTTTCATTAGCTTGCTTCAATATAGGCAGAAGAAAAAAATGGTACTTTACTTCAAAGAGCATGTTAATCAGTAGATGAAAAGAGCAAACAGCTGTTACTTGGTTTTGTCTCAAAGTGTTGTTAAGAAGTTGTGGTCTGTATTGTGTTTCTGATCCCAAAGCAAAAACTGCCAGCAGACGTGCAAATGTGCATAGGATGGGGTTTAGACAAGAATGCAGTTATGTAGTGAATAAAATTAAGGCATTAGGAAGCATGTGTACTGTGCAGATGTGAGGATGAAACGTTGTGTGTTCTAGCACTTAGTATATTACAAACATCTCCCCGCATCTCTTGCTAGAATGGCTCTCCGTAGATAACAGGTGTATGCCAACCGTTCCATTACCAAATTTGCAATTATTTGGAAAGGAATCCTACTGAAACCGTTCCTACTAAAGAAGTTTACACACGTCAAAAGTACATAGGTGCTGATTTGTAAAACAAAAAAAACAAAAAATGGAGACCTGGTATTAATTACTGCCAAGGTGATTGCCTTTTGTTTTGTTTTTTTGACCATTTAAAATTGGTGGGTGAAATCTGATTGGACAGCATAGACGACCTTCCTTTCCCACAGTTTTTAAACATCGGTCAGAAAGGTTTGAAAAACAGTAGTACTATGCACTGTGCTAAAACTTTTTTCTTTTTAATCACAACAAAGGAAGAAATATATAGGTTGCCTTTACTAACCTCTTTTTCTGAGAATGTCGGTTTCCTAGCTGTCATACCAATAAACAGAATTTAATAGCCTTTCAATCAATGGCTCAGAATAGAGATGCAGATCAGAATTCTGACTTCACTGGGGGTGCATGTGTGTTCCAGATCAGTGACTCTGAAAATATTGACCCCAACACGACAAAAGCAAGCATTTTCAGAAGATCATCAGCAATGGCTGCCAACGTTTGTCGGTTTCCTTTAAACCACTTGAGGATTTTGAACATATGAGACATGTTGTAAAAATGATTTTTTTTTTCGAAATTATTATTATACAGGATTTATATAGCGCCAACAGTTTGCGCAGCGCTTTACAAAATGAAGGCAGACATTACAGTTAGAATACAATTTAGTACAAGAGGAATCAGAGGGCCCTGCTCGTTAGAGCTTGCAATCTAAGAGGGAGGGCCAAGTGATACAGAAGGTAATAACTGTGGGAGGATGAGCTGATGAAGAAAGTAAAAATTTAGTGTATTAGTTAGCAGGATAGGCTTCTTTGATGAGAAGGGTTTTCAGGGATTGTCTAAAGATGGATAGATTATGAGGTAGTCTGAAAGTTTGGGGGAACGAGTTCCAAAGGATGGCAGAAGTCCTGGAGGTGAGCATGAAAGAAGGTGACAAGGGAGCTACAGAGCAGGAGGTCTTGGGAAGACCGAAGAGAGCAGTTTGATTGATATTTTGAGACCTGGTTAGTGATGTAGCTGGGGGCAGAGTTGTGCATGACTTTGTGAGAAGTTGTTGGTTGAATTTTTTTCATTGGGTGAGCCGAAGCCAATAGAGGGATTGGCAGAGAGGGGTAGCAGACGCTGAACAGTTTGTAAGGTTGATGGAGTCTGGCAGCAGAATTCTTGACGGACTGATGGCCTATGTAAAGGAAAACCAATGAGAAGGGAGTTGCAGTAGTCAAGGCTAGAGATGACCAGGGAGTGAATTAAAAGCTGTGGTGTTATTGGTTAAAAAGGGGCGTATTCTAGAGGTGATGCAGAGTTTGAGGCGGCATTATTTGGACAAGGATTGGATGTGGGCCTGAAAGGACAGTTCAGAGTCCAGGGTTACCCCTAGCACCCTGGCACGTAGGGTGAGCTCAATTTTGGATATTAAGTTTGAGGAAGTGGTGTGACGTTCAGTTAGATATGTCTGTTAGTAAATCGGTGATACCTGAGGAAATTGTGGTGAGCTGAGGGGCAGAGAGAAAGAGTTAGGTGTCATCAGCATAGAAATTGTATTGGAAGCCATAGGAGGCTATCAGCTGATCCAGGGAGGAGGTGTAGATCGAGAATAGGAGAGGTAACTCATTTGACTTGTGGCTATTAAAAAAAAAATGTATAGGAAAAGGGAAAATATACTGCGCTAACTAAAAGAAGAGAGAAAACAGCAGCAACTGTACTTATGTGATAACCTAAAAATATCAAAAGAAACAATAAACAGCTGCGCTAAAACATTAGGAGACCAGTAACAAAACCAGTCATAAAAAATGCATGTGAATACATGTATACTGGTGGACCTGGTCCACAGGAGAGGTTCTATCCAGGTCCACCAGTATACAGTTTACTTGAAGCTTTGATCTGGGTTATCCCACCCTTTGGGGCTATTTCTGACAGATTATCACTGTTTGGCCCCAGCAACAGGCCTTGACCGATACAAAGTGCCTGGTGTTTTCTGGCCAATTATACCTGAAGGAACGCTCTCGTTCTGCTTACTAGCAGACTGTGCATGTTACCCACTCATTTAATTACTTGACCACAGTCCATTACGACTGTGTTCACACATCACTGGCTTTCTGTTACACACGGACCGCCAGTTCAAAAATATCCAGGCTTGTGCTATTATTCAACACGGCCTTGTTAATATTATGCTCCTGACAAAGCGTCTCGGAATGCGAAACTAGTTGAGCAAAGCAAGATATACATCTTTGAACCTACCGGCTTTATGAATAAGGCTATCCACTCCCTGTGTACATCGTTCATCCTGGTTTTGTGTTTGTTGGATACGCATTGTTTTATTTGAGTTTTACATGTCATTGTAATCTCTGGGAAGTGTGTTTAGTACTTTATTCGGGATCCTATATTGATGCTTATCATAAATGTCATTTTTCCAAAATGTATTATTGTACTTTTATTAAGATTTAATTTTTTCTACAAATAATAAAAACCCTAGATTTTTTACAATACTCACCTCTGTGTTGTCTAAAGTCCATTCTTAGTTCTATTTATGTCTCTCCATGATTATCGGGATGTTGGCACATTTATACTAGTGCATCCACAGTGTCACCCTGTGGGGATGCACATTTAAGCAATTTCCTTCTAAATGGTTTTGTTACTGGCCTCCTAATGTTTTAGCACAGCTGTTTATTGTTTCTATTAAAAAAAAAAAAAAAAAAGTTTTCCCTTGAGTTCCTCTTTACAAATGATGTAATGACTATTATACGTAAAAGCTATTCAGTGAAAATCCAGGATTCTCTGTTTTCAAGAATCACTCATCAAAAATTGGGACAGGGAGGTTGCAGAGCCTGAAATCATATGTTAGGAGGCTGTGGACCCACATAGAAACACTGTGGGCTTTCTGGTACATATGCTAGGTTTCCTGGCAGAGTCCACTGGCTGGCTTTACTTGAAGCCTTCTGTTTCTCTAAAACAGCTGATCAGTGTATCTAAATATGCTTAAAAACTCCATCACTAAAATTTTATATAACTGACTACAACTGTACTGATTAAACGAAAATCGTACAATCTGGTATCGTACGAGAAAATTTTTCATGCTTGTTCGATTGGATAATATCTGATGAACTGTCGTGATCGGCTATCAAAAGCTCTGTACTAACTATCTTATTATCGATTCGATAGCGATATTTTTCGTACGTTTTCACACGGGCCATTAGATAATAGCCAAAAACATTACATTTAGCAACCATTTACATCTTGTCAATATTACAATGGAAGATCATAGACATACTCTTGGGCAGCACAGTGGTTATCACTTTTGCCTATCAGCATAAGGGTCCCTGGTTCGAATCCCGACCTTGACACTACCTGCCTGGAGTTTGCATGTTCTCCCTGTGCCTGCGTGGGTTTCCTCCGGGTACTCCGGTTTCCTCCCACACTCCAAAGACATGCTGGTAGGTTAATTGGCTCCTGTCCAAGTTGGTCCTAGTATGTGTATGTATGAATGTGAGTTAGGGACTTTACATTGTAAGCTAGAGGGTAGGGACTGATATGAATGTACAATGTATACCGTATGTAAAGCACTGCGTAAATTGACGGCGCTTTATAAGTACATGAAATAAAAATAAAAAAATACTCTTGATGTAGTTACTCTTCGTGCAACAAAAACTAGATAATCTAGATAAAGTAGATATTTTTTCAAAGATAAAAGAAAAACAAATCGAGGCACTCAATTGAAGCAACAATTTTTGTTAATTTGCACAGTACGGCCAACCAGACTTGCCTGATGGTGAATGTTTAACATATATAAAATAGGCGCAGCACTAAGAAATGTCCATAAAACCCTTCTGATTATCAATTCTAAATGATAATGATATAGTCCATAGGGTATAGCAGAAAAGTGTATAAGAGAGGATCACCACCACCGGCACCCAGACACACACTGCCTCTTTGGACCCTTATTACAGGGGTCAAATAAGCAGTGCATAGAAGAGGAAATCCTCAATCAGCCATAAACGACCAGACACCAGCAGGTATAGCAGACTGGAAGCAGGATGGATAACACTCTCCACACTCGATCCCCATTTTCACAACGTTGAATCCATGTACATAGTTTATCCTGTACAATTATTAAAGATGTTTGGATGCAGCACATGCTCATCCAAGCAGAGACATTGATGAATGTAAAGAAGACCCCAACATCTCTGGCCCTAACAGTACACGTGACAACACAAGGGGATCATACAAGTGTATTATAAAAGGCAATCAGCGCACAAATGACTAAGAGAACTACTGCAGCTGGACACCAACAGGTATATCACACAATGACCCAAACAGATAATATAAAGAAATAACAGTGCAGCGCAATAAATGTCCATATACAGTGAACAATGATGAAAAAGATGTACTGAAGAGATCTGGGTGTAGGCTTCTTCATACAGTATATAACTTGTGTATCCAATGTAAGGAAAATCTGCTTACCAGACCAGATGGACCTTTTGAATGAACAAGAGGTCAAAAACGCTTGTTTTCCACCATGAGGGGAAGATGGTCTCAGATGAAGCGGTGATCCAGCAAGATGGTAGGCACAGCATCAGATGTAGAGATGATATATAAAAAAAGGGATGTGGAAACGTTCTAAGTGTAGACTGTTTTAATCCAAAAATATAGTGTATAAAAAATACATACAAGTAAAATTCAGACAAAGTCCAAAAAAGTACAGCAAAAGCCACTGGGCGCTGATGTTCTATGATGGAGAAGTCCAAAATGTAAAACAGCTGCTATAGTGACCAAGTCTCTTGTACTTATAATAATAAATGAACCATGATACACAGCTGGTGGAGGTCACAAGTAAAAATCATATGCTGAAAACTGGCAAAAGATTGTGCTAATAGCAACAAAAATAGGCATATGCAGCACCAGATGACTAACAGTGAGAGATCCACCAGAGTGAACAGCAGGCAGGTGAAGAGAGTGTAAGCGGCGATGAACGCCGTAAACTCAGCCTGAGATGAATCAGTAGTAAGCGGCAATGCAAGCCGCGAGCACAGCCTGGGACAGACGCGGGTGACGTCACCGGGGGAGGAGCTTACTCGGTGACGTCACCCGCGTCTGTCCCAGGCTGTGCTCGCGGCTTGCATTGCCGCTTACTACTGATTCATCTCAGGCTGAGTTTACGGCGCTCATCGCCGCTTACACTCTCTTCACCTGCCTGCTGTTCACTCTGGTGGATCTCTCACTGTTAGTCATCTGGTGCTGCATATGCCTATTTTTGTTGCTATTAGCACAATCTTTTGCCAGTTTTCAGCATATGATTTTTACTTGTGACCTCCACCAGCTGTGTATCATGGTTCATTTATTATTATAAGTACAAGAGACTTGGTCACTATAGCAGCTGTTTTACATTTTGGACTTCTCCATCATAGAACATCAGCGCCCAGTGGCTTTTGCTGTACTTTTTTGGACTTTGTCTGAATTTTACTTGTATGTATTTTTTATACACTATATTTTTGGATTAAAACAGTCTACACTTAGAACGTTTCCACATCCCTTTTTTTATATATCATCTCTACATCTGATGCTGTGCCTACCATCTTGCTGGATCACCGCTTCATCTGAGACCATCTTCCCCTCATGGTGGAAAACAAGCGTTTTTGACCTCTTGTTCATTCAAAAGGTCCATCTGGTCTGGTAAGCAGATTTTCCTTACATTGGATACACAAGTTATATACTGTATGAAGAAGCCTACACCCAGATCTCTTCAGTACATCTTTTTCATCATTGTTCACTGTATATGGACATTTATTGCGCTGCACTGTTATTTCTTTTTATTAGATCATACAAGTGTGACTGCATGAGTGGGTTCAGGAACATCTCCAATAATTGCACAGACATTAATGAATGTAAAGAAAATTTCCAAATCTGTGACCCTCATGGTGATTGTATGGATACAATTGGATCATATACGTGTGCATGCAGGGAAGGACTCCAGAGCATCTTTAATAATTGTATAGGATAAACTATGTACATGGATTCAACGTTGTGAAAACGGGGATCGAGTGCGGAGAGTGTTATCCATCCTGCTTCCAGTCTGCTATATCTGCTGGTGTCTGGCTGATTGAGGTTTTCCTCTTCTATGCAATGCTTATTTGACCCCTGTAATAAGGGTGTTCCCTTGTTGTTTTAATCAAAACTGCCCTGGCAAATGATGTGTAATTGTTTTTGAGTTCATACAGACAGGTATGTGTGCCAAGTGGATGCAGTGTTGATATCTAACAAAGGTGAACACAGAATTATATTTAAAAAAAAGATGCCAATTGTTTATGATGCAAACTGCAGTAGCAAGCTTAATATCATTCAGTTTAGGGTGTAAATCTACATTTAATTGAAAGTAGAATTTTAGTTTTACTCATAGTAAAATGTATTATTATGGTTGTTGTTTATGTTTTAAGTCATACAATAGAAGTTATTTGCAAAGACTAGTTTATACTTGATACTCTCATAAATTTAACATCCCTGCACCCCCAAAATACTGACCCATATTGTTCTCTGTAGACCTGTTGTGGGGATGGCTAACACAGCTGCCAAGGTCTCCTTTTATAGCGTTTGCTTGAATCCTTGGACTGTATGGCTACAGCTGTGTGTTTATGTGCTCAACGCACCTGCAGAAGCCCACTGACAAATGGCTTGGGTATGCACCGTGTACAGAATTACCTCGCCAGTCCTGCAAACGAGAAAGCCTTGGTTTGAAGTCCACATGTGGGCTTGTGCAAGATGCCAGCTGGGGGTATTTATGTTGCATTACACAGATGTAAGACTGCCAACTGATTTTCTACCAAATAAAGTCTAATCTTTTTATACATATTTGGTGTCAGAGTTATGAAGTGAGGCTTATGAATGTTCTCACGACTTAACTCTTTTTAAATGAAAATTGACAGAAATAAAAGGAAAAAGGAGGCTTAGTTTCCAGAGATCTTGCCCAGGCCTAAACCGAAATGAAATTTAATTAATACAGGAAGGGAAATGGGGGGATTGGTTTCCTAGGGTTCTGTTTGGTTAAATCTCTGTAGTTTGTGTTTTCTACGTTTTACTCTCATAGTCATTTCCTGTAAGCTCTTAAAACCTGGAGCAACGTTGCTGCATTTAAATGAACATCAAGCACATTTTGTTTTTTGTTTATGGGATTAGAAAAAATAATAATATAAAAGCATTTCTGTAACAATACCTGAGCTGATTTGTTGCACCTAAAGGGGAACGCTGTGCAAACGTTGGGGGAAAAAAAAAGAAAAAATACAGCAGTTCTTGTTACTCTATATTACCCGTTAAACTTGCAGGTAGATTTGTTATTTTTCCACTTCTTTTCACAAGGTGATAATACTTTTCATTATGCAGGAAATGTAACCCCAGACCATGATTTTGTCTCCACTGAAAGAAAGAGTTGCCTGCTCATGGTTTTTAAAATGTTTGGTTCAGTTCCTTTAAGAAAACAGTTACTTAATTTGTATAATTTTAATTTGTGTGCGCTTGCTATTGTTTTTTCACTTGTGAGCGGCAGCAATTCAGTTTTCAACAGATCATGTTATGTTCCTAATTGTTGGCTTGAAAGGGTTTATTTCTGACAGCTGCATTAACAATGAATTGTATCCAAAAAGACCCAAAAATACATTTAAAAAATAAAATAAAATAGCATTCTTTTATTTAATTTACAATTGTATTATTCATTTTGCCTGCAGTTTGGTGGGGGGGGGGGGGGGGGGTTCTTCTTCTTTCTTTTTTTTTTTTAATGGCTCAAGGCTTTTTTTCATCTTGGCCTATGAATTGGAAAACTAGCTGAAAAATGTAAAAAAAATAAAAAAAATTAATAATCTTTAATTTGTCTGTTTGTGCAACAAAGTCTTTCCTTGTCTTTGTAAATATTTACAGAATCAGATTGTTGCATTACAATAAGATTAGCATGACTGTGACCAGTTTTATTTCTTGGGACCTTACAGATGGTTAATAAAATTGTTGTGATTGTTTGTAGGGCCGAAACACCCAACCGATTAATCGACAACCAATCGATTATGAAATTAATCGATTACCATTTTCATAATCGATTAATCGGCCAGTAACATAATGGGGTGAAAAAAAAACTAAAATTAGCCCTTTATAGTACAAAAAGAGCAAATCGCTACTGTAAATATTACTTCCACTGTGCCGCAGTAAAAAATGAACCCCTTGTAGTAGAGATTTGCTCTTTTTGTACTAATTTTAGTTTTTTTAACCCCATTATGTTACTAAACATCTCAGGCCTGGGTCACACCTCTGTGTTTCTTGGTGCTTTTTTCAGAAACGCACTACAGTTCATGTACATGGTTTCATATGGGACACGTTCACATCCATGCCTTTTTCAGCTGCTGCATATTTGGAAAGGGCTAGGACTTTTTTTTAATGCAAACGGTGCTATTTTGTTTTTTTGGTTCAATATACTTCAATGGAGAAGCTGCAGGAAAGCATGTAATGCATTTTTGTGGCAATTTGTGTTTTTTAATCTGCCCAACAACAAATTGGCCAAAAAAAAAAATGTAAGAATGCAAATCGCCGCAAAATTACTTTTTTTTTTTAAAGGTTATTAACCGATTAATCGAAACAATCGGCCAACTAATCGATTATGAAAATAATTGTTAGTTGCATCCCTAATTGTTTGAATAATTGGTGCCCATATGTGGGCTGGCAGTCAGTTAGAAAATCGATATTAGATTATTGTGACAGGGGTCACTTTGGGCACAGGGTGAGCAAGAAAATAATGGACATTAAGAATATGTCTTGGATTGCTTTAAAATGGGACAGTGATATTTTTCCACAATATTCCCCAGGATATCTGTAAAGAACTATTTACTGTTTGATTATGAACTCAACAGGTTAACTGAAAAGTGACTCCTTCATGATGTTGGGACACATACTGTTGGATGCTAATGTCATCACCTCCAGCCCCTGTCTGTTTGATGTAAATGAATCTAGGATGGCTTCTGAGGCTCTTTCATCGTGATAATTAACTCTGTACTTGTGTGTATTGTAAACAGACAGTCTGGGGTACATAAAGTTTATGCGTAGTCATTTAAGATGTAAAGGGATTAGCTAATGACCCCACCTGTGTCTGCTAAGATGTCAGATGTGTATTGGGAGACAGTGAGGCTAGCCTAAAGGTCATGTGTCTGAGTCATCACTGTAGTTAATTAGCTCTTGTAAATTAGGTCTGGTCAGAGGTGTATTGTCTGAGGAGAATGTAAGAACCTCCTCTCTGTGTGTATAAAACTGGGAGTTTGTCATTAAAGATTGTCAGTCTAGTTGGAAACTTCATACAGAGTGTTTGTCTCGTATGTTTGGAAGGATTAATCCTATGGGAAGCGGTCGCCTGTCTGTGGAGGATCGGCAGTGGATGTGTGTCCAGAGAGGGAATATCCTAAACTGCGTTAACCCCTTTCATACTTTGGCAGCCGTTACAATTCTTTATTTATTATATTATCTGGATTGTAAAGTCATATTGAACGGACTTATTTTAATATTGATGTTTTTACATCTAAGTTTGTGTTTTCCATATGGATATATGTACCACTATAATTGAGTAGGAGATCATTGTTGCGCCTCCTAAGTCCTCCCTTTCGTTTGGGAGGCGCCGATGATCGTGATGGATGTTTGGATCAGAGTTTCTTAACCTCTGCTAAATAAGTTGAAATCGAGGGTTGGTTATGACCTCACTGTCATGGCCGCCGAAATGAAAGCGAGGCGTGGATGCGCTTCATATGTATAAATAGAGTGATGATTCAGTGCGTCGCCCGTGCCCTTTGATAACGTTCTCTTGAAACAAAACTAGTTAGGGATGTGCTGCGCACTGACGTCACTATTCTCACGTGACCCCGGAAGCACGGGCGAACGCCAGGACCTTTTTTATGCCGGCAATTTATTATTATTTTATGAACTTTTTGCAACCATTTGTGTACTTTGATGATCGGAATAAATTTTCTGGAGGTAATATACCATCCGAGTCCCCCCCTTTCTTTCTCTGTTGGTATTAACATCGGAGGTCTGTTGGGTCCTGCTTAAAAATCTGATTACATCAGCCTCCCGTGGATGGAACAACATAACTAGAGGCAGAGGGAGTATCCGGATCTCGGAGCGGTGACACCCCCAGGATCAGTATCAAGACCCCGCAGAGGGTGATATCTGCAGGCTTTCTTGACCTTGCCACAGTGGAGGTCCACCTTTTGCGGTAAGGTACCCATCTTGCCTTCATATTCACCGTGGTGGATGCAGCTTCCCTATGACATCTGTGGATCTATCCTGGGCACTACTCTTTTCAACGTCTCTCTACAATCTTTTGTTTTCTTTCATTTGAAGCAATTTTGTATTGGAGCCCTTTTTCAACAAATGGACTTCTCTCACTGTTATCCTATATATTTATATATGTATATTTAATAATTTAGAGTACTTTCTTAGTAATATTTGGCAATAGTATTCAGTTATTTTGGTAATTTTTGTTTGATTTAACACTATTTGTAGTTATACCGTGTAGTAGCTTTCAGGTATTTTTGCTTGACTACATACATGTTACCTTTGCAGGCTCTATATTCATTTAATTAGAGTAGGGGTGTAATCCCTGCACCTGTATATGCATTTTGGGTATTTATATATATATATATATATATATATATATATATATAGTATCACTCATCTTATTCACCTCTATTCATTTATTCATTCATTTATTCAATTATCTATACGAACTCTTAATAGAGTTCTATTTTTTCACTTTTTTGTGCTCGACATACTTTCTTGATTTTATTTCTATTTGGTATGGTTTCACATATTTTTGTTTATGTTGCAGCCCAGCTGTTACCAGCACGTTATTCTCATTGTTCACACTAGCGCAGTATTACTTTTACCATTGATTAGGTTAACCACTTACCTTTTCTGTTTCAACTGCTCAGAGAAAGCATACAGGGAAATTACCACGCGTGACACAATCTTAGTCTGCGTGTCAGTTTCCAAGTTTACTTGCGTATAATGGCAATTTATACATTTCAGATAACAGAATGCAATGATGACATTATAGCATATCATGTGATATATAAAAGGTGGCACCTTCTCATTACATATTCCTAAATAGGACCTACTTATGGGTGGATACATTCACTCCATCTATATGATAATATTGACAAAATCTCATTATATTCTAACAAGTTTGGTCTTATTTTTTATTCAGTCCTTTTATTTGGTGACCACTAGTTCTACTGTCACTGGTGTAATTGTCCATGTGACACATGACTCCTGGTATTTCTCAGTTTGAATATACAGTAGGTGGCCTCATCTGTAGCAGGTGTATCAGCATGAGCCTGACGAAGGAGCCCTGTGAGGCTGTGAAACATTGCACTTTCAGAGAGGTGATGTGATCACTTTACAGATACATATTTGTTCTTTATTTTGAAGATCCATGTTGTGTTGGAGATGTATGTTTGTATTCATGCTGATATTTGTACTGATGTTTTCCAGTTGACAATTGCTGCAGCACCCATTTACTCTGGGCCATTCCAGAAAAGTTTGCAACAGGAATATTTTCGTTATAGGTGTATTTGGAAGTCACCCTGGGTGGCCATATCTGCTTTCAGATATGGCCACCTACTGTATATTCAAAAAGCAAAATATCAGCAGTCGAATCTGAAAGTGCAGGTTCTGCTTTAGATTAAGTAGAGCATTGATAGAGAATAAGGTAAGCACCAGTATTCTACAGATCTCGGAGTGTAATTTGTTCTTATTAAAAACAATATTCACACCTTATATCCCTGTGCTTCTGTTCTTGATTTTTATTTAGTCTTTGCATTCCTCTTGACTAGATTAGAGTGTTTGTTGTAGCATATATTACGCAGCCATGAGATTTCCCCTACCTATTAATACATGACTTACCAAGGTGAAGACAGCTGACTTTAAGTCTCATCTCAAGTTTAAGGGTAATTATGCTGTTGAATCACGATCTATCATCAATCCCTGTCCTTTTATTTCATCTCGTGAGTGTATCATGTTGATAAACCACAGAAAATACCCCCTCTTTGTTCCAAGTCATGTCTTCTGTGAGTGGATTAAATTTGGACTGGTCAACTTTCTTATGCTGGGTCTTGTCTGGTAATAAGCATGCACCATCTCATCTCTGTCTACCAAGATTTGTGGACCATTTCCAAATGCAGCTCAGACGTCTGTCTACAGTATCTATAGTGTACAAATTCATTTAGTGCTGGCCTGTTTTGCAGCACATTATAGAGAACATGAAATTATAGGCTTCTATCCTGCCACCAAGTAGCTTTCACTTCAATGTTCCTGTCGTAGTCATATACACACACAAAAACAGCATAGACAAAATATGTAGAACCCATGTAACTCACAAATGTTTTCTACTTGTGGTTAAATTGTAGCACCTAGAGAATATCCTCACAAATATGGGGTTATCAAAATCAATGCAGATAGTGTCCCTGTTGGGAATTGAAGCCAGGACCCCTAACAGTAGATGGCAAGAATGTATGTCATTCGACTGGCATGCTGTCATAATTCAATATTAAATTGTTTTACGTTAAAGCCTCGTACACACGATCAGATTTCCATCGAAAAAATCAGTGGAATTTTGTGCGAAGGGCGTTGGCCGTGAACTTGTTCTGCATACAGACGGCAGAACTTTTTCAGCCAACATGCATGAAACTACGTGGTTTTTCAGCTCTTTAGCGCCACCCTTTGGGCAACTTCTGCTAATGCTGTGCTATGGTTAGCATTGGTTCGGAGCATGCGTGTTTGTACTTTGGATTTTATTCCGATGGGCTTGTGTACACACGATCGGATAATCCGACTGGGCACATTTGTTGTAAGGAAATTTGAGAGCATGCTATATAACATTTGTTGTTGGAAATTCCGACAACAATTGTCCGATGGAGCGTACAAACGGTCGGATTATCCGACAAAAACACTGCCATCACACAATTGTTGTCTAAAAATCCGATCGTGTGTATGGGCCTTAGGTCTCAGGTCAGCTCATTGAAAATCTGTATGGATTTAAAACATCATTAGTGTGAATGAGTGACCCCACTTCTTAGAAAAAAGCAAACACAGAAAAAGCACCGCTCTGACTCTGAGAACCTCCAATGTGGTAGTTGATCGCTGGTACCTGCACTTCAGGTGCTCAGGTTCAGACGACCTCCCACTCATCAACACTTTAATAAAGGTAAATGGAAGAAACGACACACTGAAATCCATCCATATTCTTTTTTCATATAAAATCAAGTTACAAGGTAACTGCTGACATGTTTCTGCAAGTAGCCTTGTTCACCGTATAGTTACCAACATGAACAACACAGATGTATGTATAAAACAAAGTGACTGTGACCACTCCCATTCGTTAATTAGTATAATTGGCAGTAAATTAGAACCACCGCTGCATAGGGTCTCTCTAGGAATGGAAATATGTCACACAGATATATTAAGAGATATATGGTGATACACAAACATAATATACATGAAAGAAACAATGTTACAATTTAATAGACACAAGTTCAATAATTCAAAAAACATCAAATTAAATTATTCGACATGTATAGATCAAGACCAAGATCCCAGAACAAACATCTTATAGCAAGAAATGTCAGAGAGATAGAGATAGGTGGAAGAATCACAGACTGTGGGTTAATGTGTATAATAACTAGTATTACTTCATAGAAAAAAAGGCTCCATCCTCAATAAATTTGATTTGCTCCTAAAATATCACCCTTCAAGGTGTAATGCTCCACTCTAGTTTAGAAGAATTACTTTGTTGTTCTGACCTAGAGTGAAGCTTTAAGAGTCATTATATTGCAGAATGTACTAAAAAAAAGCACAGCTTGTGTTTAGTAATGATCTAACATGACAGCACAGTGTACTTAATGACAATGAAAGCAAAGTTACTGACTATTAACACAAGTTAATTTACTCCCAGTCATTATATGGCAGTGATGTTATATGTCTGGCTACTTGTCACCAGCCCTAAGGAGGAGGAGCTTAATGATCCTGCCCACTCCACCTACACTACAGCGCTGGTTTACTCTTCTTAAAAAAGATAAATCCTCCTCACGTGGTATAGAAACGGGAATGTTTTGTAATGTAAATCTTTTAAGTGCTGTATACTACTTGGTCAACTTCTGATGGAGGCAAACAAGCCCACCTTTGGTTTTTAATGTGTTATGGCTCTGATAATATCCAAATATGTTTACTTATCTGTGAATGGTATTAAAGATTTTTCTCTCTAAATCAGTTGAAAAAATTGGTTATTTGTATATAGTGGCCTATCAAAATAAACCTGACATAAGAGAAATGAGAAGACTAAAGCCCTGTACACACGATCGGATATCCTATGGATTCTAATCCAATGTTTTTTTCCATCGGAAATCCGATGAAACTGTCTAACATCAGTCTTGCCCACACACCATCAGTCAAAAAACTGTCCGTTTCAAACGCGGTGACGTAAAACACTCCGATGAGCCGAGAAAAATTAAGTTCAATGCTTCTGAGCATGCGTGGTTTTTTTATCCAATGGAGTTCCCCACAGATGATCGTAATTTGCTATCGGTTTTTTAACCATCGGATAAATTTATTTTGTAAAACCTATCGTGTGTACACGGCTTTACATTGCTAATCCTCTACAAGCAAAAAAAGCCAGTCGCTGGCTGTTCTGCTGTCCTTCCAGCTTCTACGCTCCTTAGCAGGCACCAGAAGGTACCTGAATTTACCCTAATTTCGCTCCTCCTTCCATCTGTTCTAATAATCTTCAAGAAACCTCATCTGTGAATGTTATTAAAGATTATCTGAAAATGTCCTTCTTTATCCAATATAAAGCGCTGCGAAAAACTGTTGGCGCTATATAAATCCTGTATAATAATAATAATAATATTCAATTTCTCTTTTTACAAATTAAATCGTACATTGCCTCTATTCTTAAAAAAAAAAAAAAAATCTCAGAAGAATTGGGGAAATTCTTTAGATACACTTTTAGGATATCCTAATCTAGATAATAAAGCCATTTCCATTCCATACAATTTTTTCCATCAGCCATTGGACTATTCCTCTTCAATGGCTGGTGTTAACAAATAGACCAAGAATTTCCCTCAACTTTCAGTTGAAGCACTTCTAAAATTGCTGCATTTATCTTGGGGCACAATCAAAGCCACAATGTACTGTAAAATAATGCTTTGACTTTTCCATCACTCTCTTATATCTCCTCATCATTCCTACCTTATGAGCCTAAGCACCTCTTCTTGCTACTTGAAATGTGGACAATTACATGCGGACCTGTTCCATGCTTTTTGGTCATACCCCAGGATTAAATATTTGTGGGTGCAGGTGTATCCATCCACCCAGTATTTCTATCCTGGTCTGAGGTTCCCTGTCATGAGACTGTCCATCGGAAGCTGTCTTCTCGCCACAATAAATCTGTTAATACACTGCTGTTCTTCTTATCTTTTTTCCTAGAGATACTTCAGTCTCTTCAGAGGTGCTTCATCTGGTGCATTGAGATCAGCAGAAAGTTACCCTGAATGCTCTAATTGGAATTTTTAGAGCTTTTTGCTGTTCTGCTTAGACATTTATGTACACACAACACTTATTGCACGATTACTACTGTATTTGACAGCAGACGCTGCATCCTAATATGTTTCAACCATCCAGACTTAAGCCTAGTACACACGGGCCGAATGTTGGGCAACATCCATGGGCATCCGCTGAACTTTTTTCAGGGGGTGGCATCATTTTAAGGTCATCCATGCTCGGTCCCTTTTTGACAATGTCATGAAGGGGAGGGGCTTAGTCATTATCACATAAAGCGCAGGCATGCAAAGGTTTGAGAAACCTGATGCAACTATCAAGCAACTAGCAGCGCCCCTGCTCCATTTACCAGAGAACTCGGCAGCGGCGCCGTGACAGGGAGAGGAGAGCTGCGGCCTGTTTGTATATCTCCCCCGATCGCCCCCATCCCCATTTCTGTCAGCCGAAAAGAGAGAGAGAGAGAGAGCGGCTCTAATTGAATTTGCCGCGCCACCGCCTTGCTTCCTGCCCCGCTGCCTGTTTTCCTCCCCGAGAATCACGGCACTGGATTCCAGGGGGGGCAAACGCCCTCCCTTGCCCTATTGAGCGGACGCCCATGGCAACATCGTCTGGTTCGTTAAAAACCGGCCCTCATTTGGCCTATTTGCATGGCAGCCGGTCTGACAGAAGCCGGCCGTGAATGCTGGAAAACCAACAGCCGACCGACTCCCGATCAGCACTCACATCTCATGGTGCGTACAAGCCTTTAGTTGTAGAGATCTCTATGACTAAGCATGGATGGGTGCAATGGAATAGTGGGGCAGACCAAAGCTGGAAGGATGCAGAGTCTTTTTTGTCTGTCAAATAAACCTTGCTGCATCAAGTGATGTCATCGGTCTGATTCTTTTTCGCTTGGAGTAAACAAAAGTTCCTCACACAATCCAGAAAAAAAAGGTTATGGAATATTTATATAATATAGGGAAACTATACACAAAGCACAGTTCTAATTTTTCTCTATGCCTCCTTCCGCCTCACCCACTCCCTCCACAGATCCACATTTACCCTAATTTCACCACCATGTCTTCTTCAATCCTTAGTCTATCTGCAGCGATAATTTTAAAGGAGATTCTTAAGGCAGAAGTTTTTTTCACCTTCAGGCATTCTATGCATCAAAGTAAGAAGTCTTCTGCATGCAGCTCCCCAACCCCCCCCCCCCGGAGTCATTGACTCCTACTGTCCATTGCAGCCAGTGAGGAGGTAGCGGGGGCAGGACCGAGCGCCATTCTGTGCATCAATGGACACAAGGAGTGGGGCTCAAGAGAGAGCATGCATGGGTGCCCCCATAGCAAGCTGCTTGCTAAGAGGGGGTCTCTCGGTGGGGGTGGGAGATCCGAGGCGAGGAGGATCAGGGATGCTCTGGGCAAAACTATTGCACATAGCAGGTAAGTATACCATGTTTGTTATTTTCGTTAACAATAAGACCGCTAAGTGCTGGTTCACACTACAGCGACATGAAACTCGGCACGACTTTGCGAGGCAACTTGAGGCAACTTCAAGTCGCCTCTAGGACAGGCAACTTTGCCAGTGGCCAATCAAACAATAATCAGCTCTGTGGGAGGGAGGGGTTTGCCTGGGAAAACACATTTCTCTTCCTGTAAAGTTGCTTCAGTTAAGACACTGATCCGACTTTGGAGGCGACTTCCATTTGAAATTAATGGGTACAAGTCGCCTAGAAGTCGCCTTGAAGTAGTACAGGAACCTTTTCTGAAGTCGGAGCGACTTTAGTAGTGTGCATTAAGACGGCTCTTATTCACTTTAATTTCTCATGTTGCGCGACTTGGGGCGACACAAGTCGGATCCCAAGTCGCGCTAGTGTGAACGGGCACGAAGAGAGAGAAAGATCCCACAGTGTTTAAAGCAAGTGTATTTGGCAGTCTTTTCTCACTATTAATGGACTATCATTACAAAAATATGTGGGCTACCATTGAGCCTCTCCTATTGACGATGCTAGTGGTCAATCGGTTTGACTTTCATACCTCTAATCACATATGTATACAATCCGCAAATGAAAGTCAGAGAAATGTCAAAACTCCATGTCTTTGCGCTGGGTCTGTAAATAATATGATATTGAAGAAAAACCATGAGTATGACATCCAGACAACTAGGAATATCTGAAGGAGAAGTCAGCAATAGTAGACAAATAGTTCTCTCTGTAGAAGTCTAGATTCTGTTATTGCTGACCTTTCCTTCTGAAAATACTATTTGCTTGGCTGTCATGCAAATTCTTTTCCTTTTAATACTTTAAAATACTGACCTGTAACAATTGTGCAGATAAGATCTTTTGACTTTTCTCAGACTTTCTTAATCGGCATGTCCAGGCCAGTGACTCAAGCTACTGAAGCTAGTCGGTCAACATATCAACAAGGCAGCTAGCGATCCATTAGAAGATCAGCAATGCAAATCACATATTTCTGTCATGGCAAGTTTTAATTGAACTATCAAAGAATTTATGAATATATCACTGGCTTGCTTGGGTTATTGGCTTTAGTGACTGTGCTAATGAGTTTCCAGTGAGCACTAATAACAAAGGAAATGATGAGAGAAGTGTACACTGTATCTGCAATTCTAGAACCATTATCAGTATTGATCACCTATATTTATTCTGTTTTCGTTTCCTGTGCTTTGTTCTATCCCATCATAGAATGTGAATGTAAAGCCCTTCTCTAACAAATAATGAACCTTAAGGCAGCAATATTAAAGACCGCACACAATGATAAGAGAACCCATTCCAACCATTGTGCTGCTTTTCAAACATTAAACAGCCAGCACCCCAAAAGTGGATAGAGCTTGACTTTGTTTTTAGATTCCTGTTGGGGACCATTGTCATGAGCAAACTTCATCCATCTCTTTCAGCAAACAGATATCCTTCTGCAGATATCAGTAGATTAATGAGTAGGTGGTTGGTAGGTTTGGATTAAGTCTTTTTCCAGTTTATTTGTAAGACTACCTAAGAACTTTGAACAGTTCTAAAATCTAGCTATATCTCTTGGCATTTGTTTTAATGTTTAACAGCTAAAGGGAGTAACATCACTGTGGGAAGATGCTCTCTTGACCCTCAAACTATTGGATAGGAACACTGAGCACTCTGATTGATGTGAGAGGCAGAAAGTTGGATTTTTTTAAATGTCTTGGTTGTTTTTACTGCTAGCTGAATAATGCTCAAAATTTCTAGCAAAAAGAATTGTAATTGTATTGAGCTTACATAATTTGTGAATTATAAGAAGAATTGAAGTAATAACTTAATTTTATCATTACTTACATATTTTTAAATTGATTCCTAGTATCTCAAATCTGATCTGTGTAGTATAGGATAAAAATAATTTACCTTCCATCCACTTGTATACAAGGACCAGCTTTCAGGAACTCATAGTAAAAAAGTTTTATTTCTTTTGGATACAGTAGGGAAGGATTAGAAAGCCTTTTTTCCTTTTTTTTTTTTTTTTGTCCTTGCGACCATTTTTAAGAAGACGAGAAGTGATGGGAAATCCAAAATGTTACAGTTGGCATTAGAACAAGAGAGGTGATGATTCCAAATCTTCCAGGGGTAACACCTGTTCTGGTGACAACTGTCTGAGGGGAATTCAGCTTTCTGTTGCATCTGCTGGACAGGAAGTGAGGCAAAATCTCTCTAATAGGAAACAGAAAGCAAAAATAAACTGACAGGGTTTTAAAGTATATGGAAACCCCACCACCTTGTAAATCAACCCATTTAGTTTAAAATGAAAGGCAAAGAATTTGTGTATACATATATATAAAATGTTATAAATACTTTTCTTTACCCCATGATCACATACCCTCTGTTCTCAGCTGCATAAGGCGCTCATGAAAGCTGGAGGAGGAGAAACAAAAGTACACTGGCCTTCCTAGTGAATGGCTGTGCAGGAGAGGGCATGTCAGCACGAGTCTGATCAGAACAGCTAGAAAACTGACCACACTGTGCTCTCATGCCTACTGTTGTCATTGTTTGATAGGAAAGCAGAGGAACTAGCAGCAACACCAGGGATTTCACACAAAGGAAGCAAAACAAAGAAAACAGGATGCTTTTTCATACAAATACATGGCTATTGCAAGCTCATATCAAGAATATGAAATGTTGAGTTTACATATTCTTTAACCCTTTCCTACTCTAGCCATAGCTAAAGAAAAAAGTGTTGGCTCTACATACTTTTTAAATTGTTAGTATACCCAAAAGTGGTACTTCTGGTAGTGGGATAAAGGAGAGAACAGAACAGGCATAGTGCAGTAGTTTACATTTAGTTTATTGATTAAAAGGCATGCACGTAGATTAAAAAAAAAAAAACCTTTGGTTTATGTTGGGGGTACAAATGATTGGGAATATAGCTTACTGCTACTTATTTATTTTTAGTTTTTCTTTATGTAATGACTATTTATAGCCATATCAAAGGTTTAGTTGCTTGGCTGATGATGGGGGAAAGGTTTCCCAAAATGTGTTACTCAAAGCAACAACATTGTAAAATCAGAGGAAGAGGAGGTCCAAGAGCGACAGAAGTAAAAGATTGGCAGAGAGGACTGTGCACTCCAGCACTGGGTTGTGCCCCATCCATCAAATCAACAACTCTATCGGTCCTCTGACACCAGTTGCCAGCCGGTATACATCAGCTGATTTTTTTTCTTGATTTTGCTTTTTATTAGGTGCCTTTTTAAATACATGAAATTTGTTTTTCTGTTTTAAGTATTGAAATTCTGTGTGTTCCTTACTGTGTTCTTATGTTAAAGTGATTGTAAATGATCACCTTGTAAAACAGCCTATCCAGTTTAAAATAGAAATGAAAGGAAAAACATTTGTGTATAGCTATAAAAAAAAATAATATAACATTATAATTACCATTTTTTTTTTTACTTCTTTATAAGTAATCACATTCCCTCTGTTCTCAGCTGCATAATAGCTGGGGGAGGAAAAGCAGCAGTACACTGATCCTCCCAGTGAATGGCTGTGCAGTAGGGGTGTGTCAATCTTAAGTCTGATTATTGGAGGAGAGCAGGCGAACTTTCCAGCATAGCTAGAGAACTGACCATGCTGTGTTCTTCTGCTTAGTGTGATCAGTTTTTAACAGGAAAGCACGGGGACTAGCAGAAACACCAGAGGTTTTACATAAAGGAAGCAATGCAAAGGGAACAGGATACTTTCTCATACAAGTACATGGTACAGCAGGCACATATCAGGAATATGATGTCTTGGGGTAACAAACACTTTGAGCCCTGGTTCACACTGGTGCGATTTGACATGCGATTTGACATGTCAAATCACATTTCAAATCGGCGGCATTTGCTGGCAATGACACTGTCCTAATCCGTGCGACGCCGCATCTGCGGCGCTGCACCGATTTCAAAAAGTAGTTTCTATACTACTTTTTGGGATTACGGCCCGCGATTTACATTGACATCTGTGCAGAAACCTGCACAAATGTCTCTGTAATCGTGGCCGAAATTGGGACTGCCAGCTGGAGTGAAATCGTGCGAGTTCAGCTAAACTCGCACGGCTTCATTCCCGCAGCCCAGCGTGAACCTGGGCTAAAGCATGATTGTGGATGTGGGAATAGTGTGCATTTTGTTAACATTTGTTGCTAAAAGGTGTTCCTTTTTCCCCATACTGGAAAATTGGGAGGTATATACCTTTTGTAGCCCAAAGTGGCTAGAGAGCAAAATTTCAGTTCTCCGAGCACCTCTAGTAGTTACCAAGTATTTGTAAAATGAGACACCACATTAAACTGTACTTCTGCCACTGCAGGTTGCAAAATGCATAATGAGAGACCTCTAGTTTCACTCAGACACAGATGTGTCTCAGTAACTAACCAGTAATTTCTTGAAATTGCTCACTTTATCATCTACACATGTCATCAATCCTAGAGTAGTTCGCTGAAGTCAGTCGGCTGAGCAGACACAGCTGGGAGCAGGTGAACAGGCGAGGAACGATTTGTGTGGCTTGGTGGCTGTCAGACTAAAGACAGAGCATTTGTGTTGCAAACAGACAGCAGGACCCACCTATGACAGACAAAGGGGTTTTCTCCTATTGCAAATACTTCCAAGGCTAGCAGACTTTCCTGTCTGCTGGGCTTTGAGTTAATATTTGAGACAATGCATTTTGCAGTCTTGTGTCATGGGTCTAAAAGATGAAAGGAAACAGGCTGAAGAATTTTGCTGTATTTATATTACATACAGGATTTTCTGCATCAGGGTCAGTTCAGATGCAGGCTTTGCCATATACATATATATTTTGATTGATATTAAACTTGAACAAAGAGGCTTATTTAATACAGCAGGACAAAGTGCAGTGAATTTGTGCAAAGAGCAATAATCCACAGCAATCAGTCTTTTTGTCCCCTTTAGAAATTGAGAACAGTGATTCTAACTACTTGCTAAAATTAAATATTGCTTTTGCTGTTACTAGTTAATCTCTCAATTGTTTGCAAGACAATATCCCAAAATCTGAATTTCTTTATCCTTTCAGATTTTAATCAACTATTCACTTGGTTCGTGTGGCTTTGTAGTCACTAGGAATTACGGACACATCATGCACATAGTGATATACTACCAACATGAAATGCACTTCTTATCAAAATAAACCTCAACTATATAGTACTGCACCACTGAAGGTATGCTGGCAATGGCCACATTGAAGACATCAATAGCAGCAAGTTTCTTAGGCCCTATTCATGCTTGCGATTGGAATGGGGCCGTAAGTGATTACATGCTGGAAATTTAGCAGGGGTTCCCGGCAACTAGCTGCAGGCAGTAGCCCCCTTGAAAGCAAGTTGCATTCAATGGGCCTACTGCCAGCAGCCAATTGCTGGGAACCCCTGCTGGGTTTTCCACATGTAATCACCAACAACCTCATTCACAAGTGTGAATGGGGCCTAAGAAACTTGCTGCCATGAAGGTAGTTAAAGGTTGTCCACCGAAGCCAGGTTGTAGCACTAAAATTCTCTCCTCCCCCAGTTAATGGTCAGTGGCATTTTAAGCACTTTTGACTCTGCTGCTGCCTTTTTCTTCCTACAACAACTTTGTTGGATCCCTTTAGGTTGTATTGGTCTCCATTATGAGAGGAAGGGGAAAGCATCAAATGTGGACACAGGCAATGTTCACATTTGTGATCGCTGTAAGTGGCCATCACAGCAATCACAGGTTACAGAGCCAATATGATTTAAGGGTAACCCTGACTTTCTGTGCATGTTTTCTGCAGTGCCGAAAACATAAAAAATTTTATTTATTTTTTTTTACTGTAAAGCTGTAGTAAGATGGCTAATGCCCTATAAACACAGGGTGTTTGGGCCGATGCATGGGGCTCTGGTGTTTAGCTGCGGGTTGAGGGCACATGTGTCTCGTCCAGCTCTGCTGCCAGCAGCATCTCCAACTCTTTGAGAGACTGACAACTTCTGTAGCTGGATATATACAAAAAAAAAAAAAAGATATCGCCCTGGGACTTTGAGTTGAGGTAAGCACAGTTTGCCACTGAGTAACAAAAGTAGATACTGTAAAATTTATTTATTCAAAAATTTGATGTACATACATGAATAAGAATATTAGCTCAGCCGATTAATCAACAGTACATGATAAAATGGTACACATGTCATACATAATAGTATATATACATATACAGGCATCTAGGAGACCCGACACATTTTGCAGTATGTATCTAAAATAGATAGAGAAATGTATCACAGTGGTGAATTTCAAGGCAGTGGTAGAAAGGGCCAAACACGAATCGACCCCGTACTTACCAATGGACATGGCCAAGGTACCCATTTGCTGAATTCCCAAAGAGCGGCAGCCATGGAAGTATGGTATGGGAGCTGAGGGGGAGAAGACAAACACAAAAACCACCAGGGAGCAGCTGGGCTGCAGACATGGCATAGATAAAAATGTGTGGCCCTAAAAGTCTTGATATGTGGATTGATGGATGTCAGCTGAAACACCAATGTATATCTCTCAATAGATGGCCAAGGGAGATGGACAAGTAATAATATCATATGAGTATATTGTAGGAGTATGTATGCTCTAACATAAATCTATATGTCAACCGTTGCTGATTAGGCAAGGTGAACAAAAATAGTACAGTTGTATGTGTGAGAGCAAATGTGGACTGACCTGATCCAATAATGGAGCAGACATGGAGACCGTTGGAGAGTGTGTACAACTGAGAATGTGTCTGGGAGGGCAATCCCTGAAATGGAAAAAGCAAAAACTAATGTGTATAAAGCAATAGTAGGTAGGTGAGTGTAAATAAGTAGGGGTGAGCCGAACACCCCCCGGTTCGGTTCGCACCAGAACCTGCGAACAGACCGAAAGTTCGCGCAAACTTTAGAACCCCGTTAAAGTCTATGGGACTCGAACGTTCAAAATCAAAAGTGCTAATTATAAAGGCTAATATGCAAGTTATTGTCCTAAAAAGTGTTTGGAGACCCGGGTCCTGCCCCAGGGGACATGTATCAATGCAAAAAAAAGTTTTAAAAACGTCAGTTTTTTTCGGGAGCAGTGATTTTAATGATGCTTAACCACTTCCCGCCCAGTCAATAGCATATTGACGTCCGGGAAGTGGTTGTGTTATCCACACTGGACGTCATATGACGTCCTGCAGGATAACAGCCGCCGCGTGCCCGGGGGGGGGCGCGCATCGTGGCGATCGGTGGAGCGGTGTGTCAGTCTGACACACCGCTACACTGATCTCGGTAAAGAGCCTCCGGCGGAGGCTTTTTACCACGTGATCAGCCGTGTCCAATCACGGCTGATCACAATGTAAACAGGAAGAGCCGTTGATCGGCTCTTCCTCTCTCGCGTCTGACAGACGCGAGTAGAGGAGAGCCGATCGGCGGCTCTCCTGACAGGGGGGGTTCGCGCTGATTGTTTATCAGCGCAGCCCCCCCTCGGATACCCACACTGGACCACCAGGGAAGCCCCCCCAGGACCACCAGGGAAGCCCCAAGCATGTGGATGGCCAGGTAAGTACCCCATGGCCATCCACATGTACAAATACTCAAACATATGCCAATCAGTGCCCACAAATGGGCACTGACTGGCACCACAGCAATGCCAGCCACCAGTGTGAACAGTGCCACCTATCAGTGCCCATCTGTGCCACCTGTCAGTGCCGCCTATGAGTGCCCATCAGTGCCGCCTATCAGTGCCCCCTCATCAGTGCCCCCTCATCAGTGCCCCCTCATCGGTGCCCCCTCATCGGTGCCCCCTCATCGGTGCCACCTCATCGGTGCCACCTCATTGGTGCCACCTCATCGGTGCCCATCAGTGTCGCCTTATCAGTGCCCGTCAGTGCCGCCTTATCAGTGCCCGTCATTGAAGTAGAAAATGTACTTATTTACAAAAAAAATTGACAGAAAAAAAGAAAAACTTAGTTTTTTTCAAAATGTTCGCTCTTTTTTTATTTGTTGTGCAAAAAATAAAAATCGCAGATGCGATCAAATACCACCGAAAGAAAGCTCTATTTGTGGGAACACAATGATAAAAAAATTGTTTCGGTACAGTGTTGCATGACCGCACAATTGTCATTCAAATTGCGACAGCGCTGAAAGCTCAAAATTGGCTTGGGCAGGAAAGTGTATAAGTGCATGGTATTGAAGTGGTCAAAGTGGAAGAAAAAAAAAGTGAAATATTCATTTAAATGTCGTACCTGGGGGTGTCTATAGTATGACTGTGAAGTGGCACGTGTTTCCCGTGTTTAGAACTGTCCCTGCACAAAATGACATTTCTAAAGGAAAAAAAGTCATTTAAAACTTCTTGCGGCTTTAATGTAATATCTGGTGGTCCCGGGAATGCGGATGAAAATCATTGAGAAAAATGGCATGGGTACCCCCCCTCCATCCCATTACCAGCCCCTTTGGGTCTTGTATGGATATTAAGGGGAACCCTGCACCCAAATAAAAAAAAGGAAAGGTGTGGGGCCCCCAGGCCCTATATCCTCTGAACAGCAGTATACAGTCGGTGCAAACAAGACAGGGACTGTAGGTTTGTTGTGAAGTAGAATCTGTCTGTAATTTTGAACTGGTACATTTTAAAGTGTAGCTCCAGCCAAAAAATCTATTTTTAAGCTTTTTGGAAAACATAGGGAAGGGTTATCGCCCCTGTAACATTTGTTTTGCTGTCTGTGCACCTCTTCAGAACATTTCACCTCACTTTCTGTCCCAATGAAAAAAATATTTAGAAAATTTGGGGTTTTTAGTGAAACAAGGATTGGTGATAAAGCATCAGTGGAGAGGAGACACGTTTTTCCCATATTAACTCTTACAGGAGAGAATTTCCCTTCCTAGGGGTAGATATCCTCTCACTTCCTGTTGTCTCCTTCCGTTTGCAAGTAGGACTCGTTTGTAAGTTGGATGTTTGAAAGTAGGGGCCTGCCGTATATACTCTGCAGAAATTTGGCCCTTAGGTGTTAGTGTTGCCACAACACTGTAAGCCCTTACAGTTACTCTTGATGGGCGCTGGAACGGGCCCTGCTGTGAACTATTATATCAAGAATTGTAATTACATGCCATTGTTGAACAGTGGTAGAAAAAATGGGCCTTTGGTGGTGGTGTTGCCACAATACTGTAAGCCCTCACATTTACTCTTGGTGGGTGCAGGAATGGGCCCTGTTGTGAAATATTAGATCAAGAATTGTAATTCCATGCCCCTGTTGAAAAATTGGGCCTTGGGCACTGGTGCCACCTCACTGCAACACCTCACAGATACTCTAGTTGGAGCGCAGGAATGAGCCCTGCTGCAAAGTATTGCATCAAAATTTTTAATTACACGCCCCTGTTAAACAATGGGCCTTAGCCACTGGTGGCGGTGCCCAGAACCAAAAATGTTCTTACAAGCTATCAGCATGATCATTGAGGAGGAAGAGGATAGTCACTCAGCATAACAGGATAGTCACTCAGCATCAGCATAGGCAGTCTTGAAGGGATCTGACATTTCAAAAAAAAATTACTCGGTTACGTCAGCATCAGGTGCTTGGTAGCTGGTGGTGATCCAAGACTGATTCATTTTTATGAAGGTCAGTCGATCGACCGAGTCGGTGGACAGGCGCACCCTGTGATCGGTTACAAAGCCTCCAGCAGCACTGAATGTGCATTCCGAAAGAACGCTGGATGCAGGACAGGCCAGTAACTCAATTGCATACTGTGTAAGCTCTGGCCAGTGATCCATCCTCAAGACCCAGTAACCCAGAGTATTTTCGGTGGGAAAGGTGTCCAAGTCTGATCTTGCCCCTAGGTATTCCTGCACCATGTAAAACAGACGGTGGCGATGGTTGCTGGAACCGATCATACCTTGGTGCTGTGGACTAAAAAATTGTCTGAACGCATCGGTCACCTTCTCCACCGCTCCTTCTTTGACTGACCGAAGCCTCAGCAACACGTTGTCCAGGACCAGTAATTTGTAACCTCCCTGTCTCTGGAAACGCCTTGCACAGACCTTTACTGCAAGGCCTCCCGAAGATGTTTCATCCTCTGCTCCCTCTGCGATGCCAAGATAAGGTCCGCAACCTTACCCTTGTAACGTGGATCAAGGAGGGTTGCCAGCCAGTAATGATCCCTCTCCTTGATAGCACAAATACGAGGATCCTTCCAGAGGCTTTGCAGGATCAGGGAGGCCATGCAGCGTAGGTTTGCTGAGGCATTCGGTCCGGAGTCCTCTGGGTCATCCAGGACGACATGATCCGCAGCCACGTACAAGTCCATGGGTTTCTTGAGACTGTAATTGATCCCTTGAAGACTGCTGCTGATGCTGAGTGCTACTCTCCACCTCCATGCTGACACAATCCTCCTCCTCCTCCTCTTCCTGTGTGATAGGTTGGCCAGCAGGAACACTGTCTGGATAAAGGGGGCCTTGAGAGGTAAGGAAGTCGTCAACGGGAGTGCACATGCGCCGTGATCTCCCGTCCATCCATGATGACGAAAGTACACCCTAACAGGCGACGCCGCAGGCACGTACGTCACCTGATGGGTGCACAAACATGGCACCGATATGCAGGTGGCCCATCCCGTCCGAAGATAGGGAGGGGACAGCAGGAGACGGGGAACTCCCCTGTTGCATATCGCAGCTCCCACAACAAACAAAACACCGCTAACCACCAGTGGGAGGCAGCAGGGGATACAGTGCCATGATGTATCACCACTGTTCCAAATAACATAAAAGAATGAAAACATGTATGTATATAGAAATGTAGAACACAGTGCTCGGGTGGCAACAGACCAGTTTTTAGGCTGTAGCTGGATGGAGTGAGACAATGCACTTAGCAGTGCTTCTGTTTAGAGCATTATGTGCGTGGGGATGAATGTCCCAAATGCAGACTTCTTGCATTTGGTGAATTCACCCCTGGGTGCTTACCACTCTAATCCTTAGTCTGGTCATCCTGGATCCATCCCAACTTATGAGCAATCAATGAAAGAAAAGCAATACAGTGATGGGCAAGGGTCTGATACCGATTCAAATTCTTGCTTACATTACAAAAATACATTTAATGAGGTCCTAATGATTACAGAAGTGCATTAATTTGTGTCTTTTATGTCTGTCTAGAGTATTGCTTTTCATATGAAAACCAAAAATTGCCATACTAACCAACTTTCTTGTTGCTCTAAAGTGGATTTCTGGTTCAAAATGTAAAACTGACCTTTAGCCCTGGTTCACACTGGTGCGTTTTGACATGTGATTTGGCATGTCAAATCGCATGTCAAAACGCCGATATTTGCCGCAAATTGCCGGCAATGGCACCGTCCTAATCGGTGCGATGCCGCATCTGTGCCGACGCGGACGCTATGGGCGGCACCAGTGTGAAAGGGTTCTTATTGTAATTGCCTAATGTCTGATTAGGAACAGTCTAATCCAGATATGCAGCAATTCTCCTGTGCTTCCCTGAAAAAGGTGTGCCTGTGCAGCCGAATGTGGCTGCTCACAGGCACTTACTGGCACACCGGCAACGTATCTTTGCAAGTATAATAGCTCAGGCCCACCCAGCCCAGCACCACCCTGTCTATGATGTCATGGCCCCGGAGCATGTGACTGTGACGTCATGAGAAGCCTATATTAATTCAGAGCGGAGCGAACAGCCAGCATTACAGCGGAAGGAAGCGACGCGTCAACATCGAGGAGGAGAAGAGAGAAGAAGACGGCGACGGGAAGACAGGCCCCTCCACTAGCAAAAGAGCTGGAAGAAGATAGTGGAGGGGCCGGCAGAAGGACAACGGAGAGCCGGACGAGACGACGGGAAGACCGGGCCTCCGCTAGCAAAAGAGCTGGAAGAAGATAGTGGAGGCCCGGCGGAAGAAAGAACCGGAGAGCGGGAGAAGAAGGCGGCGATGGAGAAGACCGGGCCCCGCTAGCAAAAGAGCTGGAAGAAGATAGCGGAGGCCCGGCAGAAGAAAGAACCGGAGAGCGTGGAGACCCCCGGAGCTGTGCAATAAATGAATTTAAAAAGCTGTGTGTGTTTTTTCTTGACATTTTCTTTCCACCAGGTGAATGGGTAGGGGTACGATGTACCCCATACTTATTCACATAGGGTGGGGGGCCGGGATCTTGGGGCCCCCTTATCAAGGGGGGGCTCCCGGATTCCGATAAGCCCCCCGCCCGCAGACCCCGACAACCAACGGCCAGGGTTGTCGGGAAGAGGCCCTGTCCTCATCAACATGGGGACATGGTGCTTTGGGGTGGGGGGGCTGCAGGTCGCCCCCTGCCCCAGAGCACCAAACCCCCCATGTTGAGGGCATGCGGCCATGTACGGTTCAGGAGGGAGGGGGGCGCTCTCTCGTCCCCCCCTCTTCCCCTGCGGCCTGCCAGGTTGCGTGCTCGGATAAGGGTCTGGTTTGGATTGTGGGGGGGACCCCCACGCCGTTTTTCCGGCGTAGGGTTCACCTTCAAATCCAGACCAGACCCAAGGGCCTGGTATGCTCCTGAGGGGGGAACCCATGCCGGTTTTTTATTTAAAATTTGGCGTGGAGTTCCCCCTCAAGAGCAGCAGAGCACAAGTCGCATGCCAAAGTCGGATCATGCAAGACTGCGGTCCGACTTTGATCCGACTTCAATGATAGTCAATGGGCTGAAGTCGGATCAAAGTCAGGCCGAAGTAGTACAGGGAGCATTTTCAAAGTCGGACCGACATGTGTCGGACCAGTTAAGACGGCTCCCATAGGGAAACATTGATTTTCACACGTCATGCGACATGAGCTCCCAATGTCGGAGCGTTTGTCGCCGCAGTGTGAACCCAGCCTCAGAGAAAGAAAAGGAGGAAGGAGACACGCCCACCTGCTGCCCTATCTGTATGAATGGAGAGGCATTGCAGTCATGTGAATGCAATACAATGAAAAAAGGTACAAGCACACAGATTTAAAAAAAATTAACACATAACAATGGGCTGTTGCAGCCATGGTGATGAAAGCAAGTGGGGAAGGTGCAGTGGTAAGAGAGGGTGCAGGCTCTGTGGTAAGAACCCGGGGGGGGGGGAGTATGCAGGGACTTAGGTGCCAAACACACCCTGGAGTGACTTGGCAACAATCCATGCCATGAGGGTAATACCTAGACATCCATTGATGAACACCTTTTTATAATAGCTGCCTCACTGAAAGGCCTAATCCTAAAACTTTAATAATTCAAAACCAGAATTTTCATGCATATCGGGATCTGATTTCTTTCTGATGCCATTGTATCAGTATGACAGCCAGGCGAAAGCGGACGCCATTAGATCAGTATGCCAGCCAGGAAACTATTGTTTTCAGGACTCTGATTGCACTGTCCATGATAATTTCATTTTATGTGTACCTCAGATATGTTATGATATAATGGTATCCTAAAATACACTTTGTAATGTAACTTTAATTAATGTTGTCATTCTTAAGCATTGGTTATACCAACCTGACTGTGCACCTTTATTATTTGTTAAAAAGTAATAAATGTATGGTTGTAAGGTTGACCTTCAGCCAATAATTAATTTCTTGTATTTCATGACCTTGGTATAAAAAGCATATCTAGGAAGCTAAGCAGACAAATTGCGGTAAAGGTCAAATGCACACGAAGTATGGTAAACACAGATTAACTTCCACATGCTACAAAAGACTTGACCTGCATAGATCAAAGAACAGCCTCCTCCATGTGGCTATAAAAGAGATTTCGCTGTAGATCTGTAATATCCTTTACGTATCTTCTTGTGAAAGAGGATCTGAACCCCTATTGGATGCATAGGACATCTTGATTGGAAACATATTAAAAACGGTGATTTGCTTTTGTCAGGTTGAGACGTGTTTTCAGCGCCTTGGTTAAGCAGTGAGGTCTCTTTGATCTCTTTAGAATAACGTTGGCCATTGACTTCGGTCAAGTTCTGTCTTATGTCTGGCAATTATACTGTACCAAATTAGCCAGTAACTATATTGTACTGGATATTCTGTTTTACTATCATTCAGTAAATGTATTTATTATTAAAGTAGACCCAAAAGAGACCACTTGAGGTATATGGGACCTCATTACCCACAAACTACACCCATAAGTACTTTACTTTACCTTCAGTAAGATGCATCTTACACTTTTGTGTAATGTATATTAACTGAATATGTATACCGTATATACTCGCGTATAAGCCGAGTTTTTCAGCACTTTTTTTGTGCTGAAAATGCCCCCCTCGGCTTATTCTCGGGTCACCTTTTTGCGCCTGATCTCCCGGATTTGGGAATGAGGTACCGGCCGGCCATAGGTCCCCTGGACCCCAAACTTGGCACACATGTAGATCCACTCTTCCTCTACAATTGTGCAAAGTTTGTTGTCCGTGGGACCTACGGCCGGGGAGCAACGATTTTTCAAATCCGGGCACCCCTTCCATAGACTCCCATGTTAAACGTAAGTCCAGTCATGGACACAGTGAGGCATGCAGACCCTAGGCTTATACTCGAGTCAATATGTTTTCCCAGGTTTCTGTGGTAAAATTAGGTGCCTCGGCTTATATTTGGGTCGGCTTATACTCAAGTATATACAGTATTTTTTTATTTAGATCTCAAGTGGACCCATATGAATATATATTTTTTGAAGGGTAACTCCACTTTCGTGGAGATTTTTTTTTTCGCTAATAGAGAAAAAATAATATAGCAATTGCGACACAGGTCATATTGTAATTCATTGTTATTGAAAAATTCACTTTCACTTTCAAATTCTGCAGCTCTTTATTTTTCTCAAAATGCAATGCAATATGGCTACCTGGAGGTGTTCTGTACACAGAATGTGTACTGACTACACCCCAGAAACATAAATTCCTGCTTGTGTCATTGATAACCCAATTTTCCCTGAAGTCAGATTTCAGGCATCCCCTGCAACAAAAATTTCATTTTTGGTTAGTTTCAATAAGAAATCACAGCTAAAGGGATGCCGGCCCAGCAGCTTTCCTCATTGGAGATCTTTAGGTGCACAGCTGATTGATAATTACAAAACCACTCCCATACAGACTCACTCAGGTGGTACAGAGGAACAAACGCTGGAGGTGTTTTTCAAGTGTTCATGTGCTTTAGCACTAATAAAAAAATGCCTGTAAAGTGCCTGAAAAAAAGCCTCATCTGCAATCCCAGTGTGAAAGCCCATTAAAATCAATGATAAGCGTCTGCAAAGCGACTCGGCAGCGGCGCTTTGCGGGCGCTTTTAACCCTGTTTTTGGCCACTAGCATGGGTAAAAAGTGCCAGCTAGCGCCCAAAAAGTGCAGCAAAAACAACGATAAAGCACCGCTAAAACTAGCGGCGCTTTACTGCCGACGCCCAGGCGCTGGTAGTGTGAAAGGGCTCTTATTTCTTAAGAATAATAAAAGATGGGAATCTCCAACAAAGTTTGTTAAAATCCTTGAAATGTACATAGATCACCCAGAGGGGAATGTTTAGCCACAGGATTTTGGAGTGTGCCTGGAAATTTGTGCCCATTTGTGAAAGGTCAAATAACAATGTTGGACTTAAGGCCTGTACTCACGATTAGAAAACCATATAAATAATACCGCTTCCGAAACGATTGTAAGATAATCTGATCGATGGTACACGGCTTTCGTCCAAAATGATCTGAAGAGACCAACATGAAAATTTTTCTCGAACGATTTTCATTTAATCAGTACAGTTTTCGTCCGAAAATACATTACAATACATTTCATCACTTTAGAATTTTTATTCTGTTGTACAAGAATTTTCGAACTTTAGTAACCTCTAAATTTTCAATTTTGAGACTAGCATGCAAAAAAAAATGGGTGATCATTCGTCCCATAATCTCACCGTGTGTACCAGGCTTTAACCACTTCAGCCCCAGAAGATTTTACTCCCTTAATGACCAGAGCATTTTTTGTGATATGGCACTGCGTCACTTTAACTGACAATTGCACAGTCGTGCGATGCTGTACCCAAACAAAATTGACGTCCTTTCTTTTGGTGGTATTTGGTCACCTCTGCGGTTTTTATTTTTTGCGCTTTAAACAAAAAAAAAAAACAATTTTGAAAAAAAAAGCTACATTTTTTACTTTTTGCTATAATAAATATCCCCAAAAATGTATAAAAAAAACTTCTTCCTCCGTTTAGGCCGATATGCAATCCTCTACATATTTTTGGTAAAAAAGTTGCTATAAGCGTATATTGATTGGTTTTCTCAAAAGCTTTATAGCGTCTACAAAATAGGGGATAGATTTATGGCATTTTTATTATATATTTTTTTTATATTAGTAATGGCAGTGATCTGCAAATTTTATCAGGACTGTGACATTGCGGCAGACAGATCTGGACACTTTTGACACTATTTTGGGACCATTGACATTTATACAGCGATCAGAGCTAAAAATAGCCACGGATTACTGTATAAATGTCACTGGCAGGGAAGAGGTTAAACACTAGGGGACGATCAAGGGGTTAAGTGTGTTCCCTCAGCGTGTTCTAACTGTAGGGGGGATGGGCTACCACTGACATGACAGAGATCACTGTTCCCGATGACAGGGAACAAAATATCTGTTATGTCACTAGGCAGAACAGGGAAATGCCTTGTTTACATAGGCATTTCCCATTCTGCCACTCCTCGCTGCGATCGTGGGCCCCTGGCGGACATCAAGTCCGTGGGCATGCCCGCTATCCTGTTTTGGCGGACTGACATACAGGTACGTCAGTTTGCGCAGGAGTGCCATTCTGCCGACGTATATTGGCGTTAGCCGGTCAACAAGTGGTAAAGACCTGGCTAATAATCGTTTTTCCAATTTATCTAAAAGATGTTCAGCAGGGTTTAGGTTAGGGCTCTATGCAGGTCACTCGCGTTCCTCCACATTAAACATATCAAACCATGTCTTTATGGACCTAATAACTTTTAGTTGTCCCAGTACTTTAGGCCATATAGTGTAATGCACCAAGAGAAGTGCCTAGGCACCCTCATGTTCCAGAACGTGCACTGCCATTTTTCAGGTGGAATATTAGACAAAGGGTACATTTTCAGGCACAATTAACATTTTTGATGTTCCCTATAACATGACAATTGAACACTTTTTGAGTTCAGTTCAGATGCCATTAGGTTGCTAGCTAACCTAAATCTGGAATCGGATTAGTTGCTACAGATAATATTTTCTCTTGCTCAGTTTTTCTTAAATGAGTCGTTAAACATCATAAAGCAAAACATTCCTCACAGCTGAGCGATTCAGAGCAGTGTCTGTGTCAACCAATCATTTCACCAGCAGCTTTATATTTCCTGAGAACCTGATATAAAATGCACCTGCTTATAGTGAGTAATGGAGTTTTACATTTATCACACTTAGGAACAGTGTATGTAACCTATTCCGCTTTCCTTCCCAGTGGAATATATTTCTGCTTATACTACACAGCACATTACCAATGTGTATAAAGAGCCTGTGATCAGCAATTTGGACCTACGACAACAACCTGCATGGGTCCACAGTACCCCACCCACCTCACCATTCATTCCACTACCAAACTCACATTATAGCACACCAATAGTGATGTCATCTACAGGGGAAAATCTGAGACACTCAGGCTGCGAGTATAGCTTAATATCCTGACTAAAATTAGTTCTAAATGTATATAACTGAGAAGAAATAGAACTACACAATTTATTTTTGCTTTTATAAATCAGTATTTGCAACTATTATGAGCTTTTATCCTCCACTGCACACATCCCTGATAGAGACAATATATGCTAGAAAGGAGAATGACTTTTTAGGAAGGGGTGAGACATTGGCTGCCAGGGCACCATTAGGAATCATGGGGACCCCTACAACCTACCCGACAAGGGATGTCCTGGCAGGTAGGTTGTTCAGGGGTTTCAGGCCTGCTTAGTCACTCCAGTTGTTTTTGAAAGTACTACAAGTCCTGGAAATAAGGCAAAAATGCTTACAACAAACTATTTGTGTAAGCTACGGCCACAGGGAGCCTGCACAGGACACCCCTTAAGGATGCTAGGAAGATTTTGTATATTCAATGATATCGAACGTCGACACATGCATACTCACTTAAAATGACTGAACACAAAGTGGTGGGTCTAGATACCTTCCATATAAGGAGTATTCTCATTGTATGGGAATTAACACACCCAGCCCGTAGACAACATGGAGTGGAGAGAGGAGTCAGTGTCACTAAATGGCGTTGCATTGGAAATGAATTGGTGATTGTAAAAGAAAAATTGTTATTAAAAAAAAAAAATGCTCTGTTCATTAGTTTTGCACAGAGTAGCCCTGATCCTCCTCTTCTCGGCCCCCCACTGGCGTTCTTGGCCCCTTCCCCTTGCTGAGTGCCCCCATAAAAGCCTTGCTGTGGTGGTACTCGTGCTCACTCCTGAGATGACTCTGTGTCCATAAGACAGAGAGCGTGGCTCAGCCTTACCCCCAATCCCGCCTCACTGGCTGTGATTGACAGCAGCGTGAGCCAATGGCTCCTGCTGCTGCATCTCAGCCAATCAGGAGGGAGAGACCCAAGAGAGCCTCAAGTCTTGTGCACATCGCTGGATCGAGATTGGGCTTAGGTAAGTATTAGGGGGGCTGAGGGGTGGGCTGCACACTAAAGGTTTTTTACCTTCATGTATAGAACGTAAAAACCTTCATCCTTTACAAACAACCACTTTACAGGATCTGGCCATCAGGTTAAGGACATCAAACAGCAGCCAAAAAGTACTAGGGGGGTAATCTCCTAATTGAAAATAAATATTGCAGCAAAAGCTGGTTCTGCTACTTAAACTTTTAATGGGCTAGTTTTGGGCAGGGGTGCACCACTTAAAAAGACTTGAATATGGTAATAAAGGAAAATAAGGGATGTAAACCCTATAAAAACATAGCGAAAATACAATAAGGGTATATATTACATAGAGAAAACATGTAGGAAAAGGCAGCGTCATGGAGCTAATTGAGAGGAGTAGATATTTACCCTCTTTGTGCAGAGATAAACTTTAAATTGTCACCAGAAGAGTAACGGAGAGGAAATCCTCCAATGGAGATGCCTGTGGCAGTTAAGGATCTTTCACAATTTATTGCAGGTGTATCTGACCTGCAGTTAACCTGTTTCAGCTCAGCAGGGTAGGAAGTTCTGAAGCAAACAAAAACCTGTCAAGACTGGCCTTTCACTTATTCTAGCCATACACTAGTCAAAAAATAGTTTGAATGCGTTTTAGAAAAACAAACACACGGTCGTGAGATTATGCACAGTACCAGCAGTTGAATTTGTAATGGGCGAGAAACACATTAACCTTTTTAATTTATCGTCCATTCGTCAGGAGTTATCCAAACTCTTCCTTCATTTTTTTTGGGCTCAAAAATGTCACAACCAATTTTAGATTTATGCCCATTAACTGGATGAAAAACAGACAAACTGTCCAAATGACAAATTTTCAAGCAATTTTAAATCTAATGTATAGGCATCATTACTGCTGATGTGCTTATAGGACAGAAACTGAGGGGAGATCTCAATGTGACACAAACTGCAAAAAACAAACAAAAAAAAACGTAATTTTATTCATTTCCAACACTCTCTCTAAAACTTAAAAAAAAAGAAAATTGTTATGCTTTATACAGCTAAGTATACAGGCATTTGGATAGCGCTAAATTGATATCTGACCACAATCCAACAGGTGTGAAGGCCAGAAGTACGACTTCACTGGAAATCTTAATGATCTAAAACGTTTGTCTCTAAGCTGAGAAGATGAAGATTGATAAAATGAAGTCATTCAGCATCTCAAGCTGCTTAAATTGCCAGGGAGAGAAAAAAAAATGATCTGATGGAGAGAGAGAGTTTATAGCAGATAGAGGAACAGGGAACGTAGGTGGGCCAAATGTTTCTGATCTGCCATCAGTTTTTATGTTTGCGGATCAGCACAGCCCTGTTTTGCAGCGTGCTGTCTGAAGGGAGGATTGTTCCCTTGGGATGCGGAATGCTTAAAAGTCAATACGTACTTTTCTGTAATAAGCATTGTACAGGCTGTCTGAGGCTAGAGACTTGATAAAAGCTGTCAAAAATTTGGAGTCTAACAAGAACACGACAGACTTACAGTCTTCTTAGATAACTGACTTTTTTTTCTGATGTTTTATACATTGTCATTATTTCTGTCTAATTCAGTAACAATAACCTTATTGTGTGTGTGTGTGTATTGCTGTGCTGCAGTTATTTTTTTTATTGAGGCATCAAGCTGCTTAATGAAAACTAGAGTGCAGAAAGAAGAAGAAAAGGTGAAGCTGAGAAAACAGGAGAATATTTGTTGTAGTATATTGCAGGTAGACCATAAGTCAACACATCCCACTGTTGTCTTTTCATCAATCCCTAATTAAAGTACTCAAACACGAAATTCTCATCTAAGATTAACATTTTACTGTAATTTCAAAACTTGTTTTTTAATCTTTTTATATAGTCATATTTCATTAAAACAATACCTGACAATCCTGTTAAGGTTTTTGTTCACTAATTTCTCGTAAGGGATGACAACTGTCTACCTATTGTGCTCCCTCGTTGTCACACTGTTGGACGCTCCACTGACAGACTACAAAAGGCATTGTAATTGGAAAGACCTGGTCCAAGGTGGTCATTACCAGAAAGCTGGTACAGAGCAATAAAATTCTGTTTGCACCGGAGCAAGTATGCAGGGAGTGACTGAAAGAGACTGGAGGAGAGCAGCTGCACTGAGCTATAAAATAGGATGAAAATAAATAAAAACTGTATTTCTCTTTCGTCCATGGGTGGACACAGCTCCTTTATTCTTGACAGTAGGGTTATATGTCGTCTATTAGGAGAGGACTAGGCAGACATGTTAAACAGTTAAAAACATGTAACTACAGCAAAGCTGAACAGTACCGCCCAGGAGAGCGGTCCCTCTGGTTATAATCTTTCACCCTGCACTCAGCAGCTCAGTTTGTCAAAAAGCAGTACAAACATAAAAAGGAGGTGTGGGTGCTGTGTCCGTCCATGGACGACAGAGAAAAGGATTGTATGGTGAGTACAAAAATCCTATTTTCTCGTTCGTCCATGGACGGACACAGCTCCTTTATTCTTGACAGTAGGGACGTCCCCAAGCAGCGTCAAAAAAGGAGGGGTGGGAACAGCAATCAAAACAAACTTCCCCCCAAATCAACCAGAGCTCCTCAACGGAGGAGTTGCAACCTTAAACAGCCACCTTCAAAACCTTGCTGCCAAAGCAAGCATCCTCAGATGCATGCACGTCAACCTTGTAAAACTTAGTGAAAGTGTGAATGGACGACCAGGTCGCCGCCTTACTCACCTGGGAGACAGACGCTTGATGTCGGAAGGCCCAGGAGGCACCTATTGCCCTGGTCGAATGCGTCATGACAGCAAAGGGAGGCGCCTGCCCTTTTAGGGCATAAGCCTGAATCACGATCTGTCTGATCCACTGAGAAATGGTGGCCGACGAGACCGCTAGGCCTTTCTTTGGACCAGTCACCGACACAAACAGTGAGTCTGACCTCCGAAACGGAGCCGTAGCAGACAGATACACCCGCAGAGCTCGGACCACGTCCAAGGAATGCAAAGCAACCTCTTTGGGATGCGACGGCCGAGGACACAAGGATGGAAGCACAATGTCCTTGTTTAGATGAAAAGCCAAAACAACCTTCGGAAGAAACTAAGGCTGCGGGCGTAGCACCGCCTTATCCTTGTGGAGGATCAAGTAGGGGGACCTGACTGATGTAATAGCCACCAGAAAGGCAACCTTCTGAGAGAGTGTCAAAAGGGGAATCTCTCTGATGTTCTCAAACGGAGGTTTCTGAAGTACCGAGAGCACCAGATTCAAATCCCACGGAGGCAGTGGTGGTCGAACTGGAGGGGCCACATGTCGAACCCCTTGCACAAACGTACTCACCACTGAATGAGCCGCCAAGGGTCATTGAAAGAAGACAGCCAATGCTGATATTTGCCCCTTAATGGTGCTTAAGGCAAGTTTTGAAACTGAATAAGTCTGTGGATGCCACTCCATCTCCTCACACACAGAGATGTAGGCCTTCCACGTGCGATGATAAATCTTCCGAGAAGATAACTTCCGTGCCCTCAGCATGCTGGAAATTAATGAATCCGACAGGCCTCGGTCCCTTAGTACCTGACTTTCTACAGCCATGCTGTTAAAGCCAGCGACTGTAAAGCAGAATGATGTATAGGACCTTGCGACAGAAGGTCCTCTCGCATCGGCAGTCGCCAAGGAACATCTGCCACCAGGCGTACTAGGTCGGCGTACCAAGGACGCCGAGGCCAATCTGGGGCAATTGGAATCACCGCAATCCCTTCGGTCTCCACTCTGCGAAGCAGACGAGGAAGAAGTTTTAGCGGGGGAAGGCATAAATTAGCTGATACTGTCCCCACGGAGCCACCAACGCGTCTGTCGCGTCCGCCCAGGGATCTTTGGACCTGGCCACAAACCTCAATACCTTCCGATTTGAGTCGAGAAGCCAGGAGCGTGAGCAGACCTTTAGCTACATGCTGGGTCGGCCACGACATACCCCGTTTGCTCCGGGCACACATATGACTGGGCTACTGCTGTCCGAGTCACAGTGGGCCGTGGCCGACAGCCCCTCCGTACTGCTCGGGGTTATGGGTCTGTCCGGAATGCGTCCAGCAGTCCACGCAGGACGGGCAAGTAGGGTTCCACCTGTTTCAGCAGGATGGAACAGCTGGGCATTCCTGGGGAGGTCGACTAGGGGGTCTCTCACTCTCCCTTTCTCCCTTCCCCTTCCCTCCTCCTCATGCATCAGGCTGGGCCTGCTGTGTACCTGACTGGGGGTTCTCTGGGGGGGTTCCGGGTCCTGGCTAGGGGCTGCGCTGGGTGTCCTAGGTCTGCTCTCTGTGGTGGGGTGTTGTCTGTCTGCCATGTGTGGGGGGCCTCCACGCGGAGGCCCAGCATGTTCGCGGCCTTTTCTTTACCTCAGAAGTGATCCGGCAGCCATTTTGGGTGAGCAGGCGCCATTTTCTTGTAGCCGCGCTGTAATGCAGCTGGCGGCCATTTACTTGTTGCTTGCTGTCTTTTTTTCCTGAGGCAGCCGGCGGCCATTTTCTTGTGGTTTTTCCCTAGTTTTGGCCTCTAGCGCTGGAAATGTCTTTTTGAACGGCGCAAACAGCACAGAACACCTCAGACGCAGGACAGCACCTCAGCACAGGCTGTGCTGGAGAGAGAGTGGACCGCAGCACTGTGCAGTACCTGGGTCAGGGTGGTGAGTCCTCTGGGGGGCCCCTGGGTCTGTAGCAGCTAGGAGGGTGGACCGGACCTTTTATGTACCTTGCCTTTAGTCCCTAAGTGGCTGTCAGGCGAGTGTGGGTCAGCATGGCGTCAGAAGCTGGCACTTCTTCCCCAGACATCCCTGTCGTAGCAACCGGTGCCCCTGCACCTGCAGTACCTATGGACGCTTTGTCAGCGGTCCTGGAATCATTTGTTACCAGGGTGGAGACGGTGTGTGGGCAAAAGGGGGGTAAAAAACGCCCCCACCATCTTCTGTGGAAAGTTCTGATTCAAACTCGGGCCTGGCTGTGGCACACGGCCCCTGTTCTGACGTGTCGGAGGAAGCGGACCAGGACCATTCGGACAGTGAAGAAGACTCTGTGTCAGGGTCAGCGCAGGAGACATCGCTTGTTGGAGCACTTATCACCACAGTGTGGGAGACCCTAAAATTGGAGGATACGGCGGGAACATCTACTGAGGTGTCGGCCCCTTTTGGGTCCCACGAGCCGACCCGCACTGCTAAGGTGTTTCCCTACCTAACTTATTTTAATAAGTTTATATACAAAGAATGGGAACGACCGCAGAGGGCCTTTTCGGTCCCAAAACGCATGGCGGTCCGTTACCCCTTTTGAGGAGAGTCTCCTGAAAAAATTGACATATCCCCCAATTGTGGACCCCCCGGTATCCAGGTTAAACAAGGTAACCATGATTCTGGTAGAAGGGACCCCTGCCTTTAAGGACCCTGCAGACAGGAGGGCCGAGGCGGTGGCCCGGTCCATGTTCACGGTGGTGGAGTCAGCATTACAGCCTGTATTGGCCATGGCCATGGTGTCACAGACACTTACAGAATTGGCAAAATTGTTGCGCCACGAGTTGGTAGAGCAACAGGCTTCCCCGGTCTCCAGGGAACTGGCCGACCAGTTGGTGCATGGCCTTAAGTATGTCTGCGATGCGGCCTTAGATGCAGCTCCCTTGCTTTCCAGAGCCTCAGTGTCTGCTGTGGTGCTCCGTCACCTGATTTGGCTAAAATGCTGGTCCGCGGACCAGACTGCCAAGAAAGCTCTGGCAGATTTGCCCTTCCAGGGAGAGAGGCTATTTGGAGCTTAGCTGGATGACATTATTAAGAATGTCACTGGGGTAAGAGCACGCTGCTACCACAATCCAGAAAAGGTAAGGAGCCGCGCCATAGGCCAGAGCCCTCCCTTTTCCGCTCAGAACAGTTTTTTTTTCATCAGTCCGGGCCCGCAGGTAAGCGTTCCCAGGCCGACAAAGGGCCAGCTGAGGGACAGAAGCGTCCCTGGTTTCACAAGCCTGCAAACAAATCTGCGACCGCATGAAGGTTTGCCCCCGCCTGACTCTCGGGTGGGTGGTCGCCTTCGCGAGTTTGCAGCTCGGTGGGCCTCCCTGCTTTCCGACCAGTGGGTTTGCGAAGTGGTCTCATCAGGGTACAAGATAAAGTTTCTTTCTTGTCCACCAAACAGATTTTTTTCCCTCAAACCTTCATCTTCTTCCGGCTCATCGGTATGCCCTGTTTGGGGCAGTGCAGGACCTGCTAATGTGCGGGGTAAAAGTACCTGTGCCGCTGCCGGAAAGGTTTCAGGGATTCTACTCCAATCTGTTTGTAGTCCCAAAAAAGGACGGGGTCCGTCCAATCCTGGACTTCAAGGCCCTCAACTCCTTTGTAAAAGTTTGAAGGTTCAGGATGGAATCAGTTCGCTCTGTGGTCGCTGCACTCCATCCGGGGGATTTTCTGGCGTCCTTGGACATCAAGGACACATACTTGCATGTCCCCATATATGTCAGTCATCAGAGATTTCTGCGTTTTGCAGTCGGGGATGATCACCACCAGTTTGTAGCTCTCCCTTTTGGCCTGGCGTCGGTACCAAGGGTTTTCACCAAGGTGCTTGCCCCGATTCTAGCTTTGCTGAGACAGCAAGGAATCGCTATCGTGGGCTACCTGGACGACCTCCTTCTGAGAGCAGCTTCAGACTCAGAATTAGAGGAGGATGTGGCGATTGCCAGTCAGACCCTTCAAGAATTTGGTTGGGTACTGAACCTCCAGAAGTCGGTGTTGCTGCTGACTCAATGCCTGGAGTACCTGGGCTTGATTCTGGACTCCTCAGTGGCGAGGGTTTTTCTCCCTTTGGAAAAGTTGAAGACTCAGACTGCGGTGAAGCTGTTGGCATCCCGCAGGTGGTTGTCGCTGCGCTTTTGCATGCGAGTCCTGGGTCTCATGGTAGCCACCTTTTGAGGCGGTACCGTATGCTCAATTCCATACTTAAATTTTGCAGAAGGAGATCCTGTCCAAATGGGACAAATCTCCGTTGTCCCTGGATTGTCAAATCCGGGTGAGCCAGCCAGCCAGGGCTTCCCTGGTATGGTGGTTGAGATCTCCAGCCCTTCAGTCCGGGAAGTCGTTCGTTCCTTTTCACTGAACGGTGATCACGACGGATGCCAGCCTGACCTATCGGCCGTGTACATTCCGGGTGTAGAAAACTGGCAAGCGGACTACCTAAGCCACCAGATGCTGGACCAAGGAGAATGGTCGCTACACCCGGATGTGTTTTGACTCCCTTGCCTGAAATGGTGCACGCCAGACGTGGATTTCCTGGCTTCTCGACTCAATCGGAAGGTATTGTGGTTTGTGGCCAGGTCCAAAGATCCCTGGGCGGACGTGACAGACGCGTTGGTGGCTCCGTGGGGACAGTATCGGCTAATTTATGCCTTCCCCCCGCTAAAACTTCTTCCTCGTCTGCTTCGCAGAGTGGAGACCGAGGGGATTGCGGTGATTCCAATTGCCCCAGATTGGCCTCTGCGTCCTTGGTACGCCGACCTAGTACGCCTGGTGGCAGATGTTCCTTGGTGACTGCCGATGCGAGAGGACCTTCTGTCGCAAGGTCCTATACTTCATCCTGCTTTACAGTTGCTGGCTTTAACGGCATGGCTGTAGAAAGTCAGGTACTAATGGACCGAGGCCTGTCAGATTCAGTAATTTACAGCATGCTGAGGGCACGGAAGTCATCTTCTCGGAAGATCTATCATCGCACGTGGAAGGCCTACATCTCTGTGTGAGGAGATGGAGTGGCATCCACAGTCTTATTCAGTTTCAAGGATCCTGCTATTTTTACAGCGTGGAGTGGATCAAAAACTTGCCTTAAGCACCATTAAGGGGCAAATATCAGCATTGGCTGTCTTCTTTCAATGACCCTTGGCTGCTCATTCAGTGGTGAGTACGTTTGTGCAAGGGGTTCGACGTGTGGCCCCTCCAGTTTGACCACCACTGCCTCTGTGGGATTTGAATCTGGTGCTCTCGGTACTTCAGAAACCTCTGTTTGAGAACATCAGAGAGATTCCCCTTTTGACACTCTCTCAGAAGGTTGCCTTTCTGGTGGCTATTACATCAGTCAGGAGGGTTTCTGAGTTGGCGGCCTTGTCTTGCAAGTCCACCTACTTGATCCTCCACAAGGATAAGGCGGGGCTACGCCCGCAGCCTTCGTTTCTTCCGAAGGTTGTTTAGGCTTTTCATCTAAATGAGGACATTGTGCTTCCATCCTTGTGTCCTCGGCCATCGCATCCCAAAGAGGTTGCTTTGAATTCCTTGTATGTGGTCCGAGCTCTGCGGGTGTATCTGTCTGATACGGCTCTGTGTCGGAGGTCAGACTCACTGTTTGTGTCGGTGACTGGTCTAAAGAAAGGCCTGGTGGTCTCGTCGGCCACCATTTCTCAGTGGATCAGACAGATCGCGATTCAGGCTTATGCCCTAAAAGGGCAGGCGCCTCATTTGCTGTCACGATGCATTCAACCAGGACAATAGGTGCCTCCTGGGCCTTCCGACATCAAGCGTCTGTCTCCCAGCTGAGTAAGGCGGCGACCTGGTCGTCCATTCACACTTTCACTAAGTTTTACAAGGTTGACGTGCATGCATCTGCGGATGCTTGCTTTGGCAGCAAGGTTTTGAAGGTGGCTGTTTAAGGTTGCAACTCCTCCGTTGAGCTCTGGTTGTTTTGGGGTGAATTTTGTTTTGATTGCTGTTCCCACCCCTCGTTTGTTGACGCTGCTTGGGGACGTCCCTACTGTCAAGAATAAAGGAGCTGTGTCCGTCCATGGACGAACGAGAAAATAGGATTTTTGTACTCACCGTAAAATTATTTTCTCTGAAGTCCATGGACGGACACAGCACCCACCCCTCCTTTTTATGTTTGTACTGATTTTTGACGAACTGAGCTGCTGTGTGCAGGGTGAGGGATTATAACCAGAGGGACCGCCCCCTGGGTGGTACTGTTGAGCTTTGCTGTAGTTAAATGTTTTTAACTGTTTAACATGTCTGCCTAGTCCTCTCCTAATGGATGGCATATAACCCTACTGTCAAGAATAAAGGAGCTGTGTCCGTCCATGGACTTCAGAGAAAAGGATTTTACGGTGAGTACAAAAATCCTATTTTTTTGGATCGGAAAAAACATAATTGTTTATGATAGCAATGTTAAGTGATGCACAGTTCACTGAACAAATTAATTTTCATTTAGTTAGGGTTTCAAGCTACTAAAAAAAAAAATTGATTTTGATTGGTTGCTCTTCCCAGTGACTTGGCATACTCTCCAATGCTGTAGCTGTTATAGTAGAGCAGCACATGGGCTTCTCTTCAGCCAGAGCTTTAAAGGATAAGTAGGGCCAAAGCTCTTTTATCAATGGAATTGCAAAGAAAAATAATATGATTATTCTATCAATCTCAATATCTGAATCTGCATGGTGTGACACAGATAGTAAGTGTATGCACAAATGGGAAGTGGTTAGCACTTCCGCCTAGCAGCACTAGGGTCGCTGCTTCGAATCCCAAGCATGACACTTCCTGGCTGGAGTTTATGTTCTCCCTGTGCCTGCATGGGTTTCCTCTGGGGACTTTGGTTTCCTCCCACAGTCCAAAGACATGCTGGTAGGCGAGTTGGATCTTATCAAAATTGGCCCTAGTATATGTATGAATGTTAGTTAGGGATCTTAGATTGTAAGCTCATTGAGGGCAGGAACTGATGTGAATGTAAAACATATATGCTGGAGATGTGTTAATTCAAAGGACAATATGACTGATATCTGGGTCACATGTCCCATTTTATGCAGGGACTGATGTGGATGTAAAATCTATACAGTGCTCTGTATAAATGTGTACACACCTTTTGAAATGTAAGATTTTAATCAATATCTCAATGAACACAAGAACAATTTTGTAAATCTTGACCAAACTGAGTTTTTTAGAATATTTGTTTAGCTCATTACATGCAATTAAGGTTAACAATATAACTTGGATTACAAAATCTTCAGTTTTACTCCAAATTAGTTGATGCAAAAATGAATACACCCCACAACAAAAACTACTACTTCTAGTATTTTTGTATGACCTCCATGATTTGTAAGGACAGCACCAAGTATTCTAGGCATGGAATGAACAATTTGGTGACATATTGCAACATCTATCCATTCTTCAAGAACAACCGCTTTTAGAGCCTGAATGCTGGATGGAGAGTGATTCTCAACTTGGCTCTTCAGAATTCCCCATAGGTGTTCAATTGGGTTCAGATCAGGAGACCTACTTGGCCACTGAATCACTTTCAACCCATTCTTCTTAAGAAATGCAGCAGTGGCCTTAGATATGTGTTTTAGATTATTGTCATGTTGGAAAAGTGCATGACAACCAAGGACCTGGAGTGATGTTAGCATCTTCTCTTTCAATATAGAGCAGTATATCTGTGAATTAATGATGCCATCAATGAAATGCAGGTCCCCAACACCAGCAGTACTCATGCAGCCCCACAGAAGGACACTGCCACCATCATGTTTCACTGTAGGCACCATACATTTTTCTTTGTACTCCTCACTTTTGTGATGCCATACAGTTTTAAAGCCATCAGTTCCAAACACATTTATCTTGGTCTCATCACTCCAGAGTACAGAGTCGTCTTCTTTTTCAGCATGGGCCCGGACAAATTCTAGGTGGGCTTTTTTGTGCATGGGCTTTAGGAGAGGCTTTCTTTGTGTACGACACCCATGCATGCCTTTTCTCTGCAGTGTACGCCGTATTGTGTCACAGGAAAAAATAACCCCAGTTTGGCTTTCAAATTCTTTAGCCAACTGCAGTGAACGTGCATGGCAATTTTCTTCAACCCTTCTCATCGGAAGACGCTCCTGTCGAGGTGTTAACTTCCGTGGATGGCCTGGACGTCTCTGTAAGATGGTTGCAGTTCCATCATTGTTAAATTTTTGTATCACTTTTGCTACAGTATTATGACTGATAAGTAAAACTTTGCTAATCTTCTTGTAGCCTTCTCCTTTGTTGTGTAAAATAATGATTTTCTTTCTCAGGCCTTGACATTTCTCTTCCATGTGGTGCCATTGCTGACAGCATGAAATGGGAAGGGGTTTTCTTTGTTCAGGCTGGGTTTACACTAGTGCGACACGACAGCCGTCCTACTTTGGATCCGACTTTGCCCCGCGACATGAAGCCGACATATGTCCGACTTTCAATGAACGGGGATCCGACTTGGATCCCCACCAATACCAGGCACTGTGTTTGGTATGAATCTTGAGGGGAACTCCAGGCCAAATTTTAAATAAAAAACCGGCATGGGTTCCCCCTCCAGGAGCATACCAGACCCTTGGATCTGGTCTGGATTTGAAGGGGAACCCCTACGCTGAAAAAACGGCGTGGGGGTCCCCCCAAAATCCAAACCAGACCCTTATCCGAGCACGCAACCTGGCAGGCCGCAGGGGAAGAGGGGGGGACGAGAGCGGCCCCCCTCCCTCCTGAACCGTACCAGGCCGCATGCCCTCAACATGGGGGGGTTTGGTGCTCTGGGGCGGGGGGCGACCTGCGGCCCCCCCACCCCAAAGCACCCTGTCCCCATGTTGATGAGGACAGGGCCTCTTCCCGACAACCCTGGCCGTTGGTTTCGGGGTCTGCGGGCAGGGGGCTTATCGGAATCCGGGAGCCCCCCCCTTTAATAAGGGGGCCCCCAGATCCCGGCCCCCACCCTATGTGAATGAGTATGGGGTACATCGTACCCCTACCCGTTCACCTGGTGGAAAAAAAATGTCAATAAAAAACACACACAGCTTTTTAAAGTAATTTATTGCACAGCTCCGGGGGTCTCCGGTGTTGTCTCCGCGCTCTCCGGTTCTTTCTTCTGCCGGGCCTCCGCTATCATCTTCCAGCTCTTTTGCTAGCGGGGCCCGGTCTTCTCCGTCGCCTTCTTCTTCTCCCGATCTCCGGTTCTTCTCTCGCTCTCCGGTTCTTTCTTCCGCCGGGCCTCCGCTATCTTCTTCCAGCTCTTTTGCTAGCGGAGGCCCGGTCTTCCCGTCGTCTCGTCCGGCTCTCCTCTTGTCCTGCCAGCCCCTCCACTATCTTCTTCCAGCTCTTTTGCTAGTGGAGGGGCCGGTCTTCTCCGTCGCCGTCGGCATCTTCTTCTCTCTTCTCCTCCTCGATGTTGACTCGTCGCTTCCTCCCGCTGTAATACTGGCTGTTCGCTCCGCTCCGAATTATTATAGGCTTCTCATGACGTCACAGTCACAAGCTCCGGGGCCACCCGGAGCATGTGACTGTGACGTCATGGGAGCATGTGACTGTGACGTCATGAGAAGCCTATATTAATTCGGAGCAGAGCGAACAGCCAGTATTACAGCGGGAGGAAGCGACGAGTCAACATCGAAGAGGAGAAGAGAGACGAAGACGGCGACGGAGAAGACCAGCCCCTCCACTAGCAAAAGAGCTGGAAGAAGATAGTGGAGGGGCCGGCAGAAGGAAAACGGATAGCCGGACGAGACGACGGGAAGACCGGGCCTCCGCTAGCAAAAGAGCTGGAAGAAGATAGCGGAGGCCCGGCGGAAGAAAGAACCGGAGAGCGGGAGAAGAAGAAGGCGACGGAGAAGACCGGGCCCCGCTAGCAAAAGAGCTGGGAGAAGATAGCAGAGGCCCGGCGGAAGGAAGAAAGAACCGGAGAGCGCGGAGACCCCCGGAGCTGTGCAATAAATTACTTTAAAAAGCTGTGTTGTGGTTTTTTTTCTTGACATTTTTTTCCACCAGGTGAATGGGTAGGGGTACGATGTACCCCATACTCATTCACATAGGGTGGGGGGGTCGGATCTGGGGGCCCCCTTATTAAAGGGGGGGCTCCCGGATTCCGATAAGCCCCCCCACCCGCAGACCTCGACAACCAACGGCCAGGGTTGTCGGGAAGAGGCCCTGTCCTCATCAATATGGGGACAGGGTGCTTTGGGTGGGGGGGCCGCAGGTCGCCCCCCCTGCCCCAGAGCACCAAACCTCCCATGTTGAGGGTATGCGGCCTGGTACGGTTCAGGAGGGAGGGGGGGCCGCTCTCTCGTCCCCCCTCTTCCCCTGCGGCCTGCCAGGTTGCGTGCTCGGATAAGGGTCTGGTTTGGATTTTGGGGGGACCCCCACGCCATTTTTTCGGCATAGGGGGTCCCCTTCAAATCCAGACCAGACCCAAGGGCCTGGTATGCTCCTGGAGGGGGAACCCATGACGGTTTTTTATTTAAAATTTGGCCTGGAGTTCCCCCTCAAGAGCAGCACAGCACAAGTCGCATGCCAAAGTCGGATCATGCAAGACTTCGGTCCGACTTTGATCCGACTTCAATGATAGTCAATGGGCTGAAGTCGGACCAAAGTAGTACAGGGAGCATTTTCAAAGTCGGACCGACATGTGTCGGACCAGTTAAGACGGCTCCCATAGGGAAACATTGATTTTCACACGTCATGCGACATGAGCTCCCAATGTCGGAGCGTTTGTCGCCCCAGTGTGAACTCGGCCTAAGTAACACCCTTTTATAATCAACTGCCTGCTGGACACCTGTTTAATGAATAATTCGACTCACCTGTAGCTGAATCCTTATTTATTAGGATTTTGTTGTCTAAAATGTAGCTTTGCTCTTAAGACTGGGGTGTATTAATTTTTACAACATGGTCTTGAATGATTTTTTTCTGGAAAAATACTTTGTGTGTGCAAATTTACAAATCTTGGTTTCAATCAGTGGCCCCCATTTGTGCGAGTATTTTGTAGTATAGTGCCCCATAGAAAATGTTGTTTCTGAAAGGAAAGCAAAGGTTTTCTGACAAATCTGTTGGAGTGTACTCATTTATGCGCAGTACTGTATGTGTAAAGTGGTGCATAAATTGACAGTGCTATGTAAGTCCCTTAAATAAATAAATTCACAGTAGTGTCAGTTTACTATATGTATCTTGGATGGTGTTACTGTGGGGCCATGGCAGAGAAGAGATGGTATTTCTTTTCCTTTTTTTATCTTTATTTATTGATGAAGATATTTAGGAAAAGCTATGTATTTTGTGTTTTAAGTCCCTGTGATAGATTTCATTATGCAAATAGGAGGAAGTTGGCGCTGGTATCAGAGACAATGTAAAAACTATTGAAAATGAGGGAAAAGAATTAAAACAAAGGCACTAAATAAGAAATGGTAAATAAGTCAATCGCTGGGTGATAATAAAAACAATTCACATAAGGTTATAAAAAGTCCTTTCAGGTCCATCCTAAAGCACCTAGAAGGCAGCCCAGTGAAGAAGTGAAGCAAATCCTGAAAGAGCTGTGGGGAGAAGCACAAAAGCGCCACTCTAAGTGCAGTATTATCAATAAAATTTAATATTAAAAATGGGGGGGGGGCATGTATGTACTCACAAACATGAAAAATGAGCATGTAGACAGACAAGTCTTATCTGTAGAGAAGCGGTGGCGCAGACCAAATGGCGCTGCTGAAAGCCGGTGTGTAGCAGTACCGCACTTCAACTAGTACAGGAAAGGCAGGATGAAGGGAATCCACAGCGGGCGATGAACCATGCTGTAAGCCGTGTCTCTAAATCGACTTCCGGGTATTGGCAGGCCGTGACTTGCGGTAGTGTTCCGGGTGGTTAGAGGACCAATAAGATCCGAGTAACTGGAAACCAATGGGTAAGCGCTTTTGGAGCATGCGCTCCTTCATCAGACCTAGTAGTGGCCATATTGAGTAGGGGCTCTATATACTCTGCAGCCAAGCTGCTGGGTCCTAAAACCCAGGACAAAGACAAAACTAAATGTTTTACTCTAAATAAGCATTGTAGTGTAAGGTAAACCACAGGAGCATCAGATATATGTGGAAGCAATCGAAAAATCACATCAGGATGGTCATGAAAAGATGATGAAATAAATTATATATGAAACAAAAGATGAAAAAAATGAAAACATTTATAATAAAAAAAATATTATTAACCACTTCAATACCATGCACTTATACACCTTCCTGCCCAAGCCAATTTTGAGCTTTCAGCGCTGTCGCAATTTGAATGACAATTGCGTGGTCATGCAACACTGTACCCAAACAATTTTTTTATCAATTTGTTCCCACAAATAGAGCTCTCTTTCGGTGGTATTTGATCGCCTCTGCGATTTTTATTTTTTGCATAACAAATAAAAAAAAGAGTGAAAATTTTGAAAAAAACTACGTTTTCTTTGTTTCTGTTAATTTTTTTGGTAAATAAGTACCTTTTCTACTTCAATGACGGGCACTGATAAGGCGGCACTAACGGGCACTGATAAGGTGACACTGATGGGCACCGATGAGGTGGCACTGATGATGGGCACTGAGATGTGGCACTGGTATGCAGCACTGATGGGCACTCATAGGTGGCACTGATGGATACTTATGGGTGGCACTGATAGGTGGCACGGACGGGCACTGATAGGTGGGCACGGATGGGCACTGATAGGTGGCACTGGTGGCTGGCATTGCTGGGCATCATGCATTTTTGGTTGTGCCATGATGGTGCCAATCGGTGCCTATTTGTGGGCACTGATTGGCATATATTTTTTATCTATTTGTGCATGTGGATGGCCATGGGGGACTTACCTGGCCATCCACATGCTTGGGGCTTCCCTGGTGGTCCAGTGTGGGTATCCGAGGGGGGGCTGCGCTGATGAACAATCAGCGTGAACCCCCCCTGTCAGGAGAGCCGCCGATCGGCTCTCCTCTACTCGCGTCTGTCAGACGCGAGTGAGGAAGAGCCGATCAATGGCTCTTCCTGTTTACATTGTGATCAGCCGTGATTGGACACGGCTGATCAAGTGGTAAAAAGCCTCCGCCGGAGGCTCTTTACCGAGATCAGTGTAGCGGTGTGTCAGACTGACACACCGCTCCACCGATCGCCGGGCGCGCGGCGGCTGTTATCCTGCAGGACATCATATGACGTCCAGTGTGGATAACACAACCACTTCCCGGATGTCAATATGCTATTGACTGGGCGGGAAGTGGTTAATGGAAAAAATTATTATTAATGGAAAAAATTTATGAAAAATATATATAAAATGTATAAGGGAACATTATGCTAAAATTGCAAAGAAATGCAAAAGTATAAATTTATACTTTTGCATTTTTGCATTTCTTTGAAATTTTAGCATAATGTTCCCTTATACATTTTATATATATATTTCATAAATTTTTTCCATTAATAATAATTTTCCCTTCATCCTGCCTTTCCTGTACTAGCAGAAGTCCGGTACTGCTACACACCGGCTTTCAGCAGCGCCATCTGGTCTGCGCCACCGCTTCTCTACAGACAAGACTTGTCTGTCTACATGCTAATTTTTTTATATCATGTTTGTGAGTACATACATGCTCCCCACCCCCATTTTTAATATTCAATTTTATTGATAATACTGCACTTAGAGTGGCGCTTTTGTGCTTCTCCCCATAGATTTCATTATGCGGCTATCTTATAAGGTTTTTAGCATATCTACGTGATATTTATACTGGTTTATATTTATTTATACCATTGTTCTATATTTGTTACTATATAATGAAGATCTAACAGAAATGGAAGATTTAGGTTTTATTATAATTTTGTTTGGAAAAACAAATAAAAGCAAATTGATACAAACAATTAGCCGCAAAATAGATAGACAGCAGAGAAAGTAGTTCTGAGGGTCATTTATACCTTTTACTGACCTCCAATCAATGTTACATTTTTTCCATTCCAGACCTGCAGGTTCTATAATGGTTGCAATACAGCTAAGGTAATGCTGACTAGTTAAGATGATTGGTAGACCTGCAACCTCACATTTGACACTGAGGATTTTTTTTTCATATAATCTGAAGGATCTGGAAGGTCTTCCACCTTTTCCCTTTTACACATTGCCCTCTGGAACACATTGCCCTTTGACAGAAGCCGACCTGGCTGCAGTTCACTAAGGCTGAATGCTGCCCGACATTCCATGTGTACTAGGCTTAACTCTGTCCAAAATTAAAAAATAAAATAAAATAAAAAAATGTGTCAACTCTAGGAAAGTAATGTTCAACATTTACCTTGGGGGCTTGGAATCATGGAATACATGCACACTGTTGCACACATGCACTCACTGTTGCACACGTACTCAAATACAATACTTCAGAATACCAGTTTGGCTGCCTTTGTCCTGAACATTTTGAGTCCCTGCCCCAGAACAAAAATACAGCTAATGAAGAGAAAGGAAAGTCAACATTGCTACTAAATTCTGTATACAATGTTTCAGCACCCCGTTCTCCAATATTGCTAGTTTGGGGAATCAAGCTATAAGTAGAGTTCTTGTGTTTTGGTTTTCTTAGCCTTTGATGTATCCCACAGTAGTGATTTTGTTGAGCTTTTTTGTTTTTGAACATGAATAAAGCAGTTTGGTTTGCGTGCCCTGGGTGTTACTTATTTCTTTACACTGCTAACTGTAGCTCTGTGCCGCTGACACTTCTGCCAAACTATAGACACCTGCAGCTTTGCAAATAGTGCTATTTTAAACACTATGGGAATGTTTTGGAATTGGGACTATTTGAACATGAATCCAATTTGCTGTCTGATGTTGGTAATTAAAAAAAAGCAACAGAACTGAAATGATTGTGTTACTGTCCAATCGAATGAATATTAAAGCATATTACAATTCAACAGGCTAGTACATTTGCAGCTTTCTTTTATTAGGTGTGAAATCCAAGAATGCGCTGCCAACTCTGGAGGGTTCTATCCAGAATGTCGAACTGAAATTCTGCAGCACATCATTGGTCAAATGTGTCTCCGGGACCCTGGGATCAATAAAAATTTGTGCCAAAGCCCCAGGTATGTGCAGCTGGACCATATAAAACTTTATTGCCTGTATAGGAGAATTGGCCTTACTTTTTACAAGGAGAGTTACTGAAACAAGAATTTATTCATTGTTCCTATGAATCAGAAAGATTTTTTTCCTGGGTATTTTTAATTTTTTCTTATGCCAGGATAATACATTTAGACCACTAGAGAGAGTTTATCAAAGAAGGCTCTTGATCATACAAGTGAAAGTAACATAGACTGTTTATGGAATTATTTATAAAAGTCTTTGGTTTATAAATCCCTATTTATATGTGTTGGAATGTTCAGTGATTACTAATCCATTGTTCTTTAAGTGCACATTGGCAAGAACTACAGGTGGTTCTCTCTAATGTGTTTGAGACAAGCCCACCACAGTGTTTTGAGAGATCTTTACCATAAACTGTGAATTGTTATCCATCCTTAGTCCCCGTTCACATCTTTGCAATTTGTCGCATGGCAGGAAGAATCCCATTGTCCATGCGGGCAGTTGACACCTATGCAATGGTCTCATGTGCAACTTGGAAAAAGGTGCAGAAGCTTCTTTTGGGATGACATAGGGCTTCTGAATGAAGAAAGAAAGATTATTTTATCCACATTATATAGCTTGAATTAACTAATCTTCTGTTATGGCTATTGCATTGTGAAAGCTGCCACTAGTGGCTGTAATGCGCTGTACACACGATCGGAATTTCCGTTGGGATAAACTCCGACTGATTTTTTTCAATGGAATTCCGTTCAAGCTGTCTTGCATACACACTGTCACACCAAATTCTGACCGTCAAGAACGCTGTGACGTACAACACTACGACGAGCTGAGAAAAATTAAGTTCAATGCTTCCGAGCATGCGTCGACTTGATTCTGAGCATGCATGTTTTTTTCTCCGTCAGAGTTCCATACAGATGAACGGAATTTCCGATTTTTTGCCGTCTGAGAAAAAGAGAACATGTTCTCTTTCTAACTCCGACGGAATTCCTCAGAATTTCTGATTGAAAAAGTCCGATGGGGCATACACCTGGTCGGAATATCCGATGGAAAAACTCTGTTGGACTTTTTTCATCGGAAATTCCGATCGTGTGTACAAGGCATTAGAGTATCTGAACCGTGGCTGCATCTAAGTGGATACAGCCACTGTTCTGACGAAAATTTTCCATCTGGCTCATTTGATTTTTTAGTTAAAGAATGTAGGGCTGGAAGAGTGACGACAAGGCAATCCACGGAGAAATATTGGGCAATTTATCAGGAACAGGACAAAATTTACATAGTATATGGCCAGGATGTTACACTTAGCCTTTTTTTGCCCATTTTCCCTGACCTAACTCGATCCACCCTCCCCCACCACAGATGCACACATTACGAGTCTGAAAACCACAGCCTCCAGCGTTTTGCCTCGTTCACATAGGTGTACTGAAGTGTACACTTTTGTGTGAGGGCCTTGTTTACGCGCACAGGGATATACAAGTTTTTGGTGCATCCCAATGCAGGCAGCCCCATTCATGTCGATTTGTGATGCAGTGGCTGCACGGACACAGTTGCTGCTCCTAAATTGACAGCTGTGCGGGTGCATGTCTCCAAATGTGCGGTGTAAACAAGCCCTCTCACGGGCAAACGCTTAAATATGCCTCATTGTACATCTAGCCCTGTAATATTTTTGTTCTGGCAATATGCAGTTTTTCTGGTCTGCCCATTACAGCCACGTTGACCTTTATGGGACCATCTCCCTTCATCTTCTACCTCACGACACAGCCCCATTGAAATCCTTTGGGCTGTAATGTGTGGCTGCAGTCAGAGCAGTGGGACTTGCTGCGCTAGATGTAAACAAACATTGGGGGCTGCTGCTGTCAGATCAAGTTAAGTACGAAACTAAGGTGGGAGGGTGGATACGTTTTAGGTCCGGGGAAAGGGTCAAAAATAATTTGAGAAAATTCCACACCCTCAAAAAATCCACAAAAAATGCAACATACAAACTTTTTTCAGACAATATTAAAATGTATGTATAGCAACTTTTATTTTTTTATTTTTTGACAGTTGCTATTCAGGAGTTCAGGATAAATCTTCCATCGGGACACTTGTTTCAGAGACAACTGTCTAAGATGGGAATTGCCCTCACTATGGATAAACTTCCCCTCACTTGCTGATTTTTTTCTAGGTTAGGTAGTTCACCTTTTAGACATTGCTGAGAGAGGGCTAGACAATTTTGTTCACATACATCATGACAGGAGTGAGCTCTTCTCTGATTCATACCCCCTCACATGCACTTTCTCTCCCCTAATGCAGTAGCTCTGAGGTCAGCATTTGAGAGCTCACTCTTGTGATGGTGAAAGTGGACAGTAATAGCTAAGCCTGTCTTAGCAATGTCCTAGCTGCCATTGCTGATGCCCTTATTAAAATGCTAGTGGCCTGCTCGTCCCTGGCATGAGCACTTTGTGTCACTGACTTGGAGCAAGTATAATAGCCAGCAAAGTCAAAAACTCTTCGTTATATACTTATATGCAGTGACTTATAAGCCAGAGGATAAATCTGGTTGCCAATCTACTGGCATTTTGACCAGATTGGCAGTGGCAACTTCAGTATTTCTCATGACAAGTTTTTTACGATTATTGATCTTTTCTGCTGGACTACGGGAGAAAATGGCGCTACTTCTACCAGAGTGCCAATACATCAATGACCACTTTAATCAATGAAACTATGAAATAGTTAGAGGTGAAAATGTTTGCCAATTTATTTTCATAGACAATAATGCATTGGAGCAGTGCCAGGATGATAAACCCATGACTGATTTTGGACTTGCAAATACAATGGAGCCAGGAATATTATCTGGAAAGGGAATGTCACCGCCTGAGTTTTTATGAGCTCAGTAAAATCTTGACTATATTTCCGATTTTAATTCTCTATGAAATTGAATAGCACATTTTGAGCCCAAGAGGATCATTTACACATAAGCTGCTTTCATTAAACCTGTTTAATAAACTGCTCAGTTTTTACCCTGCTGCAAAATTTTACATGTACTTGTCACAACAACACAAATAAGTTCCTTGCCATTTTTTCATGAACAGTTTTTTTTTTTTTTTTTAACACAGACTATTATTGATAGCCCAAAAATGTCTATGCATATTTATATATACGTTATTTACTATATTACCAAAAGTATTGGGACACCTACCTTTACTTGCACGTGGCCTTTAATGGTATCCCAGTCTTAGTCCGTAGGATTCAATATTGAGTTGGCCCACCCTATAAGCTATAGCAGCTTCAACTCTTCTGGGAAGGCTGTCCACAATGTTTAGGAGTGTGTCTATGGGAATGCTTGACCATTCTTCCAGAAGCTCATTTGTGAGGTCAGGCTCTGATATGGATGAGAAGGCCTGGCTCTCGCAGTCTCTGCTCTAATTCATCCCAAAGGTGTTCTAAATTGTATTGAGGTCAGGACTCTGCAGGCCAGTCAAGTTTCTCCACCCCAAACTTGCTCATCCATGTATTTTTGGACCTTGCTTTGTGCACTGGTCCAAATCATTTGGTGGAGGGGAGATTATGGTGTGGGGTTGTTTTTCAGGGGTAGGGCTTGGCCCCTTAGTTCCAGTGAAGCAAACTCTTAAGGAGTCAGCATAACAAGACATTTGGACAATTTTATGCTCCCAACTTTGTTGGAACAAGCATGGGGATGGCTCCTTCCTGTTCCAACATGACTATGCATCAGTGCACAAAGCAAGATCCTTACAGACATGGTTGAGTGAGTTTGGGGTATCGGAACTTGACTGCCCTTGAGTGGAGACTGCGAGTCAAGCCTTCTCGTCCAACATCAGTGCCTGACCTCACAAATGCACTTCTGGAGGAATTAACAAACATTCCCATAGACACACTCTTTAAACTTGTGGGCAGCCTTCCCAGAAGAGTTAAAGCTGTTATACCTGCAAAGGGTGGGCTAACTCAATATTAAACCCTACAGACTAAGAATGGGATGCCATTAAAGTAGTTGTAAAGGCAGATTTTTTTATCTTAATACATTCTATGCATTAAGATAAAAACCCTGTGTGCAGCAGCCCCCCTAATGCTTACCTGAGCCCCATCTCGTTCCAGCGATGTTGCACGAGAGACTCAGCCGTAAGGGAATCTCCCTCCTGATTGGCTGAGACCCAGCACCCTAAGACTGAAATGCCATTAAAGGTCATGTGCATGTAAAGGCAGGCGTCCCAATACTTTTGGTAATAGTGTGCGTGTGTATATATGTATTGTGACAGCAGGAAGGTAAAGTCACCTGGTTGCATCCAGGGGGGTAGATATATTTCGCCCAGATTCAGGCTTTACGCCGACTTATACAACTAGGTGGAGAGTTGTATAAGCCCAGCTGAGGCTAGTGGGCTCATGGATGACTCATACCTCTAGGGAGAGTGTGGGGCGTCGTGCAGACAGGGAGTTGATGAGACCAGCTGAAGCTTGTCAGCTCATTTAGGCCTCTATAAGAACTCCCAGATTCATTAGGTGTTTGCTCATGCCTGGAACCAGACCTGTGTGGACTGTCTAGGGAGAGTGAACCCCTGTGCGGTGAGACAAAGCCTGTGTGGCTATTTGCTTGGACATTTAAAACCAGGGACTTAGGGACTAGGACAGCACTAGGCTGATCCCAGTTGTTAGTTAGGAAACCTGTATGTTTACTCAGAGGTCAAGTTGACCAGGATTTATTTTATTTATGTTTCTTTTGCTTTGCTGTGTTTTGTCACTGTAAATAGAAAATAAACCGCACCTTTTTGATTTTGAAAACCACAACCTCCGTTTGCTGGGCCTGTTTTTGTGTGGGGAGCCCATCCCGGGGGTCACACACACCCGCTGCCGAGCTAACCCCCTCACAGTTGGTGGAGAACCAGTGGCAGTTTTTTTTAAGCCAGCATGGAGGAGATACTGAAACAGCTGGCTCTAGCAAATGCCAATCAACAGCAGACAAATGCAGGTTTACAAAGGAGCCTTGCAGCCCAGCAGCAAGCTCACCAACAGAGTCTGGAAGCTCAGCAACAAGCCCAGCAGCAATCTGAGGCCCGCTTCATAGACCTGTTACAGAAGCAAGAGCAGAGACTACAACAAATGGAAGCAGTAATGCAGCAACGTCCGCAGACCAGTGAGGAAAGCCGTCCCACTAATACCGCGTCCTTTGGGGTGAGTCGTTTATTGACAAAAATGACTGGAGAGGATGATCCAGAGGTATTTTTGACCACATTTGAAAGGACCGCTGAAAGAGAAAAGTGGCCTGAGGAGCAGTGGGCTGGACTGGTGGCTCCTCTGTTAACTGGTGAATCGCAGAAAGCTTACTATGACCTAGAGCCTAACCAAGCAAAAGACTATGTGATGCTAAAAGCTGAAATTTTGGCAAGGCTGGGTGTCACCCAGGCTGTCCGGGCTCAGCGTGTGCATAACTGGACTTTCCAGCTTGGAAAACCCCCCAGGTCTCAAATGTATGATCTCATTCACCTGAGCAGAAAGTGTCTACAGCCAGAGACTTTGTCCGCACCAAAGATTGTGGAACGTGTTGTAATGGATCGGTTTTTGAGAGCTCTTCCTACTGCCATCCAAAAGTGGGTAAGCCATGGAGACCCAGAGACGGCCGATGGTCTTGTGGATCGTGTGGAGAAATACTTGGCTACAGAGAACCTGACGGCCTCTTCCAGAGACACTCAGACTTTCCACCCTAAGACCAGACCATCCCCAGGGGCGGATAAGAGGATTCCAAGGGGTGAGGGTGGAGAGAGTGAGAGGGTGGGAGCTCTACCCCAAGTTTGGCGAGAACAGCCTGGGAAATCAGCGGCTCAAGAGGCGGCAAGAAGGATCGTTTGCTACCGCTGCCGGCAAGCGGGACATATTGCAGCCAATTGCCCGGTTGTGGAGGAACCCATGCAGTGTGACTTTCTGATGGGCAGACGTCAGTCGCTGTGTGCGACAGTCGCATGCACTGCCATTCGAGGAACTGAGAAACATTTATGCAAAATGTGTGTTAATGGTAGAAATGTTGTGGTATTGCTGGATTCAGGTAGCCTTGTGACCCTGATAAAGGCTGAGTTAGTTAAAACAGAGGTCTTTGGGAATAGCAAGGTAGCTGTTATTTGTGTGCATGGGGACACCCGAGAGTATCCAGTGACTACAGTGTGTTTCGAGACCCCCAAAGGTACCCTCTCTCATCCAGTGGGCTTAGTATCTCAGTTACCGCATGACGCCATTGTGGGAAGGGATTTTCCGAAGTTCTGGGAACTGTGGGATGATCCTGAGCCCCCCACTGGTGCCCCTATGTACCAGGAATGTGATAGCCAGAACTCCCCTGAGAGTGGTGAGGACTCTCCGGAATTTCCCTTATCAGTATTGGCAGGGGAGACTCAAGAAACTGGAGAGGAGCCCACCTCCTCAGACGAAAACCTACCGTCTGTGGAGTTTTCTGATCTTGAGGTTCACAGGGAAAACTTTGCCACAGAACAGTTGAAAGACCCCGCCCTAATAAAGGCACAGGAAAAGTAGTGAAAATAGATGGCGAGTTAGTGAACCCAGATAATACCTGCACTTACCCATACTTCAGCGTAGAGAAGGACCTACTGTATCGGGTGGCAAAAAGGGCAGAAGAAACCGTTGAGCAGCTTGTGGTGCCCAAACCTTACAGGAAGTTGGTGTTGGAGTTGGCCCATGGGCACATTCTTGGAGGTCATCTGGGGACAGAGAAAACCCGAGAGAGGGTATTACAGAGATTCTATTGGCCGGGGGTGATGAAGGACATAGAAAATTATTGTTCCTCCTGCCCTGTGTGTCAGAGGTCGGCCCCGATGCCACATTTCCGTAGCCCGCTGGTCCCTCTACCCATCATTGAGGTCCCGTTTGAGAGGATCGCCATGGATTTGGTAGGGCCTATAATCAAGTCCGCTAGGGGGCACCAGTACATATTAGTTATAATGGACTATGCCACCCGTTATCCAGAAGCGATCCCTCTCCGAAATACCTCGGCCAAAACCATAGCCAAAGAGCTATCTCTTGTGTTTAGCCGGGTGGGTATTTGTAAAGAACTGCTTACGGACCAAGGTACACCCTTTATGTCCCGGGTTATGAAGGAGCTGTGTAAATTGTTCAAAGTGACGCAATTACGTACATCTGTGTATCACCCCCAAACCGATGGGCTGGTTGAAAGATTCAACAAAACCCTAAAACAAATGTTGAAGAAAGTGGTGGATAGAGATGGAAAGGATTGGGACTGTCTACTTCCTTATCTGATGTTTGCTATTAGGGAGGTGCCCCAATCCTCTACGGGATTCTCCCCCTTTGAGTTACTGTATGGGAGACACCCAAGAGGGCTGTTGGATATTGCCAAGGAAACTTGGGAAAGTGAGAGTTCTCCCCACAGGAGTGTGATTGAGCATGTCGCCCTGATGCAAGACCGAATTGCACAGGTAATGCCCATTGTGAAGGAACATTTGGCCCAAGCGCAGTTAGCACAGCAGAGAGTGTACAACCGTGGAGCCAAGACCCGTACCTTTTCCCCGGGGGATAGGATACTGGTACTTGTCCCTACGGTTGAAAGTAAATTCCTTGCCAAATGGCAAGGCCCCTATGAGATAATGGAAAAAGTGAGCGAAGTGAATTACAAGGTCAGACAAACAGGAAGGCGAAAGCCCGAACAGATCTATCACGTTAATCTGTTGAAAGCCTGGAGGGATAGAGAGTCCCTAGTCGCAGACACTTGGTCACCAGCTCAAACTGGTTGCGTGATTCCTGAGGTTGGAATAGCAGCCACCTTGTCACAACCCCAACAACAGGAGGTTAAGGAGTTTGTGCTTCGCAACAAGGAGGTATTCTCTGAGCTGCCGGGACAAACATCTGGGGTAGAGCATGACATCATTACCCCGCCCGGTGAAAGGGTGAAGTTAAAACCCTATCGGATCCCAGAGGCCCGACGGGAGGCAATACGGGAGGAAGTACAGAAAATGCTGAACTTAGGGGTGATAGAGGAGTCCCAAAGTGATTGGTCTAGTCCCATTGTGTTGGTGCCTAAACCGGATGGGAGCTGGCGATTTTGTAACGATTTTCGTCAGTTGAACAAAGTTACAAAATTTGACACCTACCCCATGCCACGTATAGATGAGTTGATCGACCGGCTGGGAACAGCCCGATACATGACGACTCTTGACCTCACAAAAGGGTATTGGCAAATCCCCCTGGCCAAGTCGGCCAAAGAGAAAACCGCATTTGTAACCCCAGACGGGGCGTTCCAATATAAAAGAATGCCGTTCGGGTTACAGAATGCGCCGGCCACATTCCAGCGGAAAATGGACCAGATGCTGAGGCCCCATCGGAAGTATGCTGCGGCTTACCTGGATGACGTAATTGTCCATAGCACAGATTGGGCCTCACATCTGCCAAAAGTGCAAGCAGTCCTGGACTCTGTTCGGGAAGCGGGGTTTACGGCTAACCCCAAGAAGTGTACCATTGGGCAGGAGGAGGCCAAATATCTTGGGTACACCATTGGGAGGGGAGTAATAAAACCCCAACTCAACAAAGTCGAGGCCATCCAGAGTTGGCCACGTCCCAACAGCAAGAAGCAGGTACGAGCCTTTCTGGGAATCGCTGGGTATTATCGGCGATTCATTCCCCACTTTGCTTCTAAGGCTGTGCCCCTAACCAACCTGACGAAGGGGAAAGGGTCGGTCATGATTAAATGGACCCCCGAGGCTGAGGCAGCATTCCAATTCTTGAAACAAGCCTTATGTAGCCAGCCAGTGTTGTACTCACCCGACTTCTCTAAAGACTTTGTCGTACAAAGTGATGCGTCAGATGTGGGGTTAGGAGCAGTATTGTCCCAGGTCTGGAACGGGGAAGAGCACCCAGTCATTTACCTCAGCAGGAAGTTGAAGTCCCATGAGGTAAATTACGCCACCGTTGAAAAGGAGTGTTTAGCGGTGAAGTGGGCTCTAGATTCCCTTCGGTACTACCTGCTAGGTAGGCACTTTGACATGGTTACGGATCACGCTCCGTTAAAGTGGATGGCTCAAAACAAGGAAACAAATAGAAGAGTGAATAGGTGGTTCCTGGCCCTCCAGGAATTCAACTTCACAGTAAAGCATCGCCCTGGCGTTCAAATGGGGAATGTGGATGCTTTCGAGTACATGAATGCCTGATTGCTGGTGTTCCAACCCCGAGGTTAAAACAAGAGGGGGGGGTATGTGACAGCAGGAAGGTAAAGTCACCTGGTTGCATCCAGGGGGGTAGATATATTTCGCCCAGATTCAGGCTTTACGCCGACTTATACAACTAGGTGGAGAGTTGTATAAGCCCAGCTGAGGCTAGTGGGCTCATGGATGACTCATACCTCTAGGGAGAGTGTGGGGCGTCGTGCAGACAGGGAGTTGATGAGACCAGCTGAAGCTTGTCAGCTCATTTAGGCCTCTATAAGAACTCCCAGATTCATTAGGTGTTTGCTCATGCCTGGAACCAGACCTGTGTGGACTGTCTAGGGAGAGTGAACCCCTGTGCGGTGAGACAAAGCCTGTGTGGCTATTTGCTTGGACATTTAAAACCAGGGACTTAGGGACTAGGACAGCACTAGGCTGATCCCAGTTGTTAGTTAGGAAACCTGTATGTTTACTCAGAGGTCAAGTTGACCAGGATTTATTTTATTTATGTTTCTTTTGCTTTGCTGTGTTTTGTCACTGTAAATAGAAAATAAACCGCACCTTTTTGATTTTGAAAACCACAACCTCCGTTTGCTGGGCCTGTTTTTGTGTGGGGAGCCCATCCCGGGGGTCACACACACCCGCTGCCGAGCTAACCCCCTCACAGTATATATAATATGCGTGTATATGCACACATTTGCGTGTATATGCACACATTTTTAAGGAACTCTATAGGCACTCCATGCATTTTAATTTTATAACATCAGCATTGTAATAATATAAACAATAGCTTTATTTGACAATCCAATATAGAGTTACTTATAAAATCTACTTTCATGTTGTTAGTGCTGCCTGTCCGCTAGCCTTCTCTTTCCACAACTTTCTGGAATCCCTGCATACCTGTATGTTGCAATTTTTTACTAGTAATGGCGGTTATCTGCGATTTTTGTCAGGACTGCGATATTGCGGCGGACAGATCGTACAATTTTGACACTATTTTGGGACCATTCACATTTATACAGCGAACAGTGCTATAAATATGCACTGATTACTGTATAAATGTGAGTGGCAGGGAAGGGGTTAACAGTAGGGGGCGATCAAGGGGTTAAATGTGTTCCCTAGGGAGTGATTCCAACTCTGGGGGGAGGTGACCGATCGGTGTCCCTATGTACAAGGGACACGCCATCGGTCTCCTCTGCCTGACAGGATGTGGATCTGTGTGTTTACACACACAGATCCACGTCCCTGGCTCTGTAACTGCTGATTGCGGGTACCTGGAGGACATCGCAGCCGCCAGGCACGCGCATCAGCACCCGAGTGACGCCCTATAGCAGCCGTGAGGCCCGAGGACGTCATATGACGGCCACCCAGGATGGCAGAGCCACCTTGCAGCCGTCATATTACTATAGGCGGGATGTGAAGTGGTTAAGTAAGCTTATATTGGATTATCAAAAAAATAATAATATTGTTTTGGGTTGCTATGACATTGCTGATGAAGGTTTAGAGCCACTGTCTTCTTCCCCCAGACCCCCCCATCCCCCCACCCCTTGGGGACAAGTCCACTAATGTCCTGCCTGGTCACAAGGACAGAAAACGGTAAAGTACACACGGGCCGAATGTCCGGAGACAACGGCCGGTTCAAACAAAAACGGCCGAAATGAGGCCCGTGTGTATGTCGGGCTTGGCCGGCTTCTGTCGGATGAGTATGCTGGAAAACCAGCAGCCGAAAGACTCCCAATCAGCACTCTCAGCCAATGGCAGAGAGCGCTGATCTGAGTTTTGTGGCGGTGTGCCGCTTCCCTATCAAAACACAACAGCTCAGCGGGGGAGATCGCTGTACTAACCTCGCATTGTTAGTATAGTGTCTCTTACCGAAGCTGTCAGTTTTTTTTTTTCATGCAACCTGCGGGGGGCTGCACAAATAAAAACTGATAGTGTGTACCCGGCTTTACACAAAAAGCAATAAAAATGTAAGAGGTTTTAAAACTTCTCCACCATGATTTAAAAAGAGATTTGACCATAGTTCTACTTTAAACTTTGCCAGTTGATGCTCAATTGTTGTTAGTGATGTGACATCATTTATCATTCTTAACAGCATTACAAATAAAAGTGGAGGAGATCTGAACTGAAGAGTAGTGTAATGGTTCTAGATCTTCATATTGAAGCATAGTGACATGTACAGGCCACGACCCACCATCCATAAACGCAACTGCTAAAGCAATACACCAATAATGTTTGAGCATTTAGGATGTAAAATATATTTATTATACATAGTGTGTGTATAATATGTTAGTCTGTGTATTTATTTTCCAAAAGGCGATGCTGGGAAGGAGAAGCTAATCCCATTGATTCAAGGACCTTCTGACACCAAAGATCTGCACAGGAGCAAGTGGCTGAAAGAGACCAGAAAACCTGAGTCTATACTTGGTCCAGATCTGATTGCCTTTACAGTCCAGGTTCCAGAGCAGATGGACTACTGCCACAGCTCTGGTAAGTGTAAAACCTCTACAACGCTGCGATCATATTACATCCTGTTACTGCCTGCCACTCCCCTGGGAGATTTAATACAAAATGTGCCAAGTGGCAATGTATATCTGTTTCACATACATTGCTGCAGTATTGCTTCCCCATCCTTTGGAGAAGTGTATTTTATTTTTTTTTTCACTATTAAATGTTTCTTAAGCTCTTATAAGCTTGGCCTATTGGTTACTGTTTGTGTTTTAGCACTTCTGAATATTCTATGTCACTGGCTTAGGTGTGACCAGAGCTGGTCATGTTTGCTTTACAGAAATAGTTTCCTGCTCTTAGATTTGGTTTGTAATATGGAAAACAATGATGAACAAAAAAATACAGCTTTTGTTTTTAAATTGTCATTTTATGTTATATATACACTCTGCCTGATGCAGGAAATTCTACGTGTGATCTTATGTTTTATACACTTTATGCACAAATCTTGGCTTTTACTATTCTCTGCTTTATATGGCCATGTTTATGTACCACGGTTGTTTAGGCCACATCCACAAGGCCATCATTCCCGACCTCTGTGATATTACGTATCTTTTTTTTCACTTAATGCTCTTGTTTATCTCTCTGTAGGGTATCATACCAAAAATCTAATACCATACAATAGAATTTCATACAAAGACTCTTCCCATCAGATACGCTGAGTCCTTATGTTTGTAGACTAATAAATTATGCTAACGTTAAAAAATGGAACCCAGATAAAAGAAGGAAATATGGGGGAAAAATCACACACTTAAAATGTCTTTAAATTGTATTACTTTCCATACCCTTTATAAATAAAAAAATATCCCCCCCCTAACATAACATTAAAATAGGCAATTGTCACATTCTCTGGGGAGACTCATATCAGTTACCAAAGTTGAACTATAGGCAATAGGTTTCTTTCATTTTGGATAGAGCAAGGGAGGGTTATAACCTCTGTCAGGTTTTTTTTCCCCCACAATCTATGTCCCATAGTCAAACGGGTAGTGAGAAATCCTTGCAAATTAAAGGAATTCCGTGGGGACCTCCAGGTCCCCAGAACTAGTGTCCCCATTGGAAGATTTCCCCTCTATTTTTCGGGGGACAACTCAAAATTTGGGATTTTCTTTTACTTTAACGTTCAATGCTAATAATAAACAGGACACATAGAGAGGGTGAATTCCCTTTATGAGGGGCACAGACAGCAATACAAACTGACAAACACTCTACTCCTTCTGCCTTCCAAAATTAGAAAAAAGTTTTTCCTTTAGATATACTTTAAGGCAGCTATAAATGAGAGATACTTGTTAACTAATTTATGGTTTAATAACTGATGTAAACCTCCCAGGAGAATTATCACCAATACAGTATGTATGTATAAAAGGTTTTTAAATTATTAACATTTATAAGGAAATTTGAATACTTGATATTAACTCATATTTCCTCCCTTTTTGTTTTGCATTCTATATATCTGCATATCTATACACTTTTGAGGAAACACACTTCACTAACATTAGTGATGTTGCTGGGGATGTGGCAAATTTATTTTTGTAATGCCGCGTACACACGGCCGTTTTTCTCGTAGAAAAAAACAAAATTTTTCCCATTCGACGAGAAAAACGATAGTCTGTGGGCTTTCTGTCGTTTTTTTCGAGGAGTAAAACGGCATTAAAAACAACGAGAAAAATTAGAACATGTTCTAATTTTTCTCGTCATTTTTTTCGACATGTTTTCCCATAGGGAAACACTGCCGCGGAGCCCACAGACGGTCGTTTTTCTCGTCCAGAGAAAAAATGACGTGAAAAACGACCGTGTGTGGGGAACAAGCTGTTCCCCCGTTTTAAATTACATTATTCACGGTGGTTTTTTAACTGCCATGAATAATGATCGTGTGTACGCGGCATAAGTGGTAAAATATTACAAAGGTAAATTTTAATTTTTCTGCTGACGTAGTTTTAGGTTGATGCTTGTGGGCTGAATTTGCACACTGGATTCTTATATCTTTCAATGGCAAATATTCCCACAAAAGGCCCTGACTGTGGCCTATAAATTCCCACTAAACCAGCCCTGGAGTCTCACTCCTCCTGCTGTATGTTTGAGAATGAAAAACATGGGATTTTACCTGTCATCTACCTAAGCTAACATTACATTGTTGGCATGCTAACTTTTTAAAAACGACAAAACCTAAAAAACAAATTCTGCCTCTAAGCACCCACTACCCCCACAGTGGTCATTTTTTGGTGCTGCGGGGGGTTAATGTAAGCCAAAGGATCTGTCATATGCATTCATCAAGAGTACCTGCTTTTTCTGCCACCCTCCTCCATTCATAGAGACTGTACTATCGCTTCCATGAATGCAAAGCGCCCCATGATTGAAGGACGGGTGGATGAATAAAAGATCACCACTGCAGGTTGGGGGAATCGGAGGACTGAAGATTTCAACTAAATCTGCTGCCAGCAGCACAAGGGACTCTTGTATTGATTGTTAATACAGGGCCTTGTACTGATTTATAAAAAAAAAATGTCACTAAACTAAGGCTCCATGTACACTGGGCTTAAAAAAACGTCTGTTCTCTTGGAAGAAAAAAAATGCTCATATAGAGCATTTTTTGTACAAAGTTTAGACACATTTAGGAGAGTTTTAACATTTTTCTGCCAGTAAGCTCCAATCAGAAACGCGAACCAGAAGGTTTTTTTTTTTTCCTGCCTCTAAACATTAAGCTCAAAATATGCCTGTAATCGTCCTAATGTGCATGGACACATAGGATAACATTGAGTAGCTTCTACAGGCAGAATACAAAAACTCCAGTAGAAGCAACGTTTTTTAAGCCAGTGTGCATGGACTCTTAGGCTTTAGGCCCAAAAACGTAATTGGAACATTTTACAATTTATTAGTCTATTTGGTGGCTGCGGTATATATTTTTTATGTCATTTCAGTTGATGATCCTGCCAATAACATGCTTCCTGTCCTTGAGTGACAACGCTTACTGTACTGTACTGTATCTGTGGAGGAGCAGTGTTGCCACTTAGGTCAGGAAGTGTGTTGGGACTACACCTCTCCCACTCCTTATATCCATAACACAAGTAGATGTGTTTTGTACTCTCAATAAACTTTCTGATAACATTGTTTTAGGTATCACTGCAGAGGGCACAGAATGGCACTGGAGTTGTGCAAGGATAAACAGCTATTTTTACCTTTTTAGTGGAGATCTAACAAAACGCTCTCTATGGTATATGTAACAGACAAAAAAAGAAGCACATAAGAGAATTTCATTGTTGGTGTACATACACGTTAACTATTCTCCATTTTTTTATTTTTTTTGTATATTCTTGTTTTATTCTGTGAATCTACAGCAAAAAAGTAGCAACAAAAAAAAAGGTTTCCTCTCGATGACAGACCTTGCCTGAATGATTTCATGCTCCTAGGATTTTTCTTCACGGGAATTAAGGGCAGAGTGAACGCGCAGCTGAATACAGCATCTATTTTTGTAATTTTAAAAGTTGAGACTGCGTTATTGGAACGAAATGAAGAGATGCAGGTGTTCCGCAGCGCTTGTCCGCTGGGAGCATTTGATGGTCGTTGCCTGAAAAAAAAAAAGTTGCATGTGTTTTTGGAGTCAAACAGCAGCTGTGAGAGGAGGATTTATGCTTTTTCTCAGAACGTTGGGATTTCAAAATGTTACATTTAATCACAGGCACAGAAAACAGAGCAAATGTTAAAGATGTTACATATAAAAGCAGCGGGCTGATTTCTTTACCATACCCAACCAGTTGTGGGAATAGAGAAACAAAGTGATCTTTAATCTTAATATGAGCAATTTGAAAAGGATTATAGCAGTTGCCAGGACTCACGGCCCCACTTTTTTTTTTGCTAGAAATTGCAGAGTATGAAGCTCTTATCCACTTAATTACTTTAAAATCTGGTTTATTCTCATTATTTTGTGTTTCAAAGTTACAGTAGTTGTAGGCTGTAAAACCCCACTGCGCAAAGAACAGGATTTTGCTCTTTAGATTAAGTAAGATTTTACAAAGTATGGCGTGTAACAGCTGACTAAAATTTAGTTTGCTGCTGATCAGATAAAAAAATAAAAAAATGAATTAATTTGGTTTGAAAGTCCTAAATAAAGCTGTTATATATATGCAAACGTTTTTTGTCAAATGTCAGCCCTTATCTCCATAGCTTAACACCCTCCCTTGCCACTGATGATGCATAGATCAGGGGCAAGGGGAACAGCAGAGGTGTATTTGACATATGGGTTGTGACTGACAGTTTGGATTCATCTACTCTATGCTGTTTGAGAGGCAAGATGGCAGTGCCCAATGAGGAAATAGCTGGATTTTTGGGGACAGGTTGGAGTTGTTGTTCACTGGTTATGCATTAGCTGTTTATAAGCTAAGCTAAATAATTTTTGGCAGTGATTTCTGTAAATATTAGTAATGGATAGGGATGCTTTATGGCATATGGTTAGAGGTTAGGTTGTAGTTAAAGAAGTTGTAAAGGCAGAAGGTTTTTTATCTTCATGCATTCTATGCATTAAGATAAAAAACCTTCTGTGTGTAGCAGCCCACCCAGCACCCCCCAATTACCTACCTGAGCTCCTTCTCTCCCCAGCAATGTCCACAATTCCCTCAGCCATCCAGTACACTCCTCCTTATTGGCTGAGACAGAGCAGCGGCGCTATTGGCTCCTGCGGCTGTCAAAGTCAGTCAGCCAATCAGGGGAGGGGCGGGGCCATGTAGGGGCTCCGTGTCTGAATGGATACACGTAGCTCTGACTCAGCTTGAGTGACAACCTGTAACAAGCTGCTGGCTGAGGGGCACTCAAATGAGGGAGTAACTAGGAGCAGCAAAGAGGGACCGGATAAGAGGAGAATCTGGGCTGCGCTGTGCAAAACCAACTGCACAGAGGAGGGAAGTATAACATGTTTGTTATTATAAAAAAACTAAAGCGAGCCTTTAGGGGCGACTTTGGATCCGACTTGAAGTCGCCCCAAGTCACGCTGTTGAGAAAAGCAATTGAAGTGAATGGAGCCATCTTAATGTACACTACTGAAGTCGCTCCGACTTCAGAAAAGGTTCCTGTACTACTTCAATCCGACTTCTAGGCGACTTGTATCCATTGATTTCAATGGAAGTCGCCTCAGAAGTCGGATCACTGTCTTTACTGCAGCGACTTTTCAGGAAGTGAAAATAGTTTTTAGGGCAAACTCCCCCCTCCCTCCCACAGAGCTGATTTTAGTTTGATTGGCCACTGGAAAGTCGCCTGTCCTGTAGGCGACTTGAAGTCGCCTTCTAAGTCACCCCAAGTCGCGCTGTGGTGTGCGCTCGGATCGCCTCCAGGTCGCCTCGCAAAGAGTCTTGTGCCCTGTGTGAATGGGCACTTACAATCACTTTAAAGTGGTTGTAAACTCCAGTCATGAAAGCTGAACTAAGCGCATATATCTGTAGTGTTTACTTGTCCATCTCCAAAGCTTTAAATGTGGTTTTTCTCTGGTGCTTTGTTTCTCTGTTAACACTTCTGAGAAGTTTTCCCAATACATGAGATAACATGAGCTAAAATTTGTGTCAGGGAGGTAGTTAAGCACACAGTTTGTCTATTCAGAATACAGCTTTGCATGTTCCTTCATTCCTCTGTCCCTTTCCTCCAATCGACTCTCACACAGTGTCCCAGGGTTGTAACTGCAGTTCTCTACTTCCTTCTCTGTACTACTCACAGATGCATAAGGATTTTATCACTTTAAATGGCTGTAGAGAAGAGAAAACCGCAGTTAAATAAGTAAAACCCATGTAGGAGGAGGCTATTCACTAAACTGGGTATATGTGAGGGTTTACAACCACTTAAAGATTACCTTCCATTCAGTTGAAGTTGTCAGTTAGCTTCAGACACTGAAAATGTAGTTTTGGGTGTTAAAATTTGTTGTCAATGTGTAAAATGATTTGGCATTAAAAATCAAATTTAAATGATTGTTCTGTATGTTGAATCACAGATATTGAGAGAAAATTTAGAGAATGTTCTGCAAGACTATATGCTTAATACTAAATTCTAAAAGTAGAGATACTGCAGTCTTCCAGAATTTTTGTATTGTCCAGTTTATTAAAGTAAACTTGTCACATTAATTAAATTGTATAAAACGAACAAAATATCCAAAAAGCAAGCAACTGAAGGTTTACCATGGGAGCACCCTTTGCACAGTGGAATTGAATTCTACTTCAGCTTGCATCTAAGCCCACACCACTAGCTCTGAACATTCCAGTACCCAGAGCCACTCTAGTCACTGAGATCCTAGCGCTGAAATGTCAAAAGGGAGATGAGCGAGGCTTAAGCCGGCCATGGATGAATCAAAATTTGGCTGGTTTGGCCGAGATTCATTACATCTATGGCTGTTCCCTTTCGAGAGGAGTTAAAGGATAAGTTCACCTTTTTTTTTTTTATAAATAAATAAATGCACATCTTTTTGCAGGTAAAAAAAAATGTGCATTTATTTATTTTTTTACTCTGAGCCTGTAAAGCAGTGGTTCTCAACTCCTATCCTCAGAATCCACTAACAGGCCAGATTTTAAGTATTACCTTGGGGAAATGCAGACTAGAATACTGCAATCACTGAGCAGCAAATTATATCACCAGTGATATATTTCAGTTATCTTGGAAACCTGGCCTATTAGTGGGTCCTGAGGACAGGAGTTGAGAACCACTACTGTAAAGCATTGAACTTGCCATGCAGGACTCCTGCAGACTTGTCAGTGTATCTGTCTTGTCTTACCACGTATGGTCAGACAGATGCACACTGACAGGAAGAGACAATGAACGAATAGAGCGCTCAACAACGCTATGGTAGTTAATTAAGAACTACAAGCCGACAGCCGCAAAGGCTTACGAGACTTGTCCTTTTCCCAATCACAGAACACTGTGAATGGATGACATGGCTGGGCTGAGTTATCTTTGACCAGCTTTAGAGCTGAGCAATTACAGTTAAGAAGTTGCGTTCAGAACAGGAACCATCAAAAGCAAATTGCAGAATTTAAAGATTCTCTTGACTTACTTTTTTCAAGTAAATGTACAAAGAAGTACCGGTATATAGCAAATGAATTATATGAGCATGTGAGAAACATTTTTTGGTGAAAAAGTGTTTTCCCTTTAAATCCAACGTTACATAGTTACATAGTTAGTAAGGTTGAATAAAGACACCAGTCCATCCAGTTCAACCTGAGTGAGTGTGGGTGCGCGTCTACAATTCTCCCTATCCCTGTACATAGCGTCTCATTATATTATTATTATTTATTTTTTTAGTTAAGGTACCCATATAGCTCCGTCAACCTACGCAGAGCTCCAGACACACATCACACACCCACATCAGTCCCTACCCTCAAGGAGCCCACAATCCAAGGCCCCCTACTCACACCCACATACTAGGGCCAATTTTGGACAGAAGTCAATTAACCTACCAGCATGTCTTTGGAGTGTGGGAGGAAACCGGAGTACCCGGAGGAAACCCACGCAGGCACAGGGAGAACATGCAAACTCCAGGCAGGTAGTGTCGTAGTTGGGATTCGAACCAGCGACCCTTTTTACTGCTAGGTGAGAGTGCTAACCACTACACCACTGTCAGTGTCACTCTACGGGGTATACACACCACTTTACGCAGTTCCTATTGTATATGCTCTTTACTCAAGTGTAGTCATTTTTTTATTAAAACTCTAAATAGAAAAATGTTACCAAATTCTTATAGAAGAGAGCAAGTAAAATATTCACTTTCCAGCCACTTTCATGTGTGGTTATTCAGAGTGATTGAATTAAATGTTTTTCAACTGACCGCTTGCAGAGTTAATCATTCATATCGACTCCCTCGTTCCCACTTAGTGGGTAAACGAGTGTAAAAGTTAATCAAGCTTTTATGTTTTTTATGTTGTTAACAAACCATGGCACAGGCCAGCCAGCATGAAAGATGACTCCACACAAACAGTTTATCTGGTTAATTCCAGAGCTGCTAACTGCTCTTCTAGAATGACTTATTTATTATACCTAAGGAGTAATTTGCTCAGTGATTGACATCCTGGGAAAAGGTCTGCATGGTTATATCATTTATGCTCTATAGGCTTGTCAGCTAGTAGCACCTAAAACCACATTCATCTGTGTAGTCGGTGACCTGGACTGTATCTTTAATGGGTAGTTGGTGTGGCTAGATATGTTTGTTAAAGAGATCCTGACAGGCAAGACACAATTTTAACTTTTGATACTGGCTGGAGTGGAGAGGGGGATTATAGACACTGGTGGAGTCCTCAACGTTACAAGTCCACAAAGTTATATCTGTTTTTTCTAATTGGTCATTCTCTAGCAATATTTTAATGGAGATAAATGAAAGGATGCTGATACTCAAAAGTGCAATTTAAAGTGCAAATTACAAATATCTGTAAAGTAAAATCGCAGCTTGTACATTCTTAATAGTTGTTACCTTCAGTTTCCACCTTTCAGCCTTCAGAAAAAAAAAATCCTTAACTGCTAGGCTATATAGAGACTTTTTTTTATATGCTTCACCCATTTCATGGCCTAAATGCAAAATTGTCAGATTTTGTGAAGTGTGGTGTTGCCAACTTCCAAGCTTATGGACACTTTGTAATTGATGACAAAAAATAGGCTAATTGAAAACCCATAAAAAAATAAAATAAAAATACTTTTAAAAGTGTTCTGCTTCTGACGGCCATTCAAAATGTTTTTAACACAACCCTAAACCCCCCTGTTATATTCAGTAGTAGTTACCTAGCCTCGAAAGTATGATTCCAAATTGCAGAGGCAAGTGAACTTGGCATAATTGCATGCTATAATAATCTTTTAGTAAGTTGCTTATAAAAGACTTAATAAAAATGAAATCATAAATGGTTTTTAAGTCGTGTCCCCATAGTCACCTAGCAAAATGATAGATGCCTAGAAAGTGACACTACCATCTCCTTCTTTTGAAAGGTGATAAAGATTGCTGATGGTAGAAAAGAATGACATGTTGAATGTATAACGGTTCGGCAGGCACTTGGCAGGCCTATTGAATGACCTGATCTGACCATATTACCAAATTACTGTTTGTTTTTATTCTTCCCAACTTTCATGTGGAGGCTTTGGAAAGTATACTTGCTGTTCAAATAACTTTTTTTTTTTTTTAACACACTGGAAAAAATAGCACACACACATAAAAGTAGGCTTAGTTCTCCAGATCTGTTCCATTGTGCAGCAGCAGTTTATGAATAGAGTTGGATGTTTTATAGGACACTTGCTCTATGTGTTATGCTTGGGGTTCGGTTTTTAGCTTCCTGTTTCCAAAAATTGGCAGATGATCCCAGGCAAATTGTGGAGCAGAAAGGAAGCTAGAGGCAGGTTACAACACAGGACATGTGTCGGATTCACGGAGAATTGAAACACTAATGGATTTGTAATGCTTTCTGATATGCATGTGCAAATACAAGTGAGGCTGTGATTACTGAGAAGCTAAATTTCGGCTAATAGCCAGAACTGTAATCACTTTGTGTTAATCTCCCACTGACTTCATGGACTTGTGACATAGTTTCTGGGTGGCAATCTGTAGATTGAACCTTTGTGGTATTTTTGCTATTTTTTTTCCTTTGCTTTTACTTACATGTATGAACTAATAGTGGTTTTGCCCTTACAAGCATCAGATATTCTTTGAATCTGCTTGTGGTGATATTAGTCTATTTGCTAAATAGATCACAAAAGTATTTTTTACATAGTCAACCAAACATGTATAGTTTCCAGGGTTTACTGCCTGGTATTGTGTACATAGGACCATGCTCAGAGTTTGCATGGCGGTGGGGCACCTTGGATTTAAACTGAACAGCTCAGATGTGTTTTTTGTATCTGCTGATCCCGGTAATGGATTATTCGGTGGTTCAGAAGGGTGTTGGTGGGGATATATATATATCCTACTTTACATGCTTTGCAGAGGCCGGAAGCACACTGAAAACAGGTAGAACAATAATCTAAACAGTTTTTTTTGTAATCTCTATTACTGTAGATTAATATTTAGGGTTTTTTTGGGGGATTTTTTCTGCAATGTGTCTTGGTGATACAATAGAAAATTTGGAAAATCTCTTGAATGGGGTTGCAGGCTGCAATAAACCTGACAGAGGTTATAAACCTATCTCCCTTTCTGTCAAAGTGTAGGGTTTCACTCTGATATTGTAGGATTTGGTAATGGTAGAAATTTGGGTCAAATCCCAATTCTCAATAGGCCTTATACATGTTGGTGTGTTGCATCATATAACACATAACGGCCACGGCTCTCAGCGTACTAGTGTCAGCCACCTGACATATTTCATCAAACGGGATTTTGTCAGAGGCGTGGCTATTTGACACTAGCACGCCTTTTTATAGTAAACAACCAGTTAGAGTGTTCAGACAAATGATTTAACACTGACAGAGGTCTTTACAGTGACCAGCTTTTATTAATTTATATATTATTATTATAATACAAGATTTATATAACACCAACAGTTTCACAGCACTTTACAACATAAGGACAGACAGTACAATTTAATAAAGTAGGAATCAGAAGGCCCTAAAACCTTTATCCCAAAAGGATAAAAAAAACTGTTGATGTAACTGTTTATAAAATGTTAGCTGGAGTTTAGCTTCAATTTGTTAGTCAATTCCATCTAATTCTGCTTGTTTGACACTACCCTCTTCCCAGTTCGGCAATGCTGTTGTACATCGATGTCTGCTTTACTACTTCATCCAGAATGCAGACACCCTAAGACCGGAAGTGTGTTATCAGCTGGATCACCAGGTGAAATAATGGAACAAAGGCCTAAAAAAACAACTCCTACCACAACTATGGATTGGTTAGCTAAGAATACAGTCATGGCCAAAAATATTGGCACTCCTGCATTTCTGTGTGCACTTTGCCCAGAAAATTGTTGCAATTACAAATGTTTAGCCATTCTCATGTTTATTTATTTTGTTTGTATTGGTATGACACAAAAATGTGGAGAAACCAAAAGCCAAATCTGGCGCATTCCACGTATAAACTTAAAAAATGGACTGGACAAAATTATTGACACCCGCAATTTAATATTTGGTAGCACACCCCTTGTAAAAAATAACTGAAATCAATCGATTCCTGTAACCATCAATGAGTTTCTTACACCTCTCTAATGGCATTTTGGATACCTCTTATTTCGCCAACTGCTCTAGGTTCCTCATATTGGTGGAAGGGTTCCTTTTCCCAACTACTGTTTTGAGGTCTTCTCCACAGGTGCTCTATGGGATTTAGATCTGGACTTATTGCTTGCCAGTTTATTACTCTCCAGCATTTTGTCTTAAACCATTTCTGGGTGCTGTTTGATGTGTGATTTGGGTCATTGTTCTGCTGTAAGATCCATCACCTGTGACGGAGACACAACTTTCTGATGCTGGGCCCTACATTGCACTTAAGAATTCTTTGGTAGTCTTCAGATTTCATAACATCCAGTGCCTGAAGCAGCAAGGCAACCCCAAAACATCAGTGAACCTCCACCATGTTTGACTGTAGGGACTGTATTCTTTTCTTTAAAGGCCTCATTTATTTTTCTGAAAACAGTAGAATGATGAGCTTTACCAAAAAGCTGTAATTTTGTTGTATCTGTCCACAGCACATTATCCTAAAAGGATTTTGTCTTCCTCAGTTGAGTTTTGGCAAACCACAATCTTTTTTTATGTTTCTGTGTCAGCAGTGGGGCCCTCATGGGTCTCCTACTATAGTGTCCCTTTTCATTTAGATGTTGATGTATAGTGCGAGCTGACACAGTTGTACCCTGTGCCTGAAGGTCAGCTTGAATTTGTCTGGAAGGTGATCAAATTATATTTTTTCCCACCATTCAAACAATTCTTCGTTGCAATCTTTGATCCCTTTTTCTCTTTCGTCCATGTCCAGGGAGATTAGCTACAGTGCCATGGGCTGTAAACTTCTTGACAATGTTGGATCATTAAGATCTCTGCAGATGGACTTGTAACCTTGAGATTGTTCATGCTTTTTCACAATTTTTGTTCTCAGGCAATTCTGCTGCTCTTTCTCTTCTCCATGCTCTGTGTGACACACAGAGACACAACAGAAAGTAAATGTTTCACCATTTTAACTGGTTGCTGGTGTGATTTTTATATTGACAGCACCTGTTAATTGATACAGGTGAGTTGAATTGCAAATTACAGGAGCATCACAAACTTTTAATGCAATTATTTCTTGAAATTTTGAGAAGATGCCAATCATTTTGTCCAGTCCAATTTTGGAGTTTTGCGTGGAATGTGTCAGATTTGGCTTTGTGTTTCTCCACTTTTTTTGTCATACCAATACAAATAAAATAATAAAAAATGACAATGCCTAAACATTTGTAATTGCAACAATTTCCCGGGCGAAGTGGTGCATTATCTGACAGAAATACAGAGGTGCCAATATTTTTGGCCATGACTGTATGTTACATTTTTGTTTTTGGGTTTAATACTGATTTAATGCAGCATGCAGTAATGGAAAAAAACACGTGAATTTGATTTCATGCAGTTTTCTTCCATTGTTACATCTCTCAGTAGAGTGCTGGGTATGGTACTCTTTGGTCCCTGCTTGATTTTTCAGGTGATAGTTGGCATTGATGGGATAAGATGATTTATTATCAGTATTGGGCATCTTTGCATATGCTGTTTATGCAGCAATATATGGCCACTCCACATGGTGCTTTGATTGCTTTATTGATGTGACACATATAATGTTTGGTTGGCATAGTATGTATGAGGCAAGCCTTCAATCCTGCTAGGCAGTGGAAAACTCAGTGAGAAGATACAGATCTGATCTCCTTTTGGGTGTGTGGAAGGATTTATGCTGTTGTGCTTCAGCTTTCCTGCAGTTTAGACTTTATACCACATCAGGACATCAAACTATTACACAGTAACCAGTACTTGGGCACTGAGCATAGGGCACAGGGACTCTCTCTGAAGAGCTGGTGCCCAACGCTGACTCAGTAGAATGGAATGCATTCTAGTTACTGTGAGATCTGCTCAGTCATCATCTCGCTGCTTACTTCACAGCATTTTAATGCAAGACTTGGCAGGGATTTGTTTAATGGACATTACTAAACTAAGGTGTGCTAGAGTGTTGTAGAGTTTACTGACAATGTGCCGGAACCATGATCTATTACATTTCAGTCTTCCAACTAAGAGTATATTTCACAGTGTTTTATAATGGCTCAGGTGGTTATCAGTAAACATAGTTGGGTTAGCAAACTTGCACTTCTCTCAAACTTATCTGAAGGTCTGTAATAATTTATGTTTGTGAAATTTGCAAATGTCCAGCTGTCTAGGAACTACAAACATCAGTATGACAGAGCTGGCTGCCTAAGCCTTTAAAAAATGTTATCACTTTAACCACTTCAGCCCCGGAAGGATTTTCCCCCTTAATGACCAGACCATTTTTTATGATACAGGACTGCGTCACTTTAACTGACAATTGCGCGATCGTTCGATGCTGTACCCAAACAAATTTGATGTCCCATTTCCCCACAAAGAGAGCTTTATTTTGCTGGTATTTGATCACTTCTGCGGTTTTTATTTTTTGCGCTATAAACAAAAAAAGCGTAAATTTTGAAAAAAACAAAATTTTTCTACTTTCTGCTATAATATCCCCAAAAAATGTATTTATTAGTTTAGGCCGATATGTATTCTTTTACATATTTTTGGTAAAAAAAATTGCAATAAGCGTATATTGATTGATTTGCGCAAAAGTTATAGCGTCTACAAAATAGGGAATATATTTATAGCATTTTGGGAAAAAAAATAAATAGTTTTACTATTAATAGCGTGGCGATCTGCATATTTTAGCGAGTCTGCAACATTGCGGCGGACAGATCGGACACTTTTTTGGGACCATTGACACTTATACAGCGATCAGAGCTAAAAATAGCCACTGATTACTGTATAATTGTCATTGACAGGGAAGGGGTTAACACTGGGTGACGATCAAGGGGTTAAATGTGTCCTAGGGAGTGTTTCTAACTGTGGGGGGATGGGACTACCTGCAGGAGGAGACCGATCACTGTTCATAACCAGTATGAACAGCAGATCTGTCTCCTCTCCCCTGACAGAACAGAGATCTGTCATTTTACATTGACAGACCTCCCTTCTGTCTCTCTCAGGAGCGATCGCGGGTGCCTGGCGGACATCGCGGCCACCGAGCACGTGCATCAGCTCTTGCGTCACGCGGCGGGTGCCCCTTATACCCTTTAAAGTGCCCGCTTTATAGCTACGGCAATTTGCGCAGGGGAGCCAACCTGCCGCCGTATAACAACGGCGGCTGGTCGGCAACTGGTTAAAGGGTAACTCCACTTTCGTGGGGAAAATAAATTAGCAAATAGAAAAAATTATTTAGTGTAAACAATTGCGACACAAGTCCTATTTTAATTGAATGTTATTAAAAGTTACCTTTCTTTTTCAATCTGCAGCACTGTAATTCTCTGTAAAATGCAATGCATTATGACTACCTGGTGGCATACTGTACATAGATGGTGTACAGAACGCCCCCTGAAAATGTAATTTCCTGCTTGTGTGATTTGGCTTACTGATTTTCCCAGAAGTGTGCACTAAAGGTGCAAGTCAGATTTTTGGCATTCCTGCAACCAAATTTTAATTTTTGGTGAGTTAATCCCAAAGGGAAATCACGCCTAAGAGGATGCAGACCCAGCCAATTTCCTCATTAGAGCTATGCAGGTGCAGCAGACAAACAGCTATTTCTTCAGAACAACAAAAGGTATGAATTGGCAACAAAGTTTATTAAAATCCTTGTAATGTACATAGATCACCCACAGGGGAATGTTTTTTTTCTCAAAAAACAAGTTACTCTTTAAAGAAAAAGTAAAAAAAAAAAAAAAAAAAGTATTTTACAATTACTATCTGTTAAAAAAAAAATTGATATTTGCAATTCATGACTTCCTTTTTAACTGCTTCCGGACCGCCCCACATACATTTACTGCGACAGAGTGGCTCGGGTGCGCAAAATCACATACCTGTTGTGATTGGACACAGCGGGAGCCAATCAATATGTCTGGCGGCCGCGATGGCCGCAGCGAACCGCCGATCGTTCACAGGAGAGATGGAATCACCCCTGTAGTTAACCCCTTCTTTGCCAGTGTCATTTATATAGGGATCAGTGCATTTTTTTTTACCATTTTTTTGGGTGTCACTGTTCCCCAAAAAGTGTCACTTAGGGTCAGGTTTATCCGCCGCAATGTCGCAGTCCCGCTAAAAATTGCAGATTGCCACCATTACCAGTAAAAACAATAAAAAAAGAAGTTCCTAAATCTAGCTCCTATTTTGTAGGCGCTATAACTTTTGCTCAAACCAACCAATATACGCTTATTGGATTTTTTTTTACCAAAAATATGTAGCAGAGTACATATTGGCCTAAATTGATGAAGACTTTTTTTGGATATGTATTTTAGCATAAAGTAAAATATATTGTTTTTTTTTTCAAAATTGTCTTTGTTTATAGCGGAAAAAATAAAAACTGCAGAGGTGATCAAATACCACCAAAAGAAAGCTCTATTTGTGGAGGGAAAAAAAAGGACATTAATTTTATTTGAGTACAACTTAGCATGATGGCGCAATTGTCAGTTAAAGTGATGCAGTGCTATATCGCTAGAAAAAATGGCCTGGTCAGGAAGTGGGTAAAACCTTCCGGGGCTGAAGTGGTTAAAAATGTATTTTGTCTGGTTGCAGGCTGACCCTAATGCCTCCTACACACGGCTGGGATTTCCGACGGGAAAATGTCCGTCAGGAATCCCAACAGGAAAAAAGAGAGGCAGTTCTCTTTTTTTTTTTTCGGCCGTTTTTGGCATTTTTCCCGTCGGAAAAACTCAGATGGAGCATACACACTGTTGGGGTTCCCGGCCAAAAGCTCTCATCTGAATTTTTCCGACGGGAAAACTGGCCGTGTGTACGAGGCATTAGGCTTTAGTGCTTTGACTCACTGGTGTGGAACAAATATGGAGATTAGGAAGGGCAAAATATCTTTGCATGCTTTTTCTAGGTCAGTAACACTATGTATTAAAGTCATAGAATGACCTGATGGTCTGCCAATAGAAATATATAAGACTTACAGCGAGGTGCTGCTTCCAAAACTTCTGGAGGTATTTAACTGGGCAGCTGAAGAGGGAAAGCTGCCACGGTCTATGACAGAGGCAACTATCATAGTACTCCTGAAGGAGGGGAAGGACCAGGTGGAGACAGCACCATATAGGCCAATATCTCTTCTGTGTTCAGACGTAAAGATACTTGCCAAAGTATTGCCAACACGACTGAACAAAATAGTGGCGAAATTGGTGCACCCGGACCAGACTGGATTTATACCAGACAGATCCACAAGTATTAATATAAGAAGAACATATTTAAATATCCAGTTGCCAATATAAAAAGGAGGCACAGCAGCAATTTTGTCCTTAGACGCAACCAAGGCATTTGATAGCCTTGAGTTGGCATTTCTTGTGGAGAGTCCTGGCGGAGTTCCGATTTGGCCTGAGGGTCATCCAATGGTTTAAAATACTGTATGAGGGACCAAAGGCTAAAGTAAGAATAAACGGTGAGTGCTCGGATTGGTTCCAGCTGGTGAGGGGGACAAGGCAGGGGTGCCCATTAACGCCCTTGCTTTTCGCCCTCGCAATGGAACACCTCCTGATACAGCTCTTTCTGACGGGAAGAATAAAATCATTTCAGGAGATAAGGGAGGAATACTTGTTTCCCAATAAATCTTTTTGTAGGTACCTGCAAATCAGGCATGCCCTGAACGCACAATTCGGACAAGAGACACCAGTTTGGAACGACATGCCCCAGCTTCGTAGATTAGTACACGCAGATACATCTAGCGGGATATTCTCGGAGATGTAGATGTATAGGTGTATAAGCGAGGCGGATCAAGAAAAGGGACCTGACAGTAAGAACAGGAAAACATGGGAGAGAGATGTAGGTCCATTAACACAGTGGAAGAGGATATTAGAAGCAGGTCCTAGAGTTTCACTCTCCCCCTCCCAAATGGTATCCCAACTATATCTAATACATAGAGCATATTACACACCCAAAAGAATGTTTCAGTTTGGTAGGAGACCGGATGCGAAGTGCCAGAGATGCGGAAAGGATGAGGGAGACCTGATGCACATGGTTTAGAGGTGTCCCAAATTGTATCGGTACTGGAAAGAGATAATAGATAGGATAAATCTTATATTTGGGACATCTCTAAAATCAGAGGCAAGGCTATGTGTATTGGGCCTGCTGGAGGAAAGCGGAATTCCAGGAGATATACAAACGGCAATATTAAGGTGCTTGTTCCAAGGAAGTAAACTTATTGCGCAAAAGTGGCAAGCAAAGGATCTCCCAACAGAGACAGAATGGAGGAGGGTAATAGATAATACTATTAGAAAATAAGAATTTATATATAACGAGGGGAAATAGTAAGAAATTCCAAAACATATGGAAACAATGGGTAGAAGTGAAGGTATGGTAGAGAGGATGGGGTGGGAGGATGAGAGTGAGAGAGAGGAATGAGTGAGAGGAGAGAGGAAGTGGAAGTATGAATGGGAGGGTAGGGGTGGGGAGGGAGAATTGTTTTTTCTCTTTGTGTATTACTGCCTGTGGTTAATTGATATTTGTGTTGCCGCATATGGAAGGAAATTCTTGTGTGTGTGTGGGAATGTTTATATGAAAGAAATAAAGAATAATTGAATTAAAAAAAAAAATAATAGAATCAGCATGACAACCAGGGAAGTAGCAGCCTCTGTGTTTTCTCTCAGGAAAGGTTTATTTTGTCGCTTTTACCTGTGTTATGTTTGCAGATCAGCTGATGCCTGGGTGAAATTTGTGTGTGTTGTGAAGTTTAGGGGGGGGTAACCAACCGTGGTAAGTACCCCAGGACCAAAGGCAGACAATCCAATGCTCCAGCAGCAAACAGAAAGTGCCTTAGCTTCAGCAAAACAAAGTCCACCTGTCTTTAGCATAAGAACATATATCAGTGGTTCACCAACTCAAGGCTTTTCACCTTTTTAGGAAGAAAAACAGTCCTAGTACCTTTTAGGCCTAACTCAACAATTCAGCAGTTCTCCAGACACCTGTCTCACTCTCAACCCCCACTACCCCACACCTGCTCTATGGAGCTTCCTGTCTTTTTAAGCATCTCTTCCTGTAGGAAAGTTAACTCCCAGTTGTCCCTAAAGGGACTACAACCTAAATATGAGTGAAACATAATATCTGTCTAGAAACCATCCTTGGCATCCTATACACTGTACTCTATCACATCATTATTACCTCTTGCTGATACTCAGCACTGCTTACCTTGAATAAGAAGTTCTAGCTGACTCTTCTGGGTGTGGGGGATTGTGTGTCCCATGCTCGCCGCTGTGGTTCCTCTGCTATCTGTAGCCTGTTGTGACGTTGCGGCCATCCAGAAGCCCACAACACAACAGCAGGGGACACACAATCCAATACATTCAGAAGCAGCAGCACCCGGAGATCTTGAGTAAAATTAAGACTTTAAATCCCACCTACCAGAAAGCTGAGTATTTATCTACTTCATTGACATGGTGGCTACAGTTTATTTTTTTATAAATTTATTTTTTTTAACCACTTAACGACCGCCCACTGTAAATATACGTCGGCAGAATGGCACCGACAGGCAGAATCACGTACATATACGTGATTGCCTTTGTATAGTTGGGGGGTCCGATCGGACCCCCCTTCTTTACAGTGGGTGGTCGTTTTACCTTTCGGGAGCGATCCGGCATGAGGGGACGGCCGTTCGATTCCGGCCACCCCCTCTCGATCGCTCCCGGCGAATGAGAGAGCTTCCCCTGCCTGCCAGGAAGGAGGAAGTGATGTCATCTCTCCTGCGGCGCTCACATATACCGAGCGCCGTACAGGAGAAGATGCAGGTTAGTACACAAAACAGCACACTGACACCAGGACACATAGGCACATAAATCGCCCCCCCAGACACCCCCAGCCCCCCCAGCCCCCAGTCACAGTGTCACTGATTGCAGTGACCATTTATTTAGTGATCACTGCAATCAGTGACATTTGTGACTGTAAAAGTGTCACTACATTTAGTTTTAGGTCCAGTGTAGCCCCCTAACCCCCCCTAATAAAGGTTTAACCCCCTGATCACCCCCCAGATAACCCTTTCACCCCCTAGCACCGCCGTCGCTAAGCAATCATTTTTCTGATCGATGTCTTAGCGTCGGTGATGCTGATCGGTAGCCAGTAATTTTTTTTAGGTTCGCCGCAGGTTTTTATAGCGTCGGGTACCCCCATATATTACCTAATGAAGGTTTAACCCCCTTGATCGCCCCCCAGGTAACCCTTTCACCCCTTATCACCACTGTCACTAAGCAATAATTTTTCTGATCGATGTCTTAGCGTCGGCGATGCTGATCGGTAGCCAGTATTTTTTTTAGGTTCGCCACAGGTTTTTATAGCGTCGGGTACCCCCATATATTACCTAATAAAGATTTACCCCCTTGATCACCCCCCAGGTAACCCTTTCACCCCCTAGCACCGCCGTCGCTATGTGATCATTTTTCTGATCGATGTCTTAGCGTCGGTGATGCTGATCGGTAGCCAGTAATTTTTTTTAGGTTCGCCGCAGGTTTTTATAGCGTCGGGTACCCCCATATATTACCTAATAAAGGTTTAACCCCCTTGATCGCCCCCCAGGTAACCCTTTCACCCCCTATCACCACTGTCACTAAGCGATCATTTTTCTGATCGATGTCTTAGCGTCGGCGATGCTGATCGGTAGCCAGTAATTTTTTTTAGGTTCGCCGCAGGTTTTTATAGCGTCGGGTACCCCCATATATTACCTAATAAAGGTGTAACCCCCTTGATCACCCCCCAGGTAACCCTTTCACCCCCTAGCACCGCCGTCACTATGCGATCATTTTTCTGATCGATGTCTTAGCGTCGGTGATGCTGATCGGTAGCCAGTAATTTTTTTTAGGTTCGCCGCAGGTTTTTATAGCGTCAGGTACCCCCATATATTATCTAATAAAGGTTTAACCCCCTGATCGCCCCCCAGGTAACCCTTTCACCCCCTATCACCACTGTCGCTAAGCAATCGTTTTTATGATCGTTGTCTTAGTGTCGGTGATGCCGATAGGTAGCCAGTAATTTTTTTTTAGGTTCGCCGTCAGGTTTTTATATAGCGTCAGGTACCCCCATATATTACCTAATAAAGGTTTTAACCCCCTAATTGCCCCTAGTTAACCCTTTCACCAGTGATCATCATATAAGTGTTACGGGTGACGCTGGTTAGTTTGCTTTTTATAGTGTCAGGGCACCCGCCGTATATAACCCAATAAAGGTTTAACCCCCTGATCGCCCGGCGGGTGATATCAATTAGGTTTTAGCGTCAGAGAGGGTCTGCGTCACACCCCAGGCAGCGTCAGGTTAGTGCCAGTAGCGCTAACACCCACACGTGAAGCATACACCCCCCTTAGTGGTATAGTAGCTCAATATCTGATCTGATCAGATCTATACTAGCGTCCCCAGCAGTTTAGGGTTCCCAAAAACGCACTGTTAGTGGGATCAGCCCAGATACCTGCTAGCACCTGCGTTTTGCCCCTCCGTCCAGCCCAGGCCACCGAAGTGCAGTATCGATCGATCACTGTCACTTGCAAAACACAACACACATAACTGCAGCGTTCGCAGAGACAGGCCTGATCCCTGCGACTCCAGTGCTGTAGGAGGTGATTTCACCACCACAGTTAAAAAAAAAAAGCATATATGCCGAAGCATTGGGGCAGCAGGAGCGGAGGAGCGATTTTGCTCCTAATGCCGCGTATATACGGTCGAAATTCCGACGGAGGCTTGCCCGTGGAAAAGTCTGACCATGTGTACGCGGCATAACTTTTGCGAGAAGATGCCCCCATGCTTCGGCATATATAAATGGTGCATGTATGCCCATCATTAGAAGTGGGTGGATGAAGGGCGGTATTCTAATGGTGGGCATACCCACCGATCAATCTTTTTTTTTCGTTCAGCCAACAGGCCGCATGAAAAAAAAGATTACAATACATGTCCAACAAGGACCAGCAACGTACTGGTATGTTGCTGGACTTTGAATGTTTATACCAGAATGATGCCTGCGGGTTTAGGTATCATCTTGGTATCATTCTTTTCAGCCAGCGGCCGGCTTTCATGTAAAAGCAATCCTAGTGGCTAATTAGCCTCTGGACTGCTTTTACAAGCAGTGGGAGGGAATGTCCCCCCCCCCGGATATAAAAAGCGCCATTGGGAAATTGGGAAAGAATTTTATCACACCGATCTTGGTGTGGTCAGATGCTTTGAGGGCAGAGGAAAGATCTAGGGTCCAATAGACCCCAGTTTTTTCAAAAAAGAGTACCTGTCATTACCTATTGCTATCATAGGGGATATTTACATTCCCTGAGATAACAATAAAAGTGATAAAAATAAATAAATATGGAAGCAACAGTTTAAAAATAAAATGAAAAAGCAAAATTAATAATAAAAAAAAAAAAAAAAAAAGCACCCCTGTCCTGCCCTGCTCTTGCCCAATGGCGAACGCAAGCGTCGGTCTGGCGTCATATGTAAACAGCAATTGCACCATGCATGTGAGGTATCACCGCGAAGGTCAGATCGAGGGCAGTAATTTTAGCAGTAGACCTCCTCTGTAAATCTAACGGGGTAACCTGTAAATGCTTTTAAAGGCTTTTAAAAATGTATGTAGTTTGTCGCCAATGCGCGTTTGTGCGAAATTTTAAAGCATGTCGTGTTTGGTATCTATGTACTCGGCCTAAGATCATCTTTTTTATTTCATCAAACATTTGGGCAATATAGTGTGTTTTAGTGCATTAAAATTAAAAAAAGTGTATTTTTTCCCAAAAAAATGCGTTTGAAAAATCGCTGCGCAAATACTGTGTAGAAAAAAAAATGCAACACCCACCATTTTATTCTGTAGGGCCTTTGCTTTAAAAATATATATAATGCTTGGGGGTTCAACATAATTTTCTTGCAAAAAAAAATATGTTTTCATGTAAACAAAAGGTGTCAAAAAGGGCTTTGTCTTCAAGTGGTTAGAAGAGTGGATGTAAGCTTCCTAATGTTGTGTATAAAATGCCAGAACAGTTCAAAACCCCCCCAAATGACCCCATTTTGGAAAGTAGACACCCCAAGCTATATACTGAGAGGCATGTCGAGTCCATGGAATATTTTATATGTTGACACAAGTTGCGGAAAAAATGCAATTTTTTTTTTTTTTTTTGCACAAAGTTGTCACTAAATGATATATTGCTCAAACATGCCATGGGCATATGTGGAATTACACCCCAAAATACATTCTGTTGCTTCTCCTGAGTACGGGGATACCACATGTGTGAGACTTTTTGGGAGCCTAGCCGCGTACGGGACCCCAAAAACCAATCACCGCCTTCAGGCTTTCTAAGGGTGTCAATTTTTGATTTCACTTCTCACTGCCTATCACAGTTTCGGAGGCCATGGAATGCCCAGATGGCACAAAAACCCCCAAATGACCCTATTTTGGAAAGTAGACACCCCAAGCTATTTGCTGAGAGGTATTGTGAGTATTTTGCAGATCTCGCTTTTTGTCACAAAGTTTTGAAAATTGAAAAAAAAAAATGTTCTTTCTTCATTTTCAAAAACAAATGAGAGCTGTAAAATACTCACCATGCCTCTCAGCAAACAGCTTGGGGTGTCTACTTTCCAAAATGGGGTCATTTGGGGGGGTTTTGTGCTATTTTGGCATTTTATGGCCTTCAAAACTGTGATAGGTAGTGAGGAGTGAAATCAAAAATTTGCGCCCTTAGAAATCCTGGAGGCCGTGCTTGGTTTCCAGGGTCCCGTACGTGGCTAGGCTCCTAAAAAGTCCCACACATGTGGTATCCCCGTACTCAGGAGAAGCAGCAGAATGTATTTTGGGGTGCAATTCCACATATAACCATGGCATGTGTGAGCAATATATCATTTAGTGACAACTTTTTGTAATTTTTCTTTTTTTTTTTTTTTGTCATTATTCAATCACTTGGGACAAAAAAAAAATATTCAATGGGCTCAACAGGCCTCTCAGCAATTTCCTTGGGGTGTCTACTTTCTAAAATGGGGTCATTTGGGGGGTTTTTGTGCTATTTTGGCATTTTATGGCCTTCAAAACTGTGATAGGTAGTGAGGAGTGAAATCAAAAATTTGCGCCCTTAGAAATCCTGAAGGCGGTGCTTGGTTTCCGGGGTCCCGTACGTGGCTAGGCTCCTAAAAAGTCCCACACATGTGGTATCCCCGTACTCAGGAGAAGCAGCAGAATGTATTTTGGGGTGCAATTCCACATATAACCATGGCATGTGTGAGCAATATATCATTTAGTGACAACTTTTTGTAATTTTTTATTTTTTTTGTCATTATTCAATCACTTGGGACAAAAAAAAAATATTCAATGGGCTCAACATGCCTCTCAGCAATTTCCTTGGGGTGTCTACTTTCTAAAATGGGGTCATTTGGGGGGGTTTTGTACTGCCCTGTCATTTTAGCACCTCAAGAAATGAGATAGGCAGTCATAAATTAAAAGCTGTGTAAATTCCAGAAAATGTACCCTAGTTTGTAAACGCTATAACTTTTGCGCAAACCAATAAATATACGCTTATTGACATTTGTTTTACTAAAGACATGTGGCTGAATACATTTTGGCCTAAATGTATGACTAAAATTGAGTTTATTCGATTTTTCTTATAACAAAAATTAGAAAATATCATTTTTTTTCAAAATTTTCGGTCTTTTTCCGTTTATATCGCAAAAAATAAAAATCGCAGAGGCAATCAAATACCATTAAAAGAAAGCTCTATTTGTGGGAAGAAAAGAACGCAAATTTCGTTTGGGTACAACATTGCATGTCCGCACAATTTACAGTTAAAGCAGCGCAGTGCAAAATTCTGAATTCACCTCTGGTCCTTTAGCTACCAAATGGTCCGGGGCTTAAGTGGTTAAAGGAAGTAAAATAAAGAGAAAACATGTACAATAGGCATCGGCGGAGACAAAATGTTGCAAACATGACATCCACATGCGACATGTTGTATAATATAGAGCCAAATATCAGCACCAATACAAATAATGGACCAAACAATACAGGCAATAAGTAATTTTCATCGAAGAGAAATGTAGCAAGGATGTAGGATGAATAATCCTCTGCAGCAAAAATAACACTTTCAAATATAAAAGGAAAGAGAGATATTGAAGGGGATGGGTGGGGGAGTGGGAATATGACCCACCTCACTGGACTATCTCTCACACCTTAAAGACACCAGGGCCTTAATCTCTTGCGATTAAGGCCCCATGCACACGAGACGCTGGTAAACGCACGTTCAGAGGCTGTTGGCCGCTTTTTTTCACCTGCCTCTGAACTCATTCAATGTTATCCTATGTGTCCATGCACACAGTCTATTTTTTTGGCGTTTTTAACCACTTGTCCCCCGCCCACTGTCAATTGACGGCGGGCGGAGGATACTCTCGTTCTGGGAGGACGTCATATGACGTCCTCCCTTTAAAACGAGCTAGGAGGCGCGCGCTTGAAGCCAGCGGCGCGCGCGCGCGCCCGCTGCGTTCACGAGGCCCGCTGCGTTCACGAGGCCCCGGTGCGCGTGCCCGGCGGCCGCGATTGCCGCCGGGCACCCGCGATTGCCCGGGAAACGAGCAGGAAAGTGGGTCTCTGTGTGTAAACACAGAGATCCACGTCCTGTGAGGGAGAGGGGACCGATGGTGTGTCCCTTGTACATAGGGACAACCATCGGTCACCTCCCCCAGTCAGTCCCCTCCCCCACAGTAAGAACACATTGAGGGAACATATTTAACCCCTTCCCGCCCCCTAGTGGTTAACCCCTTCCCTGCCAATCACATTTATACAGTAATCAATGCATTTTTATAGCAGGGATCGCTGTATAAACGTGAATGGTCCCAAAAATGTGTCAAAGGTGTCCGATGTGTCCGCCGCAATATCGCAGTCACAATAAAAAATCGCAGATCGCCGCCATTACTAATAAAAAAAGAAAAAAAGAAAAATGCTATAAATCTATCCCCTATTTTGTACACGCTATAACTTTTGCGCAAACCAATCAATACGCGCTTATTGCGATTTTTTTTTTTACCAAAAATATGTAGAAGAATACGTATCGGCCTAAACTGAGGAAAATTTTATTAAAAAAAAAAATGGGTATTTATTATAGCAAAAAGTAAAAAATAGTGTTTTTTTTCCAAACTGGACGCTCTTCTTTTGATTATAGCGCAAAAAATAAAAACCGCAGAGGTGATCAAATACCACCAAACGAAAGCTCTATTTGTGGGAAAAAAAGGACGCAAATTTCGTTTGGGAGCCACGTCGCACGACCGCGCAATTGTCATTCAAAGTGTGACAGCGCTGAAAGCTGAAAAATGGCTTGGGCAGGAAGGGGGTTTTCGTGCACAGTAGGGAGGTGGTTAAGCAGTTTAACCTAGTTTTTCCAGAAGCAAAAAAATGGGTTCAGACGCAAACGTTTTCCACGTTTCAGACGCAAAACGCTTTTATAAGCGTTTTTAAAGGTGACCTATTTCTTTACATTAAAAATCTAAAAAATTATGGCAAATGATGAAAAACCATAAAAAAAAATATATGTATATTTTTTTAATTGCTTGCATTGCATTGTGGACAATCCACAACTTGTGGCAGGTGACGTGGCAAGTGGACAATCTACAACTTGTGGCAGGTGACATGGCCAGATGATGTGGCAGATGATGTGGCCAGGTGACATGGCAAGTGGACAATCCACAACTTGTGGCCAGGTGATGTGGCAGATGACGTGGCCAGGTGACATGGCAAGTGGACAATCCACAACTTGTGGCAGGTGACGTGGCCAGGTGACATGGCAAGTGGACAATCCACAACTTGTGGCATATGACGTGGCCAGGTTACATGGCAAGTGGACAATCCACAACTTGTGGCAGGTGACGTGGCAGATGACATGGTCAGGTTACATGGCAAGTGGACAATCCACAACTTGTGGCAGGTGACGTGGCAAGTGGACAATCCACAACTTGGGGCAGGTGACGTGGCCAGGTGCAGTGGCAGGTGACGTGGCCAGTGGACAATCCACAACTTGCGGCAGGTGACATGGCCAGGTGACGTGGCAAGTGGACAATTCACAACTTGCGGCAGGTGACGTGGCCAGGTGGACAATTCACAACTTGTGGCAGGTGACGTGGACAATCCAAGTGGCAGGTGACGTGGCAAGTGGGCAATCCACAGCTTGTGGCAAGTGACACGCTAAATACAAGTACACTGCTGCTCTCCCAGCTGCTGCTACTCACTCTGGTCTCACAAAATGGCTGAAATGGTTAAATAATAATGTTTTTGAGCTTAGGGAGGGTCTTATGATGTTTCTCAACTAAACGCTTATAGACGCAAATGCGATAAAACGCTGCTAAAATCGCGGCAAACGGGCGTTTCTAAACGCCGGTTTCAACCTTTAAAAACGTGCGTTCAGCAGAGTTTTCACCGGCGTCTCGTGTGCATGGGGCCTAAACTAAAATTCTAGAAGATGCCAGGGATACCAAATTTTATTAAAAAAATAGACTGTGTGCTTAGTGTTGTATAGTCGAGCTGCCAAATACCGTATATACTCGAGTATAAGCCGAGGCACCTAATTTTCCCACAAAAAACTGGGAAAACGTATTGACTCGAGTATAAGCCTAGGGTGTCCATCTGCATGCCTCACTGTGTCCATGACTAGACTGACGTTTAACATGGGAGTCTATGGAAGGGGTGCCCAGCTTTGAAAAATCAGTGCTCCCCGGCCGTAGGTCCTCCAGACAAAAATCTTTACACCCTTATAGAGGGGAAATGGGGCTACATGTGTGCCAAGTTTCGGGTCCAGGGGACCTACAACCGGCCGGTACCGGGTCTCTAAAATCATCAGAGAAATGACCGTTTAACATAGGAGTCTATGGAAGGGGTGCCCGGTTTTGAAAAATCAATGCTCCCCGGCCGTAGGTCCCCCAGACAATAAACTTTGCACACTTGTAGAGAAAGAGTGGGGCTACATGTGTGCCAAGCTTGGTGTCCATGGGACTTACGGTCGGCCGGTAGCGAGTCCCCAAATTCCGGGAGATCAGGTGCAAAAAAGGTGACTCGAGTATAAGCCGAGGGGAGCATTTTCAGCACAAAAAAAGTGCTGAAAAACTTGGCTTATACTCGAGTATATACGGTACTCTATATTGTGTACATCATGAATATGTTTGAGAGGGCAGTAACTGCTGCTTCTATTTTAATGTTATTAAACATTCTATCTGCAGTAAGGATATGGTTAATCAATTTGGCAGTGGACTTGGTGTGTAGTAGAGGAAGCCCTAAAAGGTAATGTACTGGATCTAAAGGGTTGGAGAGCCAAAAAGGGATTCTAGATGTCATCGAAAGTTGGCTGTTTGCAGAGCACACAGCCATTTCTCCTTGTGCTCATAAGCACACCCTTCGTCTCAATGATATAATGCATCTTAAGCTAAAATTCACTCACCTTCTATTCGATCCCCATTCATATAAAACAAGAAGCATCACTAGACTGGTCTCATCATCAAGGCATCCAACTGCCTGCCGACGCCCTAACAGCGTCCTTTTTTTATCACAAAAGAACTCGCTCACAGGAGGTGATTCGCTGCAGCATTCGCTCCTCCATAGGAAGTGATGTCACAGCATGTGACCACCTCCATGGGAAGTCAGGACACAGCATGTGACCTCCTCCATAGGAAGTGATGTCACAGCATGTGGGCTCCACACAGCAAATGCCCATATATGGATTTGGCAACACAGGATGTGACAATACATAACCCTTCCAACAGGGATATTTAAATACATACAATATAATACCAATACAAAATAACACAATAATACAACAACATATTCAACAACATGATGGCTAAAGTCTTATGGGCGTGTCCGGGCAGGGAAGCGTGTATGCTCCCAGCAAACAAAGCCGTGTTGCTTTAAAACATGGATGCTTTCCCTGACTCTGAAAACGCTTGCAAGCTCTCATATTTCCGCTGATAGGAATCCTTATTCTACACTATTCCATAGAATAATGCATATTCAGATTATACTGTTATTGCTTGTGCGTAGGGAGGCTATCTGCAGCCGTGCGCTACAAATCTCGACCAATGCTGATCAGACACAGCCGAGACAAGAGCGCACACCTGCCTATAACCAATGATGTCATTGCTGAGCGAGCATACCCCCTCCTCAACGATCGTCCATGCTAATGCACAGAGGGCGCCTCGTCGGCGGACATATCCCCACGCTGCAAACATCACACTCCAACCTCAAGACGTTTTCCACTACCAGACGGGATTCAACCAGCCTCAGACTGCCCCAGTCAGCCCTTTAGAGCGAGTTGCGGAAGTACTAGCACTGGGTGACACTATGACAATACATATTAAATACATCTTCGTAAAATTTTCCACAACACAGAAAAGAACCAGTTGATTGCCAAAAGGAACATATTTTAGGGCATTCCCAATAAATGTGCATGCTGTTTCTATAGACTTGACACCGAAAAATAGAAGGTAATAGTGGATTAATAGCATGTACGTTTCAGGTGTATGGTACCAATGAAAAAGAATCTTGTTATTGATTTTTTTTCTTTTAAAGCGTACATATGAACGTATTTTTGGCGTTATCCCAGATAGCTTCTCTCTCCTCCAAATCCAGAGTTCGGTCTAAGGCACATCCTACTTTAACATATAGCTGTTTTTGGGAAAGTAGTAAATGATTGGGATAAGGTGTAGGCATGTAGGACCATCAAGACATATTCTTTCAAAGGGGATAATTTGGAGAATGTGAGTTTATCAATAAATGACTGTGCATAGTGATTTGGAGATAGGTGGATTGGTGTTCACCAAGTGCTTGGACTGTATCTCAGCAAAATATATTAATTTCCCAGTTGAAGAGTTTATAATGTATCTAAAAGAAAACGGGCCCTTGGACAGCCAAGGCCAGGTCGTCTGGCTCACAGTTTAGTTTTGTAGACAAGCAGCAGGATCACTTAAAGAGGAAGTAAACCCTAGTTTTGTTAACTCTTGTTAACCACCTGCATACCGGGCACGAAAACCCCCTTCCTGCCCAAGCCATTTTTCAGCATTCAGCGCTGTCACACTTTGACAATTGCACGGTCGTGCGACGTGGCTCCCAAATAACATTTGCGTCTTTTTTTCCCCACAAATAGAGCTTTCTTTTGGTGGTATTTGATCACCTCTGCGGTTTTCATTTTTTGCGCTATAAACAAAAATAGAGCAACAATTTTGAAAAAAAAAACAAAATTTTTACATTTTTGCTATAATAAATATCCATTTTTTTTTAAATAAAAATTTTCCTCAGTTTAGAGCGATACATATTCTTCCACATATTTTTATTTAAAAAAATCTCAATAAGCGTATATTGATTGGTTTGTGCAAAAGTTATAGCGTCTACAAAATAGGGGATAGATTTATAGCTTTTTTTTTTTTTACTAGTAATGGCGGCGATCAGCGATTTTTATTGTGACTGTGATATTGCGGCCGACACATCGGACACTTTTGACACATTTTTGGGACTATTCACATTTATACAATGATCCCTGCTATAAAAATGCATTGATTACTGTATAAATGTGACTGGCAGGGAAGGGGTTAACACTAGGGGGCGAGGAAGGGGTTAAATGCGTTTCCTAGATGTGTTCTAACTGTGGGGGGAGGGGACTGACTGGGGGAGGCGACCGATGGTTGTCCCTATGTACAAGGGACACACCATCGGTTTCCTCTCCCTGACAGGACGTGGATCTGTGTGTTTACACACACACATCCACTGTACTGCTCGGTTCCTTGGCAATCGCAGGTGCCCGGCGGCCATCGTGGCCGCCGGGCATGCGCATCGGATCCCCAGCAACGCGGCAGCGCACGCACGCCCCCTAGCTGCTTTTAAAGGCAGGACGTCATATGACGTCCTGTCAGAACAAGAGTCTTCCGCCCGCCGCCATTTGACGGTGGGCGGTAGACAACTGGTTAAAGTGGTTGTAAACCCCCAGGGACAACTTTCACCTACAGGTAAGCCTAGATTAAGGCTTTCCTGTAGGTGCTTGCAAATATCTCCTAAACCATGGAGGTTTAGGAAATATTTCAATGTCCCCGAGCGAATGCCTCTTCTGTGCCGTTTCAAGCTGGGGTCATGCCGTGATAGGCGGCTCCCGCACGCATGCGCAGAAGTGACGTCACGCGACTCCGGACAGTCACAGAGCCGTAGTTTGCGGCCCCAGAAGGAAGAGGGGTGAAGAATGGACACTCGCTGCCAGCGAGGAAGACGGGGACATCGCGGGCTTCTCCTGCAGGAAGGTGTCACAAAATGGTCTACTATGCGATGCATAGTACCCCATTATGCTTTACCTTTTGCAGGGAAACAAAGAGGAAGTAAAACCCATATATCTTGGTCTGCTGGGTCTGTTATACGATGATTTCAGTCTCTGCTCTTAAGCAAGGGTGTGTGATTCTCAGCTCTGGTATGTAATTGTATCACAGTAAAACTGTATTTTTACAGTTGTCACTAGAACAAGAGGTGAGGGGAAATCTTGGAATGGGGACATCTTTTCTGGTAACACTCTCTATGAAAGGGGTTGCTTTAAATTTTTAGCTGTGACCCACACCAAAAATGACAGGTGGCACTCAAAACTCCACCAGGTCCTCTTGCATGACAAACTGCTAGGAGTGCCGGCAAGGACAGAGCTCGCCCCAGCTCAAAACATCTAGTGAAAGCAATTCTTTTTTTTTTTTTTTTGGTTTCCCTTCACTTCCTGTCTTGGAGATGCAATTGAAATGGAGGGAAAATAGCTAAAATCTAAAGTTAGTAAAGGAAGTCCTAAAAGTCGCATATCACAGGAAAACCCTGTAAGACGATGTATGACAGCCTCAACCCGGGCTCGTGGCCTGGTTGGAGCCGATGCTAAGGCTGCATACACCTCCATTACAGGGTTTTGCTGTGATGTGTGACTTTTAGGACTTCCTTTCACTTCTTTACATTTTAGCTATTGTCCCTCCATTTCAATTGCATCACCAAGCCATCAAGTGAAGGGAAACAAAAAAAAATCTATCCATTCTAAAAAGTCTAAACGTCTTTCTCTAATGCTGTTATTCTTAAGGTATCCTTTGACATAACTTGATCATCTCCCCATCCTCACCAAATTCTTTATGTATACTGAAACTACTAGTTGATTAAAAAACACACACTTGCCCAGTCACACTAGGAAAACGTGAAAATGTTTTATAAGCTTTCAGCCATTGATTACGGTATATACTCCAGTGTAAGCCGACCCAAATATAAGCCGAAGCACACAAAAAAAATGGGTAAACTTATTGACTCGAGTATAAGCCTAGGGTGTCCATCTGCATGCCTCACTGTCTCACTTTGCCTCACTGTGCCCATGCCTCACTGTGCCCATGCCTTACTGTCACTGTGCCCAATCTCCCTACCTGATCTCCGGCGCTGTGTGACTAGACTGACGTTTAACATAGGAATCTATGGAAGGGGTGCCCGGCTTTGAAAAATCTATGCTCCCCTGACGTAGGCCCCTGGACAACAAGCTTTGCACACTTGTAGGGGAAGAGTGGGGCTACATGTGTGCCAAGTTTGGGGTCCAGGGGACCTAGGGCCGGCCGGTACCGGGTCCCCAAAATCACCAGAGAAATTACCGTTTAACATGGGAGTCTATGGAAGGGGTGCCCGGGTTTGAAAAATCGGTGCTCCCCGGCCGTAGGTCCCCCGGACAACAATCTTTGCATACTTGTAGGGGAAGAGTGGGGCTACATATGTGCCAAGTTTGGGGTCCAGGGGATCTACGGCTGGCCGGGATCAGGCGCACAAATTTGAAGATGGACACAGACTTGAGTATAAGCGGAGGGGGGCATTTTCAGCACAACAAAATGTGCTGAAAAACTCAGCTTATACTCGAGTATATACGGTATTTTTTCCCAGTATTAAAACCAGTTTAGCCTTTGTCCAGATGCTCTTGTGCCCTCTCATTTTGTTGACACAATTACTTTTAATGATTCAATAATAAGCCCATATTTGACCACAAATGAATACCTGTGTCCAGTTTTGAAATACTGATAACAGCTCCATTAAATTGGAACCTGGACTGGATTTTTGCATAACCAACATACATACCTAGGGTGCCAGGGGTTACACACGGACACACACAACTTACATTGCTGAATGTCTTGCCACCCAGAACCAGATTGCTGGTAGAAAAGGCAGACGGATGTTACTACTCTTTTAGGTTTTAGGGGTACTAATTAATAAAATACAAACTAACTTTTAATGCCCTTGCCCTCGTCTCAGTGCTCCTTGTGTGGTTGTGACATTTAATCTTGTTAGTGTGGTCTCAAAGCTAGCCTTGGTAGGGGGGCATAAGACAAGTTGGCCTTGAGGTTGTCAGAAAGTATAAATTTGCTCCAGAGTGGAACTGTATACTAAAACTGTTAATACATTTGAAATATGATGTGTAATTCTGTTCAGCCAGTCATGTGCTTTGCACATCCAAACAGGTATGCTTCATGTATTTTTTGATTTAGCTGTCCACCTTCCTATGTTGCCTTTGAGCCTCCATCCTGCTCACTGGAAAAAGAATCAACATCATCCCCAATGTCCAATGGGCAGTCATGTAAAGTGGTAAAATTGAATGAGAAAATATCAGAGTGATATTTTTGACTATGCAGCGTGGTGAAAGAGTTTCTAAATAAATCTTCAAATCCTTTGAAAAGACTGTAAACATACTGAATATGTATTTAAAAATACCCATATTTTTATTCTGATAAACCCCTGTTGAAGCCACATTTGTATACTTTTCATTGGGTCAATAGATGAGTGTTTCCACAATGCCCAGCTGCTATGGTGTTTGATGGATTGCCACTAGTATGATGTTAATACGTGACAAGTCCATTTTAATAGTTCTGCCTCTGTAGAAATTTCCTACAGCAGAGTGACAGTTTGATGAATTTCAGTACAGTTTAAAAGCAGCTCAGGCGTGTTCAGCTTTCACAAAGTGAATTCTTAAGCAAGTCTGCCTCTTCTTTTTTTTTTTTTTTTCCTAGTGTCATTAGCGGAACAAATTAAACTCTCTCTGGTTGGGTGATTGCAGCCAAACAGCAGAGTGTGGGAGATTATCAGTCCATAAGTTTGATTGGTTTATTGGCTGGGGCTCAGCCTAGTACCACATTTTCCCATGTCACAAGGGTGTACACGGAAACCCCAGAAGTTCTAGCAAATTTATGGTGTGGTGTGACAGCGACTTGCCGAGAAGCCATCAAAGGAAATCTGTTATTAATCGGCAATTCATTGACTGTGTTCCTCCAACCAGTTGAGCGTTTTGAGTTTCCAGTTACCCTTTGAAAACTGTGTGAGGTCTGCGAAATCTGTCAGCTAAGCTGCAATTATTGAACTCAATTAAACAAATACCTAATTAAAAAAGTGTCCTTGGGAAATTTAAAAAATAACAAAACAGGAAAAACTCAATGCGGCCAGTTATGCAAAAAAAAAAGAAAGTTTGTTATTTGATGTAATATAATTACAATGATGTAATTGAGAGACCTCTTTCTTATTTAAAGAGGAGCCATGCACTAAAAACATTTTACGGTCTTGATCAACTGCAGCCGTTTAAGTGTAGTAGTTACTACATAAAAAGCAATAAAATAGCATGAGACTTGTGCTATTGTTAAATAGCAAGTGCATGACTTATTCAAATGATAGTGCATGTGCATTTTTGTATTAGAAGTTTTTTCAAAGGGTAAATATGTTAGCAAGAACTACAGAGTCTTTTAAAGAGAACTAAACTGTGGGGCTACCACAGAGCCTTTGCCATAATGTGAAAGCATATTCACACATTATGGCAGACTTAACTCTGTATGACATCTTCCAGTACCAAGTAGCTCTGCATTCTTCCTCCCTATTCCACCATCTCTTCCGTACTCTGCCTTTTTGTTTTTCTTTCTTTCTGTCATTGGTTGGTCATTAATAATTATTATTATAATACAGGATTTATATAGCGCCAACAGTTTGCGCACAACATTGTTGTGAATAGGGCACATAACTGATGCGCATGAAAACTGATGTCAACGTGTATAAAAAAAAAAAAGATGTGAAACTGATGTCTCTGCAAGTGAAATCAGCACAGTTTTCCCATCAGTTTTCATGCATGTATGATGTAAACGAGCCCTTAGGCCCCTTTTCACACAGGCTTTCTGATCAGGACTGCCTGTCAGTTTTTCAGGCGGACCTGATCGGACCCTCCATTCACTCATATGGAGCGGCAGGTTTCAGCGCTGACAGGTCCACTGACACCCACTGCTATCCAATCCGATCCTGTCCGTGAAATCCAGACGGATGGTGACCCGATTTTCCATCTGTCTGGCGGATCGGATAGGATTGGATGAAAATGGACAGACGGACAGTTTTTTTTCTTCTGATCTCCCCATAGAGGAGAGCAGCACTTTGACTTAGCTGTATGAAAGGACCCTTAAAGTCTGTGCTCCCTTAAGCCCACCCTCTAGCTGAATGTTTGCTTTAGGCTCCTAGTGAGTGGGAAAGACCCTTTCAGTTAGTCAAGCATCTATTTGGGCATACCTGACTGATCAGTGTGTTGCCCATGCACTGTTGTCTGCCTGATCCTGAAGGAGTGCAGCTAATGATGCATCAACTCTGGTCTTTCTGCTCACTAAAAGGGTAATTTCTTGTAGCTAGGAGCCATGGAGGGACCCAAAACAAGCATGACACCACAGGTGTCTAGTGGAGTATTAGCTGACAAAACATGAGCCTATGCTTTCCACCTGGCATTTTTCAGAGAGTGTACATCTTGTTGAGAGTAAACGCTGCAATGCACCTCAGGCAGTGTACAAAAAAAAATCATAGTAGAAAGAGGAATGCATTTTCAAGCAGAAGAGACATAAAAAGTATCATACAGAGAATGAACATCAGTTGCATAACATATTCACAAGGATGAAAACTGGAAAAAGTCCACAAATTTTTGCAAAAGGTACAAAGTCAATGCTAAGATTATGTAGAATAAACATACAAGTCATAACTTCATGGTGGAGGATGCAAGAGCAGGCAAAGAAATTGACCCATAGTGTTTGGTGTAATGCCTCATTGAATACAATTTGTAGGAATTTTAAAATTAGAAAAACATCCGGGGTGATTACCCAGAACAAAGAGTAAAATGGTAAAGCCACGGGGTTGAACATTGGGAAAAGAAATACGGGCTTCCACCTGAGGGGGCCAGAGCATTTGGAGTGCATAAATCAATAGAACAGTGGGGGGAAAAAAGGGACCCCCACCAACAGAGAATTGTCACACATTCAAATAATTAGCTTCTGCTGGGGGTATCTCCTGAATGGGGACAGATAGGAAAGGGCACCAGGATTGGCCTGAAAGCAGGGGTTATGGTCTTATAGCAATTGCTTGTACTTGGAGAACCATATACATTCTTTTCAATAGTGCCATATTTTGTTTTGGTCAAAAGTCTTGTCTCTGAGGGCCTGGCCTCTATAAGGTCTTCGATCTCTTGGACATCAGTCACTTGGGCAAACCATTGCCTTACTGTTGGATTTGGGCTTTTCCAGGAACTAGGAATGCAGGCCATGGCAGCGTTTAAAAGGTGAATAAACATGAATTTCTTGTATCTCCTTTGGGATATGGGCGTAAGATTCAGAAGTACAGTGGCAGGTCTATTAGATGAGGAGAAACCTGTAAATTGCTGGATTATTGCCAGAATGATTGTAAAGCAGAGCAATCCCAGAAGATGTATAGACAAGATCCTGTATGCACATTACATTGCCAACATAGGACACTTTGTTTAGGAAATAGTTTGGCCAAGATTGATTGTGTCCTATACATCTGGCTATGATCTTGAAAGAGATATCTTGTTACTGATAGTTGCCTTATGGGAAAGAGGATAAAATATGCTGTTCTGATCTTCCATAAAAGTAAGTCTTTCCCCCATTTACGGAGGAAGCTTGGATCATCTTGTGATTGAGCATCCACCAGGAACTAGTATGAAAAAGATAGGGTTCGACATATTGCCCCAGTTGCTATGCAAATCTTTTCATAGGAAATCAATTCCCTAACCAAGTGTCCAACTTTTGGAACAGAATGTCAAAAAATTGATAATTGGTGTTGATGCCAAGCATTTAGTGCAGGAGCCTCATAGGTCAGTGTAAGGGTTGAAAAAACTCCCCAAGCAGCCCCAGCTAAACAATTCCTTTGCCCTCAGCACTCTATCTACCCATATACGAAAAGGGTTTATCCGCTTGGAAGAAAACCTTGGAAGAAAACCATCTGGCCTTCAGGAAGAAGCTTAAGACCCATCTCTTCTGAAGACACAGGCAGACACAGGCTGCAAAAGCGCCTTGAGGCGATTTTAGTTCGCATTTGTAGCAGTATACAAGTTATTCATTCATTCAGTGTGACTCAGGAGAAATTTGGGATGGCCCAAATTGGTGGTCACCGGAGTCGAAAGCTCTGGAGGCTAACAGTGGAAAAGTATTTGTCCATCTCGTGTAACTTGGGCCAGTTAATGAGTTTCTGTAAAGGGGTTTTGAATAGGCTGCCCTGCCAATGGTAATCCTGCTTAAGGTGTTGGTGAACAGTCTTGTTCGACAGAAACACACAGTTTAAACTGATTGTTCCTACAGCAGTCTTTAACACGTATTATGTTTGTTGGTGGTGCAATACCTTGTTCTGTCTGATAAACCCACCCTACCTCTAACTTTTGACCTGGTCAGGATATCTCTGCTAATGTGTGGGGCCTTGCCTTGCCTAACAAGTTGGATGAATTTCATTCTCAGAGAACAGAAGAAGGCATGAGGGATATGGATGGGTAATGTTTGGAGCAAGTAAAGTAATCAAGGCAGAATGTTGATTTTGGGAGTATTGCACCTCCTGAACCAGGAGAGTGCTAGGGTACTTCTTGTACCAAGATCTTTTACAATAGTCCACATAATCAGAAGGAAGTTTTACTTAAATATCAATATAAGGTTAGCTGGTAAGTGGGTACCCAGATAGTTGAGGGACTGAGCTGCCCAGCGAAAGGAGAATTTAGGGCACATGGTCTTCAATGTAACATCAAATATTAAGGGCCTACAGTTTCTGTAGATTCACTTTTAAGGGTTGCTTTTAATAGGATCCTTTACCCATAAGGATTTTTTTTTTAAATATGAGGCTGCCGCCTTCTACCAGTTTCTGATCTGTCTGCGTCACTGGGGACCTGATGCGCATGCGGCCGCCGGGCACCCGCGATTGCCCAGTAACTGAGCAGGACCGTGGATCTGTGTGTGTAAACACACAGATCCACGTCCTGTCATTGAGAGGAAACCGATGGTGTGTCCCTTGTACATAGGGACACCGATCGGTCACCTCCCCCAGTCAGTCCCCTCCCCCCACAGTAAGAATCACTCCCTAGGGAACACGTTTAACCCCTTGATCGCCCCCTAGTGTTAACCACTTCATATTTATACAGTAATCAATGCATTTTTATAGCAGGGATCGCTGTATAAATGTGAATGGTCCCAAAAATGTGTCCGATGTGTCCGCCGCAATATCGCAGTCACGATAAAAATCGCTGATTGCCGCCATTACTAGTAAAAAAAAAAAAAATGCTATAAATCTATCCCCGACTTTATAGCTGCTATAACTTTTGCGCAAACCAATCAATATACGCTTATTGCAATTTTTTTTACCAAAAATATATAGAAGAATACATATTAGCCTAAACTGAGGAAAAAAATTGTTTAAAAAAAAAAAAAAAAATGTATATTTATTATAGCAAAAAGTAAAAAATATTGTTTTTTTTTCAAACTTGTCTCTATTATTTTGTTTATAGCGCAAGAAATAAAAACCTCAGAGGTGATCAAATACCACCAAAATAAAGCACTATTTGTGGGGGAAAAAATTCTAAAAATTTCATTTGGATACAATGTTGCATGACAGCGCAATTGTCATTCAAATTGTGACAGCGCTGAAAGCTGAAAAATGGCTTGGGCAGAAAAGGGGTGAAAGTGCCCTGTATTGAGGTGGTTAAAGGCGCTGCTAGCATTTTGAGCCCCTCTCTGCAGCTAGGCTGCGAAAAAAGGGGGCATTATTTGCATATAGAGGAAAAGAGATTTAATCTCCAAACAAGGAAAGGCTTCTTTACAGTAAGAGCTGTAAAAAAGTGGAATAGACTCCCTGAAGAGCTTGTGCTGTCCAGCTCAATAGATTGCTTTAAAAAAGTCCTGGATTCTTTCCTAAATGTACATAATCTAACTGGATACTAATATTTATAGGTAAAGTTGATCCAGGGAATATCCGATTGCCTCTTGGGGGAATCAGGAAGGAATGGTTTCTCTTGCTGGAGCAAATTGGATCATGCCTTGCTGGTTTTTTGTTTGCCTTCCTCTGGATCAACTGTGGGTATGGGGTTGTGTATATAGGATCGTAAATTATATATTTTTCTCTTATCGTCCATGGACTGACACAGCTGGATACTGTAAACGTTTGAGTATATGTCCCTGCTCGCAGGAGAAGATCTAGGCAGAATGTTAGATTGTTAGACACGCACATTCTAGAACAAACCAGAGCTGAACAGCTCCGCCCAGGGGGGCGGTCCCTCTGGACATTACCCTCCCACCTGCAGCTAGCAGCCTCAGTTTTGTTCTGCCTAGCAGAAGGAGAAGATGTGGCTCTCTCAGGAGCCAGTCTCCTGGAAGATTTTACTTTAAAATTTTATTCCTTTGGGAATTTTATTATTTTATTTTTTAGACCTTCAATCAACTGTCGGCTGGGCAACAGGTTGGGTACACTGGTATCCTCGTAGTCTTCCCTGTCCGACCATCGAGCGTGCTGATCCTCGCCTTGTGTGCGTGAGACTCAGTTCACGACATGCCCCATGACTCCAGGGGTGCCCGGGTTGCTTTCATGCTCCCGCGGTCCTCTTAAGATTGAACAGTGCCTGACTGTATGTCTCGCGGTGGACCGGGCGGACAGCTACGCAGTACTGCTCTGTGATAGGTCTGTCTGAAACAAGCCAGTGGGTCCCTGAAAGGGACGGGTAAGTAGTCTCTCCTACTGCAGGTGAGTACATGCTGGCTGTGTTTCTTTATTTTGGGGGTTTCTCCCTGTCTCCCCCCTGTTATGCTGCTCTCTGCAGCCTGTACTGGTGCTATGCTGTGGGGGTGCTTGGGGGTCACTCTGGCCTGGCTGGGCGCTCATGTCTGTAGTGGACTCTGGGGAGAGGGGCAGTTTTTCTGGTGTGTAAGGTGATTATTGCACGCGCATTAGCGCTGTTTGAGGTGGTTATTGCGTGCGCCATTAGCGCGCATTAGAGCTTTGAATTTCGCACTCGGCGGCCATCTTGGCGTGGTTCAATGGCGCAGTTATAGCTGTGGCCGGTGGCCATTTTCTTGTAGCCGCCACACATTTACTTTCGGTTTCGGCCTCTAGCGGCGGCGCGGTGCGAATCTCCTCACAGATTCTTCACTCTCAGGCTCACAGCTTACGGGTGTACCTGTCTGCTACTGTTTCCATTCGGAAGTCTGACCTACTGTTTGTGTCTGTCTCTGGTCCAAAAAAGGCCAGAGCGGTGTCGTCTGCCACCGTCTCTAGGTGGATCAGGCAAACTGTCATACAGGCCTATGCCCTTAAGTGGCGGGTGCCTTCCTTTCCGGTTGCGGCGCATTCCACCAAGGCAATTGGTGCTTCCTGGGCCTTCTGACGTCAAGCGTCGGTTGCACAAGTGTGCAAGGCGGCGACCTGGTCGCCCGTTCATACCTTTTCAAAATTGTATAAGGTTGATGTGGCTGCATCTTCGGATGCTTCCTTCGGCCGCAAAGCATTGCAGGCCGCTGTTTAATGTTGCAACTCCTACATTGAGGAGCTCTACTTGTTTGGAGTGAAGTTTTGGTTGTTCCTTTACTACTGCTCCCACCCTTCTGATACTGCTTTGGGATGTCCCACACGTTTACAGTATCCAGCTGTGTCAGTCCATGGACGATAAGAGAAAATAGGATTTTTGTACTCACCGTAAAATCCGTTTCTCTGACGTCCATGGACTGACACAGCACCCACCCTTCCTTTTAAGGTTTGTACTGCTTTGTTACGAACTGAGGCTGCTAGCTGCAGGTGGGAGGGTAATGTCCGGAGGGACCGCCCCCCCTGGGCGAGGCTGTTCAGCTCAGTTTTTTTCTAGAATGTGCGTTTCTAACATTCTGCCTAGATCTTCTCCTGTGAGCAGGGACATATACCCAGACGTTTACAGTATCCAGCTGTGTCCGTCCATGGACGTCAGAGAAACAGATTTTACGGTGAGTACAAAAATCCTATTTTTTTTCTTTCTTTTATTTGATATTTGGTAGGACTTTCTATAACGGTTTGTTCTGACTGCGGTCACATTGTAGTGTTAAAACAAAGGTACTTTCTCCATACAGGAGGCATCTTAAAGAGGTCATTACCAACAAAGGATTTTGTACTAAGTATTAAATACATTTCTGGTAGCATGTTCAATACTTTTCTCATGTGTCATTCCATTTTATTACACCTAACTTAATTGTTTTGGTTTCTTTGCATGGATAGATTGCATGGGTTGTTACCGACATGTGGTCAGTAGCACCTGAAAAATGGTGACATGTTCAATACTTGTATTACCTGCTGTAAGTGTGAATGTTGCTTCACAAATAACACCAAAGTAAATACTGCAATGCTGATTCAACTGTGCTTCCAAATACACTGTACTCTCCTTTACAGTATGTCCCTAAATATTGCCATCCCTATGTAAAATAATAAAAATCAAAATTCTAGAAATATAAATAATAAAACACATTGATTAGATATTTACGTTAAGCTAATAAAATTGTTTTATGCACTTAAAAGAAGAACATAAAAAATTGTAGAGGTCCTTAAAATCATTTGTAGAAAGATAACTGCCCCTATTGAATTACAAAGTACAAGAAGCAATCTTCACATAATGCTTGCAGGGAAACATGTGAATGGCCAATGACCAAAACCCTTTTTTTTTCATAATGAACCTATTAAAGGTTTACGTAATAGATTAATTACTGCTGAGCAGTTTAACTTCCAGCGGTGTTTGTCAGCCTCTTTCATTTGAGGGTAAGAAATAAAACTTCAGCCTTGCTTTATGAACAGACAGTCAGTGAAACGTGAAAATAAACAGCTGTGTGGTTTGTTTAACGAAAACAGTTCAACTGTCACACCAGCTAGTTTTAAAACATTTCCATATGAGACAGGTAAAATGGGGCTGTTAGCGATGTTGGTGGGCAGGGAGCGAGAAGGATGGAATTTAAGTCTTCAAAGCGTTATTAGCTTATTAGCAATTTTTCAGATCGAATCAGAATGTCAGAGGGACCTAGAACAATGCAATAAAGGAATATGGTTTATAGTAAGTTTCATTATCAAAGAGAGAGATGATCCTGATAGTCTGTTTTCAGCTGCTTCTATTAACCCTGGGAAAGTACCTTTTGTTTTAACAGTACAATGTGACCGCAGTCAGAACAAACCGTTATAGAAAGTCCTACCAAATATCAAATAATGGCAACTCACACATGAGCGTATCTGGAAAGTATTTGGGTGGGTTTTCAAATATCCTTATCAATATTATTGTGTCTCTTAGATGATGCAGTGTGTTTTTTTTATTTTGTGTAGTGAATCCTATTTTGTAAAGTTAGGATTTTCATATTGTTGGCTATCTGTTTATTCATTTTGGCATAATGCAGCCAGTGTCTAGCATTGACATTTGACCAGAATCCTGCTTTGTCACCCTTAAAGTTAAGCCAAAAACATGAGATGGCAGTCAGGGTGGGGAATAACTTTTGAAGCCGACACTATTTATGATTCCCCTAATATGAAAAAAATAGGATTTTTGTACTCACCGTAAAATCCTTTTCTCTGTCGTCCATGGACGGACACAGCTCCTTAAATCTTAACAAAGTGGGTTATGTTACGTCTGTTAGGAGAGGACTAGGCAGAACATATTAGTTATCTTAAAACATGTAACTTTAACAGAGTTGAACAGCCCCGCCCAGGGGGCGGTCCCTCCGGTCATAACCCCTCACCCAGCAGCATACAGCTCAGTTCGTCAAAAAGCAGTACAAACTTAAAAAGGAGGGGTGAGTGCTGTGTCCGTCCATGGACGACAGAGAAAAGGATTGTATGGTGAGTACAAAAATCCTATTTTCTCTTTTTGTCCATGGACGGACACAGCTCCTTAAATCTTGACAAAGTGGGACATCCCCAATCAGTGTCAGAAAAAACGAGGGGTTGGAACAGCAATCAAAAGAAGACTTAACTTCACCCCAAACAAACAAAGCTTCTCAACGGAGGAGTTGCAACCTCAAACAGCCGCCTGCAAAACCTTGCGGCCAAAGGAAGCATCCGAAGATGCACTCACATCAACCTTGTAAAACTTTGATACAGTGTGAGCAGACGACCAGGTCGCCACCTTACACACCTGTGAGACAGATGCCTGATGTAGGAATGCCCAGGAGGCACCAATTGCCCTGGTCGAATGTGCCGTGACAGGAAAGGGAGGCGCCCGCCCCTTAAGGGCATAGGCCTGGATTACTGTCTGCCTGATCCACCTAGAAATGGTGGCCGACGAGACCGCCAGGCCCATCTGTGGACCAGACACCGACACGAACAGTGAGTCAGACTTCCGGAATGGAGCCGTAGCAGACAAGTACACCCGTAGGGCACGTACCACGTCTAAAGTATGTAGCGCAACCTCCTTGGGATGCGACGGCCGAGGACCCAAGGATGGAAGAACAATGTCCTCGTTTAGGTGAAAGGCCGAAACTACCTTAGGAAGAAAGGAAGGCTGCGGGCGTAGCACCGCTTAATCCTTATGGAGGACCAAGTAAGGTGACTTGCAAGACAAGGCCGCCAATTCAGAAACCCTTCTGACCGATGTAATAGCAACTAGAAAGGCAACTTCCTGAGACAGCGTTGAGAGGAATCTCCCTGATGTTCTCAAAGGGAGTTTCCTGAAGTACCGAGAGCACTAGATTCAAGTCCCACGGAGGAAGCGGTGGTCTAATCGGGGGAACCACGTGTCGGACCCCCTGCACAAGCGTACTTACCAATGAGTGAGCCGCCAGGGGTCGTTGGAAGAAGACAGCCAAGGCTGAAATCTGACCCTTAATAGTTCTTAAGGCAAGTTTCTGATCCACGAAACCGAATATGCCCGCGGGCGCCAATCCATCTCTTCACACATAGAGATGTATGCCTTCCAAGTGCGATGGTAGATCTTCTGGGAAGATGATTTTCGGGCCCTCAACATAGTGGAGATTACTGAATCTGACAGACCACGGTCCCTTAGTACCTGGCTTTCAATAGCCATGCCATTAAAGCCAGAGACTGTAAAGCAGGATGAAGAATGGGACCTTGAGACAGAAGGTCCTCCTGCTATGGCAGACACCAGGGAGCGTCTGCTACCAGTCTCACGAGGTCGGCGTACAAGGGACGCCGGGGCCAGTCTGGGGTGATTAGAATCACCGGAATCCCCTCAGCCTCCACTCTGCGGAGCAGACGAGGAAGCAATTTTATTGGGGGAAAGGCATAAATTAGCCGATACTGACCCTATGGAGCCACCAACGCGTCTGACGCGTCTGCCCAGGGATTCCTGGACCTGGCCACAAACCTCGACGCCTTGCGATTGAGTCAGTTTTTTCACGCCCGAAATGTAAGCTGCTGATAGAGCAAGCACGCTCCTTTCGGCCTATCTTAGGATGTGAGCGACCTCTGACGCTGCAGCCAAGCTCCTTGTTCCTCCCTGATGGTTGACATAAGCCACCGCCGTAGCGTTGTCCGACTGGATCCTAACCGGATGCCCTTGAAGTCTCTGCGACCACTTGGAGAGGCACAGTCTGATCGCTTGAAGTTCGAGGACATTGATCGGTAGGAGAGACTCTTCCGGAGTCCAGCGGCCCTGGGCCAACTGAACCCCCCAGACTCCCCCCCCCCCCCAACCGGTCAGGCTGGCGTCCGTCGTGATCACCGTCCAGTGGAAGGGAAGGAAAGACTTCCTGGACTGAAGTGCCGGGGATGTCAGCCACCAAGTCAGAGAGGCCCTGACTAGGTGACTCGCCTTAATCTGATGATCCAGGGACAATGGGGATTTGTTCCATTTGGACAGAATCTCCTTCTGCAGCACCCGAGTATGGGATTGGGCATACGGTACAACCTTGAAAGAGGCGACCATGAGGCCCAGGACTCTCATGCAGAAACGGAGGGACGACCATTTGCGGGATGTCAACAACCTTACTGCATTCTGGAGCGTCTGCAACTTCTCTGGAGGGAGATAAAGTCTCGCCTCCGATGAGTCCAGAATCGGCCCCAGATATTCTAGGCGCTGAGTCGGAGCTAACACCGACTTCTGGAGGTTCAGTATCCATCCAAAGTCTTGGAGAGTCTGACTGGCTATAGACACGTCCTCCTCTAATTCTGAGCTGGAAGCAGCTCTCAGAAGAAGATCGTCTAAGTAACCTATGACGGTAATGCCTCGCTGTCTGAGCAAAGCTAGAATAGGGGCGAGCACCTTGGTGAAAACTCTTGGTGCTGACGCCAGGCCAAAGAGGAGAGCCACAAACTGATAGTGGTCCTCCCCAACCGCAAAACACAGAAACCTCTGGTGTCTGTCACATATGGGGACATGCAAGTACGCGTCCTTGAAGTCCAGGGACGCCAGAAAGTCCCAAGGATGGAGTGCAGCTACCACCGAGCGAATTGATTCCATCCTGAATTTCCGAACCTTCACAAAGGCATCAAGGGCCTTGAGGTCTAGGATAGGACGAACTCGTCCTTCTTTGGGACCATGAACAGATTTGAGTAGAATCCCTGAAACCTGTCCTGCCGCGGTACGGGTATGATTACCCCGCGTATTAACAAGTCTTGAACAGCACCAGTCAGGGCAGCCCGCCGAGATGGTAGGAGAGGAAGATTTGAGGGAAAGAATCTGTTTGGACAAGAAAGAAACTCGATTTTGTACCCTGAAGAGATCACTCTGCAAACCCACTGGTCGGAAAGCGGGGAGGTCCAGTGAGCTCTGAACTTGGGAAGACTTCCCCCCACCCAAATATCGGGTGGGGGCAAGACTTCATGCGGAACGGACTTGTTTGTGGGCTTGGATTGCTTGCGCACCCAGTGACGGTTCTGTCCCCCAGCTGAAGCTTTATCGGCTTGGGAGGGTCTGCTAGTGGGCCCCGACAGACGAAAATGGCGCTTTTCTGCGGGGAAGGAAGGCCCCTGTTTATGGGGTGGCCCTTTATCCTTGGTGGACTGAGGTAGAAGTGTGCTCTTACCTCCAGTGACATCCTTAATGTCGTCCAGTGAGGTGCCAAAGAGCCTCCCACCTTTGAAAGGCAAATCTGTCAGAGCTTTCTTAGAAGCTTGGTCTGCGGACCAGCATTTTAGCCATATCAGGCTGCGCAAGACCACCACTGATACAGAGGCCTTGGAAATTAAGGGAGTCGCATCCAGGATTGCATTACATACATACACCAGACCCTGCACCTTCTGGTTGGCTAGTGTACCAATTTCTTGTGGGAGCTGATGCTTCTCTACTGCCTGATGCAAAAGTTTAGCCTATTCAGTGAGTGTCTGAGACACCAAAGTTGCAGCCTCTAACGGCCGCAATGCTGACCCCAGCATGACAAACACGGTCCGAGTCACCGCTTCGGATCTCCTATCAGTAGGCAGGGGTCCCCTCCACCGGGATAGTGGTTACTTTGTTCAACCTCCAATACCGGGGGGGGGGGTCAACAACAGGGGGAGAAGACCATTTTTTCAAAAGGCTCTCTTCAAAGGGTTAACGGACCGCCATGCGCTGAGGGACCACAAAGGACCTCTGCGGCCGTTCCCATTCCTTATCTATGAATCTGTCAAAGAAATCAACATAAGGAAAAACCTTTACAGAGCGAGTCTTTTTGTGTGACCCAAAAGGGACTGACACCCCCGTGGATGTCCCAGCAGAATCTTCAAGCTTAAGGGTGTCCCTTACTGCATTGTTAAGTGCTCCCACAAGTGCTCTGTCCTGCACTGACCTGGACGAGGAGTCCTCCTCAGTGCCCGGACGGTCCTGGTCCACGTCCTCTGACGCCTCAGAACAGGGGTCCTGTGCTGCAGCCAGGCCCGAGTCAGAGCATTCCCCAGGAGATTGCGGGGGGGGGGCACTTTTTACCCCCTATACGCCCGCATGCTACTTCCACCCTGGCAACAAGGACTGCCATGGTAACTGCAGGTGCAGGGGCACCAGTTGCTGCCACCGGAATGTCTGGGGAAGAAATACCAGCTTCAGACTCCATTCTGACCCACTGACAGTCCTTAGGGACTAAGTCAAGACACTTTTGACAAAAAAAGTCCACCCTCCTGGTTGCGCTGACCGGTGGGTTACCCAGGGACTCGCCACCTAGCCAGAGACTGCTCAGCGCCGCTTGTCCATCTGCCTCACACACTGCGTGTGACTGAGGTGTTCTGTGAGGTAAATATCGATATTCGCACTGTTCAGGGAGCCTCCAGCACTAGAGGCTAAGCCATACAGTGAAAAGCACATCCAAAATGGCCACCGGACACCTCAGGGAAAAGAGGTGCGGGCTACAAGAAAATGGCTGCCAGCAATGAAGACCTGCGCCACAGCACGGCCACAACAAAATGGCCACCAATGGAATTTTCCAATGTTAAATGAAAACCAACAGAAAATGGCGCCGACGCTACCAAAAATGGCGCCCGAGCATAAGGTGGATGAGAAGGCCGCAGGGACACCTAACGGAGGCCCCCCAGAAAGCATGGCACCCTCACAGAAGCGGACCCTAACAGCTCTACAGCCCCCAACCAGGTACGGAGACCCCTACAGGTCCACCCCGCCGACGCATTAGGCCCTGCACTGGGGAGGAGGAAAGAGGAGGGGGACAGAGGGAGGGAAAAGGAGGACAGGGGACTCCCTAATGACCCTCTAGGAAGCCCAGCTGTTCCAAACTGACACAAAACAGGAGGAACTGTACTTACCCGTCCACGCGTGAACATGCTGGTGCATTCCAGACAGACTCACCGCCGGACATACGGAGTGGCTCTCGGCCATCGCTCACTGTGACTGAACCCCGAGTAGGTCAGTCATATGTGGGCCCCGGAGCAAAAAACTCACCGGCCACCCCTGGAGTAACGGGGCATGTTGTGGCCGACCCAGCGCTCAGCTAAGGTCTGCTCACGCTCGATCGCCGGACTGGGGAGACTACCAGGATCTCTAATATCCAGCTCGTCACCTAGCCGACACTTGATAGAAGATCACAGGATCAAAAAAAAATAATAAAAAGTAAAAATTTCTGTAGGACTCTGGGCCCAAGGGGGAGCCAGGTCCATCTCCTCTACTAGGCAGAAAAAAAACTGAGCTGCATGCTGCAGGGTTGAAGGGTTATGACCGGAGGGACCGCCCGCTGGGCAGGGCTGTTCAACTCTGATAAAGTTACATGTTTTAAGATAACCAACATGTTCTGCCTAGTCCTCTCCTAATAGACGGAACATAACCTACTTTGTCAAGATTTAAGGAGCTGTGTCCATCCATGGACGAAAAGAGAAATATATGATTTGCTATTGATTCATTCATTTGTTGAATTCAGTTAAAAGGTAATTCTCAGGGGAGAATCTATTCAAAGGGGACTTGAAGACAAACAATAAACTTCATGTTTGGAATACTTCCATGCTGCGATATTGTGGGGGGGGGGGGGGGGGCTTGATCTCGAGTCTTTCCAGAATCAAGATGTACAGTTACAGGTTAATCACCAACTCAAACTGTAGGAGTAATCCCCTGCGCATGGGTTAGATAACCAAAATAGGAAAAGTAGCTCTGTTGCAAAGATGGATAATTCTCCTGAAGCCTTGCTGCCCTCTAGAACCAGGGTTGTCCTCAGACTACTGTAAAAATAGATGAAAGAAAAGGAGTTAATAAAATACATACTACTCACATAGGTAGTAAAAACGCCTTTCCGATAACTCAAGCATAGGAGGGACCTCATCAGGGTCCCTGCTGGCTGAGGTGTTTCGGAGGTATGTCCTTCTTCGTCAGAGCCTGTCTGTAGCACCACATTTTTTTAAAACTTGGTTGTGCAAACGTAACTGACAAATATATGAAGTGGAAGTTTTTTGTCTATTTTTGTATAGAGTGGGGAGGAGTTGGATATCTTGATTAGATTGTAACTGTTTTATGCATTCTTATTTGGGAGATTTCCCATTCTGTACGTTGTGGGATTTGTTTTCTTCTGTGTTCTGTCATTTTAACTGTTCCAGTTGGTTCAGGAAATATCCCATATGGAAACAAAGTAGCAGTAAATTCTATTATCCTGTCTTAGCCTTCTATAAGGAATGATGAGTGCTGGGCTGCATGGAGGAATAGGTAAGATGGGTGCAAGTATTAAAGGAAGGAAGAGGTGTGTAAAATGGTGGTGTTTAGCTAGGATATTTCTAACCCTAAATGAATACCATAGGCCAACATTTTGGCTGAGAGGTCAATTGTTTACATAGAAGGAAACAGATCTGCATCTTTTCATATATGGCTAATGACATACTTTAACCACTTCAATACCATGCACTTATACAGCTTCCTGCCCAAGCCAATTTTGAGCTTTCAGCGCTGTCGCAATTTGAATGACAATTGCGCGGTCATGCTACACTGTACCCAAACAAATTTTTTATCATTTTGCTCCCACAAATAGAGCTTTCTTTCGGTGGTATTTGATCGCCTCTGCGATTTTTATTTTTTGCACAACAAATAAAAAAAGAGCGAAAATTAAAAAAAAAACTAAGTTTTTCTTTGCTTCTGTAAATTTTTTTTGTAAATAAGTACCTTTTCTACTTCAATGACGGGCACTGATAAGGCGGCACTGAAGGGCACTGATAAGGCGACACTGATGGGCACCGATGAGGTGGCACCAATGAGGTGGCACTGATGAGGTGGCACTGATGATGGGCACTGATAGGCGGCACTGATGGGCACTGATAGGTGGCACTGATGGACACTATTAGGTGGCATTGGTGGCACTGGTGCCCAGCAATGCCAGCCACCACACATTGTGAAAGTACCAGTCAGTGCCCATTTGTGGGCACTGATTGGCATATTTTTTTTTATGTTTTTATTTTATTTTTATTTTTTTACTACATGTGGATGGCCATGGGGGCCATCCACATGATTGGGGCTTCCCTGGTGGTCCTGGGGGGCTTCCCTGGTGGTCTAGTGTGGGTATCCGAGGGGGGGCTGCGCTGATAAACAATCAGCGCGAACCCCCCCTGTCAGGAGAGCCGCCGATCGGCTCTCCTCTACTCGCGTCTGTCAGACGCGAGTGAGGAAGAGCCGATCAACGGCTCTTCCTGTTTACATTGTGATCAGCCGTGATTCAACACGGCTGATCACGTGGTAAAAAGCCTCGGAGGCTTTTTACCGAGATCAGTGTAGCGGTGGGTCAGACTGACCCACCGATCGCCGCGATGCGCGCCCCCCCCGTGCGCGCGGCGGCTGTTATCCCGCAGGACGTCATATGACATCCATTGTGGATAACTGAACCACTTCCCGGACGTCAATCTGCTATTGACGGGGCGGGAAGTGGTTAAAAAAACATTATAAATCTCCTGTCTTATCCATGAGCTATTGCGGTATAAGACAGCTGTCGCTCTCATTTTGTATTTGGGGAGCAGAATATGTGCAAAGTGTATTGATATTATTAATGTTTACATCTTGTTTTTGTACCGTTCCTACCTCTCGTTATACCTGAAAATTTAAATAAAATTTCAGTAAATGAAAAAAAACGTTATAACTCACATCAGATTGTATAATGAATCAAATATTTGTTAAACAACATGTTCTTTAGAAGACTACCGCCACCACACAAGTTGGTATTTTAAGGATTTGTCACATAAGGCTGTGCTAGATAGATGATCAGGGCATCCTGTAGAATTCCTCCAGTGTAGTGCAGGTTGGTGTTTGAGAAAATATGATTTTTGTCTCTAAACAGCAGAGTTATCGTCAACGTTTCTTCTTTCAAATGCTTTGATAAATGAGGCCCATGTGTCTATTGAACTTTGATTTCCCTGTATGTCGGAAAACCATGTGAATAGGACTGTCTTTCTCTTCTTGTGTGTCTGCACATGCTTCCAATCGCCTCATTCATGGCACTATGAGCTCTGCGTGGGGTTTCATTTTATAGACTAATGTGTCTGCGACTTGCAACATTTCTCATTTATGATCAGTGTTTTGTGACCATCACATGTGCTTTCAGTTTACATGCTAATCAAATGCACAGGTGAGATGGCTACATAGCTATGTAACACATTGCTCATCAGAATTCATCCATGGTCCCAGCACAGCATCAATGTTCTATTGAATACACAGGATTCTACTGATGGAGATAATCTATTGGCCAGATGCATTTCTTGAGAATCCAGTTCGTCTCCATTTGTCTGAATAAACTGTGTCCAAATTGCTGCTTGTTTTTAGGATTTATAATTTGTAAAAATTTACAAAATACCTTTCATGCCTTGAGTTAATGAAGAGTTAATGAAGACAAATTGGTCTAATCTCTCACAAGGGATTTATTTTTCATTTTCTTTTCTTTTATGTGATTTCTGGGCAATATTTTAACTGTTCGCTTTTCTCTGGTATGTATCTTGTTCCTGTACTGTGTAGATGTCCCAGGTATATTAAAGGAGAAGTCCAGCCTGAGCTTTTTAGGCTGGGCTTCTTCTCTAGGGTCAAAGGAGTACAATGAGCGATGCTGACTGACAGACTGACTGCTCGGGGAGGAGTGAGAACCGAGCCATCAGCGGTGTTCGGTGGCTCGCTTCTCAGTGCAGAGACGCTGGGGACAGATGCAGCATCAGTCTGATGCTGCATCCACCGAGGTAGGTATGACTAGCCAAAAAAAAACAACCCACTTCTCTTTTAAAGTTGTGTAAAATGTTTGTTTAAAATGAGCTTTAATTTATTTTTTGAAGGCCAAGTATGGTATGCTTATGTTTTGCCTTCCCTGCTTTCTGGATTTCCTTTCATGAATATTCTATTAAATGTTTAAATAAATCCTTTCTTTTTTTCCGCTGTATACCTCATTTTAGTTTCAAAGTGATATTATCAAAGGGTCTCTATGCTTATCTATGTAATACAGGCAGACCGTGGCTGGTGGGAAGTGCAGGCAAGGTGCTGTACATAGTTTCCTAAAAGCATCACAGCACACTGCCTCAGTACTCTTTCCAAGCAAGCTGTGGGGTGTTTTCCAAGAGGCGTTATACAAATATCAAAATGCCTTGATAGATGGGTGTTAGGCGGTGTGAGTGAGAGTTTACATGTAGATCACCCTTGGTGATGCCCACATATGATGCTAAGCTTCCATTAATAAAATAACTGAAATCCAATTAATTAAAGGGGCAGGCCAGGGACAGTCAGGCTTTGGAAGAAAAGGATAGATTTCTTCCTCAATGCTCTGTCTAATTGGGCGACTATGTGGCAGATGAGGTTTAATGTTGATAAATGTAAAGTTATGCACTTGGGGGCTAAGAATATGAATGCATCATACATACTAGGGGGAGTACAACTGGGGGGATCCGTAGTGGAGAAGGATCTGGGGGTTTTGGTAGATCATAAGCTCAATAATGGCATGCACTGCCAAGCTGCGGTTTCCAAAGCGAGCAAAGTCCTTTCTTGTATTAAGAGAGGTATGGTCTCCAGAGAGCGAGATATAATTTTGCCCCTGTTCAAATCATTAGTAAGACCTCATCTGGAATATGCAGTTCAGTTTTGGGCACCAGTTCTCAAAAAGGATATCGGGGAACTGGAAAAAGTGCAGAGAAGGGCAACCAAGCTGATAGGAGGCATGGAGGAACTCGGCTATGAGGAAATACTGGAGGAACTAAATGTATTCTCTCTTGAGAAGAGGAGAATAAGGGGGATATGATAAACCTGTAGAAATATATAAGGGGTCCATATAGTAAACTTGGTGTTGAGTTGTTCACTTTACGGTCAACACAGAGGAAACGGGGGCACTCTTTACGTCTAGAGGAAAAGAGATTTAATCTCCAAATACGGAAAGGTTTCTTCACAGTAAGAGCTGTGAAAATGTAGAATAGACTCCCTCCAGAGGTGGTTCTGGCCAGCTCCGTAGATTGCTTTAAGAAAGGCCTGGATACTTTCCTAAATGTACATAATATAACTGGGTACTGACATCTAGAGGTAAAGTTGATCCATTAAAAATCCAATTGCCTCTCAGGTGATCAGGAAGGATTTTTTTCCCCTGCTGTAGCAAATTGGAGCATGCTCTGCTGGTTTTTTTTGCCATTCTCTGGATCAACTGTGGGTATAGAATTGTGTATATGGGATGGTACAATATATAAAAAATATTTTTTATGGTTGAACTGGATGGACTTGTTCTTCTTTTCAACCTGACTAATTATGTAACTATGCTGCAAAGATTAGGACCTCCGCTTGCCCAGCCCAATCTGTATTAGTGTATGTGTCTAGCGGCCTCAGCCAGTGCTGCTCTACTGACTACGGCCTCTGATGTGTTTTCACCCTGTCCACTGGGGCTTAGTCCTAGAGCCGAGTTGGGTGGGGCGAAACACGTTAGTAGACATGTTAAGTGCAGCAGCATTGACTGATGCCGTAACACATAGATTGATATGGATCGGGCTGCTATTGACACTACTGGATAAGTGATATCTTACGCCAGCACCTCTGTTCCTGAGCACCAGCAGGACAACACATCTTACTCTTGCTTAGAGCGGCACTACAAGATATATGCAAGTCACATAGATTTTGCTGGATATCTTCAATCCTGGATAATAGGCTTTATACTTGCTGTAACTTTCCATGCATATGGTGAGAAGCACAAAGTGTGCAGTGAAATCAGAATAAGCAATAGCCTGTACAACGGAGCAAGATTGGGGGTAAGGCCCCTTTCACACTTGTGTGACTTTTCCTGGGTCTTCATGTCTGTGTGACCTAAAGTCGTACCGACTTTAACCCCTTCCATACCGGGCCATAGCAGAATGACGCCAGCAGGAACCCTCCCTCCCTCCGGGTGGACGTCATATCACGTCCTGGGTTTGAGGGGGGATATCTGAATGATGCCTGCAGCTAGAGGCATCATTCAGATATCCTTTTTTTCAGCCGGCGATCCTGCGCAGAATAAGAATGATCATAGTGGCGGTTCCGCTGCTTGATTGTTCTTATAGGCGGCGGGAGGGGACATCCCCCCCTCCCGCCGCCATCCGGTGCTTCTCCGGGCTCTCCCGTGCGATCGGGGACCCGGAGAGAATCGTCGGCGCCAGTGGTGGGTCACATGATGAGCATAGAGATGACTGGTGACCAGATGGTCACCAGTCATCTCTATGATCGTCGGAGGCCCAGGCGCGATGTGATGACGTCACGCCCGGGTCCTCAAATGTAAACAAACCTGCCATTGCGGCTAGTAAGTATGAGATCGGTGAAAAAAATTCACTGATCTCATGCTTTCCAGCCTGGAGGAGAGATGTGGGGTCTTATTGACCCCGCATCTCTCCATGAAGAGGACCTGTCACACACATTCCTATTACAAGGGATGTTTACATTCCTTGTAATAGGAATAAAAGTGATCAAAAAAAAAAATAAATAAAGTAAAATAAAAAAAATATATATATATTTTTTTTTAAACGCCCGTCCCCAATAGCTCGCGCTTAGAAGCGAACACAAACGTAAGTCCCGCCCGCATATGTAAACGACGTTCAAACCACACATGTGAAGTATCGCCGCGTGCGTTAGAGCGCGTGCAATAATTCTAGCACTAGACCTCCTCTGCAACTCTAACCTGGTAACCTGTAAAAATTTTCAAAGCGTCGCCTATGGAGATTTTTAAGTACCGAAGTTTGGCGCCATTCCATGACTGTGTGCAATTTTAAAGCGTGACATGTTAGGTATCTTTTTACTCAGCGTAACATAAGCTTTCATATTTTACAAAATATTGGGCTAACTTTACTGTTTTTTGTTATTTTTTCATTCATGAAACCATTTTTTTCCCCCAAAAAAGGCGTTTGAAAATGTATTGGTCAAATACCGTGCAAGATAAAAAGTTGCAATGACCGTCATTTTATTCCCTAGGGTGTTTGCTAAAAAAAACATATATAATGTTTGGGGGTTCTGAGTAATTTTCTAGCAAAAGAATGATGATTTGTACATGTAGGAGAGAAGTGCCAGAATAGGCCCGGTATTGAAGTGGTATAAAAAGCCCTGTATGGAAGTGGTTAAAGTAGTCCCTGTACTACTTTGGTCTGACTTTGATGCGAGTTGAGGTCCATAGACCTCATATTTACACAGGCATTCCCTGAAATCACTGCAAAATCGCATCAAATTTGTGCGACTTTAAAGTCGCGGCAGTGTGAAAGGGGCCTAAGGCTGAAGTTTAGCTTTAAAAAAAATGGACCTTATAAAAGAACACATGTATGACTTATCAGTCCTGCTGCTAGTGAATTAAATATGAATTTTCTGGTAGAGCTAGAAAATCTGGTAGACTCCAACTGGTAGACTCCAACTCTTTGGCCCCTTTCACACGGTGGTCCGTTCAGGTCCGCCTGTCAGTTTTTTAGGCGGACCTGAAACGGATCCTCCATGCACCCCTATGGAGGCACGGATGTCAGCGGAGACATGTCCGCTGACATCCGCTCCGCCAAAGTGTGACGGAGGAAAACCCTATTTTTCCTTCCGTCGGCGGAGCGGATCGGATGACAACGGACTCTACGGTCCGTCATCATCCGATTCCCCATAGGGGAGAGCGGCGCTCTGACAGGGCGGTCCCTGCACAGTGTGCGGGGACCGCCCAGTCATCCGTCGGCTCAGCGGGGATCAACGGAGCGATCCCCGCTGAGCAAGCGGAGCTTCACGGGGCGGATCTGCACGGATCCGCCCCGTGTGAAAGAGCCCTTTTAGGTGTATCCGCTGCCTGCAAACCCTGCTACGTTCTCTGATTCTACTGGCTTACTGCAACCACACTACTGCTCTGCAGGGGGACAACAGTAACGCAGCAACTGCCAAGGTGAACCAGAGAATACAGCACAGCATACAGATTTCCGACACACCTGGAAGTGTCATATGCTAAAGTTTCTACCATACTTTCAAACACCCCAACAAAGTGAACATTCTATTCATCGACCAAAGGCACTGGGAAGTCTGTTTATACTGTGCCTTTTACAGGATCCTTTAAAAAAAATCCTTTTTTATTATTATTACTTAATAGATTTGCTTTAATGCTGGCAATAAACAGCCAGTGTTTTGTAAGGTTTGCTAATAATTTTTGATAGTTTGGGTTTACAAAAAACCTCCAGACAATCGGCTAAATACACAATTGAAATACAGGGTTTACAGTTTTACTCCCATTATGTTTTAGCCAGTGATGTTAAGTATCACTTGCCGCTGATTCTAGCACTCGCTCTTTGGGAGTTATTCCTACCTCATGAAGATGGAATGCAGAAGATGGAAAATATTTTTTTTTTTTAAAACTAATCCTCAGGCTTTTTCTTACCATCTTAAATGTAGTGAGGTATACAGGAGTCCATGTTTTGATTAGCAGTGACAGTTTTGTTGTATGATGTAAGCATATATAAAATACATTTCACTCTCATGCACATGTTCTGCTTACCCTCAATGGCTGCTCCCTGTGGGATGGCCTTTGCTGATGCTATTAGCTCTAAAGTAGAATTGTGGAAGCTGCTGCCTTAAATCACGCTGTGTTATCAAAGTGTCATCAGAGCTTGTAAGGTAAATACTTTCAATTAGCCTGCAAGTCCAGTATCATCCTTTCAGATGTACTTGTTCTTTTTATATAGCACTTTGTGGTTGGATATAAATTGTTTTGGTTAGTGGGAACATCCTACCTTAATCCTTTTTTTAGATTACTAAAACCCTTGAAGTATTTATAGTTTTGTTCTTTACATTTCATAAGATTAAGAAAAGCACGCACTGGTTTTAAAGTAATTCAGATTTCTTTTTTTTTTTTTAACAGACATTTTTAAAGAACATCTGTCATATGAGAAGTATATGAGGCTGCCATTGCTGGCTTCTTTTAGAAAGTGCTAGTTGCCTGGCTACATCTTGATTCATTTTTTGTGAGTCACTGACCGAGAAACAAACATGCTGTACATGTCAATTTTTTTTATCTCTATTCATATAGATCAGCAATTTCATAGGTAAATAAATGGCTGCTGTCTAAGGCTGGCCATACACTGTTCAAATCTTGACCGGTTCAGCAGGAAATCGGCTGAGATTAGAACCGTTAATGGGCAGGCTGAATATACCACAAGCTGATCGATCAATTTGGGTACAACCAGCCTGCCGGATTCTCTTGCGATAATAGCAGCGATAATCACTGTCTTATCCCGGCAAGGACGGCAGACAATTACTCGGCAGGAGGGATTCCCCTGTCAGCACTGTCTGTGTTGATGAGGAAATCATGCAAATTTCTTTCCTGCAACCTGTATTCGCATCATATATGGCCTGCCTAAATTGGCCATTGTATGTGTGTTTATATGTACATTAGTTAGGGAAATATACATATAGATAAGGGACCTTAGATTGTAAACTCCTTGAGGACAGGGACTGATATAATTGTACAGTGTGTATATTGAAGGTGCTAAATAAATTCCTGTAATAAATAAATTAGAAGGTATCAGAGCCAAAGAATCAGTATGGCAGCCAGGGAATGAACATCTGAAAAAATTGGGTTTTAACAATGACATTCTCCATATATGGTAAAAGGTATGAGGTCCCAAAATTGAACCAATGTGTGGTCAGCAGAGGCAGCCATTTAAATAAAAGGGTGCTTCTAAGTTGGTTCTTCAAGACAGTTGGTATTTATTGACCATAAGGACAGTATTTGTGCATTCCTTCAGCCCACAGATCCCACCCATTAAGTTGTACTGTACACCTTTTCTTTACAAAGTGGCCACCAAAGAGCCACAGTATGTGTTGATGTGTTATAACTGGTCTTTATGATCAATAAATATGATCAATAAATAACAACTGTCCTGAAGATTTGACTTTGAAACATCTTTTTATTTAATGGGCAGCTCTGCTTACCTCAAATTGGTTCCATTTTGCGGCCTCGTCCCATTTACCACTATACAATATAACATATGTACAGAACTACAAACAATGTGCAACCTGCAAATACCAGTGCAGGTATTAATGAATTAATCAAAACTAAGTTCAAAATAAAAAGTGCTCTAGTGCCAAACACTGATCAACCTCACTAACATGGACTAGTGGCTACTTCTAAAGAGCCCAGGTTGAGAACACACATATGCACTTTCCAGTCCTAATGTTGCCCAGCTGGATACTTCTCACTAGGTTCCTCTCCTTCAGCTGTTCAACAAATCAGGGCGGCTGCCAGTTTTCAGACTTCAGCAGTATGATCGGTAGCTTCAACAAACAAATGCATCATGGAGGAAAAGAAAGGAAAAAATCATTGCGCAGCGCTGCATGACCTGCAGGCAATGATATTTCAATCAATGCTCTCACTCACGTGACCGTAGATAAGGTTGTGCACATATCGCCACAATTCAGCTCAGTTAGAGCGATCTCCTTCACAGCTCCTGCTTCCAGTTCCGTAGAACACCGCTGGTAGCGTGACTAGGCTCCTCAACCTACGCGTTGCGTCACACGTCACGTGACTTAGTCATGGGTTTAGCCCAGTGACAGGAAGACCAGTGTATTTATACACATGTAGCGTGCTTGTTGCCATGACTGCAAAAGGGGATTATCTGACCATCATCGCTGACAGGCATTGTGCAATTACAGCTTAGCATTTGTATATAATACATAAAACGAACACAACTTTAATAGTCCATTTGCGGACTGCATAAATCTTACAACCATAACAACTATATTAAAAAACGTCACTGTAAACCTATATTAATATCATCTGTTGAAGGTGACAAATCTACTAGCTCCCTCCAGTGGTGTGTTTTGTAACTACACCCAAATGAATACTCACATAGGAAATCCCCAATTGCTAGCTCCCTCAGATGGTGTGTATCAACAACCACACTCACCGTAATATAGGGGTATTACTGGTGACATACGATTTGTACCCACACATACCAATTGGGTATAGTACAATCAATACATATAAATTCTAATGTTAAAACCAAATGATAAAGGGATTAAAATAATTTAAAATATATTAAGAACTACCCTAAAATACAGAGGTATTGAGATATAAAAATTATATATAAAAAAATTGTATATGAAAAAAATTATATATAAAAACAATTGATGTAGTTATTACACATTTAATTACGGTTTTTAGTTTTGAACACTTTTGATTGAGTGCAGCTTTATCATTTGGGTATCTTATGATTGATCGGTTTTCACAATTCCTTGCACAATTGTGCACCATTTTAGCGCTTCAGTACATCACCATTTTTTTCGTCCCATTTACCATTGTTGACCGGATCTGATCTGGAGCAGCATTGGCCCATCTATAATTCCCATATGGCAGGTGTAGCTTTATCACCTTTAGGTATATTCTGCCCTTCTTTGATTATGACAGAATTAAAGTGGTAATAAACCCACAACAGTAAAATCAGTCTGTATATGCAGTAAAGCATGCTTGTTATACTCACGGTGGAACCTAAGGGGTTAATCCTCTGCATTGTGTAAAAAGGGTGTTTGATCCTGTCATCTCTGATTCTCCTTTTCTTCCACTGTCCCCAATCCATCTCCTGATAGTACAGAGCCTTGGGGGCACTCTGCACATGCTCAGTTTAGTGTGTGTCTCTAGTTTCTTTTTTTTCCTTTTTTTTTTGGTAGGGTGCATGTGATCGGCAAAGGGCCAATCAGCACTGTCCAGACAGAGGGACAGGGGTCATGCAGCTTCATAGGACTATCATGGGAGAATGAAAACTCCCCCAACAAGCTTTAACCAGACACTGATAGAAGTCACAAGACTTATATACTGCTGATAAGAAAAGGTATTTAGCAGTTTATAGTTACAAAAATAATTGCATTTCTATGTTCTGTGTACTGTGGGAGACCAGATATAGTGAATGCAGGATCCTGGGTGTAGTAACACTTGAAGTTACTGAATGAAGTGTGAGAGACTGTGCATGTGGGGGACATTAGACTGAAAACTACATCAGAGGCTGAAACTGACACTGTGCCCCAAACTGCCAAGGCATTTCATGTGAGAATGTATTGTTATGATTTTCTGGATTGACTTTGACAACTCAACAAAATTTGACTGCATAAATCCTGCTTCAAGGAGATAAGTCACCCCATGCCAACAGCTGCTTAAAGTAGAATTAAAGTGCTACCAAACCCAGGACCCTGCATTCACTATATCTGGTCTTTTTTCACAGTACACAGAACATGGAAATGCAATTCTTTTAGTAAACATAAACTGCTAAATACCTTTTCTCATCAGTAGTATATAAGTCGGTGTTCGGCCGAGCACTGGTTAAAGCTTGTAGGAGGAGTTTTCGTTCTTCCCTGAATGTCCGATGAGGCTGCATGGTCTGGACAGTGCTGATTGGCCCTCTGCTTATGACATGCACCCTCCCGAAAGAAAAAAACAAACATTTAGCAATACATACCAAACTGAGCATGTGCAAAGTTCCTCCAAGGCTTTGTACTATCTGGAGATGGATTGGGGACAGTGGATGAAGAGGAGGAACAGAGAAGACTGTATCAAACAGCCTTTTTACACAGTGCAGAGGATTAACCCCTTAGATTCCACAGTGAGTATAACGAGCATGCTTTACTGCATATAAAGACTGATTTTACTGTTGTGGGTTTAGTAACACTTTAAACCACTGTGTGCTGGGTGGGCATTTGCCATTTTGTGAAAGTATACACAATATACCATCACATCATGGCATTCACTTTACCTACAAGTGTGTCTTTCATTAGTGCTGTGTGATGCAGGCTGTGTCCCCAGCTACCATTAATTATTCCGGGTTCCCAGGAATCTACTTCAGCCTTCGGGCGGCCACTGATGAACCACTTGCACACAGGAGTTCCATCATCCCTGGCCCATTCCTGGCATCTAACAGATGCTGAGAATGAGCAGTCCTGGGAATGAGGCAGGAGTTTATACTGAATCTAAAGCCACGGTAGGACTTTTTGACAACAAACTTCAAGATTAGCAAGTTTTCAAAAAAATCCTACGGTGTGTACGCTCCATCGGACAAACTTTTCCGGTTTTCATCGGGCAAAAAATTCGCTCTGCAAACGGACAAACTTTTCAGCAACAAAAGTCCTACGGTGCAAAGTCCTATCGTGTGTAAAGAAATCCATCGGACTTTTGTCCGAAGTACAAACACGCATGCCCAGAACCAATGTTAAAATCAACCAACAATACTAGAAGTTGACCAAAGGATGGCGGTAAAGAGCAGAAAAACCACGTGATGTTGGCAAAGTTTTGGGAAAAGTCCTGCCATGTGTATGCTATGGGTATGCCTGGCCAACTCCCTTCGGACAAAAATTCACAGAAAAGTTTGTTTTGAAGTCCGACCGTGTGTACGAGGCTTTAGATTTGTTGTATAGTGTACACAGAAAATAAAAACTGCTACAGGAAAGATGATGTTTTGTGGCAGGAGAGACTTTGTATGTCTCTAATGACAAAAATCCCTACCTCTTACAAATCCTTGGTTCTTTGCGTGTTGTCATGCTACACGCATAGGACAGCTTATTTATTTCAGTGGACTGCCCTTTGTTTGACAAATGCAGTGAAGTTTTGAGTGTTGAACTTTGCACATCTTTTACACATTTGGGTGCACGTAAAACCACAGGTCTGATTGCCACGCTGGGTTGCCATTAACAATGAATGGCACCACAGACACGACATGTTGTTTTTCACATTTCATGAATGTGCAGAAAATCATGCAATTTTGCATTTGTTCACAGGCTACTATAGTGTGAATGCAGCCTTATGTCGCGTACACACGATCGGAATTCTCGACAACAAATGTTCGATATTCCGACTGTGTGTAGGCTCCATTGGACATTTGCTGTCGGAAAAATTGAGAACCAGCTCTGACAACAAAAGTTCTTGTCGGAAATTTTGATTGTGTGTATGCAATTCCGATGCACAAAAAACATGCATGCTCGGAATCAATTTGACGCATGCTCGGAATCATTGAGCTTAATTTTTCTCGGCTCGTCGTAGTGTTGTATGTCACCACGTTCTTGGCGTTCGGAATTTCCGACAACATTTGTGTGACCGTGTGTATGCAAGACAAATTTGAGCCAACATCCGTCGGAAAGAAATCCACTGTTTTGTTGTCGGAATGTCCGATCGTGTGTACGCAGCATTAGAGTTTAGTTCCTTTTTAATATTATGTATCCTTTATGTGTTCATTAACAAATTTGTGCTTCTTTTTAGACCGTTTTACAGAAATATCCCACATGTAAAGGGATAGGGTTAATAAATAAGGTTTGGAATACTATCTGACCCTTTTTATGATGCTAATAGGTAATTTTTATACGTAATACATTTTATGTAATAATGCCTTTTATACATGGTTGCCAGTTCAGACAGTGCCACCTGCCTGTAGTGAGGAGGAATTGCTCATTATGAATGCACCTGCACCCTTCTTTGCAATGACATCATATTCTGCAGATCAACTTCTTGTATAATAAAACTAGAGAAAGAAGGGTTTGGGACTTTGTATGAGGCATGAATATGTGCATAATCAAAGGAGGACAAGTATCTGGTTAAACTTAGGTTGCATGTCATAAGTCCCTTTTAGGGGTATGCATGCAGCCATAGGGTAATTAATACACATTAATAAATCCAATCACTTAATTGCAACCAATGAAACATACAGTATGCCATATATTGTGTCGTATAAATGATACACGACACATGATTTCAACACAAATGAGTATAATCCAAAAAATATAAACATAACAGATTTAATGTCATTGATACACATGATTGGTACAAGTAGAAACACTTAATAAATTCATTTGATACAAATACAGGTCCAATAAATTATAATCATAATAATCAATATAAATATTCAATAAAATTGTAAGAATTCATGATATAAGAACAAGCTTGGCCTGGCATCCTAGAGTCAAAACTCGACGCGTTTCATGGCATTACCAGCCATTCATCAGGAGTAGGGATGCATAGATTTAGGCTAGAAGGTAGGATGGAAAAGTAAATGAATGGATCAGATCTTGTGAAATGTACCATAGACTCTAAGTGAGGGAACTAGAATATTATACATTACCTAAGGTAGGACCCATGTATGCATAGTTGGCCCAGCAGTGGCCCAAGATGTAAAGGGACAGTGGCTCTGAGGAAGCTGTCTCGCCTGGGGTTGAGGCGGGGGCAAACCCCCCCCAAAAAAAGTAACATTATCGAGAGGGATCCAAAAAGGAGCCATGGACGCAAACAACCGGGAAACAGGCCGGACAGCCCACGACACATCGCCAAAGAGAGGGTAGACCCATCGGGTATAAGTCAGGCCCTGGGTGGAAAAACAATGAAAATAAATGATATAGGTGTGAAGCATGTGAGTGTAAGGATGTAATGTGGAGTGTATGATAGTTAGTGAGCAAAACAAAGGGTGAAAAAGGTGTGTAATAGCAAGAGAAAGTGGTGTGTCATCAGTGACGTGTATGCAGTATAAAAATATATTTTAAAAGTAAAATAAATAATATATATACTTACGAGCGCATATCGGTGGTGCGCCTCAAAAAAGACAAAGCCTCTGCATGGGGGTTAGCCCTGGGACGAGTTGAGTTGATGGTGCTCCGCTTCTCTCTGCAGACTTCTCTTCGTTGACTTCTTTCTTGTACCGGTCACGTAGGGACCTCCAACGTGTATAAACCTCCTTTCCTGCAATATATATATCAAACATAACGCATGTTAGGAACAAAAGTCGAGAGAGATCTGCTCACCCCCCCGTCCCACCCAAGAAAAAACTTAAGGGAAGACACCAACCATTTGATTTCCCATTTTCCAATTTGGTTTGTTTGCAGCATTGCACAATTGTCAGTGACGCAGTGCTGGATCGCTAAAAAATGGCCTGGTCATTTAGGGGGTAAATCTTCTGTTTGTGGTTATTATGGGAAACGGCTATGATGCATGTGTACCCTGCTTCATAGACACAACAAACATTGCACTCACCTCGGTTATCCTGCTCAGTAGCAGACATATTGCCCCAGTTCGGTGTGACAAATCTGTAAACTTCCTCCCACTTGGATCTCTTCAACACTCGATCGGCATATCCTGGGCATTCTGAGTCCCATAACTCTGGTCGGGAATGCACCAGGGATATTATGGCCTCAGGTGATATATCTCGCGCCGCCATGCTGCCTTCTCCTCTTTCCTATATCCCTCTGAACTTCCTGTGTCATTTCCCAGGTACACCTACTGGTTATGATGTGCTTCCGGGTGATCTTTTTTTTTTCTCGCACTGCTATCCGCAGCTGACACAAAAGACTGCGATTACATGCGGTTGTTTGCATATAGCTGCGCTACATCGCACCTGGACGCATTCAATTCTATTTTTTCTATTCGCACCGAACCGCATGTAACGAAATCGCAGCTAAACGCTGTGTGTGAATGGGGCCATAGGAAAGCATTGTGTGCTTTTAGCTGCGGTAGAAAACTAGAAAATCTGCAGCTAAAAGCACCATTCTATCTGTCCGTGTGAAAGGGGCCTAATACATGAAGTTTAATACATGAATGTATTTAATCAATGTTATAGCACTGTACTCATTCTATTTATAATTACTCTACTGGGATTTTGGTTGATTGACCCTGAGCGCATAGCTGCTTAATTTATTCTGTTTGTCTAATTTTGCACTGATTGATTATTCTTTCAACGGTATAAATTAAGGTGGGCGGCCAAAGGCAATACAGGAAGGCCATACAGTATATTTCCTCCTAGCTGCCATTTGAGCATCACTGATGCCATTATATGACCTTGTAATGACCAAGGAATGGTGCAGTGTTAAGGATTCTGGTGGTGATGGCTCATCATTTTCTGAATTAATTTTCTTCATTTGAATCAACCTGTTAGTAGCTATTCAGAGCTGCAGATTTGGTTTAATTTACCTTTTATGCATTTGGGTTGATTTACTAAAGTAGTAAAGCATGTTTACGATGTGAGTGAATTTTCACTCTGCAATGAAATTTCCACCTAACTTAGTAAAATTAAGGATAACCAATCACATGCAAGGACATTTTTATTTATTTAAAAAAGATTTTGTTTATACATGATTGATGACGCAACTCGGCAGAGCTTTATTTTAATCACCAAGCTAAAGGAAAATTTGTTTGCAAAGTTAAAATTGACTTTGCT